>CM064328.1:187972774-189417341 GCA_032595735.1 Pelochelys cantorii
TCAGTTTTTCTGTCTAACAGCCTTGACAATACTTTTTAAAAATAAAAATATGGAAAGTTATTTTGCAACTTATTCTATTTGTTCTTACTATAAGTTGGTAAACAACAGTATTATAAAGAAGTGGCAGAAGTTGGTCAAACTATTATTCACTAATGGGATTCATATATTGGTGATTTATAATGGTGCATGTTGATTTATATTTTTTGTTCTTGTTGCAAACATTCAAATAGTTATTTGCAGAAACAGCATCACCTGCTCCTTCTCCTCCTTTTAATCTGAGTTAGTAGATCATCACAGTGAATATTCTGCACAGCAAAAAGCTCTCATCCTTACTGATTATACAGCCAGAAAGGACAATTTCAATGGAAGAATGTTTATGATGTTATCTTGTGCAGTCCTTACACAAGCCCAGGGATGCATACATGATGAGAACAGAATACATTTGAAATCTCAACAGTTATTTTCAACAACAGCAGGTGGATCACTCTTTGCCTAACTGTTATTTTACATTAGGCACCTATATATATATATATATATATATATATATGAAGGCACATTCCCAGCATAATTCTAAACTAAATCTGTATATAAAATGCACAATTTAAAAACTTTTAAGTTAAATAAGTACATGTGTTAGTTGAAATACCATTTTTCCTAGTTAAAAAAAATCTAGGCTTGTCTAAGAGGTCATGAACAGAGCAAAAATGAAATACTAAGGGTTGTAGGCAATTAATATAGACATTTTCCATTGTAGCTGAAGGTGTCTTTCAGGCCCTGTCTATACTAGGACATTATTTTGAAGTTACTAAATTCAAGTTAAGAACTTACAATTTAACAAATTCGAACTAGCATGTCCTCACTACGGGGAGGCATCAAAATTAGTCTGAGCCAGGCTCCGTTAATGTCGATGCACTACCTTGGACTTAGAGCTCCATGAAGCACTGGGCTGTAATTAGTTCGAATTACTCTGGGGAGTAATTATTTCAAAATAACAGCACCCGAGCATCCTTACTGCTGTTATTTTGAAGTAACTATTTTGGAATTAGCATTACTTCTGATGAAAAGCAGGAGTACAGATTTTGAATTACACAACCTGTTATTTCAAAATAATGGGCTTGGTAGCATGGATGCTCTGCCTATAAATTCGACCTGGGGGGTTACTTCAAAATAAAGTCCTAGTGTAGACCAGGGCTCAGTCAAGAACATGTTTGCTTATGCTTCATTATTTGTTTGTGAATTTTTTCAGAATACATATAATAAAAGAGAATAAAAGGTGTGATTACTACTATTCAGAACTTGGATTTTCCATGCTTTTTTAATAAATGTTGAAAAGTGGTCAAGGCTTGTAAATCTCAAAACCATTTAAGCAAATAGCAAAAGAATAAACTATACATTCAAGGTGAGGTTTGACAAAGTGGACTGGAAAACCATCAGTACATCTCTCAGTCTTTCTAGCTTGGTTGAATCCAAACAGAAAACAGCTCCAGGGGGTAGCCGAGTTAGTCTGTGCAAGATAAACTTAAAAAACAACAAATAGTCTGGTAGCACTTTAAAAACTAATAAAACATGTAGATGGTACGATGAGCTTTCGTGGGAACAGCCCACTTCTTCAGCTGGTCATCTAGGTGCATATTTTTCAGCTCAAAGTTCCACCAAGCTGTTTCTAGAAAAACTGAATTATATGCTACAGCCGTCCTAGCATGGCTTCTAGGTGAAAACAGACTTTGCCTTTTACTACATTCAAGTCAAACTTCAGTAATGAAACTATAATGGAGTAAGAACAAAAGCTTCACCCATTTAAACATCTTCAAGTCACGCTTCCTGGAACAAAGTCAAAATGAATCTCACAAACATAGGCCCAGATTCTGTGGTTTGGCTGAGTTGTGCTCACAAGAAAAAGTGTGGGGTCAAAATGAGTTTCCATACAAAGGACATTATCCTTGTTTAATTTGTCTTTCCTTATAACTCATTGGCTCCCTATAATATGTGAGGCAATGTCTGAAGGACACAGGTGAGTCCATTTAAAGTTTAATGGTTGTGGATAACTATAGACACACAGGACTCCTGTCAGTCCAGACACATTAACAACCAGTTTTCAAGACACAAATCCCTCTCTATAATAGTCTAATATGTGAATACACAATTAGCCATGTTATTAACAAGTTCTCCAAAATTATACAGGATCTCCCCTAAGTTGAGACAATGACTCTTAAAGTCTCATAGCAGAACATCTTGAAACCCTTCCAGTTTTCATAAATATCCTGTAGTTTGGTAAAATTCAACTGCAACTCTTAGGAGCAGACATGACCCCTTGAATAATCCTGAAAAATTTCCTCTCACCTGCACAATGGTACCTACATACACTGCTGTCCCTGGCAATAGCTAGTTGTTCTATACCTAGATAGTGTGCAAAGAGGTCAATCTGCAATGTTCTAAGTTTCACATACACAAAAACTAGCTGGACAGGTCAGGAAGTCAAGCCACCAAAAGTTAGGAAATGGCAGAATTATGGCTGCCCTGATTCATTCCCAGAGCCAGTCCCACCGAGGCAGTGAATGAAGAGTGGGACCTCTGGAAAAATAATACATGATCAAATGATTAAAGTTAAGTTTATAAGCAATTCAAAGCACTAACTTACAATGGAAAGCACTGGACAACTTTAATATAGGGGTCTTGGTCTGTAATAGAGGCCTTAGTACTCCCCTCTGATTTCCTCATAGTATGTATATACGTTTTCTCATTGTGCATGTCTATAGGTATAAAGCCTACCCTAAGGGTATGTCTACAGTTGGAACTGAAGGTGTAATTCAGCTTGTGGACTACTCATGTTAGTTGCGGACATGTTAATTGCATCTCATCCCTGTACCCATGCCAGTTTTCACTGTAGATCAGAGATAATGAGCGTGAGCCCAAGTACTGAGTTTCCATAGTCTTCCATCCCCATTCCCTCAATACGCTGAGCCCTTTACTTCCTAACTTTGAGCACTGTCCATTGTAGGAATAGATAGAGTCAGGGTTTTAGTGGATTATGAGTAAGATACTCATGTTAGCCCTGATCATGTTAGCATACTTCCAGTGTTCCCTCTAAATTTTATCCATCCATGTGTGGAATATATTTTGTTGTGTGAACAAAGGCACATGCAGATGTGCGCCACCAGCAGAAATTAATTCTGCCAGCTGTGGGCATGGTGGGTGCTCTGCTAATCAGTTGGGTGGCATTTGAATCTCTCCAGTGTGGCCCCCCAAGCACTCAGTTTACAGAGAATACTGCTCCCAAAAGTAGCAGGAGCAGCAGGAGGGGCTAGCCATCCCAAGTATATAACCCGGCAGAGATATGAAGCACACATTCAGGGCAGCTAGCTCCTCCCCCTGCTCTCACCACCGTGGCAGCATGCTAGTTCAATCAGCACTCGCTGGAATTTTCATCTCTCCAGGTGCATCTGCACGGACAAATCCTTCCTCCTCTGCAAGAGTGGAGGGATCTTCTGCTGTGTTCTGTCTCACACGGGGAGTGAGAGAGGATATGAAAAGATTGTACAAGGGATGAGTACCCTCTGCATAAGAGAAATGGGTCCACTGAAGGCAAGTTTCAAAGAGAGCAGATGGGGTGAGCTTAATAATTAGAAATATGTTGAGTTTGTCAGATCTTGTTCCATTTTTGTATTATTTAAAATAGGAAAGATAAAGGGAATGTATTCATACTGGCAGCCTCTCTCTTACAGCATGGGTCTTCACAGTGCAACCTTATTGCTCAGGGCTCTGCCAATGTGCCTCTCTACCATGACCTGAAGGGATAACTGGTCTCTAATGTACGTCCATTCACTCCAACATGGATACTAATTACTGCCAACTGTGAGAGCAGTTTTTGTGTTGTGAAGTGGATATCTGTCTGCTGTGCACTGGACTCGGATAATCAGCTCATTTCACTTAGGCGAACAGCTGGCAAATGGAAATGACTTTTGGTCACTACCGGCAGGGCATCTATATTTGTCTCTGCTGCACCATCGGGGAAAGCTGGTAATTATGGAAAAAGTGCCAAGGATACCACATGGAGAGAAAAGCAGTGATGTAAGAGCATCACTCCTTTCCCCCACACAGCCATTGTACACTCCCGCCAGGGGTAACCTACCCTATCCAATGAGGCATGCTGGAAAGGAGGAGCTGAGGTCAGCTAAGGGAAAAGCTGCTCTAAGCAATGTATGTGTTCCTTATTCACCACAGATTATCGTTAGTGCTGCTAGCATTGCTCACCCCCGCTTGTCCTGTGGTTCTCAGAGGAAGATCTGGCTCTACTGTGGGAGATGAATGTCCTGAAAGGAACAGGGGAGCAAGAGAGTCCTCATGTCTCCTACTGTAACCCATAAACCTATGAGGTGTTGAAAAATAATGAACAGTCCTGCAGCACCTTAGAGACTAACAAAAAATGTAGATGGTTCGTGGCCACAGCCCACTTCACTGTCCAATGTACTGGCACTCAGATCACTTAAAGAGGGAGATAAAAATGTGTTTTCTCTATAGTCTTATATGAGAGCCTGTTGGCTTTTCGCTCAAGCTGTAAAGGCTCATGCAGAAAGCTCCAGAGCTCCCAGGTTTGGTTCTACCTGTTGACATTTCACTATGTTCTGTGATCTTCAGCTTCCATTCATTTTCCTGGTCTAACCCATATCAGGTCTGTTTGCACCAGTCCTGTAATCCAGTTGAGAAGAATAGCCCCCAAAAGTAAGCTATAAGACCCTGATAGCTAATTTTGTTCCCCTCAACATATTTTTAAATGGGAGTAGAATTTAAGAGCCATGGGATGGGTTGGAGCAGGTGACCTCAATGTATACTTATACTAGGCATGAAGCCATTATTCCCTCCTTTGTCTTGTTTAATAATTTTTTAAATGAAAGACTAATTTAAATGAAATTATTTTTTAAATGTTAAACACCCACATAAGGACCTTATAATAGAAACGGTCATCCTTGTTGTGCTTATCATCCTTGATGTTCTGTCATATCCTTGCAAAAATGTTTTTGTACTAAAGACTCAGGGTACGTCTACCCTGCAACACTATTTCAAAATAACTAGCACTATTCCAAAATAACTTAGTCCGAGACTACACAGCAGGCAGTTATTTTGAAATAGTGTCAAAATAGTGTCAAGCTGGAGGACTTCTTACTCCTACTCTTGTAACCCCCATTCTACAAGGAATAAGAAAAATCAGAGGAAGAGGGCTCTATTTCAAAATAAGTGCTGTGTAGATGCTCCCAATTTCAATTTCAAAATAAGATACGCAATTGATGGAGCTCAATTTGTGTAGCTTATTTTGAGTTAAGCCCTGCAGTGTAGACGCATCCTCAGAGTTATTTAAAATATTTTTACAAAAGAGCATTATTCAGTATTCATATCCAAGATGATCCATGTATTTAAAATACAAAATTCTTCTAAAATTATTAATGTTTAGCAAAACAAAGTCAGCAAACAAAAATCCTCCATTTTATTCACAAAGGAGGTGTCTATGGGATGACACATAAAGCATTTATGTTTATTAGCAGATTTACACATTGTCCATAGGAGCATTTTTTATTATGCTTCCATTTTTCTTTATCTAGCCTCTCAGATCACTTGAGAATTTTTAAAGGAAATTTGCATTTGCTATGTTTCTACTCAGTACCTGTGAAGCAGATTCTTGCAACATAAGCAAAGATGCTTAAAGGTAGGATGTTGAATCATTTGCAAAAAGAATGGTCAAGATACCGCCTGTATTGATCACAGACCCCATTGCAATTGGTGCTCTCTTTCCTTAGATCTGCAAGCTAAGTACTTCTTAACTGAAAAGCACGCAATCATCCGCATTTCACCCGTTCTGTTGGTGACACAGACACCTGAAATGCTCACAACATCCAAAGCACTCTGTATCTCAAAGATATCCTGTACGGTAGCACTGGAAAACTAATCATTCACTGATCATTAATATTCTCCCACGGTGTATATTCAGTGGGTTTATAGAGTGTTATCAATATGTGCTAGAATTATGTTCTTAAAAGATGTTTAGCAAACTGTGCCCAAGCCGAAACTGCCACCGACAAAGGAATGTGTACTTCCTTGTCAGGAGGAGATAATGAAGGTCCATATACATATAAGGTAAAGAAAGCTATCAAGCAGAGGAAAAGACCATATGGCATCTACACCCTAGTGGGGGAAGAGAAACTTTATCCGAGCTATAAGGACAGGAGGTCTGAATCTCAAATGATAAACAACAGAATGCACTGATTACATACAATATTATTGCATTATAAAAGCATGTCAAGTAAGGTCTTTTCTGAAAGCTAACGACACACTGGCTATTAAGATAACTGTGAAATTTATGTATTAACACTATACAAGGAACACTTAATCATATTATGCATTAAAGTCTGTGACCAAACATCGGGATAAACTGGTTTCACCCAGACAGCAGAGAAGTGATCTATCTACCTGTCTCCAATGAAATTAAGCAAGGTGTGACCAAAAACAAGGGAAGCCTCATTTACATGAGATTCAGCAGGGAGGATGAGACGTTCAGAGGAAGAAAACTGTACGAGGTCATCCTGAGTCTTAGGACAAAACAGCAGATTTGGGAAGATAAGAAGCCATGTTGGCATCCATCAAGAGAGACACAAGGTCCCAGAGCCTTTAGGAAACTGGGAATGATGGGCCCTTCATCCCAGGAGTCTGAAGTCTTTTGGATCAAAAGATTGGTAAGAAATCTATTTTTAACCAACATTGTAGCTTGTTTAGTCTTAGCCACTAGAAAACATTTTTACTTTTGTTTCTTTGTAACCCTTTCTAAACTGTATTTCTTTTACTTGGCATCATTTAACCTATGTCCTTTTAATAAACCTTTTAAACTTCCAATCTAAACCAACTCAGTGTGCTTGAGGGGAAGGGTGTATTACCCCAGTTGTAATGTGCTTTTGTCTCTTAAAGAAGCAAATGCCCCATATTATATCTCGGATTGGCCCAGGAGAAAGCTGAGCCCATCAGGGCAGGTGGTTTGGGGAAAATTCAGGATGAGAACTGCATCACCTCTGCATAACTGGGTAACAGAAACCACAGAGGCATTGTTAATCTGTAGGCAAGTTGTGGGATCATCGCACCGAAACAGAGCTGCGAAGCACACAAGCACTTAGGGCACTGTATGCTTGTATCCTGGCGGTTGGTATCCAAGCTGTGAGCTGTAGCAGCAGAACAGTTAAAGCACCCAGGGTTACAAGACAGGTAACAAAGCAACCTCTCACTGATCTAGATTACACCCTGGAACATGACACAATCATATATCTGTTGGTACTGCACCTACCAGTTGGACAGATAAAGTTCTGTAGAGCCTCATTCCACAGATAATGCATCAGGCACACAATAAATCATAACAAAAGCAGGATGAAGCATATAAAATATAGTTCAGTGTGCAGAGGGAAAGCAACTGCAGAGGGAAAAAGGAACAGCCTCATTCATATTCCTTCATGGGGAAGATACAACATTTTTCATCACTTTAAATTTCTCCACATATTCTGCAGTGTATAACACAGTATGACCTACAGCCACTTGCTGTCAAATGCCTGTCAATGTTACACTATGAAAAGCAGCCCAGAAGGACTGCAACTAAAATGTGTTAACAGTTCTTAAATGGTAAGTTAAATGAAACTGGAGGGTTAGGGCTGTATTGTAATATACTTACTGAGAATCTTTATTGTTATGGTTAAAGTGATAGCAACAGACAGCATAATTATCTTTCAAAGACTGCATGGGTCTAACAAATATTCTTGAAGCGTGTCACATACTGTTGATACTAAACTAGGGACATGAGAAACCATCTGGAAAAAATCTGAGCATAAGGAAGTTTAGGAGATCTAATCCAAGTCCAGGTTTTGGTTGATTTAGTTCAGTTCATTCAAATCTCGTTTAATAACAAGAAATAACATGCACACACAAAAAAAGGGGGGGAAATGCTGTCTTTTGTTGCAGCTGCAGTTAAATAGAATCATATGTGTGGAATCTTGTTTAAGCTCTTTCTTGTTCCCTGATCAGTCTGGTAGCATAAATACTGCAGTCCACCAATCTTTTAAACAACTTCTAGCAAAATACTGGTATTAAAACACTGTTCAAGGCCAGTGCATTTCTCATTTTTGAATGTTAGAGAACACCAAAATATACCGGTTTATCTCTTTGATCAGTTTCCTGTTTCCTCTATTTTACTTATGGTATTGATAAAATGCTTTCTCCTCCCCTCAGTGAGGACAAAGAAATTTTGATTTTCTTTATCACTCAGACCACATTATTTGCTGTCTCTAAAACAGAGTCCACTGCTCAGGGGATTTAGTACTGTCAGATTTTACAAGTGTTTTCATAAGGTTAATTGTGTCATACAGCATTATATTATATTCCTTCACTCTGTGTGGAGTGCCCCATTGCATGACTCCATACAGCACAAATATTGGGCAAATGTGGAAAGTGCTCCTTCAGAAATACCAGTAGATACTTCGCATGGATCTCTTTCAAAACTATAACTCTGCAGCACACATACAATATAGATATACAGATAGAACATATATATTCCTATGGGGCTGCACAGACACTCCAGTGATGGAGATTATATAAATGTTTATAATAAATATCCACAGCAATAATAGTACCTTCCATTTTACTATTTCTACTTCAACTGGTAGAGGTTTAATACTAAAAGTTTTCAAACCTGGGTGCCCAATGCTAGTCTCCTAAACTCATATTGAGACATCTGAGCAAAAGTGCTGATTTTTACAAGTGCTGATCAGCACAGAAGTCCTGCAGAGCTGCAGGGGCTAATTTAGGGTGACCAGGGCTATGTCTATACTCGTGGCTTCTTGCACGAGAAATATGCAAATGAGGCTAAGCATGGAATGTCGCCAAGCCTCATTTGCATACCTAATGAGCAGCCATTTTTGCAGAAGAGGCTCTTGCATGAGAAGGAGCTGTCTACACTGCCCCTTCTTGAGCAAGAAAAACCCCTCTTGCGCAATGCCTTTACGCCAATTATTTTCAGGAATAACAGCATTGCGTAAGAGGGGTTTTTCTTGCGCAAGAAGGGGCAGTGTAGACAGCTCCTTCTCGTGCAAGAGCCTCTTCTGCAAAAATGGCCGCTCATTAGGTATGCAAATGAGGCTTGGCAACATTCCACGCTTAGCCTCATTTGCATATTTCTCGCGCAAGAAGCCGCGAGTGTAGACATAGCCCAGGTGTCCAGTTTTTGAGCAGAACACCAGTCAAAAAGGGGCACGGGTGGTACCAATCAGCACTGCCATCCAGGCCATTAAAAATTCGGTTGGTGGTGCTGTCGGGCTAAAGCAGGTAAGTCCCTACCTGTTCTGGCACTGTACTGAGCCCTGGAAGCAGCCAGCAGGTCTGTCTCCTGGGTGGGATGGGGGGAAGAAGAGGCTCCACTTACTGCTCTCACCCCAAGTACAGTGGGAGCTGTGGGACAGGGCCTGTGAGCAAGAGTAGTATGCAGAACTCTTGCCCCTGCACTTAGGTGCCAAACCTGTTGGCCACTTCTGGGGTGTAGCATGGTACCAGGACGGACAGCGATCCTACCTTAGCCCTGCAGCCTCACCATCTGGGAGCTGCCTGAGGTAAGCCCGCATCCCAACCCCAACCTCTAACTCCCTTCCCCAGCCTTGGCCCCCTGCAAACCGGGAACCTCCTCCTGCACCAGCCCCACTCCACTGCTCTGAGAAAGGAGAGGTGTGGAGAGCTTCTGTAGCCTGGATAGAATATCCCTGGCCAAAACAGAACTGGGAGCTAGCCTTGGAATGAAAATTTTCATTTAAATATGTAAGGACATGGACTCATTGGAAGATAAAGCCAAAGTGTAGCTGCCTCAATGGTTCCTAAGCCCAGTAGAAGTGGGGAGGATTGCTGGAAGAGGTGGAAACCAAACTGTGAGCCAAACCCTAGGTGTATTCTCTTGGACTCTGAAAGGTGGGGAATCTGAAGGTAGAATTAGAGAGAACAGAAAATATCACAGGCAAGCCCCAGAAGGCTTTGCATTAGTAGAAAACAGCACCACCAGGTGCTTAACATCTCCCTGGAATGAGGACAAGAGGCAGAGCTGGAGTGGTAGCTATAAAGTCTACTAGAAATCAGCCAACCCATTATGCTTAACAGGGGCAGCAGTTGGTCATAGAAGAATATATTTTATATTTTTTTGCAACCACTCAACTCATGCAACAAATAATTTATTGTAACAAGGCAATTTTATTTTTGTATACCATCATCTCCTTCCATTCCCTTCATTTGCCACATTCATCCTTCAGATTAGACTGTAAACTTTTTCAGAGCTGGGACTTCTTAGAACAATGGGCCCATATCCTGACTGGTGCCTTCCAGAGCTATTGTAATAAAATAATAATAATAAATGTGTAAGGAGCAAAATGGCTTCTTGTTTAACACCAGCGTTTCAAGCCCAGATAATGCACTAGCTCACATAACACAGCAGTTTTGTTTGGTTCTTCATTTAAATCCCTGGGTGTCCCTCTGGGTTCAAAGAACTACAAAGGAAAAACCAGCTTGAAGCCACTGTACATGCCTGTCTAATGATAATTACTGCTAAATAATTTACCATAAAACAACAAAGGCTAAAGATGTTATCTAGAAATTCCACTGCAGCATTCTGTGCACTTTCTCCATCTCAACTTCCGTACAGAATGATTTTGTTTGATTTTTATCCAAAGGCCAAAGGCAAAACTTTGTCACTGCAGACTTAAAACAAAAAGTGCTGATTTCCGAAAACAAAGCAATCATGGAGATGACAGCATTTAGCTTTGGTCTATTGGTGTCAGATATGTCACTTTTATGTGGCTTCATATAGAAGACACTAATAAAACATGATAAAAAGTCTGCTCTACTTTCAGAGCGACACAGCTGACTATAACCACCAACAAAAGTTAATTTTAAAACAGCCAAAGTTGTCATTTTGCTGGCAATTTGGTTTTTTTTTTCAACCATAAAATACATGTACAGTGAAACTCCAATAGTCCAGCACCCAATTGTCTGGCACTCCTAATAGTCCAGCATCAAAGTGGCAAGCGCTCCTGACAGAACCGGGACGGAACCCGGAACCGCTCAGGTCAGCCGCTCTCACGTGGGTTACAGCAGGGAGGGAAGGTGTTTGGCTCTGGGGAAGGGGAAAGTAAAGGGAGTGGGATTGGGTTACAGCAGGGAGGGCAGGTGTTTGGCTCCGGGGAAGGGGAGGGGGATTGGGTTACGCACGGCATCCCGGCCAGCTCATTGAAAAGCCGGCCGTTCAGCGCACGTGCCCCAGTGCCTGGAGGGAGACGCACGTCTGTACCAGCGGCTCCGGGACCTGAGCATAAGGTTGTGGGGGGGGAGGATTGGGTTGGGAATATGCAATACTTCCTGATACTCTGGCATATCCGATAATCTGGCACCACCTAGGTCCCAAAGGTGCCGGATTATCAGAAGTCTACTGTATTTGGAAAAAGTGTTTGATTAATGTAATTTATATTCTGTTACAATTCGGGTTTCAGTGACAAAAAATAGTCAAAATAATTTACGGTCAAGTTCACGGCCGTGCATCTGAGCATTGGCAAGTATGTCACGAAGAAATTCAGTATCACTGCATTTTTTAAATGGCAGCATATATTGAAATATCAGCTTTCAGGAGAAATGTAATTCATTGTATAGCAAACAACATCTGATGTTAGTTCACAACTACATTATGGTTAACATTGGAAAGGGGAGGCAAAATGGCGCAACTCTCCCAAGACCTGGCAATTCTAAAGAGTGCTGTGGTAGTGGCGGTTGCCAGTACACCTGAGCCCTTTAAATCGCTGCTGGAGCAGCATGATCTGGGCAGCTCTAAGGGTTATGGGAGCCGGCACCGTGTGCTCCAGATAGTGCTGAGGATTGACTGCCATTGTCCTCACCCCTTCCAGCCAAGGCTCCACCCCATCCAGGAGCACAGAGCTGCCCCCACGCCTTGACCAGGGGCCCAGCATGGCTGTCAGCTCCCTTGACAATGAACAAATATAAAAAGGTTCAACTTATATAGAGAAAATAGAAGGTTGAAAGTTGATTTATCCTTCTAAAGTGCATAAAACTGGCCTGAGTTTCTCATAAAATTGCTCTTCTTGTGTCCAATACCAGTGTGGTAGGGTGTATCTACCCTGCACTGGTCCAGCTAGGAATGATGAAAGACTGTGGACTGAAGAGGCCATGTCTCCTCACCCCTGTTGGGCGTGCGCCAGCTGGAGACAGGATATAAAAGGGACCAGCTCAGGATATAAAAGGGGCTAGCTGAGGAGGAGGGCAGGGCACTTGCCAGAGAGTTGCTGGAGCTTCAGAGTGCAGAAGCTGAACTGGCTGAATCGACAGCGGTGGCCCAGCCAACCACAAAGGAGAAGAGAGACAGAAGGCTTCCATACCCAGCAGAACTGATGGAGCAGGAAACAAAGGCAGGAAGCAGTCAAGAGAATGACTGTTGAATTTTAAATCCAAGTTTGGGGCAAGGATTACTGGTTCCTAAGGACCCTGGGGTGGGATCCAGTGGAATATGGTGGGCCCGGGTCCCCCTACCCCACTGTACACCCACTGGATGCAAGTACTGCCTGAGGGAAGCTCTGAGGACTCTGGCTGCGAGGCTACATTCCCCTAAAGGCCAGGGCAGCTTTAAGGATTCTGGATGCTAGGCCATGCTATCCCTGAAACCAAGGGCCACATTAAGGACTCATTACTCTGAAAGCTAGGGTAGAAGAATTGACTCTGGTCAATAGGCCCTGTTACCTTAAAGACAGGGAACAGCCTCTTGCCACTTGAGCTGTAGCTTTCTAATTTTTGTCTTTCTTAATGAGGTGTATCTCCCCCACGACAAACAGCTAAAAATGAATGGCCATGCTGACTCTGACCAATGGTCCATCTAGCCCAGTGTCCTGTATTCCAATTGTTGATAATGCCAGATGCTTCTGCGGGAATGAATACAACAAAGCAAGTATCAAATGATGAATCCCCCATCATTAGGCCCAGCTTCTGGCAGTCAGAGGTTTAGGGACATCCAGAGCATAGGCTTGCATTCCTGACTCATAGCTCTATCCTCCAGGAACTTATCTAATTTTTACCAGAATCCAGTTACACTTTTGACTTTCACAACATCCTCTGCCAATGACTTCCACAGATTGACACTGGGTTGTGTGAAGAGGTCTTCCTTATGTTTATTTTGAAACCTGCTGCCTATTAATTCAATTGTGTTCCTGTGTTATGTGACAAGGTAACTAACACTTTCCTATTTCACTTTCACCACAGGAATCATGATTTTATAGACCTCTATCATATCCCTCCCTTAGCTAGCTCTTTTCTAAATGGCACAGTCCCACTCTCTCATCTTTCTTCATATGGAACAGCTTTCATATCCCTATCATTTGTGTTGCCCTTCTCTGTATCTTTTCCAATTCTATTATAGCTCTTTTGAGATGACATGACCACAATATCGATAGAGGGCCATTATATTTTCTGTCTTATCTTTATTATCTATCCCTTTTCTAATGGTTCTCAGTATTCCATTAGCTTTTTTACTGCTGTTGCACATTGAGCAGATATTTTCAGAGAACTATCCTTGAGTAGATTTAATTTAAACCCCATAATTGTCCATGTATAGTTGGGATTATGCTTTCCAATATGCATTACATTGCACTGATCAAAACTGACTTTAGTCTGCCATTTTGTTACCCAGACATCCAGTTTTCTGAGATCGGTTGTCACTCTTTGCAGTCAGGCTTGGAGTTAACTATCTTGAGTAATTTTGCATTGATTACAAACTTTGTCCCCTCTTTGTTTACTCCAGGCACACTATAGTAACTGGATCACCATTGTCCACTTGCTTGATGACACACTCCAAGAATTCTAGTAGATTGGTGAGGCATGCTTTCCCTATATAGAAGCCAAGTTGATTCTTCTCCAACACATCGTGTTCCTGATAATTCTGTTCTTTACTATCAATTTGCCTGAAACTCAGGTTAGACTTACTGGTTCTCTGGAGCCTTTTTTTTTTAAATGTTCAGAACCTCAAAATGAAAAGCTTCAGAATAATGACAGACATTGATGCCAAAGTTAATTGAAAAATTTCCAGTTCCAAAAGAGTTAAGGTTTGTGAAACCTAAGCTTCCTTTTATTTTATGTGAATCAGATCATCTATCCCTAATGTTTATCTATATCTAGGAGATGAAAATTAGGTGGTAATATCTTGAAGTCTTTGAACAATAATTACACAATACTCTGGTCAACAAAACATTAGTGATCAACTGTTGAGCATCTACAAGACACTCTATATACACATGTACCTTTTACACTCAAACAATAAGCTAAACTAAATGAAGTATGGTGTTTTGCTGACTTTCTTCATTTCAGCCATGATTGTGGAAGAAAATGGAACGTTAGGTATTTTCATTCTCTCTTATATAGTTGACACATTTTTGCCGTAGCTGCTGAGAAAACTTTCCATTAGCTCATTTGGACAAATGCTTATAACAAATGAATGGATTGCCAAGTAGGGCCTTATGACCACCACTAATATGAAATCCGGATCTGGAAATGGGTGAGAGACAAAGACAAATTTCAATTTCAATTCAAAAGACAAATTGGCGCCAGAAACATTTGTGATTCCAGCCAATACAGTACTTCATGTTGTTTGTTTGCTTTTTAGAGTCAATGGAATTTCTTAGAAGGTTTTACCTATTGTCTGTCTCTCCCTCCAATCCAAACATATTCAGAACCGTTGAACATTTATTAAAAAATTGCAAACTCCTGCAAATATCAGAACTGAAGCAAGTTATTTGGGATGTGACAAAGCTCCTCCTCAATCTTGGTGGATCCCACACTTTCAGGCAGATTACTTGCCTCAGAGGCTCACAGCAGCCCTCAATTTAGACACCAGCTTGCTTTTTGTTGAGCTGTTATCATTGGCCAGCATGGGAACAAGAGGGGAAACCAAACTTCAGTCTCTGTGCCCCCTTCCCAAGTAGTACACGGTAGGACAAACCTTTGTGCCAAAGCCAGTCTCTTTCTAGTACTGAAATGGGGATTTGGTGGCCCACCCTCTACTCTGGGTTCTAGCCCAATAACCCTGTGATAGCAGCTGTCTGTAGTGTCTCTGGTAACAGTTACAAATCCCTGGGCCACATCCCCACTGCCCATCCCAGAGCCTTCCTTACCACAGGTTCTTCCTCCTTGTACCTGCTTTCACTTTCTCCTGTCAGACATTCCACAGCTCCTTCTCCCCCTCAAACTCCTTGTGTACACTGAACGAACTGAAGAGGAGCACTTTTTAACCAGTCTCAACCAGTCTTCATTGGCCCCACATGTTCCAACTAGTCTAACACACATGAATGTGGAAACCTCCTAATTGGTTCCAGGTGCTTAATTGCCTTGATTGATTCTGGCAGGTTCCTGTTGATTCTGGACTAACTCTTATTAGTTTACCCAGAGACTGAATCTAGGGCTAATATACTTTGCTTCCACCATTCTTCTGTATCCCTCTGGCCTGACCTTGTCACAGGACCATATGTCTGATAGAACAGGGTTCAATGAATCATTCCTCATACACTGATTTGCATTTTTACCACTTTCAAACTTCAGCTTATTTTCTTTGACTGCATCAGTATACAGAGATAGTTTTTCCTCTCTGGCTGTATGCAAATCATTGTTTGAATTCTCTCTCTAGTTTACCTGTGACTATAATGTATCTTTCATACTTTGGTAAATGAAATCTAAAAATAAGTTGTATGGTAAATATGTTTACAAGGTTATATGAAAACAGATTAAACAGCAGAAAGATCTGAAGAGCTCTTGTTGCCCAAAGACAAACAGTGATGTAGTACAGTGATATATCATTGGGTGACTGGATTGTGGAAATGTAAAATAATTCCTATAGAATATATGCATCATAGTAATAGCTCCTTTTTATACAACATTTATAAAATATACCACCATAATAAAAATGTTTTATTTTATTACAGAATGCTAAACTTTCCAACAGATTGCATTCACAACATCAATCAGATTATTTCATACCAAGCTACCAAGTACAGACTTCATACTCTATAAAGTATACAAAGGAATTAACATCTGAAGACCTAAGTTCCATAGACATACCTATTCAACAAAATACTTAAGATTGTGTGTAAGTGCTTACAGAGGTGACCATAAAGAACTTAGCATTTACAGCAGTTATGATGAACTGCCAAGAGACTATAATTATTTTCCAATTAGAAGTACAGGAAATAACTGCACTCTCTCAGGGAATGTCGAGGCAATAGGTTGGAAAGTGATGGGACTCTGATGGCAGTCAGTGTCTGGGGTGTAGAAGAGGGAAGGTGCACATGCATTTGCACAAGCACAACTACATAGCAACATGTGAGCATAGATAGTAATAGTCTGTCCTTTCTAGGATTGTTTGGGGATTCTGTGTACTAGTATCCCAATGAATGTTACTATAATAGTAAAATATACTGCAACGAGGTATATTTTTTTGGATGCTGAAAGTCTGACAAACAATGAAAGTGAGTCATTCTTTTTCATTCAGAAATTGAAGATTTCGCTCCCTCTCTTTCATGTGTGCACACACACACACAGTGGGGCTGACAGCCACTGCAGAGCCTGTGGCAACATATGAGGAGGGCCCAGCTCCAAGCCTTGAGAAGGGCCACGACTGAGGGCGGAAGGGGCAGGGTCAAGGGCAGTCAGCCCTTAGTGCCACCTCGACCTCAGTGGCCTCTTCCCAGCTCTCAGAGCTGCATGAAGTTTTGCAGCAATTTGAAGGGGCCTCGGGCCTGGCCCCCAACACTGCCAGGAGCTCTGGGCCCCTTGGAATTTCTGGACTCCGAGGCAATTGCCCCTCTTACCTCCACCTCCCTGTTAGTGGGCCTACACACACTATGAACCCGTACATATTCGTTGATACACATACATACAACACACTGACCAAGGCACAAATGCAAAAGTACCTTTCCTGTATATCCCCGTTTTCTCCTTTTCTCCCCCTTCTGTACAATTTATCAACCAAATGAAGGGAAAAGAGTATAAGAAAGTAATTTTCTTATAGTATAAAATAGACTCTTAATGGGTTACTGTGTGTGTATGTTTATATTTACATGTTCAATTGTATCAAATGAAATAAATTCAGAAACATCAATGCTAAATTTTAACAAGCTCTCCAGAAGTTAAAAATCACTACTACATTGTGATACATATTTTATTATACTCAAAGCACTGAGGGGGAAACCTATAACCATAAATAATGTACTACATTTAGTTGAAACCTATAAAACAGTAATACATCAAAATCTGCTATTTACTTGACACAATTTGCACAGTGAGCTCATTTTTGTTCTAAGTAAATCACCTCAGTATAAACAAGAACTTTGGAAAACAGTAGTGAGAATTCAGAGTATTATTCAATAGAGAGATACATCTTAAGTTTCTGGGTGGAGAGGGGGGGAGAATGACACAATGCCCCTTCTTATGTCAGATTTTCAGCATCCAAGAAATATACCTTATTAGTATGTATCTTACCTTTTACTGAACTTCTCATTGAGATTCCAGAACACAGAATCCCCAAATAGCCTAATATGGACAGATGGGTAAAACTTTTTATGATGTTCCCAGAATGGCTGTTTTCATAACATGCCTCAAAGAAAACACAGATGTATATGACCCTTTATAATTTTCCTCCACTAAGCTGGCATGCTTAATTGAACAAGACATAGTTCAGCAGCACGTCTGAAGAAGTCGAAACTCCATGAGAGCTCCATTTATGACCTTGGAGAGAGAGAGCAATTAGTAGAATGAATTCTGTGTATAATACCTTCAAACAAAATCAAAAACAAAAACATGTTCTTCATTTGACAATTATGGTAAGCTCTAAACGTTACACCGCCACTCCAAATTAATTTACAGTATTATTTCTGATGAGGAGATAAGTACAGGTCAGAAATCTGAAACATTGTTACTCTGTTGTCAACATTTTACCTGTCTTTACATGCTCACAATAATCTAATCTTTGGCCAACAAGAGAGTCAAGAGTTACAATACAAAGTTTATAGTGCAAGCCACTAAACCATTTTGGTGCAACACTTTTAGACTAAAATACTGTTGAAAGGATAACAAAGAAAATCTTTAACTCATGATACATGAGCTCATGATACATCATCAAAAAATCCTAAGCACACATTAGGGCCTGGTCTATACTAGACCTAGCAGGTCGGCTTAAGGTACGCAACTCCATCTATGCAAAATGCATAGCTGGAGTTGGCTTACCTTAAGCCAAGCCATGGCAGCATCCACAGAAGGAGGAGTACTGGACACCACTAGGGGCTGCCCTCAGCGTTCAATTTACAGGTCATTACTAGACCCACTAAATCAAATGCCAGAAAATCAACCTCCAGAGCATCGATCTTGTGCTAAGTATAGATGTGCCTTTGGGGATTTCATTGAACATTCACTATTAGTATTGCTATTCAAATGGATACTCAACCTGGATCTTTATGATGAAACTATACTAAACCAATGGTGGAAAACATTTTCTTTAAATATCCATTCCAGAATACATTTGGTTTAACTGTACTCCAGCCTTTTTGTGTACACTTTCAGTATTCACAAAAATGAATTTTAATTGTACATGGCAGAATATTCACCAAAAGCAAATTAACAACTGTAAGTTCACAGGTTGTCTTCCCAACTCTTGCTACGTGAACTGCTCATCCAACCAGAGAATATAAACACCCCCTCAAAGAAAAAACAAACACAATAATGCAAGAGTAAAAGCAATGCAGGTGTAAGTCGTGCAGCAGGGTGGCAGCTATCCACTTTCCTGTACTAAATGCAGCATGTTTTATTACCTACCTTGTGGGCAAGTGGCAATGTGTGCATTCCGTGCATGGAGATCATGGCCCTCAGAGACACAGTGTGGGCTCTTGAGACCAGAAGGGCTAAAATGGACTAGCTAAGAGACACAGACAAGTACATGATGGAGACTTTCAGGGACATAGTCCCATGCCCAGGCTCTGTGCTTTTCAAGAGAAAGGAAGTCCCGTGAAAAGAGAATAAAAAGCTGGAGCAAAGAAAGAAATTATTCCCTTTTTAGATGATGTCCTAGCATTCTCTCACAGTGCAGATACTTCTCCAGAGGTGGGATCCCTGTTAATGGGAAGAGACAAGTAATAGTAATGGGCGATAGTCAGGGCCAGTCCTAACCAATTGGCGGCCCCAGGAGACTGCCCGGCTCACCCGTAGGGTTGCCAGTTGGTTTAAAAAAAAATACCAGACAAAAAAAAAAAAAGGGAAGTAACTAGGAAAACCTGGAGGGAGGATTGAGGAGGTCGGGCCAAAATGCGGTCATGGCCTGCCCCTAACACCGGCTGTCGGTGGCCCCTTGAAAACAGTGTCCCCGGGTGATCGCCCGGCTCGCCCGCCCCTAAGACCAGCTCTGGCGATAGTGGGTTGTGCCCACGAAAGCTCATAATACCATCTTCGTGTTTTGTTAGTCTTTAAGGTGCTACTAGACTATTTGTTGTTTTTTAAGTTTTTCCTGTTACAGACTAAGTTGGCCACCCCTCTGAAGTTGATAATTAGAAATATAGATAGTTGAGTTTGTGATGACCGGTGAATTGCCTGCTAGGTGTGAAGTTGTGGACTCTCAACCCATCTCGACAGGCTTATGTGCCATCCTGAGGCAGATTCAGCAATCACAGTACATCTAGGTACCAATGACATAGGCAAAGGTAGGAGAGAGGTCCTTGAGGCTAAATTTAGGCTGATAAGTATGAGATTAAAATCCAGGATGTCCACAGAACACAAATAAGAAAATCGATAACTTCTAACCGTGGTATGTATAACTTAAATGAGCTTCTCCAAGAAATAACTGGTGGATAGTGACTTTTATGCCAACTTTTTTTTAAAAAGAGGCTTCAGAGCTGTTCCTGGCAATTAACTTAAGTACGAGGCAAACTGACAAACTCTTGGAAAGAACAGAATTATCAGACACATAGATGAGCATGATGCATTGGGGAAAAGCCAAAACTACTTTTGTAAATAGAAATTATGCCTCACCAATCTATTAGAATTCTTTGAGGGGGCCAACAAACACGTGGAAAAGAATGTTCCAGTGTCTATAATGCATTGGACATTCAGAAAGCCTTTGACAAAGTCATCACCAAAAGGCTCTTACACAAAGTAGGAAGTCATGGGATAAGAGGGAAAGTCCTCGCATGGATCAATAACTGGTTAAAATATAGAAAACAAAGGATACAAATAAATGGTCAATTTTCACAATGAAAGGAGAGGTAAATTGAGGGGCCCACCAAAAACTGGAACCACTGCTGCTGAAGATATTCACAGAGTTTACTAGTGAGATGGCAAATTTTGAGATGAAACGAAATTACAAGAGATAGTTAAGGCCAAAGCTGGCAGCAAAGAGTTACAAAGGAATCTCAAAAATGTGGTGACCAGGCAACAAAATGGCAGATGAAATCAATGTTGATAAATGCAAAGTAATAGATATCAGAAAACATAATCCCTACTATACGTAGAAAATGATGGGGTTTAAATTAGCTGCTACCACTCAAGAAACTATGGATAGTTCTGAGAACATAATACTCAATGTGCAGCAGTGTCAAAAAAAGTAACAGAATGTTAGGAACCATTATGAAAGGAACAGATAATAAGACAAAGCCTAAATCCACAATATAAAACCATGATACACCTACACCTTGAATATTACATGCAGTTCTGATGGTCCCATCTCAAAAAAAAAAAAAGAATTAGAAAAGATATAGAGAAGAGCAACAAATATGATAAGGGGAATGGAACAGCTTTCACATGAGGAGAGATTAAGATGAATGGAACTATTCATTTTAGAAAAGAGCTGACTAAGAGGAGCTATGATTGAGGACTCTAAAATCATTAATGCTGTAGAGGAAGTATATAAGGAAGTGGTTTTTATCCCTTCCCATAACACAAGAACCAGGGATCACACAATGAAATTAATAGGCAGCAAGTTTAAACTACACATAGGGAAGTTCTTCTTTACACAACTCACGGTCAACTTATGGAACTCATTGCTAGGGGATATTATGAAGATCAAAAAATATAAATGGGTCCAAAAAAGAACTCGATAAGTTCATAGAGGATAGCTCTATCCACAGCCACTAGCCAAGATGGTGAGGGAGGCAACCCCGTGCTTTGGGAGTCTCTAGAGCTCTAACTGCCAGAAGCTGGGACTAGATGACAGGGCATGGATTACTCAGTAAACAGTCCTGTTCTGTTAATTCCTCTGAAGTACCTGTTACCAGCCACTGTTTGGCAAAAGAATACTGGGCCACGTGGATCATTGGTCTGACTCAGTATGGTGATTCTTATGACTTATGAGTCTAACTCACCCTCTGTAAATTATGAATAGCCAATGTCAACAAATGACAATAAATGTCATTAATCTGTAGGCCAAGAATAAGTCATGGTGAAACTCCATGTCATTTTCCATGTCATTTTTCATAATAAATGCAGCTGATAATTTCACAACCAGAAAAAGCTGAAATTCATTCCATAAATTATTTGGTGGAAATTATTCACTGAATTTATACCTGACCATGGGTACCATTATAACACAAAATAAGCAAGAAACGGACGTTTACATGAAGCTTTGTGACAGAGGCTTCTGGCAAGTAGGGAGTTAACTCCCTGCTTGCCCAGGTGTGTCAAGGAAAACTACTGAAGTAAGGTTTAAGATGGAAGACTTAGGGTGCTGGAAGGAATGCAGGATCTCTTCAGAACAGCTGCTCACTAAGCAGAGTGAAAGCTCTGTACATTGGGATTCCTATTTGTTTTCTATTTATGCCATGTCATGTCATTATTTTGTTTCTCTTCTTGCCACCCAGATACTCTGAGAAATGTATCCTTTAAGAAGAAAAGTGCTGACAGAAGGGCTTTTCTTTCATCAGCAGAACTAGCTGATCTGTGTCGACTGTATACTCTTTTATATAAGCCAAAAGTCTGAAATTCAGAAGTGAGATGGCATTGATTTTAGCAAATGCTGCGTCCCACAATAACATTGATCAAATAAAAATAAACACACTTCCTTATTAGATCACTATTCTCGTGGTACAAACATTTGAGTGTTACTCATTGATGCTGTGATGGTAAAGTCAATTATAATAAGATAAGGTGCCAGATTGTGAGCCTCCCACCCACGTACTGAGACTGGTTGTTGATAAATATTCAAGTAGTCCCAAGGATGTCAGAGGAACTAGTTGCTGTGAAACTGCTCATCAATTAAAGTAGTCATAATTAGACTCTTAAAAAGTCAGCATTCACTAAGCATCACTGGACAATGGCATCTGAAGCCCAGCTTTATGTTCATATACTTGAGGAAAAGGAGCTGAGTAGAGTATCTCCGATATCACAATTCAGGCAATGTCTACACTGCACACGTTACAACAGCACAGCTGTGCTGCTGCAGTGGCATTACTGTAAGATGCGCTTTGTAGGCAGTCTTTAGCAGTGGAAGAGAGCTCTCCCGGTGATGTAAGAAAGCCATCTCCAATGCAGGGGCTGCAGCTTTTTCACCAGGAGCTTGGCTCCCACCGATGAAGCACAGGCCAGCACTTTTCATCATTAAAACTTTTGTCATTTTTTTCCATACCCATGAGTGACAAAAGTTTTAATGATGTAAGCGCCAGCGTAGGCAAAGCCATAGTGTTTATTTCATGGCCTTCATGCTACAGCCTTGACTCCTTGATTGCTCAGGAATGCAACCAAATAAATATTTTATACTGCATTCTTTTTACTTTGGCCCTTTATAGTCATGTCTTCCAGCTTTTCTCTGCAACCACAAGGATGGGAAAAGTTGTTTAAATTACAGCTGAGATTCTCACATAATCACATGACCCTAGGAACTGGGGCTTTAAAAAAAGAAATATAGAAGACCCACCATAAAACCGTAATAGCTGGCAACACTAGCAAAATATATCAAGTCTTTTCCCCAGCCATCCAGGTTATCTGATGCATATTTTCTCTGTAATCAGCCTGAGTGAAATTCATTCTGTGCACAGACACACCGCAGGGCCTTTGTGACAGTTCAGTCTCGTTTAAGACCTCAAATTAGGACGTAAGTGGTACCTACACTTTGGTACCTCTGCACAAGGGTGAATTTCATCCACAATGGATATAGATCTTGTGACAACGGATACTGCTTTTACATTAGGTGTAAATTCATACATAATGCATATGTTAGATAAATAAAATGAGTGTACAGCTGCTAGGCATTAACAACTCTCTTGCTGAATACACCACAAGAAAATTGCATAGAAAATTAATCCAGTTTTTCTAACCCATCCTCATCCAGAGAACATAGTATTATATACTGAATTAGCTATCTGATGCAATAGCTTAAAAATACTTCACTATCAATGCATGCCAAGATGATAAATACAGCATTAGAATTTAGTCAAATAATAAGTCATTTTTAGTCAATTCGTCAATAACTAAATATTTTTTCCATAATAAAAAGACTTAGGTGCAGCAGCTAATCATGATGTGAATGTTATTCAGGGAAGGTGGGAAAAAATTAAAACTTGGAATCTTCACATGCTAGTCAGTAGCAAATCATATCAAGTAGTGATTTTAAGCAGACATAGCCTCATGTGTAAAAGGGGTACAGAAGTACTGACAACATTCAAGTGGTTCTCAATGGATTTTTTTCCACATAATTTCTGACTTCAAAACATTACAGTGTATATCACAAGCATCTTCTCTTTCCAATGTGAAGCAGAAGGTTCGAGGGATCAAAAATAAATCTCTCAGGCTTTTTTTTTAAAGCCCACAACTCACAGGCTACAATATATTGAGAATGTAAAGGTTGTCACTGAAAAGTATGACAGCCAAGAAAGCAAATGGGAGATAGTGACATATTAACTGGATGATATACACATAAGTAAATCCAAAGTAGCAAATATAATGCCTAAGGAGAATAGCAAAGAGTCACATGCTGCCACTGGCAAAATGTCCAGAAATCTTCCCACAGTGATCTCATTAGAAGAGGGATAAAATGGAAATGCGGTAAATGTAATTTGCATTTCCTGATCCTCCATGTCTAATTAATCTTGGAGTAATCAGACTCAGATTTAACAAAAGGAATGCTAGCATCTAGGTAAAAGTATAGACAGAGAAAGACATGTGAGGTGAAACATACATCAGTAGAGGGGCCAAGGTGGCTGTTAGACTTTGCTGGGCCCTGGGAAAGACGGGTCGGGGCTGTAGAAAGGCAAGAGACTCAGTGCTGAAAAAAAGTCATGGAAGCAAAGGTTCCTAGATAATACTCCCAGGGTATGTTTAGACTGCAGGCTTCTTTCAGAAGAAGCTTTTCCAGAAGAGATCTTCCGAAAAAACTTCTTCCAAAAGACAACATCCACACTGCCGAAGCGCATTGAAAAAGTGATCTGCTTTTTCGAAAGAGAGCGTCCAGACTGAATGGACACTATCTTGCATTTCAGCTGTGATTACTATGGATGGAGTGGCCATCAGGGCACCTGTGCTTTTTCCTGGAGGCCTCTTCTTTGGAAAAAACTCTCTCTTCCACGTCCACACACACTTTTTTCTGAAAGAGCTCTTTCGGAAAAGGCATTCTTCTCATAGAATGAGGTTTACCAATGTCGGAAAAATCCCTGCGTTCTTTCAATTGTCTTTTGAAACAATGCAATAGCAGTGTGGACGTAAGTGAAATTTTTTCAGAAAAACGGCCATTTTTCTGAAAAAAACCTGCAGTCTAGACATACCCCCCCTCCCCCCCCGAGTCAGAATTCATTCCTGGCAAAATCAATATATCTGGTCTTTCTTGCATCAGGTCTTTCTTGCATCATTTGACCCTTGATCTCAGAAGGCTAAGTGAGGGCAAAAAAAGGAGGAAAGTGTTACCAAAATGTAGCATTTATGATGAGAATGCTCGATAGATAGAAGAAAAACAGATTATTGTTAAGAGAAATCTCCTTGGATGAACATAGGAATCCATCTGTCTTGCACAGCTGTCAAATACAAAAAGTCAAGACCAGCAAGTCGTCTAATGAAGGGAAACAGATCACACCCTGAAAAAGATCCAGGACTGGAGAGAAGGATGAAGATTAAAAGACAAGTCTAATGGAAGAACCTATATCATCATACTTTATAGTTTATCATTTATTTAATTGTTGTGGATGTTATTGGATTAGAATATATTCAATTACATAATGATAGACATCAGGAATAGTATTATCTCCATTCAAAATATAAAGGACAATTAGTGCATTGGTCCAGTGACAACATATGCCTTAGACACGATCCCTCATCAAGAACAGAGAACAAAGCTTGCCATCATGGACAGATTGTTAGAAAAAAAAATAATGGAGATGGGCATGTTATGCAATAAGAACAACCAGTACTGTTACATTTATAGTGCTCCGAGAGCTTCTGTAGCATTTATTTATCTCTGTGGATGGTCTCCATCTGTTTAGTTCTATTGAAATATTTAGGCTGTGGAAATTTCTTCATCACAGCAATAGTTGCAAATATAACTTCTCTCTCTCTACTTTGTGCACCTACATTTCTGAGCTAAAATGAAAACAACAGACATGTAGATATAGAATATCCTGCATACTTATCTTAAACCGAATAATTCCCAAGGTTTTTATTGATGCCTATAGTCTTTAAGTCTTTACAGTTCACTAATCCTACTAAATATCTTTCATACAATAACTCAGTGTCATTCAGTGAAATGTTCCCTGCAGAGCAGAGAATGCACAGTAAAACAAGCAGAAATTAAACCCTTTACATAAGTTTATTTGAAAAGTAATCTGAAATAAAATATGTTGACAGCTACATCCTACTCAGTCAATGGTAGCCATCACTGCTGCTGCTTTGTTTGAATTGTGCAAAAGAGGTTGACGCAATAAGAAGATACAGGCAGAAAAAAGATTAAGACCGCCTTGGAGAGGCGACACAGAACTAGGCCAATCAGAAAATGGCTTGTTGAGAAAGCCAATCAAGGGGAGGCTTGCTGGAGCAGCCAAACAGGACCTTATAAAAAGGGCTGCTCAGCAGAGCAGAGGGCAGTCTATCCCTGGAATATAACGGAAGAAGAACTGGCTGCCTTGGAGACAGCACCTAAGACACAGCAGTGCTAAGCAGAGTCAGGGGAGCAAGATGGAGCTCCAGCATGAAGCCTCTGATACAAAGGACCAGGAAGGTGATGGGGCTACAGGGAAGTGGCCCAGGGAAACAGACAGAGGGGTTGAAGGAGATGCAGCATGTGGCTGCCACCTAGAAGGTCCTTGTTTCAGAACCCAGATTAGTGAGTAGGCCTGGATCTTGTCCCCTCCTTTGCAGCCCATTTGCCAATGAGGAGAATGCCTGATCCAGACAGCAGTTTGCCCCTGAGGTGAGGGGCTGGACCTCAGACTGCAGCTGGCCACTGAGTCAAGTGGTGGGAGTAAGGATTGTTGTTCTCCTGGAAGGAAAGAGAAAGTGGAGTGTGGCATAGCTGGAGGGACATGCCCAGAAGACAATACCACGGTCCAGGAAGCCGAGTGGGTCCAAAAGCAGAAGTGGCAGCAGTGAGGCACCACTTAAGTAGGGAACACAAGCTGGAAATTAGCTAATTCCCAAGACAACCTGCAGGAGATGCATCAGTGCTGATTCAAGACTGAATTACAGTGTGTGTGTATAGATAAAATATGGACGAGTATAGAAGTAAGAATGCTGTCTGTGGGTCAGAATCCATAGCTAAGGAAAATCACTGTATCTACCATGATGTCAATTAAACTATGTCAGTTTGCATCAGCTTAGCATCTGGCCCTATGCTTTCAGAGTGTTACATCTACACTTGCTTCATGTTTAAAAACAAGGAAAAGACAAAATTTATGGTTAACAACCATCATGTATTATGGTCTTATATCTACAGGGATTCCCAGCACAGAAAAAAACCACCATTTTTTAAGAAAGGAAAGAACTAAATCACATTGTCCTCTAGCCCTTATAATTTAGCTGTAAATTCTGCCTCCATTGCTAAGACAGGGCAATAAGCCATGTCAGCCTAAGAACCTGAAAACTAAAGTAGCTTCCTGTGGGAGTCACCGGTTGTTTTAATAATCTTTGGATAGTATAAAAAACTGTGTATTGCACTTGTAGGCAAAAAGAATAACTCACCAATAGCTCCCCTCTATTCTCTATTTTATGACCTTCTGTTATGCTGCAAGGATATAAGCACAAACAGGGAGAAAACACTTTCAGGCAATGTCCTCCTTAACATCAGTCTAGTAGCATAAAAGGTCTTATGTGCCTTGCCTGAAGGCAATAAAAACTTCCTATGATACAGAAATAATATTCACAGTACAAGTAAAGTTGGCAAAACTGCTAGTACTGAATCCAGTTTCAAATGCTGGTCTCTCAAAATGGTTCATTCTCATGCCCCTGAAAAATTATATGAAGGTTTGTGCTAAGGTCCATAAACCTGCACTTCTTGTAAATCTATTCAGCTGTTTTAAGAAGTTATATTTTCTGTGTCTCATCTGAAGCAATTCATTCAGTCTTCATCATGTTTCAATTAATTATTTTGCTTCAGAATTTCTGAGGGATTTAGTCAATGTTTAAAAATTGCACAGGGACAATCAGGCAATAAGGAAGTTGAGTTTAGACTCCAGTTGGGCATATTAGTTTGACAAGGACTTTGAAGGAACTCATATGCACATCTGGACAGACCCCATACTTGTACCTGCCTTTCTCTCCCCCGTTACCAAACTCCCTGTGCTCATATTGTTTTCCCTCTTCCTCTTATATCACCTCAGACCCACCTGCCTCATCTATGATTCAATATCATCATGATTCTCAGTGTCTAGTTTATATATTGAGCCAGAGAAAGTCTGCAAAGCTTCAAGGATACACTTTTTAAAAGTGTAAAATAGATACAAACAAATCTGATGGGATCAGCTCACATGTCGCTCTCAGTATACAGGAGCTGGAGACATTGAAGCAGTTCACATATTTGGAAGCAGTCATCACTGATGGAGGATCAAAAGCAGAAAGTCTGTCAAGAACTGTATAAAGAAGGCAAAGCTATGTGGAGGAACAAGAACATCTCCATGGAATACAAACAAACTGCTGCATGCACTAGTCATCTCCACTTTTCTGTATGCATTCAAGACATGGACCCTTGAGCAGATCTTGACTGAAAAATGGAGGCTGTAGAGATGAAATATACAGGATTTTTCTGAGGCATCTCCTACTTTGACTGTGTCACTAATGGAGAGGTCCACAACATTATCATCCAGTACACTCAGTCATATGAAGACCTCTTGACGACTGTGGAGATGTGCAAGCTGAAGTGATAGGGCCATGTAACAAGATCATCTGGCCTATCCAAGATCATCCTCCAAGGGACAGTATAGGGGAAGAGAAAAGGTAGATAGAAGGAAAGATGGATTGACAACATAAAAGAGTGGACAGGAATGGACTTTTCAGAGATGCAAGTACTGATATGCAATCATCAGGGGTGGAGAAAATTAATGAGCAACCAATGATGGTGCCCCAGTGACCAATGTGGTTATGTGAGTGAGGATGATGATGAAAATAGATACATGAAAATCAAGTATGAATGTTATGCATGCATCAAAATAAATAAATGCATATATTACAGTGTATCTTTGTGAACATGTTGTATTTATAAAAAACACTTTTTCAGTTAGGAGGGAAACCAATAATTCTGAAATATCTTGAGATTTCAAAATTTGTTTCCTTTCCACCATGGGAGCTATTACAATGTTTTCTGAAACAGAGGACAAACTCTCAGTTGGCCTGGGCTGTGGGGTATTTGGGTTTAAGTCCTTGCTGTGCCTGATTTGGATTGATGTGGAATGAAACACAGTGCTTTGAATCTCAGAGAACAGGGACTTGGACTGGAGTCTCTCACATACCAGTCCAGGGTTCCAATCATGGGGCTCGAGAGAGCCCATCAGTCACCTGGAACATAGACAATTTCATTGACACCAGCATGTTTCAATAAAAAGTCTTGTCAACAGTTTTACTAACTCTATTTTATTGCCTTTTAATGCATCCCCAGACAAGTAAAAGGAACTTTGTGTAAATTACAGGACAAGTGTAATTTAATTTGCATTTTGTAGGTTTCTCTGTTTCAGAGATAGCATGAGCCAAACAAGGTCAGAACAATTTTTGAAAAGTTAATGACAGACTTTTTAAAATTCCAGTTTCTCCAATTTTCTGCATGTTATTTTTCTTTACATTTTCAAAGGGTTAGATATGGCATGGGATATTTGAAGTGGATCAGACTGAAGAAAGATGGGGAATTAAAAGTCAGGCTTATATAGGAATTTAGTTTTGATTGTAACAATGGGGGATGCATGGAAAGGAAATGACTCAATGCTTTGCAAATATTCTTTTCCTCTGTGTTGTACTGGCTTTATTTTGTAGAAATGTTATAAATTGTCCTCTGTTCGTGAACAAATCCAAAACTTAACAATAAACCCAGACTCTCAAATCTTTCAGAGATGTATAGGAAATTTTCAGGGAGAACTCTGCTGAGATTTAAGTAATTGCTTCAAAAAGCAGAGGACCTTCTTGTCAGCATGGGATATAAATTGTTAAAGATCTGTTTATGAAATTAAAATTTTTATTCCAAGTTCAAATTCTTTGGAAGAGCATGCCCCTTCACTTACGGTATGTCTAGACTGCAAGCTTCTTTTGAAAGAAACCTTTTTGGAAGAGATTTTCTGAAAAAGCTTCTTCTGAAAGAGAGCATCCACACTGCCAAATTGCATCGAAAAAGCAATCTGCTTTTTTGAAAGATAGCATTCACACTGAATGGATGCTATCTCGCATTTAAGCTGTGATTACTATGGACTGAGTAGCCACCAGGGCACCTGTGCTTTTTCCTGGAGGCCTCTTCTTTTGAAAAAACTCCCTCTTCTGCATCCCCACACACCTTTTTCCGAAAGAGCTCTTTCGGAAAAGGCATTCTTCCTTTTAAAATGCAGTTTATCAGTGTCAGAAAAACCCGTGCATTTTTTCGATTTGCTTTCGAAAGAATGCAACAACAGTGTGGATGTAAGTGAATTTTTTGGGGGGGAAAATGGCTGTTTTTCCGAAAAAACCATGCAGTCTAGACGCACCCTTAGTGTCCTGACATTTGTTACCTAATCATTATTAATAATGAACAATTTTCAGCAAACCAAAATGGTCATTACATTCTCCATAATCTCCTAGTTCCTGCAAGCCAAAGATAGCAGCATAATTAATATCCATGATAAATGGCTGAGAGCTGCTGCTTTGTTTCTTTATATATATATATATATATATATATATATATAAACAGTGAAGAGAATGTGTTGAGCCTTTTAATACAGATCCCCTTTCTACTTACTTAAACATACTCACCAAAGCCCAGCCTCTCAAGCATTGGAAATAACTGACCTTTTTCATTGTTTTACAAAATGAGAAATGAGTACCCAGTCTTGCAATGTTTTCATTGTACAGGGAAGACAATCCATGCAGAAGAGATAAAAGGCCTATACATTCCCAGTTCACCACCATGCGGATGAAGAATAAAACCATACAGTGATACATCTTTATCAACAACAGCCAGTCACTGGCTGTTTTGCCTTATGCAAATACGTTTCTATGTGTTTCCTGAATTTGTTCATCAAAGCATAATCCTCCTGGAAACATAACTGCTGACAAGCAGAAAGAGCTGTCACAGACCACTTTGGCAAACCTGCATTAAACTTGTTGCCCATTGTGGTTTTATTGGTCTTATAACTGTAATAGTAAATAATGTTTCACGATCGCCTGCGTACATTGTTAGCATTCAAATTTACTTCTGAAACCTGAATTCCAGAAAATAGTTTTGATCTTGTTTTATGGATCCTTCTTCTTTTCATATTAAAGTGGTTGTCTTATGACTTTTCAAGGATACCATTGAGGAAATTACCATAAATGTATTAATTCTATTCTTTATATTTAAATATACAAACTCTAGGTACTCTGATAATAATTTTATAACTCATACAATACAAATATCACACAGGTTAATACAGCAAGAAAAAAATAACATGCCAACTATCCTTACAGCCATAGGCTGCGTCTAGACTGGCATGATTTTCTGCAAATACTTTTAACGGAAAAGTTTTTCCGTTAAAAGCATTTGCAGAAAAGAGCGTCTAGATTGGCACGGATGCTTTTGCGCAAAAGCACTTTTTGCAGAAAAGCGTCCGTGCCACTCTAGACGTGGTTTTGCGCAAGAAAGCCCTGATCACCATTTTCGCCATCGGGGCTTTTTTGCACAAAACTGTTCTCAGCTGTCTACACTGGCCCTCTTCCGCAAAAGCATTTGTGCAAGAGGGCTTTTTCCCGAAATGGAGAGTCATTGTATTTGCGCAAGAACACTGACAATCATACATTAGATCGTCAGTGTTCTTGCGCAAATTCAAGCGGCCAGTCTAGACACAGCCATATTGTTCCTCCCTTTCTAGTCTAAAGTTATCCTACTTTCAGTCCTCCCCAGATGCCCTACTGCATTTTATCAGACATTTTTCAGTCTCATCCTATTTGTAGTTCCTTTTGTAATTTTTTCACTCACAAAACTGGTAACATTACAATAAAAGAAACATGCTTACAAAATGCTAAGTAGACAATGTTCATCAAAGATGCAGATAATATAGGCAGCAGATAAGAGCATGTCTGAGAATTTTTTTGTAGAAATCAAAAAAAATTTTCATTCCCATTTTCTCATAGCCACACAAGCAGATGTACACTAAAGCCTTGCCACATGCTTCCAGACTATTCTGCTAATCAGCTAGCCCTGGATGACTAAATTTTACTGCCCTGGAGACAGAATATAATCTGTGAGATTTACTGACAAATACTCTACTGTCATAAGTCACCCGGTATGACTAGTACAGAGAGGGTAGGGTATTATATTTTTCCTGTAAACTGGCTCAAGTTGAGTCCAAAGCACTATAATTGAAGTCATTGTGGAGATAAAATCTTATTATCTTTAGTGAATCCATAAATCACTAAAAGGCTAATTTAAACCAACAGGTGTACATGGCAACTGTTTAAATCTTTCTGAAGTTGAGCATAAAGGCCTCTGTGTAATGTTTACTTTGGTGTATCTGAGTCACTCGAACAGCGGCAATCACACAATCATTCATAAAAGTTTACCAGGATGATTTTCAAAGGAATTTTATTTCCCCCAGATTTTGTCCTGACTGAAATTAGCCTGACCTACTGAGACTCCTTTTTCCCACATGACTCTCTTTTTGCCATGCTGAGTCAACAGCTGAATGAAGCTCACATGTGCCCCCCCAAAAGAGAAAATATATATATTTACCAGTGTGTTTGCTGTTTAAATTATACTGTACTGAACTCAAATTCATTCTTGAAAATGTTTGGTGTTCTAACAAGAATCTGTATCATCACAAGGAATTTTCTTTTTCCTCCAAGTCACAATGACACACTCTTAACACAGCACATTAATTTCCTTCTCACTGGAACACAATACCTTAATTATTGTCTCTGACACATAGCACATACCATACATTTAACATATGTTCACCCTGAATACTTGTTATTGTTGCTGAGGTTCTGAAACACCTGCTTTTTAGAATTTGTGTTGGGAAAAATGTCATCCTTAGTCAACCTCTATCCTTTATACACAAAGATGTGGTTGAGGAATTTTCTGGCTTTTAAATATAGTGGGGTTTGGGACATGAAAGGGTGAGGGAACATGGTGTCCTTAGCCTGTTTATCGAAGCTGAGACTGGGCGACAAGGGATGAATCACTGGATGATTACCTGTTCTGTTCATTCCCTCTGGGGCACCTGGCCGTGGCCACTGTTGGCAGACAGGATACTGAGCTAGATGGACCTTTGGTCTGACCTAGTATGGCCCTTCTTATGTTCTTACCTAATTGCTCTTATTGCGTACGGGTGCATGAAAGAAGTGGGAGGGAAGGCAGAACAAAAGGGTGTCACAAGTTGAGAGGGGTTAATTCTTGGTGAATCTGGTGATTCTGTCTTCACCCTTCCTAGCTTGTACCAGGGCCAGCCAGAGCCATTCGCACACCCCGGGCCCCAGGAGCGAGGCGCCGCCCCCATGAGTGCGACGCAAGCGCGGCCCCACCCCCGGGCACCCAGTGCCCCCACCCCCGGGCGCCCGGCGCATACGCGGTACCGCCCCAGGCACGCAGCGTATGCGCAGCCCCGCCCCCGGGCACCTGGTGCATGCGCAGCCCCGCCCCCGGGTGCCCAGCGCATGCGTGGTGCCACCCCCATCCGGCCCAGGCGCCCCAGGTGGTAGCCCGGCTGGCCCATACCTTGGACTGGCTCTGCTTGTACAAAACAGTTCACTCATTTCTGGTGCAGGTAACATTGTCAAGTTCTACATCTGCACTGCCAAGCCAACCCCAGCTGCTCAGAGCCTCTGTCAAAACTAAAGAGCTTCCACAGAAGCTAGATAGGCCCCAGGACTAGGGAAGTAAGCAAGTAGTCAACTAACTGATAAGCAGCAAGGTGGAGGAAGCAGGAGCTGGGGAGGGGTTTCCCCCAGCACCATTTCCATGATGCTGCCTGCTCCCCACATCCTGCGCTGCTGCCTCTGAGCATGGGGGTGGGGGCAAGGGAAGGCTGCTGAGAAGCAGCCTCTGCCCACAGCAGGCCCAGGCTCTGGTAGGTGTCAGTTCTTCAAAACCCCAGAGAGGTTCTCCCCGTGGTTACATATTCATAACTATCTGACACTGGGAACCAGAGTGACCATGAATAGTGGGCTTTCCTTTATACAGCTTGAGTTTTTAACCACACAACCACAGATCAGCAGACAACGAACCTCTCCTCAGAGCATAGCATCAAGAAACTGGGTTTCTGCATAAACAGAGTTGGGAAATTTGTATTCATCTTCCAATGGATATTCCTTAGGAAGTCTTCCTAACTCCACTTTTGTCAGGCACATCAGTAAATATAGTCCTTTGAATCCCCAGGGTTTCACATCTATCACATCCCTTGTCTGGAGAGATTATATACAATCCCAGCCCACAATAATACATACTATTCATTTAATACAAGGATTCTTAAACTTAATGCAACACACTTTTCCAAAATTATGGCAGTGCCATATCTGCCACATAAATCTATGGAAAAATGTATTTTTGTCCACATACGGGCTAATAGTTACTCCTGTAGCCAGTGGGTTGCCAGCTTCGCCAGGCCCCTGGGCAATGCAGGGGTCTACTCCACACCCCAGAAGAGGTGGGGCCTTAGGCAAAAGGGGTGGAGCTGGGACAAGGCAGTGATTAGTGATACCTGGAGAGTGCCACGCCTCCCGCTGGCATCCCTCAGTGCTGCCCAGAGGGCCCCAAACTGCGCTCAGGCAGTGATTTAAAGTGCCCAAGCAACTGCCCCCTTTGCCCTCCCCTGTTGGCAGGCCTGCCTGTAGCCTAAGGTTATGGTTTTAGTTTATGAGTTTACTATTTTAAACCATATTTGTAATAAATAAAATAATGGACAAAATAAATGAGAGACTAAATATGACTATTCATAAAACAGTCGTATTTTCATGTCTGCTTCACGTGTGTTACACTGATGTTGCATCTACATGTGAGGGTTAAATAGAATCTCCTAAAGACTTTGTCTTAACTCAAGTGTATTTGGCTTGAAGCAAAATGACAGGAATTAGAACCAAGGCACCAAGCTAGACAACAAATTTCTAATATGCCACTTCCTATGTAGCTTTTGTTTTTAACTGAAACGTGACCTGTTAGTCAAGTAACAGTCAAGTGCTGAATGTCATCACATCTCTGAAGTGACAAGTGCTTTAATAAGAATGGCTTCTGCAATAATCCTTCTGTTGTGAAATCAGATGAAAATCTCCCCACAAGGTATATCACTTAGTTTGGTTTGATTGATTGATTTAGCAGAACAATAAAACAGCTCGCCATGAAGGATAAAACAATTATCTGAACAGTGTCCACTACAGTGATAAACATGCACTAGTAGGCTATTTATGGACACTTTGATTGGAGAAGGCTAGGTATCTTCAGCCACTCATGAGTGCACCAATAGCTCATTCGTGCTGTGGTGTATTGAGGTCTTGGCATATGCCAGGCTACATTTCTTTAAAAAAACAAATCTTATAAAACCAATTTTGTGGGAATTTATGTAATGATACTTCCACCACGAAAAGTTGTTCACTGTGGAAGAAGGGCAGAAATGGAGGGGGAAATGGCATAAAATCGTTTGTCCAGTATTTTGATCCTATTTAGTACAAAGATTTTTTTTCTCCTTTTGAACTAATGTGGACACTTCTCAGAAGTCTCCGAGGGTATGTCTAGACTGCAGAGTTTTTCCATGACACCAAGGGTCTACTGGAAAAGCTCTGCCATATCCAAGGTACACATCTGCTTTTCTGAAAAAAATTTCGGAAAAGCAGACGCGTTTTTTCGGCATCCCTGTAAACCTTGTTCTACAAGGAAGAAGGGATATTCAGAAAGAGGCTTTTTTTCCAACATTTGGCCCCGTGTAGACAGGCCAAATGTCGGAAAAGTCTCTTTTGGAAGAAAAGCGGAAAAAGATACGCAAAAATTGCGGTTCGCAATTTATGTATCTTTTTCTGACTTTTCTTTGTAGTCTAGACACAGCCTGACTCATCTTTTTCCAGACAGTGTCCAGATACTTTTACTACTGCAGTTTGTCACAAAGCCTCAGTAACTCTCTTAGGGTATGTCTACACTTGCAGCCTATTTAGGAATAGGGCAGCAAATGTAGGCATTCGGAATTGCAAATCAAGCCCGGGATTTAAATATCCCACGCTTGATTTGCATATTCCCGGCCGGGCGCCATTTTTGAAATTTACAAGCCTGGAATAACTGCCCGCGTCTACACGCGGCAGTGAAACGGGCGTTCAACATAAAGCCCTATTTCGAACTACCTGTTACTCCTTCTGCAATGAGGTTTAACAGGTAGTTCGAAATAGGGCTTTATTTTGAACGCCCGTTTCACTGCCACGTGTAGACGCGGGTAGTTATTCCGGGCTTGTAAATTTCAAAAAATGGCACCCGGCCGGGAAGATGCAAATCAAGTGTGGGATATTTAAATCCCAGGCTTGATTTGCAATTCCGAATGCCTACATTTGCAGCCCTATTCCGAAATAGGCTGCAAGTGTAGACATACCCTTAGCTCCTATTACAGAAAAGAAAAAAGAAAATTTTTGTAAGAAGGAGCGCCTCTGGGCACATGGGTATGGAGGTCGTAGGGAGGGGGTGGAAAGAAGCAATTAAACATGTCCCTCTCCCCACTCTTCAACAATTCTTTTCTCCCTCTCTCATCTGTTGCCTCCAGCTAAATTTGGTCTCCTAGGCCAAGAACCTGAATAAAGGAAAACACAGTGTTGAGGCTTCCATAGTGAAAAGCACTTAAGGCAGCCCACCATTTGTCTAGTGCTGCTGAGGGCTGAGACCAGACTGCAAGAAAAAACAACAGTGGTTTCCTTTTGAAGCCCTGCTGCAGCATGAGCAGGAACAGGGTCACTTCAAGGGGAAACAACCATTTCCGTTCTCCTCCCAGCCGCAGCACTAGACAGACAGAAGATATAGCGAGAGATACCTTTAGCTTCCTACTTATCTCAATCTTCGGGCCCAATCTGTAGCAGGAGAAAGAAGGGTAGAGGTATAGGAAGGGACATTACAGCTTTTGGTTGCCTTTGCAGATAAAACCTAAAATATTTTAAATTAGAAAATCAGGGACCCGTTATGAAAATTAAATTAACGGGTGTCGGGAAAGATACTAAAACCATCCTTATTTTTAAAAGTATTTAACGTAAGATGTGTGGGTATTTTTTCTGGTCCAAGTAGTGATGCCAGCTATGAAAAACTGGAAATTTAGTGCAGAAGCATGGTGTAATCAAAAGGGATCAATCTGTGAGAGTGCATCTACACAGCAGGGCTTAACTCGAACTAAGCTACACAAATTGAGCTACTTCAATTGCACACCTTATTTCGAAATAGCTTATTTCGAACCTAGGAGTATCTACACAGCATTCATTTTTAAATAGAGCACTCTTCCCCTGACTTCCCTTACTCCTTGTACAAAGAGGGTTACAGAAGTCAGAGTAAGAAGTCCTCCAGCTTGACAGTGTTTTGACATTATTTCAAACTAACTGCCTGCTGTGTTCATGTGGACTAAGTTAATTCGAAATAACCCTAGTCATTTTGAAATAATGTTGCTGTATAGAGGTAGCCCTAGTCAGAGCCTGGGTAAGGTCAATAAGGACAGGATTCTGCTGTCAATTGTATGATTATAAATCTGTACTAACGCTAACACTGTGCTTCAGTGTCAATAGCCATACTCTACTGTACTATAGCCCATGTATCACACAAAGAAAAACAGTGAATATTACACCATTTTGTCCTTGCATCTTTTGTAAGTTCATTCGTGACATCATATTTATTATGTATTTGAGAGAGTTTCTCTGTCTGTCTGTTTGTTCAAGGGCTCCTCCTCAACAGTAACAGCTAGGACCACCAAATTTTGTATACAGCTTCCTTTTACCATAATTTAATTCAAGGTAAGAATTGGGTTGTGCCAGGAAAATGGGATGTGCCTGGAATGGAATTCCTTTGCATAAAACCATGCAGAAGAGAAACAGAGTCACCAGGCAGCTGAAAGGGGCTAGCTGGTGCCCCACCCCCCTTCTGGGACTGCCCCAACCCTGAGCCTCCTCCCTCAGCCACTCTTTAGGGTTGGTGGGTGTGGGTGGGGTTAATGCTCCCCCATTCGTACCGAAACATTGCTGACTATTCTCCTTTATCAGGGAGTGAGGGGAAGTGCACAGTTTGCTGCATTCCTTATTCTGTCTGGGAAGCGCAAGGAGAAGATGAACCTGAACCTCCCCCAGCTGAGGGACATGCACCCCTCCCCCAGCTGTGCCTGCAGGAGCTGCAGCAGCCGTGGAGAGGCACTTCTTACCTGTCTCCAAACTGCTGTGCTGACATGCCTGGGGTAGTCCTCTTTCCCCGGGGCAGGCTGCATACTGAACCCCTCATCCTCAGCCCAATCCCAGAGCAGTGATTAAAAGACGGCATGTACATTTTCATTTTATTTTCCAAGAATCAAAAATTAATTGAGTTAAGGACCTGAGGAACACCAGGTACATCTTCTAGTTTGGACATATTTTAAATACACCAGATAAATTAGTAGTAAAAATAAAAGCCTGATTTAGAGAATTTTTGAGTTGAGCCCATGCTCCAAATTTGGAGGCAGTGTTCTCAGTATGTTCAGATCCAGAGTTTTAGTTGCCTATGAAGGGAGGCCTCAGCTACAATGGCCACTTCTGGATCTAGGTTTAATTATTATAATGCTGGCTGGCCATCCAGGGACAGAGGCTGACACAAAATATAGGACCTCCGAGCACCCAGCCTGTGTTTAATCACAACCACATCATGTTGCAGAAATGCATCGCATATTTTAAATCCTTGTGACACTAAAGGGGCTTTACTGAGTTAAAAAGGTAGTTGAATTCCCCCCTTCAAATTCAGTGTGGGTGAAAAAAACCTAAACTAGCCAAAAAATGTGCACGGATTCTCATGAAACAACAGTTGCAAATTTTGCCCAGACCTAATCTTGTGAGCATCACAGACCCATTGCTTTCAAAAAGTGGTTTCAAAGACCTGATCTTGAAAGCCACTCCGTGTGGATAGCATCCTATTGCCAGTCAGAGCCGCAAGGAAGTAACTAGTGCTTCAATCACGGGCAGGAATATGTTCACAAGAAGCATCTTGCAGTTTTGTTATGCTGGAAATCTGGAATACACTTTTAAGTGGCCACTTAGGACAGGTCATCGGATGGAACTTCAGGTTGTCACAGTAACACATTGTGTCTCCTTGTTACATCTTGGAAAGGTATTTAAATCAGATCTGTTAAATGAGAGATCCTTATGTCTGCACCAGAACTGTAGCATTTGTGTTCTCTTGACAATATAAAACATGAACTGATATACTTTGTTTAAAATAAATAAATAGATCTGCTATGTGACATAATTTTATGATAACATCCACTTCCATTTTCATTTAAATTAAATTGAAAGCCATTGGTTTTAAACAGCTCTCGAGAAATCCTTCAGATAAAAAACATTTAAAATAATGGGTAATCTGTTTTGGTTCACACTGACATATGATTTATGCCATCTTTGCTTGCTTTGGAAAGAGTGGAACACAAAATCCATTATTCCTCCCTCCCCCCACCGGCCTTTATGTTAATCATCACTAATCAGCTGTTGCTTCACAAATCAAATTTCTAGTCTTTGCAGGCATGCAGCGTAGTGCTAATCTATGGCACCAGAATGTTGATAATGGGCCACTGGTGGTCCCATTAGTGATATCCAGCTGTCCAGATTCATGCATGAGCAAGAAAAGTTTAAGAAGTGAAGACGAAGAGCAGTTAAACGCCTGTGATCCCAACAAGGACAATACTCAGATAATTAGTTGCAGTCATTTCTAAACAGAGTTAATTCTAAGGTAAAATAACTTTTACTCGATTCGGCAGTATGTGTGTTGTATATTTTTCAACGAAAATATGCTGTCACCAGAAGAGAAGGCAGGTTACTATGTTTTTCATCTTCATTAGGATAATAGCGAGATTAAATTACTTCAAAAGAAAATACAAACCATGGATATAGAGGTCCATCAGATGGATTATTATAATTCAATTGTTACAGAAGTTAGTATTTAATAACTATGAAAGTAATTGGTTTTCTCTCGTATGAAGGATGACATATTTTCTTGTCCTAAATGGCAAATAGTGTGTTTAATGTGTACTGTGAATCATCTAATCAATTCAACTTCTATAATCCAAATATTGAACCCAATCACTGGCATGAAAGGGCTACTCAACACGTGGCCCACAGGCCACATGCGGCCAACAGCCTGTTTGTGGCCTGCTGGGTGGTTTGGGTTTACACAGGGCTCAACATGCAGCCATAAATCCCCATACTCAGCAATCTGTTACCGCACTTACGGAAACAATGAGTGATTCCCCCCAAGATAATGCGAGCACTGCCCGATTTCACTCAATTATCATCAAGTAATAAGAAACGTAGGTATGCTGAGGACTGTTTGTCATTTGGATTCACAAGCAATGGATGCTCCAGATGCCCAGTGTGTACTATGCAACAAAATATTATCTAATAGTTCTTTAGTACTTGTTAAATTGTGAAGAGATTTTGAAACAAATCATTCAGAATACAAAGATAAAGACATTAGTTTTTTTAAGTGGAAGCTTGAATCACTTTAAAAAAGTAAACTCTTCATGTCAAAAATTGCCAAAACACATAACGAAAATGCAACAGAGGTGTCTTACAAAGTTACCTATCGTATATCGCTCGCCAGAGAAATGCACACAACTGGGGAATCACTTATAAAACCATGCACCAATATAATGCATATTAGTTTTTTAGCTTTATTTTTGTACATATTAAATGTGATTTTTGTTTTTAAATATCCACAATTAAACTAAATGTTGCTCTCATGACCTTGTTTAGCATTTGTTTATTATTATCCTTACTTATTTGTGGTCTACTTTTTCAACTCCATACATAAGACTGTTATTAGGGGTTCCACAAAATTCTTTTGAGTTTAAAAGGGTTCCATGGCCAAATAAAATTGGGAAACAATGGTCTAGACAAACATCTTGTGGCAAACTGGGATTTAAATCTACCTTGCACCAGCCTGCCCTATGCTAACCGTCCATATGGACCCTACTAGTATGCACATTAAAAGTTTCCTAGTGTGTTTTGATCTACTTCCATATAAAATGCACTAAGTACATCCATTTATTCATGCCTAAATATTGGTGACATCTTAGCAGATGTTTTGGAAGTTTTCATGATCCATCAATAACTTGGAGCACTCAACAGCTAATCTTCAAGTGATCTGCCACACACTATCCTCCATCAACCTCTTGCTGCTTGTCCCCCAGTACAATGACTCTCTCCATTCCTCCCATAATAACTTTCTCCTTGTTATTCCCGTCTCTACACCTAATCTGACCAAAGTACATAAATGTGAGTCTGTTGATTTAAGCAGAATCTGCTTCTTTCCAATACAATTTCTAAAATAGGTATTCTTTTTCCCCCCACCGAAAACCTATGCACTAGTCTTTGCAAGTGCCACACTTGAAAAGCTTCAGATTGTTTTTTATTGTCAGCAGCATTAAACTTCTCTGAATTCTCATCTATATATCACTAAGGGGAAAAAACAGGCTTTTCGTCAGTTGAACCTTTGCAGGTTTGAGGTATCATGATTTTTCCATATTTTCTTAAGGGAGGCTGTACCTGAGCAAGCTGTCCCTGATCCACTTTTGATTTCTCTGGAATACCCTTCTTTTTTGGACATATATGATTTAGAATAGCTCTATTCACCTATGGCCTCTCAAGCTTGTCCAGTAATCATGGTCTTTGCTTGAATTCTGTTTAGATCTAGTTACCTTCCAGAAAAGTCCATGTTCCTCACTAAGGGTATGTCTACACTACCACCCTAGTTCGAACTAGGGTGGCTAATGTAGGCATTCGAAGTTGCAAATGAAGCCCGGGATTTAAATATCCCGGGCTTCATTTGCATCTTGCCGGGCGGGCGCCATTTTTAAATCCCCTTAGCTCGAACTCCGTGCCCGCGGCTACACGCGGCACGGAGTAGGTAGTTCGAATTAGGATCTCTAATTCGAACTACCGGTATACCTCGTTCCACAAGGAGTGACGGTAGTTCGAATTAGAGATCCTAATTCGAACTACCTACTCCGTGCCGCGAGTAGCTGCGGGCACGGAGTTCGAGCTAAGGGGATTTAAAAATGGCGCCCGCCCGGCAAGATGCAAATGAAGCCTGGGATATTTAAGGCTTCATTTGTGTCTGTAGTAAAGAGTGTGTCTCATCAGTATATCTGAGGTGTCTCATCAGTATATCCCAGCTCTTTCCACTTTGTCAAAACCTTCCAAGGCTGCCTCACAATAAACTCTGTATATATGATAAAGCGAGTTGGAGACAAAATACATCCTGGTCTCATCCTCTGCCCAGTTGAAAACCACTGTTGTTCAGACCACTGTGCATTATTGGAATTAAATGTGCCCTACAGAACTTATAGTGCACAGCAGTAGGGGTCACATAGTTAGGGCAGTGATCAATCCAGTGGGGGTCAATTTATTGTGTCTAGGAAAGACATGATAAATCAACCACTGAGTAATCATCTGTTGACTCTGATACTCCACCAAAATGAGAAAGCAAGCAAAGTTGAGGGGAGAGCAAGTCAGCTGTTGACTTACTGCTGTGAAGATACTGGTAAGCAGACATAAATATGTCAAATTCAGCTACATTATTCACATAACTGAAGTTGCACAACTTAGGTGGACAGCCTGCAGTATTATACACAAGGCCATAGTGTGCAGCAGAGTGACACCCTTACTTGCCATGAACTGTTTATCTAAACAAGTACCTAGATAAATAGATTGATACGTCACAAATATAAACTATATCTGAGAATTATCTGGATTCCACATATTCCCAGTTATAGCAGAAACAGAATTTTTTTACTGACTCAGTCTTCTCAGTATTCCTATGGTCTGGGAACCTTAAGCAGAAGCTGACTATGTTCTTGGTCAATTTTAAAACAAGAATTTGAAAATTCATTTCTACATGAGTCATATGTAATAAGAAGTGTTCTGAACACATATAAAAGCACAGAAAAATATGAGCATTCAGACTGAAATTGTTACATGATACATTCTGCCTGTTTGTGATCAGCTACAGTTATTTCATTTGTATTCTTTTCCTAAGGAACAAACCAGTTTAAACACACACACACACACACACAATTAAACACAACCTCTATTTCCCCAAAACAACAAAAGACTTCTGTGGGTTTATATGCCTCTACCATACACAATATGTGGTCAAACCAGTCCTAATTACTTAATGATTATTGCCAAACCTTAATTAAAGTTGAAAAAACATTCAGTTGTTTGAGACTTAAGTTTCTTATGTCTCTACAATTTCAGCCTTAGAACCGCAGCCAGAAGTGAGAATATGCACATAGACAAGAAAAACTCCCTTTTTGATATTTCTGAAAATAGGGAGCCCCAGAAACGTCATGGGACAGTGCCCAGTGTTGTGGTTTGCCCATAGTTATCTTTAAATGAAACACAATTATTGCTTTTAAAAAATAAATCTTACAATGAATTTCCTCAAGGTACACAGCTTGGCTGAAAATTCCCATGACATAAAACTAAAGTTATTAAAGTTTTGATGGCTCCATAAGTACTAGGGGTCCAGAACCTCTGCTGGTATAAACTGACTTTAGTGGAGCTAGAACAATGTAAGGCTAAGCTAAGGAAAAAGCTCAATATTTCTATTTAACTAATTAAATATACAATAAAATATAGTAAACCACTTTCGGCTCCTTCCATAAACTTTCACTTTCAGCTACTTCTACACAATTTTTTAAACTAAATCTATTTAAATATTTATGAAAGGTACACACAGCTACAAGTGGAACTAGAGCCTAAGTCTTCTATTTGTGCTTGACCCTCTTCCCATTGGCTTGAAAAGCAAAACTCCTCACCTTCAGGAAAGCAGACTAACGTAGTTAACTAATAACAGGACAGCAGAGACAGCAATAAAAGCTTCTACACCACAGTGTGGCTGACAGGCCACCACGAACAGAGAGCTGGACTAGATGACCTCCTGAAGTTTCTTCCAACCTTAATCTTCTATGATTCTGTGGTACCATTTCATTTTACATGGGCCAAACATCTATTACATGACAGAATTTCCACTCACGAACAAAATGGTATGGATTTTAATCAGTGATCTGGAGGGAAAAGGCTCAATACACCATTACTGATCTCTGTTTTAGGCCCATCACCCTTTTACAAAGATCGAAACTCTCCATCCCTTTCTAGTTCTCATTATAAAAATGAAGATATGTTCATTTTAAGCTTTATTATTTTTTTTTGGGGGGGGGAACGATAATTAGCATAGATCAATTACATATGTAGTTAGTTGATTTTTTCAACTAATGGTCTAATTCATAATTCCAATTTGTGATGAAGAGAAGGGATGAAATCCATAAATACATGGATTTGTATCATTTCCTCATTCAATTTTTAAAGTATCCAGAAAGTGCAGTGTATTGCCCAATTGCTACAGAAGCTTACACACTATCCCTACAGAGATAATTTATTATGTGCTTTATGCTAGCATTTCGGAAACCAAACCTTTTTAAATATTGTAGTTAATTCTCATTCACGCTCAGGGAATTTAGAATCTGAACATTTTAGTTTAAAATGTAAACTCTCTACTTTTTTTTTCTTTCTAAAAGACTTAAGGCCATTCTTCTCATTCCCTGACAAAAATTATGGTACTATGTCATCATTATTAATGGAAGCGCTGTCACGCACTAACATGCCAGTAGAGTAATCAAAGAAGAAAACTGACCCTATTTTACTACTAATTACATTGTATTTCCCAACATTTCCCTATCATACTTATGACTTTGCATGCAGTTTAATTTCAGAGAACAAATATGACTTCTTAACAATGGTCTAGTGTTAATACACTGAGGGTCAGCTAGTCCTCAAAAACCACATGCTTGACACACACTTTCATTTTGAAGGAACTTCATAAATTATGCACTTTATATCACTTTATGTTTTATATTTATTCATTAACTGCAGTGCACCTCTTCAGCACAACCTTTCTAAAGCACTGAGTACAAACTATTATGAAAAAAAAAACCCCACCTTTAAATTACTGTACTACTTAGGGTTATTTACTTGGGTGCTAATTAAATAATCTGAAATGGGGATTGACTGGCTTTAGGAGATTAGTTATGGAATATAGAGTATTTGCTTCTAGGTCATTAGTTCAGTGCAATGGAACCTCACAGCTACAAACTGACTAGTCAACAGCACACCTCATTTGGAACCAAAAATAGTCAGGCAGCGGCAAAGACAAAAGAAAGCAAATACTGTGTAGTATGGTACTGTGTTAAATATAAATGACTAAAAAAAAGTAAAAAAAAAAAAGATTTCACAGGAAACTGTTTCTGTACTTATTTTATTTAAATTAAAATGGTTAAAATCGGCATTTTAAGAGAGCCATGCACACCCTCTGCAGCCAATCAGCACACCCTACAAATTCTAGGAATGCAAGTGCAGTTAGCAAAACTGCCCCATCTCGGGAGACTGTTACAACAGTCTTGCAGCCCATTGTGGTGAAGCAGAGCCACATGTGCGGCCCATTCATTAGCCCAGGTTGCCCATCGCTAGTTTAGAGATTGCACCATTCTCTCTGCACAGAAGCTGACCTTCTTGACCAGAGTTGACAGAGATGGTGACAGATCTCAGCCCATGCTTTACAATACTTCTGTGATAACACAGAGAGCTGTGGATGGAGAGCTGTCAGTACAGTTCCTTGCAAAAGCACCCTTTCACACTTAGTCTCTCTTATTATTATTATTATCATCATCTACTGAAAATTAAGTTCACACTTGCATGAATGACTTAAGTTTCAGTTGTCAAAGAGGCGTGTAGGAAACAATTATACATCACTAAATGGCAAGACAGTCTGCATTATAGCTTGGGGACAGCAAATTACCTGAGAGCATTTAGTGTCCAATTTTGTTTGAATAAAAAATGCCTTGGCAGATAGGTAACGCTGCAGCAAGTCAAATCAAATCAGGCACTCAAAGATCAAGTTCTCTCAGTCCTTTACAAAGAGATTTAGTTGATCCCTTCAGCAAGGTCAAAGTCTAAAACCAACTAAACTAAGACATGGGAGGGGAGATACACCCTTCTCTGCATATTAATTAGCTTATAGCATTTCAAACCTTTCTTTGAGCTTATTCCTGGGTATTGTTCCAGTTTACTTTCCCTCCTGAGTACCAAGCTCATTCCATAGAGTTCTCCTCTCACTTCCTTTGGCAAACCACTCAAAATAGTGGCCTGCACTAGCCCATACAAACCAACAAACTCAAGATTTAATACAGCTGTGTGCGTTCAACATTACTTTATAGTAGAGAATGCTAGGGAAGGAGAAAGTATGACATGTTCAAACTGTATTCATTCCGTACAACCTGCCTCAGAAAAATCCTCTGTATCTTTTGGCCCAGAACAATCTCAAGCTAAGATCCATTCACACAGTACAGCCAAGAAGATACAAGCAGCATCACTGCCAGGAGGTGCTGGAGATAGATCGGTCATGTCCTGCTGATGGAAACTGATCCCAACAGCCAACAGGGCCAACAGCTACTGTGGACCCCTGTAGCAAGATATAGGGGACTTGGGTGGAAGGGCAGGGCTGGGGGCAGCCAGCCCTCAGTGCCACCCAGATCACGGCACGCCCTCCCCAACCCTCACAGCCATGCGGAGTGGCGCTCAGTTGGCAATTTACAGAGGCTGCAGCAGTGGCAGAAGCCAGAGCCCTAGACCCCTTTGACTTGCCGGGCCCCGGGGCAACTGCCCCTTCTCCCCTCGTCGATGGGTCTGCCAACACTCAGCTGCAATAAGATGGGCACCAAATGGCAAGTGAAAATGAGGCCACCCAAAAACAACATAGAGAAGAGCTGTGGAAGCTGAGCTGAAAAAACTGAGGTGCAGCTGGGTAATCATTTAATGACTTGCCACAAATAAACAGGTTTGGAGGAGCTTTGAAGTTTTTCTTCACTCAGCGCACAGTTAACCTGTGGAACTTGCCAGAGGATGTGGTAAAGACTAGGACTTTAACAGGGTTCAAAAAAGAGCTAGATAGATTCAGGAAGGTTAGGTCCACCAATGGCTTTTAGCCAGGATGGGTAGGAATGGTGTCCCTAGCCTGTTTGTCTGGAAATGGATGACAGGAGAGGGATCCTGTGATGATTACTGTTGTATCCCTCTTTCTGGGGCATCTGGTATTGGCCACTGTCAGAAGACAGGATACTTGGCTAGATGGACCTTTGGTCTGACCCAGTATGGCCGTTCTTATGTTCTTACGTTTGTCACTGTCCTAAACACAAGAGGTGCAATGGTAACGTGATGATGATGGAATAGAAGTACCATCCCAATAGAGAACGTGCACACAGCCTACTTCTCCATGTGAAGTGTAATAGACAGTAGGAGTGCTGACCAGCAGCCAGTGACTGAGGAGTTAAACAAAGGTGTTGGCCAGGGGGCAGGGAGAACCAATCAAGATAGAAAGGTGAAATTTGAATTAGATATAGATACCTTGCCTGCTTTCTTTGCGTGGGAGAGATAAATCAGGAGCTGAGAGAGACTGAACGATTTAACCCAGACAGGACTATCATGTCTCCAAGGAATTTGGAGCATGGAAGTGGACTGAACAAAGAGGAGAATGGAAGTAAGGGTATGTCTAAACTACATTCCTTTTTCAGTAAAGGGATGTAAATTAGACGTATTGAAATTGTAAATGAAGCTGGGATTTGAATTTTCTGCACTTCATTTGCATAATGGTGGCTGCAGCTTTTTTTTTGGGTCAAGATGGGGATTTTTGACAGAAATGCCCCGGCTTCATTTACAATTTTGATATGTCTAATTAAATCCCTTTATCGAAAAAGGGATGTAGTTTAGGCATACACTAAGTAAAAGAGAGAAGAAAAGTGAATTTAGTCATGTTCAGGGTAATTTTTCTTTATTTTCTGGTTTGGTTTGAACTGCTCTGTGTGAATCTATACCCTCCTCCCCATTTACTACCTTGCATTGTGCCCAGAGACTTTTCTCTGTGTTTTAATTTGTTTTCCTTAGTTGCTATGTAATATCTAGCAACCAAGTGTGCTTTCTCAAGTTTATCTTTTGTTTTGTAATAAAAATCACTTTTCTTAAGGCGATGATTTAATTCTCATGTCCTGGAAGGTCTGTCAGTCTGTGTGTGTGTATCTGCATGCCTCAGACTGCGGGGTCAGCTACTAGAGATTGCAGTTTGTTTTTCTCTTTTCTTTTTTCAAGATCTTCTGGTCAAAAGGGGTTGGGGTACCCCTGGGGATGGTTTCAAGTATTCACCTTGGTTTTTAGGGATAAAGAAAAAATCACTCGATGGTGGCAGCAATTCCCCAAAATCTGTGTATTATGATTGGCGGGGGGAGGGGAGTTTTTGTAACCAGTGCCTTCAGAGGCAAGGTTTTTAAGCTCTCTTGAGGGCCCTGACCTTCTGTACTCGGAGTGGGGAACATCCCTGACAGGAGGTCAAAAGGAAGCAGCTGGGCTGGCAGCTGCTGGAAACCAGGACGGATCAGAGCATAGTTACAACCCTTTCTGTTTGTTCTCCCCTGCACAGTTTACTGTACAAGCAGCAGAATGAAACTTACAGGTTCTCACTGCACCGCTTACACACGAGGCAGAGCAATGACGACAAAGGGCCGGTCTGCAGTAGACGTGGTACAGTGGTGTGTACCGACGTAGCTGTGCTACGGTACCACATCTGGTGAAGATGCTCTATAATAAAGCAATATCTGTGAAAGGTGGTAGCTATGTTGGCGGCAGCAGCTTTCCCACTGACTTAGCACTGTCCACACTGGCACTTAGGTCTGGGTGATTTATGTCATTTCAGAGTGGATTATTAACATCCCTGAGTGATATCAGTTACACCCACATTACCTGTAGCATAGACAAGGCCTAAAAGAAGCAAGAGCAGTATCAGTGGCAGAAGACACAAGGGGGAGAAACAGCAAGACATAGGAAAGCTTCCAGGGCCACATGCCTGGAGTTGACCTTTGGATTATGCAATCTATGTGGCTATGAGGATCCCAAACTTCCAGAACCCTTACACCACATGCAATTTGTTCAACCAGCCACAGCCCCTTTCTGATTCCCAGACTGTGGTCCCATCTGGTCCCAGTGCATCATAGCTGAGAACAAATTCCATACTTTAATTCAGATGGGTGATGCACCTTCACTCAGAGGTCATGAAAGTAGTGTGTATAAAGGAGATCACCATAGCACTCATGGTGATGAAAGAAGGGAGTGTGGCATGGGGATACCAAGCAGGGAGAGGAGAAGATCAACATTAGGGATGGAGCTCTGTGGACTATTGCAAGTGTTATTTTGCCTACGGCCTTAGGAAGTGTAGGCCTGGATATTAAGTTGATGGTGCTTGGTCCTGCCATGAGGGCAGGGGACTGGATTTGATGACCTCATGAGATCCCTTCCAGTTCTGGTATTCTAGGAGTCTATGTATTCTATGATCTCTCACCAAATCTACTGCAGAGCCACTCTGCAGATAGACTGTGAAAAAGAGAGGAACACATTAAGATACCTTCTTCAACATCTCTGTCTGCTTAAAACTATCACAGTGCTGCAGATAGCAAAAATGGGGAACCAGCCAACTCAGCCCTGCTGTCTCAGCTGCTGCTGTCTGCCTCACAGCTGCTGAACAAAGGCAGAGAGCACATACGCTGTTGGAAGGCATTGTGCAAGTCACTTTCCTTCTTGGTCTACTTCCTCTTCACCAGTACCCATAAACTAGTAGGGATCTCCCTTTCAGCATGTCAATGGAGAAAACGAAGAAAAAGGCAGCAGCTGCCAGTGTAAGTTAAACGGGAGAGAAAGGGGACAACAGCCAGGATGAAACATTAGGGAACTATATGCCTAGGGACGAATCTTGCATAATACAACTCTAATTACCTGTTCAGTCACTACTAGACTCAGATGGAGGAAAAAGCATCTAGGCTTCTAGAGGGGAACCCCATGTGTAGCACTTTTCTCCTTAGAATTCAAACTGAATCTCTCTCTTCTAAATCTAGGGATTTAAACAGCCTTCCCAGGTAAAATTGTCAATAGAGATTTTGCATGTGCACTTGCATAGCAAGAGTAAATCTAAAAGGGTTAATGAATTTACTCAATTATGCTGTTACTTTAAAAAGAGTAATTATGTGTTGACATCTCACCCAAAGGATAAGAAGGTGAATGTGCAATGTGATAGGAAGGCATTTTAACTATTTAGTTTACAAAGCCCAAGAGGATTTTAAACAAAAGGTAAAACTTAAAGAGAAAGATGCTGAACGTTGCATAGAACGCTATTAAAAAAAAGTACAAAAAAATATCTGCCATCAAAGATGAGTACCTACCATTCTTTGTTTCTAAAAGGTCAGACCTAGTTACCTATCCTTAGCATGCTGTTTCAGTTTAGAAACATACTTCTAAGAGTTTAGAAACATTCTTCCAACTTCTATGTAATTAATGACTCTATTTTATCTAACAAACTTTTCTCTCTTTTCAGATAAATTATTATTATTTCCATGAAAAAACCCCTAGAGACCCAAGTGAGATTTGTGCTATACAAACAGAATATCAGTTCTCCAACCCTAATGAGTTTATAATCTGAACACAAGGCAAGACACAAAGGCTACGTCTACATTGGACCTCTCTTGCACAAAAGCCTATGCAAATGAAGTGTGGATTAGCATATTGTCATGCTTCATTTGCATAATTAATTAGGGCCTGTTTTTGCGCAAGAGGCTTTGTGCAAGAAGGAACTGTGTAGATGTCTCCTTTTTGCGCAAAAATGCCCTCTTGTGCAAGAGCCATACTTCCTTATTTTTTCAGGAAGAACGGCTCTTGCGCAAGGGGAGTTTTTGCACAAAAAGGAGCCATCTACACAGCTCCTTCTTGCGCAAAAGCCTCTTGCGCAAAAACGGGCCCTAATTAATTATGCAAAAGAAGCACAGCAATATGCTAATCTGTGCTTCATTTGCATAGGCTTTTGTCCAAGAGAGGTGCAGTATAGATGTAGTGAAAAAGTGGGTTTTTGAACAAGGGTTCCAATTCAGGACGGGATCCCAATTTAGGAGAATTCAAGCATAAGCTTAAATTCCAGTGAAGTCAATGGAACATATGCACAGGCTTAAATGCTTTCCTGAAGACCAATAAAAAGGGAGACGTGCAATGCCATAGGCAAATCTGAAGATTACATTACATCATTACACAGTGGCTAACGTACACCAGGATGATTCCCCATTCAGTTGAAAAATTACTTTGGTTTCTTTTAAACCGCTGCTTAATTTTGTTTTTAATCCTTTGTGATTGTTTCCATTATGCGTGTTTTGTTTTGTTTTGTTTTCAAACTACTGCTTACTTTTTCAATTCCCCTCCCCACCCCACTAATTTGGCTAGTTCAAGGATGCAGGCCTTCATTATATTTTGTTTCTCTTTTATAAATAATTCAGTTAATGAAAACAATCACAACTGGATTTAGTGATTGGTAATGAGCACACAAGTGCTGTCAGAAATTCTAGCAGAAAACAACCTGAACTCTGATGTCAGAGGTGGTTGAGTTAGGAGCAAGATAACAATTTGAGCACCAGGTGAAAGGCAAGGGAGGCCCTTCTTCAAATGCATAGGTGCTCTGGTCAGAGTAGGTATAGGGAGAGCTGTGAGTGTTTAATCTGATGTTATTTTTTACTTAAAGATCAAAAGGAAAAATTAGATTTTCACAGAGTTTTGTTTACATTGGTAACTGTGCAGACACAGATTAAAATTTAACTGACACTGGCATTCAGACTGATGGTCCTGACTTGTGCCAATCCCTGGAAAAGAACACTTTCCTATCTGATCTTAAGAGGAATTATCTGTTTGTTTTGTATTAATACCAGGAAAAAAAGAGGCAACTAAACCAAAGACACAAACAATTTGGCTTAAAGTCCGAACAGTCAGGTGACAGACCATTAAGTTGTTCCCACAGTATTATTTTAATGTATTGTTTTGTATTTAATTAGCACTCACATATTATCCATTGTATCCTGGGAACAAAAAACTTTCTCTCACTGCCATAGATTCTCATTGGCAATGTTCCCCACATTTACAAAATTCTTCTCACTGACACTGTCAGTTCATATCACATTTTTCACCTCTAAGGACATTGTATGTTACTGACCTTACGAAGTATGTGTCCAGTAACATCTCAGCTATTAAATGTCAGAATCATCCATCTTAAACTATATATAAAGATACTGTACTCTGGCAGCAAATCCATTTTTTTTATAAGGAAGGCAATTTGGTTATCAGAATCCATAGCAGTTCATTCCATGTTTGATTGTTCTCTGCCTTGGTGGCTAAGGTCCTCAGATACTACAGTGAAAAGTGGAGGTATAAAACCAAAAAATAAATAGGCAGTGTACAAAACCCTAAAAAATCTTTCCATCATAGTTCGCTATCTTGTACTTCAGAGAAAAAGCCCTTGTCTATACTTACGAGGAGATTGAAGCTAAGGAGATCAATCTGCCAGGGTTTGATTTAGAAGGTCTAGCAAAGACTGCTAAATAGAACTCTGATGGTGTCCTCATAAACCCTGGTACTCCACGGGGTCACGAGGAGTAAGAGAAGTTAACAGGAGAGTTTCTCCCATTGACCTCCCATAAGTGGGGATGTTGGAGAAATTCGATTTAAGGTATGTTGACTCCAGCTATGATATTCTTGTGGCTGGAGTTGCATATTTTAAATCGAATTTATCGCATAGTGTAAACCTGACCTCAGTAGCGCTTTTTTTTTTTTTTTTTTGGTATTATTTGGTGTTACAGGTTACAGAGCAATGCAGTTGTTTATTGTATTATTACACCCTACCCTGACACAGAGGACATTTTGTCTTCTGCAAACTGTAAGAAGTTGAACTTGACATCCACATAGGATACAACACTTTTGCTGCTTCTATATAGCTTCTTCATCCATCAGATCACAATTCCACTACTATTCTAGACAATCTGAGAAATTAAAAAGGAAAATACCCATTACATTATCTAGTCTAGCTCCCTGCCACCATAGAATACTTTTTAGTACTTTATCCTTTAAGTTCAAAGTAATGAGCTATCTACCGGTTCCTACTTACGGAAAAAGAATGTGAATAGCCAAAAAAAATCTCTTCTTAATTTTACCCCATTCTGCCACATTTGTAGTTATCAACTAACTGATGTAAATATGCAAGAGTGTGAGCAACCCCACAATAAGACATTTATTGTGCCATCATATTTAGCTGTCATCTCCCGCTCCCCAAATTAATTCATATAAACATTAATCCTGAATCAGAAGTCAGTGAGAATTTGTCCCCTTCAATAGCAGTATAATAGAGCTCTAAGGTTTAATCCTTCATTCTCTAACCATTTTGTTGTTCTCTGAATTTTAGTCAATTTTATTATCTCTCTCATAATAAGATACTCAGGAGCAAATGCAATATTTTAGGCATGCATCTTGCTAAAACAATCATTTCTAGGTCCACATTATTTTTCAATTAATTGAAAACAGGACAAATCTGCTCAGATTCAAGAAAACCTATGATCTGATAGGACTCAGGTGAATCTTTTTGAGATGTCAGCTTGCATTTCATGAACCTTTACAATTCCTGCTTTGGACAAAGACTAGAAACATACTGGAATAAGAAAAGAACCTTCTCCTCACGTTTTAGGCCTAACTGGAAGAAATACCACAAAATCTTATAAATAACTATAGCCAGGTCCCCACTACAGCCAAAAGTCGGCTTAAAGTACGCAATTACAGCTATGAGCTGCAGTTGACGTACCTTAAGCTGATCTTTGGCACCATCCTCACAGCGGAAGGTTGACAGTAGAAATGCTCCTGTTGAGTTCCCTTACTTCTCATGAGGAGTAGGAGTTCCAACATCAACGGGGCTGCCCTCACAGTTTTTGAATTAGTGGATCTTTACTAGACCTGCTAAATCGAACTCTGGAAGATCTACAACACAGCATCAATCTTCCAGGAAGTGAAGACATAGTCTCTCTTATTGCAACAGTTCCAATCCAAATCATCAAACAACCTGTTACACACTACTGCTTACGTAATGACAAAGTACAAAAGCTTAAAGTTATCTTACTTATTTCAAAACAGTTTTGGCTGACACTATGACAATATCTGAGTACCTCAGACTATAAAATTCAATAGCTCAAACTATAAAGGTTTTCTAAGGTTAGGTTTATGTTATAATTATTTAAGGCTACAATTTACTTTTACTGTACCTGTCTTTGATTGTAAGAAAAAAATATTCCTTGGTAAATTTTGATGACTGGGTCACGAACTACTGAAATCATAAAAGAGCCCATGCAGAGAACTGCCTTATAGTACTGGTTTCAGAGGGGTAGCTGTGTTAGTCTGTTTCAGCAAAAACAACAAGGCGTCCGGTGGCACATTAAAGACTAACCAATTTATTAGGGCATAAGTTTTTGTGAAATACAACTCACTTTAGATGTGAGAGCCAACAGACTCCTTGCTATTTTCCCTTACACTACTGGAATTAATTAGCAGTTAGTAGAAGTAGTAATTATCTATGTAATTAATGCTACGCAGTGCCCTAATAGCACACTCATGAAAGAGGCTCACTGATATCACATAATGAGATCCAGCTGACCTGACTAGTGATCCCAACTCAATAATGTCATAACCTGTATCCAAAAAGAGAATATAATGTATCATTGGGAAACTACTGACTCACTGATCATTCATATTTCTACAGGATGTGTGTATGGGATATATAGGGATATATGCTGGAATTATGACTAAAATGTTTTAAACAAGGCATGTCAAGGAGTTGGAAAACAGGACTTCCGCAAATAAAATAAAATGTATCAGGTCTTTTATGAACGCCTCTGATATACTGGTGATTCATATCATGGTGAATTGTATGCATTAACACTAGGCATTGTGTATACATAATGATATTATACTTAACAGTGCAATCAAACAAAGGAAGAACCAGGTCTTACCCAGACAGGAGGGAACACAATTATCTATCTGTATCGAATTAGCTTAAGCATGGTATGAGCAAACAAAACGGAAGCCCCATCTATATAGAAATCAGCAGGGATGGGAAGAACACAATAAGGGAAGATGAGGTTATCTTACCTCTTCAAATAAGATCATTTCACTTTGGAAGAGAAAAGCAAGGAGAGAAGCCATCTTTGGCATCCATCACTACACAGGACACAAGGACCATAGCTCTTGCAAGCTGAGGCTAAAGTCTCTGGTAACTGAATATAAGTGAGAAACCTGTTTAAAGAACAATATTTTCACCTAGAAAGACCATGGAAGTCAGCCCCTTGTGCTCCTGTGGAAAAGATTGAATGAGGATCGACTAAGGCAGGAAAGAAGAATGATCAGTGAGGAAAATCATCTTGAACAAAGCATATATTTTATTAGATTAAGTTTTAGGCTTTTAGATGCTTCATTTTACTTTTATTTGCTTGTATCTCTACTTTTATTTCAGCATCATTCAACCTATGTTAATAAAATAGTTTTATTTTTTACTATAAGCCAACTCAGTGCTGTGTTTGCAGAAAGGGTATATTTACCCAATTAGGATAATAAATTATGATATGCCTTTGTCTCTTTAAAGGAGCAACCAAATCTTAGTATCTCTCAATAGTCCAGGAGAAGATTTGACATTTTGGAACACATGCTTTTGGAGAAATTTGGAACTGGGAGTTTGTTGGTGTCATCATGCCAGGTGTAGGCAGGGTGTGCCTGGGATAACAAGCAGGTTGCTGGAGTCAGAATTGCTGAATCAAAGCGGCTTGCCCCTCAGATACTCAGTTTAAGCGTGTGTGCTGGAGGGGAGCATCCAGACAAGAGAAGCACAACAGCAGAGCCTTCTGAAGCACTAAAGGTTACGGAGCAGGCTGTGACACTACTGGATTGCACCCTGGAATGTGACAGGTATGTTGATTATACACAACACTTGACAAAGAGGAATTAACTGATTTTCAACATATGCAGGACCTATCAGAAGAGCTTTTCCCCTGGCACCAACAAATTTTACCTCACAATTTTCTTTAAAAATACAGGAAACCATTTTTTCCCTACCCCTACAATGTTTTTCTTGGTTCAAAGAGATTAATGTACAGCATTTTCTCTAGTGCTTAATTTGTAATGAAACAGGTGCCAGGGGCTCAAGCAAATCTTTAATTTTCATAACTGACGCAGTGAGCCGAGAGGTGCCAGGGCTCTGAACTGCCAAACCTTGGTACTGGCCAGCCCTGGCACAAATGAATCAATGATTTTCACTTACGTATGCTCTATGCCAAGAATGAGATTAGGTAATGTGGGGCAACCTCTGTAAATCTGAGCTTTAATCTAAACTCCCAAGACAATTTCTTCTACCCTTCTTTCTTGTAATGGCTGTATCAAAATATATATAGAAGACGCAACAAAAGCTTTCTTAGCTTAATCAACTAGGATCCTTAATGAATGTGGGCTTTGTCAGCTCTGCTTTATCAGCCTCTCACCCGAACCTTGAAAATCATATACAGAAGCTTTATTCCCAGGGTAGCTTTACTTATCATTTCAGAAAATGACTGACCTGTTGGGATGAGAATATTTTGGGCTTTGGGGACTGCACTGAATCTTTTTGAGACAAGGCTGAGGAACTAAACAGGGCAAGTAAATTGTTTTAATTTTATACAAGTTGAAAAGCACCTTTTCTTCCCCCGCCCCTGCACGTTAGCTAGATGACAGTGGCATGATGGCTGATTTTCATTTCAATCAGATGAGCATACGATTATCACCTAATTAGAATGCAGGAATAGAAAGGAGATCATTGGTTTAACCTACCCAGGAGAATATATTTTTAAAAAAAATATGTTAATTAATGATCCTGACATATAAAAGCTACCAAAATAGCCACTTGAATTCTTTTGCTATACTTTTGGCAGGGTCACTGTTTTTGCTATAAATCCATATTTTTTATTTTGTAGTAATTATATACAACTTCAGGCTCAAAACTGGGCACAAAAGATCTCAGTTTAGGCAGTAATATATGTATTTTTACAGATCTACAAAGAGTTCAGCTGACAGTTTTTAAACCAGGAATATGCCCTAATTAAGCAAACAAACAAAACATTACCATATTAGGGGGAACTGCTTGAAAAGACTTTAAAAGCTTTTCTTTCATAAATGCTACAAAGCTAGCTGCTCGAGTCCCTCTGGGTATTTAAAAGGAATGGACAATATACATTTGGTTACTAGGGCTAGGAAAATAAATCTGATGTTGAGTGGGAAGGGAAGACAACTTACTGTATGTGTAACTCCCAAGGCAAAATTCGCGGACTGCTTATGTCCACCTCCACTCAGTGTATAGAGATAAATGTGATATCCATTGTCCCAAATCACTGTTTCAACCAGTTATCTTTGGAGAGTGAGGAACCAAGGTCATATTGCTGGAATCAATAAAGAGAACAGAAAGACCAGGCAGCCATAGGACAAGAACAGCTGAACAGGATTGCTTAGTTGCCTCAGAAGACAGGGCATTCTCTGATGGCTGGTTGACCGACCAGGGAGCAGCCCCTATAAATAGTGAGCAGCATGGAGCGAGGAGAGCTATTCTTCCCTCCTTTGCCTCAGGCCTCCTAAGAAGCTGCTTGCCTCTTCCACAGGTAGGTGAATAAGGCACTGACTTTTTAGGGGCACAATTTAATAGCTGAGAGGCTCAGGCCCTGCTGACTGGTCATTTCAGGAGCAAACAGCGCAATGATCAAGGCTGGGGAAGCAAGCTTTGCTAGGAGCTGATCTGACCCAAAGACCCTGATCATTGTGCACAATTGGCCAGTTCCTGCATATGGAGACAGAAGAAAGGGACTGAAGGTGGAAAAAAACAAAGCTGAGAACCTGGGGCAGCAGGGAAATTATCGTGTTTGAGGGCAAAAACAAGACTGGAGCACAAGAGAAAAATCCAAAAAGGACACAGAGCAAGTAAGGGAAGAGTAGAAGGAGTAAACAACATGGAGGGGAGAATACATAGGAGCAGTCAATTGAAATGGATCAAGGGGTTCAACTAGGACAGGGAGTTTTGGGGTTCAAGGCAGGACAACATGATATCCCAGGTCTTGAACCCAGACTTGTGAGTACCCTAGCAGCTGTTGCATGCTAACCACCACCTGATATCTGCTGAAGCCTGCCACACTGAGGAACTAGCAGGACTACCGCAACACCCCTGGAAGCCCTCACTGAAGGATCACCTGGTTTCACCAGTTGAGCCAACCGTGCTATTTAAGCCAGGAGGCAGCACAGGAAGTTGTCTGACTAGATGATTCCTTGTTGCTCTTTCGGGATCTGCTTTGTACCAGTTTCCTGCATTCTGTACCCAACCCTATTTCTGCTTCCTGGCTCCTGCCTTTCCTCCTACCATGCATCTGCTATGTGCCTGATCCTGCCCTCCTACCTTTCTACCAAATGCTGTTTTCTAGTTCTGGCTCTGACCGCCAACCCACCTTCTGACTCTGGCATTTGATATCTCACCCTGGCCCTGATTCTCAGCTTCACTAGCTGGCTCTCACTCTGGTGCTGATCCTCAACTCCATTCCCAAAACTGGATGCTTGCTGCACCCACTGGGCATGACTTCCCCTCTGACCACTTGCACCCCAATCCAGTGAAACGTGGGACTATAGGGAGGTCTACCTCTTACCCCCTGGTAAGTTTCATTTCATCTGACTCCCTCCACTGCTCCTGATACAGCCCTAGGACCGTGGTGAAGAAATTAGGAAAAGACCTGTTTTCTTCAGACCCTAGGACAAGGAACTTTATTTGAATAAGGAAAGCAGGCTTATCCTTAAGCCTCCTCTGCCGCTTGGCTTCACTGCAGATCTCTTGCCTAGATCATCCCTCAGCTTCCTGGGGCCTGGCTTCCTGTCATCATTTTAAAGATACAGTACTGAAGACTTAACAATTCCTCTCACTGAGGATTTTTTCCATTTTCCCTCCTTGTGCTAAGAGGCTGTGTGTGGCTAGGGAAGAAAATGGTCTCCGAAGATTCAGTCTAAAGTACCAGTATCAGCTGCTGCCTTCACTGCTAATCAAGGCCGATCAGACTGAGTCCACATAACTCATGTATATATGCAGCCACCTCCCCTTCACCAAGCTGGCAAATGGAGGTGCTATCAGTTCTTACAGCTGGCTCAGCTCCCTTTCTACTGGTGAGGCAGGGTCCAGCCATCACATGTAGGACCAAGAATTTGGCCCTGGTGCAGGAAAAGCAACTTTACTTCAGCTGAATTAGTGGTGAAGAAGATCACTATGTCTAATGGAGCACAACATGTATGTATGTATATATGTACACACAATGACAGGCTTTTCAGAATGAGCCACTGATCTGAACGTTAATGCATTACGTCAGATGTTACTGATTCAGGACAAAGTTAATATACAAAGATTCTAGTTTAAGATTTTGACTTGCAGGGTGGGGAGCCTTCTTCCTCTAGGTACACCAAGAAAGTCCAAATTTCTACAGTCATTTTGGTGTGTTTCTTGTGTAGGTGTAACACTGACAGACAGACAACTGAACCTGTGACCTCTGGATCTTAGTGCATGAGCCTCTTACTGCTTGAGCTAAAAGCCAGCTGGCTCTTAGTTAAGTCTGTAGTGAACACTCATTCGTCCTCTTCCTCTGTAAGTGGGCCACGTGCCACTACGTAGGACAGTGATCCACACCCAATAGGTGTATGGGTTACACAGGCACTTGGTGTCAAAGCTTTTCCATTACATGGACAGTAATCCTTATTTTACTATACCACAGTTTCATTGAAGGAGTCACATTTTTTCCCCAATAGCATGAAATACAAAGTCTAGCTGCTAAGAATAAAAAAAAGAAATTAATTTGTCATGCCTGATCTGGGATGCCAGGTGGACACTCTTTAAAAACTTTGGCCTGGATAAAATCCTTCCCCGCTATAGTCCAAGACAAAACTTTCATTGAGTTGATGGGACGAGGATTTCTTCTGTCCTATTATGCCACAAATACCATGCTCCTCCGCACTTGTTCCATTCATTAAAAAATTCAATACTTGCTTGCCAAAACATATGGAGCCAAATCTTACCCACTTAAGGCTACAAAAATCTATTGAAATATTAATCCCAGCAAAGAATCAGGCACATAATGATTTATTCATCCACATAATTTGTTATTTTGATGGTATGGCTGGCAGATACACTTTGCAGATTTTTGTTTTCCTAATTAAGTGCATATTAAAAGTTGTAGTATTTTATGCAATTAAAAAAATAAAAATCTCTGCTATAAAATATAAGTCCTTTCTAAAGAAGTGAAAAGGACCTGAGGCTTTTCATGTTGGTGACATAAGGCATCCCACTCATTGGGAGGTTTTTATTTATTTATTTTTCCTTTTTCAGATACATATTTTCTGAAATAAAAGTGACAAACATTTTTTAACATTGCATATGTTCAAAGATCTCTGCCAAGAAAAAAAAGAAACAACGCTCCATTGGCACCAGGAGCTAAAAGTCCCACAGTTCCTTTGTGATATACAATGGGGCAATGTCTCTGACCTTTTCAAATTAGCACAGAAAGAAGAATTCTGAACTGTTTAAGGGGCTCACTGTGCATTTTATAATTAATTTCTAGAGGATAATTTCCTATAGGATGGAACCCAATTCTATTCCGTACTCTGAAGAACTCTTTTAAACCTTTAGAGTATTTTATGAAATATGAAAATGTAGTTTGCTAAAGAGAAAGCCTAGGTGGTCTGCGGTAAATTAACCCAGTATTGCTGATTACTGCCATTCTTCTGATGAGTTCGCTCTAAGGGATTTCTGTGCTTATAATATAATACCATTTACTAACTGCTAAACTACATTTGCCCTCTGGCTGCAAGTCAGCAGATCTAGGTGCAAAACGTGGCCAGAAACTACTCTGACTTAGGGCTATATTTCAAGATTAGAATAGAGCTGTGTGTAAAGGACAACTAAATGCGAATAAGGAATAGTCCAGTGGCACTTTAAAGACTAACAAAAATATATAGAATCATGAACTTTTGTGGGTAAAACCCACTTCATCAGATGAGTTGGAGTGGAAATAACAGAATCCAAGGACCTGTGTTAATTAAGCTAATTAAGTGGGCTGGATATGTCCTATTCATAGCTTTATGTGAAAATGTGGGTGTCAAAGGCACGGGAAATTGGCTTTGTAGCATGTTAAACTAGTTAATGTCTCTATTGAAGTTCAGGGTAAGAGTGTCAAATTTGCCGATGAATTCCAGTTCTGCAGTCTCTCTCTGTAATTGGTTAGTGAAATTCCTTTGTAGAAAAATGGCTATTTTTAAATACTTGATTGAGTGACCAGGTAAGTTAAAATGTTCCCCTACAGGTTTATGCGCGTTAACATTTCTGATGTCTTATTTGTGTCCATTTATCCTCTCTCATAAGGTATGTCTACACAGCAATGTTATTTCAAAATAACTAACGTTATTTCGACATAACTTCGTCCGGGTCTACACAGCAGGCAGTTATTTCGAAATAATACTACTACTGTCAAGCTTGAGGACTTCTTACTCTGACTCCTGTAACCCTCATTGTATAAGGAGTGAGGGAAGTTGGCAGAAGAGGGCTCTATTTCAAAATAAGTGCTATGCAGATGCTCCCAATTTCAAAATAAGCTATTTTGAAACAAGCTGTGCAATTGACGTAGCTCAGTTTGTGTAGCATATTTCAAGTTAAACCCTGCTGTGTAGACACACCTATAGAAACTGTCCTGTTTGGCCAATATACATGGCAGAGGGGCATTGCTGGCACGTTAGAGGATGTCCAGTTATATGAGCCCCTGATGCTGTGGTTTATGTGGTTAGGTCCTCTTTGAGGCCTTGGGAAACAGGCCAGTCCTCACCAACAGACACCCCCTCAGTCTAAAGCAAATCCTTTTCAGCAGCCATGGACCACACCTCAGATACACTCACCCAGGAGCCTACCCCTGCAACCATTGTCAACTCTGTCCACATATCTATACAAGCAACACTATCACAGGCCTAATCAAATGTCAGTGCCCTGTCTGCAGATATAAATTACTTAGCTATACTGAATTTAATATTTAATATTGTGCTGTCTCTGGCAAGGGTTATTTTGTTACAATTAACCTCAGAAAGGAGCTAGCTTCATTTGCATGATAATGAGACATACATCCAAGTGACACTGGAGTTAAACATGCTAATAAGTTTTTATGCAAACACCTAAGGTTTAGGCACAGCAATGGACTTGGGTAAGAAAATCTTTTATTAAATGCAAATCAGTTTTCCAGTAAACACTGCCACAGACAAACTGATAAGGATCTGCCATGAAATACACAGAGAGCACCATCAAGATAACATTTTCAACGACCCTATGTTGAATAGGAATACATTTACTGTATTCTAAACCAAACTGACACAGTTAAAATCTTCATTATCACATCAAAAGGGGAAGACACCTACATTATAGTAGAGAGTTGTCAGTGGAGTGGTTGCCTCCCCCTTCAGGGACATGACAGTTTTTCCAGGATATGACAGAATTTTCTGCGCTGTATTATTACGTTTATAGCAAAAACAACAAGGCATCCTGTGGCACTTTAGAGACTAACAGATTTATTAGGACACAAGTTAACCTGGTTTATGTCATAGTGAATGGAGTATCATTCTGGTTTTAAATCCTCCTATAACTTATTTTGCAATTTACTCTGGATTTTGTACTACATGCCCCAAAGTACCTGAGATTTTATTTAAGGTAACTGGAACTGTATATTGTTCAACTGGGGCAATCACTACATGTATCTTACTTCAAAGAGACTTTAACACCAGACTACAAAGGGAAACCTCAGAACTGTCATTCATGCTTAAATTTTACACTTTACGAATGGGCCTTAACAAAGATGCTAACTACCTTACCCATTACAAAGATAGCTTCCCCAATTATCACCCTTAATATCATTATCTCATAGACACTAACCTTCCCCCCACCCCCACCCCCACCCCCACCACCCTCTGTTCTAAAATCTGATTTGTCAATTTTATGTGTTCACTTTTTTTTTATTGTATCCCTTTGGTATATATGGTCATGCCAATTTTCTTCCACAATTTGATCTGAGGAAGTGGGTCTGGCTCACAAAAGCTCATCACCTAATAAACCATCTTGTTAGTCTTTAAAGTGCTGCATAGTCCTATCTTTTGTTTCAGCAAGACCAGACTAACACGGCTACATCTCTATTACTACTGGACACCTTGGTGAGAGGAGAAAAGGAACCTGACTTTCAGAGGATGCTGAGTCAGATACGTGTGTACACTGGTTAAGTGCAAACTAAACTGTGGTCCCCACCTCCAGCTTCCCAACAACAGTGAAAGAAAAGAGCTGGCTTTACTTAGTGAGAACAAAAAGATGGCCAAATACTCTGAAAGGTGTTGGGCCAGCTGAAACAGAGTGTCAAAGTACTTTTTGGTCTACTTTGTTGGAAGCAGATACAGACGAATTTATGCAGACTCATTGTGGCAGGTGTGCTTCTGGGGTGGAGTTAGGAGTGGCACTAGTTAAAGGGATCTGGTCTCTCCAGTAGAAAAGTCTCTGCAAAGAGGCCCTAAGAAGCGTCAAGCTTAAGGAGAAAGCTTCGGCTGAAGTTTGTTATTGTTTAAATTAACAAAATCATATCCAAAGAAGATGGTAACTGTAGACTAAATACAGTAGCCCACATCCTCATACCCAGCTGGTGTAAATTGCTGCAACTCCACTGAAGTCAATGGAGCGTTGTCAATTTACACTGGCTGACTATGTTTGGAGCACAAGAGGACTCCAGCTGAATTTGGAGGAGGGTGTGTGATGATGTACTCTCATCACCTGATGATGAGGAGGATGACAACAACAACAACAACACTCTTTCCATTGCACTAATTTCTCTAGAAGATGTTAAACTGCAGATACTAACCATACACCTTTTTAAAATCAGCAGGTCCAGATAACCAGCATCCAAGTGTTTTAAAATAGCTAGCTGGAGAGCTTGCTAGACCATTGATATTGATCTTCAATAAATCTCAGAACACTGTGGAAGTACCAGACTGCTGGAACAAAGTTAATATAGTGCCAATATTGAAAAGAGTAAATGGGATGGCCTATATAATTATAGGCCTGGCAGTTTGACATTGATCTTGGACAAGATAATGGAGCAGCTTGGTTGACGAAGAGGACTTGATCAATATAGAATTAAAGGGTGGGTAATATAATTAATGCCAATCAACTTGGGTTTGTGAAAAATAGATCCTATCAAACTAACTTGATGTCTTTTTTTTTTGAAGAAGAAGAAACTACAAGTTTGGTTGACAAAGGCAGCATAGTTGATGCAATAGAGTTAGACTTCTCTAAAGCAGTTGAGATTTGTTACTGCAAATTTTGATTAAACATTAGAATGATACTAAATTGATGCAGTACACATTAAATAGATTAAAAGCAGACTAACTGATAGGTGTCAAAATTTAATCTCAAGTGTATGTGTTTCCAGTACTTTCCCATGGGGATCTGTTCTTGGCCCTGTGATATTTAACATTTTTATCAATAACCTGGAAGAAAATATAAACACATCACTGTCAAACTATGCAGATGACACAAAAATTGAGGAAGTGGTAAATAATTGTAAAGGACAGGACACTGACACAGAACAACTTGGATTGCTTGGTCAACTTGGCACACATAAACAGTATATATATTTTAATATAGCTAAATGTAAGAATATAAATTACAGGATGGGGGACAATATCCTTGAAAGCAATGGGTCTGAAAAACATTCAGGTATGCTGGTAGATAGCTTAACATGAGCTCCAGTGTCCAAAAGGGCAATTGAGATCCTTGGACATATATACAGGGGAATTTCAATGCAAATTATGAATTTATTTTACCTCTGTATTTGGCAGTGGTCTGACCACTACTGGAATACTGTGTCTGGTTCTGATGTTCACATTTCAAGAATCAGTTTTAAAAAATTTGAGAGGGTTTGAAGAACCATGAGAATGATTAAAGGGTTAGAATATGTGCCTTATAGTGATAGCCTCAAAGAACTCGATATATTTAACTCACCAAGAAGAAAGTAAAGGGGTAGCAATTATAGTCTGAAAGTACTGACACGGGGAACAAATATTTAATAATGGCTTCTTCAACCTAGCAGAGAAAGCCATAATATTTAGTTGTGTGGAAGCTGAAGCTAGACTAACTGAGACAGAAAGGAAGGCATAACTTTTTAATATTAAGAGTAATTAACCATTGACACATCTTCCCAAGGACAATTTTAAATCAATCCTGGGTGTTCTTCTAAAGGTATCATTCAGGAAATATTTTGGGGGAAATTATAGGGTTAGTGCTATCCAGCACACCAGACAATATGATCACAATGGTCTCTTCTGGCCTTGAAATTTTTTACTATATAAACTGATTTCAATTGTCAAAGGTTTTCTTCTCACTTTTATGCAAAGAATGGTTTTTAAAGATTGTCCTGATTGCAGAAATCAAGTAAGTTACTGAAGAGCATTAAGCATGTTAATGTCTGGTATTTTAAAATACACATGAGACTGGATTATAGAAAACCATATAACTTATGAACAATGGTGTAAGAAAGATTTTTATTTTCTAAAACCCTCATTAAGACTGTTCAGTTTTTCTAATTCATGGCCTGCAGTGGGGTTTCTGCTACTGGTATATGACTTTTCACACAAATCAGATCTTCAACCAATAAAGTACCAATGTAAACTGTGCGGTAATACAGCCACTTAGGAGAGATTCAAAAGCTGTCCAGCTGATTAGAAGAGCACCCACACCTAGGTTTTTTGTTTCTACTGGTGGTGCACATTCACACATGCCTTGGTGCACATAAAATTATTCTGCACATGGATGGGAAAAAATCTACACATGAATAGAAATAATTAGCAGGAACATTATATCAAGAACACTCCTTTTCTCCAAAAAATAGTGAACAGCCCAGGAGATTACTCCTGAATGGTTGTGTTCATTGATATGTTAGAGTCTGGCCTTCATCATGCATTAAAATGCACCACACTGAAGATTTGGGTTTGATGTGCTCCTGAGTGCCAGGAAACACAACAATATAACAGTGTTATACTGGGACCCAAGACAGACATAACCAGTCCATAATTAGAAGGAGCAATGATGTAAACACATTATTAAAAAAAACAATTTGTACTGTGGCAGTACCTAATGACCACAATCAGAATGTGGGTTCCATGCCACTTGGTGGCACACAAAAACACAAGAAGTTACAGTCCTGCTTCAGAAGAGTTTAAAGAAAGGGATGACTGCAATGAGCAAGTAAAAGGGTGGGGATCTGCAGGACGGGAAGGCTCAGAATTAGAAGCAACTGGTTTAGGGAAAGCAAGAAAAGGAGGTCTCAAGTGCCCATTCCCAATGTCAACGATATTTACCCCAATATATGCAGACTGCAAATTACATGCCACTTTCCAGACTGAGTCACATTCCTTTCCCTAACATGTCTGCAATTCAAGTAAAACACACAAACCAGATAAGCCCTCTCAGTTCAAACTATGACTGCTACAGCTCCAATCAACTCATAACAAGGCCTCCATTTAAGGCAGAGATAGAGGTTTCCAAGAACCAGGGAAGGACATTCTGCCCAGTTAATTGAGGGAGCTAGAAAAGTGCTGGGGCAGCACACTGAGCCATAGAGGAGTAGGAAGAAGCAGAGAACGCACCAGCAGGACATAGGTCAGGCCAGGGACAGGCTTCAAGGGTTCAGATAATGTCCAGGGAAATGCATATTCTTTGCATCTTAAAAACAATAGCCCAAGCCATAAGGCAAGATGAGAAAATGGCTTTTGTCTAAAGAACTCTTGCCCATCTGTTTTACTCTAATTTGCAGTCTGCTTTGGCAAAAGAAGTCGGGCTTCCTGAAGCATCTTTAAAAGAACAAATGATAAGGAAGGGAATTGAAGTTAACAGTTCACAAGCTGTAAGAGACATAGATTTACTTCTGGAAAAGGAAAGGTGTTTGTTTGAAATTTGTGGTGAAAAGCACAAAGTGGAAAAAGAATCAGACAACCAAAACACATGGGGCTGGATGGAATATTCTCAGGCTTCGTCTTCATTGTGAGTTTTGTTGGCAAAAAATATGCTAATGAGGGACTCATTAGCATAAGTTGAAATCTCATTAGCGTATTTTCTGCCATTTCTTTTTGCGCAAGGGGTTTTTGCGCAAAAACCCCATTTTCCGTAATATCCTTATGCCTTTCCGGGACAGGCATAAGGATCTTGCGCAAAACGGGGTTTGTGCTAAAAAAAACCCCATCCACACTGTTTCTTTTTGCACAAAAACCCCTTGCGCAAAACGGCAGAAAATATGCTAATGAGACTGCGACTTATACTAATGAGTCCCACTTTAGCATATTTTCTGCCAACAAAACTCGTAGTGAAGATGAAGCCTCAGTGTCTACCACTGCACCTATTTTAGGATTTAATAAACCAGACTCAGAAGCCCAGAGAGGCTTTTGAAAGCAGAAGCGCCTAAATAAATGGCCTAATTTTCAAAAGGAAAGAGCATCTAGAGCACCAACTGATTTCAGTGCTGACATTTCGAAGACCAGGGGAACTCTTGGGTGCTCAGCATTCTGGAGAGCCAGGCTAGTTATTTAGGACTTAAATACGGACACTGCAACATCCATTTAAAAAAAATCTTGGCACACAATGTGCATTCAATTCTAAAGTTGCTGAAAATAACTTGCTCAATTTATCACTTCATATCCCTACACTCTGATAAACAGAACCAAAGAGATACATTTCCAAGCTGAAATATAATACAGATGAATCTTCAGGAAATCATAGTAACCTAATCTCTGCAAAATTAAACATTTTGTGAGAAAAGTATTAAACAACTCTAGACACTTGGAAATCTGCTGGCTGTCAAAATATGGAAACAGGCATGTCTTACATTTAAGACATCATGATTATTTTATTCAGTCAGTTGCTTTTTTTCTGCTCAAATCTCCAGTTCAGTGCCATTGAAAATATTCCTTAGAGTTAAAAAGAAAAATAGAAGAAAAGAGAAACAGAACAGGAGGTATGGAGACCACTCGTTTGAAAGCATTTTGTTTCATAAAAAAAAAAATCGTAAGAGTACATGTGGAAGTAGTCTAGGTTAAAATTTCACACTTATGTCTAGCAGCAGACTAGACAGTTTTGTATGAAAAGCATAAGTGTAATAAAGTGTAAGGGACCTAAAAATTAACACACAGAGAGAATATTACCATAAAAGCTCTTTGGTGTAAACCAGCTTCTAAAATATTCCATCCCTGGTAGCTGTTCCACTGAAGTGCATATACATTCCCTTTACAGGATTCTTTTCATTATTCTATTAAAACTTTGTCTCTCAGGAACAACTTCATGCAAAGAGGTTCTTTTACTTTGCCAAGAAATGTCACAACGCACAGGAAATGCACAGTATCATTTCAAATAGAATATATTTCCCATTAGCCTCCATATGGCATATTAAATATGATCACACTCCTGTTATGTACGGTCCAAAGGATCACTGAAGTTTCTCACCAGCTTTGTTATATTTTAAATAGTCTTGATTTCAAGGGATAAGGGGGTAATGATATGCTCTTTCACAATTTTGGGGTCAAACTAAGGAATCCCAAAATCTGAACAGGAAAGTTTTCTTATATGCCATACCTCATTGTGATTCTTGTTCAACCATTCCTTAACAGTGGTAAGGGCAATAACAGCAGCAGGCTCATTTGGAAAACCTGAAAAAGAGTGGAAATAAAAAGAAGAAATAGGTAAAACAGATCTGATAGTGCCCGTGTGCTACAAAGGTTTTTATCAGCAGGAGCTGGGGATTATAATTGGTATACATTTTCTGAAAATCATTTTTCAATGTAGTTTTTTAAACTCAACATATTGAGTTTACAGAGAGATGAATTGCAAGGTTTTTTTAATGAATATATGTTCCCATTTTTCTTCCAGACATATACCTAGTCATTGTTTTTAATATTGAAGAGTTATATTTTAAAAAATCATGGTAAGTGTTTTTTCCCCCCCAATATTCCAATCAACTTTATTTGGGAAAATTTTATTATTTAAAAGTAGTGGAAACAAAGAAAGTAATAGAGGTCATACCACAGAAGTGAAAATAAAACATTCGTACCACGCAAACATGTATTGTGTTTATGCTTCACAGCATATAGAAAAATGTCTTTAGAAATATCTAAGAGTTTTAAAAAAATCTATCATTTTAAAAATTGAGCTGCCCATGTCCAACTCTGTGAGGGTACGGCTAGACTGCAAAGATTTATCGGAAAAAGATACGCAAAATGTACTCTGCATTTTGCGTATCTTTTTCCGACACTTTTGTCAGAAGAGGCTTTTCCAAAATTTGGCCCATCTAGACTGGGCCAAATTTGAAACCCCCACCCCTTCAAAAGCCCCCTTCTTCCTCATGGAAAGAGGAATACAGGGGCTTCTGAAAGAGCGTGTTTGCTCTTCTACAAAAAAAAGTGGAAGAGCAAACATGTTCCCTGAATGTGGCAGAGTTTTTTGAGATACCTCTGGTATCCCCAAACCCCCCCACAGTCTAGCTGTACCCTGAGTCTCATTAGGGAAAAATTGTAGCACACATTTTAGAGACCTATACTAATCTACTATGGAAGATAATGTTGTAAATTGTGGGCAGAATATGCTAGAAAGAATATGCTAGAAAGAACCTAGTCTCCTCCTAGTCTCCTTCCAGCAAAATTCACCTTTAAAACTTGGTTTTTCTTCTTGCTACAGGTAATTATGTAGCCCACACACCTTCTGGGTGTGGTGCACTGTCTCATCTAGTGACACAGACCACTTACAGGGAGAAAAATGAGTCTGCTCTACAGACTTAGGGTATGTCTACACACTACGGGATAAGGTCGAATTAAGATACACAACTTCAGCTACGTTAATTGTGTAACTGAAGTTGAAGTACCTTAACTCACCTTATGGCACTGTCCACACTACAGGAAATTGAAGGGAGAACACTCTCCCTTCAACTTCCCCTACTGTTTGTGGAAGCAGGACTATCAGCAGTGACTAGAATGCCCCTCTCACTTCGAATTAGAGTGTCTTCACTGGACCCACTAATTTGAACCCTGGAAGATTTACAGCAGCAGTTTCAACCTTCTCTCTAGTGTAGATATACCCTCAGCTACTAGCCAGCTGGCTTTTAGCTAATGCATTAGAGGCTCGTGCATTAAACTCCCGAGGTTCCCAGGTTCAGTTCCACCCAAAGACAACCAAGGTCTGTCAGCATTACATTTGCTCAAAGCTACAATAAAATATTCTCAATTTTATGAAATTATAAATCTGAGTAAGTTGTACTTTATTTAAGAAAATATTTCCATACTAGGCAAACTTAAATAGAAGTTGATCTACAATACTGGCACTCAGTTACCACTAAATATCCAGGATGTGAAAGAAACAGTTTGAGGAATAAAATAAAAACCCTGAACTCTGCCCAGTATTTCAAAAACTATCACTGCCCAGATCTATTCTAGGGAGTTGTTTTGAAATAGCTCCCCTTATTTCAAAATAAAAAGCAGAGCATCCACACTACCAAGCCTATTATTTCAAAATAATAACTCTTGCTTTCCACGAGGAATAATGATAATTTTGAAATAGTTATTTCGAAATAGCAGTAGTGAGGACGCTCCACTGCTGCTATTTCGAAATAACTACTTCCCAAAGACATTCAAAGTAATTACTCCCCAGTGCTTCCTAGGGCTTTAAGTCCAGACAGAGTGTCCACATTAAGGGAGCCTGCCTCAGACTAATTTTGAGGCTTCCTTGCAGTGTGGTCACACTATTTCAAAATAGTTATTTGGTGAGTTATTATTTCAAAATAAATAATTTCCTAGGGTAGACATGCCCTTAAAGTCCTCAGAAACCTTTTATGACCCACAGTTCCAGAATAACCTAATTATTCTACACTTTTTTCTGGCAATATTAATAAGAAAGTATCACATCAGCTTCACGCATAACTAATACACAATGACAGAAGGATGGAATTTAGCTTGCTATTTTGTACTCTCTGAGCACAAAAGACGTTACATGTGCCTGCATCCAATGAACAAGAAAACCTTTTGCTTTACAGACTTAGGTGAAGGGAGATGAAGTACAATGTGGTCTTTTAAAACATGTTTTTGTTTTATCTGAAATCTGCATTTGTCAGACATAACCGTCCTTGTCTGCTGCCGCCCGCACACATACCATTTCCTTTTGCAAAAAAGCAATCTCAGTGAGCACATGGGACTCAAATTACTTGAAAGAAATGAGTTTGAGGAGCGTCACAGCTAACCAATTGCTGGAGGAGCAGCTTAGACAATTCTGACTAACGGCTCAATTTCACAAAAGATAAAACAGGTAAAGTAATAAGATCGACATGGGCCCATATTACTGCAGTGAGTGCTCCTCCAGAATACTGAAAAGGACAAGGACACAAAAAGCCAAGGGAGTATTAACCATAAGGTACAAGCAAACGCTGTATCCACACAGCACGTTCTCTGAATTCTTTGGGGATGGGTAGAATTTCTCTAGTGAAGTCTAAAATTTTAATTTTTAAGGAAAAAAAAGTTTATTTCCAAACACACAAACACCCTAATTTGGGACTGTTTTTTTCCCAATTTTTCCAGCAGCTATAATAGCAGCATCTTGGAAATAACACTGTGCAGCAACATAAAAACATTGAGAGTCATCTTAGATGAAATGGAAATTTTGAGCTGACCCTCACCCTTCTTCTGGGACTGCAAACTGTCATGCACATTCTGTTAGCTGTAGCCATTTTAAAATCTTTTCTTTTTTAATATAGCGATATGCCTATCCCCGTTGGCAGGGAGAGGGCAGAAGGAAGTAGGGTCTGAGACACAGAGCTCCTATGGGATTTGAAAGAAAGAACTGTAGGCTAGAGTCGCAAGGTGCAAACTGGGCCCCTCTGGTTTCTGCCCCTGCTTCCCTCATAAGTCAGTCGGGAGTGCCTCAGGCTGACACAAACACCCGTGTTCTTTATTTGCAGGTCTTTCCCATAATTTCTACCAACGGGTTTTCAACAGCTAGACTTTGCCAGCTGCAGACCAGAGGGTCTCACTCCTCTCTGCGTGTGGCCTTTTTCTTTCCCCTTCCTCCTCCCATGGCTTCCTTTCTCCCAGCCTTTATAGCCCCTGGCTTATTAGGCTGGCAGCTGTTTCTTGTTGCCAGGCAAGCACAAGGCTGTTCAACCAGCTTCCATCCATTCCCCTTAACTGGGGCTGGAGTGGCAAGTTGCTGATTAAGCCTCTCTCAGACAGTGCCCTGTCACAGCGAGGCTGAGCTTTGTTCTGGTGCTGTTCTTTCACACAGCCAATAAAAGATCTCCAGAAAATGGGGGTGAGGACACTAACCCAGTGTGGTTTTTTGTGCTAGAGTGAGAAAGGACTTCAGCCATAACTGTACCCCGGAGCTACAGTGCCATGCCATACTGCTATAACCCTCTGGTACAGATGTTGACTACAATGAGAAAAGGGTATTTTCCAGCACTGTAGGAACTCCACCTCCCCAAGTGATGGTAGCCAGGTTGACGGAAGCATTCTTCTGTCAGCCTAGTTGCATCAGCACTGGGGATTAGTTTAGATCTTGGCTATGTCTCCACAGGAAAGATATGGTGATAACAGTACTGTCGCCAAAAAAGAAAGTTAACAAATCATATTTATACTGCCACCCTGTAAGCCGATGCCGCATGGTTGTTGAATGTGCCTTTGGCAGATTGAAAGGGAGATGGAGGTGTCTCTATGGTAGGCTGGAGCTTCTTGGAGGACCATATTCCCAATATGGTAGCCACTTGCTTACATAATTTCAAGGACCTTCTCTGCCTGATTTGGAACAGGGAATTGAATCTGGGTTTTCCCTAGCCCAGATGAGTTCCCTAACCATTGAGCACCATTTAACCATTTAAATCAAAACATGTCTGTGTAAGATTTCACTTTTGATCATTTTTTTCTGATAAAAAAAGTTTCATTGACAAAATTCCCAACCAGCTCTCATTCTGAATGAACTACATTCTTTGTACACCTTTGCACACGTGTGTGCATAAAGAACTTAGTAATAGCCTGTGAAAGCATGAAAGAACTTTGAACATGCATGCTTTGGTATCTGTTTCAGGACATTTTATCTTCTTTCTTCCTGGGAATTACAACAGTGACCAGAGGAATGGTTTCTGAAACAACTCTATGCTATGCAAGCTGTTCCACCTACCATTATCATAATCTCCAGAGGGGAGATGATAAAAGAATTACTTTGAATAATTTCAGAGAGAGAATATAAAAGAGAAGCTCATTTTTTAGGGAAGGAAGATGGGGACTAGTGGGAGGTGAAGGTGATGGTTACTGAGGAAATATGTTGGGATCTCCACTCCATATTCTGTTATTTTCTGGAAGATAATTAGCACGATTTATTCCGAAGAGAGAACACAAAACTCTCCTTCATTAATTTATGGAGAACCTGATGCAATTCCCAGAAGTCACACACTTTGTTGTAAATATACAACTTCTCGTACTGCGGAAATTTACCAGAGGAACATCCACGCAATCGTTAAGCGGCATTGCATGCCTAATTTGCCTGTTCAGTATGTGGAAAATGTACACTATAACTTGTCCAGTGAATAACAGTATAATGGGGATTTTGTGAGAGAATATTAATGGAGTTCTATTTTAGCAACTTCCAGATTGTATTGAGACACTAAGGGTTTTATTACTTAAAATTGACCTAAAGTAAAGTTAAATACTAAGGGTGAAAAATGATACTGTCAGTAAATATGCAACCAAACCAGCCCATTAACAGCACACACAAGTACTGAACAGTCCGCATTTAATATGATGCACTTAAGATGCTAGAAAATGGCAATTTCTACTAGCATACAATATTACCTGAAACATGCCATGGAAAAGATTCACTTCAATGACCCTAAACTATGGATAAGTGGCAAACTGAGTCAATTTTACAGAGACTCCTACTGTTGTCTATAAATTTACCCATAGAAGGAAACAAGTCTGAAATGGAGCTTGCAAACATAATCCATCTGCTGTGTAGTTACTGATTCATTTCAGACAGCTTCTTAGTCTTCTGTGGCTTCTAAAAAAAGGATGTCTTTGTCCTTAATACAATAATTTGCATGTTTTTTAATGCTTTGCTTTAAAACAATTTATGAAACAGAAGTGAACACAGGACAAAGTATTATTATGTGTCTCTGATAATCAGAAAAGTAATTAAGATGACATGTTTCCATTTGCACCAAGATGTGCTAGTTAGTCGATTTCTACTGCATTCACAAATCTCACCTGATTCCTGCTGATTTATCAATATGAAAAGATAAAAAAGACTCATATTTGTTTTACAAACTCTTCAACTCTATTCAATAACGTTGAAAGTAAAATCTAATAACAGTAACTTAATAAATCATTTTTATGTACTATGGGATTACACACAAACTATTTCAGCAGGCATTATCATATGCTGGTTAATTTTGCCAGCCTTTAAGTGTTCAGTATGGAGAAATAAGCAAAATCAGCATATGGTGGTGATGCTGATGGGACAATAAAAGACTATTTTTTCCAGGTTCATCTTAAAGGGTGTGTGTGTGCAACATTCACCCCTTAGTATTCTGAAACTACACATCACTAGCAAGGGATGCAACTCTGTTCTGAATACACCACAGAACAGTGAACAACTGGTCTTCATGATGCTCATGTGGATTAAGCTGAGCTACGGATGTCATTGTAATCATAGCACTAGAAGTGTATCATCAGATACAATGACGAAAAGAGACAAAAGGCCCATACTTCATAACCCTACCTCAGGCAGAGCTTGCAATACCCACAGCTGCCCTTCAGTTGTGAAAACCACAAGATCATAATCACCTACTGCTGGGACAACTCATTACAATGGTAAATCTGACCTTTTTGGAAGCAAAGATGCTAGTGTTTTACCAACTAAGCTTAGTCTTTTTTGCCCGAGGCATGAGATGACTCGTTGACACACAAGCTGCTTGCTTGGCCATTTTTCTTTGTATTGATTTATATTCTCACCTTGAAAAAGAAAGTTTCATATTTTGGATCAATTGGAGTGGAAGGTGGGTATAGGACATATGGGCTTCTTGTCAAATGAACTATTTTCTTTAATTTATACAACACAACATCCCTCACAACTACTTCCTCCCCTAAAATGAGTTTCTCTCACTAATGTAGTTAAATGCAGTATTAGTAAAACAGTTACTTCTCTGACATCTAGGTAGCATGACTGCAGCTATATTAGTGTAGGTTGTGGCATGTACCAAGGTGACAATTAATTAGCATGTGTCTAATACCACCACAGCCAAAAGAAATGGGAAACCTCACATAATGCATATGTGAAAATGGCTCAAGAAAGTATCATGTCTTCTTACTTCTGTCAAGCAGGGGAATGTACCTTTTAAATCTCTCCTCACTAGAAAATGCATGACTTCTTCAGCAGCAGTTGAAAACTAAATACACTTTTGAAAGAGTGATTGCATATATATTCAGTGCAACTCTTAGATAGTAAGCAGGCAGTTGGCAGAGAGTAATAAATATAAGAAGTATAAACCGAGGAAATGCAGTGAAGAATAAGGATGAATGAATCCTACCCCAAAACACTCCCAGATGGCTGTGGATTGAAAAAAAAAAAGTAAAGTACCCATCTCTCATAGAGAGCCACACTCCAAACAAATGGACCACCACAGGTATAGCCACACACAAGTCAAACAGGTACCAGGAGGCATCAGTTTCCAACAGGTAACAGAAGGTGTCACTTTCCTTACCTGGCTAGCTGAAGTAAGATAATGTGTGGGCTGAAACACAATGATTGTCCTCACAATAGCCCTGTCTGAAGCAAAATCTAGCTGAGAAATCAACCAATGTGGACTCACTGTTAGACTGAGTAACAGTTATCTCTTGTCAAATCAGCACAGCAATCATCATCTAGAATTTCAGAAGTTTTGTCTGTAAGTGTTACTAGGCAAAGCAGAGCCTACATCTTCAAGCCAAAGGTGTCAACTAGAGATCAATGTTTCAGGCCATTCTAAAAAAGGTTCAAGACAAAAGAACATCACCCATTGTACCTATTAAACAAACAAGTTACATTTTGTCCACATTCACTTTTTTGATATAGAATATCGATATTCGGAGGAAATCAAATTCTAATCATATTAACTGCACAAGATGAGCATAGGTACCAGATATGGGATACCTATGAGCATGTAGTGAGAGAGAGTAGTGCTACACAAAATTTTTCAACTGAGTAGTTTATTAGCTGAAAAATGTAGTTTTGGGGTGATCAGACTATTTGATTTCAAATGGAATTTGCCCACGAGTTTCAGAAAAAAAAAGTTTAGAAATTTTCAAAAGAAAACATTTCAAGTTTGTTTCAGAACAATAGTTTGCTTAGAAATTTAACCAGATTCATTTAAAGAAACACTAACAGGGGGGTAAACACACCAAAAACCTACAGAAAACAAAAGCATGTGAAGAATATTTTCATTTGACCCAAGACTGTTTTTTTTCAGTTCTGCCAACAAACCCAAAAATCATTTATTCACTCAGCTCTAACAGAGAGACTCACACAAACATGCTATATGTTTGCACTGAGGAAAAGATACAAAATGAATTCTGTGTTTATACCACTGCTGTCTGATGTACAACATCCTGAAACGTTACAATTGTGAAATTTTACCGAAGGGACATATTTACAATACCAACTACTGAGAGGTGCAGTTTTTCCATGAGTTGTAGGACATGCCTGCATGCAGGAGACATTGTATCACAATGCTGGTTTTCTGAGGAATCATGTCTTTCTCTTCAAGAATATCATTTTTCTACAGTAAGAACAGTGCATTTGTATTAGTAGATGGGATTTTAGCCTCATTTCTCTTTAAGGTTTGTAGAGAGCTTTGTGTAGTGGTCACGTCAGAGGTGCTTGAGTACTCTAAGGTTCCTTTTAAAAAATATAACAGACAAGCTTCTCCTTGGAAATACTTGACAATCCAACTGCTTCATAGCTGTGATGGTTAATGTGTTAGAAAAAAGTCCATTATATTTCTCAGAGTGTATCTGAATGCACAAGGGAAGTGATGGAACACCAAGCAAAGCACAATAATGGAATAATAAAGGGAATATCCCCAAAACACTCAGAGAATTTTTGCAGACCTCACTGTGGTGTCAAGAGGGCTGTGCGTGTATATTTAGAACACACACGGAGAATGAAAAAACTTTAGTAAACTACTCCATATGTGAGAGATTCTTAAACATGTACAAACTAGAACATTTACCCAGTGTTGCTCAGGGTAGAGAGTTGAGCGGGTACAGGGGGCAAGACTCAGTCTTGCAGGGAGGAGGGACTCAGAGCTGGGGGCTGAGGGTGTGTGTGTGGGGGGGGGTGGTGCAGGAATCAGGGCTGCAGGTGGGGGCTCAGGGCAGGGAGTACAGAGTGCAGGATGTTGGGTGATCCCCGGGGATTGTTGGGCCAATGGGGGCCAAACTGCCCAGCCTCTAGCTATCCAGGGCTGGCCAGGGCAGCAGGGACTGCATGGCCTGAATACCAGCTCCCTAAGGCTGGCCAGGATGCTGGGGTCCATGCTGCCTGGATGGCAGCTCCTCAGGGCTAAACAGGGCAGCAGGGGCTCTACAGCCCACATGTTGGCTCCCCAGGATTAGATGGGTCAACAGGGGCCATGGCTTCCTGGGGTTGGCCTGGGCAGTGCAGGACAGGCTGCTCAGACAGCAGCTCCCCAGAGCTATTGGAGCAGTGTGAGGCGGCGGGGGGGGGGGGGGGGGGAGAAGCGTTGCCTGGTTGGTGGGTCCCCAGGGCTGGCTGGGGCAAGGGGGACTGCACTGCCTGGCTGGCAGCTTGAGGGGCTGGCCAGGGTGGAAGGGGCACAGTGCTGCCCACCCAGTGGCTCACCAGCCTGGGAACCTTACCTGTGTATGGTGGCCAGCAACATCCTGAGCCTCTCCCCATCTGGCCACTCTTTACCAGTGTGTCTGTCCCCCTGTGGTCATTCTGAAGTATAACTGTGCCTCTTAGCAGACCCCTCTGCATTTTATGAGGGAAAAAAATCATATTCTAGGCAAATCCCATTGTCCTGGCACAACCAAACCCTGACCTTGCTTTAAATTATGATAAGCGGACGATGCCTACCAAATTTGATGGTCCTAGCTCTTATGTTTAGGAGTTCTCGAATAAACAGACTCACTGACAGACACACAAAATTCTCTCCGAAATATAGTAGATATATTTGTAAGTATAGATATTAATGGTAATCAAATATAGTTGCACCTCAGAGTTTATGAACAGTTACAGATTGACCAGTCAACCAGGCACCTCATTTGGAACCGGAAGTACACAATCACAAAAAAAAAAAAAAAAAAAAAAAAAGCAAAGGCAGTACTGTGTTAAATGTGAACTACTGAAAATAATCAAGGGGGAAGCAACATTTTTCTGCTGCATAATAAAATTTCAAAGCTGCATTAAGCCAATGTTCAGTTGTAAACTTTTGAAAGGACAACCATAATGTTTTATTCAGAGTTACGAACATTTCAGAGTATGAATGACTATTCCGGAGGTGTTTGTAGCTCTAAGGTACTACTATACTGTGTGTGTGTACTGTGCTTTAGTGATCAAAAAATGTACCAAAAAATTAGCCTGCTTTCCTAAAATGTGCTTGCCTACACTGTAAGGATGTGTATTCAGAGATTTAAAAACAATCAGTCTATAGTACTGTAAATCTACCGCATCCACACAAACTCTAAGGCCTGGTCTACACTACAATGGAAGGTCAACTTAAGATATGTCAACTCCAGCTACGTTAATTACATAGCTGAAGTTGACATATCTTAAATCGTATTTCCATGCCATCCACACAGCGGGAGGACAATGGAAATAAACACTCCCGTCGGCTTACCTTACTCCATGTGAGGAGCAGAAGTGCCAATGCTGATGGGGTTGCCCTCTGAGTTTGATTTTGTGGGTCTATCTGCATAGCGTAGATATGGCCTTCATCACTATAGTCTAGAGACGTGGTTCTCAGCCCTCTCCCTACTAGCACCATCCCAGCATCCTCCTCCCTTCTAGCTGTAGCAATATAAGAAAAGTGGGTGCTCATGACTCCAAGACACCTATGCCTGCCGGGCCTAGAATTGTATAATTGTGCTTGTAGAACGTATCCAGAGTAGTTGTCTGCTTTGAACAGAGATAAACTATTATTTCATTTCACAAGAAATCCAGTTGGCCTACAGTGGAAAATTAGTTTTATTTCTCAGTAGATCCCCTAGATTAAATCTTAGCATCAATGAAATCGATGACAAAAATCTCATTGGCTGTAATAGGGCCAGAATTTTACTCTGTGTGGGTAAAAGTCCTAGAGGGGGAAAAAAGTCCACATTTCCTGTGCATCTGCAGATCTAGGTAACTGTCTCATTCTTACAGGTCTCTCTCTTTGACATCCTTTAAAATAATGGGAGTATACATGGATATTGGCTAAAAAATATACAAAGAAAACAAGCTACTCAATTCCACTAAAGACTTGAGGGGAAAAAAGGTCATACCCATATCTTGTCACATCAACACTGCCCTTTAAAACCACTTCCACCTTACTCTGTCATTCTGGCTCTCTTTCTAGTGCAGCCCTGAAACCTAGTACGATTATCAGAAACCAACAGAGTACTCAATAAAGGCTCTACACATAAAAGAAGAAACAAAAAAGTATAGCATTATTTCTACTAAAGCACAGTTCTTATCTACTTTCTAACAAGGCTGCAGAAAAAAAAATCAAAGATTTCCTAAGAGAGCACTGAGAGCCAGCTGAAAACTACACAGGTGCTTAGTTCCTTCTGAAAAACCAGAACCAAAAATTTCCTTTTACCATTTTCTCCTAAAGTCGTCTCTGAAAAACTGGAAAGAAGTTACAGTATCCTGATCCTGGGAAGGTTGGGTGAAAAGTCAGATATTATCAGAGACATATTCAGCCTAGTTAGTTTGCTCTTTTAGCAAATGCAGTTTTGATTTTTTGTTTGTATATATTATTCAGACTGATTTTTCACCTTGCCCATGGTAATGATCATTCGTTCATTGGCAATCCCTGGATTTGATGATGATCTCTACCACAGATTTATATATGGGTCCCAAGATGACTCAACAATCTTATGCTGGAACTGCAACTCCACCCATAGTAGTTACACACATATTGCGGCAGGCCAGCTCCCTGCTAAAGGATAGTTCTTTCTTCTTCCTTCCTTCTCTATTTTCAGCTTTGAGAGAGAGGTGCTTTTCCTTGAAGCAGACCACATCCTGATGGAGGATACAGTGCCATTGGGGTCAGCTGATGGCTTGCTCCACCCAGCTTGCTGCATCCATATCAGTTTTCTTAAGATACACTTTCAGTATGTCTCTCTTACATTTCCTCTGACTACTGTGGGGTCACTGAGCATGTCTGAGCTGAGAGTAGAGGACTTATTTTGGGAGGTCAGAGTCTAGCAGCCACAACAATGTCCAGACCAGCAAAGCTGGTGCATGGAGGATCGGTGCTTCAATGCTGGTGACATTGGCTTCAGCGAGAATGCTGGCTTTAGCACAGCCATCTTACCTCTTGACACAAAGGGATCTCCCAGAGGCATCATTGGTGGTATCTCGCCAGACTCCTGAAGTGCTGTCAATAGATCACCCAGGTTTTTCATCCGTAAAGACAATTGTCTTGTAAACCTGGATCTCGGTGTCCTGCCATAGGTCACAATTCACATCAGAGTCATTTTCCAAAGGAAGCACTTACGCTCTAGATTTTTTTTCTTAATTGCTGACTGAGACTGAGAAAATAGTGCTAAAAACATAATAAAGGGTGACACAGACCAGCATCTACAACAGTTGAAAGCTGAAATACTTCCAGACAGACAGCTCAAAAATGTCACTATGTTTTGGAAGGGGGGGGGGGGGAGCCTCTTATAATCAGTCCTTAAAGGCCACTGTTTTTCTCTTTATATTAGATCATTCTGTGTGACAAACCTACACTGCATAAATCCTGCTAAAAATGAAGGTGTGTATGGTATTTCTGACACGACATATCAGTGCATTTCCTCAACATTTTCTGCATCAAATTTTAAATGAAACAGATTTTTTCTCCTCACCTAGATGCAGTAATTCTTTCAGCATAATTTTTGTAGAGATCACTTAGTTGGCATGAGATGAGGTCCATCTGGAAATATTTCTCTCTTTTTTGTCCAGCAGGTTCACAACTGTATTTGTTTTTCTGATAATGTAAATATCAGCAGCCGGTCAGTTTTCTCTGACTACTTAACTTTATTCTGGACTGTATCATACAGATTTGGGGAGCTCAAAACAAAGTACATGGAAACATCATGCAGTGAGTCTTTACTTGCTCCACTGTTGCATTTATCACTTATGCTATGTCTAGACTACAGAGTTTTTTTGGGAAAATGGCCATTTTTCCGAAAAAACTCGCGGAGTGTCCACACCTCAAGTATGTTTTTGCGCAAAAAAATCAAAAGAACAGAGGGGTTTTTCCAGCGTAGGTATTCCTCATTCTACGAGGAAGAACACCTTTTTGCGAAAGAGCTCTTTCACAAAAGAGTGTGTGGGGACGGGGAAGAGGGGGTTTTTGTGCAAAAAGAGGAATAAGCACAGGTGCCCTGGTGGCCATTCTGTGCATAGCAATTAGAGCTTACTTTCAAGAGAGCATCCATGCAGTCTGGATGCTCTCTTTCGCAAAAGCGCATCGCTTTTTCGATGCGCTTTTGCAGTGTGGATGCGCTCTTGCGCAAGAAGTTTTTGCGGAAGACTTTTTTTGATAAAAGCTGCTTGTGAAAGAAGCCTGCAGTCTAGACATAGTCTTACTGATGGTGCTGTCTAGGAAATCAGTCACATAAATACATTTAAATAAATCAGTTCTAGAGGATGGCCTCATAGGAAAACCTACTCTTAAACCATCTAGAATACAACAAGATTCTCAAAATATAAGACCCTGAACATCCAAACATGCATGTGACTAAACATTCTGCTCTCCATAGGACTACTCACATGTGCAAATGTTCCCACAATCCAGGCCTACATTGTATAATAGACCGAAGTATAATAATTTCTCAGAAAATTCCCCTGAAGTTACATTTCCTCTCCCATCTCTTTTTTCTGTTATCAGGGCTGATTCTCATTTACATAACTTGTATTAATTACTTCCACTATAAGACCTTTTTCCACATTTTCAGCAGCTTAAAAAAGCTAAACAGTAAATGAAAATCAAGCCCCTCATTTCCAATATTGGTTAGATTTTTTTTTAGCCAAATAAACTAATAAATATCCTAAGTTTTATCATATTCCCTGGCTTTAAAAAGATCATAAAATTAATTGTCAAACATTTTTAAATATCCTTTTCTGCTAACATCTTGCATTTGCATTTCACTCACAATTATGCAGTTTCTGAATTTTGCATACTTCAATCAAAAAGGAAATTAAATAAGTAGTTTAATAGCACTTCCAATCCCACAAGTTCAAATCCAATTTAATCTTGATATGAACTTTAAAGTCTTATTAACACTTGTTTTAAATAGCATATTCAGCATGTACCCAAAATAGTTGTCAAAGTATGGTGCTGAAATTTTTTAGCATCATTATAGTGGCAAAATGTGTTTTGCTTTACTGGATAATGGAAGTTCTTCTTACTGAGGAAGATTTATCATAACAAGTATGTCAAAATCTCTTATTCCCAACCTCCGTAGGCCTGACTCTTAAGTGGAATCATTAAATTTGTCTGAAGATACCCTTCAGGAAAAATAAATTGGCCATTTACCATACATTCTTTTACAAGTTCTTCTGCAAAAGTATCAGTGTAAATAAGCATAGACCCCATTTAGAAAAATGGGTTCTATCTGAAAAAACAAAGGATCTGAAAAGAAGCCATCTGTGGCTGGCTTGATCAATCTGTGAAGACAAGGGCAGATTAAAACATTTCTATTGTTCAACAGCTCAGGACAAATAAAAAGCTGGTGTGGACAACTGAAATTTAAATTACTTACTACCCACCAGACAAGTTGATGACCTGTACATAAAAATCAGACATTTCCAACCTGAGCCTTTCAGTGAAAATTGGCCCAGCCAGCTCAATTTCCTTGTAAATGTAGCCAAGTGGCAGAAGAAACGAAGGATTTTCCTACTACTCTGTCACACTTCTCCTGTGGTTCCACTCAGTTAATTATGCCCTTCACTGAATCTCAGGGAAAGTACATTTTCCAGTTAGGCATCAATATTTAGATATATGACAAATTGTCTTGGAAAATAAAATTCCTGGATTGAATAGAGGGCATGGCAAGTTGCAGGTATATGAGGAGACAATATTGAAGCCAGCAGAAAGTAGGAAAGCACATAAGCTTTCTAGATGTAGAGACAGACAAACAAAAACAAGTTAGCTAAGAAGAACTTTTTACATTATTTTTATAGAATGCATGAACTATAACCAAGACAATCTATACAGGAAGAAAATAATGGTGTTAGATAATTCAAATTTCATTGGCTTTGCATAGCAAAAGGGCCTTTCACTTGATCCTGCTATTTTCAGTGTATAATACAAAATAGTTTGTATTAATGCAACCAATTGTCAGATCTCCTAACCATGAGAAAATGAAGTTCACATGGGCTGAGGGGGTTGCCCATTTTGGCTGGATGATTTCCTAGAGCTTTCATCGCATGACATAATCTTTAATTAAAGATTAATTTTAATTCCTGGAGATTCCAGGGTTATCCTGGAGGGTTGACAACCATTCTTAGGCCTGGATTACTTTCAGCTACATGAAGGTCTCCTCTCTTCCACAGTCAAATGGGTGCTCTACCTCCTTCATGGGGGACACTTCTGCATGGCATTGGCAGGATAAGGGGGCAAAGAGTGGACAAATGGAAAATGGGGTGCACTCTCCTGCACCAAAAATCTTAGTTCTGGGCTGTATTTCCTGTTCTGTATTTCATGCTCCCTAAAAGGGGCTGTTGCACCAGGCAACTCCTTGGTAACATGTCCAATAGTGCCATCTTGCCAGGGAACCTGGGGAGAGCACTGCTTATGCCAGAGCCCCAGAACTGCTGGTCAGATACACATGGTTTGGGGTTTCCATGGATCCTGAGGAAACCCTCCAGGTTGTCAAGGATGTCTTTTGCTGCTGAAGTGTGATCATCCCTGCAGGGACCCCCCCCCCCGAGGGAATTCTTGAAGAGATTTGTTTCCCAGAACCTCCTAAGTGATTTTTTTTTTTGTTTGCTAAAAGTTTTGATTGAGGCCGTGGTCACTCAAAAAGGATTTTGACTTTAAACACTGTATGGAAACATGGTATAGAAGCAGTATTCAATGGGGGAAAAGCAAATTAGTGAGGGCTCTACCATATACTGTTCAGATGAGCACAGAAGTTCCAAACAGGAACAGACGTACATGCAAAGGCAAATTTGGGATTTTAACAGTCTACTGTGCAGGAAGTATCCTTGGAGATCCCAAGGAGATGGTCCAACACATACACCATGAAAGTAAGGAAATAAAAAAGGAATGAGTAGAGAGAAGGACATTAACATAAACCATCTTAGTGAGTGGTACACAAAGGCTATGTCAAGACTACATGGCTCCATCGACGGAGCCATGTAAAATAGTTTATTCGGCATAGTCAAAGAAGCGGGGATTTAAATAATCCCCGCTTCATTAAAATAAAAATGGCCACCACGCTGTGCCGACGATCAGCTGATCCGGCACAGCGCGGCAGTCTAGACGCGGCACGGTCGACAAAGGAAGCCTTTGACGACCGCTCCAGTAAACCTCATTTCACGAGGCATACCGGAGCGGTCGGCAAAGGCTTCCTTTATTAACCCCACCACATCTAGACTGCTGCACTGTGCCGGATCAGCTGATCGTCGGCACAACGCGGCGGCCATTTTTATTTTAATGAAGAGGGGATTATTTAAATCCCCACTTCTTTGATTATGCCAAATAAACTATTTTACATGGCTCCGTCGATGGAGCCACGTAGTCTAGACGTAGCCAAAGGTGAAGAGACACTAAATAAAAAATGTAGTGGCTATAAAACCAAGTCATGCTTTCTACTAACTAGATCCTCAACAAGTCTGGCTATATCTCCCTGGACTTCCACCATAGACTTGTGCAACTGAGTCTGTTTTGTCTCCATTCATCTTCCACCAGAATGGACAAGACCAGAATAAAAGCACTGCCAGGCTTCAGGATACTGCTACATATGTGGGGGACTTCACTAAGGTAAAGGATTTTGGAAAGAGACATCTTCCAGGATTTCCCTTGTTCTCCAAGAAAGAGACTCACTCGCACCACTGACATTTATAGGTAAGGCTATGATGATGCCATAGGAGTCCTGGAAGTCACAGAATCTGTGACTTCCAGAGATCTCTGTGACATTTTCTGCCCGAGAGCTGGACCCATCTGCAAACAACGCAAAGGTCTCAGATGCTGCTAGTGGCAGGTCTCCAGCATCTCCTAGCCACCAGGCAGCAGAGGGACTCCAGAGTTCCCAGCCCATATGACTCTCAGCCTCACTGCAGGTGGCGGGAAGAAGAATTTGTTCAAAAACAAAGAAAAAGTATTTGTGGAAGAAAGCAGTTTTCAGTCTAGATCCAGTGGAGAATCCTACTACAAATGATTTTGTTTACTTTATATACCACTGACTAAAAAGAGGGCATGGTAATGAGGTAAATAAATTTACATTTACATGTAAATGAATCTGAAACAGAATATATAACACCATCCCTCCACTGAGTTCTCCATCTAGGCAACAAGTGGTAAACACAGTAAATTAAACATGTCTTATCTAATCTCTATTACAGTAGTAGTATAATTGACTTTGATTTGTATAATTGACTTTCATTTGACTTTGACCTTAATCACCAATTAAGATATATATAAATTGGTGATTAAAAGCAACAAACGCCAGGCAGGAAAAGAACATGCAGGTAAAAGGATTTGGGATTACATCACTAAAATCCTATGCTTTAGTGCTTAAAATACGACCAAAATGATAACAAAATTGTAGGATGTATAAATAGAGCAGTTAAATACAAATCAAAGCCAATTATACTGCTACTGTAATAGAGATTAGATTAGTCATGTTTAATTTACTATGTTTACCACTTGTTGACTTGCTTAAAAGTATCTGAGAAAGGGAGAACCTTTTGGAGGGAGGGCAACTGATTGATAGGGAGAATCAAGCATCTCAAAGTCAAAAAGGTTGGAGAAACCAAGATTGTGTTCCTTAGAAAATACGAGATTATTAGTGGGTCTCACTAAGGTATACAAAATTCTCAAGTGAATAGAAAGCATAATTGCTACAAGGCTATTTGAGCTAGTGCAAACATAAGTTCACACCCCCTTGTTTTTTAAGTGAGGAAGGCTTCATCAAAAAGGAATTTGGGAAGCAATACACAGATAGCAATAGAAACAAGGAAAGGACTGCCCAGGGCAGCAATCAATGAAGCTTATATAAACAGTTTAAAAAGGAATTGGACAACTATTTGAAAGAAGAGTGTTTGAGAAGTACTAGTGGTAGCTCAAAGGTGCTGGGCTGGCACAGTTGAGTTTCTTGAGTATCTCTTACTCTGAAATTTTAAATTTCTGAGTTGATTCCTATCAGCTCCTACCAGTTTCCAGGGTTACTTTTGGAACCTTTCTTGTATCTAAATCACATAAAAGATTTGAACAAAACTATTAAGTAGATGGAGCAAATAATAAGATTATGGTATCAATTCAAAGAGATCTAAACATTTTAGGTAACCGAATGAGCATATAGAAAACACTGCTTAATGGTCACAAATCGCACTTAAACTGCCAAGGAAGGAAGGAATATATTAAGAAAGCAAATGTTAAATTAGAACAGGAACACCATGATCGGGAAAGAAATTGGGGAAGATTCTTATAATGGCCCACATTGAGAAGTATCTTACTCAACTAATGCCATTGATTTAATGCTAGCAGAATGTTGGGGACTAAATTAGCTGTTACCACTCAAGACAGTACTTGGAGTCATTGTAGATAGTTCTTGAAAACATCCACTCAATGTACAGCAACAGTCAAAAAAGCAAACAGAATGTTAGGAATCATTAAGAAAGAGAAAGAGAATGAGACAGAGAATATCTTATTGCCTCTATATGAATCCACGGCAAACCCACATACTGAATAATGCCTGCAGATGTGGTCACCTCATCTCAAAAAAAATATATTTTGGCATAACAAAAAGCTCAGAAAAGGGCAACAAAAATGGTTAGGGATATGGAGCATATGCCGTATGAGGAGAGATTAATAAGACGGGGACTTTTAGCTTGGAAAAGACATGGCTAAAGGGGAATATGATAGAGGTCTGTAAAATCATGACTGGTATGGAAAAAGGGACTAAAGAGCAGTTATTTACTCCTTCCCATAACACAAGAACTAGGGATCATCAAATGAAATTAATAAGTAGCAGATTAAAACAAACAAAAGGAAGTATTTCTTCATGCAACACACAATCTGTGGGATTTTTTGCCTGATGATGCTCTGAAGTCCAAGACTTTAACAGGGTTCAAAAAAGAACTAGAAAAATTAATGCAGGTTAGATCCATCAATGACTATTAGCTAGGAGGGGCAGGAATGATGTCCCTAGCTGCTGTATGTCAGAAGCTGGGAATGGGCAACAGGTTGGATCACTTGATGGTTACCTGTTCTGTTCATCCCCTCTGGGGCACCTAGCATTGGCCTCTGTCAGAAGACAGGACACTGGGCTAGATGGACCTTTGGTCTGACCCAGTATGGCCATTTTTATGTTCTAATATGACCTTTAAAGTTTATGGATACATTACTGCAGCCTTCAGTCAAATGATTTGCTGGAGTAAAACAGGGCAACCTATTGGATTCCAGGGATTACATTAAATTACCTTCATGCCTCCAGCTTCCATCCCAAACACATTTCTCAATCTACTGTATACAGCCACGCCCTAAGATACAACCAGATTTGCTCCGATCCCACAGATAGAGACAAACACCTGCAGGATCTATACAGAACATCCCTAAAACCGAAATACCTACCTGGAGAAGTGAAAAAAACATATTGACAGAGCCAAAAAAGTACCTAGACACAAACTACTTCAAGACAGACCCAAAAGAGAAAATAATAGAATTCCACTTGTCATTACCTACAATCTACAACTTAAACCCCTCCAATGCATTATCCACAATCTACAACCTATCTTGGAAAATGATCCCTCACTCTCAAAGGCTTTGGGGGAAAGGCCTATTCGCGCTTACAGACAACCTCCCAACCTGAAACAAATTCTCTCCAGTAACCATGCTACACAGCTACATCATAAACATCCAGGAACCCAGCCCTGCAATCAGCCCTGTTGCCAACTCTGCCCACATATCTATAAAAGCGAATTCATAACTGGAGCCAAACACATAAGCCAACAAATCAGAGGTTCATTTAACTGCACATCCAGGAATGTAATCTATGCCATCAAATACCAGCAATACCCCACTGCAATATATATTGGACAAACTGGACAGTCCCTACGGGAAATAATTAATGGACACAAAACAAATATCCGTAAAAGGAACATACAAAAACCTGTTGGGGAACACTTCAATCTGCCTAGGCATTCATTAACAGATCTTCAATTGACTGTTTTCTTACAGATCAATTCCACAAGCCAAATACACAGGAAAGAACTGGAACTACAATTCATTCACCAGTTTGATACTCATGCTAATGGATTAAATAAAGATACCGGATAGCTGGGACATAATCAACCTACCAAACAATGAAGGTGCCAATGATTCTTTGTCTGTATAGTATCTGGTGTTAGGGGCGTATGGGGTTGCATGGTAGTATCAAATTTTACCGGCACCCAGCTCTCACCTGTGGCTCCACGTAGTTGCTTTGCATGCAGCAACGGCCACACCCCGGGCAATGGCTTTGACAGGCCGGCTAAACCAGGTGAGGGTAACCGATGGGACTGAAGCCCTCGGTGAGTTAGGGACTTGCTCACCCCAGCATGCGAAGACTGCTTCGACAGATCAGGCGGAGGAAATCCTTATGATTCAATGGCTGAGAAGGCATTGCATCAGTGCACTGTGGAGTGCGTGGGGCATGTCAGAGCGTTTAAGGTGACATGGCCATCCAATGCAGCCTAGGTAGTCTCCAGAAGTAACGATTTTTTTCGTGCCACTGGATTCTGACTTCTGAGGCCGAGAGAGTGAGATCGTCTTTGTGCAAAGGCTTTCCCACTATAATAATATTTTTCACGCACAGGTTATGTTGTGCAAAAAAAGAAAGACAAGCACAACATGTCTTCCTCGGCTCCCGAGAGACAACCAACAACAACAAATCTGGTGTTAGTACTCTTCCTCTCTAATTGCCTACCAATGGTTCTTATCTGCCTCTTTTGACTATTCAGTTTTAAGGTGCTTATAGACTATTTGTTTTTACTGTTACATTCCAGCTCAGCATTCCCACTGATATTTTTATACCCACTGCTTCTTCTTGTTTCCCCCCGCTCCCATTTTTTTCCTTCTTCTCCCCCCACCCTCCCTTCTCCCCTATTTATTTTAACTCTGGACATCAAACACTTTGGTCATCTGAAGAAGTGGGCTGTGCCCACAAAAGCTCATGATACCATCTACATGTTTTGTTAGTCTTTAAAGTGCTACCAGACTATTTGTTGTTTTTTAAAGTTTATCCTGTACAGATTAACTCAACTACCCCCTGAAGCTATTAATTTAAGTGTTCTATTTATTTATATGGGAATTATGGCCCTGATTCAGCAAAATTTAAACACATGTTTAAGTCCATCCCTGTCCAATACACAGCAGAGGTTTGAACACGGGTTTAATTGTACATATGTACATTACCTCACAGACACTAACCTTCCCCCCTCACCCCCACTCTGTTCTAAAATTTGATTTGTCAATTTTATATGTGTTCATTTTTTTGATTGTATCACTTTGGTATATATGGTTGCGCCGATTTTCTTCCACAAATTGATCTGAGGAAGTGGGTCTGGCCCATGAAAGCTCATCACCTAATAAACCATCTTGTTAGTCTTTAAAGTGCTACATAGTTCTGTCTTTTGTTTTTGCTGAATTCAGGCCTACTAGAATGATCTACCGATCTGTTGTGAGGCAGCTGTAGTGGATTTCATCATTACTGGACAAGGGAAGACTGAGAGATATCTAAAAGATACAATCACATATGTTAATTGTTTTAAATAGTCTGTATGAAAAATAAATATTGGGGAGTAATTTATACCCTGGGGTCATGTAATGCAAGTTACAAAATTAAGAGTAAACATGGAATTTGGGCAGAACTATTCCATACAAAGAATATGAAACCTATGAAGTGTGTTGACAGTAAAATAATAAAAATGAGTAGATGAGACAACAACGTTTATATGGAGAGAAAAGTATTTAGGACACCAGGCATGACAAAATGGGGAGCCAAGATTGCAATATACTCAAAAAGCAAAAGGTAAAGTGTCTTTTCTTGTCTAGCAACTGCTTAGAATACTAACATTAGTAAATGGAATATCTTTTGCCAGTTTTGCCAAACAGAACTTCATTATAAAAAAAAATCTGTTTAGAAGAAGATGAGTTCATTAAGTGATAAGGTGGTTTGGTTGGTTAGCTTTCACACTGCTGACTAGGCTGCTTATAAAGAAATATTTCTACCAGTTCCTACTCAAAAAGCATTCACCTGGATTCCAAGGTCAAGATGCCCATAAAATGTGTGGTACTCAATGTGGTGAATCCACAAGGAGGTCTAGTAGAAAAATAATAAATGACTAAAAGATAATCTAAGAAAACCTTAGAAAATAAATTATTTTTTTTAACAGATGCCTGAAATCACACAACTAGAATTTCCCTGGCTGCCCTTAATGAAATGATTTTGAATACATGCTGCAATTATTATGGAAAAATTAGTTAAATCTTTTGATGTGGATTGGACGCAATTTTGTAAAGCATTCCATATTAAAAATTAAGTATCTTATTAAGGTTCCCGATAATTTGATTTGTCACCTGCTGAATGTTCCACATTACTTGGATGCCAAATATGATGGATTCTACTGCTGCTTCTGATTACATATATTCAGTAAAATAGTGACAACTCATTAATCAGGCCATAGGATAACTGGTCTGGTCGGAGATGTTACAAAATGCAATCTTCATTAGAGATGACAGAGAAACAGTGCCAATATGTACCCTCATTATCTATATCATAGCTGACAATTTGATTAGAAGAGAGCTCTGGGTCTAATGTGTTTCTATTAAATGAACCTACTGGCTTCCAGTACATTATTCTATACTAAAAGCTAGAAGTTATAATCCAGAGAGTATACAGGAAAATAGTAAAAAAAAAGTCATGCAACTGTCCACAGATTTTAGCCAGCACCTAAATAGCATTATCATTTCTGCTGCAGGATCCCACTGCAAAAGGCAGTGACTTCTAATAGCTTTGTGGTTTTGGAACCTGGATTTATTTCTTTAAAATGGACCAAAAATGATCTTCTCTTAATTGAGAGGTTTATTTAGCAACCGTGTTATTCTTTTTGTTTACCACCATGACAGGAAAACAAAATAATATAATCTAATAGCAAAAAGAGCTTGAAAACCCTTGATCTAACTTTGCTGGTCCTCCTAATGGCAACAGGTTGAAAAAATGTTCTGAACTCATAATGGGCTGTTAAATTAGGTTTACAACCTACAATGAAAAGCATAGTTAAAAACCTATCAGTGGTACAATGTTTAGTACCTATTATGGTCATGAGCATAATACCTTATGGTAATTACACACACAAGAAAATGATTAATGTTCTTAGGCCATAAAGTGTATGTATCAGCTGAAATGCTATTATGATTGCGCTGTCAAAAGCTCACAGCCTACACTGGACAGTTGTTGTAATGGATGCAATTTACTCTGATACATATTCTGCTTACAACTGATATTTATTTTTCAAACTTTAGTAATGATCTATAAACTATATATAAGACACTAGACCTTCAAACCTTGTAGTTTGAATTCCCAACACTTCATTGTATCACCTGTTCCTTTATGGAAATGCTCTTCTAACATCATAAAAAACAAAGGGATGTGAAAGGGTATTCTGAAAACCTTTTACCTGGCATTCAACTGGACTGATGTATTAACGTTTATCAAGAGGAATGATGGAACTACAATAGTCACAACCAAGATTCATTGGTGTATATTTATAGCCTGAATTCAGCATAAGCATATACCTAAACTTTAAGCACATGAGTAGCTGTGCCAAAATCAACAGAACTACCCATATGCTCCATTATTTTGCGGAATGAGATAATTACAGGTTCTGTCATAATACTGTGCTGCAGCAGTGCTGATACTCAGAAGGTGTCAGGTAGCATCTAAAATAATCTGTTCTCAGTACCTTCTAACTACTAATGGACATCTTTGTGGTGAATTTAAAGACTGCACCACCTAATTCTCATTTATACCACATTGATCAATGACCCATTTTAAGTCCTGTTCACACAGCCGGACATGGGTGCAGGAACTAGGGGAAATAGGAACGTGGGGAGTGCTGAAGCATCTGCAGGATTCAGCCAGGTTCCCGTCTGCCAGCTCCCTGTGTCTCACCCCTTCCCCTGGGTCTTGGCTGCTGGCCAAGACCCTCCAGGGGAGAGGAAGGAGAAGGTATTGCTCTTATTGACTATATAGTGCATGTAGTCTAATTGGATGGATTTTACTATTAATCATCTATGGAGTAGAAACTCTGTAGAAATTATGTTATAACATGAATCAGTCCTAATGGGGGTTCAATCATTCAGAACTATATTCAAGTTCCCTTACGCACAAAGTACCTTATTTAATGAATAGTTTAAGTCAAGTCAATAGGAGTACTCGTTTGGTAAGGTGCTACTCAGTGTGAATAAGGGAATTAAACTTGATCTTACTGTGCAGGAGACCAGTCACAAAATGTGAGCGTCAGATGGTATTTTCTATATGGATATTGCAAAGCTGTTGTACTTCAAGGTTTTGCTTTATTTTTCTTATGCTACTGAGGAAAGGAAATATATCAGAAATGTTATTCCTCAATCCCCTCTACATATGGTAAACTATTCTTCTAAGCATTTAACTGTATGTTCATTTTTCTTAAAAAAAAAAAAAAAACACTTTTCAAACCCCATTGAGTGCAAAGAAAAATACTGATTTACTGTACTGTTCAAAAATAAACTGGAAAGTGCTAAATATAACTTTAATATGGGGTAAAATACATAAGGATAAGCACTTCAATGAAAAGGTAGGGCTACAAAGAGATAATTCACAAATAAAATTGCAATAACTTTTTAAGGGATTAACTATTCACTTTTTCAAACAAGCAAGATGGTATAACATTCCATGCCAAAAATGAAATTTACAAGACAGGCATGAGTTAATGTAAAGGGCCAAATTCTTTTGAGGAATAACTTTGATCAATGGAACTACAACAGAAGTGAACTGGGCTGACTAATATAAACTAGATAAAATACTGAATACGCTATAGGCCAGATTCTGAGCTGTTGGAAATTGGCAAGAGCTCCTTTGCAGTCAATGGAGGTACTCTGGTTTATGCCAACTAGGATTTGGCCCAGAATATAATTCAGCAAAATAACACTTAACTAAGATCACAACATTGGATAGTAAAGAACAACATCATTAAGAGGGAGACAGCTACAATAAAAATATTACATTCTGAAGAAAATATATAGAATTATGAGCTTTCATGGGCAAAACCCACTTCATCAGATGAATTGGAGTAGAGTAATTCATGAAGTGGATTTTGCCCACGAAAGCTCATGATTCTATATATTTTGGCTAGTCTCTAAGGTGCCATAGGACATCTAGGGTTTTTTTTTAAAGTTACAGAGTAACACGGCTATTCCTCAGACTTTTTTACATTCTGAGGTAACTTTTAGAAGTTATGGTTACGTGGCTATACCATTTTCAAAAAGAAATTAATTTTAATTATTTTACAAAATGAGTATTGCTTGACTGAAGGTGGTTTTTTCACTTACATTGTCATTTTTCTCTTTTCTTCTGGATCCACCACACTTACCTGTTCACTGGATTAATAAATTGTTGTGCTGGGAACCTGTTACCAATTATCATTAATGTGACAAAGGTTTTCTATAGTGGCCACAACATTTCCACCTAAACCAAGAAGGCAACTTGCTCCCAAGAGATCACATGCAAAATCACTCTTCACTATTTAATTTAGGAGAGGTTAACTTCACTGATCTTGTAAGCCAGTCCGTGGTGAGTCTTCTTTATCAAGACTAATCTATTTGATCCTCTGTCTGCAGCACTGACTGACATGGTATTGGGCTGGCACTCAATTTATCACATTAGCTTAACCGTGGGACTGCAAGCAAACACTTTGTTTATGGGTGGCATTGGTGACAGACACACCAAAGTGTCCCTCTGTTTGGTCTAATGGCGCAAGTTGAAAGATTAGGCTGTCAAGCAAGCACGAGGCCTCATTTTTCTTCTGTGCTGTGTAGGTTGCCCTGCACTGCAGCCAACAGTTGGTTGTGATTAATTTGTCAAGGTTGGCTATACAATGGAAATGAAGAAATGGATTGCCAATTAGAGTTAGCCTTCTCCTGGAATGCTCCTTAAACCAGTGGCATTCCATAGTAGTGACAGCTTTGAAATACACTGAATTCAGCTCTACTGAGCAGAAACCTGGCCCTAAGTGCATTTTAAAGGAGTAAGAAGATGTCTGAGGTGATTTTTACCCCTTTATGAACAGTTCAGTGGATGGTTGACTTATATGCCAGACTTGCTGGCAGGTACACACAAAAAGGCTACCCGTGTTTATTTTTGTAGTCAGCTTGTTAAAAATGCACTGAACTTCTGATTTAAAACTTAATGCTGCACAACAAGGTGCACAGATTTATTTCTGAATACCTCACCTGAAAATCCCTGAAGGACAATTTAACTTATATACCACTACTTCTACTCCCCACCCCACCCCCACAACTGACAATGTTTCTATTTTGTACTGCAGCTGTGAAAGACATACAGAATTCAGTTTGAATCACACACATAGAAAAGTAAATTCTGGCACTTACTGTTATTCCTCTGTAATAAAGCATATCTGTTTTCATAATCTATTTTTACCTTTCATTAATGTATTTACTTCTGAGAGAAGGTTAATTTTAAAATGAATACTAGGATCCCTGGTGGGATGTGTTAATTATTTAGGAAATAATTCTAGAGTTTCCGTATCCTCTATATCTATTAATTCTTTATTTGATATATGTCATATACAGTAATCAGGTATAATTTTAGGTATCAGGATTGGAGTCCCAATCCTGCAAAGACTTATGCATGTGATGTAACATTATGCGCTGTGAATAGTCTTTAATAAAACTACTATTGTTGCATAAAGTTAAAGCATGTGCATGCATGCAATATCAAGAGGACCTAACTTTTAATTTTCTAGTGTAAATACTGCTGGTGATATTTATAACTCAAGGATCTCATTACATCTCTGGAATACCTATGTTACCCCATTAATTTATTCTTGCATTACTGTCAAAAAATGTCTGCTGTTACGTTGCAAGGTCTCAGATAGGTCATTTAGAAAAAAAAAGCTTAAAACCTTTATCTTATAAAGGCTGAGCTATGAAGAGGAATAGTATGACTAAGTATAGTAAAGGAAATGAGTAGCCTAAAATTGATACGTGGGCTATCTAAACTACTTTAAGTATGAGGGGGGAAAGCTAATGGATAGGACAAATGGAAAAACAGAGATTAAAACAGATTTTTAAATTAACAGATTATAATGTTTTCAGTTCCACAACTCAAGCTGATGTATTCAGTGGTGCTTTGCATTTATAGATTTTTTTTTTAAAAGCAGAAATGATTTTCTATTTTTTCTGAAAATTCATCGTGTCCTAGAGGCTGTATTCTCTTTTTGTCAGTAATTTTTTGTTGCTGATACTGCAGTTGTCTTCAGTGCCATATCTTCAGAGAGAAGAAAGATGAATAAGTTCTTAGTATTCAAAAGAACATAATGGATTAAGCAGGTGCTGAAGAGATAAAGTCAGAGTCTATTTCCAGGCCTAAGTTGAGCTATCATTTACCCAACCAACCACCATCAATTGGAGGCTGAGAAGCTACTAGATTGTTCCTCAGCCTCAACCTTCTAAAACAATCCCCTGCTTGAAAACAGTAAAAGTCATTTGCTATAGTGAACTGTCTACCTTGATTTTGATTTTTCTCTGCTTCAGCTGCAGTTGCTCTTCCCAGGGTATGTCTAGACTACAGGCTTTTGTCGACAGAGGCTTTGGTGACAGATACTGTCAACAAAGCTTCTGTTGACAAAGAGTGTCTAGACTACATCCAGTTCTGTCGACAAAGCAAGCCGCTTTGTCGACATGAGAGTGTAGACGCAAAGGACAGTGTAGATGCAATAACGCCTTCTGTCAACAGAACTCTGTCGACAAAAGGCGTTATTCCTGGTAGAATGAGGTTTACTGCCATCGACAAAACTGCCGAGTTCTGTCGACGTTATGTCAACAGAACTCGGAGGTAGTGTAGATGCAGGTATAGTTTTGTCGACAAAAGTCCACTTCTGTCGACAAAACCCTGTAGTCTAGATACAACCCCAGTGATACCTGGCAGTTGTCCTATCTAGTACAAGCATAGAAAAAGCACCGAGCAATAAAAGACCATGGAAAGCACAGAAACACCACTTTCTTGACTTTCAGGTATCTAGATTAGGCACTAAAAAGAAATTCTGACATCTATTTATTTTGTTGTGTTACTGCAGTAAGTACTTGTCATAATCAGGGCTCGACAAACCGCTGAATCTACTCGCCCATGGCGAGTAGATTTCAGCTGGTCGTTCCGCGCGCCCCGTTCACCGGTGCTTCGCGCATGCGCAGTGCTGGTCTGGCGCATGCGCATTGCACGGCTGGTGAGTGGCTCTCGCCAGGCTTTGCCAAGCCCTGGTCACAATAATAAATATACTTTAGGTGTGTTAAATAAAACCAGAAACAACAAATAGTATGGTAACACTTTAGAGACTAACAAAAAATGTAGATGGTATCATGAGCTTTCGTGGGCACAGCCCACTTCTTCAGATGACCGGTCAGATGACCCACAGAAGTTCATACTACCATCTACATGTTTTGTTAGTCTTTAAAGTGCTACCATACTATTTGTTGTTTTTTATGTTTATCCTGTACAGACTAACTTGGCTACCCCTCTGAAGCTTTTAAATAAAACTCTTAGTATTCAGATGTACTCCTCCCTGCATTCAGCAGAGAAATTTTGAAAGGACACTTCAGACTACTTTATTTGCCTCCTTCTCAGCTTCAACATCACAAAGAATGCACACAGAGGACCAACTTCAACATTGTACTCTGGTCCCTTTGCACCACTGGGGCACTAAATCCGGCAGCCAGCATGTGACCCTACCTCACCAGCAAAAATCTCCTTAGAAGAGAGAATTCTCTGCAGAGTCATCTGTGAACCTACCACACCCCTCTCAGATGTTTATCTTCCACCTGTGCAAGGTCCAGCAACTACACACTAGAGGGGTATGTTCAAACAGCCCCTAGGCTGCTGTCACTCAAGCTGGAGCCAGCCAACATAGAAAGAGGGAACGGTAACCTAATCCCTGTCAGTCTCCCTTTTCTCCTGGGTTGAGTGGCACCCAGACTCAAGCGAGAACAGAGACCACATTGTTTTTTCCACTGAAAGTCTCTTTTCCATTCCTCTGGCTTAGTGTCTCACAGACCTTAGCACATTGCTCTCACTTAGGAAGGAGGCAGTAACTAGGAGGGAGTCTCCAGCCCTGGAAAATTTACAACCCAAGTACACAAACCAGGCAATTTCAATTGTCAAACATGCCAACTCTGGCTACTTAAAACTCTGGCTACACACCAAAAGGAAGAAAAACAAGAAAAAGAACCTAGTTTCCCCCGCAAAATGCTCAGTATCTAACATATTCAGGAGTCAAAAGGGGGCATTGTTAGGGCTCTTGAGTTAACTCCCATTGGTATAGCTCAGCCTACAAAAACAGTTTTCAACTAAACCTTAGGTAAGGGTTTTGTTTAAGCTATGCACAAGCAGATGAATTCTGCTGGCATAAACATTTACATCACGCATGAAATGTGAACATGACAACTGAATGAACTGCTACAGTTTTCACTTGTATGCACAAGACAAAATATATTTTCTGTATTAAAATGATTGTTGGTGATGAGGTAGGATTAGAAATGTTGCCCTAAGCAATGTTTGCAATGTTTTCCAGCTGCTGAGATACACAGAATTTGTGACGTATAATTAAAGTTACTTAAAAGAAGATGTGCCACAAGGAAACAAAATCTAAACTATTGCAGGGCATTGGGTCTGCTGCAAAGTCTGCAGCAAAGACAGCTTCATTTAAGTGTCCTTATGGCAGTGTGGCGACAGCCTTCACGGGGCCTTGGACAATGTGGGAGTGACTTGGTTCTGGGCCATGGAAGGGGTGGGGCCCTGGGTGGAAGGGGCGGGGTTAGGGTCAGCCAGCCTTCAGCGCTGCCCAGAACACACTGTGTCTCCCTCAGCACAACCTGGGCAACACCACATAGGGTACTGGCAGCAATTTAAAACTCCTGGCCCTCTGGGCCCTGTTAAATCACCAGGGCCCAGGGCAACTGCACCCTTTGCCCACCCACATTGGCAGCTCTGCCTTATGGCTACTAAGATGACACTTATTTCCTTATACTTGGAGAGGATGCCTCTCTTCAGCAGGCTTACCTGAATTTTGAAACTTGCTTGAAAGAATGGATCAAACCATCTTGCTTTTAACAACATTTTCAAAGCTCAAGGGCAATGTCAGTTGCCTGGCAGATATTCAGTGTATTCAAAATGGAGAGATATGAAGCAGGTGCTAAACTTATTGCTAAATTATCACACTGAGAAACTCTGAACAATATCTCTTGGCAACATATTTCATCCCTGTGCATAAAACAACAATATCTAGAGATACTATGATAGGAGTATGTATATGATTTTGTCATTGTAAAATTAAACAAAATTCACAGAACAGTTACGGGCAAAATGGACAAATTGAGGGTATGGACACAACCGGGCTATCCAAGCCTGAGAGTCAGAGATAAAGAAGTCACACAAATCTGTTAAGTCATGGACTCAGCAACATCCATGGCCAAATCCTACCCTTAGCTACAAAAGTTCACTCTAAGTCTCTGCATAGTGGAACTGATCAATCTCTCTCGTAAGAATGCAAACAAATACATATTAGGCCCATATTTCATGAACAAAGGGTGGATTTTTGCCTTAGGATTCTGAATCTGAATTTCTTGAGATGAACTTATGCTGGGGACTGGCTGGTTAAAAATGCCAATATATCCAATTGGTTGTCTTAATTTTTTCCACGGCTTATTTGCTAATCTTGATCTACTTGCTACTGTTAGATATTAATTTGAACCCCTGTGTTTTGGTAAATCATCACATTTAATTACATGGAAATGAAATACACTAAATGCACTCCACTGTTGCTGGCTCTTTCCCGCTTTTATCATGTGCTAGTGTAACCCCCACACCTACTGGGTGTGGTTCACTGTTTCATGTAGTGGCACACTTAGACCACTTACAATAAGAGGAAAGCACAAGGCATCTCTACAGCCTGAGCTGAGCCAGCCTGCTTTATAGCACAATCTGTAGAGGCTCTCACACTAAGCTCTAGGACTCCCAGGTTTGATGCTCCCAGCAGGGGAGGGGGGGTTACACTAGCATAATATGCTCTACTCTTTTTTTAAGTCAATGTGTAATGGTGTGGCTCCTGCCTGTTGCAAGTAACCCTTTGTGGTTGAGTGTGTTTAAACCACTTCCAGCCCTGTACTCCCAGGGCTTCCTCGTTGGAGGCAATGGTTTCACTCTCTTAGTCTGCTCTGGCCCTAGTCCTCCAACCAGGCCTCCTGACAGTTCAGTCCCCTTGTACAGGTTTACAGCTGCCCAACTGTAGGCCCTTCCTCAGTACCCCAAAGGGGGGTGTTTGACTCAAGTCCACCCACTGTTCCAGGTGCCAGAATAGCAGTCACACACCACTGTGTCCCTTTCGCAAAACTGCCTTCAGGTCACTGGGCCACTTCCTTATAGCCCCACTCTTCACCAACACCTTACCCTTAGGTCAGGCCCTTCTATGTTCAGGCTCAGCAGCTCTTCCTCACTCAGCTATCCTTTGTGCTACAGTTCACTCTGACCAGCCAGGACCACCATCTGCAGCTCTTTTTTACAGGGCTGTTCTGGGCCCTGATTGACTGCTTCCTGTAGTCACTCTAGCCTGGTTGGAGGACTTCTCCACAGCTCCTTTCCTGGGACATTTATGGCAAGACATGAGGCCTCCAGGTCTCTGGGCCTAGTACATTCCATCACAGAATGTTAAGAACTTCACAGGATTGGGAGCTAAGTAGCTGCTATACACAAATGATTAATTCAGAGCTAGTGGGGCCTAGCAGAATAGCTACTGTGCAAGATGACCAGATTTTTCTGGACTTTCTTCCTTGTGCTGCTTCTGCTGTGTCCAGACAGAAGAGGAGGATTATGTATGATCACCCATCTTTTCACAAAGATGCTTTTCTTTCTGGAGTGAAAGCTGCCTCCCCCCCTCCAACACAAACATTATGGCAGTATTATGGAGATGAGATGCAGAAGGAAAGTTCAGCATAGTAGGGTGGACTCACTCAGGACAACATCTCAAAAACTCAATAACCAAAACTTAGTTTGGAGACTTATCACTAAGTACAACACCAATGAATCTTAACATTTGTCTTCTAGGAAAGTAAGGAAAATAGCTCTCTTCTGGACAGTCAGCAATCCCTTCTGGAACAGATATGCTCCATGGCAAGCTATGGTATCCATAAAATGCCAATTCCCATTGACATATGGAGCTTTATGAGTTTACGAGTTGCAATGAGGAGTAACAGTTAATTCGAGGGAAGGGTTTTGGATCGGACTACTATGTCTACATGTGGCAAGTTAAATCGGGTGACCGGCATGTTAAAAGGGCAACCGGCCGCGAATATGCTAATCAAGCACGGGATATTTAAATCCCGCGCTTCATTAGCAACTTCGGTATGCTTCATTTGCCTCCCTAGTCCGAACTAGGGGGCAAGTGTAGACATACCCTTACTTATTAAGAAGCATTGGGCAACAACTTCCTCCTGACACTGACAGCACATCAGGACCACACATACTGATATCAGTACTCAACTGGGCTTTCTTTATCCTGATATGCTGTTACCATGCCAGATGAAGGAGGGAATCACATGACAACTCCATGGCTCTGTCCTGAGTAACTTTTTGGATGTAAACCTAGAGCTCTCACTGTTATTCTGTCTCTAGTATGTCTATTTTACTTACCCCCTCTTCTCTCTCTATCATGTGCGTCACAAAGTCTGGCTTCACATACAGGATAAATTAACTTTCCAACAGCTTGCTATGACCAGAGAGGTAAGCTGAAAACAAGGTGTAACAGCCTGATTCTAGACAATGTGCCTGGTCTCAAGGGTACATAACAGGTGGTGTCCCTGTGAATTTCCAGCATATAAAAACAAGCATCAAAGATGTTCTGCATTTTCTTAGCTTTTCCTTTTCGGGTATGGCTACACCCTGGGTCACTTCCCTGCAGCTCCAGCACCTTCTTTGTCTTTGCCCAGGGCCTCAGCCTTTATATTCAGTGCCTTTTGCTCCCTAGATCTTTGCCTGCAGCAGTGCTCTGTTCTGGGTGCTTTCTGCCCTCTGCCTCAGGGCAGTCAGGCTAATACTCTCTCCTCAAGCTCCAGGGAGTGACTGAAACTGGTCTGTATTGCAGCTCCTCTTATACAGGCCTGCCCGGCCCTGACTGGCTGCTCATATAAGCTCTTCTGCAATAGGCTGCCTCCTGCGCAGCCTCTCTAGGGCTCTATTAACGTCTGAGAGCCCAGTGTGGGGAAGGTATCACTTCACAACCAGGTTTTAACTTGGCATCTCTCAAGATTCACAGTGATATTAGTCAAAGCGTTTACTATCACCCATCCACGTCCCCTTTTGCAAAAGTTCCCAAATGTCAGAATTCTTGAACACTTTCTAAAACACATTAAAATTATGGAATCCATGACTCCTATAACAGATGGGATAAAAATGCAGCATTTAAATAACTCTTTGTTTCACAAGCTGCAATGCGGGGGGGGGGGGGGGGGAAGAGGAGGAAGGAGAGACCAATTCTCTACTTGGTTTCTTTCCAAAGATGTCTTTTCTGGAGAGATTTCCAAAGTAATTTTTTTCTGGTAATTGTGATTAAATTAGATTTATTAACAGTGATCGGTGTATGTAGGCCGGTAATGTACGTATTTGATTTAAGAAAAACAAAATCTTTTCCAACAGATATTGACCTCTCTTTGGACAAGGGACAGAGAGAAAATAATGGAAGATCCAAAAAAGGAGAATTTACAGCAGAATTATTTACTTTGGCCGTATTCCAAAGTGCAGCATAGATGATGTATGTCTAGAAGACAATCCTCCTGACAAAATTAGTCTCAACTATGTTATCTTCAAATATACTTAGTAAATATTGTGGATCTGTTGCTTGGTAACTACTCTATTAGCTGGCAGTTCTAAACAATACATGATTGACTGTGAACAATCCTTTCAGATTATGAATTCACTATGTTTCTCCTATAAGGAAAGTACTTGTTAAAGTCACCTCTCACTTGACTATTAAGAAATACTAATACTCAGGTCTCAATCAGTAACATTCAAAACATTTGCACAAAAGAGGTAAAGAGCATGATTCCTATTTCACAGGTGGGAAAATAGAGGCACAGAACACTATCGAGTGGAAGTATAGGGACACCTTGTGTCATCACTATTATTTTATTTTTTGGGCTCATCATCACCTTATCACCATATTAGAGATTATACATATCTCCAAGTAAAAGGTAATACAGATTTTATTCATTTGGGCCCAATTCTCATCTGTTTTACAGACTTATAAGAAAAAAAAAACCACCAGGCACTTGATACCTATTTTTTAAACATTTAATCCCTCATTTGAATTCATCAGTCTTGAAAAATAAAGATGCCCCAGAGTCATCGTCTTCGCCTTCTGGCATGGTGCCTTACTGGCAAACTGCCTCTCACCTTCTCACAGCTGTAACTTACTTGAGTTGGAACACTTTTTAAGTTTTTGCTAAACAGTCTAAAGAGCTGAAGTGTGGTGAGTGCACTTCAGGAGGAATTCAGACTTTCCCATCAAACACCTCCTCATGACAAGGAATCTGCTGTTCGCCAAAATTCGATCGGAGTCTTACTTTCTTCTTCATACTTTTTTTCTTTTCCTGAGAAGGAGCATTCTGAAGTGATACAAATAGGAAAGGCTTTTTTTTTTCTTTCTCCCTTACAAAGGAGTGCCTAAGGACCCAGGGAGAAGAAAAGCAAACCAAGCATTTACAAGAACATTGAGCAGAGTTCAGGCCTCAATCCCATAACTGGAACCACAGAGATGAAGCCTTACAAATTGACCAGAGGCCTGCTGACTTCAAGCTGAAGCTTAACTTTCAGTGTATGGGGGACTGTGCAGGGCCATGGGGTTTGTCCGCAGGGATCTGACTACAGAATCAGGGCCATTTATTCTTTAAAGAGGAAAAAATACATAAGTTCTTCATAGTATACATGAAACAATGTTCATTATTAGGCTCGCTTATGCAACTCATTATCCTGAAAGGTCACCTGAAATGAAGGACATTTAAAAAATGAAAGCCTAAAATCGGTCCAAAGCAAGACAGTGACTACATATGTCTCTCCCTATGAGGAGAGGCCAAGATAATAAATACCACATGACAGATATGCCATCATGCTGTTTAATGCATAACTGGAGTGCACTCAGATGTTATTGCGATGAACACCTATACAGAACAGAAAAAAAAATCACTTGCTTACCTAGACAATGGGAATCACTAAAGCATGTGAGTTGTGTGGGGGGGGAGAGGGAGGAACAACCACCAGCACTTCCATCAGGCATATCTTTGTGTGTTGTGTGCGCGCCCTGGTCCCCAAATGTATTACATAACACATCACTGACAAGTTCATCACTGCACAGCCACTGCTGTCACCCTCCCTTAAATCTGTCAGCATTTCAAAGATCTTACACAGACTTGCCCTTAGCTGCTACCAGATGAAAATGCCCTTTCAAGAGTCATGTCTGTGTTCCAGGAAAAAAAAAAAAAGTAGGGATAAACAGATTTGTTGGGGTTTTTTTAAAGTGTCACTCGCATATCTCCTTGAAAAATCAGATGGCAAATATTGAAATACAGAGCCACAGTTCAATTAGCTTTTATAGAAAACTATGGAAAAACAGAGTGCCTTTGCAGAAATACGCTCTGCTCCTTGTCCACCAGTGAAAACGATAAATACATATGGAAACCCCATCTGCCATGCTATATAGTGCTTCAACTCTGCCTTAGCTTTCCAGCTTAAAAAAAAAAAAATCAATGACCATCTCAAAAAGCACCATTACCAGGGAAAAGGAACTCAATGTTCTATCTAACTTCCTTTTAGTTACCTCAGGGAACTATGTCTCTTTTCTGCAGGGCTTATTTTCTATTGACTAAACCAGCTCTCATAAAGTGAACTGTAATTGTTTGTGCATTTCATTTGCTAGTAAATTCCATATACATGTATCACGTCTGGTGTCTTTTTGCAAACTAAGAACAAAAATACATCCATGTTAAGACTCTTTTTCCTTAAGTGTGCATCTTATCCAAAAAGTTCAGGAATGAAACACAGAATGAAACACAGAATTTTCCCTAGAGGAAAGGGGATTTAACTGAGGCAAAGATTTATTTGCAGTAAGTCCATATCTGGTGATTTCTAAAGTTTCTAAACTACTGCTGTAATCTTCTTATAAGTAACATTAATACAGCTGGAAGAAGAAGAAAAAAAGAACAGTGCAAGAAAGTAATTCCGGTTCCACTTTCTGAAATCTGATTCAAATTAACAACTATCAAAATGATCAACCTAGAAGTAGCCTTTCCGATGTTATGCTGGTACATTTTACATTCTTACATTTAAAAAATTATGCAGCCATGCTTTTGTTGGTTTTTCCCTTTCCTAATATATGATTAGCCAAACCTAATATTAATTCAGTAAAAGATCAGCAAATTGATATATCCGACATTTGTACAATAACAACTTAGTAATAATTATTTCTCCATGCTGCTTTTAAATTTATAGCACACTTTCTGAACCAGCCCCTTTCCACCTTCAAATACCTCTTCAATAGCCATCTCCCACATGGTTACTACAGGTTTCACCTCTAACATCTGGGACTCTCTGGTCCAGCAACATCCGAGGTCTGGAAGGACCAGGGATATTGCTGGACCAGAGAGCCACAGCTGTCTAGGTTCACAGGCTGGGCTGGTAGCAGAGCTGGCATTGTGGGGAGAACAGCCCCCTCTGGGGATGGCGGCAGGGAGTGCAGCCCCGCCCTGGAGCAGAGCCCCGGTGGCAGTGGAGCCAACACTGTGAGGAGCACAGTTCCGCCTGACCAGAGGCAGCAGGGCTGGCGGCAGCTGGCAGCACAGTCCTAGCCAGATTGGCATAGTGGGGTTTGAAGCCCCACCTGGGAAGTGAGGCTGGTGCCCAGGAGAGCAGCTTAAAAAGGAGCCTGGGATTTCTGCCCGGGCCGGCAGCAACACCACAGCCCCAGCCAGAGTCAGCACACTGGGGCGTGTAGCCCTGGCCTTGGGGGGAAGCACAGCCCCAGCAGGGCTGGGGACAGTAGGCCTGCCATGGGGAACAGGGTGGACCTCCCCTCGTCTGGAAAACGTTGTCGTTTGGGACTACTCAAGTCCCAAGGGTGCCAGACGAGAGAGGTCCCACCTCTACAAGAAACTTGACTAATAGACAGGCTGAGTTAAAATAATACAAATGTATATGAATATTCACTCTGTCAATTACTAGCAGTTAACTCACATGATTAACTAAAAAATAATCACGGTTACAAATTCAAGCATAATTAATCGCTGTTAAACAGAATGCCCACTGAAATGTATCAAATATTTTCAAAGATTTTTTACATTTTCAATGTTGATTTCAATTACAACATGGAACACAAAGTACACGGTCCTCTCTTTATATTATTATTTTTTATTACAAGTATATATACTGTAAAAATGACAAAAGAAATAGTACTTTTCAATTCACCTCAGACAAGAACTGAAGTGCAATCTCTTGATTATGAAAGTGCAGATTACGAATGTAGATTTTTTTAAATTACATACCTGCATTCAAAAACAAAACAAGGTAAACCTTGAGAGTAGAGGTGGCAATTTTTGATGGGGGAGGGGCACAACATTTTGGTAATTGGTCAAGGGCCTCACTTTTCTATGGTGGGGGGTGGAAGGTGGGATGGAGGTTGGATGCAAAAAGGAGTTGAGAAGTAGGGTGCTGGAGAGGGCATGGGATCTAAGAGGGAGTTTGGGTGAAGAAGGGGGTGGTGATCTGGGGCAAGGAATTGGGGTGCAGGATCTGGGAGGGGGTATGGGTACAGGAGAGGATTCTGGCCTGGGAGAAGGGTGTAGGAGGGGGTGCAGAGTCAGGGAGGAAGTTGTGACCTGGAGCAGGGGGAATGCAGAGGATTTGGGTGGTGACTTGAGGTGGGGGGATGGTGACCTGGGGCAGGAAGTTGGGGTGTGGGAGGGAGTGGAGTGCCAGAGGTAGGCTCTGGCCAGGAAGTGCTTACCTGGATAGCTCCCAGACAGCAGCCCAATGGGATCCTCAGGCATATTCTCTGCGTGCCAGCAGCCCCAGACTGCTCAAGAACTCTGGCTCTTCCATGTGGATCTCTGTGCCATCTGTGGAGGGGGGGAGGCTTTGCATGCTATCCCCGCCCCCAGCACAATCTCTCAGTTCCCATCGGCTGGTTTCCAGCCAATAGGCACTGAGAGATTATGCTGGGGGTAGAGACAGTGCACAAAGCCTCCCTCCTCCCCAGCATGTGGCACAGAGACCACATTGAGCAGTCAGCCACTTTGAATGGCATGGAGCTGTTCCGTGTCCAAGGATCCCAGTGGGCCAGGGTGGATTAAAAGGTTTGGTGGGCTGGCCCTCTTGCCCAACTTGGCTTTAAAGCCTACAAGTCCACAGGGTCCTACTTCTTGTTCTGCCAATCATTCAGACAATCAAGTTTGTTTAAACTGATGGAGATAATGCTGTCTACTTGTTATTTACAATGTCACCAGAAAGTGAGAACAGGCATTCCCAAGGCACTTCTATAGCTGGTGCTGCAAGGTATTTACTGCCAGACATGCTAAACATTAGACTGGCCACTATATCAGGGGAGGTGCTTCTGTGATAATAATGCTTATTAAAAACATAATAAACATGTTAATTAAATTTGTGACTGAACTCCTGGGGGGAGAATGGTATGTCTCCTGCTCTGGTTTACCTGCATTCTGTCATACATTTGATATTATAGCAGACTTAGATGCTGTTAGTTTTAAGCACCTGTGGAAACTACAGAACCTGAACCACCAAAAAAAAGAAAATCGCCCTTCTGCTGGAGGCATCTGACTCAAATGATGAAAATGAACATGCACCAATCCACATTGCTTTGGATTGCTATCAAGCCAAACCCATCATCAGCATGGAAGCATGTCTTCTGGAATGCTGGTTGAAACTTGAAGGGCCATATGAATCTGTAGTGTATCTGACATGTAAATATCGTGCGACGCCAGCTACAACAGTGTCTTGTGAATGTCTACTCTCACTTTCAGGTAACATTGTAAACAAGAAGCAGGCAGCATTATCTCCTGCAAATCGTAACCAGACTTGTTTGTCTGAGTCATTGGCTGAACAAGAAGTAGGACTCAGTGAACTTAAATATGTACATACAACTTTCATAATAAAGAGATTGCACTACAGCACTTGTAGGAAGTGAACTGAAAAATAGGTTTTTTTACAGTGCACATTTATAATCTAAAATAAAGTGAGCACTGTACATGTTGTATTCTGTGCAGTAATTGAAATCAATATATTTGAAAGTACAGAAAACATCCAAAATATTTAAAATAAATGGTATTCCATTACTGTTTAACAGTGTGATTAATCACAATTATTTTAATTGCTTGACAGCAAATTTATATATATTAATTAAAGCAATCTTTTTATACTATCTCTCTCCCCTTCATAAATCACCATTTGGGGAACAAACAAATTAAAAAACCAACAAAAACAAAATACTATGGAACTAACAAGCTGTGCCCATCACCTTGGCCACTTTTCCTACAGGATGTGCAACATTCCCAAATAACCAGGGTTTTTTTTTGTCTCCATAGAACCCTATCCTAAAAGCGTTTTCCTGGAACCTTTGCGCTATTGGAGGCATATGAGTGTAAAGTTAATAACTTTCAGAAGTGTTTGCAAGATCAGGGCCTCAGCCTCTGAACTCCTTGGGGCACAGACTGTATTTTACTAGCATAATAAGATCTTAGTCAGATTGAATGTTGATACATAATCAGAATAAAAAATACCAATTCATCCACTAGCCAAAATGAGATATAAGGTACAAAAGCATCTGTTTCAACAATACCAACCATTTTCTATGAAAAAAAAACAAGCCTATTTAAATAGGTACTTAATAACACGTTTTACTTACCATAAATTCCCGTTGAAATACAGGGGAATGCCTGTAAAAAGAACAACAACAAAAAGTGAGGAGTTTGGTTTTGAACTTATTAAAACCAGTACTGTTTTTAAAATGCCTATTTCTCACCACTGAGAGATGCAATGTTCACATAGGCAATGTTCACCTTAGAGACTAATACATATATATATATATATATATATATATATATAATTTGTGGGCAAAACGCACTTCCCCAGATGAGCTTGACTAGAGCAAGGTAGAACAACACTAGGATAAAAGAAATTTGTTTTCTTTTAATACACACAGTAGAGATAAAAATATTCAGTCCATGGATGCCCTTAGAAAACTTTCCCTGGCCAATGAAGGCCTAAGAAAATCCATTTCCAGCCCTTGTGATTGTGAACATGCCAAATATGAACTAATTATGTGCTGTCTTCTTGACTCAGCAGAGACACACCTACAGTTTTCTGATGCCTAGAGTCGCACATAGGGATGCCCACTTTCTAACAGCACAAAATCCTATTCTGCCCCTTCTTTGAGGCCACGCTCCTTGTCCCATCCCTGAGACCCCGCTGCTCACTACATTTTGCCTCTGTGGTGGCTCACTTTCCCGACCCACATTCACTGGGCTCAGACAGGGGGTTGGAGTGTGAGAGGGGATTGGCCTCTGGCTGGGAGTGCAGGCTCTGGGATGGGGCTGGGGTTTCGGGTACAGGAGGGAGACAGGACTGGGGTAAAGGGTTGGGGCAGCTCCTGGTCAAAGGGCAGCAAGGCTACAGCAGGCTGGCTCTGAGGTTAAAGGGCTGCTGGTCAAAGGGCAGCAAGGCTACAGCGTGTCCTGGCTCTGAGCCACACCCTGGAAGCAGCCAAAAGATCCAGTGAATAGGTGGGGGTTGGGCATTTAAGAGACTCTGGGCTTTGCTCCTGCCCACAGGCACTGCCTCCTCCCGCAGTCCACTAGGCCTGATTCCAGCCAATGGAAGCACAGAACTGATGCTTGGGGCAGGGGCAGCATGTGCAGGCCCCCCTACTCAGGAGCTGGACCTGCTGGCTGCTTCCAGGGGATAGCGCTGTGCCTGGAAAAGGAGTGAGTCTTCCTTAGCCTTGAAGCAAAACTGTCCAGACTTAACAGCCTGGCCGGCCGTGCTGGCAGGGCCCAGGGTGGGACCGGGTATTCTGATGGAAAACCGGACACTGGTCACCCAGTGAAGGGGGGAGGAGCGAAGTGGGAAGTTAGAGGCAATGAAACACAATACAGACCTACTAGCTAGAACAAGGGTTCTCAAACAGCATTGCACTGCGACCCCATTCTGACAATGAAGTTACTTTGTGACCCTGGGGGAGGGAGAGTCACAGCCTGAGCCCTGTTGCCCTGTGTGAGGGGCATGGGGGCTGCAGGCCAAGCCTCATTTCCCCAGGTAGGAGTGGAGCTCTGGCTTCAGCCCTGGTCTCATCCAGTCTAATGCTGGCCACGGTGACCCCATTAAAATGGAGTCCCGACCGTGCACTGGGGTCCCAAACCGCCATTTCAGAACTGCTGAGCTGGAAGACATTACAAAAGATGGAATCATAGAATCATAGAACCATAGAGCTGGAAGAGACCTCAGAAGGCCAACAAGTCCAGCCCCCTGCCCAAGGCAGGACCAAGTCCAATTAAATCAACCCAGCCAGGGTTTTGTCAAGCTGAGACTTAAATACCTCTAGGATGGAGACTCCACTACTTCCCTAGGTAACCCATTCACCACCCTCCTAATGAAATAGTTTTTCCTAATATCCAACCTGGACCTCTCCCACCGCAACTTGAAACCATTGTTCCTTGTTCTGCCATCCATCACTACTGCGAACAGCCTTTCTCCAGCCTGTTTGGAACCTCCCTTAAGGAAGTTGAAGGCTGCTATCAAATCCCCCCTTACTCTTCTCTTCTGCAGACTAAATAGACCCAACTCCCTCAGCCTCTCCTCCTAGGTCATATACTCCAGCCCCCTAATCATTTTGCTTGCCCTCCGCTGGACCCTCTCCAATGCATCCACACCCTTCTTGTAATTGGGGGCCCAGAACTGGACACAATACTCCAGATGTGGCCTCACCAGAGCTGAATAAAGAGGAAAAATCACATCTCTGGATCTACTGGCAATGCTCCTTCTAATGCAACCTAATATGCCATTAGCCTTCTTGGCTACAAGGCACACTGTTGATGTGAACAAAACCGGTCCCAGAACCTAACCTTGGGGCACTCCACTAGAAACCGACCGCATCCTGACATCGAGCTGTTGATCACTACCTGCTGGGCCCGACCTTCCAGCCAGCTTTCTATCCATCTTACCGTCCATTTATCCAATCCAATCCATTCCCTTAACTTGCTGGCAAGAATATTGTGGGAGACTGTATCAAAAGCCATGCTAAAGTCAAGGTATGTTACATCCACTGACTTTCCCATATCCACAGAGCCAGTTACCTCATCATAGAAGCTAATCAGATTGGTCAGGCATGACTTGCCCTTTGTGAATCCATGCTGACTATTCCTGATCACCTTCCCCTCTTCCAAGTGCTTCAAAATGGATTCCTTGAGGATCCCTTCCATGATTTTTCCAGGGACTGAGGTGAAACTGACCAGCCTATAGTTCCCTGGATCATCCTTCTTCCCTTTCTTAACGATGGGCACTACATTTGCCTTTTTCCAATCACCCAGGATCTCTCCCGATCTCCACGACTTTTCAAAGATAATGGCCTCCTCAATGACATTTGCCAACTCCCTCAGTACCCTAGGATGTATTAAGTCAGGACCTATGGATTTATGTACGTTTAGCTTTTTAAAGCAGTTCCTAACCTGTTCTTTCCCCACCAAGGGCTGTCCACCTTCGTCCCATATTGTGTCACTTAGCTGACTTTGTCCGTGAAGCTGACCTTGTCCGTGAAGACAGAGGCAAAGAAAGCTTTAAGTACTTCAGCTTTCCCCACATCATCTGTCACTAGGTTATCACCCTCATCCAGTAAGGGCCCCACATCCTCTCTGATCACCTTCTTCTTGCTAACATACCTGTAGAAACCTTTCCTGTTATCCTTCACATCCCTTGCGAGTCGCAATTCCAATTGCGCTTTCGTCTTCCTGATAACTCCCCTGCATTCTCGAGCTATACATTTATACCCTTTCCTAGTCATCTGTCCAAGTTTCCACTTTTTGTAAGCTCCCTTTTTGTGCTTAAGTTCACCAAGGATTTCCCCAGTAAGCCAATCCGGTCTTCTACCATGTTTGCCTCTTTTGCTACGCATCGGGATGGTTTCTTTCTGTGCCCTCAATAAGGCTTCTTTAAAATACCACCAGCTCTCCTGGGCTCCTTTCCCCTTCATGTTAGCATCCCAGGGGTTTCTGCCCATCAGGTGTCTGAGGGAGTTGAAGTCTGCTTTTCTGAAGTTCAAGGTGTGTATTAAGTTCTTAAGCAGTGTCAAGGACAGTGGACAGAGACAAGACAAAACACACACTCTTTCCCAGAAGCTGCCCGTGGTTAGTCATTATAATCCTCTGCTTGTAGGTTGCTGAGGCTTTGTCCACACTTAAAAGTTTAAATTGCAGCAGCTGCAGCGCTTTAAACTGAAAGTGTGGCCACGGCAGGAGTGCTGGGAGATGTCTCCTAGTGCTCCATGTAAACCACCTCTGTGAGGGGAGTGGCTAACAGTACTGCTTCAAGCACAGTAGACTGATTCAGACTCGTGCTTTACAGAGATGTACTTTGCTACATTCAGGAGGTGGGGAGGATGTTTTTTCACATACCCCTGAGCCAGAAAGTTACAGTGCCATAAGGTGCCAGCAAAGACTTGGCCCCATACAAGTCATAACAGAAAAAATCACATATATTTTCCAGGCTTGAAACAGCCTTTGAAAAATTTACACCATCAGCAGAGAAATTCAAGGTAAAAAGGAGTGTTAGCAATATTTTACCAGTCATTGAAAATTAAACCCTAGGATTGTCATTCACTTCAAAAACAAGGACCAGTAATTAACAGCTAGGTAGAGGGCTCCCTTTTGTAAGTTTTGGATAGGGCGGCAACACAAGCACTGGAGAGGGGAAAAAAAGCAAAAGAAATCTGGAACTGTTTAGAGCTAAATACCATGGTTCTCTGAAAACTCAGAGTTAAAATATTTAATAAATTATGACTGTTTCATGATTACAGGAAGCGGGCAGCTGTCAGTGATCAACATCAGTCACCCCATTTTCTCTTATTGCAGTATGTTATCAGAATAGCTGGGAACTTGTCCAGCATTTTGAAATCACTCCGGGCTTGTGCGCCATACTCAATACACATCCATTGCTGCTGCCATTTAAGATTTTTTCCTAGGCACAGGTTTCCAAATAAAGCAGAGGCCTGAGAACTTCCAGCTGCTAGAGAATTCTGTGCACAGGGCAGGGAATTGAGAGACTTTATATTATAAACATTAAAGCCTTAATAAAGATACAGGTTTTTATGGATTTGCTCTCAGGCCACACACACAAAATCAAACTCTACTATACTCCTTGTCTCATCAATTGCTCTGTGATTTGCAGGTAATAATGTTTCATTACACAAGAAAGGGAAAAAACCACCCACACAGCAGCCGAGAAAGAGGAGATGAAGGGCTATACCAGTGACAGAGCAAATATACGTATAAATCAACAGGACTACCTGCAGAGAGAGGTACCTGTCGGCCCAGTCACCCCAGCAAAATTTATATTCACCCTGATTGAGAGGTGAAGCAGTCCCAGCCCACTGGCCAGGTCACTATGTCCACATTGCCTCTCCTGTGCACTCAATGACTCCTCTTCTAGCACCTAAACAGTCTCCCTGCTCTCCAATTTGCTGCTCCAGGCCAGGCACCAGAAAGCAGTCATTGCAAAGAAAGTTCAATTTCACCCTTAGCTCTGGGATGGCACATGCATGGTTACTGTGTGGGGATAGTGCCTTTTACAGTCCTGTCACATGTAGGAGTTCTCAGGGGATGCAACATGCTGAGTTGCTCTGTGGGAATGGTGCGTGCACAATTTGGTCGGCCCAAGATGCAGTGACAGCCACAAGCTTTCTCTGTGGGGACAGAATCTTCAGAGATTTCAGTTCCTAAAAAATCAAAGATGTCTCTGAACATATGAGAACTGTGATTTTTTTTAAAAGGCTTACAAATTGGCCAAAGGTAAGTGGATTTTCACAAAGAAAGCAAAAAAGCACGTCCCTTTCAAAAAGGCCACCTCTCTTCCACATTTTGAGTCCCGGCTCCAAGGAAGAGGTGATACAATATTTTTTCCCCAAGTATTGGCTAATCTATTTTGGCTGAAATTTTCCAAAAATATTTAACTTGAGGGCAGCATCCCATATGGAAAACTTCAAGACAAATCATCAACATTTGTCAAAGCTATAAGCAACTAAAACCAGGATCTTATACAGGAAGTGTCAAAGTGGTGAATGGATGCATTGGAAATGGGATGCCGTTACAATGAAAAACAAGTGCAAGTGAGAAAATATTCAGGTCCCTAGTCCATTTTTAGTCCCAGCAGAAGTACAAATTCAGAGTGAATTAATGTCAACCATGCAGAGATCCCATGGGTAATGGTGCATTCTTAACATAGGCCCTCATGTTTTCACCCAAACATACCAAATTAATACTAGTATTAACATGGATCACTTTCAAGTTACTTACTATATATTTGAGAGCGTTTGTCTGCACATCTCCCCATGAATCTTTGTTATGTCGGTCTGTCTGTTTGTTCAAGAACTCCTTCTAAATGGTGTCACAGGCTGTGCGGGAGTCACCGGGCCCTGCACCCCCATCCGCAGCCAGTTGTGACTCTCAGCCAGCAAGTAGAACAGAAGGTTTGTTCATGGACAGGGACACACCGTAGCATAGACTTGTTATTAACACAGGAACCAGAAGCAGTCAGCACAATCCCACTTGGAGAGAGGGAGGCCCGGAGCCAGTGTGCTCAGCCCCCTCCCTGCATTCTGAGCCAGCGGAGAGGACTCACCCACTCAACAACCGCTCCCCACTCTGCAGGCAGCCGCACCCCCTCCTTTGTTCTGATTCCTGGGCAAGGTGTCACCCGGTTACTCCCCCCACCTAGGCTCAGGTTACAGGACAGCCTGAGCTATTGTTGTGCACGTGCTAAGATGGGTCAGCCTCCCCTTCGTGAGAGTCACACCCAACACTTCCATTGTCAGCCGGGCACCAGTGCAGTGCCCAGGGAAACTGAGGAACACACACGGGGTTAGAACAGAACAGTGCAGGACAGTAGGAATCACATACAGCATAACAAAGCAAACAGAGTGAATACAATCCCCACTACGTCACAAACGGTAAGAGATAGGACCACCAAATTCAGCTTCTTATCATAACTTAAAGCAAGGTACGGGTTTGGTTGTGCCCAGAATGGGATTGCTTCGCATAAAACCTTGGGGTATGTCTACACTACAGCGTTATTTTGAAATATCTTATTTCGAAATAGCATGTCCACACTGATTGGACACTGAATCGCATTTAAGGCCAGCTGGAACTGGTTCCGGCAGGGCATCATGTCAGAAGTTACCTTGTGGGCAGGGCAGCCAGCAGGGCACCCTGGGAAGGGCTGGAGGCCTCCTATTTCGAAATAAGCATCTACGCAGTGCTTATTAATACCAATTTCGAAACTGGCGCTATTCCTCGTGGAATGAGGTTTACCACTTTCGAAATAAGCCCTCCGCTATTTCAAATTAATTTTGAAATAGCAGTTGGCTTGTGTAGATGCTAGGAAAGTTATTTCGAAATAACTTTGCTGTGTAGACATACCCATACAGAACAGAGACAGAATCACCACGCAGGTGCAAAGGGCTGGCTGGGGGCACCCCTCCCTACTCCAGGACTGCCCTATCCCTAAGCCTCCCATCCCACTAGGCAGGACAGAGAGGACTAAGGCTCCCCCCTCTCTCCAGATTCATACAAGATCATTGCTGGCAGTTCCCCGTGGGGGAAGTGCACAATTTGCTGCACTCCTCACTCTGGCTGGGGAAGCGCAGGAGGCAGACAAACCTGGACCTGATCCAGCTGGAAGACACACACTTTTCCCCCAGCTGTGCCCGCTGAAGCTGCAGCAGCCATGGAGAGGCGCTTCTCACCTGGCTCCAAGCTGCTGTGCTGACAGAGGGCTGGGGTAATCCTCTGTCCCCGGGGCAGGCTGCACACTGAACTCCTCATGTCGGCCCCAACATTTTATTTTCAAAAACCCCAAAATGAATTGAGGAAAGTACCTGAGCAATGCTGGGTAAATCTTCTCATTAAAATATAAAAAAAATGCAAATGTACAGACTAGATACAAAGTGCAGTGTTCAAATATATTTATCCTGATCCTTCCCAGTCTCAAATCTCTGAAAACATCAAGCATTGAGTTATAGTGGAACGCCTTATGCATCAGGCACTAGCGATTTTGATCAGCAACTCTTCCTACTTTCAAAACCACAATTTTCAAGAATATGGTCATTGCGAAGGAGAAAACTGCTTTTGTAAAAAAATCCTCCAGTATTTCTGATGTCTTTTAACCTGGGAACTTCAGGTTCCCAAGTTAACCATGCTAAGCTTTGAAAGCTCTATGGGCTACAACCTAAGCTGCTACAAACCTGTGTAAGTCCCATTATACAGCTTCACTGACTTCAGTGGAGGCATGCCAATTTACATCAGCTGATAAGCATGTGTGTGTGATATTCATATAATAAAACACACATACACATATAAAGCTAACCAGAGGAAATTTAAAAAACAGTAATAGGACTATTTATTTGATAAGCAATTTCATAGATTAGTGGACAAATAATGATTAGGTTTTTTAGACAATATTTTTACACATTTGTCTCATAAAGTCTCTATGTTACCAAGTGTTTAATGTTCACAGCTATGCAGAACCATATCTTTAAAAAACAATGGGATGGCCATTCAAAGCAGCTGGGCTATTCAATGTTTTTGTTTTCCAGAAGAAAAAACCCCTCATTGCTCCTGCAGCAAACATAGAAAGATGTGCTGGGCTATCAAAATAGTATACTATTTCCTGATACGCTAATACAAACAGAAGTAGTTAGCTATAAAGTATAGTCTGATGAATGCAGGGGTAGGTAACCAAACATCCATTATGATAGTCCATATGTGAATTCAGTTTCAAATAACTATGCATACTTAGGCCAGAAGAGAAAAATAAAGAAAATTTCCCCACATGTTAATATAATTTGTAAAATTCACCCAGGTATGAAAGGCCTGATACCATCACCTACATCCCTGTGTGGCTAAGAGGGAAAGGGCATGGGCCAAAGAAAAGCACCATATTACCTTTTCCAGTAGGTGGTCTTTGCATGCTGCAGTGGGTGATCTCTGTGTTAAATCCAAACTAGATGAGGCCATAATGATTGGGTCTGGGGCACGTTAGGTTTGGGATCACAGGATTCACATTCCTGGAGATCCACCAGCCTGTAACTTATACTTATCCATCAGGTGATTGGTTAATGTCTGTAACACAGTAATTTGGTAGTAATCTGGAAGAATATCAAATCTAATCAGCTAAACTCTAAGAACTGGATTGTATTCTTGTTCAGAAATAGCGGTGTATTGATGTAGAAGGTAGAACTTAGATTTCTCCTATATAGCACAGCCATGCTGTTCTGTGATTTGCACTAAAACAAAGCTAATTGACACAAGCGTCTCCTATATTGTGTGGCACAGCTCTGGCCAGGCCCCGAGGTCTCGCTCTTCTAAGCGGATATTTTATGCCTCAGAGGCTCGCTGGGTCCCTCCACACAATCTCTTGTCCTTTTACTAGAGGCAAGGGTCACCATTTACTGAGCCACCCCCATCATAGGCAAGTCTCAGGTTTAGGGTGAAGCCCTTCCATATTCCTAGCCTCCGCCCCTCTGCAGTGGTGTGGAAGGGTTGGGTGGAACCCAGGACCACCCACTAGTTCAAGTTCCAGCCCAGGGACTCTAAGGTGATGGCAACTGTCAGCGTTTCCTCCACTCCCAGCCTTACAGCCTTCCCTCAGGCTCCTTCCCCAAATGTTCCCCCCAGCACATTCTCCCTATTACCGGAGAAAGTCGTTCCTACTCCTGCACTATGGATGTAAGTGACTAGTCGACTATCCGATAAGCATATAGTGACTTGACTAGTCATTTCCCCACCAGTTGCTGTCTCTATTAGAGAGGGGCAGCAAGGGAGGGTGAGCAGGAGCCTGTGCTGGGGGGAGCCAGCTTAAAAGTAGAGGGGCTCTTGAGGTGTGCTATTGGATGTGTGCTATTGGAGAGCTGAGGTCTGCAAGGAGGGAAGGGTGCTGTGCAGGATAAGGATGTTAAATTTAGATGAATCAACTAATCGAATAGTTGATAGAATTTCCATCGACTTCTCAATTAGTCGATAAGGGCCCCTCCACCTTTGAAATGTACAAGAGCCCTGCGGGGCTCTTGCTACATTTCAAAAGCAGAAGTGTCGCGGGGAGCACAGGGCCAGCGGGGGACTGCTTGAGTCCCCACTGGCTCCAAGCTCCCTGTTCACTTTGCTTTTGAAAGGTACAAGAACCTCGTTGGGCTCTTGTACATTTCAAAGGCAGAGGTGCCCTTGTTGACTAGTCGATTAGTTAATAATCTAAATTTAACATCCTTATCGTGTACATCGCTTTTCCCTCCTTACAGACCTCGGCTCTCCAATAGCACACCTCTGACTCTCAGCCCTTGGTTTTTCTCCTTCCCCTGCCTTTCCTGAGAGGAAGCCTTTTAAACTAGCCCCAGCAGACCTTAATGGGCTGCAGGTGCCCTGATTAGCCTGCTGCTTCAGGCAAGTTCTTAATTGGCCCCACATGCCTGCCTGCCTTGATTATGTGACCAGTTTACTGAGGGAATAGAAAACTATTTACCCAGTTTCCTGTACATCTGCCCTCCACCAAACTATTATAGTCAGCTGCCCTGGGTCTGTCACAATTGAAATTGAAAATATTGTTTCATATTTCTCTGTTAAGACTGTGAAACAATCCTGGGTTTGGATCATCATCAGAGTTTGAACCCAGAACCTCCACTACAGCAGCACAGACCTATCTCAGTAGAGCTGAGGAAATAACTCCATGAACCAGGAGGCTCTTATTCAGCAACTAGAGGGAGACCCAAGATACGCCATGCCAAGTGTGGACTATGAATGCAGGATTACATTGTACTTTTCTCCCAGTTGTACATCTGAAGACCTGCACCTCTGAATCAGACCACATTCTTGCCTTCTCTTGTTACACTTTTATTTTGTGATGACATATTTGCACCTCCCACCTCTGGTCCCACCTTGGTCACAGCTCAGAAGAAACACAAAATCAGTCTCCAGGTCTCAGATATCTGCTCTCATGCTTCCTCTGGATCCCTAGCCAACATGAGTCAATACCGAGCGGAAAGGAAAGGAGCCATTCTTTATTTAGTCATACAGGAAGACATAATTCATGGCTAATGCTTGCTTTATATTTAACAAGGGAATTAATTAGAGCATAATGATTAAGAACGGAGATGTCTAATGGAAAGATGATGTTTCTCTCTCAAAAAAACTTTATACATTTAAAGAGGAATAGAATTATCGTCGATAATTCCTACTTGCCACAATTGCAACTAACAGCCTGAAAAATACATAGTTTCATAGTTTGTACCCCATCAATCACAATCAGTCAGTCTTTTAAGGGAACAAGAAATAGCATGGAAATAATACTCATGGTTATAGAGCTCAGGCAAAGGTGACTGAATACCTTGTAGTATTGAGAAAAAAAAGGAGAGAATGATGATAACACATTCTAATGGAGGGGCTCTAAAATTGGTGCTTTTTCAGTTTCAAAATTAAAGATATAATAATTCCAAATGATACCTCTCCAGGGGAGGGAGCTCCAGTTATTAGGAAGAGACAGATGTTAGCATTAGGGAACTGAATCATTAGAAATATTGACAGCCTGCGATGACCAGAACCACATGGTGACTTAACTGCCTGGGGCAAAGGTTGTGGATCTCTGAAGACATCCAGGGTATGTCTAGACTACATGCCTCTGCCGACAGAGGCATGTAAATTAGACATACTGACATAGTCAATGAAGTGGGGATTTAAATATCCCCTGCTTCATTAAAATAAAAATGGCCACCACATTGTGCCGGCTCAGCTGATTGTCGGCACAACAGGGCAGTCAAGACACGGATCGGTCGACAGGGAAAGCCGTTGTCGACTGATCCTATAAACCTCATTTCACGAGGCATAAGGGATCGGTCGACAATGGCTTTCCCTGTCGACCGATCCGCGTCTTGACTGCCGCGTTGTGCCGATCATCAGCTGAGCTGGCACAACGTGGTGGCCATTTTTATTTTAATGAAGCAGGGATATTTAAATCCCCGTTTCATTGACTATGTCGGTATGTCTAATTTACATGCCTCTGTAGGCAGAGGCATGTAGTCTAGACATACCCTCAGATAGACTTATGCATGGTGCAGGGGAGGAGCTGGTGGTCATGGTACATGTAGGTACCATGGACGTGGGGAAAGATAGAAGAGAGATCCTGGAGGTCCAATTTAGGCCCGTAGGTAAGAGATTGAAATCCAGAACGTCAATAGTAGCGTTCTCTGAAATGCTTCCAATTCCACACTCAGGGCCAGGTAGACAGGCAGAACTGCAGGGTCTCAATGTGTGAGTGAGATGATCAGGGCTTGACAATCTATGTAATCTACTCGCCTGTGACGAGCAGATTACAACCCGAAGAGCCGGGTTTGGGCGATCTGCACATGCGCAGATTGCTGGACAGCACGGCTGGCGACCAGGGCTCGCTGCAGCTCAGTGAGCCCTGGAGATGATGGTGTAAGAAGGAGGGGTTTAGATTTATTAGGAACTGGGGAAACTTTTGGGAAAGGATGGGCTCCACCTAAACCAAAATGAAACTAGACTGCTGGCACTTAAAACTAAAAAGGTCATAGAGCATTTTTTAAATTAAGGTCTGGGGGAAAGCTGAGAGGTGCAAAGGATCACTTGGATTAGACAGAGCTATCCCTTAGGAGAGGGTTTATTAACAGAGATTCTCTATGTCATAGTAAAGAGGAGAGGATGGAAGATTATAAGGTATGGGTAAGATCTGATGAGAAACAGTCAAATGAAAAAGAGTCCCATTCAATCACATCATGACAGCTAAATAGTAGCAAGTTTGTAAAGTGCTTATATACAAATGTAGAAGTCTAAATAATAAGGTGAGTGAACTAAAGTGCCTCATACTGAATGAGGATATTGATATAATAGGCATCACAAAAACTTGCTGGAATGAGGATAAACAATGGGACACAGTTTACCAGGGTACAAAATATATCAGAACAGGTGCTGCAGGTGGGGGAGTGGCACTGGGTGTGAAAGAAAGCATAGACTCAAATGATGTACAATCTTAAGTGAACCAAACTGTTCCATAGAATCTCCATGGATAGTAATTCCATGCTCTAATAATATGAATATAGCTGTGGGGATATAGCTGACCAGGATGGTGATAGTGACTGAGAAATGCTAAGGGAGATTAGAGAGGCTATACAAATAAAAAAACACAATAATAACGAGGGATTTCAACTATCCCCATATTGACTGGGTACATGTCAAGTCAGGATGGGCTGCAGAGATAAAGTTTCTTGATACCTTAAATGACTGTTTCTTAGAGCAGCTGCTTCTGGAACCCACAAGAGGAGAGGCAGTCCTTGATTTAGTCCTAAGTAGAGTGCAGGTTCTGGTCCAAGGGGTGAATATAGCAGGACTGCTTGGAAATAGCAACCATAATATAATTAACACCCCTGTGGTAGGCAAAACCCCACAGCAGCCCGACACTCTGGCATTTGATTTCCAAAAGGGGAACTACACGAAAATGAGTTTAACTAAACAGAAATTAAAAGGTACAGTGCCAAAAGTGAAATCCCTGTAAGCTGCATGGAAAATTTTCAAGGACACCATAATTGAGACTCAACTTAAAAGTAAATCCCAAATTAAAAACATAGTAAAAGAAGCAAAAAAGTGACACTGTGGCTTAACAATCAAGTAAAAGAAGCAGTGAGAGATAAAAAGGCATTATCTAAAAGGTAGGAGTTAAATCCTAGTATGAAAAATAGAAAGGAGCATAAACTGTGTCAAATGAAGTGTAAAAATATAATTAGGAAGGCCAAAAAGGAATTTGAAGAACAGCTAGCTAAAAACTCAAGAAGTAATAGCAAGTTTTTTAAGTACATTAGAAGCAGGAAGTCTGCTAAACAACCTGGACTATCGAGATGCCAAAGGAGCACTCAGTGATGATAAGGTCATTATGGAGAAACTAACTGAATTCTTTGCATCAGTCTTCACGCTGAGGATGTTAGGGATATTCCCAAACCTGAGCCATTCTTTTTAGGTGAAAAATCTGAGGAATTGTCCCAGACTGAGGTGCCACTACAGGAGGTGTGGGAACAAATTCATAAACTTAACAGTAACAAGTCACCGGGACCAGATGGCATTTATCCAAGAGTTCCAAAAGAAATTGCAGAATTACTAACTGTGGTTTGTAGCCTACCCTTTAAATCAGCTTTGGTGACAAATGACTGGAGGATAGTTAATGTGACACCAATTTTTAAAAAGGGCTCCAGAAGTATAGCTGGCAAATTCAGGCTGGTTAGTCTAACTTCAGTACTGGGAAAATTAGTTGAAACTATAGTAAAGAACAGAATTGTCAGACACATAGATGAATATAATTTATCAGGGAAGAATAAAAAAAGTATGTAAATTTCTGTAAAGGGAAATGATGCCTCACCAATTTACTAGAATTCTTTGAGGGAATCCATAAGCATGTGGACATCGGGGATTCACTGGGTATACTGTTCTTAGAAAGCCTTTGACAAGGTCCCTCACCAAAGGCTCTTAAGCAAAATGTGCTGTCATGGGATAAAAGGGAAGGTCCTCTCGTGGATTCATAACTAGTTACAAGATAGGAAATAAAGCGTAGGAATAAAAGTTTTCAGAATGGAGAGAGGTAACTAGTGGTGTCCCACAAGGATCCGTACTGGCACCAATCCTGTTCCATATACATAAATGATCTGGAGAAGGGGTTAACAGCGAGGTGGCAAAATTTACAGATGATACAAATCTGCTCAAGATAGTTAAAACCAAAGCAAACTGTGAAGAGCTTCAAAAGGATCCCACCAAACTAGGTGACTGGGCAACAAAAATGGCAGATGAATTTTAATACTGATAAATGCAAAGTAATGAATGTTGGAAAACAATCCTTACTATACACACAAAATGGTGGGAACTAAATTAGATGTTACCTGATGCTTTAACTCAGCACCCTTTTAAGTTCATGCCCAGCCAGCAAGGAACTTTCCCTGGTCCCTACTAGCACTGAGCTGTTGCTATGCTGCAGTTCCCTTTGGCCAGCCAGGACCACTATCTGCACTCCTCTATCTCCCACAAGGAACTGCCTGTCTCAGGCTCAGCAGCTCCTTTATATGGGGCCTTGTGGGCTCCAGTTGACTGCTCCCGCCAGCACCTCAGATGGTCTGCTTTTTTCTGGGAGGAGCGTGGCAGGACCCTGAGGCCTCTAGCAGGGGTCTCTGGGCCTAGTCCAGCTTGGGTTGCCAGATGGTTGAACCAAAAATACCAAACACCCCGCAACCCCCCCAAAAAAAACACCAGGAAAAAATTCCGTTGAAGAAAAAAAAAGGGTGTGGGGAGACCAAAAAAAGGACTCCAAGACTTATTAAGCAAAATAAATAAATAAATAAATATTAAAGCAGCATGTCCCTTTTAAGAGTGAGTGTAGGGACAGGAACAGGAAGATGTAGAGCAATAAGACCCAGGGGAGGCAGTGCTTTCCCTTGGTCTTTTTGCTGGCAGCCATTTTGTGCTGGCAGCCTTGTGGAACCAGGTAAACATGGGGTCTGGGGGCGGGGAGCTGGGAGTGTTGGGGGCCGGGGGCGGGGCTTGGGAGGGAGGCCGGGCGCTGAGTGTTTGTAGGGTTGCCAGGTGCCTGACATTTTTGCCTCCTGGCCGGGGAAAAAATCAGAAAATACCAGACATCTCAGGTGTCTGGTATTTTCTGAATTTTTTTACTGGATAGGAGACGAAAATACCAGACTGTCCGGGTGAATACCGGACACCTGGCAATGCTAAGTCCAGCTCATCACATACCCAGTAGGGGCTTCCACCAGCTGCTACCAGGTCCTCTTTGCCCCAAGCCTCCTAGTCAAGCACTGCACAAGAAATACGAAAGGAACATCAGGAGTGATTATTTGAAACTAACATATATCAGAAGCCATGAATCTGGGGTGCCACAGATATGGAGTCCTTGCCAGCAGAGAACAGACCACCAGCCAACTCTGCAACCCAGCTTGACATGCCTGAGCAAATTTAGCACCTGCATAAAGAATAGCTGGCTGAAATGAAAGCCCAGCAAGATGGATCTAATTTACAGTCGAGCTGCTGATTACTGAGGCATTAATTGGACTAGGCCACAGAGTGTATGTCTACACTACAATTAAAATCCCACAGCTGGCCCATGCCAGGTGATTCAGGCTCACACTGCTTGGCCTATGGGGCTGGTTAACTGTGATGTGGATGTTCATATGAGGCTGACGCAGAGGATCTAGGATCTTGCAAAGGGGGAAGGTCCCAGAGCAGGAATGTTTACACCACAACTGAACAGCCCCTTAGCCCAACCACTATGAGCCCAAGTCAACGGGCATGGGCCAATCACTCTCACTGCAGTGTAGCAGATATCCAGTTATCTCCCCAGGTCCAAAATCCAGCATTACATCTGTATTCACTAAGGGCATTAGAAATGACGGTGCATGGGGAGGAATCCTACAAATTCCAGGTGACTGGATTTTCTTTACAGCTATACCCTGTGAGACAGATTAGAGATTTTCATTTATTTAAGGTGATGTTGCAGCCATTCATCACATTCCTTCATTTCCATTGACAAAATACACCTCTGCTCTTACATTGTCGAGCAGCCTCCGTATGGTATTTTTTTAAAATTACTTTGTAGCCACAACGCAGTCATTATCTTGCTTTCTATTTCTATCATGCAGCTGCAGACAGCTGTGAATGGAGCTACAGGCTGTACACAATTCCTACTAGTTATTTCTGAATACCAGTCTTCGTGTTCTCTCTGGCCATTACTTAGATGAACTTTGAGGTCTCAGCTCACTCCCTCATAAAAAAAATAGCATAAAACCAGCAGATGTAATTTTGTTAAAATATTACACAGCTTTTATTCACTACTCAGGAGAGACCCATGTCTGAGACAACATTTTGACTTCATATCCTCTTGCTCCTAGGGAGGCAATTTAGCCTTTATGCCAGGTTGAAATTATTGGCAGTGCAGTAATGGGAAATTCAAAGTGTGGATGTCTACGCAGTACAATATTTGGATTATGGACAAAAGACTTTATTCTCCAGAACTCCCACAGTTCTACTCTTTTCTGGGCATAAGAATATCTTTGATTTCAGTACAAATGCAATTTCAAAGAAGGAAAATTTAATTTCTATCATCATAATTAAATGTTTCACATCTTAATTAAAGACGCTATAAATGCAAGTCATCAACTATCATTTAACAGTGCTGCTCCTAAGACAGATCATTTGCTTTATTTATTTTGGAGCTGGTAAAAAATGCTAGATTGAAAACACTGTAAATTGGAAAACTCTGTTCCCAGAAGAGGTATAGCATTAACAAAGGCAATGCACACTTCCTCTTTCCACTTTTCCAGTATGTTTCTGCTCTCATCTGGAGAGAGTAGGCCCACTGGAATGTATGGAATGAATTCAATAACTTACAATGGGGATTAAATTAGTTGAATAACTTTAGTAGATGATCATGATAGATCTGCCTCTACCACCATTTAGTCTATTGCTTCTTTTGCTGAGACTGCAGTTAGTGATCAATTGGGACCAAATGTCACGGTGTTTTGTTACGTGGATTTACTGTGGTTGCCACAAAAACATTAGCATCTGCTCACAATTACTGCACTGTGCTATTCCAGGCTTGTCTATATAGAACAGCAATGCACAGTAGGGTGTGCATTAACAGTTCCCTACTGTATACTAAGAAACTTACAATGCATGCTAACAGGATCAGCATGGGCCAGTTAGTGAGCAGCACACAGGATTCACACACACACGCGTACACTGCAGCACTGCATGGACAAGCCATTTCTTTTGCCATGTACATTTGAATAACTTTGGCACCTCTGATAGACTCCCCAGAGGATGACTTTTCATTGGTGACTCGTACAGATAGGCACATGGTTTCAGATTAAGGAAAGCACTTAAACACATGGTATATTTTAACTACATGCTTCAGGGCCCTGTCTGAATAGAAATGCTTTCCTGAATCTGGGACACTATGACGAGGTGAGGTTCAAAATAAAAATAAGCAATATGGACTTGCATGTGCAAACAAAAAAACATTTTAATTAAGAAGAAATGGGGAGACATGGTGGAGTAGCAGTACAATTGCTCAAACTCAGACCTTGACTACACTTGGAGGATTTCACTAGTTAGGCATACCAGTATAGTTAAATCGGCAAAACCCTCCTAGGATGGATGCAACATATAGCAATTTAATTCATGCTAGCTGGAATAAACAACACCATAGTAAGCCAGTTACACCAGTACAACTGTGCCAACATGAAAGCAGGTATCAGGACAGCACACAAAAAATCAGGCCTCTAACTGAACTGACACAGCTATACTAATATAGCTTTTAAATATAGACCTGGCTTTTCGGTGGCACTAAACATTACACCTTCAGCTTGAGGATAAATTGGACTCTTTGATCCCTGGCAGGATATAATTTGTTCCTTTTATAAATACACTATGTGTGTCCACTAGGAATGTATTGTACTAAAACCAACAATTTATTTTCATAGGCCACTATACAAGAATCATGTAGCAATTAGCATGGGTCACTACATTCCTTCGTCAAGCTCAAACCAGTGAGACTCCATTTCCCACTGCAAATCCTCAGGCTCATCCAATTCTGACAAAGAACATATAAAACACAATCACTTTTTTTAACACTTAGGATTCTAGTCTGTCCTATGACATTAGAAGTCATCATGGCTAATCATTTTCTTGGGCTTGGGTAAGCTGCAATGTGGCACTTTGATAGGCAGGCAGGTGAGTTTGTGAGCAGAGGGAGAAGGGCTCCTTTTTGTAAAATCCTATGTTACATATACTGTATATGAAGCACATTCACTTTGTGTTGCTTTATATAGCATGTGTATTCTTTCTAATAGGCTCGAATGTGATTTTACAATGTACCCTGAGTAAGGGACAAAGCAGAGCTATACTACTCCCAGAGCAAACCAGAGAATATGACTCCGAGAATCATAATTCTTCCTTTGCCCCACACTTATTTGGCACAGAGTGTAAATTTTTTTGCTTCTTTTGCAAAGCAAAATACTCCCCCTTGTATACCCACTCAGTTACCTACCATGGAGTTAGTTAGGAGGAGGAACCAGATAGTCAGTTTGCAATCTAGCTCCGAGTAAAGGGCTCTGTGGTGTTATGGTGCCCCTGAAGGAGCCAGGGACACAATCTCTCTGCCATTCTGGGGAGGGAGTAAACTGCGGCAGGTCTATCGACAGGCATGTTTTCCAACCCACCACTGTAACGATACCACAGGACAAACTGCAGGTGTGGCGTCCTCAGCCCAACCCTGTGTAAGCAGGGGAGCCAACAGAATTGTTGGGCCTCTGGCCAAGGGGGTGAATGGCTCCACGCTTCCGGAAGGGTCGGAGCCATGGATGGAAGGGGCAGGGCTAGACCAGCCAGCCCTCAGTACCACTAAGGCCACACCATTCCCTCCCACCCTCTTAGGTGGAGTAGCAACCTTTTAGTCTGCACCCATGGCATCCACAAGGGGGAGTTACAGCACAGGACTTTGCTACAGACTGCTATTCTCGCCCTCTTAGTCTAAACTGGGTGGGGGGCGGGGAGCAGTGAAGATATATCCTTAGGCTTTTAGGTGCCTAAGTTTCATTAAATGTCAATGGGACTTAAGGGACTAAGTCATTTTGGAATATTGAGTTCAGAGTCCTAAGTCATTTAGGTATTTTTTAAAATGTTACCCTATATAACATATGACTGACTCACTAAGGCCATGTGACACAAAACTGTAAACTATAAGATTTATGTACCAACTGTGTAGGGTTTTTTTAAAGGCTATGCAAAACCAGCATACAATAAACAAGTTATATTGCATCTTTTCAAAACCATCATGCAATTCAAGAACTCCATTCACAATGTTTATTCTAGAATTATTAATTGCAAATTCAATCTGGTCTCCAAATCTCATCCTATGTGCAATGAAATGTCATCCTGATTCTTTTTTAGAAAATTCTTCCATCCCTGTTTGGAGCTAAATATGCTAAATACAAACCCAAGTTATTTCCAAACTTCAATCTCCTGTCATGCTTTCTATATTTGTTATAATTATAAATTTTAATTAAATGCATAACAAAGCTTACGTGCACATAGCATTCAGAGGAAATGTATTAACAAAATCCTTTGATGCAATTTGATACACTGAAAGTGAAGGAGAAAATTAAATGGAAGAATGAGTATGAAAAATTTTAAAATTCAATCTTGATTATGCCATAATAAGCAGTATAACCCAGGTTAGCAGGTTTATTAATCTGTCACTGAAAATAAGATTGTGTTTTTAAGTGGGCTAGATCCAACTCAATAGGTCCATAGTATCTCCCTGAATCATACAATGATCTAAAGACTGATTTTCCCCTCATGTGTTCAGGCTTGAATTCAGGGGACTCCCATGGGACCATAGGTAAGCATCTGAAGTAAACCCTTTCCCACCTGTCATCTACCTATATTTTGCAGCAAGATTCTCAAAGGTATCTTCAGATACCAAACAGAAGGAAAGCTAACCCAAGAAATTGACTCAAAAAGGTTAAAAAAACGCTAAGCAGCAGTAATTAATACATAAATAAATAACCAGCCTGATAATTTGGTGGCAACTGATTACTGACAGTAGATAGGACCTAGTCACAGCTCATTGACCTTAATAGAAAGACATCTATTAACTATAATGGGCTTGTGTTAAGTCCACCAAGCTTCCCTAAAGCTACATAGCTAAAATTACACAACTGTGAAACAAATTTGCTTCACCTTTTAAGATAATCTCCACAGGCTTTCTTTGCTGGACATACTCAAAGCTAAACAGAAATATGACTCTCAGACAAATATTTCTTTGAGTTCACAGAGTTCTTTCCCTTCCATAAAGCTCAGCTGCTGAAAGAAGTCACCCCTAGGGGTTAAAAGGACCAGAAGGACATCTTGAACACTTTACTATTCAACTGTTCTTGAAAGCAGCAAAGGGATAAAGAGAGTTATTTTGTTTTAATTCTGTTGAGATTATTATACTCTGCACCAAAGACTATTCGAGGTCAATGGTAAGAATGTGAAGAAGAAAAAAAAATCCGAGAAACTGACACCAAAATAAATAAATAAATTTATTTGTAACAGAAGCATGCTTTACCACTACAGTGACTGCGAATAGAATATTGTGAACAGTGAAGATGGTCTGTTGCAATCAAATATACAATATGGTAAAATATTCCAAGTGTATTTAGCATACTGAGTGTAGCTACTAAAGCTATTTGTAAGGATTGGAAGTGGCCAAATAATATTAATCAAGTAATTTAATTGAAGAATCTCACAATATATTTGAATTAATTGATTTTGAATTAGGTTAAATAGAAACATGGATGTATTTATCCTCCCAGCAGTCTGTGAGCTAGGAAAGAGCCAATACCCTCATTTTACATAATAGGAAATAAAACAGACAGAAACTCACTGAAGAACAGCACAGGAAGCTGTGGCTATGTCAGGAACTGAGCTGTGTTCTCTTGAATCCCAATCCAGTATCTTTCATCAAAGGAGTGCCCTTCCTACCTATTCAATAAAAAGTCTCCCCCTAGCCTAGAGCTCTCCAGTTTAATTCGATTACCACACATGGCAGGCGCAAGGGAATGATGGCAAAGGATACATGAAAACTGGACGGGGAAGCATTTTTAACCCTGGGCTGTGTATCCTGTGACTTGCTTTCCCTGCCTAACTGCCAAAGTGCAACTATGAACATCTTCCTCTGGTTCACAAACCCAAGCCCAGTCCTCTTCCTATGAAACCACCACCCAGGGAAGCAAAGACATCCCCATGATTTGAGGGGGGTTTGCTTTTGCTTCTTTCTCTGCCGTGAGCAGATCTTTCTTCTGAGTAGGCCTGTGCTCTGCAGAGTCAGAGGTCATGGCTCTCTGTAGCTTGCAAATCACAGATGACATCAAGCTAAATTCTTCTGTGCTCTGCGTGCACAGGCCTCTCAATAATCCACTTTTTACACAGAGGCACATGCTAGCATGTCTACAGGTGCTAGCTTCGGAAGTGTTTGTAAGTCCCAGTGTTATACTGGAAATGGTGCAAACCTGCATGCCCCCAGCAGTGCAATGGAAGACAATAAATCCTAGGCCTTGTCTTCACTCCACAGAAGATTGATGCTGCCATGTGTAACTGTATAGGAACCAGCTGCAATCCATCCCAAAGCAGTGTCTGCATTTCCATTCACATGGTTTACACTGGTCTGTTAATACTCTTGACATGTTGAAATTTGGCATACAAAGTCCCAGCCCAAATTATTTCTTGCACCATCTACTAGTCAATACGGCCTTTATTTTTCTCTTTTAATTTTACAATGATATTATAAAAACACATCAGAACTAACCCACAAGAATATATTAAGATAGTCATATTTGAAATAGCTACATGGTGTTTGTTTATATAAATAGCAGGCATGAAAATCCATACTGAACACTTGTCAAATATATCCTCACAGAATCACCTAAGCCAACGAAACTCAGAAAATAAAGTTGTGCCTGGAACTGGTGGACAGTGAGGCAGTTTGCAGTCATGGTCACTCACGGCTCCCAGTGGCTGCAGTTCATCGTTCCTGGCCAATGAGAGCTGCGGGAAGCAATGACTTAACTCACAGCTCCCATTGGTGAGGAACAGTGAATTGCAGCCACTGGGAGCTGTGAGTGACCGTGCCTGAAGATGCTCAGGTAAATAAACTGTCTGGTGGCCCACCAGAGGCTAACCCTGATGAACCAGATGTAGCTCATGGGTTGGAGGTTCCTCAACCTTGTTTATGATATTGCTTTATGATGCCTAGGGATAAAGAGATTGATTGATAATTCAGCTTTACCTCTAAAAGCAAATCTACTCTGAAGGTGGCACATAGACACTACATGTCCAGTTAGCATGGCTACAAATAGCAGTGTAGACAATGAGGTGTGGCTTAGGCAAAGAGTGTGCCATGCGCACCTAAACCCTCAGGGTATATGCCTCACATGGCTCTCTGTATAGCCAAGCAGTGCCTCCCATGTCTAGACTGATATTTTTTTAGCAAGATAGTATCCTGCTGCCTTCCTTTGCCAGAGTCCATCACTGCTTCATGTAGCGAAACACTGCAGTTTACACAGCCCTTGCACTTTCCTGTGGAACGTAGCTTCACATGTTTCCCTGTACCTTACACGCCTCCAGACGTGTAGACATAGCCTACATGTCTTTAATTTGGAAAGTTTCGGCCAGTCTCTAGAACATTGCTGCAGTATTCGTTGTAATGTTCGGATATGTATAGTTCTCTTTTACACAAATGATTTATAACATGAACGCAAATCTTATTTCTGAGTGTTCTGGATGCAGTTTATACAGCTAAGAAGGTACATACATCATTCTATTTTACTTCTTCCCCGGCCCTCAGCATCCCGATACAGTGTATGAATATCTTATTTGGATTCCAGCCCTGTCTACACATCTAAGACCCTCCAAGCTTAAGACGAGCAAGGATATGTAATTGATCTCCATTCACCTGCAATGTCTGTGTCCTAATAGGCAAAGGTGAGTGACGGAGATATGTGTTTGCTTTTAGAGGGAGGTAAAAGAGGCATTGATTGCTTTGGAGGAGTACATGATGATGAAAGGTATGAGACAGGAATAAAGCTTGCGAAGGGGCAAGCCAGATCACAGATAAAATTGCCTTCCTTTTACAGAATAAAGAGCAGCAGTTGTGGATTACGGGGGGATAGCTTCTGTGAGCAGTTTTTGTGATATACACCAGGAGAACAAAGTCTGCAATTTTCTAAAGGGTTTTTTAAAATTTCTGTTGTTCATGGATACTAGTCATGCATTTATGCCTACCTCAAGCTCTGTCTTTGCAGTGCTCCTCCATCTTTATTCCACAGTCCCTCCTCCCTCTTGATTTTTCCTTCTCTCTCCTGCAAAAGACTCCAGTTACAGCCTTCTCTACTCTGTTTTCCCAACCCCCACCACAGATTTCCTTACCACTGTCGCAGGCCTGCTTTCACTGCCTCTTTCAAAAAATCTGACCTCCAGCCTGTGTTTTCATTGTCTGGCCAGGCTGGAAGAAAGACAGAGGGCAATGAATGTGGTTTAACTAGACCACAACTTTATTCATTTAAAATATCTAGGAATTGCTCGTAATAAATTGTACAGTGCAAGTCATCATTATTTATTTCCTTAATTGCCTGTTTACAGGGCTGCCATCAGCCCTCCCTCTTCAGAAATAGGCCCCACTCAGCACATTGCTGGGATTTCACCACCTTCCCCTCCTATGAAGGAGAAGGGGGCTGGGAAAAGAGGGGTTGTTTGCTTTTCTGTTGTACCAAACTTTAGAAGCTACAAACCTCCCTTCCCCATTCCCTAAGGGATGCTTTCCTCTAAATTCTAAGCCATATTATCCAGTCACCATATTCCTTTTGTAAAGAGTACCTGCACTGGCACTCTGCCCCATTAGCTACCATCCTAAGTATGTTAATAACTTGCAACATTTCCACCAATCTTCTGGCCCACTCCTACATCCCTACCCCCTCCCAGACACTGCACCCCAATCTCTTGCACTCCTTCCTGAGCTCTTTTCCTGGTCAGAATCTCTCCTGCACTCATACTCCCTCCTAGACTCTGCACCCTCTTCTGCACCCCAGTCTCCTACCCAACGTCACAACTCCCTCCTTCACCCAAACTTCCTCCCAGATCCCACACTCCTTCCTGTGCCCCAATCCCTTACCTCAAGCTCCCCAACCTCCATCACAGTCTCCGCACCTCCTCCATTAATCTCACGGAAGAGGGTAGCCCTTGTCCTCTTACCAAATTCTTGGACTGGTCCTCCATCAAAAATTATTGCTCACCCTTGCCCTAGTGGATCAGGAAGAAACCCAGTTCTATTCTGGTGCTATGGATGGGTGGATGGGTGTTGCAGCCCCATCACAGTGAGAGAGAGCTTCCTAAGCACTGCCTGGGGTAGAATTACCACCCTCTCCTCCTGAAGAAGAGGTCTGTTTAGCCTGAAATTTCATCACTGTTACCAACAGAATTTAGTCCCATAAAAGGTATTACTTCACACATCTTGACTGCTTCCTCTAGTCACCTGGAAGGTCAGTGCCTCCCCACCCGGAACAGCCACTTCTTGTTTCTCTCTTCTCCATCTACATAAACATTCCCCTTTTTCTGCCACCAACAATAAAGGAGAGTCTTTAAAGGGCAACAACCCCTTATCGTCTGTCTAGCCAGACTAACAACCCACCTCATACAGCTGCAGTGAATGCTTATTTGAGAGGAACAGTAACTTGGTGAATCTCCTTACTCATATATGGACGGAGCCAAAGCCTACTCAATCAGAAGAAAAGCTCCTACTAACTTCAACATGTTTGGCTCAAGCTTCTATTTAAACAGTTTTTCTCGCCCAAGCTGCTGTGTGTGAACAATCCACACAAACAACTGGAGAAAGGGACCAATGCCAATATTTTTCAAAAGTATCCTTGAAATTTGGGTGCCTCTCAACTGACTTTAAGAGGTGGTGAGCAATTTCAGTGCTCCCTCGCTTGATGAAGTTGCTGCTCAGCATAGTTGAGAAATCAGTGCTGATATGTTTCCAATTGGGAACCCAAAAGGTGCTTTTGAAAATATTGACCTAATGATTGAGATTCTTACACAGATTATGTAGTACATTACCTCACAGGGCTATGTCTACACTGCACGCTTATTTCGAAATAAGCTATTCCAGAACAGTTATTCCAAAATAGCTTATTTCGAAATAGCACATCTACACTGCAGGGAAGCTTCAAAATTAGCCTGAGGCCGGCTTCCCTAATGTAGACATGCCATCTCAATTTAGAGCCCCAGGAGGAATAACTTAGAATGGCCCCGGTGACGGGCTATTTTGGAATAGCAGCAGTGGAGCATTTACACATGCCTTATTTCGAAATAGCTATTTCAGAATAGCTGTTATTCCTCATATAATGAGGTTTACAGATTTCAGAATAAGCTGTCCGTTATTTCAAAATTATTTCAAAATAACGGAATGGCTGTGTCGACACTCACATTGTCATTTTGAAATAACACTTGTTATCTCGAAATAATGGTGCAGTGTAGACACACCCAATGAGTCCGACCTTTAATGAGACCATGAATGAACCAAGGTATTACTCAGCACAAGTAAGTGTACTAGAACCTGGTATTATATTGTTTGACAGCACTCATTGCATGGATGTGTAAACTCACAACAAACAAACTGCAACAGAAGAAATACTTTAATTTCTCTATTCTCACTCAACACGTCATCTTAGATGGTCCTATAACAATACAGTAGTAGGTAAAACATTTCAAATTGAAGTATGACTCTTCAATTTCTCAGTTCCTCAAGCATGCTATATATGTCTCACAATGGCTTCCTCCCCCCCACCCCCCTGCATGTAAATAATGGCTTGGTTCCACATATTTCATGTTAATACTTAATAACATATTTCTTTATAAATGTTAAAGGAGGCAAAACAGAACAGATGACAAGCAAGGCAAAGATTTTTCTAAAAATCATACTCCCAAATGAAGAAGCTGCAAAAAGGGAGAAACTAATCAAATTGAACTAGAATTGGAAAACATAGGTATAGCTTTGATTTCCCTGCTTTTCTGGTGTAGATGCCTCCTTCAATTTAAAAAAGCATATTGACCTCCTCCTGTTATCTTAGAATGTTCTTTGTTTTTCATTTTAAGAAGAAAGTGAAGTAAAAAGGTCTAAATCAGAAACTACATTATGTATTCAATAAATGTTCTGAAAAAGTCACTTACATTGCTAACATTTTATCATGCATGTGAACCACTTAGTGTGAGATACAAAAGCAGCACATACACATTTAAACAACTTTGCAATTTGTACGTCAAACAGGTAGCAATTGTAAAGAACAACAGCAACAAACCCAAACAAAAAAATAAGGAAAATGAATGAAAGGAAGAACATTCAGTCACAGAGAGCTTTCAGAAAAGTTTTAAAACTTTTTAAAAATATATTTCCTGCTTCCAAATACTTTTCAGTACAATAAGAAATAATTGAGAGGTTGTACCATGCATGATGGTAGGAACTCTATAAAAGGAAGAAGAAAAAAGTGTTAATGTTTAAGGCCCTGATTTTTCTTTCTGTCTTCTCTACAAATTCTCATTGATTTCAGTGGGAGTTCTGCACACGCAGTGACTACAAGAAGGGCCTCTAATTGCTTGTGTTTTCAAACTGATGGAAAGGCTTTAAAGCTGAGCAATTTCTATTTGTGCTAATGGGAACTGTATAGCCAACAATGCTCATATCATCTTGAGCGTATTCCCCTTGATCTTGTGCTTTTTAGATCTGTCTCAATTGAAGAGCTCTGGCTTTTATTAAAATGCAATTATGAAATTCATAACTAAACACAATGTTAAAAATATTGTTTAATCTACGTCTTTTTCTCTGACAAGTGTGAAAATGGGTGCAATATGACAGAAGGCTTGCTACAGTAATTGCATGTTATGATTGAATGACACAGAAATATCTGTCTTGCTGAAACAGCTGCTGAAGGTAGGTTGCTCCTGCACAGTTTTAATTTATGTGTCATCTGTTTAGCCATTTCTTTACATTTTTCTTTAAATGGTTAAGGGATCTTTTTTTTTTCCTCTCAGACAGGCACAACCATTTGACCGATTTTTCATATACAGAAGAAACCCCAAGAAAAAATAGTGTGTACATTTGAGATTAGATGATAATATTTATTAGAATAGGATTATGACCATTGATCATTCAGATGGGCAGGTTAGTCTTTTTGCTGATGCACCAACTCTGGAAGGGGCAAAGCTGGGAGCTCATTACTGAAAAACATGAAAGTTCTTTCTCTCTGACACCCATCCACCCACCACAACAGCTGATATGGGCTTTGACAGACCCACCACCCACATCTCAAAATTTCCATGCTAGCAAGCAAAGGTCAGATTACTTACGGGGAAACAGTATGTGTCTTCGTGATAGTAATTTCCAGTGATTATAGACATATCCGAAAGTGATTGTTTCTTTGGAAGTTATAAATGGCAGAAAGAAGTAATATTCTAAAAGATTTTTTTTTTCCAAAAAATATAGTGTTTCCAAGACCTAGCCAGAATTTAAGACAGATGCAGGTTTGGATAGTAAATCAATATAGACTTGAATTTAAATTAAAATTCGAAATAAATTGCAATATAGTATTAAGTCTGACTATATTAATCTTAACTGATTATCAAGGCTTTAATTCCTAGTTGGATAAATCAAACTGCTGAAGGGAGAGAGACAACAACAAAAAAAGAACTCCCACAAAACCTATCCTAAAGTGTGTGCATGCTCATTGTTTTCACATCAGTGGAAACACAATCAGATTACAGCTATATAATAAAAGTCTGCCATGCAATGACACTAATTTAAGGATCTTTGCTCAGTTCTGTTGAAAAATAATTGTACCTTATTATATCTTGCCCATTTCATATCACATCAGGTTGAAATTTTTAAAATAATAAATTATGGTTCTAAGAATATATAAACTGCCAAACCAGAGCAGACCGAGAGAATTACCAAGCAGGGGAAAGTCCATCCAATGGACCGAATTATCAGTAATAAGGCTTATATTGGATGCTTAATTAGATGGTGAAATTGACCATGCTATTCACCAGTGTTTCTCAAAGTGGGCCATGGGCCCACTCTGTGAAAGTTGCTAGTGGGCCCACACTGCTTTACTTACCTAAAAGGTCCTTAGCCTGGCCACAGAGCCTTGTGGCTCCCATTGGCTCCGGTTCGCCATTTACAGCCACGGGGAGCCCACTTTGAGAAATACTGTTCTATTGAAGACAGTCTCCCTTGCCTTTAACACAGCATTTTCACATCAAAAGCTAAGTAAGGAACATTTCCAGCCCACAAAACTGGGCTCACTAGCACCGGTCCAACAATTGACAGGTACCTTTTTTTTCTCCTGTTATAAAATACCCAATTTCTGTTATTTCGACTTCAACTCATCATCTGAGGACATGGGCTTTGCCCAAGAAAACTCATGATTCTGTATACTTTTGTTAGTCTCTAAGGTGCCATGGGACTACTGTTCTATTATATTAGCCTCACTATTCATTTTAAATGATCCTTAGAGTTTTCCCAGACTGTGGCTGACTTCATAGTTTCCTTACCAGCACATAGGAAAAAAGTGGATGTTAGAGCCACAAATGACCCAAAATGGGTATTAAACTCTGAGGGCAGTGCCATCTGCCATAGCTCTCCTTATAACTACCCCACTATTGCTGTGCATTCCTGGGGGTGAGGAGGCTTGCTTGATCCCCATCTCACATACTCAGCACAATTCTCAGTTCACTGGGGCTATGTCTAGACAGCAGGCTTCTTTCAGAAGAAGAGATCTTCCGGAAAAACTTCTTCCGAAAGAGAGTGTCCACACAGCAAAAGTGCATCTGCTTTTTCGAAAGATAGCGTCCACACTGAATGGATGCTTTCTTGCATTTAAGCTTTGATTACTATGGGCAGAGTGGCCACCAGGGCACCTGTGCTTTTTCCTCTTCCTTCTTCTTTCGAAAGACCTCCCTCTTCCCTGTCCACACATGCCTTTTTTCTGAAAGAGCTCTTTTGGAAAAATTCTTCTTCCTCATAGAATGAGGATTACCAATGTTGGAAAAACCCCTCTGTTCTTTCAATTTTCTTTGAAAGAATGCAGTTGTGTGGAGATAACTCAAGTTTATTAGGAAAAAAAGCCGTTCTTTTGAAAAAAAAAAACCTTTGTAGTGTAGACATACCCTGGGATAAGAGCTTTCCCATATCCCCTTGTCTATCTTTAGTAAGGCTATGGACTGTGAATGGGAAAATTATAGGTATCCACGCTGCCCTCCCTACCATACTATAGACACAGAATTTTGGATTGTGTATGCTTGAATTTACCTTCTGCCATAAGTGCTGTTAGCTACAAATGAGCCTCTAGTTCTAGTCCTCTCTGCTCCTCACTGCTGAAGAACTATTCTCTGCAGCCGCAATGCTGCCTGCTGATATGACCTTTTGCTTTTTGCCATGAGGAAGCCCCATAGAGTCTGTTATTCCTGAAAAGAATGCCTGTGGGGCCCCTCACAATTCCACAAACAAGATGAAAAAAGTCACCTGCACTGAGGTATTACTACCCCTTACTCCGTTACAAAATAAGAACAAGGAACAGAGCCACCTTTTTAAATTCTCCTTTAATACACATCCCCAATCTCTTGGGTCTTACATTTTTTGCCATCCTTCTCTGGATCTTTTTCTACTGTTGTTATGCCCTATCCTATATGAGAAAAAAATGACCCAAAATGAAAGCTTTATTGAAGACATACTTCCATTTTTAAAAAGTTGTTATATTTTTCCATAATAATTGTTATCCCCTTCTTAACACAGCTTATCATTTTGCTTTCTCATGCAGCAATATTTTCACTGAGCAGTCCACAGTGACTCCTGGACAATTTTCCCCAAAGGAGTTACAACTAATTAAGAACTCTTCCAATGTTGCGCCATTTACATGATTCCATTGTAGATTTTGCAATTCTTGTCTACAGCCATTTGAAGTCTCATATAATGTCAATCACTTAGTCATCAACAAATTAGACCACCTTGTTGTTTAGTCCAGATCTTTGTGAAATATATTGAGCAAAACTGGTCCTAGCACCGATTCCTCTAGTACTCCACTGTTAAACTCCTAATACACTAAGAATTGTTTATTCCCAGTCTTTGTGTCCTATTATTTGATTTTTATAATCCACTACATGCAGTAGTTACTAAATTACCTCAGTAGTTTCTCGTGAGAGATTTTATGAAAAGCCTTTCGCAAGTTTGCTCTAACTTATACCCACTGTTTTCTCAAATCTCCTGCAGAATTCCATTAAAATGAGATACATGATTTGCACAAACAAAACCTGTGCTTTCTGCCTTGATCACATTATACTCATCTACAGAGCTTTCCTACAAGTAATTCTTCTAACGATTACATCTACAAGTAATTCTTCTAATAATTTGCTCAACTTTTTCCTACCATCACTAAGGTTAAATACTGGTTGCTCTATTATTTATTTAATAGACAAGGGACCATGACCAGGTTCAGGATTTCAATGGGCTAGTTAGAAACTGTACTGGCACATAGGAAAATACAGTCCCTGTCTCAAAGAGTCCACAAGATAACATGACAAGCAATATCTGAAAGCCAGAGGGAAAAAAAGAGACTACAAATATGCACAATTTTATGTACATACACACACTAACTATTTTGTTCTGTTTCTTTATTGTTTTGTTTTACACGAACATATAAGTAAGTATGAACTTGCCTCACATGTACCTCAGATTAGTCAAGATGCTGGATGAATTCTTGTTGGACTTATTGCAGAAATGGGTCTTAGGAAGGAATATAACCACCAGATTCTGTGCCGCATTTGAACATGGTATCTGAAGCTTTAACATTTAGCATTTGTATTTGTGTAGGAAAACCTGGCCAACAGTATTGTAAACATTCCAGTAACCTTCACTAACTGTAAGCAGGTGCAAATCACATTTTGGGTGCCCTCCTTCCTGATGCTATATCTTTTACTAATATAAAATACATGCCGCTGAGATACTGAATTATGCAACTGTAGTTACAGAAATTGTTTTTGCTTATGATTTCCTTTGAATCTTTCCATACTATTGTTTTTTTTTTCTCACATGTCCATCAACAAGGGATTGATCCAAACCCTATTAAAATAAAGGAAAAAGATTCTCAATGACTTAAGTGGCTTTGGATTTATCCTGTAGGGTGAAATGCTGGCCCCACTGCAGCCAATATGAGTTCTGCCATTGAATTTGACCCAAAGTGACACAGCTGCAAAGTAAAAGATAATGACATAACAGACAGCAATTTTCTGTCAATTCAGACCAACGTGGCCAAATTCTCTACAAGAGGAGTTTTTCAAAGTTCTATACCTCTTTGGAAGAGGCAACAAGTGACAAGCTGTTTTTTATTGTGGTTTTACAGTGTAGATTACTGTCCGTTAAGGACTGAGATGAAGCAGTCCTGGGCGGTGGAAAGCCAACATTTCATTAAGCATAGCACTCAGCCCCCAAAGTCTTTAAAAATGCTCGACAGCTTTCTGAATGTGACAAAACCTGCTGAATTTATGTGCTGAAAACGTTCCAGTAGTTTTAAAAAGTTCCTTTGATGTCACGGGAGTGTAAAGCTTTTCTATTTCCCAGAAAAACGGTTGAAGCTTTCACTGAGATAATTAACAGCCCCTACTGAAGATCAGAGTTTCATTCTCAAGATGTTAAACAAAATGCAGATAGAATGACCCAAACCAATATGTTAATATATTTCTTTATTCTCAGGAGATAATTGCCTGCAAAAACATAAGGTGATGGAAAATAGTTTCACTAGAAGACACCACACAAGGATGTAGCCCACAACATTAGCTATCCCTCTGAAAATGTTCCTACAGTAACAGTCCTGATTTCTGGTAAGCCCACTTTGACAAATGAAACAACACGGCATCTGCATAGATCATGAATACAAGCTCTAGTCAACTTTCAAGAATATGAGACGTAAGTCAATTTGTTTACATTCCATAATTGGTTCAATGTGAACAGAACCAACAAGTCACACGTTTCACTCCAATAATGTTAGGAAATACATTTTGGCTGATTTTTTTCAAGCCTAAAGTTAGACAGTGAAATCTGTATTTGAGGTCCTCAGTGTTGATTCTATGATATGACCTTGGAAAGGCTGCAACAAATTCCCAGTTGATAAAGCTTTCCCACTGTAATGAGAATGACATTCACAACATCAACTAACCTCCTCTACTGCATTTAATCACAATGCAAATTTCTTATCTGAGCTTTTTACAAACCAGAAAAGGAGTGGGACCAGAGTCTCTGAAGTCTTTGAGGGACTCAACTACTTCCAATCTAGACTATATGGCATGAGCTCAAACACTATACGACAGACTGCAGTACAAAATCCTGAGTCAGGCAAGGTATTCAGCATGGCAGACGCCTGTAACTGTGTAGAACAATTTGTAGGATAAACATTTGAATGCCCAGGTTTTCTGAAGTGCTAGGCACCCACACCTCAAAATCCTTTCTCTTAAACACTGTATTATACACAACCTTCACCATGAGATAACCTCGCAGATCATACAATTTAAATGTTATAGTACACCTAAACAAACCATTTAGTGCTTACAAAAAAGAAAGGAAGGATATTTTTAACAACAAGCACCAGAACAGAGGTCAAAAACTTCAGACTTAATTTGCATTTCATTATGAGATGCTCCCAGGTGCAAAAATTAAAATGCTTTGTTTTTGCTGCCCTGATCTTCATTAAAAATTCAATTTCTATTTGCATACTTGCAGAAATGACATCCTCCTGTACGCTCATTTGTGGTTGGGAAAAATCTTCTGAGCTTATCCTACTGGGATCTAATTACAACAGTTTAATTCCTTTCTTTTAAAAAAAATAAACACTTGTAGACTCTTTCCTTCACTGTTTTTTTTTTTTCCTGGAGAAGGCACCTGATATTGTTTCAGAAAGCTTTCCACATTAGGTATGGTCTGTTAAACAAAAAGACAGAGAATTAACAGTGGACAAATAATCTCAAGTGCTTTAAAATAATCCAAATAAGCAACTCCTTCAAAGAACATACTCCCTCTCCATGTAATTTACTGTCGCTCCAGCAGCTCTATCGGTTAGCCAAAATTCTGGGCATTGTAGGGTTGTCACCATTATGATAAGAGAGCTGAGATACAAGTATAGTAGATTTGTCTTCTAATTTTGCTTGTTTACAAAAAGTGTCCATAAATTTCTGTTTTCTTGAACACAGTAGAAGCAAACACCAGACATCCCTATGTCTGCCACACCAGTGAACTATGGACTCAAGAAGCTCCATTCTTCTGTCACATGCATAATTCCTCCTCCTAGCTTTCTTTTAACAACATGCATACAGCCTGCTGCCAATATTCTAGCTCATGTTTATAGCCAGGGAAGCCATAGAGTCCCCATGGTATGCCATGTAGCCTATTCTCTTGGGAAGCCTCCCCCACCATTTTCTATAGCTATTTTTACTACATAAAAAGTTTGATTACTCCTCCTCAACACACTTTTTGGCTTTAATGAGATTTGTCATTGTCTCTGTACCTAAGATTCATCCAATGACAGCCTTTAGCATCTTTCGGGATAACGTTATCTTGTCAACCTTTAACTTCTTGTAGAAAAAGAAGATTTTGTAAAGCTCCTTACCCTTGTAATACAATTATTAAGGCCCAGACTTTAAAAGCTATTTAGGGGTTGTGGAGTTCACTTGTAGGCTCCTAAATCAGTTAGGCATTGCAATTTTAGTGCTGTAATATGTTTAAACATTAGGTTTTACATTAAATAGTGCATTGCTACACATATAGTCTCTTTGACCACAATAGGACATCCTCTAGTAAGGTTCTACTCACTATGAATAACATTGGCATAATCATGCCCCCAGACAAGATACAGCAAATGTAACAGATGAAAGTTTACATACATACCTTCAATAGACAGACTCATACACCTGAACACCAGAAGGGATGGACCATTGTATGATCTGAAGTCCTGCACATTCTAGGCTATAGAACCTCTCCTATAAGAGACTCATAACCTGTAACAGTGCTACTGAAATATTCAAATCATGATATAAAATTTTAAGTAACTGAAAATCCATTTACTCTAGTTTAAGCCAGCAAGTGATCTGTGCCCCATGCAAAGGAAGGTGGGGGGAAAAACCTGGTCTTGGCCCATCTGATATGGGGGAAAATTTCTTCTCAACTCCAAATATGATAATGTGTTGCAATTGAGCATGTTAGCAAAATCCACCAGCCAGACATCTGGGGAAGAATTCTCAGTAGTAACTCCGACTTCTCCACCTAGTGCCCCACCTCTGGCTATTTAGCAGATGCAAATTGGCCACAAGCTATTGTAGGCGATCTCGTCATATCATCCCCCAGATCTTACCAAGTTCAGTTTTGAAGCCCGCTAATGCTCCTCTTGGGAGGCTGCTGTAGAAATTCCCTCCTCTGATGGTTTGAAACTGTCATCTAATTTCAAGCCTAAATTGTTGATGGTCAGTTTATGTCTATTTGTTCTTGTCTCAACACTGGCATTTAAACAACTCTTCTCACACACCCAACTCCCCATGTACCTGCCCTCCACCAGACTTCTGCAGCTCTCTGCTTTCAGGCTGCCACAATATATAAAAAAGCCCTCCAGGTGCTTATCCGTCACCGGAAGGTAGCATCAAATGGACGATCAAAATCAGCACTGGGTCAAAGCTAGCAAAAAATGCAAAGTTATTGCTATCGATTAGACTCACATTCCACGGTTCTTCTTCCCAAACCTATATAAAATTTAAATGTCTGTGATGAGAGTGTTTTCACATACTAAGCTTTGTCACCTTAAGACATCACCTATAAACAGAGAAAATTTTGGATTTTCCACTGCCATATTCTGTACTATAGACATGATCTTCTCCTTGTGGTTTATTTTAGCTCCTCTTGCCCCTGCTGCCAAAAATAGCTCTGTAAGAATAGGTTAATGCTCTACTACCCTATTTGCATTTGGAGCTTTCAGAGATCAAAAGCATCCCAGAGAATGTGCTTCCCCATTTGGCTGGCTCTAGGAACCAGAATATCGCAGGTTATTCAGAATTCATCACAGGAATAGTATCGTTATGTGGTGTTTGGCAGGTCATCAAACTGACAACTATCAGTGTTTTAGGTCAACAAATATATATTCTACATTCAGAAGCAAATATTACATGAATTGTAGCAATCTACAAAGTGTTAAAAGAAGAGACGCAGAGGCATAATACTTTGAGTTATGTAATAAGCACAGAACTGCAAATCCCATGCCTACATGCACAGTGAATGTTATTAGGTCATTCTTCTTTGAGAGCTGAGGGGAATGTGTGGGCACAAGATGAAAAATAAGAATCTAGTTATGCTACTTATGTAGAATGCCACCATTACTGGCTATTCCACTGAGCTGTATTAGTATTACTACTATCCTTGGCCGAAGATATGGTTGACTTAATGACAGCAGGTAAGTGGAGGGACAAGAGAGGCTTAACAGAAAATAATAAGGATTTTGCATGCTGTTCCTTATTCTTTGCATATGAAGCTGGTACACCTTCCTTTTTCCACTGGCACTGAGGAAGAAGCAGCTCACCTGTGGTTCTTCCCTTTGTGAACGGTGATAAGCTGGTGAACAGTGACATAAAACATCTATTTAAAATAATTTTAATTCTATGCTCCCAAGCACTTGCAATCGCTCTATGCTTGATACTGTCTGCAAACTTTATGTGTGTGCTATCTATCCCATTATCTGAAAAATAGTTCATGAAGATATTGAACAGAGTGGGACATAGGGACCACACTCAATTGCTGATCTCTGGCAATGGTTTGCCAATCGTTTATGCACCCATCTTATAGTAGCTTCCTCAAAGTGGTATCTCCCTAGTTTGTTGATGACAAGGTCATGCAAGGCAGTATCAAAAGCTTTACTAAAGTCAAGAAATACCACATCTACCACTTCTCCTTCTCCACAAGGCTTGTTACCCTGTCAAAGAAAACTGGTAAGTGGATTTGACATGATTTGACACAATTTGTTCTTGACAAATCCAGGCTGACTATTACTTAGCAGCTTATTAGCTTCTAGGTGTTTGAAAATTGATTTCTTGATTATTTGTTCAATTTATTTGATTATTACTGAAATTACACTGACTGGTCTATAATTCCCCCGGTTGTCCTTATCCCCTTTTGTATAGATTGGTACTCTGTGGGTGCATCTATACTGCAGGGCTTAACTTGAAATCAGCTACGCAAATTGAGCTACATCAATTGTATGGCTTATTTCGAAATAGGAAGCATCTACACACAGCACTTATTTCGAAATAGAGCACTCCTCCTCTGATTTCCCTTACTCCTCATACAATGAGGGTTACAGGAGTTGGAGTAAAAAATCCTCTGGCTTGACAGTATTTTGACACTATTTCGAAATTACTGCCTACTGTCTAGACGCAGACGAAGTTTTCTGGAATAGCACTAGTTATTTCAAAATAGTGTTGCAGTGTAGAGGTACCCGATTTGCCATCTTGCAGGTCTCTTTAATCTCTCCCTATTCCATTTGTTTTCAAAGATATCTCCTCAGTCAGCCCCTTGAGTATTCTAGGATGTATTTCATCAGGCCATGCCGACTCAAAATCATCTAATTTTTCAAAGTAATGTTTATTTTGTTCTTTCCATATTTTAACCTCAGATCCTATCACATTTTCAATATATTAGACCTCTTATCGCCGCGAAACTTTTTGGGTGAAAATTGAAGCAAAAAAGTCATTGAACACCTCTGCCATTTTCTCATTTTCAGTTATTGTCTTCCTCATTGAGAAATTGCTTACCCTGTCATTGGTCTTCCTCTTATTTCTAATGTATGTGTAAAAAAGTTTTCTTTTACCCCTTATATTTCTAGTTAATTTAATCTCATTTTGTACCTTGGCTTTTCCAATGTTTGTTTCTACAGGTTTATGCTGTTTGTTTACATTCATCATTTTATTTCACCTAGTGTTCAATTTTTGTAGGACTCTGTTTTGATTTTTGAATCAATGAAGATCTCCTGGTGAATCCAGGATGGTCTCTTGCATACTTCCTGTCTTTCTATACTGTAGGAAGTTTGCTTATGTGCCTTTAATAATGTCTCGTAAAAAAACCTGCCAACTATCTTAAACTGCTTTTCCCCATAGACTTGCTTGCCATGGGATCTCAGCTATTCACTCCTTGAGATTGCCAAAGCCTGCCTTCATGAAATCCATCATCTTTATTCTGCTGTTTTCCCTCCTACCATTCATTAGAATCATGAACTCTGCCATTTCATGACCATTTTCACTTAAGTTACCCTATATTTTCAAATTCTCAACCTTATTTGTCAAAATCAAATGAAGAATATCATCTCCCCTATCTGCTTGCTCTGCCTTCTGAAATAGAAAAATTGTTTCCAAAGCATTCAAAGAACTTGTTGGATAATCTGTGCCCTGCTGTATTTTTTTTTTCAAAAGATGTCTGGGTAATTGAAGCCTTCCATTACTACCAAGTCCTGTACCCAGAAGTTGATTTAAAAAGCTTCATCTATGTCTTCTTTATGGTTAAGTGACCTCCAGTAGGCCCTTTCCATGAAATCACCCTGTTTTTTTTTATTCATTTTATCCTTACCCAGACAAGTTGTCTTCAATTTCCATTTCAACCTCAGCCCAAGCATATACATCTGTATTACACAAGGCAATACCTCCTCCCTTTTCCCCTGCACCTCCTTCCTGAGCAAGCTACATCGTTCAATATCAATATTCCCGTAATGTGATCTCTGTGATGCTACCATGTCATAGTTGAACATATGATAGGTACAATATAAACTATGATTACATGTTAACGACTGTGTCATTAGTTGGACAGGATGCTGCACCAGTCTGCCCAACTAAGTAGTCAGACAGCCCTCCCTCCTCAAGACCAACTTCCATAAAAGGGCCAATGGTTCTTTCTCCTGTTGGGCTAGACAAAGTTCTACAACCAGTGCCGCCAACTTTGAGGCTGTGGGTTGAGAAAGAGGGCAATGAGGAATACAACACTAAGGTGGAAACTGTGGCTTGATTTCATGGGGACAGGGTGCTCAATCTGGTTTAACCACAGCGTTAAGGATCTGCCAGGCCTAAGAGAATTTTTGAGTGATGCAAAGCTTCCATAATGGCTCTAAACCCCCTCCCCTCCTAATCCCTGGAGTTCAGAGTGTGCCTGGGGTAAAAGAAAAGTGACAGGAGCAACGTGTCCCCCACTCAGCAAACCATGGGTTCCCAGAACAGTTTTTAGGGGCTATGGGCAGCTGGTATACGTTAAAACAGATCCAGCATATGGGGTCTACAAAGGTCTCCTTTGCTTCTCATCAGGCCCGCCAACAGAGGGGAGTATAGAGGACAAATGCCATGCGGCCTGGCAATTTAAAAGGGCCCAGGAGTCCTGGACACTGCCACAGTAGCTCTGCTGAAAAGCATCTTTTGATGGAAAGATACTTTTGATATGCGTGCAGGTTGTGCGATGGGGTTACTTGGCCCCAGAACATGCATTGAAAGCATCTTTCAATCAAGAGATGTTGCAGTGGTTTTCTCTAGAGCAGACAGGTTGGGTCTAGGGAGAGAGAGAAAGAGGGGGCAGGACAGGAGTGGGGCTGGCCAGCCGAAGGTCCTCTGGCACCTTTAGGGGGGGACACTTGGGGTTTCCTCTGGGCAGGGCCAGGACTTGTAGCCCCAGCCGAGGGAGGGGGCAAAGGACCATTGATTTATGCTCTGGGCCCCAAATTGCTATCGGTGGGCTTGCTCCTCATCTGTGTCTTCAGGAGGGGGAATTCTATTCATCCATCAACTCATTACAAAACTTATGTGCGAACAGAAGATGAAGCAGAAATTGCACACACACACACACACACACACACACACACACACACAGAGAGAGAGAGACATGCTCCACTTCTTTACATTTCACATTTTAAGAGTTAGCTTAAAATTGCAACTTTAGGCAGAGTCAGAGTAAGTTGCCTTCTCTCCTAGTTCAGTCCTTAAGCAAGACATGAGATAGAAGGTTTACTTCTGAAATAAAAGTTTGTGATATGAAGAAAAGAAAAAGAGAGCCAGAGAGATAGCTCTGGGTCTCAGAAACCGGAATTATTAGTGGCAGTGAGTCAAGGAGCAGTTTAATAACAGTATAATTGCTTTTTTTTTTCAATTAAAAAGTTGATACAGTATGTGGGCCCATCATCCAGTTGCTTAGACTCAGCATTTCCTATGCAGAACTGAAAGCAATTTTTTTTGTAAATATATTTTCTTCTCTGTCAAGGGAACACACTGTGAAAAATGAACGTTTTGATACTACTTTCAGGTGATTAAAACTGTTCATCTTTTCAGAGCTATAACTTTTTGTGAAACTATGTTAATCTTAGAGAAAGTCTCCATGTTTATTAAAATTCTGAATTTTTAATCTGTTTTTTATCAGAATCTTATCAAAATCATTAAAAAAAATCAGTGAACTGAAAACTCAGTTTTCAGTGAGAAAGCCACGTTTTTAACAAACTTTTATAATTATTTTAAAAAAATCTATAGAAAAAACATTAATAAAAATCTCATTGAAAATACAGATATAATACTGCAAAAAATATCTTAAGTAACAGGGCAAATTGATCCATTTTGAACACTACAACATGGAAATAATGTCAAAATTTTCATTTTTTTCACAAAATAATTTTCTCATTTTTTAGTTAGTCACAATATTTTAATGACATAATAATGACTGTCATTGCGCTTTTCTATTACAATACAGTTCAGATGCCACACGGAATCATGACCCTATAGTGGAATGCACTGTACTAAGACAAAGTCACATTCTCTTTCCCCAGGAACCTATCATGCTTAAAAAAATGATTTTAGAACCCAACAGACTTGTATCAGTTTTTTCACAGATCTATCCTTCTCCAAATTTCCCATTTCTAATCTGGGAAGAAAACAATTTTGCTTGCTTCAGGAATTTAGCACTGAGTCACTTAGGAATCACATTGGTTTCAACATTTACACATTATTTAATTTCTGCATATTGCTTCTAGGAGGCATTAGGTGGTGTTTTGACCTGAGCTTTCTTTGCTATGAAGATGATGCCCAAATCTGTGGGGAGGGGGGTTCCACCAACTGCTTCATGACTGTCTGTCAAGAAATTGATTATGCCAAGAGCACACTAGGATTGAGTTGTGGGTAACAACTCAAAATAGATTACATTCATTTCTTAGGTTTGCAGTTAAGAGAGCAATATCACTGCTATCGGCTTAGAAAAATTGCCAGTCAAGTCAGGCATGTCCTTTATCCATCCAATCACACAACATTCAGCATGAGTAGATTTATGTATAGCAAAACTCTGCATGCTATTTGCCCTGCCCATCTTCTCCAGGATATGTGGTATGCCATTTTACCTGCAAACATTCTCTGTAAGTGGACCCAGAACACATCAGATGAACACCTCCCATTACTAACTCCTTATAACCTAGTAACCTTGTGCTGTACTCTTATTATATTAACCACTAACATGCCAATGTACAGATTTTTTTCAAATGTCAGCCCTTCATTGTAAAGAAACTTGTGCCAAACTATTCCCTATGCTCTTTCTCCCCTACATAGCTAAAAATCAGTCTCTTGTCCTCTATTTCTAGGCTGCTATTTCCCCCCGAAAGTTCAACTTTGTTTTACTGAAAATCAAGCATTTGGACACTACAGATCTGTCTGTAAAATGTTAATCTTCAAATGAGAAATTTTCAAAAACTCTTGACAGTCTTTTAAAAGCAAAATGAATAAAAATAAAGATAGATACAAAATAAATACAAGTAAAAATAAATGCATATTGATAGGAAGACCTACATGAATTTGATTTAAAATACTTCCACATAAGAAAATAAACAATAGTGAGGGGCACTTTTAAGACTGATTTAAAAACACAATAGTGTAGGCGTTTACAAAACTATAGATAGGTCATGGTATTATTTATTATTTTATTTCAGTAGGGTCTAGTAGCCTCATTGTACTATAAAAACACAATCTAAGAGACAGCCCCTACCTCAGAGTTACCAATCTATCATTAAGATAAGAAACAAATGTATTAGACAAACAATAGGAGAGAAATGGAGAAGGGTGAAGACAAGAGTGAAGAAATCATGAGGTTACAAAGGTCATTAAGGCTTACACAGTTCACTTGTATAAAGTGTGCTGATTTCAAATTTATTCAGCATGTTTTTTTTAATTTTGCTTATGCTGATTTAAAATTTATTTTATTTTGTTATTTTTAAAGCCTCTGCCTAATTTTGTTTTATCTCCTTAAATATTCCCATATTTATTAGTAGTAGTATTTGTAGTGGAGAGCATCTTTAATCTTTTGCATGTGTTCAGCAACTTAGGATGTTTGGATGATATATCACTCTAAAACTCAGACTGCATTGTATTAGGAAAAACAAGATCTGTTATTAGGATTTATATAAATATCAGAAGTGATGTTTAGTTGATTGATAACAGACGAAAATGCTACATATAAGTTTAATATACGGTTAATAACGATGTAACAGTGTGTCATGCAGTCTGGAGTAGTTTACAACTGTAAGTGCCAAATTCTGGTCAAAAGCTTCGGGGGGTAGCCAAGTTAGTCTGTACAGGATAAACTTAAAAAACAACAAATAGTCTGGTAGCACTTTAAAGACTAACAAAACATGTAGACAGTATCATGAGCTTTTGTGGGCACAGCCCAAAGCTCATGATACCATCTACACGTTTTGTTAGTCAGACTATTTATTGTTTTTTAAGTTAATTCTGGTCAAACTGTCAGAACACAGGACAGACACCCCATTCTGTAACTTTATCATTACATTTTACCAAGCAAGTAACAAATGTGCCCTCCTGGACTACTAAATTAATTTTACTACGGAGTCATGGATAGCACCCTTAGTTGAGCCATCCAGACAAACTGGACTCTGTGATAATGATCCCTATACCAAATATCATACTACTTTAGGTTTCTCCCGACCCCAAGAGTCAGTCACTTACCCCAAGTCAATGGATAGTTTCGATCTCACACCAAAAACAATGCAGGTAAACTAACTAAAGGTTGATTAGCTAAGAAAAAGAAATGAGAGTAACTGAGAGGCTAAAGAAGGCTAAATACATGATACGCGAGTCCAAGTTTGCAAGTCTAAACTGACAGCAGAGATGTAGTAATCTACAAGTTTTCCGTAAGTCTCCCATGGTTCCCAATATAACTTTGGCAACCTCTATCTGGTATTTAGAATGATCCCTGAAAGTGTCCAAACAGCTCAACAATACAAGTTCATTCCCTAGATGCATTCTTCTACTTGTTTTCCATAGAAAGAAATCTGGCAAGTGTTTCAATCCCAGCATGGGTCCTTCCTTTATTGATGAAATGCAAACTGAGCTTGTGAATTTCCACTGTTGAACACAATGTGACACATGCTTGGAAATTAGCACCTTTTTAGATTTCCAAGGCTCTAATCTCATGGGGTGGGTAAACATAGTGTAAACACAATGTGATAGCCAGAAGCAATCCTTCATTAGTTTTCATGAAGTTTATGCATCTACTACATACACATTTTAATGCTGACTTCCGGTTATCTAACTGTAGGTCTATATAATGTTATGCAATAATAAACAACAGGCTACATGTAAGTAAAGACAATAACATTAACATTTCTTTGATATTCACACACAAGTGAATTGGTCTACGGCTTTGATCTGAGCTGACCGGTCAATGTCACACAGTGTTCCATTTTCGGTTCCAAAGTTGCGAACTTTAGGGGAAATGCAGAACTGGAGTGCAAACCAGAAATATGAGTAGTTGACTGATTCCCCCCATCTTTCAACCATTGGTGTGCTGGCATTTTTTAGACTGTCATGCTAAATTACAATGTACTGCAACATGTTCAGTAATATCCCCAGAAACCCAAAGATTAAAAAGTTACTTACATCTGAACTGAGTTGGGCATGCACAGTGGTGTAAGTATAAGCAGGAGGAATAAAAGCAGAAGTTGTAGCCTATCCATTACACGTGGTAGTTGTAGTAGTTCAGAACAGCGATAAAGTATATTCAGTATTCTCTGGTGTGGCGTCCTGACAGGTCTCCTGTTCCGTCAGTGAAGATAAACATTCGGCTGCATGCATTTTCATATGCTCCCTCAGTATATCATGCCAGCTCTGTGCAGGTAGCTAACATAATAGACTTTACGAGAGCCCCCAAAGACCACAGACTCAGATATGATACGAAGCTACCCGAGTCAGGTTTATTGTTGAACAAAGTATATTAATAGTTGTCAGTAGCCAGATGGCCTCTGTGATAGCCAGAACAAATGGACACGGCTCACGGGACAATGGAAACGGCTCAGTTATAGTATGGATTTCACTATTGCCCCCTAGGCTGGCCAACGAGTTAAGTGAGGTACCCCAACATTTATAGACAGAAATAAACAATCTATGATACTTACCATATGGATCATCTTACGCATTAATGACACGTTTGGTACCTCCCCTTGTACTTTCCTCCAAAGCATTCACTATCTATTGTTATGCGTTCACTCTTGTTGTGTCAAACTATTTTATCATGTACTCAGCTGGGTGTCCCTGCACTGTCCCGATGGAATGTATTTACACACTTCATGTGCTTTTATCAGTGCTAGCAGTTCTAGTGCCGAAAGATACTGACTTGCAGGCAAACATTTGCTTTTGACACGGCCTGTCTAGTACTCACAGTATAACTCTTCCTTACTTTAGTTCAAGCACCAGGCCCATGCTTCAGGCTCTTTCTTTCTCCTATGGTAGTTAATTCAACTGAGCATGTTCTTTACAAATAGAGTGAGGACCATGTGTCTTGGAAAGGTTTCTTTTGTGCACTTCTATGCTCACACTGCAGATCTGTAGCAGATCTGAGTCTGCCTGACTCAGAAGTAACATTGGTAGGCTCTGAATCTAGATACAAAACCTCTGATTCGCTCCAGCAGGGAGAAGATAAGCTAATGCCAGGGCCAGACTGACAGTGTAGAACAAAGGGTGAAAGGGGAAGGAGGGTGCTTGAGAGCGTGAAGAACTTGAGTAGAAAGAACAGAAAGGCTCTTCGTCAGGTCATCAAATATAAGAAAACCACTCGATATGCATGTCTTCAGGTTCAGGATAACTAAACAATAGAGTGTACCCTTAGCAGACCCTGGGAAATTATATTGTGCTGCATTTTATGAAGTCAATCAGTTAAATAAAGCCAAACAGCCTCTGACCCAGAAGTACAGATGCTTTTGATGTTTTACCTTTCTTAAGTTGTTGTCCCTTAACACCTTTGCCTTCTAAGTATACATGTCTTCTAGATAACTGCTTTAAAATACTGCAAATATCTTGTAAAATCCCTGTGGAGCTGTAAGATTACCTTTCAGCTCTGCTTCAAATTGATATGCTAACAACCAGCAACCATAAAGCTGTCTTGACCTTGACAGGACAAGGTAGTGCAATACTGTTAAGGACTGTGCCTCAATGGAACCATAAAAGCAATTTATAATTTTAGGTTTCCAGTTCTGAATAGAGGTTTGTAGTTTTGTCTCAGTGCAATTCAGACAGTAGATATCAAACAAAGTTACTAAATATAAAGACAAATTTGTATTTTCTGACAACTGACAAAAAATGATCCCAGCACGTTAGGTGGCATGCACATCTACCATCAGGAAAATCAGTTAATAGCTATTTGCTGTTCCTATTTTAGGAATCTTGAAACAAAAGTATTTAGCAATACCACTGAACGTTGTAGTGAATGTAGAGACTGTTTTCTTTTCCTTTATTATAGTCTCTGCAAAGTCCTGAACACAATCTCCTATTCTGGGGGGAAACTGATAAATCTGAGCTATCCTCCCTTTTTTCCCCTCTGAGATAACAAATTATAGATTAACTGTATTAGGATTAGATTTGTCATGTCCATGCTGAAAAAAATTGTGTCTGAAGATTTTATTCACTGTAGTTCTAGATCTGCTGGGAGAACTTTGCCCTGCATTTCGCTGACCCCATGATCTGACCAATACACTGGCTGAAGTTTCAATTGTCCTATTAATGTTGTTAAGCATGAAAGTCTCCAAAAAATAAGTTACCAAAACTATTAACTCTACATTTAGTGGATGAAGAATTGTGCAAGATTAACATGCCAAAAAAGAAATGCTTAGTCAGTTTAGGTAGGTAATTATATATGGTCTATAATTACGCCATACCGAAGGGGAAAAGATATATTATACAAACCAACCTATAATGTATATGAGTGTGTAAAACAAACTATTTGCAGGCACCACCAGACTACACACTGATTTTATTTAGACAATTTAACAAAGCACTATTCAATCCTGCAAGGTACTGAATGCATCCTTGGAGACACTGAGTATTATCATCCCTGACGGAAGTCAATGGAAATTGAATGCACACAGCACCTTTCAGGCTTAGGTGCTGAAACTAGGGCTGCCACACTCTGGGCTTGGTTTCCATCAAATACAGGCTTTACAATTTGGTTCAATGGTTCTCAGCACCCACACAATACACATTGTTCCAGCACCCCTGCTCTCAGAAGGTGGCATGTATAATATAGGATCAGATCCCAGGTGTATAAAGTCTTGCTTTTCAGAGAATTTGGTCTATTGGCTGGGAAACTGGAATGGAACTCTAGAGACCTGAATTCAACTCATGACTCTGCTGCTGGTAACCTGGGTGACCTTTGGCACCTCACATCCCCTCTTAGTACCTCAGTTTCCTCACCTGACATATGGGGGTGATGTTTCCTGACTTCCTTTGTAAAGTGCTTTGAGATCAATTGAGGAAAAGTGCTTCATAAGAGGGAGGTTTGGTTCATTATTTGATGGCACAAAGAGCTGATAGAGAAAATCTCTTCTTTTGCACATTTCAAAGGTGTGGCAGACAGGAGCCCCATGTGAATATAATTTTTACAGTTGGTAAGAATTGTAGAGGTGGATTGTCTTAAAATTTGGATAGGTTAGACCTGAAATTCTGTGAAGTCACATACATAATACTAAGGCCATAGTTTTCCAACCCAGGAGCCTACGGTGGCCTGATTTTCAAAAGAGTTGAATATCTGCAGCTTCCACTGACTGAAAACAACACAATTGTTCCCCCCAAATCATCTCCCATTTCTCGCTCTCTGTCTAACAGTCATGATCTCTGGACCCTCACCTCTTTTTCTCTCATTGCCTGATTTACCTTTCATTACCTGTGCAACAGCACCGCATTCATCCAGACGTTCATATGCTCTCACATTACAGCTCTGAACTACATAACCACAGTCTAAGGCGGGGTGGGCAAAAGGGCCTCCACGGCAGAGGGATGCAGTCTAGACATATCCTCACTGTTTTATCGCCTAAAGGCGGTTGTTGGTGACAAAACATGTCAGTGTAGACAAGCCCAAATCCTAGCTTTGCAGACGGGAGAATATTACTGTTCACATTAGTTAATGACTCAGAGGGAAGAGTGCCACCTACTGAATCATTTAAACCAGCTTTCAGCACTTGCAGTAGATTGATTTTTCCTTAGAAGAATTCCATCAAGGTCTGGCTCTGCTTAGCTTCCCTTCTGTCAAAATCATGGCTCAAGGTATTATAGCATTTCTATAAGCCAGGGTGGGGAACCTCACCTTCTTGAGTGCAGCCCCTGGCTGATTTTTTTATGGTCAGCAGTTCCAGACCCAAAAAAGGTTCCTCACCCCTGCTGTGGGCAATATAGTATACAAGAAACAATTACTGGTTTCTAGAGATTAACATAAAATATTATTATGTTCCTTTGAAAATCCTTTACTGTTACTGAAATAGTTTCAAAGGTTCTTCATTGCTTCTTTTTTTTTTAATTGGACTTTTAAGACTATTTGTATGCTAGCACAAAATACTTGGCAAAGATGAGAAAACTGTCAGGAGGGTTGCTACTCTGGCAATTTCCTGTTTAAAAATCAATCTATACAACACAAAACAGCAAAATAGATTACTCATTGGCTGGTAAGCCATATTCTCTTACGGGGGGTGGGGGAGAGGGTTGATCATCCTGTATTGCTGGCTACAGGCCTGCCGTAGTGCAGATGGATGAGCTGGATGCTTAATCGCTCCTCACACCCGCAGCTCAGCATGATTTGGAATCCTGAACACTGCTGGAGAAATATTTCCTTGGTAACTTATCGTGTCCTTATCAGTGCATTTGCATAGCAGAAGCGACATTTTTTCTCCTTAGATTAGATTTGAAGGAGCCAACTGGTACTTTTCCAGCTTTTTATTCAGACCCGCGTTACTCTTTGTAGAACACTGCAATTGAAATTAGTAGTTTCCCACTTCAAAGATTTAGTTATTCACTGTAACACAATTGGAGCTGTTAAAGATAAAAACAGTTCTGCAGATGCTATTTTGATGCTAAAAGTGTATAACCCAAAAATACATAGCTCTTTATTTGTCCTGTTAAAGTCTTACATATGCATACACTGTATCTGCAGTATGTACAAACATTATGTACTGTTTGTATATTTTTATCAACAATATACATCTTAAAATCAAGGTGGTTCAATGTTAAACCAACAAGAACCAGGTAATTCACATATCAATATAAATCTCTTTTCCTTATTCACACACATGTGTTCAGGAATTGCAGCATGCTTGGTTCAAGATATAATCCTCTATTTTTGAGAAGTAATATTATTGAGTTCTGTCTATTATGGTAGTGCCTAGACCCAGCCAAAACCAGAGCTTTGTTGTGTTAGGCACTTTAGAAACAGGGTGGAACACTATGATTTATAGGCACAAAATAGGGTTAATTAATAGTATGCTTTTCACCTTGGGTCTAGTCTTCCTACCATTTAGTAGTTCAAACAAAAGCTTTTAAATGAGCAAATATGGTAACACACCACAAGTTTAATTGGTCAGGATTAACGTTGTTAATCTTCAGTTGCAACTAACATCCTGTGGTGAAATCCTGCCTCCACTGAAATCAAAGAAACCTCTCATTGGGTCAACTGGAGAAGAATTCCATCCCAGATGCAGAGGGTTAAAGCACCTATGGGCCTTCTGCCAGACAACCCTTCCTTCTTCCAGTGCTAATATAAATCTGTTTTGCAGTAGTGCCATACAACATAAAGAGTGTGTGACTATTCATAGTGTAACCTTATATATTATTATTTACTATATATTTGAGAATGTGTGTCTGTCTGTGTGTCTTTCTGTTTGTTCAAGAACTCCTAAATGGCAAGAGCTAGGACCTACAAACTGGTTAACTGCTTCCTCTTAACAGAACTTCAAGCAAGGTAACGGTTTGGTTGTGCCAGGAAAATGGGTAGGGTTACCAGATGGGTTTCAAAAAAATACCAGACACACGTGATCTCAGAACAGGGGGAGGGAGGGGGAACCATCCGGGAGGGGAGCGGGGCTGACTGGGAGAGATTGGGGGGGAGGGAGCAGAACTGGCTGGCGGGAAGAAGGGCTGGCCGGGAGGGGGTCGGGGAAGCGGAGCTGGCCGGGGGGGAACTGGCTAGCGGGAAGCAGGGCTGGCCGGGAGGGGGTCGGGGGGAGCGGGCTGGCTGGGAGGGGGAATGGAGGGGAACCGGCCGGTGGGGAGCGGGGCCGACCTGGGCGCATGCAGATCCCGGGGCGCTGCCCATCCCGCGCACGGTCCCGGCGGGGCGCACGGGTGAGTCCGGCCCTGGGAATTCCATCCCGCCCCACCCCCACCTCTCTACTGCGTAGCTGCGTACTGCCTGGCTGGTAGACATGATCACGCAGTACGCACCTACGCACCATAGGTGCTTTAACGTACTGATACTCCTGATCATAAAACTTACTTAATTAGAAAATAACAGACATTTATATATCCGGTATTTTCTCAATTTGTTTCCTGGACAGAAAGCTCAAATACTGGACTGTCCAGTTCAAAACCGGACACCTGACAACCCTAAAAATGGGATGTGCCTGAAGTGGGATTCCTTTTCATAAAACCATACAGAAAAGAGACAGAATCTCCAGGCAAGAGAAAGGGGCTGGTTGGGGTAGTCTGCTCTGCCCGGGGAAGCCTGCATACAGCACCTGTCATACCCAGGCCCACCACAGAACAATGATTTAAATGAAGCATGTACATTTTCCTTTCATTTTCAAAACCAAAAAAACAAAAATTGAATTAAGAATTTAAGCAATGCCTAAGTAAATGTTCTAGTAAAAATTAACAATAACAATAATAATAATAATATGTAGAGTTCAAAGGTGACAAAGGCACTTCATAGTTATAAAGAAAAATAAGTTACTGCCTGAAACATAGGTTACAATCTAAATAGACAAATACAGGCAAAAAGTAGGGTGGAGGAGGGAGAAACCCACTTCTTTTTTACTATTACCTTCATGGTGATTTCCCTTTTCCTTTTAAAATCCCTGGTAACCCTGGACTAATTACTTGATAATTGTTTTTTAATGCATTCATAGCGTCAGTGTACCCAATGCTTTAGATTTCATTATCAGGTATTTTTGTTTTATTTTTACTTCTGCTTATGTCATCCCATAGGATTTCCAGACCCCTTATCCATTCACACATTGCCTCCCGTTCCAAACCTTGCCCACCAATGGTTTAGTCCTGTCCTATATTCAGTTTCTCCCCACAATGTATTTCAATACACAGAGAGAGCCATTAGAAGAGGAAAAACAGATCTGATTTGTAGACAGGGCTGGAGCTATGACAGAAGGAAACTGAGTGACATCTTCCAAAAAAAGCTAAGGAGGTGGTGTAGGAGGGAGAAGTGGTCTTTGTTGTCAAAGGCCAAGTAAAATGAAAAGAGAGAAGGGACTGTCATAACTACAAAGGAGGTGGTGGTGATCACAAGTGAGGAAAATTGTTTCTGTAATAGAGTCAAAGCTAACCCCAGACTGAAATCAATCTGTGTGGGAGGTGATTTTAAATAGAAGAGAACACTACTTCCTCAGTCCCTTTTGTAAGAAAGGAAAGAAGGTGGAAAATAGGGTGACAGAGAGAATGTCAGGGTTGGTCAGTGGCATTTTCGTGGTAAAGACCAAGAGAGGGTAGGGAGTTGGGGGAGAGGCAATGGACAGAAGCAGAGGAATGTCTCAGAAGAGAGTGAAAAGAGGTCCGAGTGGGTACATATGCTTCAGCAGGGTGAACTCAAGAGAGGAGAGAGCTCATCTTCTGTTAAATATTTTTAGAAGTCCCAGCTAAAAAGTATTTTAAATGGCAATTTGTATGACTATACTTCATTCTGTTTCAAAACAGCAATTCTGTGTGGAAGTATTGCTGGAACAGTTCTCCAGCTCCCTATTGTTCACTTCCAAAACCAGGGCTTCATTCAGGCCAGTGCAGTAAGCAGATGACAGACTACGAAATTATTTTGGCTCTTGCAGGCTCAGCGGACAATTGCACTAATTGCTTTCATGTTGCCTCTGCTATGTCATTTGGTCAAACCAACACCAGGTCGAGTCAGGCTGCAATGCAAAACTCTACTCCTCCTCTACCCCCCTTCATTTTAAAAAATGAAATATCCAACCCCAGTATCTGAGCCCACTAAAATATTCCTCCTAACATCTGCACACAGTGTACTTCTGCTACTGAATGTGAAATGTATTTGACCATAAAATACCGATTCACAGATATTCTGTTCGTGCTACATGACTGCAACACTGGAAATAAAAATGAAACTGGGGAGAAAAAGCAGCAATACAAAAGACAGAAATGAAACCGGACTGTTATTACAAAGCAATTTTGAAATCATTTGTAAGTCACAAATAAAGAAAAAGCATCAGGGCAGCCTTTGTTAGAGGCAGCCATTGTTCTGTGGATTGGGCAACCTGAAATGCATAAGCTAAACATTTTTTTCTCCTCTCTTCTGGCAATAAAAGACTCTGCTTGTCTCCAACTATTTCCAGAAAAAAACCAGTGGCATTAGCCAAGGAAGCAATTGCCTGTCCTTCCAGGTTAGACATTTATTATGGTTGAGGCAAGGCAGATGAGGCAATATCTTTTAATGGACCAATTTCTGTTGGCGAAAGAGAAGCTTTGGAACTTATAGCTCTTCTTCAGCTGCTGCAACTTCTCTTTTTTACCAACAGAAGCTGGTCCAATACAGGTGTTACTTCCCCCACCTTGACTCTTTAATAACCTGAGATCACTGGGGCTACGGAAGCACTGTAAACATTTAATGTGATTATTACTTGCCCAGATACTAAGGGCCCACTCTGGGCAGGAAATAGTGGTAAAATAATGGAGATAAACTAGTAAAATAATATAAATACCAAGTATGCTCTCGTTTTCCCTTCCTAGCCCAAGGAGAGGGCTTGCAGCAGCAAACTCAGAGCACCATGCAATTACGGTGCTAAGAAGCACTGATCTGAATGGTGGTTCAGAACAGACTCTTAAAGGTATGTCTATACTACATCAGATACCCATGGCTGGCCTCTGTCAGCTGACTCAGGGTACGGGGCTGTTTATTTGGGGTTTAGAGGTTTGGGTTTGAGCCCAGGCTCTGGGCTCGGGTGAGGGTGGAGGGGACCAGAGCACTAGCTCTAACTCAAACCCAAACATCTGTCCCTCAGTTAAACAGCCTCATGGGGTTTGCCTACACTGTAATGTAAGCTAAGGGTTCTAACTCAGACTGGAGCCTAAACTTCCATCTCTCAACCCACAAATCATTGTAATCCAGGGCTCAGACCCAGGGTCCCCATGGGGTGGATTGCCCGTACCCGAGTCCAGCGGGGACTTTAGGTTACAAGCCCTGTTGCATTGCAGTGTAGATGCAGGCCATCTGTACTCATGCTCTGGGAGTCTTCCGAAAAGTGTGTCTCAGTCCCATGGGACAACATTCTTTGTCCTCTGGACAGTCAAGTTTGGTGGGCAGTCAGGTTCACCTGCACTGCACTATGAACAAAGAGCTAATGTTTTGGGAGAATACACAAGGAAGCCTGCGATATGGGTGGTTGGGCTTGGGCCAACATAATACAGTGTAGATGCTGAAGCAGCAGGTTGGGAACCAAGATTCAACAATTCCTAACCTGGGTTACAAATGAGCGTAGGAGCTCAAGCCCTTCTAGGTCAACTAACCTGGGGTCTGCTAACTCAACTTCCACTGACCCTGGGCTTACGCTGCAGTGTATTCATACCTTTATTGGTTTAACACCTTTAACAAAGAACTTAAGGAGCCTGGCTACCATCGCTTTAGCTCATGAAAAGTACCACAAGGAACGTTGCACATTTGGACTTTAAGTGTGGCACGCAGAGTGAGGAGAAAATGCCAATCCCAACAAGAACAAAGATCTACATTTAAATTAATGGGTAACAGCATTCCAACAAGGTTCACTGGATGTTTGCATGAACTCATAAATCAAACCTGGCTTTGGGATAACAACTAGAATTTCAGAACTAGAAAATACTTCATGGCTTATGGTATAGCATATTATATTTTCATTACAGCAACAAAAATATAGTGGAAAAACTAAATATCACAACTTCACACTTTCCAACATTCTCTGGAATCTCTTCCTCACGTACCCCTGCAATTTGTAACTATTAACTATACATTCTTTATGGGATAAAATACTGGTTAAAACAGAAAATAACACGTCAGACAAAAATGCATTCAGCAATTGAAAAATCATCACTGAACATTGTTGCAGCATATCTGCTCATTGTAAAATTTTCTAGTAACACGATCAAAAGTATTATTCAGTTTGTTATAAAATTATTATCTTCTGCATCTCAGAAGCAGAATATAGTCTGTAACACATGGTATAGGAAATGTTGAAGTATGATTTTTTAAAATCAACTGCATATTAAATAGTTGGATAATTTTCCTCCCTAAGAAATCTTCCTATAAATTCATTAGTTGTGCACGAGTCACACATATTCTGTATGTTGAATGATAAAATACATATTGCTTTCCATTCTCATATTGGTTTTATTGTATTCTGAACACTGACGGACAAAATAGGGAAGGAACATGCCAAGAAATCCTTTTAGAAACAAAACCAACAAACCACTCTCAATACACTAAATTTCAGATGAACCTGATACCCAACAAAGTACTGACTTGAATGACAAGTATATAATAAATGTCTCATAAATAGGAGGGGGCAAGATGAACCTATGCAGAACAATAAATTGCATGGAAAAGGTATAAAGCTGCAAGCTGCATATTTTATTAACCTAAATCCCGAGGAACAGGCGCTATCTGCTCTTAATCGATACTCATATATACCAGGATTTAAGGGATTCCAGTGTGGTAATTACAGGTTGGGAACCAGGGTTCAGTAATTCCTACCTTGGGTTAACTAACCCTGGATCTGTTAACTCAAGTTTTACTAACCCTAGGCTTCCAGTGCAGAAGTACCTCTACTGGTTTAACACCTTCAACAAAGAACTGAAGGCATCTGGCTACCAAAGATTTAGCTTATGAACAATATTTAAGAAATGTTGCATATTTGAGCTCCTCTTATAAATCTTGTAGCTCAGGGTAGGCTCGCCTCAGCCTGCCCCTCCCGCACGACTCAGCTCACTCTGAGCCCTATTATCCTCCACCCATAAAGAGGACACAAGCATGGGCACTTTGGCCCATAAGGTCAAACGTCATCCCATCAGACTACCAAAACCACATCTTTTATTTCTGGGAACCACTCATTTTAGCTGCATCGGAAACCAACCACAAGTTGAAACTCAAGCAAATGCCTCAGCTAGGCACATTTCTAATTAGAATACTGTAGCACGAAGATGCTGTGAGGAAGATGAAAAACTCGCTTGACCTAGGGAAGAAAAAATTCCTTCCTGACCTCAAGTGGGATATCAGCAAGACTTGTAGCATCTGCCAGACCAGATTCCCATTCCTAGCTCATGATAGGTAGGGTAAGGCTCCTGGAATGTACCGTAAAGGGTATTAACTAAAGGCTCCACAAACTTGTGCTTTGGGATAAATCTCTGGAGCTGGGGAAAGGGGGAGAAGATAAGCAAATTAGAACCCCTCCCCCCAGCTGGCCAATGGGTGCCAGAGAGTCCGATTGGGGTAGAGGGAACAGCGATCTTACACAGACTGTCTCTGGGACAGTCTATACCCCTTTCACAGGCTTATGATACATTTCGTATGAGGTATCATTTGAAAACTCATAAACATGCACTGTTCATTATCCTCCTGGTAAAATATGTCTGGCAACACTGTATGAGAAGTTACACAATTCCATATTACTAAGACAGGTTCCAAGACTGGGCAGCCCAAGAGAAAAAAATAAAGGTAACACCTCAGCCAGATGCCAACAAATCAAATGGACATCACCTGGTTAAGTGACCACTCTTTGGCAGGAAAGAGGGCATGGGAGAAAAATCCACAAAAAGGCAGGTGGGGTGCCCTTCAGTGTTCCCTCTAAGCTGCGCAGTTGCACAGCTTCACAGGTGATTAATCCAGCCCTTCCCAGTCAGTCAGCTCCATGCAGGGAGCCCTGAGCCTCTGATTGGGTGGGGCTGATTAATCACCTGTGAGGCTGTGCTGTCTCACAGCTTAGCAGGAGCACTGGTGCCCATCCACACAGGAGTTCTGTCTCCTGAACCTCACGTGGAGATGCTCCTTGAAGAAGAGGAAGAACACTATGAAGGAAAGCAGATGTCCCAAATCATTCTCCCCTTTCTCTCTGCCTATGGCATCCACATCACCTGAAGAACAACGGAAGCAGCATCGGAGTGGGGGAAGGGACTTGCCTGAAAGAAAACATCAGCCAGAAAGACTGTTAGAATGTGGTGACAGAGACCTTTGCTTTGAATTCATTCTAGTTTGTTAAATTAGGCATTAGTTGCATTTTAATTTTATTTGTCTTGTAACTATTTCTGACTGCAATGCCTCATTAATTAGATTCACTTAAAATCCATCCTTGTGTAATTAACAAACTTGTTGTATAGCTTAATCTAAATGAGAGTGTCTGCACTGAAAAGGCCAACCTTTATTTTGGAGAAAAGGATTTGTGCATATGATTTTCTATTAATAAAAATGACAGACTTCATATGAGCTTTTATTGTCCTGGAGAACATGGGGTAGTACAAGATGCACATTTCTAGGGGAAGTCTGGGACTGGGAGTTTGCTGGTAGTGCTCTGAAGTGTAATTCAAGAGTGACTGTCCATAGCACTCATACGGTATAACTGGGAGTAACTTACACATAAGAACGGCCATATTGGGTCAGATCAAAGATCCATCTAGCCCAGTATCCTGTCTCCTGACAGTGGCCAATGCCAGCTGCCCCCAGAGGAAATGAACAGAACAAGTAGTCATCAAGTGATCCCACCCTGGTGCCCATTCCCAGCTTCTGACAACAAAGACTAGGGACACCCATCCTGGCTAATAGCATTGAACATAAGAAGCTGGAGGCTATGCTTGAACAGACCAGCAAAGCAATGTAAGAGGCACCTGAGATTGGAAAACTGAATGGAAATATTTTTCATACAATGTCCATGTACAATTAATATTGTACATGGACATGTATAGAAACAATGAATATTCCAGCATTAAAACCGTAAATATTAAAAAGTCAAATAATTTTATTAGGGATATGAAGCCTTCATACATAAGTGCATAAACGAGTCACTAAAAGTTGAGGATTAAGAGTGAATTTTCTCTAGGGACAACTGCCTATTATAATGTTGGACAACTGCCTATTATAGGTTTTCTTTTCCCTATGACAACTGTCAGGCTATGTCTAGACTACAACTTTTTTTTCGGAAAAAGGTACGCAAAATGCACTCTGCAATTTAAGTACCTTTTTCCGCTTTTTTTGGAGGAGGAGGCTTTTCCAAAATTTGTCCCATCTACACTGGGCCAAATTTCAGAAACACTCCCCCCCCCTTCAGAAGAACTCTTCTTCCTCGTGGAACGAGGAAGACAGGGCTTCCGAAGGAGCGCATCTGCTATTTTGCAAAAAAAAAAACAAAACGAAGGGCAAATGCGTTCCCTGGACTCGGCGGAGTTTTTTGGGGATATCGTCAGAGATAAGATACTGGACTACATGGTCCCTGGATCTAAACTAGTACAGCAATTCCCATCCAGACCCAAACATAGTGCAGGCAATAGAGGGAAAGCCCTCTGTACAACTTTGCTTGCCCATATCTATCTTTGTCTAAAGTTTCCCCTCTGCATGATTATTTCAGTTCTAAATTGGTTCAGAACAAGAAAAATAGCATCAAATTTTGTGTTGATGTACCAGTTTTGTGATATCAACAAATGTTCACTTGGGCCTGGGATAACACCATCAAATTAATTTTCATGTCTGATGAAAGAAGATTTAAATCTCCCGTAGTGAAAGACTAATACATGACACTGACGTTTCTGGAAAACATGCCAATGCTGTATATCATCTTTATGGCTTAATTGTCTCACTTTGGGAATCAAACCTTATCTAACCAAAATGAGAGCAAACTGGCAAAAATTGGTATATAAGAATTTTAAAGATATTTAAGGCATAGCTGAAACTTAACTGTAGAATGCTTCTGTGTATAACAAACGGCATCTGAATTCTACACTCTGCAAGGTACTTCAACCCTGTGCATGTGGATTTACAGAACGACAGTCAGTGAAAGCCCAAGATTGATTAAATTGGGGAAATGCAAGTTATTTAATTATGTACGCTTCTCTGGCTGATTTCAATAGATTTATTCAGTTTTGTTAAATAATGTATTACTTTACCAATGCATGAAAATGTTGCCTGTTTAGCATACAAAAGAGGATATTAAAACTGCTCTCCTCAGACACAAAAGTAGGTTTTCATTGCTGCCAGTGCTGGTAATGGCAAACTCTTCAGATCTTTTTCCAATTTGCTAAGCCATCACAATCAATTTCTTTAAAGTGTTCAACTTATCCTAATTAAGATCTTCACTTTGACATATCAGAAGTGACCTTAAGAATTCATTCTAATAAACATAAATGATTATTCTCAATAGAGTGTGGTTCTTATAAGCAGTGCTCTGAAATTGGTGTTTAATTAATTCTACTACAAAATTGTGTGTGGTTGGTCATCATATCAGCACATAATATGTCAGTCCCATAACATAAGAACTAGGGGTCACCCAAATGAAATTAAGAGGTAGCAGGTTTAAAACAAACAAAAGGAAGTTTTTCTTCATACAATGCACAATCAACCTGTGAAACTCCTTGCCAGAGGATGTTGTGAAGACCAGGACTTTAACAGGGTTCAAAAAAGAACTATACATTCATGGAGGTTAGGTTCATCAATGGCTATTAGACAGGAGGGGTACGAATGATGTCCCTAGCCTCTGTTTGTCAGAGGCTGGAAATGGATGACAGGAGAGGGATCGCTTGATGATTACCTGTTCTGTTCATTCCCTCTGGGGCATCTGGCATTGGCCATTGTTGGAAGACAGGATACTGGGCTAGATAGACCTTTGGTCTGACCCAGTATGGCCATTCTTATGTTCTTATGTTCACAGCAGCATGTCTGGTGAAGGAATGCTATGCCGACCAGAGAGAGCTCTCCTATTGGCATAATAAAATCACCTGGTTGGCAGAAGAAGCGCTTCCATCAACATAGTGTTTTCACATTGATGCTTATGTTGGTGTAACTTACATCACTCAAAGGATGGTTTATTCACCTCACCAAGGCCAGGTCTAGACCCAGCAGTTCAGTTCAAGGTATGCAACTCTAGCTAGGTAGAATATGTAGCTGGAGTCAGCTTACCTTAAGCCACGTTTGGCAGCATGCCCACAAAGAGAGGCTGATGGGAGCAAACAGTCCTGTCAGCTTCCCTTATTGCTCACAAAAGCAGGAGTAATGGACGCTGGCGGGGGTGCCCTCTGCGTTCGATTTAGAGATTCTTAACTAGACTCACTAAATCAAACTCTGGAAGATCGATCACAGCAGCATCCATCTTCCACGGAACAGAGACAAGGCCTGAGCGACATAGGTTATACCAACATAAGCTACAGTGCAGACATCACTTGTGTGTGGCACTTGCAATGTAGGAGATAAGCTTGAAAAATAAGATACCCATAACTGAAATTAGCAGTCACAACTCTGAAGGACTGTCCTGTCAAATGAAATGACCTCATGTGATAATATAGGAAGAAATATGAACCAACCTCATAGATGTAAAGAAAGATCTTCAGCTAAATGAAATAATATATGTTCTGCTAGTTTATGGGTCTGATCTTGCACTCAGCAAGATTTCAATAGGTACAAAATGTAAGCTCTTTGTGTGTGATCTAATTCCCACTGAAGTGCTAGGGAGCTAGAGCTGGATCTATAATAGCACATGACCACGAGTGAGATAATAAACAGATTTCTCAGTAGTTATTTTCAACAAAATCCCAGCTTTTGTATTTTACAGAATGAGTTATGCTCTTCAATCTGTAATCAAACTTCTGTTCTCACGCTAAACAAACAGGTCCTCCAAAAGAACTTTAAACATTAACCCATTACATATAAATGAAAAGACTAGCCTCTATTCATACAGTATTTCTACAGGAGGTTACTCATGAATTATACAATAGACTGGTACTGTGCTGTAATTTATAGAAGAATTGCATTAACTTTTGTCTGCATGTGACTCATTAATAATTCAATTACCCGTGATTCATTATATTTAAGACGCAGGCATTTTTTCATACAGACAAAAGCTTATGTCAGGCAAACACCATTTTTTCATATTAAAACATTCTTTATAATAGAAGGCTATTCTACACAGTTACTGTATTTCAATTTGCTTTACATGTATGCAGAAAAAATTCAACATTGCACAAGGCTTAGTCAAACATCTTTCAGATGTCATTGAAAAGGATAAAGGAACATTATTAAATGACAAATCCCATCTGCAGTACTGTATTTTGATACATAAGTAGGGATCGCTGTCGAAGCGATGGCAGTTAGAGTCTCTGTTCATGGACCTGACTATTAGGGTGCTGTCGGTAACTTGCACACACTAAAATATATGTTGTTTGTTTTTTACTTTCAGCAGGGAAACTACAAATATTCTTATGTTAGGAAAGAAAGATAAGTGACACTGGCAGACAATTGTAGAGATTGAAGTTTTTATATACTCCTCAGTTATAATATAATCTGGGGCAGAATGTAGACATGCTTATTTGACAAATCACTTCAGCTTATGACCCAATGTCTCACAGAGAAAGGTAATATTATTCTGCATGCTTGCTCACCTCCAGGTCACATCCAAGTAGATAAATGGACAAGGCTATCTGGACAGTACGTATTTCTGAATCTCATGAATATAAAACATTAGGTTAGAAGCAGAAAACAAGTCATTTGCTAAGTCTTAATTATTTCTCCTCCCTGGATCAACAATAAGCATCTCTTTCTCTTTGCTCACTGTACATTCCTCTGTGGTCATCTAGATTCATTAATTAACTTTTTAAGTAACTCAAATTATTTTTTACATGGAATACATAATAGAGATAGCTTCCACTGTATCCTTTTTTTCAAACTGTCTTGCTTTTGACCTCAGTACTAATCTGTAATAAATTTCCCCTACAGCGGCAAAGTAATTCAGCATTTATAACTATTTTCAGCACAATCCTCTGATGAGCAGAGAAACCGACCAGTTCTGCTAAATTATCTGAGGTGGTTTTGTGATAGTCAGCCATTCACTAGGGACAACTGTGATCTCCAAGCTCATTTGGCATGGATGCCTCTAAATCAAAGAGTACAAAGTTTATTTTAACCACTAATTCTCTATTTGTCTACTCTACTTCCCTATATATTTGGCTACTAGCATGCAGTTCATATATTATTTAGCTCAATGAGACAATTCATGGATAGCAATTTTGAGGTGTCCATCTAGCTTAGCCAGCACTAGGAATGGGAGAAGGAAGCACAACTGAAATCTCAAATAAAACCAAAAATTACATATAGCCTTATAGTGAGGCGGAGTGGCTGCCCAATTCCCCTGAGGGGGAGGAGTCCCTCATGGAGGGACTCCATAGTGGGTGGAGGGCTGCCCCCTGACTGGGCTACACACATTTTTTCCAGATCTTCATTACAACAGGACTGCGAAATCTGCTATCTTCAAATCTTACTTAATCCTTGGATTAGAGATAGGATTGGAGGAAATTCAGGGACCCTTTAAATATTCCTTAGAACACAACATTTTAATAAAGAATGTTTGCCCGAGAATGACCAACAGTGTACCACACCTGAAAGTTTAGTGTCAATACTGCATTTAGAGTCGTCATGGAATTGGGGCGGGGGCGGGGGGGATGGAACTGACAATTTCTCATTAGAAAACATAGAGGATGGGATTTTTCAAAGCTCTCAACATTAGCCTAACCATTCCTACTGCAGTTTGGGATATAACTCCTAGTGACTTCAATGAGAGTAAAGTTAGGCGAAACCTGAACACTTGAAAGTCCTAACCCAAAATATCTAATAAAATTCACACTATCAGTTTTTTCACTGTGGATTTATGACAGACAATGGCGTGCAAATAAGCAAGCATTAGAAGAAAACACACCACACACTGCAATTCATGTACCTTCCTTCTCTGGGTCGGATCCTTTGTATTTTAGATTTTTCAGCTCTTTGTGCCGAGATTTTGTTTTGCCATCTGTCTATACAGTCCACACAGTTTTATTTACAGCTTACTACAGCTATCTAAAAACTGACCCATCCCAAATTCTTCCCTCTCCCTTTCTTTTCACTTAACGACTGGGAGGTAGTAAGGGACACCTTCACCTTGAAGGGTCCCTTGAAATAGTTGTTAGCTCCTTATGCTAATCAACCTGTCCCTCCCACCTTATATTTGGCAGTGACACTCTGAGAAAAGTGTCCCAGACCTGAAGAGAGCTTTGGATAAGCTCAAAAGCTGTCTCCCTCAACAACAGAAGTTGGTCCAATAGAAAAAACTACACATTTCCTCAGGGCTGTCCTTAGGATTTATGGAGCCCTATGCAGTACCACTAAACTGATGTCCCTCTATCTGATGGCAACTACGGGGTGGGGGGCGGTTTTTTTAGAGATGTGATTTTATAATCTTCAGCAACACACTAATGAAATATTTTTAAGCAAATTTTAAACTAAGGTCCTGTAAATTAACACAGTAAATTCAGAAACTAACAGGGGCTGGCAAATGCCTGTTAAATGGCTTCATTACCACAATGGCTCTTTCAGAGGCTCAATGTTCTGCTAATAGCTCTGGCAGGCTTCTTCACTTTTAAATTAACTAGATCTTCTCTCTGGAGAGAACAAAGCCTCCATCCAGAAAAAGGAAGAGGTGGGTGGGTGCACATTAAGCCCCAAACGTTTGGGTGCCCTACACAACTGCATATTCTGCGGATGGGTAGAGGATGGTCCTGTGTTACCAGCCTTGTCTCTCTAACACCCTGGAACCAGCCTGGCTACAACAACATTGCATATATAGTCCTGAGCACATTTTGGACGCTACTGAAAATAAATAATAAAGGCATAATATTTGCACCTGCTAACTTTTATGGGAGACATTTAAATGCGGAGCTTATGACTATATTGCAGCTGTTAAAAAAAATCACAGCAAAGTCTACATGGAAAGAAAGATGTGACAGTCTGATGAATTGAAGGCAAAAATCTCCATCCAGGGGAACTGACAGACATGCCGGGCTGCTCAGCAAGGAGAGGGGAAGGGCAGCTCTGCACTCCAGGAATGGGCAGAGCCTCAGGTGAAAGTAGCAGGACTGAGGCTGGCCAGCCCTCAGAGCTGCTCAGAGCATGCTGTGTGGCACTCCACCAGCGATTTACAGGGCCTGGGGCTCCAGGTGCCCCTGCCACCTCAGCAGTATGATCAGTGGCCAAGAGCCCTGGTCCCTTTTGAATTACCGGGCCCCAAGGCAGTTGCCACCATTACCGCCCGCCCAGAAGGCCCGTCTCAATTGCCTATATCACAAAATGGAACACTTGGCTCCTTGCTGGTTTCTAACATGCAGAATTCTTTCCTGGCTATTGCTCTTCTTTCAAAGAAGAGAATGCAGTCTATAAAAATGCTATTTTTTTTCTCTGTTACAAAATTCAAACCTGGATTTAAGGGGGTCACACAAGTGCCTTTAGTGAGGCAATTGCTTAGGAAGTATGGAAAAGTCCAGACAATAGCTCATCATGTGTATGATGAAATACAGGAATTTGTCCCTTCCAAAAATTGATGGGGAAAGCATTTATGTACAAGCACCCAAAATTTAACAAAAGATCATGGAAAGTTGTGGCCAGAAGCTACATGACTCCTGCAACCGAATGCATATTTTTAACAGCCATCTGCAGACTGTTTTGAAACAGAGTGAGTTTTTTACTCTTCAATGGCTTTCTGATCTAGCTCAGCACCCAGCCTTTGATCATCCAGTGAAAGCACAATTTAAGAAGTCATCTCAGTAGAACTGAATGTAAAGGACGTATCATTCTGATTTGACTGGCAACTGCAGAATGCATTCCATATCTGACAAATACTGCAATTAGTTGTCTTTGTGGGCCAGCCCACAGTACAAGTGCTGGAAAATCCTTTTCACATTATGCTACGCACTGCTAAATGAGAAACGTGGGAGCATAAAGCCAGACAATTTGCATCTATACAACATGCAGAATGAGGATGAACTCAACTGATATTTGTACTTTCCAGAAGTACAAATATCAGCTGCTTTCCTAAGTGGCTTTTGTTGAAACTATTTATGCTTCTGAACAAGTCCAATACATACTAGTCTTTGACTGGTGAGGTGTTCTACAATTAAACTTTCAACAATCTAAAAAGAGTGGGAAAATCTTTAATGATTTTGGTATATGCCAAAATGTTTCTCGTTCTCCATAAGGGATTGCTTTGTCAATACTGGCTTATTAAAAGTAATGTTGCTCTATGAGAAATGAAAAAAATATCCATATTAAAGACACCCAAAGATAGGAATATTTGCAGCTACTTAAGGAAAAGCTGTTGAAAGACCAGGAGCCTGCTGGAGCAAATTGGGATATGGGATGAAAGTACAGTTTGGAGCAGAGGAGAGGGAAAAAGGAACAAGGCAGAGGCCCACAGGAGATGGAACTGAGTGAGCATGAAAAATGGCATTTTTGCACTCTTTACACTGGTGTAAATGACTACACCTGGTGCAAGGAAATGGAAAATCTAGTCCTAAATACTGAAGAACAGTAGCGTACCTTCATCCAGAGAGTGGCCTTTGGACACGTAACTAAAGAAATCTTCCTCCGCTTTTCAATGCAGACTCAACTGTCGAGAACTAGGGGTATTGTTACTTCTGCTGCAGTGTTATACATACCAAATGTCAAACTAGATGTTAAATTCAGGTCTCGTATGGAACTGCGAGATCATAGAACACTACCAGTATAAGGTTGTGCTACCTATTATTGAGCACATAGTAGCGGAGCCCAATGCTGTTAGTGTCTTGTTATTACTTAGTGAATTTCCCTGTTATCTGTGCATGAATGAAATTATGTAAACCAAGGTCTACTCTACTAATTTGTTGAATCACTAAGTCAGAAGAGCTTTATGTTGAGGTTTTTTGGCTTTTTTAAAATAAAGAACACAGAATCAAACTTTGGTACTATTAATTGTGACTTGCATTAGCTTACCTTATGTCATTTATTTCTTTGTTTCTATCAGTGCTTTTTTTGTGATGGTACCGCCCAGTACGCAGTACCAGCACCTCTAGATGCAGTACTGGCACCTCCAGTCAGAACTCAACAACTTTTCTCCTGGTGTACTGGCACTTTTTTTTTTTTTTACAAAAAAAAAAATCACTGGTTTCTATTCTATTTTGTTTGAGGAATAGCTTTTTAACTCTTAGGTATAGACCTGCCATTTGTCAGCAAGGCTGTTAATCAAAGTACAGGTTGAACCTCCCTGATCCAGCACCCTCGGGACCTTACTGGTCCCGGATGAGGGATTTTTCCAGATGAGTGGAAGTCATTTCAGGCCCCATACTGTAGTCCTGCCTCCCCCCCCCACCTGCCGCCCCTCCACCAGGCTTACTGGCTCCCCCGCAGCCCAGCTGAGCTGCGTACCAGCTCCTGCCTCCCCGCCCCACGCAGCTTAACTGAGCCACACACCGGATCTCCCCCCCCCCACCTCCTTGCAGCACACTGGGACTCTCTGATCCTAGAACATCCATGGTCATGCCAGACCACATATGTTGCCAGATCCTGGATTGTAGAGGTTCAACCTGTATTGAACTTCTGAAATAATCACTTTCAACCTCTCTCCTAAACATAAAATATAGAGAGTCGTAAAACATCCTAGCATCTTTTTAACCCAAAATGAGTAAAGGAAAAGGGGAAAATGTAACAACCATAGATTAATTTCAGGTTGACACTGAGGTTTGTAGGCTAAAAGGAACAGCATAAATATTTCCACAAACCTTATAAGAACACATCCCAAAGCATTCTAGGAAGGACTAGAACCAAATTTACAACAGTGATGTTCTGTTTAACCCCCTTCCTTCCAAATACACAATATCAGTCAAGTTAAATTAATGGGTATGCCGTACCAAGATTTTAGATCACATCTTTTTTTCAGATTATTTGGTCAAGATTTGTTTTGTTGAGTAATGACGAATAATAAAAGGGCTGTCTTAGCAACAAAATTTGCAATCAACAGTGATCTGTGATTTCAATAATGTGACAATTATGTATCTGACTCATACTGTTACACTCAAAGCTAAGAGGTACAGAAACAGAGGAAAACAAAGAAAAGGAGATGGTTGATGAGCCTTAATCATTCATAAACGCAATTGAGCAAGGTTGCAGATTTGCAGGACAGAAACAGAAGAGATGGAAACCACAAAAATAATGGGAGAGGATAAACATGACTCTCTTAAATCTGTTTTAATCCCAGTCCCACTGGAACCATGCATATACACATGCATAGGTATAGTAGTGTATTGCCATGTTTCAGTATGTAGGGTTTATTCCTACTCCAAGAATGATAATAAGTCAATCTCAAAATAACATTTGGGGGGAGGGGAAGAACACTTGTTAGAGAACTGGAACTAGAGGGCTCAGTTAATAATAACTGTGATGGAGAGAATGCTTGGCTGTGTGATAAACGAGGTGACTCCATAGTATTTCCAAAGAGAAATCTTGCAAGGTTCCTTCTAGCCTCAAGGTTCCTCCATATGTCCTAGGTCCTGCGGATCATCATAGTTAACGGAATCAAAAGTGGAGGGGATAGAAGTCATCACCTGCTCCTGAAGACAGTGGGAGCCCCTTCAGTCCAGTACTACTGTTCTATGTTCTAACTATTGTGCCTAGTTTCAGAACAAGAAATGATGTGTAGCTGAGCCTTCTGGTCTCTTCTAACCCTGTGAATCTATGAGTCTGTGTCCCCAAACAAAAACAAAACAAGCTACAATATTTCATACTGAAAACGTACCCTCTCCATGCTTCCTCTACACCACATGATAGGGTCAAGGTGAGCATTTTAGTGCAGACTACTGGAAGGATGTCAAGTGTTATCAGAAGAAAGATGCCCTTTAAGAAAGTCGGACTGATCTTGACCTATGCTTGATATTATCTTTGGGAGTGAATATGCTAAGGTAATCAAAACAGATTCCTACGTTAATTCACAGAGAACAATCTGAAAATGAATGCCTAAAATCAGGAGCAAACAAATGAAAGAACAAAATAAAGCTAATTCTTCTTTTCCCAGTAGAAAAAGGTTCTGCTAATCTCTTAAATGTCACTGAAATTGCTTTCTGCATTTGAGGAGATAAAGCATAAATTCCTATATAACCAAGTATAGGTTGAACCTCTCTAGTCTGGTACTCTCTGGTCAGGAAACATCCATGGTCCGGCATGATTTCAGTTAGCTGGATGTCCACTTATCATGCATGTGGTCAAGTCTCCCATGGGCCCAATAATTTTGTTTACAGCCACAAGTTCTGGATCACGGTGTTCTAGGCTGTTATTTAGCTCTAATTTACCGCTACATATCTTGTAAGGGCCCAGAAAGCAGTGGAAATGTTGGTAATGCTGCTGGATAATATTGACCTCCTGTGGTTTGGCAATTCTCTGGTTTGGCACTGGTCAGGTCCCAAGGATGCCAGACTAGAGAGGTTAAACCCGTAACACAATTTTTTTTAAAAAAAATTAGACTTATTAAAATTCCTTAGAGACCGATTTGATTCACCAAAGGTCACATGCAGCATTTTTAATCTCAACTTTTGCGATTTCTTTTCACCTAAAGGAGAACACTTAGAGGTAAGTAGCATAGATAGAGGATGAGAGAAAAAAGTGTTATGAATACTCTTCCATAAAAGACATATAAAGCTAATTCTACATATATTGAAAGGGGTGAAGGGTGAGGGAGGCAAAATTTGACAGAACCCTTCTGCATACTTCATCATACTGAATAAGAGAATAGAAAAAGAAATTACTAAGGAGCAAATGATCATATTGTGCCTGAGTCCGAAAAAAAGAGTTTTACAATATTTATTTTTGAAAAAGCTACTGTAGTGTGCACAAAACACAGCAGATCAATAAGAAGATACACTGAGATAAAAGAATTCCAGGGGTGGCCTATTTGACATCTCTTTTGTGACTGATACCACACATCTTTTCTAGCTCGTCAGTTGGAAGAAGGAAGTAAAAAACTGTCCAGAAACAATAACGTCCTCAGTTTGGCACTCAACATCAGTCATAGGCTTCCAAATTACATTGTGTAAAAGAAGGTTTTTACAAAACCAAATATGAACCAGAGTTTTTCTCTTTTTGGAATTTGCTTGAAAACATTCTCTTGGTGTGGTGCACATGCGTGTGTGAATTAGAAAATGAAAGTGATGAGAAACGTAAGTTAAACTGACCAGTTGTTTTTAATTAGCCATACAGAGTGAGAAGGGAACAGCGTAACTGAGAACAGCAATGATTTCTCACTCCCAGCAAGTGTTCATCTCCAAAGTGCTTTAATTAATCCACAACATAAATTTATGGTAGGTGAGTAAGTATTATTATCATTCCTATTTTACAGCTGGGGAAATGCAGGCAGAGAGCTACAGACAAAAAATGTCCAAATCAGAGTAGCTAACATTAGGCTAAAACCATGTTAAGGACCCTTCAGATAAGTGGCCTTTTTTCAGTTTCTGTCCAAATCCTATTCAAGACAACAGGAGACAGACAGAGATATCCAGCACCTTTGAAATTCTGCAGGGAGGAGAAGGGGCATCAGAATAATTTACACTGGACCTACACAAAAAGGGGATGGGATGATTTTCTTGTGGCTGGCTATGGCTATCTTAAAGGCTACTTAGTACTATTGGTATGGGGTAGCATAGCCTAAGATCTGAGCTGCAGTTTACAACTCAATCATTTACACTCACATTATGCTGAAATTTACCACACAAATTATTAGACACTTCTACTAGCTCAGTCATTTTCAAGAAAAAGATTAGCATAAAATGAATAAAACATACCTCTCTGTTTTTCACATCCCCTTTTGCCAGTCTCTAAGCAAAAGGAGTTTTTTGTATGTGTACAAAAATAAATTGCAAAATTAAACAGTCAATCCTCGCAATAGAATGACCACTTTTTTGGGGGGGGGGGGAGGAGAGATTTAGCAGAGATTTTTATTTGAAAAATAGCTGAACATATGAAATTAACTACATTTCATAAAACTGCATAAATGTGTGATTTTCTAGAACAATGCTCACGCACAGTACATCCATTTTTTATGCCAATTATGAATTTGGCCGGCATAATTCCATTTACTTTGCCCCTTTCCTGATCCCAGATGTGAAACAGTCACTGGCCTGGATTTTCAAACGTGATTCGGGGTCTCCAGTTTTGGATGCCAAACTTGAGTTGGCTTTAATGGGGCCTGATCTCAGAAAATACAATGTCCCCTCCTCCAGAAAAATCTCTTAGAAGGGGGTCTCAAATCACTTCTCTGTCTCTGCATAGAAATCTGATAATCTACTCTGACAGAGCAACACCAAAGCTTCTCTTCTGAAATATCTGGTGCTACTTTTGTCAGAGACAGGAAACTGGATCTCGTCTGTGATCCAGTCTGGTAATTCCTATTATGTCTGAATGTTGTACCCAGAAAGAGGCAGAATGATTGAACGCTGTCAGCCAGTTCTACTGTGCTAATCAAATCTAACAAAACCCTTCAGACAGAACAATACCGAACACTGTTGAAATGAGAAATAAGACTGTAGAAAAAAGTTAAAATATGACAGACAAATTCTAGATAGAATGGGATGGAAATATAATGAGAAAACTGCCGAGTCCCTTATATGCAAAGGACAATAATGCTCCAAGGCATGTGTAGGTTATGTTGATATTGTTGCACTGAAAAAGAAACCCAGTATAATGATAGTTGGTAGTACTCTGATGTATTTCACTACAGTCTGTTTATAAAATTTGTCTTCCCTGTTGAAAATCAAGAAAAGTGATTGTGTAAAACAGACCTACAAATATAGGTAATTTGTTTTGTTGTCAAAACAAAATCTCATTTACATTAAACAGAATTTCACAGTTACAAGTACAGTGATGTTGTAGACACTCCAAAGAAAGTACAGTGACAATTAAAAATATGTTTTAGTTCACATGCATGCTGACAGAATAATTATTGGGCAACAGGGATGGTGTCCAAGGCCCCAGGACTTCTTGAGTCATCTGAATGAGTCAGAACCTTAGAGGTTTTTGTTAAGGTAAGAACAAGAACATAAGAATGTCCATACTGGGTCAGACCAAGGTCCATCTTGCCCAGTGTCCTGTCTTCCAACAGTGGCCAATGCTAGGCGCCCCAGAGGGGATGAACAGAACAGGGAATCATCATTCCTACCCATCCTGGCTAATAGTCGTTGATGGACCTATCCTCCACGAATTTATCTAGCTCCTTTTTGAACCAAGTTAAAGTCCTGGCCTTTACAACATCCTCTGGCAAGGAGTTCCGCGGTTGACTTTGCATTGTATGAAGAAATACTGCCTTTTGTTTGTTTTAAATCTGCTCCCTGCTAATTTCATTTGGTGACCCCTCATTCTTTTTTATGAGAACAAGTAAATAACTTTTTCTTATTTATTTTCTCCACAAAGTCATGATTTTATAAGACAAAAGTTTTTTGGCCCCATGGCTGTGTAGGAAAACTTGAAAGCATAACCTAAGTATAACCAACCCAGCAATGTCTGCCTGAGTCACTAAATTGTCAAGGGACTTGACAATGAACTTTTTTCTAGTGATTTTGCCTGTTTGTGGTGATCTGGAAATTCCTGATTTATCTATCAGGGCGATGGTCTGTCCAACAAGCATTGGTTCCATGTATGGGCTTTGTGATGCAGACATCCTTCCCATCGCAAGCTCTAACAATAACAAAGCCAAGAAGGTGCCAATGCCAGTGAATGTGTCTCTAAGGGGTTTTATGCTTCCTATTTTGTCTCATGAGCATGTTAGTGATGACCAGGCCATGTTCTGTGCATTTGCTCAGAAGGAGGATGCTGCTGGAGTTACCCTTTCCTACCTCTTCTTTCCTGATAATGCTATTCCAGAGAGCTGACTCCTGCCAAACTCTGGTTTTAAAATCTCAGAGGAGACTGATCTTGTCCTCCTGGAGAATATTGATCACGGCTCTGTAGAGATCTGTATAGAACTGTTCCTTAATATCCTTGACATAATCAAGCATTGGGACATACACACTGATGAACAACCAGCAGACTGGTTGTTACTGAGCTCAAGACGAAAAGTCACAAGACATCCATTGATTCCTACAGGAAATGCTGTAAGCTGGCTGACAAACTTAGTCCTAATTGTAAAACTAATAGCATGAATGTGCCTGTCCTCTGCAGATTTTTCTTTAAAAAAATAAAAGGTGTAGCTTCCACCTTTTTCTTCCAGTTGACCTTCACCTGGTGACCCAGTCTCACTCATGGTGACAAGGTTGATGTTGCATCTGGCAAGTTCCCTGGTGATGATAGCAGTTCTTCTTTCCAGCCATACATTATCTTTGTTAGTCATCAGGGAGCGAACAGTCCCTGTTACAAAACTCACTGTGTCTTTATGGCTTCAGCTGCTGGCAGAGTGAGCCCATTGTACATAGTCATCCAGCCAGGGGCATGTGGCTCCCATTCATCTTCTTCCCCTGAGGCTCCTCCACCTCTTCCTGTCCCCACTCTGCCCAGAGGAGAGCCTCATGGGAGGGTGTGAAGAGGCACTTTGCAAGCACATGCAAGCTGGCTGGTAGCCCAGGAGGCCAGGGGAGGGAACAAAGAACATGGACAGAGGGCCTTAGAGAGGGGGCTGAGGAAGTGGACCGGGGTGCATTGGGATGGGGTGTTTGGAGAGAGGAGACTGAGCAAGGGCACCATTTCGGGAAGGGAGGGGAGGGGAGCTCACCAGCCAGGCAAGAGAGGCATGCACCGAATACAAATACTTTCCCCTCATTTCCTGACAGTCCGGGGAAAGGGATGAAAAGAAAGCTGTGTCCTGGAGCGGACAGCTGCTGCCTCCCCTATCCTCCCGAAATGGCATCTGAGTGGGTGCAGTTGTCAGGGCAGAGCCACAGTCCAGGCGTAAACAGCCTCCCCATATGAAGGGATCAGATGCTGCCCATGGTGTTTACCACCCTGTAGGCCTTGTGTGAACAATGAAATGAAACAGAAGTAAGAAAATAGGAGGTTAACAATGGACAAAGCATGAATTTACATGTGGCTAGTAGCTAAATAAATAGTAGGAAGAAGAGTTATGTATGATAAAATTGCTGCGTAAGCTTTGCTTACTAGCACATTTTGTAGTTTTTGGATAATTTATGATTTATACTGGGATTTGGTCACAAAATTAGTATGCAAATTGCAAAGCATATGAAATAATGCAGAATGTCATGTAGAATATGTACATAATCTGATTTTTAATTATGTACTTTGGAGCTGTTGTATATTCTAACCTATCTCCTATGCCTCAGGAGTAGGAGTTTTATCAAATGCTTATAGTTCATAATTTCTTTATAGTTTTATAAAATGCCTATAAAGAAACATAAAAAATGAGTCCAGATTTGAACTGACTTTTTAGATTCCAGAGTACTGGATAAAATATTCTCCCAGAATTTATTGATGTATTCCTCATAAACCAAGTGGGAAAGGTCCTGGAGGAAATTCTAACATCATCCTGTAAAATGCTTAGAGAGCTTTGAATACAGGCATTATGTAAGTGAACAGGTCATTATCAATGTATTTCTTATTACATTGGAAGTGGTTCCTAAATATAAAGCAAGTTAAGAATAGAGATATAACTTTGACTTCATTTGATTCATTGCTGTATTGTAATATTTTTAACAGTTCTTTTAAAATTAATTTCACTGTTGCTTTTTGTGATTTGGTTAATTAAGTAATTTGTACAATATTTTTGCTAACTATTGGATTTGATGGATACATACCCCTCTCCCCTCCAAAGATACTAAGATAATAAAGAGATTTTGAAGTAGATTCCGTGCCTACTCACAGTAATGAACATTCAGCATTTGTGGTGAAGGTTACAATCTATGTTGTGAAATCAGGTAGCTTCATAATAGCGTTTGTAGGGACAAAAGACAAAAAGCAATTATCAGTTCCAATAATGTATACGTGATGATGGTGAGACTGGGAAAGTTCCAGTATAGGGGCTAGCGGAATTGTTGGCTAAAAACAACTATTGGCAATTTTAGAGCTGCACTAACAAATCAAAGTTAGAAGGTTCTGCAGCTCTCCTGGAGTATTTGATTAGGATAAAAATGAACCTATCATGAAAGAACCACACCCCACTATGTTTGTTCCACTCATTATATAGCTTTTAATTTATAAGCATTTAAACATTTTACTTAGTATTTTAGGCCCTGATTCAGCAAGGGTAGGTATCCCATTGCCATGCTGAACAGAAATACTCACATTCTTAAAGTTCTTTACCGAAATTAGGCCTTCTAAAGAAATACTATACCAGGTTCCTGGCTGAAATGGGACCTTTCAGGGGGATTATACCAACACTCTTCTATTTATTATTATAGCTGAAGCAGCAGTCAGAACTATCGTTTTAAAATGTCTCGGCATTTCCATTTCTGAGCCCCTATTTCAGTCTCTTAAAACATTATGAAATTTCCACATAGTAGACTCTGACTAAAGGTGAATTTTTCTGGGTAGTTTGAAGAAAAATGGTTCAGACATTTTTGCATGATCAGAAGGCAAAAACAAGTATATATTTTCCCATTTAAAGGAATCTTGCATCCTATTGTTGAACAGTTCTAGAACTGTAACAGCTGGGAGCTGAAAGCTGAAATTTACCTGGAAAATAATCTTCAATGAGGAGAAGTTGTTTTAAGTTTTCCACTGAACACATTTTTTTTTATTTGGCTGAGTTATAACCTTTTGAAAACCACATGTGGTGCATGCACAATATAATTTTAACACCACCACTGGGCATTTTTAACAAAGATCAGATGACGTTCTGAAGAAAGGCAAGCTGTATATTGCATGCATATGTGATCTGTTAGCTAGACAACATTGTCAAAAATGTGCCAGAGGTTTATAGTGAATGAAGCTGAGGTTTACTAATGCCTAGCCTCATTCTCTGTGCATCTTTTAAGTGTGCACTGAGCCATGCACAGAAAACTATCCATTATCCAGCATACTATGACACATAATTGTATCAACCAGCACCTTGGAAAACATCAGATACCCTTGTTGTGTCCAACTTGTATTCTGATGCACAGCTTTAAATGACAGGCTCATGAGCTTGTCTCTACAGACTGGCACATAAGACTGTTACAAGGTCTGTTAATTTGAAAGTTGTTCTGCCTTACTATTCCTGGGGTCACTTAAGATTTTCCACAAAAGTGTGAGTTTGATGCTGTAGCTTTCTAATATTTGCTGAATATGAAAGTGAATGCCATATGGAGTGAAGGATTGTGTTAGCAACTGTCTTGTAGAAGCTCTGGTAGAAAAAAAACCCTAAAAAGTTTTCCATTAAAAATGCAGATGAGTTAAAATTGAAAAAAAATCAGATTGGCTTTACACTGATATGAAAACATTATTTTACTCTATTATTATTTAAATATAATACTTAATACAATGTCTCTAGAATATATTATATTCAATATTTGAATGAAAAATCAAAATACATTGTATAGGAATTTTGATGATTCCATAGCCATTTTGGAATTTTAATTTTGTGGGAAATTCTGATATTTGGCTTTTCATTATGAATAAGAACACTTTCCTCCCACCTCCAAGCCTGCAACTGTTTACAGGTAAAATTCACAAGAGGCAGTAAAATCTAAGAATCATAGAAGTGTAGGATTGGAAGGGGGGGAGGGAAGGCTTAATAGGTTATCTAGTCTAGTCCCCTACACTAAAACAGGACTAAGTATTATCTAAAGTTTAACCATAGCTGTTTAGGTAACCTGTAGGGTTTTTTTAAAAATCAATGATGGAGAATCCACAACCCTATCCCCTTAGGTAATTTGTTCCCTTTCTTTTTTTAACTACACTAAAAAGTTAGGAAGTTTTTCCCAATGTGTACATTAAATCTTTCTTGCTTGATTTTAAGCCCACTATGCCTATCCTGTCCTCCATGGTTAAAGAAAACAATTTTCACCTGCTTTATAACAACTCACTCAGTCTTCTCCAGATTATTCAAGCCCAACTTCTTCAAACTTCCCACATAGGTCATGTTTTCTAGACATCAAATCATTTTTGTTATTTTCTTCTGGACCCTCTCAAATTTCTCCATGTCTTTCCTGAAATGTGGTGCCCAGAACTGAACGCAATACTCGAGCTGAGCACTCAACTGCTCGAAGTAGAGTGGAAGAAGAGGTTCCATGGTTCTTGAAGATGCGTGTCCATATGGGTGCTCTGCTGGAGGTGTATCCACATCCCTGTGCCTCCAATGTCGCAGTGTCTGTCCAGCTCATATCTGAGCTCTCCCTTTCTTATGTTGTGCCTTTAGGCTACCAAGCACTGCACAGGTGAACCACCCTCACTTCCTTTTCTACCACAGAGCCCTTTAATTAAGAACTCTGAAGTAGAAGAGCAGAGGGCAGGTCGTGGAATGGAATAGAGACACGCATCTCCAAGAACAACAGTTACAGCATAGGGTGAAGAACCTCTTCTTTTTGAGCAGTGTCCTTCTGGGTGCTCTATTGTAGATGATTCTACAATCATATACCTGGGGGGGTGCGGTTTCAAGTCTAGTCTAGTATTCATGATAATATTGTGGATCCAAACTTGAAACTGGATGCAGAGTCATGGGTGATTGCATAACATTCTGCAACAGCATGAGCTGATGCCCAAGTTGCTGCTTTGCATATTTCAGATGGGAACTTCTTGGTGAAGGCTACAAAAGTAGAAACAAAATGAGTCCAAACTCCAAATGGAGGCTGAAGTTTGTGGGTACTATAGCAATAGGACAGGGGTGGACAATAATTTTTGATGGGGGGCCACTCCAAGATTTTGGTAAGTGGTCGAGGGCCACACCCTTCCATTATACTAATGGAGGGGGTGGGGAGTCTGGGATGGAGGTTGGGTGCAGAAGGGAGCTTGGGTTAAGGGATTAGAGTGCAGGAGGGAGTGTAGGACCTGAGAGGGAGTTTGGGAAAAGGAGGTGGTTGTGACTGGAGCACTGGACTGGGGTGTAGAGGTTTTGGTTGTTACCTAGGGCAGAAGGAGTTTGTGACTTTAGCCAAGGGATTGGGGTACAGAACAGGTGCAAGGGTTTAGGTTGGGACACAGCGCAGGAGGGGGTTGGGACCTGGGAACGGGATTGGGGTGCAGGTTCTGGGAGGGGGTATGGGTGCAGGAGGAGAGCAGAGGGTTTGGGTTATGTGGGGCAGAGGGGTAGAAGTGGGGGGGGGAGGCAAAGGTTGGGGGGAGGGAGGGACTGGAGTGCCAGAGGCAGGTCTGGCCGAGAGACTTACCTGGGTGACTCCCAGCCAGCAGCCTAGCACATTTCTGAGGCAGCCTCCCTGCCTGCTCCACCCCTTCACAGGCTGCAGGGGCCATGTGCGTGTGTGAATAATTACAAGCCTGAGGGGAGGAAAGGCGTGGTGCTTTGTGTGCTGCCTGTTATTCAAACAGGCAGCTCCCATTGCCTAGAAACCAGCCAATGGGATTGTGCTGGAGGCGGGAGCAGCTCATGAAGCCTTTTTCCCTCCCCTCTAGGCTCACATTTGTGAAAGAAAAATGGCTCAGCAGCATGTGGGTGAGGCAAGGCAAGGAGGGAACCTGCCTGGGGTTCCCTGCTGTGTCCACAGGCCGGATCCAGTGGCTTGGCGGGCCAGATCCAGCCCACAGGCCATATTTTGCCCAGTCTCAAGTTTTTGTTTTGAGACTGAGAATTCTTTAGATCTCTCTGCAATTGAAAGGAATAGTTCCAGGGAATTCTTGAAAAATTTTGTCCTATCCAAATAGAATGTCAGTGTAATATTGCTTCCCTCTTGTCCTGGTGTGGCTTTGGAAAGACGACTGGGAGGTGAATAAGTTACTTTATGTAGAAAGCAGAGGATACTTTTGAAGGAACTTGGTGTGGGGTCTCATGTGTGACCTTATTCCTAAAAAAATTAAAGGCTGGATGTGCCATTAAAGCCTCTATTTCCCAAATTTTCTAAGCAGAAAGTGATGGCTACCAGGAACACCATTTTCATAGATAGATGTGTAAGCAAGCATGTAGCCAGGGGTTCAAAAGTAGGCTTTGCAAGGCACAGGTTAAGGAGTAGGATGTCTAATTTGTGGGAGGAGTTTAGCATACCTTAGAGGAATCTTTTCACTGTAGAATGGCTGAATACAGATTAGCCATCTAGCTTACGATGAAAGGCAGTTATGGCTGGGAGATGCACCTTTGCTGAACTTAAAGGTAATGTTGACTTATTAGATCTAAGATGCAGTCTAGTACTAATAGGAGGGAGGGAATATTGGTGTAATGTCTCACCAGATTTGGAATTTTTTCCATTTCTGAATATGTGCTGAGTTATTTTTTTGCTATGTAAAAGCACCTCTTTCTGAACAGGACATTTTTATGCTTTTGAACAATGCCTTAGAGACCATGTAGGTTGGGAGGGTGGCTCTGTTGTGCTGCAAGAGGAAGTGAGAAAGGGGTTGAAGAGTGACTGAAAGAGTTCTCATAGATCATTGTTAATGATCCAAAGATCCCATCAGCCAGTTCCTTAAGCATTTTAGGATGTATTTTATTAGGCCCTGCCAACTTGAAGACCTCTAACTTGTCTATGGCCATGTCTACATGAGAGATATAGTGGCACAGCTATACCAGTGCTGCTGAACCACTGTAAAATCTCTCCGGGTATGTCTACACTTGCACCCTCTTTCGAGAGAGGGATGCAAATGTAGACATTCGAAATTGCAAATGAAGCCGGGATTTAAATATCCCGTGCTTCATTTGCATATTCACATTATGGCGCTATTTCGAAATAGTGCTATTTAAAAAAAAAAAGAAACGCTGTCTAGATGCGGTTATTTTGAAAGAAAACCCTTCTTCCAAAATAACTGGTAAACCTCATTGTAGGAGGAATAAGGGTTATTTCAGAAGAAGGGTTTTCTGCCGAAACAACCGCGTCTAGACAGCGTTTCTTTTTTCGAAATGGCACTATTTCGAACTAGCGCTATAACGTGAATATGCAAATGAAGCACGGGATATTTAAATCCCGGCTTCATTTTCAATTTCGAATGTCTACATTTGCATCCCTCTCTCGAAAGAGGGTGCAAGTGTAGACATACTCTCCTATAGCTGTTGACAGGAGAGATCTCTTACATCGACAACATTAAATCACTCCCCACAAGTGGCAGTAGGTACATTGACAAGAGAAGCTTGACTGCCAACATATCACTTTGCATCGCTAATGTTGGCGAAATTTACGTCATTCAATGGTGTGCTTACACTGCCACCTTTGTCGCTCAGGGGTGTGAAAGACATGGCCTAGTTTTTAATTTGTTCTTTCCCTGTTTTAGCTTCTAATCCTACCTCATTTACACTAGTGTTCACTATGCTAGTCACTTGATCACCACTAAGCTTTTTGGTGGCAACATAAACAGAAAAGGCATTTAACACTTCAATCATTGCCCTGTTTTCTGCTGTTGTCTTTCCCTCTTCACTGGAGATGGGGCTATCCTGTCCTTCGCCTTCATCTTGCTTCCAATCTATTTGTAAAATGTTTTCTTGTTACCCTTTATATCCCTAGCTAATTTCATTTCATTTTGTGTCTTGCCCTTCCTAATTTTGACCCTACATTCTTGTGTTGTCACATATATTACACATCCTTCATAATTTGACCTAGTTTCCTTTTCTTGCATGAGTATATTTTGAGTTTCATGTCATTGAAGATCTGATTAAGCCAAAGAGGTCTTTTATCATGCTTTATGTAGGAGCCTTGAATGGAAAACATTGAGAGGCATCTAACTATGCTACTTCTATGGTGGCATAACAATAAAGTATGATTAATAAGGTATCTTATCTTCTGCATCTTTCAGTGGTCCTTAAAATTATACAGGAATTGCCTTTATCTGCCTGTGAGATCAGAATTGGAGATTTTAATCAGTCTTTTAAAATTGAGTATTATCATTAACCATTTTGTCACAGCCGGTTTCTATTTCACACCCACCGTCTGTTACTTTCAAATAGTGAATGAGGATTTATATGTATCATAAAAAGCTGTCCAATGAGTAGTTTTGCAAGTCACACCCATTTAGAACACTGCACCCTTTGCCATGTGCATCAATTAAATATCCTAGGCTCTTCCTTTAACAATGCCAAATTAAGAGTTGAGATTAGAAAATCTGCACTTTATGACCAAGAAATATGACTGTTAATTATTTAACATCTTTTGCAAAGAGTGCCCAGTAGCAGAGGTACAAAAGTAGGAAAATCATTCTAGCTATCGTTTACACATGACATTTAAATTTTGTTTTCTGTCAAAAAGATAATTGACAAATCAAATTTGTTATTTGCAATGTTGTTGCAGCTGGGTTGGACCCAGGATATCAGAGACACAACATGGTTGAGGCAATGTATCTTTCAACAGACTAACTTCTGTTGGTGAGAGACACAAGCTTTCAAGCTACACAAAGCTCTTCTACAGGTTTGGGAAAGGTACTTAGGCCAGGACTACAGTTAACAGTTTAAAGTGCAGCCTAAGGCAATGTTTTAAACTGAAAGTATGGCCCTGGCAGGAGGGCTGGGAGCAAGGTTTCCTAGTACTCTGTGTAAACCACCTCTGTGAGGCCTGGTTTACACTAGACCCAGCAGGTCAGCTTAAGGTACACAACTCCTGCTACGCAAAATGTGTAGCTGGAGTTGGTTTACCTTAAGCCAAGCCTTGGCAGTGTCCACACTGAGGGAGGCTAATGGGAACAAACGCTCCCCTCAGCTTTCTCTATTCCTCACAAAAGAAGGCGCGCTGGATGCCGGCAAGAGCTGCTCTCAGCGTTGGATTTATGGATCTATATTAGACCCACTAAATTAAATGCCAGGAGATCGACCTCCAGAGTGTCATCTTCTGGTAAGTATCAATGTGCCCTGAGGGGAATAGCCAACGGTGCAGGGAGCGTGGCTCCCAGACCTGTAGCCTGGTTCACACGTGCTCTTTACAGCATTATAACTTGCTGCACATGGTAGGGGAGTGTGTGTTTTCACACCCCTGAGGTAGAAAGTAACAGCGCTGTAAAATGCCAATGTAGACATGGCCATAGTGTCAGAGCAAAATGCAAGATAGAACAGATTGTTCATCATACATAGTTAACATCCTGTAAGAGACTATTCAAGGTAAAGTTGCCAATTACACCTCAGCAGTCACAGAATAAAAAAGTTAGCGGGTTACAGATTATTGTAATGAGTCATAAATTGAGTATCTTAATTAAAATAATAATTTTAGCATCTAGTTATGAATTTAAGCTCACAGACACATTATAGCTAATTACAACTATGTCTGGAAGTTGAATCTCAGTAAATTCAAACAGGATATAGCAATGAGAATAATTAAGCACGGGAACAACTTCCCAAGAGCTGTGATGGATTTTCAATCATTGTCCATTTTTAAATTAAGATTGGCTGTTTTTCTAAAATATATGCTGTAAGAATTATTCTGGGGAGGTTCTACGACCTATGCTTTCAAGAGGTCATATCAGACAATCACAATGATCCGTGGGACTCTATGAATCACTGGTATTAATAAGCTTCAGAGGAGTAGCCAAGTTAGTCTGTAACTGGAAAAATTTAAAAAACAACAAATAGTCTAGTAGCACCTTAAAGACTAAAAAAACACGTAGATGGTAACATGAGCTTTCATGGGCAAAACACACTAGATTTTGCTCACGAAAGCTCATAATACCATCTACATGTTTTGTTAGTCTTTTAGTTGCAACTAGACTATTCATTGTTTTTTAAGTTTTTGGTATTAATAAGGATGCTGGTATCCCTTGACTTGGCTTTAAATATTTTCTGGTAGCCCCTTCAGAGTCATTTTCACCATCTCCTAGCTGAGTTCCTAATTCACTATGAGTACTTTTTACTTAATGTTCTGTAATTGCTAATGATAGCTTGATATCACTTTTACAATTCTGTTCCATGGGAAAGTCCCTTCGTAGAAAGTTCATTTTCCTTTCAAGGGCCACACTTGGAAAGATTCAGCGTATTCACAACAGTCTCTTTTGAAAAAGAGGTTGTCACAAAGATTCTACTTTTCCTTTTTAAAGGAATTTCCCATTCAACTTCCACATTGTAACTTGTCTCTCTATTACTGACATCACAAAACTTGGAGTTTTCCACCCCTTGGATTGAGCTGGACTTTACCCGCATGCAGCTGCCCACTCATTTGACATCTTTTCAAAGGGATTCCTCCCAGTTGAAAGAGTGTACCCTGAGGAACATCTCACTCCTAGGCTACGTCTATGCAAATGAGATGCGGCAATATTATCGCCGCGCCTCATTTGCATATGTCCTTGCGCAAGACTGGGCAGTGTAGACATAGCCTTGGTGTTGTTCCTCTCTCTTGCCTATGTCTACACTACCAAGTTTTGTCAGCCAAAGCTCCCTTTTGTCAGGAAAAACATCCAATTTCGGTGACAAAAAAACTGACACCCCACGAGAGACTTTTTTTCTTTTCCCTTGCCTTTATTGTCGATAAAAGAGCCAGTGTAGATTCTGCTGTTTGTTTAGCGACAGAACTGGCTTCTGCCAGTATCCCACAATGCCTGTCCTGATGGCTGTGCTCAGTGTTTTGCGATCTCTGCTGCCCTACAGGCATGCACCTCTCCCCCTTCAAAGCTCTTGGAAGTATCTGACAACTGAGCGAGCTGCTCCATTTGGGGAACAAAGAGCAAATCATTGGAATGCTCCTGTTCTGCCCTGAACTAGGAACACAGTGGTAGGAAAACAGCTGCTGCAGAGGCAAGGAGATAGGCTGTGGGATAGGCTGCTCTGCTACTTTGACATTGCATGGAGAACTCACAGAGCTACTCGCGGTGCTGCTCCTGGCAGCTGAGGAGGCTGTGGGAGAACTTGGAGGGAATCCCAAGATGCACAGCGATCATCTTTACCTTCCCACAATGCTGCACTGTGGAATACATACCCACAATACCTTACTCATGCTGTCGATGATAGTGTTCCCAGTGTGAACATGATCTTTTGACAGAGGGAGACGTTTGTTTTGTTGACTTTTGGATGTCGACATAAGTTTTGTCAACAAAATGTGGGAACCCTGTCTTCCGGATAATATTCAGAAGAGAATCCCACAAACACTAACTCCTCTGATTTTTCTTCCTCCTCCCCCCAACCTTCTTCTTAGGCAACTGTTCTGAATAAAAGAGGGAAGCCTATTTTAAATAGATATCAGTGGTGAAGGAACAGATTTAGCCATTATCAAATGCCTCGTTATAATAGACATGTGCTGGCCCTGCCCTCTCATGCCCAGAAACCTCTCAGTCTTCAGTAAATGGCACCTTCATGTTATTTATTCATATTGACACACACACAATACAATGTTGTGCATGAAGTATTTGTAGTTACCCCTTGCCCTTTCCCACAGGGCCAGAGAGGAACAGACATCTCCGCCCCTTGCATTCTCCGGACATAGTGGGCTCAGATAACAAAGTCCCCATTCCCTTTACTTCTTTCCTGTGTCTTCTTTTATACCCCTCAGCTGATGGCTAATTGGTTCATCAGCTGCCAGACGGATCAGCTAATTTATTCCCCCAATCAGCCTTCTCCAGGGGAACTAATTGGTGTTTAAGTGATCAGAGGGCTGGCTCACTCGTTAGCCTCCAGCATACTGTCATGCTTGCACACCAGTCTCTATCAGAGGGTTTCTCTCTCTTCTATGCAGGTATGAAGATGTCATTTATCAGAGGCATCAAAGACTCCCACTAACCAGGTGGGGAAATGCAATTATATTTGTTTAATTTGACTATTTTATCATTAAAAAAGAGCCTCTTTTTAGCCATCTCTGTGAGGGGAGGGCTTCTCCTTAAAGTAAAGCTGCAATCCTTTATTTTTGACTACAGTATCCTCAGTTCTCCTTTCCCTCCCTGTCCCCCTGCACTGTGGAGCAGGCTTCCAAACAAATCAGACAATAAAAGAGTGTATCCTTTGTAAAATTGTCTGATCTGATTATCCCTTTGGTGACACCTGCATATCCTGTCTACAGATCTTCCTCTCCCCCACCAGCCATAGGCCCTTGTCATGACAGGAGCTTGGGAACCAACTGCTGTCCATGTAACCAATGGCTCTGCAGAGGAATAGACAGGCAGTCTATAAGAAACCTCTGCTCCAGATGAATAAGCTATCGTTATGCAGGCAAAGCTGCATACACACAACAAGAGAGATAATCAAGACCTGCCCCAGTGAAAAATCCCAGTGCCTCATTGCCTCTCAGCTACCAGGCATGTGGGCTTTTCGTGGGGAAGCACGTGCCATATGCAACAACATACTAGTATTCCTCCACTAATTATGAAATTGATATTTGTAGCCATGTGTCAGAGGCAGGAATTCTGTCCAGTCAGGCTACATCTACACTGCAGAGCTATTTCGGGATACCAGAGGTATCCCGAAATAGCTATTCTGCATCTTAAGAGCAAGCGCGTTATATCAAAAGATAATGGGCTTGCTATTCCGACGTCCCTGTAAACCTCATTCCACAAGGGTTAAGGGACGTTTTGGAATAGTACCTTACTTCAAAATTTGGTGCTGTGTAGACAGTGCCAAATTTCAAAATGAGCTATTTAGAAATTACCTCGAAACAAGCTACACAATTATTTTGAGGTAATGGTGCTTTGTAGACGCACCCTTACAGACTCAAGAGCAATGGTTTTCAAAGTGTGGTCTGCAGCCCACTAGCAGTTCCCAACCACCTTGCAGATGGGCTGCGGGCTCGGAGTGTAGGCCTCCCCCTGTAGCAGGGAGCCCGCGCTGGAACTCCAGCCTCAGCCCCGCCCCATGAGGTTGGAGTGCCAGCATCGGCTTCCCACTGCAGGGGAGAAGCCCCTAATCTTGCAGGCCGCATCCAGCTCATGCAAGGAGGAAGTGGCTTCATGCGCTGCCGCTTCCCCTCCCCCTGCCTGCACAAGAAACCACTCACCTGTAGGCTTTCCCCACTGCTCCCATTGGCTGGAATTCCGGCCAATTGGAGCAGCGGGGGACCATTCTTGGGAGTGGAAGGCAGCGCAGAGCTAAGTAAGCGCTCTCCCATCCCCAGACCCTCACCCCCATTTGCACCCTCCCTCCCAGACCCTCACCCCCCCGACTGCTCCTACACCCTCCCTCCCTCCCAGACATCACACTTCCACACTCTCTTGCACCCTTTTTGTCATCATGGGTGGTTGGCTGGTGGTCAACGGAAAGGGCCGGGTGAGCCAAGGGCCAAAAAGTTTGAGAACTACTGCTCTAGAGTAATTTCCTTTCTCAAAAAGACACTCTAGGTCCAAGTTCCCCTGGTCATCGCACCAAGACAAATAAAATAGCCCGGTCTTCAGAATAATATTCAGAGGAGAATCCGATAATCATTGGAATGAAGCATGATACTAACTCCACCAATTTTTCTCTCTCGAGCCATCCTTCTTTTTTAGGCAACTGTTTGGAATAAAAGTGGGAAGACATACCAGGCTAAGGAGTCAAAATCCAGAATAAGAAACAGTTACATAGACCACAGTTCTATTCATTTTCTTCTACTTCAAACCCCTCTTCATTAAAGGGGAAAGGGAAAGTCTACTGCAGAGGAAGAGGAGGACCCACAAGTGAACAGATTTTTCAACCAGAGTTTTAAGAAAGTAGCCAGCGCTTTCAGGCTAGTTCTACACTACAGAGTTTTTGCGCAAAAACTCATAGAGTGTCCACACCTCAAGCGCACTTTTGCGCAAGTAAAACAAAAGAACAGAGGATTTTTTCCGGTGCAGGTATTCCTCCTTCTATGAGGAATAACTCCTTTTTGTGCAAGAGCTTTTGCACAAAAAGGTATGTGTAGACGGGGAACAGGAATATTTTGCACAAAAAGAGGCAATCAAAAAAAGCACAGGTGCCCTGGTGGCCATTCTGTACATAGCAGAGTTTCCTTTTGAGAGAGCTTCCATGCAGTCTGGATGCTCTCTTGCACAAAAGCGCATCGCTTTTTCGATGCGCTTTTGCAGTGTGGATACGCTCCTGTGCGAGAAGCCTGTAGTGTAGAAATAGCCTCCGACAGTTGACAGAGGACAAGGCAGACAGTAAGAGTTTTATAAATACAAAAAGAAAAGAGCTTACAACACCAAGCATACAGTAGAAACTCAAAGATATGAACACCAGAGTTACGGATGGACCAGTCAACCATACAACACATGAAACCAGAAATAACAAATGCAATGCCCCTCTGCCATGTATACTGGCTACGCTGGACAGTCTCTGCAACAAAGAATAAATGGACACAAATCAGACATCTGGATAGTAATATACAAACTTGTAGGGGAACACTTTAACCTACCTGGTCACTCAATCATGGATTTAAAAGTAGCTATTTTTCTACAAAGGAATTTTACTACTCAATGACAGAGGGAGATTGCTGAACTGGAATTCATTGAGTGTCATCCTGGGCTTGAATAAAGATATTAACTGGTTAATGCACGGCAAAGTCAATTTCCCCTGCCATTGACATGCACATTTTCACATCAAAATCTACGAATGGGACATGTCCAATCCAGTTAATTAGCCTTATTAATATGGGTCCTGTAATTGACAGGTAACTGCTTTTGCTGTTATATATATATATATATATATATATCTTGGTTTCTGTTATTTCCACTCCAGCTCATCTGATGAAGTGAGTTTTACTCACAAAAGCTCATGATCCTATACATTTTAAAGTGCCACAGTACTACTTATTATTTTTAAAGTTACAGAGTAACACAGCTAATCCTTTCAGAAATAACCAGTCAGGCAGCAGCAGAGGCAAACAAAAAAGCCAACATTGCACTGTGCCTGTATTGCATCTTAGGGCTGCCTGTCCCACCTCCATGTACAGGACAGACAAAAAGATGCTGGGGCTGCCATCCATAGGCAGCAGTGACAGAGCAGCTGCTATGCTCAGTTCTGCACCACTTTAATCCTCTCCCCTATCACCACCTCCTGCCAGGTTGGGGAAATGCTGTTTACCTCCTTCAACACACACACACACACATTTCCCCCCACCCGCCACCCCCCGCTGGGAGGGGGACAAGTTTGCAAACTCATGCTGACACTGAGTAGAGCACTCAGTTGCCACTGTCACCCAGCCTGAAGGGTCAGTTGCTAGATCTGTAGCCTGAACTGTGCTTTATGAGGAGTTAGAAACATTTCAGAGTTGCAGACAGCCTCAATTCTTGAGCTGTCTGTAACTCTGAGTTTCCACTGTACATTAATTAATAGGTAAGAGGTCAGAGTCGGGGGCTGCTACGGGATGTCTAGGCACTCTAACAGGCTGTATATAAAATTATTCTATACAAAAGCCCAGAGGTATATATGCCACTTTCTAGGGTAGCTGCTTCACTTGTATGTCTTTCAGAGGACAGGGTAACACCCTGCATCTTGAGTTGAGGGGGAGGGTGGTATTTGGCTGGCCGGCTGAGAGAGGAGAGCGATTCTTAATGGCTTGGGTGGAAGAGGGGAAGTGATTCTCCATGGTGTGGGGAAAGGAGGGCAGTTGTACAACTGCTGGAGAAGGGGCCAGCATGGCGGTTGACTCACTACCTAGGAATGAGACTTTTAAAAAGGTCAGCTTATGCCTGGAACCTCCCCGTTTCTTTTTTTTTTTTTTACCTTGTTGTGGGTTGCCTCATAGTGGTTTTGCTTAGTCCTTCTTCCCCATGGAAGAACAACTCTATTATTTGTCCCAGTTGTATCTGCCCTTTATTCCCTAACCCACGGTAAAGGGATAATTGAGTGAGTTGTTTGGAACAAACAAAAAATAATTTTAAAGCATTAATTTTCATTCTTTCTGTATGTGTGAGAATCATAACTGGGCCACCATTAACTCTCTGGCCACACACAAAGAAGCATTCAGACTGACAAATTTGGGGTAAGAAATTAACTGGACTGTTGTGTACCATTTTGTTCCTTAACAATCTATATGGCAGACTCTCCCCGCCCCTCCCTCCCCCCCTCCCGCTCATGTTTATATGGCAGATATGGCTGCAAAACCAGTGGGAGTTAATACATTCAACATCCTTAGTACATTCTCTTTTCACTTATTATCTTACCTGTTTGAAACTTTTTAAAAGGAACCATAAGAACCATCCTACATTTTTGCTAAGAAAAGATCAAAGCATCAATAAAGTAGTCACAAAGTCCTATCTCTCTCACTTCACTAAATAAGAAATTTGTGGCTCAAAGTGATTGCTCTATGGTAGAGATGGGATGTCAGGGAATTAATTACGATGATCTTGTATTGTTTAAAGTGAAATCTAGCACAAGGCAGACCCAGATGTAGGTAATCCCAAGAGTTAAATTTATGACAAATAACACTTTCTTCTAAAAAGCCAGTGACACTATGGCAAACATTCAATCTATACCTTCTATAGTAACTTGGTTACCATTTCACATAGTTTACTTTTATCTGAAAGTGGGCAAAATCTTTTCTTTCTAGAAAGACAGCTTTGTTTTCAGTTTACTGCATTTTCCCCCCAATTCACAGAAATACAAACTTCAAAAACACAAAGGTGGACTGTTTCTGGTATCCTCAAAGTACACTGCTTCAATCAACACACAAACTCAAGATGCTACTGCAAGAAAGCTTTAAAAATTTAAAATCTGCAACGTTTATGAAATTTTAAACAAAGTCGTGGTTGATGAATGGCTACAGATATAAAAAAGTAATGGAACATAAACAGGAAAAAATACCTGCAGGAGTAAGGAGGAAAAACACACACTTGACTAAATGAGTAAATATAATTTAACATGTTTGAGGATAATAAGCTAATAGGAGCTTTAAATAAAGTTAACAAATGTTAAATATAGAATACCGGAAGTCCATGGTTTAAAAAAATGAGTGTGTTAATAAACGTTCAAAGTGCTGCATGCCAAAAATATTCCAAAAGGTTAGTAGCTTTTTTATAAGGAAATGTACTGGAGATATTACTTGTTTTATGTTATGTTTTTGTCCTTTAGTAACTGCAGACTACAGAAAGTGTTATTCAGTATTACGGAATGTATATGAGATAAAAATGGTTTCTTCCCTGAAAATTATGGAAGAGTAATAAATATGGAGAATGAATGTCGTATGCAATTCAGGTACCAAAAATGTGTATTATTCTCAAGTAAATTATTGGTGAAATATCAATAAGAAACTAATCATATGGAATACCCACTGACAGCCAAGTGTCCTTCTCCCAAAACATCTCTTGCCTCACGGCGGCACCTCGTCCCCCTCCCTCCCAACACCTCTCACCCACTGCAAAACAGCTGTTGCAGGGCATTAGGAAGCCTAGGGAGGGAGGAGAAGGAGCAGGAAGACGGCATGTGCAGGGGATGAGGTGGGGAAGAGACAGGTCATAGGCGGCGGCTTGAGGGAAGACTGTGGAATGGGGGCAGAGCAGGGGTGGGTATTGGCAGGTGGAGGTGGGGCTTAGGGGAATGGGTGGAGTAAGGGCAGGGTGTGCAGTTGGGGTCAAGCCCTCCCTAGCTAGAGGACAAATCAGTACTTACGACTGGAACACTTGGTCAAAAAGGGACCCTGGTGTCTCTAGTCAGAACAGCTGACTGGGTCAATAAAAGTCCCATTTGCTAGAGCAGCCAGCTCTGTGTGGCTTCTGTAAGTGGCCAGCCTGTCTCTCCGGCTTCTAGGCGCAGGTGCAGCTCATGGCAGGCACCACCCTACACACCAGCTCTACAGCTCTCACAGGCATCTGCGTATGGGGGCAGCGTGCAGAGCCCACTGGTCCTGGCCGTCCCTGTGGCTAGGAGCCTGAGGGACATGCCATCCACTTCTGGGAGCCATGTGAGGTAAGCATCACACAGAACCTGCACCCCCAAACGCCTGCCACACCCCAACTCCTTGACCCACACCCAAGTCCCCTCATACTCCACCACCCCTCCCACAACCAAACTCGATCCTGGAGCCCAGCTCCCAAAACCCCACCCAGACCCAACCTCCCGCCCCAGCTCATAATCCTCTCCTGCATCCAAACTCCCTCCTGGAGCCCATGACTCACATCTCCTCTCGCACCCCTATCTTTTCCCCTAGCCCAAGGCTCCCTACACACTCTGAACCCATTGGACTCAGCCTGGAGTCCCCCTCTTTTACTCTAAACCTCTTATCCCCATCCCCAACCCATAGCCCATGCCCACAGCTTGGTGCCCTTATTCCCCCCCCCTACACACACACACCTCAATCCACGGTCCAATTCCAAAGCCCCACCCTGTGAATTGCTCGTCCCCACCTCTCACCCCAGAGCACCTTTCTGTACCCCAAACCCTTTCCCCAACTCACCCCAGAGCCTTCACCTCCTCCAGCATCACAACACCCTGCTCCAGCCTGGTGAAAATGAGCCATTGAGCTAGGATGGGGGAGAGTGAGCGATGAAGGGGCGGGGGGGGGGGGGAATAGAATGAGCAGAAGGTGAGGCCTCAAAGAAGGGGTGGGGCAGGGATAGAGCCTTGTGGCAGGGGCGGGACAAGGATGTTGGGTTTTCTGCCATCAGAATGTTAGCAGCCCTTGGTAAGGTAGATAGCTGATTTACTGTGTGACCTTCCTATGCTTCAGTCAACAAACCTGGAATCTTAGTAAAAACAGGATCTACATATAAACTGTGCTTCCCTAGCTCAATACATTTAAAATATACTGTGGACATGGAGTTCACAGTTCTGCTTGAGCTAAAGCAAGCATAGTCTGAACCCCAAACAAAACTTCATATATTTTTCTTCCTGATTAATAGCCTAATATTTAGCTGCCAAAGAAAGTGGTCTAGAAGCTTGTACAGGTTGAACCTCTCTAGCCCGGCACCATTGGGCCTGACTGGTGCTGAACCAGAGAATTTTCCAGACCATGGGAGATCCATATTGTCTAGCAGTATGACCAACACTTCCAATGCTTACTGGGCTGTTAGAGGACAATTAGGGGTAAATTAGAGCAAAATAACAGCACAGAACACAGAGAGCCGGGGACTGGTGGCTGTAAACAAACTTTATGGGACTGAGGGAAACTTAGCGACACCGATGAAAAGTGGACCTCCAGCTAACTAAAATCATTCCAGATGATGGATATTTCTGGATCCGAGAGTTCTGAACTAGAGAGGTTGAACCTATAGTGTTATTTACATCATTTAACAGTATTTAGCTGTTCTCTTGATAAAGAACAAGACATTTCATGATGGAGTTCTGACCCTACTCTGAAGATAGGTCTGTCTACTCTGTACTGTCTACTACTCTGTATTGCAACACAATGGGGTCCCATTTTTGGTTTCATTAGGCACTAAAGCAGTATGTGTGATTTAATAATAGTAGTCAGACATTCAATCAAGGCTGCTAAAGCACGGGGGGCAAGGTTTCTAGCACTGACATGCAATAAATCCTGCTACACAGATACTGTATATACCTATATACATTGAAACATGGTCCTGTACAGCAGCATATCCTTTAAAAGGTTGGCACTTTGTGTAAATATTCCAATTCTAGCATCCTTTGGGGAAAATGAATATTTGCAACTGCCACTACTTTAACATAAATATGGTTATGCAGTACTTTTAAATTATATGTCACCAACTACTGCTAGTAGTTTAAATTGTGCTTTATTTCCAATGACTTTGCTAAGAAAACCTTTTATGAGACATACACCTTAAGTAATGTTCAGAGATTATAAGAGTTCCAGACAGCAAGCTACAGAGTTTAATAAATATTTTTGCATTATATTTTACAGAACAAGGAAGCTCTACATCAAACCATAATCATTAAATTCAGATATAAAATCCATAGTCTACCACTCTAAAATGTTTTGGAAAGCAAATATGTTGTCATAAGGAAGCAGAAAGAAGCATAAAAGGAGACAACCACCATAATACTTTTTTACTGGGAGTAATAACTTAAAACTGGCATTTTCTTACATTTTCCCTCTCTGTACATCTGCCTTGGAAACTTTTTATTTCTATACAAAAGATTTACTCTCTCCTTCTTGGAACACTAAAAAAGCAAAATAACTATATGCTATTGTTTACTTTAAACCAGTGTGAATATTCATTTCTTGAGATGTAACAGAGGGAATGCCTTTTTTTTCCTTTTATCTTGAGCTTTCTGATTTATTTAAAGCCTGACTATGAATGAGAATCTCTCAATACCTTTATATCACCAGAAACTTCAATGAATTACATCAGGGGATCTGTCAGACAGCTGACAGTTATATTTAGGTGTCAGAAAACCACAATTTAAACTGCAATGTTATAGCTCTTCCTCCAAACATAAGTTTTAAAAATGTATTTTGAATTCACTTCTTTTTAAAAATAAATCTAATACATTCTCAAACCATCATACAGAAAATAATTTTTAAAATTTATATGAACTTCAGTCTTTTTAATTGGCAGAACACAAGGTATGATGTTTGATATAAAACTAGAAGATTTACCTAGCATTGTTCGGGTTCTTCAGGGCAGGATCTGTGGGGGGATGGGGGATGCAGGAGTCAGAGCAGAGCTAGGAGATGTATGGTGGGGGTCAGGGTAGAGGGTTGGGAGGTTCAGGAGTCATGGCAGGGGGTGGGAGTGCAGGAGTTAGGGTAGGGCATTGGGAGGTGGAGTGGGTCTCAGGGCAGGGGATGAAGGCAGCCAGCAGCTGCTCCCTGGTGCCAGCCCAAGGTGGCGGAGTTCATGCTGTACAGCCATTGTGTTGCTCTCCCGAGCTGGCCTAGGGCAACAGAGGCCTTGCTGCATAGCTGCCAGCATTGCTTCCAGGGGCCAGCCCAGGTGTAAGCGGGAGAATGGTCCCGCTATTGTGGGGAACTTTCCTGGCTTCTATACTATCCCAGTGAAATGGACCAGTGAAAGGATCTGAGTCCCCGCTCCCACTTCTTTTACCCAAAGGCATTCCTGACCCTGAGGGCTCCCCTTCCACTCTCCTGAGTAGCAGAGTCCTCGAAATCCCAACAAGGTTGGGCCCAGGTTTTCTGGGGCTTAATCCCTGACCTTGTAGTCACTTAGGGTATGTCTAGACTACATGCCTCTGGCAACAGAGGCATGTAGATTAGGCTACCTGGCATAGGAAAATGAAGCGGCGATTTAAATAATCGCTGCTTCATTTAAATTAAAATGGCTGCTGCGCTGTGCTGATCAGCTGTTTGTTGTCTCAGCGCGGTAGTCTGGACGCTCCACAGTCGACATCAAAGGCATTTGTCGACCTCCCCGGTATGCCTCATGGGATGAGGTTTACCGGGGAGGTCGACAAATGCCTTTGATGTCGACCGCGGAGCGTCCAGACTACTGCGCTAAGCATGATGTGTACCGGTAGTTCGAATTAGAGATCTACCTACTCCGTGCCGCGTGTAGCCACGGGCACGGAGTTCGACCTAAGGGGATTTAAAAATGGCGCCCGCCCGGCAAGATGCAAATGAAGCCCGGGATATTTAAATCCCGGGCTTCATTTGCAACTTCGAATGCCTACATTAACCACCCTAGTTCGAACTAGGGTGGTAGTGTAGACATACCCTTCCTTATGTCTCCCTGCCCAAAGCCTGTTTTCCCCCCTTTGCTGGTCCCAGATGCTCACCACATCCAGCTGCAGACTGTGCTGCTTTGCCAGCCTCCAGCTCCTTGCGTTGTTTCTCTGACCCCTTTGGCTCTTAGGTCACTGTAGGTCTGCTTCTCACTGCAGGGTCTGCGCTCCTTGGGCTGTGTGTGCCTGGCTCTCACACTGCAGGTCTGCTTCTTAGCACAGGGTCTGCGCTCTGCGGGCTGTATGGGCCTTTGGCTCTGTCACTGCAGCACTGCCCCTCAGTACAGCTTGCTCTTCTTAGCTCTCTCCCCTTTTCTCAGAGAGACCCAGAAAATCCCAGCTCACATGGAGGATGGGACTTGGTCTTCTAATTCTCTAACTGATCTGTCCAACCTGTCAATCAGGCTGAGCTGGAGTGTTGGCCTCTTCCCATTGTCTCTGGGGTCTGTCAGTCTCAGGGCCCTGATTTCTCATGGACCCTTCCCCTTTTGGTACTGGGAGCTGGCCAACCAAAAACTCCCACTGAGTTTTAGTAAGGGGCTAACAGTCCCCTTACACAGGGCAATGGGGGGGTCACACTGCCCAGCCCACTGCTGCGCCATGGCTCTCTTGGCCTGTTGGGTGTGTACTTGCCTGCTGCTCCCCTGTGGTCAGTCTGGAGTATTGCTGTCCCCCATACTTGCTGCTTCCCTGTGGTCTTTTTGGAGAAGAACTGTCCGTGCTACCAGATCCCTTCCTTTCTGTTTGATGTGAAACAATCGCATTCTGTGGACATCCCTTTGTCCTGGCACAACCAAACTCTGACCTTGCTTTAAGTATTGATAAGAGGAAGCTGCATAGCAAATTTGGTGATCCTAGCTCTTACTATTTAAGAGGAGTTCTTGAACAAACAGACTCACAGACGGACGGACAGACAGATACACAGATTTTCTGGAATATAGTAGATAGATGGACTAAAGGTAGTTCTTCAAACAATTAATCAATTGGGACTGAATATTATACTTCTCAATCACTTAAAACACTATGATGGACAGTTCTGTCAAGCTCATTAATACTAAAGCAATTGCTGATAATTGCTCCAGGTTTCAACCTCTAATTAAAGCTAAGTGGATGGATTTGCATATAGTAAACAATAGAAGTTTCTTGCAACCACAGTCCCGGAGGCCTTGTCTGTTTCACAAATACAGTATCATTAAAACTTGAATGCTAATTACAGTTTATTGTTAAATGCAAATAGAAGTAATTCACTGGATATTTAGGTCTTTCTTTTTCAGATGTAGTTCTGTAGTTTATCTACAAGTACCCCAGAGAGTTACCAAAAAAAGGTAAAAGAAACAATGAAACACTCCACAGATCCTACTTCACTGTCAGGGTTAATAAAATGCTGTCAACTTTATTGACAGAATTCAGTTAAGTTGAACTAAGTAAGTCAATTAGCCTTTGCCATTTGTTTAATATTAGCTGGGCAACACATTGTAGCTCCCTACCCCCAATTAAAAATAATTAAGTCTAAGTTACTCATGCTTCACATCCAATACTCATCAGTAGTAAAACACTAGCATGACCTTTTCAAAACTATGCTCATAATGAACACAAGGTATGTAATGCCACATGCAATGAAAAAAAAACATCTGGAGATTATTTTAATGACAAAAGTAGAAAATGTTAAGACAATGTCTTGACAGAACACATTACTTTTTAAAAATGTATTTGCAGTTTGTCCTACACCCACATACAAGAGCCCAGTAGGAGAATGCAAGGAGAGCATTTCCCATCCCATGAAAACACAAGAGAAGAATCCTTCATGGAGTTCTTAACTGTGGCATAAAATCAGCTCAGCCAATGTGCTGGCCCAAATATTAAATCTCTAAGCTAGCACAGTCTGGAAGTTAAGGGTACAGAGAGTATGAAATAGATAGGCAAACCTCTCTTGATTAAAGGAGCAACAAACAGTCAATCATATATGCAGTAGCTCGCACTCAGACATACTGTCCTGTTACCCATTCGCCTCTGATAAAGGGCAGGATTTTTTCCAATTAGTTTTATTCCAAAACTACAAATGGACTAAACTTCCAATATGCCAGAGAAAACTGAGGCACTGGTGTTCAAGAACAGCCCATCCATAGCTAAAGAAAAACACAATCTTGCCAATGTCACTATTTACTGACTGTGAATATACCATGGAGAAACCTCACTTTTCATCATGATACTTTTAGAACCGTGTTTATGATTTTTCATGGTCAGTCCTTAGATATTTTACATTTCACTTCCTCATTCTTCCAATCCACACCAACTAAGTAATGCATTATACACTGAGTAATCAATATTCATCAATACCTATTTCACAAAAGCTGTGACTTGTATGAAGAGAGTAAATTCATGTCACTTCAAATATAAATAATTAAAAATGAAGGGCATACACTCAAACTGATGCAGTTAGATTCCTTTATATTTTCTCTCTCCAAATGTAAACAGTTTCGACTCCCACATAACTGTCTGTCTTTAAAAAAAAATGTCCTAGAAGTCCTATCAACAACTGAAATTCAACATGAATTTAGGTACTTTCTCTTCCTGCCACCCAAACACTTCTTTGTTCCCCCTTTCTTCATTGCTGAAGACAACACCACCAACCTCCATTCATTCAGGTCTGCAATGTTGGGACCATCTTTGACTTTTCCTGGACACCCAGGTTGTAGCCAAATCTAACATCCTATCCAAAAAAGAGAGTGGTCCAAATTATCTCTTGTATCTGTTGCTTAGCTAATCATCTAATGAGCTATACTCTTTCTTGATTTTTTTCTCCCTCTCTTAGTTCTGCCAAAAATCCCAGTTTTATAATCTCTTTAGATATATTTCCATATTCCCATATTAGTATCTTTTTCCATGCTATCCCCTTTACAGGAAGATCTCCAAACCAGTGTGTGCCAGGCCTTCATTCTCCAATCAGATGCAACCATAAGAACACATTTTGTTTGCCATTAAGCCCACAAATATTTACCTCTGTGAATCAAATACTTTTGATTGACCACAGGAAGAGACACAGAAAATAAGACATGTGAGAGAAAGAAAAATATAATTAAAAGCACCTCTGTTTTCCTAGTGCATGTTGTTTTATCTGTGCCTATCTTTTAAACCACAGTTCTACAAACACATATGTCTATGGTTAACTTTATGCATGTGAATAACACTACTGAACTCAGATAAAAATATAAGAACATAAGAACAGCCATACTGGATCAGACCAAAGGTCCATCTAGCCCAGTATCCTATCTGTCGACAGTAGCCAATACCAGATGCTCCGAAGGGAGGGAACACAACAGGTAATCATCACGTGATCCCTCTACTGTCATCCACTTCCAGACAAACAGAGACTTAGGATTCCATTCCTACCCATTCTGGCCAAAAGCCATTGCTAGACCTAACTTCATGAATCTATCTAGCTCTTTTTTGAACGCTGTTAAAATCCTAGTCTTCACAACATCTGGCAAGGAGTTCCATAGGTTGACTGTATGCTGAGTGAAGAAAAACTTCCTTTTATTTGTTTTAAACCTGCTGCCTATTAATTTCATTTAGTAACCACTAGTTCTTATATTGAGGGAATAAGTAAATAACTTTTCCTTATTCACTTTTTCCACACCAGGCATGATTTTATAGACCTCTATCATATCCCCTATTAGTCTCCTCTTTTCTAAGATGAAAAGTCCAAGTCTTTTTAATCTCTCTTCATATGGGACCCGTTCCAAACCCCTAATAATTTTTGTTGCCCTTTTCTGAACCTTTTGCAATGCCAATGCTAATCTTTTTTGAGATGAGGTGACCACATCTGTATGCAGTATTCAAGATATGGGTGTACCATGGTTTTATATAGAGGCAATAAGATATTCTCTGACTTATTCTCTATCCCTTTTTAAATGGTTCTTAACATTCTATTTGCTTTTTGACTGCCGCTGCACACTGAGTGGATGTTTTCAGAAAACTACCCACAGTGACTCCAAGACCTCTCTCTGGAGTAGTTATAGCTAATTTAGTCCCCATCATATTATATGTATAGTTGGGATTATTTTCCAATGTTCATTACTTTACATTTATCAACATTAAATTTAATTTGCCATTTTGTTGCCCAGTCACTTAGGCTACATCTAAACTACAATCCTTTTGTGGAAGAGTAAATGCAAATGGAGTGCTCATTTGCATATGTCGCACTCTCATTTGCATTTCCTCTTTGTTTCCCTTTTGCACAAGAGGTTTTTGCGCAAAAAAGCACTGTGTAGGTGGCACCTTTTTATGCAAAAAAACCCTTTTGCACAAGAGCCATTCTTCCTATGAGGCTACATATAAACTATGATCCACAGGAAGAATGGCTCTTGCGCAAAAGGGGGTTTTTGCACAAAAAGGTGCCATCTACACAGCACTTTTTTGCGCAAAAATCTCTTGCACAAAAGGGAAAGGAAGAGGAAATGCAAATGAGAGCATGACATATGCAAATGAACGCTCCATTTGCATTTGCTCTTCCGCAAGAGGATCGTAGTTTAGACATAGCCTAAGTTTGATAAAATTCTTTTAAAGCTCTTCACAGTCTGCTTTGGTCTTAACTAGGTTGAACAGTTTGGTATCATCTGCAAATTTTGCCACCTCATTGTTTACCCCTTTCCCTAGATCATTTATAAATAAGTTGAATAGGATAGGTCCCAGGACAAACCTTTGGGGGACTCCACTAGTTACCTCTCCACACTCTGAAAACTTACCATTTATTCCTACCCTGTGGGTGTGTCTAGACTACAGGGATTGTCGACAAAAGTGGGCTTTTGTCGACAAAACTATACCTGTGTCTACACTGCCACCGAGTTCTGTCGACATAACGTCGACAGAACTCAGAAGTTTTGTCGACGGCTGTAAACCTCATTCTACGAGGAATAATGCCTTTTGTCAACAGAGTTCTGTCGACAGAAGGCGTTATTGCATCTACACTGTCCTTTGCGTCTACACTCTCATGTCGACAAAGCGGCTTGCTTTGTCGACAGAACTGGATGTAGTCTAGACGCTCTTTGTCAACAGAAGCTTTGTCGACAGTATCTGTCGACAAAGCCTCTGTCGACAAAAGCCTGTAGTCTAGACGTACCCTTTGTTTCCTGTCTTTTAACCAGTTATCAATCCATGAAAGGACCTTCTTTCTTATGCCATGACAACTTAACTTCACTCATGTCTCTAAGTATCAAAGTATTTTTTTGCAGGACAGGGGTCACTGCAGTCTCTGGAGCAAAAATAATTTTGATTGTGGCTAGTGTAGTGCCAAACACATCTTTGGTGCTTAGTAAATAATTCTGTGGTTTCGTCTAGTCCATGATAGCAGCCAGTTTTGTTATTAACTCTCACAATACCCCTGTGTTTAGCATTTTTTTAGCATTAATTTCTTAAGCAAAGCCATAAATTGCTTTGAGAAGTCTGAATGATTAGGAGCTAGGAACCATTAGTAACAAGGAACACATTGAAATGGAAAAGGACAATATTAGAAGTGTGCAAATCTTCTGCAATGCAATCCAAAGTACGAAAAACACATATGATTGCATGTGACATCATAAAAGCAAACTAATGAGAGGCTTGTGTATACCTTACTGTCCCCAGAATTCTCAGAATTCTGATATTTCTCTGCTGGAGAATCCTATCTCCCCCATCTATTTTATTTTAATAGTTTTATTCCCCTGATTATCTTGCTGGACATCAACATAGCAGAAGTTACAGGGACAGACCCTTCCTCTCTCTAACTTGTGATCTGAATGGTTTTTGTTGAGTATGATCACAGTGAGCCGCTTTGCACAGAACACGTGAAGACACTTTCTCTGATCTAAGCAATTTACAGTCTAAAATGGACAATTAATTCAGTTCAGACATACAGAACGAAAGCCTGGCCCCACTCGGGTCACGAAGGCCAGGTTTTCAGACAATCCACAATGCACTGAGGGGGAAAAGAGATGACAACCTTATCTTGGAAGTGGTTCAAACATTTTCAAGATGTTTATTCCTCTAAAACAATGATTTTCTGAAGTGCATTGCTCGGTGCCATTGTGCCAGAGCACCCTTAAACATCTTTTCCCCCCAACTGATATGTTAGATGATGATGTTGGTATGCGTACAGGCCCACTTCTTCCACACAAAAGGAAAGTCTGTTGAATCAGATGAGTTTGATTTATTTATCTTTCATAAAAAAACATATTTTGGATAAAAGTACTCGCAAAGTGCTGAATATCTATATCAACATCTATAAATATATATATAAAAGCGCTAGGAAAGTCTAGAGAAAAAACAAGAAAGTGGGTAGAGAGTACTTTCTTAGTAGGCCCAGCACAAACGTGCTTTCTCTGTATAGATTTCATTACTTTCAGATTATTTCCATAAAAGAAAGTTTCATCTAGATTAATAATTGTTTTAATAATCATGGACACAATGTTTTGTCCCCAAATTCAAACATCAGAAGCCATAAAAATCTGATTATTCTATTGCCCATAAAATATATATGGCTTACAGGGTGCAATTTGTTTTATGCACTCAAGGAAGCAAAAAAGTGGGTTATTAGGGAAGAGACCATTAAAGACAAATGTCTGAACACCCACTTATGGTAATTAATGATTTTTGTCAGCACATCACCATTCCCCTTTATGATGAAAAGCCCTTAAGACTGTCTGTTAATAGTGCCACTATTGTTTACTAATTATTTGAACTAAGAGAAACACTTAATCTTGATCAACTGCCATTTCACTCTAATGAAATTCAACCCTTTCCCGTAACCTAAGACACTGAGATAAGCCACACAAACAGCTTGAGCACTGTGGAGTGAAGACTTCATTAATGACCTTAGTTCCATTTCTGTTCCCTGATCCATACCATCATCACATACTTAGGTGAAAAGACCTATGCACAAATGAGAAGGTGCACCCTGTTAATTGTCTACACATATTAAACTTCATGACCACATATATGCATTTAGCAAAAGGCACAAAGACTGGTGATACTATAATAGCATATTTTTATAATTTATATATTTTTATACTCCAGTCCAGCAAACACTTCCACACGTAAGTTGTCTCTTTGAAGTCAACAAAAGTATTTACATGCTTGTAGTCAAATGCACAATGGTTTGCAGAATTGTGTCTATAATTTTGATTTTACAAAATTTTGTCTCCTTGACTATCTCTAGATTGCATGTCCATAGTAAGCGTTCTGTCTACTACAGTATGTTTCTGTCTCAGGTTAACTGGGACTTTTCTTTGCTGAGGTCTGTGCTACTCTACATTCTTTAAAAGACAAGGGAATTGCAATCTTAAACCAACAAAATGTTGTAAGTTTCAGACTAAAGTGTCATATTTTATTTGGCTCGAAACACTTTTATAAAAATAAAACCAATTCAAGTGGGTACTATATTATTTGTACACTAGGAAAAAAATATTCAGAATTATATACCCCAAGCCCTCTTTAGGACGGGTCATATTTTTTACCAAACTCCCCCGATGCTTGGCCAACATCCTTTATTTTCCCCCAAAGTACCTCATTAAGATTCGCAAGATATACACAGTTGTTTTATAAACCTTTTTGACTCTCCCTCTACTTACAAAGCTAAGCACATAACATCATTTTGCACTGCATATTTATTTTGAAGGTTCAACTTTTGCCAAAAACACAAGGGCTGGGGTTTTCTTCCAGGAAATGACAAAGAAACATTGTTTAATTTATTCAGGAAATTTTGTAAAACGAAACAACAGTATTTCAACTGTACACAACAGTTGGGGGGCAAGATTTTAAAAAAATTTTACATGAATATAACAACAGAGGGTGAAGAGTTTTTGGTATCACATTATTTTCCAACTACAATGAGGAAATGCTCTCTTCACTTTTATTGGTTGAGCTCTTATAGATACCCAAATCAGAATATTACAAAGATAATTTTTAAAACATCTAAAGTATCTAAGTAATTTTCTGTTTTGGTTTTATTACTGCTCTGAGGGCCTGATCTAATATTCATTTAAGACAATGGTACTGGATCAGGCTTTGATTAAAATCCATTACAATCCATTACAATCAAGGCTACTTGAAACAGAGTTGTTCTAGCACTGCCGGATAGTCCCACTTCTAAATATTCAATATATTTTTGACATTGAGTAGTGTGTAAATATAGCCAAATGATATATCACTTATCTTATGTACAATAAATTCTACTAAAGAACACCATGGATTTTTTTTCCAGAAATATTGATAATCAACAATATCAAATAAAGACAATAGGTCTTATGGGTGCTGATGCCCCTGCCTTTAGTCTACCAGATGAATGCTTTATTAAGCCTTCAGCCTGTATGCCACACAAGTATGTGTACACAGAAATAATCAAAGGGGAGGAAAAGGTTACTGGTCAACTTCTTGGATCTCAGAAAGGCATATCTGGTGATTCTTATTTATATTGGTCAAGTCTACACAAGGTGCAAGGAAGAGGAGAATCGGGCCCATTCATTCCAGAGGGCCAAACTAATGGACTTTTATTTACATTAAAAATGTCCGTGTTCCAAATGTAATGGTCTAGTGTGAAATATCTAATATGTCAGCTCCCGTTTTGGGACTACACAGTTATGTGAAGTATACACCAGGCAGGCTGCTCTTTTGACCATGTGGAAATTACTTATAGCTAAGATGCCAATTAGTAATAGAGTTTTTAATTTAGTATTAGCATCTATGAACTTACTGCCATTTTTTCCTTTCATCTTCTTTTATTCAAAGAATCATAAAGAACAGAGCAATTTATAGTGTTCACAGAAAAGGAAAAGGTTTGCAAAGTGAAAAATGTTATCTGGAAATCTGAAAAAAAAATCGCTATTTTAATAAGACCTTTAGAAAAAGAAATGCTAGAGTGAGCTCTAGTTTAAACAAGTAGAAGTCCTAGATTTAAAAAGCTCAGTGGCTTAATTTTTTGTGTGTGCTATTGTGTTCCAGGAGGGAAGCAGACACAAGGGAAAAAAGCAAAACTAACAATTTACCTGTAACTAAGCCAGTCTAAAATGGCTGCCTATACCTGTCAGTTAAGTCCTAAAACAGGAACAAAACACATTCATAATACAACATCAAAATAAAGTAATCTCTTAAAAAGAATATATATATTCTAAAGTTGATCCATCATGTATCTAATCTGCAATGTTTACTTCCATGGGACAAAATATCCACATGTAGGTATCTTAAAATACACAATTTACAATCATATTTAGCCCCCTAAGCATCTGGCCAAATTGTCAGACTTCTGATTTACTTCCTGTGGATCTCATCAGCAAGTCTGAAAATCAATCCACTTAACTAGATATAAAATACTTGGACTGTCATTGCAATTTTGTTCTCAAGAATTAAGAAATGTCTATTTAATCACAGCATAACCTTAACACTGGCTAATTGATTATGTTATTTTAATACGATTATTTTTGTTACCTTAACTTTGGTTTCTACATTGCTTTCTTTAAAGAAATGCTGGTAATGGGCCACCATCAAATAATATATTTACCAACTCTCACAGTGGCATTTTTGGTTAAATATTCACAATTGCTATTTCTTGAGAATATTATATATGTAATTTTATGTGAAAGGTTATGTAGATTACAAAATGTAGTTTAATATGAATATTATCAATTTATAAACAAATATTAACTTGGCAATACTAAAATTTATTGTGTCTAAGGATCTCCTTGAATCACAGCTTGGTTGTCTAAAAATTGTAGCTGAGTTGAGAACAAGCCATAGAAAATTGTAGAAAAGTAATAATGGACCATATCATTTGTGGTAAGAAAGTCCATTATTACTTCTCTATGATTTTCTGCTGTGAGCCACCCAAGACCCACTATCAGCTGCTAGGGCCTGAGAGGGGTCACCCAAGAGCTGGCAAAATTGCAATGGAAGCCTCATATTCCTGAATCTGTAATTTCTACCATATCACAAGTTAAGTAGAGCCTTAATTATGCTCTTAATTTTTCACTTCTGGACTTTAAATGTAAATAATGTGAAAGCCATTTTGTCAATAGGCAACCTTTCAACTGGTTGTTGAGAAAGATTTTTGGTTCTGGAACAGCAGACTTTTTTAACCCCATCTTTCTTTTCTGTGTGAGCTTGTGTAGATAGATGAAGATAATTTAAAACATGAAATGTGTGGATGGAGGGGTCCCAGATAATTAGATAAAAAGAGTAAGTGGGACTGGCTTTAGTGACAGAAGCTGGAAAGCAACATCCATATTCCAAGAATTAATATGCAATTACTTTGGAATGAATCTGCCAAAGACAACTTGCTCTCTACAAGTAATCCATTCACAGTGCATTTGTAAGAGTGACAGAAACTACTAATCAACAAGAACATCGATGTATAAGTAATACACATTTCCGTTCACATTGCTTTGGGTGCTGAAAGAATTCAGTGATGAGAGTTGGTGTTATAGAATATGGTCCTGTGACAGGGTATATGCATTTCATGCTAGCATGGAAGGGAAGGGAGGAGCTGCTTTGGGCTGAAGTGGCCTCACCCATCCTCACCTGTAAATCACACCAGGGTTGGAGGAGGTGTTAAAAAGAGGGAAGTCCACTCAGATGGGGGCAGCCCTGAGAAGGAAACAGATGACTGAGCATCTCCTGACCTCGAAAGAGGACTGATAGTTGGCACAACTCCTGCCCTTACAGAAGGAAGGTACAAGAGGCCTTGATCTGAAACTCGCATTTAGATCCCGTGAAGTCTGAAGTGGACACTGATACCCCCAGGGACCTTCTGAAGGAAGAGAGGCTCACATCTTGGTGGGAGCTGCTTAGAGCGTTTTTTTTAACCTTTCTGTTGTTTAGCCCTTTTTGCTGACTACAGGCTGTTTGGTGGCATTACCTGGGACTCAGACAGGAGACAAGACAGTCAAGAGGCCTCCAGCTGGAAGGTGAGGGCAGGCCCACTAGAAATACATGGCAGCATTCTGTTGGGGTTTACATGGAGTGATTGGACTCATAAATGTGCACTCCCCAGGTAGCCTAAGGGGGACTGTGGGCAGATTCATGATAGGTTCCCATCATTATTACTATTATTTATATTGGTATAAGGGACAATGGACACACATAATGAAGACAGCCATTGTCTCAAAGTGCTCATATGGTGTGTACAAGACAAGAGACTGCCAGTGGACACAACAACTAGATCAGCAAAGCACAACGTAAGCATGAGATAATTGCACAAGAGAAGAATGAATGTAATGAACAGTGGTCACAGCTGCCTGGCCATTGTCACCAGCTGCCTGGTCATTGTTCAGAATTTTCAAACCCAGTCAGCTTTTTCTTTCTTGTGTTAACTTCGGTAATGGAGAATCATGCCTTTTGTCCAAATAATAGCAAGCTCTTAAACACTGGACTGTTTCTGCACTTGAAAACCCATGAGACAATGTCATAATCTATGCTAATTTTATCTACCATCTATAAAATGTTGATCAGCAAGGCATGTGCATTCTGTGCATGAATGTAAAAACAACAGTTACGTTCTGTGGATATAGTCAGCAAAAATCTCCTTACGTTTTGAACATTATGATTCGGTAGGTCAAGAGTGAGGAACACAAACAGTTCACAAAATGTATAAAGAGGTGCTTTTTTCATACTTTTAACCTAAAAAATATTTATTAAATCTATTCCAAGATTTTAGGACAAATATTAGCTAATAATGACATTTAAACCTACAATTCTGAAGACATGTGGTTGTGGCAGATGGGTGAATGCTCTGTAATAATTTGTGAATACTGCACATATCCTAGTAATAAAGATATTTACTATATACTGTTTTGCTGAATATTGGGAAATTTACGTATAACTAGTGGGTTAAATCAACACAGCTGTTGGTAAACTAACAGGAAGACTAAACAGTGACTCAAGAAAACTCATCCTCAACAAACACTTGTGGACTGTTACAAGACAATGAAAGTGCAACTACTGGCAAGAAGGCTTGTTTGGTCTCCTATAAAGTTCACTAACCTGATTCTGGGCAGCAGGGACCAACACCAAGATTGAGAAGGGGTGAAAACAAAAAACTTGTGGATGGATAAAAGGTGATCCATCTTTCTCTCACGGGAGTGTATGTATTGGGGAGTGGTTATGGGGGAATACTGAAGAGGGAAGGATTTTGGGTGCTGGGTTTCAGAATTTCAAATGTTTTTTCAGCCATTTTGTAGTCAAGTTCAAAAATGTGTGTACAAGATGGGTGGGGGTGCTTCCTTCTCCACTCTCCTCATGTTACATGACCCAAATGCTGCCTCTGGCTCTGAGTTTTTGAGTAAAGCTCCTATTTTCTTTAATACTAGGCTGTAGCCCCCAAATGAGGGAGGCAAAATACAGCTCTTCCATATGTGAAAATGGCCAGGGTTCCCTCCTTTGATTTTATTTCATACCTTTCCTGGGAGGAGGAGAAGCAAGAGGGAGTCTTGTGCGTGAATTTTCTCTCCACTCTGCTCATCTGAGGAATTAGGTTTTGCCCACGAAAGCTAATGATATATATATATATATATATATATATAGTTAGTCTCTAAGGTGCTGAAGGACTACTTGTTGTTTTTAAAGTTACAGACTAACAAGGCTATGCCTCTGAGACTCCTCACCTTGTAAGGTGTTTTTTTCTCTTATTTTTAAAGAAATCCAATGTTATTATTATAGGACCAGTTGCCCCTTAGTCCCCTTTCTGATTTCAAAGCACCTCCTCAGATCTCAGTTCATATGACTTTACCACTTCTGGTAAAGCAAAGGTTGGAATCACACATCTCTTCCACTCTTAGGCCAGGTCTACACTGGACCTGGAAGGTCGGCTTAAGATAGCTGGAGTCGGCTTATCTTAAACTGAGCCTGGTGGCGTCTCCACAGCAGGAAGCCGACAGAAGCAAAGGCTCCCATTTACTTTCCTTACTCCTCATAAATGTGAGGAGTAGAGGCCCCAGCCAGAGCTGCCCTCAGCGTTTGATTTACAGGTCTATGTTAGACCTGCTAAATCAAATGCCAGAATGTCAATGTCTAGCGCAGTGAGTAAAGACGTAGCCCAGGGCCCAGTGTAAGGGCACAGTTTCCTATGAATCGACCACGCTTACCCAAGCTGGCCTAATTGGGTCCAATACTTACAGTTCTTATCTGCAGGAATCTGCAACCAGTGATGACTATAGTGACCAGACAATCTTCTTAAACCCAAGTTTGTTTAATCTTAACAGTGGGAACAAAGCATCACATAACAGAAAAAGGATTTTTAAACAACGAATGGTCTATATACATATGTATCTTTCCTAATGGCTTACCATCTCCCTGCTGGAATCTTATAAAGAACTAGTTTCTTCAGGCACCTAGCTTGCGCACACACACACACGCCCACGCACATACACCTCTGATCTCTGACCACAACATTGCTGAAAAAAATTAAAAATTCTGAGACCAAGCTTCCAAAATCCTTTGTTCTTTAATGCTGTGCAAAACCCAAAATTCCACACAGTACTTTTCTAATGACAAAGAGTTTTATTAATTTTCTCCAAATTGTCAAGAAACTCATCCCTGTACCGTCATGGAAATACAGGCAGAGAGTTCAGGCCAAAACACATTTCAAAGTCAAAGTTACATGGTGGCTGAAAAGGGGTTGAGAGTAAAAACAGATATTTCCTTAATAATGACAAGGATGCCATCCTGCACAATATAACTGAAATCAGGTGGAATCTTTCAGAATGAAAGACACACTACAAAATGCAAATTATTATTCATGTTTCTTATTTTCCCTGTCTCATGGTACCCTTCTGAGAAGGGAAACTAAAATGCTCAATCCTGGTTTTCTAAGAATCAGATACTTAGATGTGACTTGTCATCCTGTAGAAGGCTAAAAAAAGAGTATTTGGTGGCATGGCATGCAGGGGTGTCCCTACCCATATGCAGAATACACAGCTGCATAAGGCAGCTGAAAATTTGGGGCACCACTGAGTCTTAATGTCCACTCATGTATCTCCTCCTATCCCTGTTCTGTGGCTCTGCTCTCTCCAGAGAGGATCTAGTTAACTTAAAAATGAAAATGCCTGCCTGAGCAATTAGCAGAACATTGAACCTGAGAAAGAGCCATTCAAGTGGTAATGAAGCCATTTAACAGGCATTTGCCAACCCCAGGTACACCTGTCAGTTTTGGATTTTTTTAATAGTTCATAGTTTGTTGATGGAGATTATAAAATCACATCTCTAAAAAACTGTCACACACACACACACACACACACACACACACACACACACACCCAGCTTCCACTGGCCATCAGGGCATCAGTTTAATAATACTGTGTAGGGACTCATAAATCCTAAGGGGGTCCCTGATGGCACATCAGCAAGTTTAACCCTACAGTGTCTTGTGTGTGAATTACTGGAGACAATTATGTTAAAAAAAAAAAACCTAAAACAAACAGCTGCTTTTAATCCAGCATCTTAAAAAAAAACAAAAACAAACAAACCCCAAAATGAAGCATCCTGTGGCAGTTTCTTTTCCTTGCCTTGTCTCCAACCCTTAACCACTTCCAGTGCACAGACTACGTGACAAATTGTAGGCTATGCCCATTCGTAGATTTCAGTGTGCAATTTGTCCCACACCAATTGGAATTCTGTGTGCAGAGCAAGGGCAAGCTATTACCCTCATCAGGTTTTTCGGTAATAAGAGGAAATGGCATTTGTAAATGAGCAACATTTACAATGTATAAAAACATCTCGCACATGTTTGATCAAATTAAAGGCACAAATTCTTCACCTATAAAACAATCAAACCAAACAGTTTATCTTCTTTGAAACCTGTATTTGGCTGAACAGCACAGAGACGCTAGAGAAAATCTCAGTGATTAAATCCCCCATTCTCTAGAATTGACATTCTCTCTGCAGAAACTTTAAATCGTTTTAAAGTTAGGTGATTAATAGGAAAGCATGAAAGAATAAATAAGACTATTTACTTGCAGGTCAGAAGACGTTATTTATTCTTGTCTTTTTCCCCCTCCCCTTCTGCAAAGCTGATCCATTACCAGCATCTCTGAATGTTAGTCGTCTTAGAATATGCACAACATGCTTCAGATAGCACATGGCCAGGATTCATCATCAAATTTGGTCTGCAGTTTGGACCTTTAGTTTCCCCAGCTTGGGCCGGGTACTGACAGTGCTGATAATGTAAGTGTAACATAGCCACAAGCACAGACCCATTATTAGTATATCCTTTTTCTCTTTTTCTTTCCTTTTATTATCACATTCCCTTTCTTGTATGCTTTGTAGTAATTTTCAATATACAAGCACACTTTTTACCCAGCCATATTAGTGATATTATATACATATATTACCAAGAAGATCTCACCAAACTGAGTGATTGGGCAAAAAATGGCAAATGAAATTTAATGTGGATAAGTGTAAAGTAATGCACATCGGGAAAAATAACCCCAACTATACGTACAGTATGATGGGGGCTAATTTGGCTACGACAAATCAGGAAAGAGGTCTTGGAGTTATCGTGGATAGTTCTCTGAAAACTTCCACACAGTGTGCAGCGGCGGTCAAAAAGGCAAATAGGATGCTCGGAATTATTAAGAAAGGGATAGAAAATAAGACCCAGAATATCTTACTGCCCCTGTATAAAACTATGGTACGCCCACATCTTGAATACTGTGTACAGATGTGGTCTCCTCACTTCAAAAAAGATATTTTGGCCTTGGAAAGGGTTCAGAAAAGGGCAACTAAAATGATTAGGGGTTTGGAACGGGTCCCATATGAGGAGAGGTTAAAGCGACTGGGACTTTTCAGTTTAGAAAAGAGGAGACTGAGGGGGGATATGATAGAGGTATATAAAATCATGAGTGGTGTGGAGAGGGCCGATAAAGAGAAGTTATTTATTAGTTCCCTAAATAGAAGAACTAGAGGACACCAAATGAAATTAATGGGTAGCAGGTTTAAAACTAATAAAAGAAAGTTCTTCTTCACACAGAGTGTAGTCAGCCTGTGGAACTCCTTGCCAGAGGAGGCTGTGAAGGCTAGGACTATAATAGAGTTTAAAGAGAAGCTAGATAATTTCATGGAGGTTAGGTCCATAAAAGGCTATTAGCCAGGGGATAAAATGGTGTCCCTGGCCTCTGTTTGTCAGAGGCTGGAGAGAGATGGCAGGAGACAAATCGCTTGATCATTGTCTTCAGTCCACCCTCTCTGGGGCACCTGGTGCTGGCCACTGTCGGCAGACAGGATACTGGGCTAGATGGACCTTTGGTCTGACCCAGTACGGCCATTCTTATGTTCTTATGTATTACATTACATTACTTCAGAGAGGACAGATAGCTAAGTGACCAGCTAGTGCTTTGGAGAACTAGGTTCAAGTCCCTACTCTGCCCAGACTTGCTGTGTGATCTTCACACAAGTCTGTTCCTCATGTGCAAAATAAGGGTAAACAGCTCTTCCCTTTTCAGAGTTGTTGTGAGGCTAAGCACAATTACATCTAAGCACCTTGTGATCTTTATAGCAATATCACACATAAAAGTACCTCAAGTAAACAGACACTTTTAAAAAAGGAAAACACTGAATAGTTTATGGGGTTTATGAGATAATAATAATGATAAAATCATATTTTCAGCAGCAAAAAGGCGTTTAGGTTTAAAAACTGAGCACCTGACATAAACATGCTGGCTGCCCTAAATTTCTCAACGTGAATCAAAGTACATTGTCTTGTGAGGGGGTTGTGTTTTCTTCTGACATTTCTGCTGACATATGGGGACCTTACACATCCACATAAAGAATATTCCATTATTGCATTGCTGTAATCATTGAGAGTCCCAGCTTCTCTAATAATCATAATAATTCCTGCCTGGTTTCAAGTTTCTTGGTGGCTGCAGTCATCTGCTAATACAATACAAAGCTTTATTTAAATGTTCTTATTTTTAATACTATAGTTGTTTTAGATTTCTCTGAATAGAAGTGAGTTGATTTTAATGAATTACAAGGTAGAATTCTGTATTCTAAGGAGGAAAATGAAGGAGAGGTATATTTCAAAAGATCAGTGGATTTCAAAACAATGCCTTCTAGTTCAGTCAGGAAATTCACACTTCAATATACATTAAATCAATGAGTTTTTGCGGGTTGTTTATACTGATTGTAATGTCTTTGAAGAACTAGACAAAACACAGCCCCGAATATTCTAGCTTGGATAGAATCTGATGTGTAAGTGACAAAAATCAGACATTAAAAAAAGCAGTGGAATATGACACTTATTTCTGCTGCGAACTAATAATCACATTTTATTGTGCGAGACATCAGCTTCATGTGTTGGCCACATGGATCAAACAGTTTCAAGAGTTCAAAATATTGTCATTGCATAATATGCAGTAGCTGGATTTTTTTCCCCTCAAATAAACAAATAAAAAAGAGTGCTTATTGTTTAAGCTGGTTTATACTGCTGGCTTTCCTAGAAAATGCACATGGGCTGATGAGTCTCATTCCAGAAGGCAGAGGAAGTTCAAAGCATAAAAGAACACCCAGGAGATGCCCCTGAGTTGAGAGTGGGAGAAAGATGTAGTGGAAGTGGTTGAGCAACTAGAGAAGCAGAATAAACATAGCTTCTTCGGACAGTAAGACTAGGATAATAAGAACGTGAAAGATGATAAACATGAAAGGAGTATTGGCTAGGCAGAGATGTGAAGTCCAAGAAAAAAAAATCTGTGGTAGAGACTTGGTATTAGAAAATGTTGTGAGTGGGAAGCACCTTCAACAAATTTGATGTCTCACCCATCCAAGATGTCTCTTTAGAAGAGATTTTCTGTATTGCTCAAGTGTGAAACTCAGTACAGCAGCTCCTATGTAGATATGCTGGCCATCTGTGGGCAGTGTGGGGACAGTGAAGCCTCCAATGGAAATTCTCCATTTGATTTTATTTTGTAGGTTTCTAGGTTTGGCCTGTCCGGGAGGTCTATATTTGCAAGGAAAGTAGTACTGAATTGGTCTCTGTTTACCAAACATTTAATGAAAACAAATATGGTCCTGCTTATTTTAATGTATTCTGTTATGAACACAGTGAAATCATGTTATGGGCTGAGTTAAAAACTTCAGGGAGGTTGATGGATGTGAAAGCAGTAACTGTCAGGAGAAGTTCATCACAAACCTTCCCCCCCCTTCTCCTGTAAAACAAATGGGTACACAAATCCAATCAGGATTTTAGATTTGGTTGACAGAGCAGCTTTTGATAGTATTATTTTGGGCAAAGTGTGTGTAAAGGAAGGCCAGAGAACAGAGAGAGACACAGAGGCAAAAAAAAAAAAGGAACAAAGCCAAGCAGCAGCCTGAAAACACAATGGCTATGTCTACACTGGCGCAATCTTGCGCCAGAAATATGCAAATGAGGCTAAGTGTGGAATATCGCCGAGCCTCATTTGCATATCTAATGAGCCGCCATTTTTTTCAGAAGAGGCTCTTGCGCAAGAAGGAGCGTCTACACTGCCCCTTCTTGCGCAAGAAAAACCCTCTTGCGCAATACCGTTCTTCCTGAAAAGTAATAAGTGTAATGGTATTTCTATTCTAAACTGGAACATCCTAGTGTCTCAAATTTTGAGTAGCCACTCAGACAAAAATGGGGTAACATTACCCAAATATAATCATACCCTACACCCTACTCTTTCTACTCTTTCCACTTCCTTATGAGCTGTTGTGTATAAATAAATGCTTGGTTCACTAACTGAGAGCGTATTGCTTTGTCTTTTTTAACAAGACAGTTCCCGTTATCAAGCTGGTAGAATCAGCGTTCCTAGGAAATGCCAACCTTTTGAGCAGAGGATTCCCACAGTGGGATTATCACAGTTTGAACCCATCACACACACATAATGACAGATTATTTTTCCTGAACAAGTCTTCCCAGCAATGCGCCTTTCCACTCCTTTGTTGTGGCAAGTGTAAGCTTTAGCACTGGCGGAGTGCTAGGTGGCTGAGCCACCAACAAAGGTTCATGAGTTTGCTACATCACAGCTGTCTTCAGCTCAAGCTCACATTTTACGATCCCAAGGCCCCAGACTCAGGCCCTGCTACTGATGCCCCAGGCATGGGTGTCAGTTACAGAAACATACCCTTAACCTTATCAAACAGACGATCTTGAAGTTTGTCTGGACGGTTACCAATCTGGGGCTATTTCGGAACAAGTGCAAGTACAAGTCCCAGAGCCCACACAGAGAATGCCTGGCTAGCTGCCCCCTCTCTTACACAATGAGGGAGATCCAGCCAAAGAGCCCTGCCAACCGTAGCTATGGCAGAGATAAGTGTGATCTCTCACACACATCAGTCCATTTAGGACTTTAGAGGTCATAACCAATACCTTAACTCCATCTGGAGACCAATGGGTAGCCATCCAATGCAGAGTTCAGAGCACTGCTTTCATGCACTCACTGTGAGATACTTCACTTAATAAGTGAACCAACTTCAGTCTCCAAGGTTATGTCCACACTGCAGTATAAACTGCGGGTTTGAATTCAGGCTCAAGCCTAGCCCCTCCCCCCCATGTGTCGCTACACAAATTGTGCTAACTGAGGGCTCATACTTAGTGTCCCAGGATCCCATAGAGTGGAGGGTTCAAGTGTCATTCAAGCCAGGAACCAGGAGTCAAGTCCTAGTGTTCTACAGTGTAGATACAATCTCCCTGGACTCATGCTCTGGGAATTTGCAAAAAATATTTCACAATGCCATGGGCCACTTTGGCCTCAGGACAGTCAAGTTTGTTGGACAATAAAGGGCTAGAGTAGCCACATTTTAGGAGGGTGCAAGGAAGTCTGGGAAGTTGGTTGGGTTTGGACTTGCAGTGTGGATGCTGGACCTCTGTGTTGGGACTAAAGTTTCAAGAGTTTCTAAGAGGGGGTACAAAGGATTATAGATGTTCAAGCCCTAGGTTATCAAAGCCAGGATCTGTTAACTCAAATTCTGTTAACCTTCGGTGTACACAATGCAGCGCAGACATACTGCAAATGATTTTAAGGGGTAGCCCAGTGAGGACTATAGAGCAGTTGTCTGACCTTGAGATAACAGAAGCATAAGCAGCCAACTCTGCATGGAAAATGCAAGATCCTATCCTCTTTACTGGAAGCAATGAAAAGTTATTCTAAGTTGCTAAAGCTCAAACCTGGGTAATATTTGAGAGCAGAATAAAAATGTTCACGGGGTTATAAAAAACCCTACACATCTGCAGAAGTAAATAGCCTGGCAAATGAAAGATCGGGGAGAATATTTGTCACAGAAAAATTAAGGAGTTGCAGTCTATGCTTCTTAAAAAGTTTTTCTCAAACAAGTTGTATGATCGATTGATGTGAACTTGTGTCCAAAGTCAGGACGCTGAATAAAGCCAGCATTTAGGAATTTCAACACTGGTGGCCCATTGCCATGGCAACACTCAGCAGGAAATATGTGTAAGAAACTATGATTCACTTGACTATTCCTTAAAATGTAAATCTCCACTAGGAGGAAATGAGAGAGTTAAATGTAATATTGCAAAATCATTTGCTATAGCAATTTCCGGTAATGCCACCATTTTAAAGACCTTCCAACATTTCCATTAAAAGCCCTATTTTCATATGGTTTATAATTTAGAGGAGGGGAGAAGTGAGATGACTGTTGACTCAAAAATGATATTAAAAGTTTCAGTCTACCTCTGCAAAAGGAAGATTCTGTCACAGGTGAGGATCATAATCTCTCTCTACTCAACCAACAAGCTAAACCTACCGCACTCGTTCACACCACGCTATGTGAGGAATAGTAGTTACAGAACCAACCTTTCAAGGTATGCAAATGTACACATATGGTAAGCACATAAACAAAGGATATTTTTTAACTTTATTTATAAACCCAGGAAACAGATGCCTGGGGCTGGGGATTGCACATTGCTAAGTTATAGGACATCACAAAGTACTGGATACATTTCTTAAGACTTCTTTTGTGCTACGCATAATCTATAGCAGATTATGTTTCATTACAAATCAGTAATGTTAGATGATCATGAATAGAATATAATCATATTTATCAATGATCAGAATTTACAAAACGGTGTGGGTAGCTAGTTACTTTAGGACAGTCAATTTGGGAATGTAAGGTTAAAGAACATTTTAATGATGAAATATAAAGGGTTTTAATTTAAAGAGAAAAGAATGTGTATATAGCCTAGCAATAGGAACTGTGTTCTTGTTAGTATGTTTGACTAGATGTTATTTTTTTCTTCAGAAATTCTGCTTCAGTTTCTCACTATTAGGAAAATTGACTAGGACTAAATACACCAAAAGAACTCTAAGGCTACGTCTTCACTGCGAGTTCTTCTGGCAGAAAATATGCTAATGAGGGACTCCGGGACAGGCATAAAGATCTTGTGCAAAATGGGGGTTTTGTGCCAAAAAAAAAGTCCACGCTGCTTCTTTTTGCAAAAAACCCCATGCACAAAAAGAAACGGCAGAAAATATGCAAATGAGATTGCAACTTATGCTAATGAGTCCCACATTAGCATATTTTCTGCTGAAAGAACTCACAGTGAAGACAAAGCCTAAGGGCACATCTACAGCAGTGTTATTTCAGAATAACTAATGTTATTCCGAAATAACATAGTCTGCGTCTACACTACAAGCAGTTATTTCGACATAATGTCAAAATAATGTTGAACTGGAGGACTTCTTACCCTGACTCCTGTAACCCTCATTTTATGAGGAGTAAGGGAAGTTGGAGAGAAAGCACTCTTTCTTGGACTTCCTGATGCGTAGACAGGGCCAAAAGCTGAAATAAGCAATTTCAATTTAAGCTATGCAATTGACATAGTTCTAGTTGCATAGCATATTTTGGCTTTAGCCCTGCTGGGTAGATGTGCCCTAACAGCCTTTCTTATAATCAAAACAAAAAAGAAATCCAGTCCATTCACATGCAAGAACCTACACAAACACTCCTCACGCTGCACAAGGATTTAAGATTTAGTTACAAATTTCTTATACTTTGCAATTTTAAGCCATATTCTTTGAGTTCTTTTAATTGCAGTTTTTGGTGGCTATAGCGAGAGTGATTTCGGTGTCTCACAAACTCACATTCTTTGTGGATTTCCTTTAGATTCCACACACCAGCTGTAATTCTCCGTTGAGTTAGGGAATCAAGAGTGTGTGGTCTAAAGAAATCTTCTTTGCTATTGCTTTTCAGGTTATCTCTGTCTGTAAGATGACATGCTGAGAATTCCTTTGCTGAATAAAAACCAGAGAAATGGTTGCTTGTTTGAGTTATTTTCCTGCGTAAAAAGTTTTCATTTTCATAACAGTCATGGCCTCTGCCTTGTGGTTGAAAAATCAATACTTTACTTTCTGTTTTCATTATGAATTTAAGATAATCCTCTTGTTTCGTTTCCAAACCACACTAATTCAGCACCCCCCGCCCCCTTTTTATTTTCAGTGAAGTTTTGAAAGCATCTGTCTAACTACATCCCAGGCCTCAAGTGTCACTTGAATTTGAGAGCATGTCAGTCACAAGTAGGACTGTGTGAAGTATATGGTGAGGAAATGCTTCATGCACTAAAAAGTTTCAGTCTGTCAACATAGCTTCAAAACACCCTCCACCCTGCCTCAATTTAAAACAGAACTCGTGCCCTCTGGCAATGTAAATACTCTTCTACACCAAATTAATCCCTTGAGTAAGCACTAATTTGCTTAATATGCCAGCAATTATGATGGCCTATAATGTCTATTAGAAAAATACAGATATTTGAAATGGAAGACATCTATTAGGATATTTTGTCCATTTACCATTTTAATGCATAATTGTTACATATAGTATATTCTGCAGTGCTTGCTCAAGCGTAGTTTCAAATTGACTCAGTAACTGTGATTTCTACCACAGTACTCAGGAGATTGATTCTATAGTGTAACTTGTCATATCATCCTGAATTTGTTCTTTATATTTACCAAATTGTCCCTGCTCACTTATATATATGTACTCCTAAAAAACCCCTCCTTGGACCAACGTGGACAACAACTGAAAAATAATGCCTTTGGTAATAACAGAAATTTACAGAGGGGGCAAAGTAAAAAAAAAAAATGCTGCTCAAAAACTGAAGTATTTACTTTGCATATTTTGACTTGTGATGTTGATAATTTGTGTTTTAATAGTTATAGAGCTTTAATTTTTTTTGAATGTCAACATCAGTCATGAAAAACCTGTCTCCTTTCCCATAATATCCCACAACTCTGAAAATCTAAATTGATAAAAAAAATGAAGAGACTTAAAATAAAAATTGATATTTTCCATCCATTTTATTTAAAAAAATCGAATTGTGCCAAGCCTGCTTATACATAGTCTATCACCACTCTGTTATGTGATGCCTCTATCAACAGCATAACAATGAGTTGTTTTTTTCCCAGGGAGTGGGAGGAAGGTATTATATGTTATTGAAAGTCCATATTCAATTTGAGAGTCATTACCTAAGTCCCTTTTGCTATTACCTCCATGTTTGACTAAGTACCTCTGAACTGGATTATTTTTCTCCAGATTGATAGCTTGAACTTCTTCCATGTTGACTGACATTTTAGTTCCAGGCTATGGTTCTGACACATCTTCCATTAAAGCCAAGCCAAAAGCAGCCACTGACCACATGGGAGATGGATCAGGCATTACCTTGTAGCTTCTCTAGATCTATTTGCATTATATATCTGCACTGCCTAATGTTTGCAACACCTTCTAATTTATCATCTGAAATTGTAATTAAGCTGTTTACCCATTCTTCAAAAATCATTAATAAAGAAGTTAAATTAAATCATGATTACTACTGCACCCTGGGTCACCCCTCTGCCTCTCTCCCTCCCGCTTCATAGATTGCCATATATTTAACACTGATGGAGCTTTAGCCAGTTTCACATCCATAGGACACTGTTCAAAACCAAGTCACCAAGAGCAATATTATGTCAAATTAGATTTTTCTGAGCTAATTTCTAGGCTTGCCAGTTTTCCTTTTTAAGGCTAAGTAATACATTCATGTTATTTTTCCAGTTTTCTCATGCCTTCCAGATTCTCTTTGACCTTTCAAAGCTAACTACTAGCGGTTCAATGTATTCATTAGCTAATTCCTTTAATATGCCTCGACTCCCTATTGTTTAGGGTCCTTATTTGTATGTAACCATATTTCCAAGTATTCCTTTATCGGCTTTTAGTCAACAGCTGTGCAAACATTTCTGTCACTTCCTAATTGCCTGTGCTCTTTTATCACTTTTATTAAAGAACAATTTTCAAAAGCAGCTCAGTCATTTCAAAGAAGCTATTTTCCTCTCTTTCCTAATTTGTGAAGGCATCACCTTGGTCTCCAGTGTTTCTCTTCTCCCAACTCCAAATATATCTGTGACATTCAAATTCCCCCCATGCCTTTAATTTCCATTAGCATTCTGTCCATATTGGGTCCTTTTTTGCCCTTACTTTTTTAGCTGCAAGCTTTAACACTCTGAAGTTATTTTTGTTTACTTCCCCCCTTCCCTTTCCCCTTTCCTCTACATCTATTTGACTGTTTTTACCTTCAGTTTTCCAAGCTGTGTCTTGTGAGATCCCTCTGACTATTTCTTACTCATTTTATTTTTCTCTTTGAAAAGGCTGTGGCTTGCTGCTATTCAATTACTGAATTATATATTTGGTTGCGCCAGCCTTCTTCCATTCAGCTGATGTCAACTGTCAGCTTTCCTGAAGTCAATGGACCTGTGACCCTTACATTGACTCAGCATCTTCCCCGTGGATTTTAATACTTCTACAATACTTACAAAGCTTCTTAATGCCTGTGAGCGTGATGAGCATCTCAGATATTGCCATGTCCATTTGCACTACTGTTTTCTGGGAGCCCACTATTTAGCCTGTTTAACTCAAGTACTTTATGGTGATTAGTAGGCAGGGGGGCTGACAGGCTTGCCGGGCCCCTGGACAAGGTAGGGGGCTGGTTCTGCACTCCTGGAAGGGGTAGGGCCTCTGGTGGAAGGGGTGGGACTTGGCAGCTAGCCCGCAGCGCTGCCCAGAGTGTGCCAGGCCGCAGACCTCCCATCCGCCCTCAGAGCCTTCCAGTGTGCGCCATGCTGGGCCCCCCACCCTCCAAGCAGCCAAGAACTGCCTGGAGTGCACAGTGTGGCATTCTGGAAGCAATTTAAACATTACTGCAGCTCTTTCCACCGCGGTTCCTGTGGTAGCGGTGGTGGCCGGGAGTCCCAGGTCCTTTTGAATTACCAGGCCCTGACGAAAATGTCCCCTTTGCTCCGCCCCGCTGCCCCCCCCTCCACCCCGCTCCTCCATCAGTGGGCCTGTTACTAGGAAAGGCAAAACGGCAGAATAGTCATAGGGGACCTAACTTGAAATTTTTCCAGCTTTTTGATTAGGAGAAAATGGTGAAAAATGTCAGTGTTAGAGTAACTTCAAAAGAATTTTTGGAAATTGCCCGTCAAAAGAATGATCTGCTATTCGTCCAGTGCTAGCTAATAGCACTGCGCTTTCTTATTGTGCCCACAGGTACAATCAATTCCTTGTGACTGGGTAAGATGTAAATCCAGAATGATTTCTCCTCCAGTCATATTCTTCACTTTCTGAACACAAGGCTATCCTCGGTGTAAATCATTAGTAGCTTTATTATCCCATGTTTACAACCTAATTAACATATAGAGTCAAGAATCTTTATGCAATTTCCCCAATGCTCAAAAATGTCATTTTCACTTTGCCCCTCGCTTGGGGACTTATGGCTGGTGTCCCCTGTAGGTCCTGCTTTGCTACTTTCATTTTTTGCTTTTTTACCCAACGTCCCTTGCTAATTTCATCTATTTCAAGTTTGTTCGCACTGGTCTGACTGCACTAGAACTTGTATGCTCTTCCAGGTTCTGGAGCAAGAAAGAATGTTGTTGCTACAGCAAAAACAAAACAAAAAACAATCAACCACACAAAAAACAAAAACAACCTCACTGTCACTGACCAACCTCACAAGGAACATAAGAACATAAGAATGGCCACACTGGTCAGACCAAAGGTCCAGCTAGCCCAATATCCTATCTTCTGACAGTGGCCAATGCAAGATGCCCCAGAGGGAGTGAACAGAACAGGTAATCACCACGTGATCCCTCTCCTGTTATCCATTTCCAGCCCCTGACAAACAGAGGCTAGGGAGACCCTCCTATACATTCTGGCTAATAACCTCCATGAATGTATCTAGTTCTTTTTTGAACCCTGTTAAAGTCCTGGTCTTCATAACGTCCTCTGGCAAGGAGGCCCATAGGCTGACTGTGCATTGCATGAAGAAAAACTTCCTTTTGTTTGTTTTAAACCAGATATCTATTAATTTCATTTGGTGACTCCTAGTTCGGATCTTACGGGAACAAAGAGGATTTTTTTTTCACATTCACTATCATGGATTTTTAAAATAATTAAAAAGAGCAAAAATGAATACAGAGTGAATATTTCCAAATCTATAGTATATTCATCAAATTTAAATAAAGAAACCCAACTTAACTGGTTATCATTTATCTCTTTAGTGACTGGCTGTAAAGTTGGATCCACTTGATTGACAGTTGTAACATATGACAAAGACTCCATTAAGAATTCAAACAGGCCAACATGCACAGCAGCATAGCTCTGTCTCCAGAAAAGAACCAGTGGGTAGGATTTTTTCCACTATGGCTGTAGAGAGCATGATTACCTGGGCCAAAAAAGTGCATTTACCAACTGAATTAAATTACTTGTATTAGCTTAAGTCAACTACACCCCCATCTTCTGCATGGAAACCTGTCTAAACATAGATTCACGCATTTGATATTGAGTTGGTGGTAGCCAAGATGTTGCCTATAATTATTGCAGTTGCCTGTAATTAGTCCACGTCACATTAAACACTGTGTAATTCCACTATCCTTTCTGGATAAAGTTTGATCATTACAAAAAGAAACTGAATGCTACACTTACAATTCAAAAATGAAATATCTACAGTAAATTCAAATTTAGCATGATAATATTTTAAAGTCTTTCTAAAATTCTAACTTATAAAGCACTGTCCTCAAATTTTTTATAACAAATGATGGTTTTATTTTAAAATCAAAAGACATTAACAGAATTTTGGAAACAGCTGCCACTTATCACCAAGGCTATTTTCCAACCAGACTAGATTTCAGGTGCTTACTTGCTACACACAGTGTTACAAAAATCAAGGTTCAATATACTGTTTTATGTAAAACAGTTAATAGAACATTTTCTTCCTTCTTTATGTGATTTAAATTAACTTTGATCTGACTTTCTCCAGAATATGTTATCTACCACTTGTCTCCTCAACTTCTGTTTTAATAATCTTACTTTCTTGTTGTTTATTTAATCAGAAAATGTATTTTAGACCCGTTATTAAAGTACTAAATTGTTTAGTTAAGATGTAAAATGAAGTAGTTACTGGAGCTGGATAAAAATAAAGACAGATAAAGGCCCAATGCAAAGCTAATGACTTCAGTAGAGTTGTGATTTACATCAACTGAGAATATGGCCCGTATATGACCAAACACTTCCACAGTTCATGCATTGGAAATACTGATCTCCATTTAGAGATATTTAATGGACTGGTATAACTGGTGATTACATTTTCCAAGTAAAGCTTGCACAGTTGTACAGATACATTTGCACATCTCATTTATGCATGTAAATACTTGATGTATGCAAATAAATGTTGTCTATGCAAACTTAGCCATTTAAGACAGTAACTGGCACACACAAATGCCTGAGTATACTAACTCATCAAATATATGCATATATGGTAGGCACATGCAAATATATGCAGGTAAATGCACCCTTCTAACTTTGAAAATCTGGCCTTTGGATATAAAAAGCATGAGATGTATTTCATAAGTTCAAGGAACCATGATTATTAAATGGAACATAATAAAACAATTCTTGTACAGATCATACCTTATAACTTTATGGTGACGGATTTTGGTAGGATGATGTTATAAATTATGCTATTTGTCCATCTTTTTCATCTCTATTTTTAAGGTAATTTTGTATTTACAGAGTAAGTCACTAGACCGCAATCATCTCCCACTCAACCATCGGTGCGATTATTCTGTAGAGTCCACTATTTGATCAACTGCCTCCTGCTAAAATTAACTATGGGAGCAGTTCTCTTCCTGTCAATTATTAGTGGAACAGCAGTTTGTTAGATAGAATTGCTTTACCATCCCAGCTTTTCTGCCACACCCCCCAATTGTCTTTATTCCTTTTTTCTTCCACTCGTGTCACATTAACAACTCTCAATTTCTTTTTCTTCCTGGCCACATGAGACATGCATGCTCTTAAAGATTTTTATTATACCTATATGCTAAAATCACAGGAAATGACACAACGTAATAAATAATACATCTTTGTTAAGTACTTACAATTGATCTGATATTGTTCTCTTTTGCCAGTTTCAGGGATGATTTATAGCAATTTGCCAGGTCTTCTTTATGAGTGTCACTGATATGGCCTCTTGCTATTGGTCCCACAGTATGAATGACATCTGAAAAAAATTTAAACAAATATTCACTTTACTCCTTACGTGGGTAATGACTGGGAAAGAGGCTAATTTCAGGAGAAGGGTCTAGAAATCATAACTGAAAAAAAAGACCAAAAAATAACAACAAAAAGCAACAGAGTAGTCTGCAACATATCTTCAATGCCTGTGTACAAATGCAAGGAGTTTGGGGCAACAAGCAGGATGAACTAGAAGTCATGGTATAGGAAGAAAATTATGAATCATCACAGAGGCTTAGTGGGACAACTGCCATGACTGGGGTACCAGCATTGAGGGATAAAGCATGTTCCAAAAGGACTGGTCTGGGGGGAAAAGAAGAAGGTGTTGTGCTATACATAAAGAACATATACACTTGCTCCAAGGTCCTTGATGAAGTGAGCGATAGACCTGCTAAGAATCTGGGGGTAAGGATAAGAAGGGAAAAGAATAGTGAGCAATGAGACGCTGTTGCAAAAAAAAAGCAAACAATTTTAGGTTGCATTAACAGATGCATGTAAGTGACATTTGCTCGTTAGGCGTCAGCTTGAGCACTGTCTCCAATTTTGCTCACTAATGTATAGAAAGGATGAAGAGAACCTGGGAAATATCTAGAGGTGAGTGAAAAAGATGTTGAAAGGGATCGAAGGCAAGCCATGTGAGGAACAGGGTATGATGAGTTTCAAAAGAGATGAAGGGGGGGCATGGTAGCAATCTACAGATAGTTGAAAGGCTGTCATAAAAAAAAAGATGGAGAAAAGTTGTTCTCACTCCATGAGGAGTAACAGCTAATTCGAGTTAAGGGTTTACTTCGAACTCCCGTTTGACTGCCGCATGTAGACGCAGGCAGTTATTCCAAGCTAGTCAGTTTCCAAAATGGCGCTCGCCCGGGAACATGTTAATGAAGCGCAGGATATTTAAATCCCGGGCTTCATTTGCAATTTTGGTCTCCCTCATTAGCCTCCCTAGTTTGAACTAGGGGGCTAGTGTAGACGTACCCTAAGAGACTAGAAGGCATTTCACATAAGGAAAGATAAACTTTAAGCACTAGCCATTTAAAAAAGCAACTACAGGTTGGACCTCCCTGGTCTGGCACCCTTGGGACCTGACCAGTCCTGGACAAGGGAGTTTTCAGGACCAGGGAAGGTTTGGGAGGAGGGGCACCAGCCTCCCCCCCTGGGCTCCCCATTCTCAGCCTCCCAGCCCCGCAAGCTGCAGCAGCCCCACCAGAGCTCCCGGCAGCCCTACCAGCCTCACGGCAGCCCCACCACCCCACAAGAGCTCCCAGCAACCTCACTGGCTTCGCGACATCTCTGCACCCCACCAGAGCTCCCGGCAGTCCTGCCGACTGTGGGCTCCCCTGCCCCACGAGCTCCTGTCCCACCGCCAGCTTCCCAGCCCCACCAGCTGAGAGCTCTGGTGCCCCATGGGTACTGCTGCACCGCTGGCCCCACCAGCTGTCTCCACTCTGAGCCTCCAGCAATCTCTGCCTCTGGGGCTCTCTAGTCCCGCAATGTCCGTGATTCTCCTGGACCACGGATGTTGCTGGACCAGAGAGTCAAGGACCACAGAGGTTTAACCTGTTAGTCTGTCTTAAAAAAAAATCATACATAGAAAGACACAGTAGAGGCAGGATCTATAGGAGATAAGATGCTTCTAAATTCATTGACATAGAAGCCAGGTTTTACAATATTAGTTATAAGTTCTTAAACCACGGGACTAGCTGAAAAATGAAGTAAAATTACTTAGAAATCCTTACACTAAAACGTATCAGTAACATATTTTTTAAAATTTTGTTTTAAAGTTACATATAGTGTGCACTTTCACTCTTCAGATCCCATTTCTACAGGCAGTAACAACACTAGGATGAGAAAAGATGACGGGTAGCTACATCCTTTTTTGAGTGAGTTGTGGACACTCCTCTACAATCCACCATGGCATCAGTGATCAGGTATAACCTATCTCTTGTACTTTGTTCTGTGCTATCTTCACCTCCCTGTCATATTATGCTATCTATAGTAATCAGAAAGTTCTCATCTCATACTGTAATGGGGAGGGACACGGAGGCCAGCTGTCCCAGGACCCAACAATGTAAAAGAGCCTGGGGCTCCCAGTTGCTGCCACTACTTTGGCAGCTGCAGTGGGTGGACCCTTTAAATGGCCACCAGCTAACCCCCAGCCTCGCCCCTTCCACCTGAGAATCTGCCCCTTCTGGAGGATCTGAAGCCAGCTCCCCCTCTGGGTTTGGCAAAGTCTCTCAGCAGCCTTTCAGAGCAACTTGTTCCCACCAATCAATTAATTCCTCTGCACCACATGAAATGATTCTATGTGTAACCCACACACCTGCTGCATAGACCACTTACAGAGAGAGAGAGAGAAAATTAGTTTGCTCTACAGGCTTAGCGGCGAGCCAGCTGGCTTTTAGCTCAAGCGGTAGAGGCTCATGTAGAGCTCCACAAGTCCCAAATTCAATTCTGCCCATTGGCGTTACACATGCACTTCCTAGTGATGCCATCCTTTGAATTTCTGGATCAAGTTGTGGTGGCTGTGGAACTCATGCCATTTGTACATTTGCCAATATCACAATTCCTTCTTCTTGCAGCAGTACCTGTACATATTGGGGGACATGTCAAATCAAAAGTATATTGATCTAATATTTATAACTGCAATTGATCTTCTCAAGTTCTACTAACATCAGTTGCCTTCTACAAAACGAACATAGGAACAGGAAGACCATAACAGACTTGAAATCTGTTTAATCTAGCATCCTGTCTTCAAAACTGCTGGCTAGCAGCAGATGACTCAAAGGAAGGTACAACACTGTCACCGTAGACATACGTGGGATAATTTACCCATGGAAGGTCGTTATCCATAATAGAGATTGGCTTAAAATGCTAAAGAATGACAATTTTTAGTCCCTTCCAAAACTTTGTTTGCATTAAGTGTTATAACTGTGTATTCTTGCTATCCCAATCTCTCTGACTCTTTTCACCTTTCTCTTATTCTGGAGATATCCTCCACCACAGTTTTGCATTTGCAGATTTTTTAAGTCTCTCCATATTTCATTGCCTGACCTTATCCTACAAAAGAGAATGTTCTGAGGTGGCCACCATCCCACTCTGCTGTTGGCACGGAGACGCAGAATCACAGGCTCATAGGACTTCCCAAAACTTGCCTGGTTTGAACTGAATTTCACTTCCAGCATTTTTTATTTGGTTTAATGAATGCACACATTTAAGAGAGTCCAAATGACTATAAACAGAGCTGAATGAGAGCTGAGAGGGAGCTTCATGAATCCAATATACACCAAACTTGGAAGGTTTTATACAACTGGCCTTCCTAACTACCATAAATACACAATGAGATGCACATAAAAGGGCAACTGTGATTCTTCTTCTTTTGATCACAGTAATTTCCTCTAGTTATAGGAACAAGATTGGACAGACTGGATAATTTCTGTTGATTGTCACACAGCTGCTCTATAGTAACTGCAGCAGAGCCCTTTTGAATTGTTTCAAAAAACTGAAACATGAAGCTGGCATTTAGTCTTTGCCAGATGACAAGAAGGATGACAACTGGTGATCCAAAGAGGTAAGATGGTTTTATCCTTGAGTTCACAGAAACACTATTTTTAGTGTGCACTTTAGGCGATATAATAAAGAGAATGGTTACTATCTAACTAAAACAAACAACAGAGCTGGTTCATAATCTGCCTGTGCTGGAAGAGATAGGCTAGTATCAGGATTTTCATTAGGAACCCTTTCACATCAGATGTTTATAAAATATTACTATAATATTGCCTTGTGTGGGAACTTTGAAAATAAAGTTTCTATGGTTTTGTGTTTGATTTTAACAATGTTAAAGAGAAAAAAAAGGCACCTCTAGCCATTTTCTCAGTATTTGTTCCTTGAAAAAGGGAAGCCTCAAGAATAGAATGGATGAAGGTTATAGACCAGTAAAACTGCTCTCCTCCAAGGCCATTACAAATGTACAGATACTAGTATACGAGGGTACCATCATACACATTTAACTCATAAGAATGCATCAAGCAACAGGCAGACAAAATGAACATGAAACAAACCAAGGAAAATAAAAAACTTGTGTAAGAGAAGAGGACTGATCAAAAAATTATTCCCTCCAAGTCTTTTTAATACTGATCCAGTATGTATCTGAAGGTACAACTATCCAAAAGCTGAAAGTCAAAATGGAAAACGAATTACAATTATATTTTACTGATAAACTGCAGGTTGGGGTTTGGGATTAAAGCCCAAATCCTGAATTAGTTACTGTGTTCTTTCTTTCCAATTTTTACTTTTGCTTTTCTGGTTAAATATATACTTTATCCTTTAAATTTCTATGTTGTAAAATGTAAATTCTAAAAACATCCAAAACATGGAGCTAAACCAAGTAAATGTTTTTCTTGGAACCTTTGTATTTGCACTTCTTGACTTTTTGTGATTTTCACTGTGCATCGTTAACATCACATTAACATATCCCGAGGCACTTAATGTAAATAGGTTCCCTTAAATGTGATTAAACAGTTCTTGTATGTTAATTTATAGAAACCAGGAACAGGTGGTCCTATTGACTAACATGATGACCTGTCATGTCTGTCAATGCAGTTCTAAATTTGTGTTAAGCTGTAAGAAAATGACTTTTGTTGTTTAATTGCTTATCATCCTGGTGAATTGCTATTCCAAGCACATTATTATCACAAACACATGATACAGCAGGACTTTATTAGCAGTGTAATAATAATGTCACAATATGTTGTATGGTCAGCAGATGTACAGGGAGTTGAAGACTTTATTGCTACACTTTGCCAGTAAAATTAATACATAGATGCATATATTATCTATGTACACACTACATCGTTATATATTAGGCTCTGGTACAAAGGCTAAATTCTCTAGGAACATGCTGATACAGGCAAACAGAAAAAGAATACATGAGGTTAAGGCCCAGAATGAATTATTTTATTTATATGCATCCAGGAAGAGTTTCTTGCTTCAACCATCAATGCCTAGGGTCAGGATGTTTCGCTCTCTTTTCATACTCCTCTGGTTGCCTAGTGAGAACTGAATTCCCGACCCCTCACAGAAATAAATTTGCAGCGGGCATCTTGACCACGGCCTCATTAGTTTGGTAAATCACAATTCCATCCCTGACAAAATATAGAAATCCATGTAAGGAAAAAATAATTAAAGTTCTGCAAAATAATAGCATATGGGGAGCAAAAAGCAGCTAGGGTTACACAGAACAGGTCTTGCCAGGACATGACTATTTTTGTTTTGAAAGTGTTTCAACATTAGTGGGTAAAGATAAAATAAGAGATATGCTCGGATTTTTAAAAAGTATTCAGTACAGCATTTGTTACATCAGATTTTGCTTTCTAGATTAAAGTTAGCATGGACAAGAACACAGCCAAAGGGACTGAGTATTGGCTGCAGGAACATAAACAAGGGGTAATGATAAATGGCAAAGTATTGAGTTGAGAGGCGTCTAGAACAGTTCTTCAGGGATCTGCACTAGGTCTTTTCTCATTTTGTATGTTCAGTAATGCTCTGCCAGGGTAAGTGAAATGTATTTGTGACAATAGGATATTAAATTGGGTAAAACTGCAACACCAGAGAGACTAGTAGAACAGGAGCTAAAGAGATTAGAAGCATGGACAAAATGCAGGCTAATATTTTGGGAGGGAAAAATTTGAAACAGATATTTAATGGGGGGAGGGGGAAATGTGGAGAACAGTGGGATTTTAATGCTCCACCTGCCTAGATCCTGAGTAATTTTGGACTATACAAGGCTGGAATACGGAGGAGTTGGGGAGATAAAATTTAATCCTGGACAACAGGGCTGGGTGCAGTACTTACCCCCTTTCCTCCATGGCCACCACCACTACTGTGTGGGGCTATTGGCACTGCTGTGTCAGGGCTTGTCTACACTATGGAGAAGATCGATGATGCTGCAGTCCATCTTCTGGGGTTCCAATAAGCAGGTCTACTGAAGAGCCACAAATTCGAACTGAGAGGATGCTCCTGTTTGAACCGGTAGTCCTGCTCCTTCATGAGTAAATGAAGTCGATGGGACCATATGCTCCCATCAACCTGCCGCTGTGTGGATGGTACCAAAACCTGATTTAAGATACTTCGATTCCATCTCCATAATTAACATAGCTGGAGTTGCGTATCTTAAGTCGACTCTACCCTTTAGTGTACACCTGACCTTGGTATAAAGGTGGATTTATGGGCTTTTCTCTCACCTGCCCCAGTCTAACTAAAGTGGCCTTCCTGGCTAGCCCTATGCAGGGCCAGCATGGAGACTCCTTCCACAATGTGAAAGATCAAACAAAAGAAGTGTAAGAAACAATCAGACCTTCAAGAGGACTAACTGCAATTTGTAAAAACTTTCATCTCAATACTGAGGTGTCAGTGTTCCTTTAAAACTTCAAACAGACTATGCTCAGTCATCAGCAAAACCAAGCATCTCCAACAAGAAATTTAGTTTAGAGAGAAAGCTGTGGTGTATGCGTTTGTATATCACATATAATGCACTTCCACTGGGGATTTCCACATCAATTTTTAACAGTTCACCAAGGGGCAGTGCCCCTGTTGAATGCGTATATTTCTGTTAGGCTTAGCACATAGAAATGGAGCCAACCACTTTCAGTGATAATATCCCAGAGAGATGAAAATGTTTGTACTTTTAAAGGGAAGAGGGATTTTCTCTTTCTAGTGCATGCTGGGGAAGACTGGCAGGGGAAGAGATAGGGTTGGTACAAGTGCTTAGAACTGCTAAATGTAATGAGAGCAGCCTCTGGGACCAGGGGATCAATTTAATTTACACCAGGATTTCTATAATTTTCTTGTATCAGACAGCTATGGCAATCCAGCAGTGCATGTTGCGTGCCACAGTAGGAAGAAATTGAAAGGGTTTTTTTCTTTTTTCAAAGGTGTGTCTTATTTGAGCTGTACTGAACAACAGGACTGTCAGACACCTGGCTAGGGTTCTCTGTGGATAGAGTGGACAATGACAACTAAGCATTTATTGTAATGTATGAGCCTATATACTTTGCATATCATCTCTGTTTACTTTGGCTTGTTTTTGCTCCCACTCAGCACACCTATTTTGAGGTATTTCAAAAATTTCAACATTCCTGTTACCATTTAGGCATCAATGAACATAAATGTAATTTGCACATTTTAACCAACACTTCAAAAGCATCACCCTGGAGATCAGTGAGAAAACAAAAGCACATAATCTGCTGTGCCATGCCCACTGTAAGTGTAAAAAGATAAATAAGACTTATTTTCTCTAATCTCCTTCATTAAACAAATTAGTCCATAATCTTCATGTTGGTTTTTGATGTCACTATTTATCCCTGGACATTATTTTTATCCACGATACACAGAAGGGAAGGTGTTGAAAGGGGGAAGAGTAGAGAAGGATGGAAAACAACTTTCAGTTGCAAAAAGTGTAAATTGAAAAGTGTGTGATTGTGATTCAGAATAAATATGGAAGGCACTGATGTAATTTACAAATATTCCTTTCTTGGTCTTCTCAAAGTGTAAAGTTAGTCTGCAGAAATATTAGCTTAATGAATTTTCAAGCAAAGAACAAATTAGTTTGTCTCATTTGCCTTTTTTTTTCAGAAGTGAGTATACTACAGTCAGACTGTTAATGAACTGGCATACCAAGTCTAGAATCAATTACATATTTCTTTCATTTATCTCATTTGCGTATTCATGCCCATAATCGGTCCATCTAGCCAACTATATAATGAAGTTATGCCCTGTCAATCATAGACCAAACTAAGTATTTTCAAGGGGAAGCCAATGCATTGTGTTCAGTGGAATATTATTAAAAATATGATACCAAAGCAAAGCATCGAGGGCTCTATTTGTTAATCTTATCAGTTGATCTATACAATAAGCACTGCAATATTAGTCCTGAGAAGGGTTATTTAAAGTTCAATTGTTAGGAAATAGAATTACCCCCAGAGGGCTTACATAATGAATGTTACCATGCTCACTGTATGTATTTAGATTAAGGCTTTGATATCCAAATATGCTCTGCTTGTTCATACTGTATTTCAAACTATACACAATTATATATAAAACGTTTATCAACTGTTTATAATCCCCGATTTTCTAATTTTAGTTATTTGCTGATATATTTCTTGAGAAGTAGAAATGATTACTTTAGGTTTTTTTTAATGCAGGAACACCATCTATTTTTAGATGGCACGGTGCTAACCTGGAGTTCACAGGATTAAGAAAAATCCAGTTCACAATAGTTTTAAAATAGTCATTTGCTTATGTACATTACATCTTCTCTCCTTGGATGCTGAAGATCATTAAATAATATGTACTCTATGTACCTACTTTATATGCAGATACAAAACAAAAATTTGCATTTTTTAGACGATAAAGAGACACAGCATGAGGTTTCCAGGCTTGAATTAATGAGGACTGCTCAGTTTAAGGTCAACCCTTTTATACCATATTTTATTACTAATATCACTGTTTTGGACATTTCGGAGGATATGTTTCATGCTTCATTACATGGAAAAGCCCTCATCACAAAAAAATTATTGGAGCCCTTTTCTAACAAATGTCATTTTTGGCACATAAAAAAATAAAGAATATGCTTGTCAGAAATGATTAATCAGTTTCCCCCTTTATGGATTTTGTATACATTTTAAGTATATGAGAGGGAGCACTACAAAGAAATATTTCCTATAGAGAAGGCAAGGGAATGTATAGAGTCTGGGAGATCCCACAGGGAAACCAATGAAACCTGTACTCAATAAGTGATTTCCAGAAGAGAAGGATCTCTCAGAATCCATGGGAAGCTGCAAAAAAATAAGCTTGTTCTCAGTAATTGCCACTAGCTCCAAGGGGTGCACACGCAGCCTGAAAATGAAATGATGCAAGTAAAAAACATGGCATTTCTGGCAGTCATGCTGATCATAAAACATAAGGCCCAGATTACGAGCTCAGCTACAACAGTGCTATTTCATTCAAATCTAAGGAATATATAGCATATAACTAAGATCAGAACCCAGCCATTAGCAGATGAAACAAAAATAAGGTCTGTTCACGCAGGAGAGGTGAGTTAGGGACTGTACAGTCCTTCCAAAAAAGAAGCAAGCTTCACAGGTATTCAATACAAAAGTGATAAGTATCAGAAGTCTAAAGACATATTGATATATGTGAACAGTCTGCAACTTCTCTGAAAATTATTAGGTACATGTAAAACAATGTGAAATTAGTGCATTCATTTAAAAACCTCAGTATAAAATTAAAGAACATAACTGAACTCAACATAAATTAGATTAAACTGTTTTGTACGTGCTTGAAGACCTTCACATCTAATACCCAGAGTAATTTGAGTACTGGTGGTATCATTCCATACTTAAAACTGGAAATATCTTATCATCACAATCATGGCAAAATGGCCAATGTAACTTTATAAATGTATCCCCTACACACACAGACACACACACACAGTTCTGACTGAGGTACAGAATACTGAGTGATTTTTAAGCCAGTCATGATTTTGTGGGATCCAATTTATGATTTCTGAACACTTGGGACTGGCAATACCATAATTTAAACAGGACAGCTCAGCCCCAATGCTGCACATGCTATGCAGTAAAGTTCTCCATTTACATAACTTTATCACTACCAGGTAGCGGACTGGTCGCAGAAGATCAAGTGAGGTGACTTCTTTTTGTTCTCTGTTGGTACAAGATCTATCACAATGGGATTGTGGCTGCTGACAGAAGCTCTTAGATAATACAGTAATAAAAATAAATCATAGGATTTTTTATTTATTATTTTCTTTAAGGGACATTTGCAATTTAAAAATCAGACTTTTTGGCCAAATATTGTTAGAAATGCCAGTGAGACTACTGCCACTGAAAAAGATTAAAGAAAATATGTTCTCTTCTGCATTGTTTACTTTGTGTATTTTATAGCTTTTACTCTACCGTCATATTCTCTGTCATTGTTTCCCCTGCAACACTCAGCAACAATGAGGGAATTTTTTTTTTAAAGTGTGATTTAATCCTTCACCATATACATCCCAATCCTTACAACAAACTCGGGGCAGGAATAGCTCATGAAACTAATTTTAACTCTTTATATTTTTTTTAAAAGAAATGACTAGATTTCAAGTTGACAGTGTCAGTGTAATTGCCTCATACAAGTATGATAACAGACATGATGGAACAGCTCTTTCAACTGTAAAGGGAACCTCATACCGAGAAAAGGAATCTCATTTCCTATCCTCATTTGCATTTTCCTTTAGAGGGCTGAAGCCATGCTAAAGGGCCCTCCTGCTAACAACATGATCCAGACTGTGACTGGGGGAAATGCAATGCATGCAGAGGATCTGAAACACATTTATTTGAGCATCTACTCATAGTCTCTCCTTCTGGGATGCACAGTACTGTCAGAATGTCATTTCATTAGCAGGCAATGAAACAAATGCTCGCACTAGCAATTAGTTGCCATGCATTCTGCTTATAAAGACCAGATGAGATGGGAACATGAACACTTCAAAGTTTAAAATACTGACAGACCACACAGGGGATGAAGGGAAAGAAATTATCTCATGAAGCTATCTAGGTTAACCTGCAGATGTGGAAAAAAGGAAATCAGGAATGAAAAGGGGAGGGGAAGGGAGCAGTGTCTCAGGCTTATTTCCTGCACATTGTATTGATGATAAAGCGGTTACTCTTCTGGGCACTGCTGATAAGATGGACAAGTTTAACAAACATCAATTTTATTGTCAATAAAAAGGACCACAACCTTAATAACAGCAACTAAAACTGGGATGCCATCTCGGGATAGATCCTTTGGCCAAACTAACACGGGCAGAGCCTATGCATCCATTCCTGAGTCTAAAGTATGTTTTCCTTTGGTGAATCTGGCTGATCTCAGTCTTCAACCCGTTAGATTTGTCCTTTCTATTGTCCAAACACACACAAAGATGCCCCAGACCAGTGGAGGGTAATGAGCGGCCCGCGGGCTGGACACAGTTTGTCAGGGTTAGTCTCTGGTGGGCTGCTGGAACTTTATTTACCTCGGTATCTGCGCATATGGCCACTTGCAGCTCTGTTGAACAGAGATCGCTTTTCCCAGCCACTGTGAGCTGCAAGAAGTGGTGTTCTGGTCCACACCACTTCCCGCAGTCCCACATTGGCTGGGAATGGTGATCCGCAGCCAACGGGAGCTGCAAGCAGCCATATTTGTGGCCGCACAGGTAAATAAAATGCCAGGAGTCTGCCAGGGATGAACCCTGGTGAGCCACCTCCAGCTTATTGCTCAACCCTGTCCTGGACTCATCCCTGGCAATGACGGAACAAACCTTTTCTTTTCTGCAACTGCAAAGTAATAGACAATCAGTTCACAATAAGGATACAATATATTCATGGGAGTTGTGCAAGCCAAGGAGTCTGTGACTTCCAGAGACTTCCACGACCTCAGCCTGTGGTGGTCGGGAGTTGCAGGGTCCTCTACTCCCTCGGGGACTGGGAGTTTCCGGGTACCCCCCCAACTGCCTCAGGTGGCTCCAAAACTCTAAGCCACCACAGGAAGGGGGATAAACCTGCAGCTTCCAGCCTCTAAAGGTGTCAGGGGAACCTTGAGAGCTCCTGCATGCTGTGAGCAGCAGGGGAACCCCCTGGTGCTCCCAGCCCTTGGGGTGGCAGAGAAATTCTTAGTGCACCTGGCTGCTAGTGATGATGGAGGCAGCAGGCACCTCTGGAGCTGTCAGCATCAGGCAATTCCAAGGCTCCCTGTGCCACAGGAGCTGCATACAGTAAGCACACCCACCAATCCCCAGCTCCTGCAGCTGGCTCCTAACACCTATGCAGCTGTAACTACCACCAGGCAAATTTGAACTTGGTAACTCTGGAGCTTAGGGTAGGAGCCTCTACAGCTTGTGCTATAAAGCCAGCTGCCTCTCAGCTTAGGCTGTAGAGCTCCCTTGTTCTTAGCTCTTGCTGTAAGTGGTCCAAGTGCCACTACATGGGATAGCGAACCACACTAGGTGTGAGGGTTACATAGCTGCCCTGCCTGCCTCAGGTAGTCTGGGGACCCGCAGCTCTCCATTTTGATCCCCATTTTGTCAGGGATATTTTTAGCAATAGTCACAGGTCACAGCTTCTGTGAGTTTTTATTTTTTACCATAACTCTCCGTGACAAAAACTTAGCCTTTCCAACAACACTAGCTACTCAAGCTGTGAGGCCATGCCCTCCCCTGACATGCAAGTTCCCCATGTCTGTGGGCTACCTTTTCTCCTGACTTCCTTTCAATAAAGTTTTTATCAGAGAGGACTTCATCTTGTTAATAATGTTCAACAACCACCAAGATACATAATACCTTGACATACGTTTTGCAACTAGCACATTATGCTCTAGTTTTATGGGAATCATCTGGACAAGTGAAAAGGTCTTAACTGTCGTTTAGTGGAACTATAACACATGCAAATTCAAAGGAAGACAGGATTCATTTCTTCATGGAGGCCAATTTTTAAATTAATTTCTGGAAAAGGGCACTGTAAAATAAACTCTTAGTTTAAATGCTAACATTAGGGAAGGGTTGACAATTACAACACGCCAGGTAGCACGTCAGCTCCACTATACTACAACACTTTTTTTCTGAGCACATAACAATTTGGAGAGCTAATAATAAAAAAGAAGTGATGCCGAGATGATGAATGGATGCTATGCAATTAGATCTATTAGAATTCACAAGAGTCGACAGGCAATAATCAAACCACTTTCATGGTGCCCATTGCAATTATCTTTGCACTTAAGAATCAACAAAGCACATAATGACTTGTACTTGATTATGGAATTCATGAAAAATGGAATTTTAATTAGCATGTCGAAAATTTGGACCATTTATTACTTTACAGGACAACAGATTGTGAAAACTAGTTGAGTAGTTATAAGTGTTCAAGAGAGGTTCCAGTACAAGACTAATGCTGTGATGCTCCTGATGAGAAGCAATTCCTAACAATTTCCATTGAAATAACTCCTAATGAAGTAATGGCACATTCATTTATATGTACTTTCCACTTTCAGGCAGAAATTTAATTGTTTGAAGCTGACTAAAAAGAAAAACATGTTGTTGGCATTTTGGATTACTAGATGACAAACTCATCTGATCAAACTACAGTGACTGAAGGCATGGGCCACAATATTGCCAGATCTATTTTTACACTCTTATCTGCTATACAAATAGGATGAAAATAGATGAATTTATTGGGAGAAATCTCCATATCAGAAAACATACAGTAATAGCTATATATAGTAAAATAAATGTTCAATTAAGTCTTCCTTTTAAAAAGCACACAATTAAATATGAGGTTGATTTAATTTCAAGAGGCTGGTTTCATGCTCATCACTTTTCATTGTGTTTATCTTAGAACAAAACAATTTATTAATTGTTAATTAACTGATCAATTCTGAAAATTGAACACTTGGGGGAAAATCAAGGTTAGCCTGCTTTGTTGGAGAAATTGTTTACGCTAAAATCAAATACTATATAAATGAATTCCATATTTTAAATATGAAAAAATATACACACTCATAATGTGAACAGTGCAGCTATACAAATATGAATAAAATCATCTTTCACAAACAAAATCACTCAACTCAAGATAAAGCAACCAATTTTATATTAAAAGAATCATACTATACTTCTGCATACCATCTTTTTCTATGCACCCAAAGTACTTAAAACAATATTCACCATTGTGAAGGCAGCATTTAGATCATTCTATACATTTGAAAATGTTCTTCATACCTTTGCCTTTACTGAGTTTATCTTCTGTTCTGTTATGGAGAAGAAATATGCTAAATTGGGCTTACAATTTATTGACTCTATGATATAGAAATTTCAGTTGTTATTATTAAACAGTCAGCTTTTACTCACACATATCACAGCGTGGTATTCAAGATTTACAGTGTAGGTGTAGCCATGTCAGCCCCAGGATAGTAGAGAGAAACAGTGGGTGAGGTAATATCTTTTATTGGACCAACTGCTCATCTCCCCACTACTATAATGATCAACTTCACTTCCCCCACAATACTCTTCTCAACATTCATGGATCGTACACATCCCTGTCATACCATGTGGTGTACCTCGGTAAGTACATTAAATACCCAGTAACAACGATGAGGGCAAAACCAGCCAATCACTATGTTCTTGAACGAATTCACACTGGAAAATGATACAAGATAAAGACCTCCTATCACCTGTGAGTGAACACTTTTCCCAATCTCTGACTTATTCGTTCTCATCCTTAAAGGAAACCAGCATAATACTTTCCAATATAGGAGTCAGACAATAAATATCATGGACTGAACAGAGGCACTGGATTTATGGCTTATTACAACAATCTTCAACCCACTAACTCCCTTTTTTCTGTCCTAAAACTGCAGAAGGTTCAATAGGCCACTCTTCCTGACCTTACAATATATTCAGGTTGCTTACACAAAACAATCTGTTCCACTTTGTGTTTCCACTGGGAGTACCTTTCCCAGACATGAAGAAGAGCCCTGTGTGGCTCAAAAGCTTGTCTCTCACATCAACAGAAGTTGGTCCACTAAAAGATATTATTACCTCATCTACTTTGTCTCACTAGGATTCAAGATATATCATTTTCTAAGCATAAGGAAATACCTTACTATCTCTTTTGAAACTGTGGTGGCTAAAATTTTGACTTTCTTGCAGAATCTATTGAAACAGCATCTCTGCTGTAATAACTACTCAAAGCAGTTCTAATATAGAAGCCCCTACATTTGTATTAAAATCAAATCAACTTGAACCTCATTCTTAGGTCTACTCCAGCCACTTTGTGTAAAAATGGCATCATGAATAGATAGCCTGGAACTCACTGGCTCCAATCCCCTCAGAATTCTTCTCCCTAGAGCGAAAACTCCAGAAAATGTGGGATCATCACCTCAGCTGCCCCACCGCTGGCTCTAGCATGGTGGCATATTTGAGCCCAAAGGAACCAAGGTGTTATATCCCAAAATCAACAGCTCTCAGAATGCCCTCTGGGATATGTGGGCAGCTGGGAATAGCTAGAATAATTTGGCATCAGGCTGTAAAATCCACCAGGAACAAACAAGAGCAGGGAAACAGAGAGTTGACATAAAGCCAACTCTGCAACCTTTTCCACTTCTGCTCCTTTGGCAAGGGTAGTTTGTTTAGCCCCAAGAACCTGAGGCTGTGTCTTCTAGGAGATTGAACAGTCTGCTGAGAAGTTTAGTTTTTTCACATCTGGTGTGAGGCAAAAATAATCTGTCTACTTTGCTGGAGTTAATTTGAGCACAATCTGTGAAAATTATGGGATTTGACTGGTCTAGGTAGTGTAGTCAAAATGCTTTTTTGGAAAGGACTTGAGACTGGTAAATCTCTTTGGAATCCCAGGCTAACCACAGTGTGAGTGGTTCAAACTGACTGAAAAGCCTTACCTCAGAAAGCATAAACTAACATCACGTTTCATTCTGAAAACACAATATAACTAACTTGCAGCAGGTTTACAAAAAACTTGTTTCCTGAAAAGATGCTTTCTAAATTTCTACAAAAATCAAAGTTAAGCAATGACATAAGAAAGCGGCGTGCTACTCAGATTAGGTTACAAATGAACTTGAAGTAAATGGATGGTTTACACACAAATCCAGCATCTTGCAAAGGGGTTAGACTAGATGACCCTTGTGGTCTCTTCTATGCCTAGGATTCTATCATTCTAAATGATTCTCTGTACCACAGAGATTACAAGCTGATGGTTAGGTACCTTAATAAAATTAGGAGTGTGATTAATGAAAGACTGTCTTGAAGCAGATGTTATTTTACTGTGCATTCATGTTGTTGAAAAGGAGTATTAAGAATGTAATAGATAATGCATATAAGAAAAGTACACATCTACACAGAAATCTATGATAGGCAGAATACAACCAGTCATTTCTTTGCTCAAAAAACACTACACAGGGAATATATATGTAGGGTTAGCCAAGTCACAAAAAACAGCTAGATATCTGACTCCCATTAAAAGTCACCAGTATTTTGACACTATTTCACCAGCAATTATGTTGCAAGGCAGTGACTACAAGTTCATTGCAAGTAGGCATTCTTTCCGACCCCTCGGAAATATGCTTACACGTATTCATCACCTCACATTCTTTTCCTAAATAGAGCGTGTTAATGGAAAAAGACATGGCAATGCAGGGAACACAGGGTGGGGAGAGGAGTATATGCATACACAGACACTTACGCACGATAATATTGCTGACTGAAGAGAAATGCGCAATATATTTTATGCTGAAAGCTTTTCACATAGTAATCCCTGAACATAGTTTTGAAGGGAGTTATTGGTTTCTGTCCTTTCTACACAACAAAGGTTAAAAAAGACCATCCACAACACATTTTAATATTAAAATGTTAGAGGATTTTTCTCCCTTTCAGAGAATGAAATCTGATGTACCTTATAGAAGACCAAATAAGAGTTAAGAGAGTTTTTTATAAGCTTCATCAAAGCGAAAAGGGAAACTCCACTAACCTGTCTAAAAAAGAAAAGAAAGCCAATTCAGCATCCTCATGACCATGTCAACAGGCAGTCTCCTCTTAGCTGTACAACTAGAAAATGTCTAGCACATTTTAAATGCTACCACTATCAATCTAAATAAATAATGACCTACCAGTATTCTTTCCTGTTACATAAAATCCCATTTTTAAAAGTGACTGAGGCATTTAGGTGCCTAAATCCCATTGAAATGTTAATGGGACTTCAGTTCCTAAGCCAATTCTGAAAATGGCATTTAAGTCACTCTTTGAAAATGTTACTGGTGCTCTGTAACCTGAATTATTTTCAGAAAGTTCTCTTACCTCTGAGATCTCTCTAATTCCTATGTGTACTTATTTATATTTTTATTTTGGAAGGGGAAGGATTATAGCTTTTGCTATTTTTGCTTCAAAACTGTATCTGGCTCTCAGAATGATCCATAAATAATCACTTCTTTAGACTGTCAAGAGGCCAAATAAATAAGGAATGTCACTTCTGACCTACCATGTGCAGTTGGCATAATGATATACATTGTGTATTTGTTTAATTTTGAGCATACAGGTAATCCAATTCCTGTTCAGTCTGAACTCTCATGAGGAAAACCAAGCAAAAAATATAACTTCATCACCTGGTTAGCACTCCCTTTACCTTCTGACCACTAAGGAGAATGTTAGTATAGGCACATACAGTAACTATTTCAGCATTCTTTAAACAGCATTGGTAATACAGCAACATATAGAAAAATTCAGTCAAGTCATTTTATTTTCTGATTGTGACAGAGTACACAGCTTTAGGAACTCCAAACCCTGATGCATTCTGTCCTAGACGTGTTCCTAGGAGGTGGTATCCAAGCAGACAAATGGCCCACGCTTGGAGGCATTAATTCCAAGTCATGGCTCAGAGGCAGCTCAGTGAGATACTGCCAAGTGGGAGAAAATTAAGCACAGCTACCCCGGCCTATTTTTCAAGAGGGAAAAGAGGTAAGGAGGAGATTGTGCTCTCTGGAAGCCATGGCACAGAGCTCTGGGGAAACACTTTGCAGAATTCGTAGTGTTTGGTTTTATAGTGCTATGCTTATTGCCTGGAAAACTCCATAGATGAGCTGCAGCTAGAGACTGTTACCAAGCTGGTATCAGTTTGGGTTACACCAAAATTCCTGTCATTCCATTTCTGTCTGCTATACTGACATGTTCCTGCATAGTAATGATTTTCCACCAAAAAGGGGATTTATTCAAGATGTATGGGGTTTTTAGGAGTATGATTTTTTTTTAGAAATAAATCAGTTAGCATATTATTAGTAAATAGAATAATAAAACCAGCCACTCATGAGATCTGAGTATTATATTAATCAAAAGATCAGCTGTAATAAATAGAAATAAGAAAGAATAGAGCTACAGTAGGTACAGACTTCTTCAGGGGCAAGTAGAAGAGGTTTATGCAATACTGTAGATTGATTGTCATGTGCACAAACCTAATCTGATCTGCTTTTCTGCTGTATTGGTGTTTGAAGATTATACCTTGAAAATGTTTGAGACTGTCCATATTAATTACTCTTGCTGTACCATTTTAGTGGGGTTTTTAAAGTATTGACAGCACAAGAATGCTTCTCTCCTAGATGGCAATACAATTGACTGCAGTTCCTTCATATAATACAGTGCTCTTTATCCTCTGAATGTCCCCAATATAAAATTGTTTTAATCTTTTGTTGCTGTTGTAAAACCTGATCTACTGTGGGACAACCTAATTAAGTGTCAGGTTTTGGATGTACAGTATGAGACAGATAGATGATAATACAGGCTGCATGTCACCAATAATTCAGTTTCAGGGTGAGTGATAATGGAGTTCGAGATTATTAGCGGAATGACACAATATTTTACCTGTTTTAGCATTGAAGCAAGGTGTACTTCTACAGTATGTGGTAGATTTTCTGTGCATTTTCGTTCAGCTACCTTTTCCCTTCCATTAGCCTATTAAAAGCTGTATGATACTTGTGCTGTCTGACTGCACTGTGATGCCAACTGGAAAGAAACATCACTTTGATTTGAAAGATCTGATGTTCTCTTTGGCTTGCTCTTGTAAAAGTTATGAAGAGATTATGAAATCAAATACAGTGTGCATGTGAGAAGAACTGAGCTAAGGAATGGGGTTTCATATCAGTTTCTTAATGAAGACAGTGAGGTAGAGAGAGTATTTAAAATAGAATTATATACCTTTCCAGATTTAGAGGTCATAATATATACATATATGTAAATGTCACTCTGTAGCTATGTGTGCACACCTCCCTCCCCACACATACACACACACACTGAATATGTGCCATTAACAAGTTAATACTTGCCTACTATTATTTCCTGTTTTGAATAGTGGAGGATATCTGTGGTGATCTACACATTGTTTTGTAGCTGTGAGCAACTGTATTCTTTAATTATATTTGTTACAAGGAGGTGGGAGAAAAATTGTTCTCCTTAACCTCCTACGATAGGACAAGAAGCAATGGGCTAAAACTGCAGCAGGGGAGGTTTAGGTTGGACATTAGGAAAAACTTCCAGTCAGGATGGCTAAGCCCTTGGGTAAATTGTGTAGGAAGTTGTTCAATCTCCATCACTGGAGATATTTAAGAGCAGGTTAATCAGACATATAGTTAGGGATGATCTAGACAGTGCTCCGTCCTGCTGTGAGTGCAGGGGACTGAACTTAATGACCCCTCAAGGTCCCTTCCAGTACTCTATGTCTATGATTGTATATATATCCAGAGAGGAAAGAGAGCGAGAGAAGAAAGGAAACCAAGAAAATCAATCCTAAAGCTGAATAAAAAAGGAGGATGGGGGGGAATCAACATAAATAGGTTAACTCTCGAATTCTTAGACTGTTTAATTGTCTGGTTTTGAAAAAGACCAACTACTCCATACTCTGTCTAAGCAAAACCTTTAGATCTTTCAATGCAGATTTCCATGGAAGTTTCACTCAATCACAGTTTGCCCTTTCGGGCCCTATGTCAGCACTTTCTTTTAACACCTGCTAAGTCAAGTGTATATATCAGAAATTAAATATTATATCTATGTCTATATCTATGTCTATATCTAATCTAATCTAATCTAAATCTCTATCTATAGCCTCATATTTATAGGGACTCAAGTAATATAGTTTAGCTACATCAGCCCCCTCTTGGAAAAGATGGGCCAGATGCATTAGATGTGCCACTGGTCTGATCCACTAGGTCCGTTCTTATGTAAAGGAGCAGTCTTACAAATAAAAAGGGTGCCAATGGCATATCTCATCTAAGAGAATTATAGAGGCAACTGCCCTGTGCTTTCCTATCAGTGTAGCCATAAAAGTAATGGTGTTTCAAAATGTTTTCTTGGTATCATTTTGTGACCTTTGGGGAACTGCGAGGGGAGGAGAGAGAGAACGGCACTTAAAATACCTACAAAGATGAATCTCTGCTCCTGCAGATGGTGGAAAGTAAAAGTATCAAAACTGAACACGAATAAGCTAGAGTTATACAAAGAATAGAAAGGCTTCTTATTTATTGGAACATAGCCCTTTCTATAACAGTTGACTTAAAATGTGTTTACTTTAGGGCACTCCGAGGCACTAAGTAACTATTCCCATAAACACATTCTAGAAGGATAGTACCAGAACACCCCAGTATAAGGTTATGGTGCAAACGCTCCCCACAAGGATTATGCAGGGACAAACTGACTCCTCCTATATAAAAGGATGAAAGATAGAGCTGTTTTGATCAAACCAACATGTACAAGGTAAAGGGAGATGATAAACCAGATCACATGGGTAATGCATCACTAGTTTGCATCCGTTTATAAAATGGAGGGGTCACAGACGAGGTATCTTTGTGTGGCTGAGCCGGTAGTGAAAATTCCCATTCACTGAGCTTGGTTGGTGGTCACAAGCATACATGAGCTAATGTAACGGTAGATGTTGACCTGGGGAAGCTAGAATTGGCCTGTTAGCAATACACCTGACTGAGCACCTTCACCACTGAACCTGAGTGTGGGGTCTCTTAGGGCAATTTAGTTGGCCTCTACTGTACAGATAACCTGGCCAAATCCACAGTATGCAACCACAGGAAGAACCTGCAATGTGTTATGTCAAAATGCTCCTTTCTGAATATTTGTATATAGCGGTATTCCCCAATCTCACATATTTCTATTTTATTTTTATGAGAGTGACTGGCTCAACAAAGGTCTCCTTGGAGCTCACCATCACGGGGACATCAACTGCTAAGACTTGAAATCAATCTACTTGTTAGTGGATACACACTATTATCCCCTGACTTGATATTCCAGCTAAAGAGCATCAGGGTCAGTTTCTCTTTGCTGAGTTAATATCTTCACAGAATAATTTCCTGGTTGCCAGGCCAAGATCAAACCACCTCACTGAATAGCAGAACCAGTGGCAGCAGGACCTGAACAATGACCCAGGGCAGTATAAACACTATGACTGTCCTTACAATATTTGGGAACTGAGTATGATTTGGCATCGCCTTTCAACGGATTTTTTTCTTGCCAGTGTCACTCCACTTGAAGACATCTCTCTCACACACACACCAGAGGAAAAGCTGTGTAAGGCAGAGGAGAATCAGGGGCACTGCTCATTATGTGCATGGAGAAATGCTGACTTTCATAACTTGATGATCTGGATAAATTCTTTATCAAAATGAGAGAGGATTCGCAGAGGCAATTTTAACACTCTTGAAATGTATGGGAAGAAATAATTGTCCTATAAGCCCAACAGAAGGAGCTGTCCTTATAGCGTTGGAAATGCATTCAATGATGTCCTTAATAAAACTCTGCAAGAAACCTGAAAATCTTCAGCTGCCATGTTCCTGGCCCAGACCCCGGTCCCTCTACCAGGGCTGCACTATCGGGCTCCAGCCTTGGCCTCAGCCCCCGCCCGCCCAGGCTCCCAGCCACCAGCCCTCTTGCCACTGGGGCTCCCAGCTAGGACTCCCTGGTCCAGGAACATCCATGCAGGTTGCTCGACCAGAGTGCCCCAGTTTTGGGAGGCCCAACTATTATGTAAATTGATATTCTATAAGATTGCACAATCATTTTAACCTATTATTATTGTGCACAAAGCAGTAGTAAGGCCGTCAAACAACTGAAAAAAATAATCACGAGATTTAAAACAATAGGTGCGATTAGCAGCAGTTTTAATCACATAGCTAATAATAGAATGCCTGAAATATTTTGGATGCTTTTCTACATTTTCAAATGTATTGATTTCAATTACAACATGCTCTTACTTCTGTGCTGTGGCAGCTCATGGTGCTTAGCACCAGACCTGCCATTGGGCAGGGCAGAGGAGGCAATTGCCCTGGGACCTGGAGATTCAAAGGTGCCCATAGCTCCCTGACTGGTGGCCCCCCGGCCCAACACTTCGGCAGCCCTGTGCAGCAGGGAGGAGATGATGCAGACCACAGCATGGCCTCTGTTGCATCTCATCTCCAGAGGTGTGTGATTAATGTTTGTTTTTAAAAATGTTAATTTGTTTTGAGTTAATCGCACACGTTAACTGCAATTAGTTGACAGCCCCAAGCACTACACATGATTTTCGCTTGTAAAGTCTCCATTTAGTAGCATAATCCTTTATTTATGCATGTTTATCAGTAAAAGATAGAATTCATAGACATGGCAGAGACAATACACTGTAGTAGATTAATCTAATCTTTTTCATTAAGAAGAATGCAGTTGCCGATTACTTTGCCTTAAATAGAATTACAGTTAATGTTTCATAACACATGATGTCAAGTTTGTTTTACTGTCTCTCTCTCCTGCTAGCTATGTAGCATGAGCATATTTTGAAAGCCAAGCTTTCACGGTTTGGAATACAGAAATGTCTTTCAAGCAGAGAGCCCAAAAGAAAATGCTGGTGCACACAGAAAAACTGTATAAAGAAAAGCACATGACTATTACCGGAGAACAATTCAACGAGACAGACAGTTATAGCATTAACAAGTCTTTTAATATGTCATATGTGAAACTGACCTACATATCTGCTGAATCTTTTGCCTCCCTGTAAAGTCTGTACTTTGTATGGAGTCATGCAAAAACAATGCATTCACCCTGTTCAATTTGCTCAGGGTAAACAACGTTGTAGGAAAATCTCCAGGCAATATTTTGTGCAAAAGAGGAGATGTAGAGTATCTGATGCCTGCTGAAAGCTCACCTGAAATCCCTGAAGTTATAAATAATGCTGTTCTGCTCTCTTGGTGCAAGCAGAGATTGATGTACTTAGCTTTCCACTAACAAATTTCCAACAAGTTACTGAAGTGGGACTTTTGTATTATTGCTTGTAATGCTGAACCCTTTGACTTGTCTCCTTCTCTCTCTCTCATTATTTCTTATCTCACAAGGCCAAATGCAAAACAGTTAGACTGGAAGACAGGAGAAAATGAGAAAAATTAAGAGAAAGTAAAAAACAGGCCTTGGACAAGTATCAGGGAAAGAAAGTATGGGGGGAGGGAGTACTGAGCTAGCTGGAACAGTTCCTATAATAGAAACTTCACTTGAAATTAGGCTACTCCAAAACATGCTAAGCCAAAAACAATCACAAGAAGAAAGTAAAGGACGCTCCTTGTATATTAGAAAATATTCAAAGCCAGGCTTACAAAGCCCTCTATTTTTAGTGGCAAAATCAGGTCACAGCACATTCCCAGAGATGCTGATTACACAATCACCTGAGTGGAACTGTGTATGAGAGTGTTTGCAGGTGAACAGGGTTATACTGAGCTTCAAACCTAAAGCCTCAATGTGTATTTTATTCAGAGGGGGAGGGGGAGAGAGAGAGAGAGAGAGATCGATCAGAACAGAGGATGCTACATCATACAAACTGCTCAGGTGGAAATCAACACAATGAAATTCTTCTCGTTTTGATTGGTTCCAAACTCAGATCATTAATCTGTTATTTCAGCAATAACTGATGACAACTCTACTAAAGGATCAAGCAGATGCAAAAGTGGAACTGAAGCTTATACGGAGATCAGCATGCGAGAGCAGTCACTGAAATTGCTGACAAAGTAAATCATGGATCCCTGTCTCAGCATAATTTAGGCTTTGATGGGTCCTGGTAATTTCCTGCTACATTGCCATAGACACAGGTAAGTCCAGGGGAGACAGTGTGTGCACGGTGAGAGTTCAGAGATAGCCCGCAATCCAGAATAGTGCTCACACCTTCCCAACGAGAATAAAAGAACATCAAGTAGGTGCCAGAAACCTATTCCTGTACCAATATGCTATTTCTTTAACTTATTTTACCTCTTGCTCATATTGTTTCCTGTGAGTCTTGGGCTGCAATAAGTGTTGGCCAAGCTCTAGGGTAGTTGAATTCTGACTGAATTAGAACATTTTCACAACAACTGAGCAGACCTCAGGGCCCTAGCTGATCAATGTGTTGACAATAAGAAAGAATTTAAGAATGGCCATTTCCCCATACTGACAGGGAAATGGCCTGTTTTTCTCTAAAGCTGCCAGCAAGGTTCCCTTTATTCACAGTTGTTTAGGATGCTAATGACGTTTTCTGGATAGTAAACCTGATTTTGGGGGCAACATGGAGAATCCCATGTGAAAGTTGTTAAGAGACACAAGTAATGGTAGAAGCTTTCATTGCTGACAATTGCAGTGCAATGGTAGGTCTCATTTCCTATGCCATGCCCACATATGGAGTGAAAGCTCACAGGTGATACAGACCTTCTGGTAGGGTTTCTGTTTCTTTTACGTGTAGTGTAAATCAACATCTAGATCATTTAAGTCTTCTAACTCCTGCACCTAGGGTAGCAAAATGCTGCAGTCCCCTCTACAATTTTCCAACTGTGCACTCCAGCACATCTGACTGCCTGCATCACTGCCCCGCAGTCATACTGTGAAGACAGGGCTAATCCAAATGTTTGCATTCTGCCCATTCTTGTCAGCAGCCTGTTAAGTCTCATCCCAGATCAGCATCTGGGCTGCAGAAACATGGACGTAATTTAGGGATTCTGCATGCCTGTCTCTATTCCAGAGATGCCGGCGCTCTGCGAGGACATAGCTATCAGCCCTGAGATATCGTTGTTCATTAAAGATGGGCAATGGGCCAAAAGCACTGGACCGAAAGGCCTTGCATGAATGGCCACTGAAAAAGGTTGGCATGAAGGTCGGCAGGAAATGAAGGTGTAGGTGGCTGGAGGTGAGATCTTCTGATTGGAAATGCGTCTTTTATATGGAATCATTGCCAGTTTTGTGTGCAGCAGGTTGTTTTCATCTGTTATAGCCCTCCATGCACTTTTAAGGGAAATGGCACCTTGTCAGAGTTTAGAGGGAGGTAAGCCAGCACATATCAATGCGATATTAATATGCGGCTGAGACAGACACCAGTAAGATGCGTGGCAGTCTTCAGTGCCAAATCTACCAGATGTGTATGCTGATTTCTCCCCCAGACTGCTGCACTATATACTACTGGAGCAGTACCAGGGTTGAGGTTCATAGGATATTAGCCTTTGTTTGCCAGGAGGTTACTTCTAGCTTCTGTATCAAAATAGTGTGGGAGGTGATCTTTTTTCTTTAGGTGTTCTAGGTGGGATCAGACAGACTGTAGCACAGTTTGACTCCTAAATAAGTGACTACTGACTGGAAATAGATTAGGATAACTTCAACTTAGACTGTAAAGTGTAAATGGCCAGATGATTATACAGATAGAACGTTGTATGTAGCCACTACCTTAGATTCACTTAATGTAAGTCTCCCCTGACGGAGGTAAGTGGCTGGAGGATTCATGGCCAGGCTGAGTGACCTTTCAGTATCATGTAGATTGTTATCCACATGAATAAGATAGACATTGTGTAGATATGTACTTACTGGCCTTAGTGTATGTGGGTTGTAAGTATATGTGTTGAAAAGGAGACAAGCACTCAAGAGGTGAGCCCAAAACCAAGTCATTTGTCTAACACAGGACAACAGATTCCTTGAAGAACGGCAAGAAAGTTGGCTCTCTTCTGATGCATCTATCACTTGCATATGATACTGTCTGGAATGTGCAGCTGAACACCAAGTTGTTACAGACTATTCCCTGTGAGCCCATGGTGCAGTTAATCATGCAAATGATAACAAATCAGAGCTTCATTTTCCAAGCTGGAGATACAGTTATCTGACTTAGGCCTTTCTGTCTCCCACAAGGCTCAATGATGGTGCTGACAGAGATTAATTGAAAAACAAGACTTGGACTGGCTTGCAGATTTTTTTGCAATTGGAGTTTTGCCCATTTTTGGAATAAAGGTAATAAATGTGGATGTTCCAGCCCATCTCCAAAGTCCAAAAGTGCTGGTTTCTGGAGTTTGGGCCTAGGCTTGTCTCTAGTAACACCAAGTTTGGACTGAATCCTTTCTAACAAAGGATCATGAAAAATAAATGTAAACACAAAAAGTTAACCAAAGACAGAATTCTGTGTTTATTTCAGACTTTGCTACTTATAGAGTGTTTGTGTGTATAAATCTACTTATCAGTGAATGTATTTTCTTTTTCTCTCTCTTTCTCTCTCTCTCTCTCTCTCTCTCTCTCTCTCTAAAAAAACAAGTTTTCAGTAACTAGAACCTGAAAGTTCTGTGTTTAACTCAGACCTTTATTCTTATAGTGTGTGTGTGTGTGTGTGTGTATAAACCTACTTATCAGTGAATGTATTTTTTCTCTCTTTTTTTCTCTCTATTTCTAAAAAACAAAAAAACAACAGTTTTCAGTAACTAGAACTTGAAAGTGGAAATCTCGAATTTTTAGGGTGCTTTATTGCTGATCTCCTGGAGGAACAGAAACTAATGAGAAAAACAAAGTCCCTCTAATCCATTTTTGCTTGCAAAGTCTTTTCTATAATCCCTGCCTTTGCTCCCTCATTGTAGGGTGTTCACTGAATTTACATTTCACGAGTTTCCCCAAACATTCCTTTCATGTTTTTACTGACACAACAGACAACCACGCTACCTGAACCTACTACTTATAAATAAACAAAAGGAACTTCAAAACTTTCTTTCCTGGCTTTGAAAAACTTCAGTCATTAATACTGAACACTTTCAGCTACTTAAAGATATACTTGCTCAAAACACAGAAGAAAAATTGGATTGCACATTTATAAGGTGAATGGGATAGTTAACCTGATCATGGTAAATATATGGGCATCATCTATGTAGATAGGGCTGGAGCACCCTTGGGGAAAAAATTAGTGGGTACGAAGCTCCCACTAGCACCCATGCTTCCCCTTTGCCTCTCCTTACCCATGCCTCTAACTCACTGGTGGTCCCACTGACCATCTCCTTCCCCACCTCCCCATGCTTTTTTAGTGCCATAAACAGCTGATTTGCAGCATTCACAAAGCTCTGGGAGGGAGGGAGAGGAGCAGGGATGGGGTGCGCTCAGGGGAGAAAGCAGGGAAGAGGTGGGTCAGGGACTTGGGGGAAAAGGGGTGTGATGAGTTGCGTCACAAAAATCCCCTTTGGGTTGTTCCCCAATGTGCAGATCAAACTGTTGATACCCATCTTCTATCACCCTGTCTTGCTGGGCCAGTAACTCTGGTCTCCCTCAGTTATGGCACAGAGTTGGGGTTATCCCCCCCTGCAGAGCAACATAGATGCTAAACCAGCTCTGCTCTGGGAGGGGGATCATCTATAAGACCATTGTCAACATCCAAGACCTCAACCTCCAAAAGGGACCAAAACCCCAAGTAAATCCATATTACTATGTGTAAAAAATTTACACAGAGAAAGTTCATAAGGAGGCCTTCCCTCTTCATCAATAAATGAGAGATATGCACAATGGTTGCTCCCTTCCAGGCAACAACTATTAATATTGGGATTCATAAGAAACAAAACTATTTTTATTGAGTACAAAAAGTAGGATTTAAGTGATTGCAGGTGAAAACAGACAGAGCAAAGTAAGATACTAAGCCAAAATAAACAAATTTTACATGCCTGCTAATTCGAATCCACATGTAAATTCTTACCCTAAACATTATCTCAGGCCACAGTTGATCTTTTTCTGAATGGGCCCAGCAGCTTTGCCTTCACCATTTTACTACAGTTTTTGTTTGTTTATTTTTGTTTCCAAGTCTCTTCATGTATATTCTCTGAGGTGAGGAGACAATTTCAAAAGGCAGCTGCAGACCAAGATCTGATTGATCTCCGTTTCTTAAATAGACTTTCCCCCAGAACAGGATCCCTTTGGTCAGTCTCCCCATTCCCATGGAAAAGGTACCAGATTCAACATGGATTCTAGTACCAGGTGGCATGGTCTTTCTAAGACCGACGACAATTTGGGTTTACAGAAAAAATAAAACCATTCATGAGTCGTTGATTTGAGTCCTGAGCCATTATGTTCCTAAAGTATCACTGTGACCCTCACTAGCACATTTAGAATTAAAAAGTGATTCACACTTCATATTTGTAACTTCACGTATGAGAATGATACATGCACAAAATAGGACATACAGATTCAGCAGATTGTAACTTTAAAAATGATGTTACATGATCTATTTTGCATCTTCAAGTCATGCATATTCATATTCACAAGCCAATTTTCATAAAGCATGGAGGAGGTTATGACAAGGTTGAATGCAGGCAGGGTGGGATGCAGAGGGGATGAAGTTTTCATAGAAGGGATGGAGTGGGAGCAGGGTCTGGGGCAGAGTCAAGCACACCCCAGCTGGAGAAGAAGTCAGCACCTATGAATTGCTAAAATGCAATAGAGAAATAACAGTGAGATGATGATATTAGCTGATGACAGAAAATCTTTACCACAGGATACTAAAAACTAAAAAGGATTATGTAATGTACACATGCCCTGGGTAAGTTGATGGCAAAATGGCAGATGGAAACGTGGCACGCAAAGAAATGAATATGGATAAAAATAATTTTAACTTTTCAGACAAATTGATCAAGTTTAATCTTTGAGGATCTTCTTAAGATATAAACCTTGACGCCACTAGAATAAAATTCAACCATAAAAAACAAATAAGTGCTTGGATCCTTTCAGAAAAAAGGAGAAAATATTAAATTTTAATATCTTAATCGTAAAATAATGAACCTGAACTAAATACCTCTATTCAGTTTGGTCATTTTACATCACAAATTAAATGGTTGTTGTGAAGAAGCTGACTGAAAAGCTACACAAATGGTTTAAGGATCTTCATTTTTTACACAGGAAGAAAATCTGAGTAGACAGACATTCAACTTGGAAAGGAATGATTAGAAAAGAAATTCATTGATATGTATATGAATCAAATTATGGAAGCAAAGAAGACACTCTGAGTCTTGCAACAAAAGCACTGAACTTGTCCACACACAGATTTTGTACTGGTTAGGGTTATGAGGTTTTTTGGACTGCTTGTTTTTTATACAAGTAGCCACGGCAAGTTACTGCCCCTTATTCCATTTCTGCACGGGAATCAACTATACCGGTATAAGTACATTTATGCTTATATAACTGCATGCACATTTTGGGGATGTCCATAAATTACATAAAACAATACAGGTTGGGTGGATCCTTAATTTTTGTGCATTTGTTTCATTGTTACAAAGTTTTACAAGGAGTGGTGGGTCTTAAAAAAAATCACCAAAAATATGTTATGTAATTTATACACAGGTCCTTCGGGGTGTAGTAACATGTGCCACATTTCGAGCGGCCTGTGATAATTTATGAACTCTGTATGTTGACCTGGGTATTGGGATGTTTATTGAGGCTACGTCTAGGCTACAGGCTTCTTTTGGAAGAAGCTTTTTTCGGAAGAGATCTTCCAAAAAAACTTCTCCCAAAAGAGAGCGTCCACACTGTAAAAGTGCATAGAAAAAGTGATCTGCTTTTTTCGAAAGAGAGCATCCAAACTGAATGGACACTCTCTCACATGTAAGCAGTGATTGCTATGGACAGAATGGCCACCAGGGCACCTGTGCTTTTTCTTCTTTCCTCTCCTTCCAAAATAACTCCCTCTTCCTCATCCACACACCCTTTTTGCAAAAGAGCTCTTTTGGAAAAAGGCTTCTTCCTCATAGTATGAGGATTACCAATGCCGGAAAACAACCCTCTGTTCTTTCTATTTTCTTGTGGAAGAAAGCAATTGCAGCGTGGATGTTCCTCAAGTTTTTTTCAGAAAAACAGCCATTTTTCTGACAAAACTCTGTAGTGTAGACATATGAATGAATATATTGGTTTAGCCCAATAGGGGGCTACTTGAAAAAACAGGCAGGAAGGAAAAGAATGGCACAGAAGAGCCACCTTTCAGTTAACAGTTAAGAATTGTTAAAAGATAATGCCAGAATTATGAACTTAATGATTTTGCTTCTGTCTCCAGCCAACCTATAAAAATCACATATGCAAAATTGGGTTTGACCAGGATAGGAAAAGGGCCAGGAACACAGAACAAAGGAACTCTGGTGGGATTAAAAGAGTGATACTCTTAAGAGAGAGGCAGGAGTTACTGCGGAGAGAACCCTGCTAGGCTTCCTGGAGGGAAGACCACATGATATTAGGTCTTTAGATTAGATAGACATGAGCAAAGGTTGTTGTTTTGAAATCCATTTGTTCTAAAAGCTTTGAATGCCTAATGCTAAAATAATCACAACAGTTGTTTTAAGAAGACTGTTTGGTTTCTCATTATTACTGGTCAGGAACTTTCAAAGAGAAGAACCACAGAAGCCAACCTCAGTCATTCTTGCAGGATAAGAACAGTGGGCATATGGGTCCCAGTCTAAGAGTAGGAGAACTGCATAGTTCCATTTCAGGACAGGTACAGTCATGAGGCCTCACAGGTGAGGAGGTGAGTGCAGAAACCAGAAATGGAAAAGAAGTGCAGCTAGCTCTGTAACCAAGACAGATTACTTTAACTATACTGGTCTAGTTAAGATCCTTCCAAATTAACGGCCATGACAAATATGTCACAAACCATGAAATCTGGTCTCTGCCTGTGAAATCTGCTCTTTTGTGTGCTTTTACCCTATATTATATAGATTTCATGGTGGGCAGACCACTGTTTCTCAAACTGAGGGTCCTGACCCAAAAGGGAGCTGCGGGGGTGGGGGAAGTAGTCATGGCATTGCCACCCTTACTTCTGAGTGATCTTCCGAGCTAAGTGGTCAGAGAACAGCAGCTGTTGGCCAGGTGCCCTATTCATAACCATTTGAGTTTGAAACCTAGGAACACCATTGTAAAATGTTTTAAAAGTGTGCGAATGTGGGCATCAGCTAATACTTGGTGATAAGAGAAATTTCCCCCTAGATATAAGACTTCACAAATTGTCGAAGGGAATTATTAAGGGTTTTCACCTTCCTTTCATGCATTTCAGATACCATGTTGCCAAGGCAGACTCCTGCACCAGATAGACATATGGTGTGATGAAGTATAGCAATGCTTACAAACAAGATAGTCCACTTTTTTATTACCCACCTAGTAACCGTATCGACAGTCCTTTTAAATCTAAAATTTCTACATTGTCACCATGAACACCACAAAAAGTAACCAATTAAAATAATCCTTTTTACAAAGATGTAATGTACCTAGTCTTCTAAGAATAACTTATTAATAAGACGTTTGTTAAAACTAAATAAGGTACTACAAGAAAGGCTTTTGTGGAAAGATCCTGCAATTTTAAAATACATCATATGTAGGAAGTGGAGGGTGAACGAAGATTTAGCTCTAGATTTTCACTTTTTGCTGTTTAGATACTGACCCCTAAATGACAACAAAAATTACATGTATTTACCAGTATATAATTTGATACAGTCAGAACAAGGAATACTGCCTAGGTCGTGTCAAATCTCAGTGCTAAACCTATTAAATCTCTGTAACTGCCACTGGCAGAAGCATTTGATTAATGGCCTAATGAATACACTGGTGCTCTGTTTTTAATCATCAGAAGATAATTCTTATCCCAATTTTCAAACACCCACCCACCCCTACGTCTGCACATTAGTGCTGGTGATCAGAATAATATCAAACGGCATCAAACAGTACCCTAAGCTTACAGGGAAAACAGAATAATAATGAGATTATGTCAGTATTTCTCACAAGCAGTTCAATTAAAAATGTGCAACAGTGACACCATCAAGCTAAAAATTGGTTCTGCATGACTGAAGTTGAGGCCTACTGCACTAACTGTGTTTATACCCAATTATTGAGCAGAGACCCTTGACTTTCCTATGAGGCAGGCAGCCAAAAAGTTGCATTAAAACATAGCTTAAAATTCAGCAAGTTTCCAGATTTCTCTTTAATGGAATAAACTCTATGTTATGTGGATTAGATTAATTTGATGAAGTTCTTTTCACTGGTATTCAGTGATTGTGTCCCTTTTCTCTATGGCAGAGCATTTCCCAAGTTACCAAGCCCGGTAATGAAGCAGCTGACATCTAATTAGTAGCAGACACAAAAATTCTTACTTTGATCAGAAATCAAATGGTTTCTCCACCCCCATCCCATTAAACCAAGGACTTTTCTCACTTGGTCTCATTTCAGTTTAGGCTGTGTAGATACACTTGGGAATAAATAAACTATATTGTTAGAGGCCTTTTATGGCTTTGAAATTTAGGTACAGCAGAAATAAATATCTAAAGTCTATGCAACAATAATCCAATCCAAATTTTTATCTATATAGGGCTAATTTAAAAATGAAAGCAAAAAAAATGCACCTCATACTAACTAGCTACCCTTGAACTAAGACTGCGTTTTTGAAGCAATCATAAAATGAATTGTCCTGGATTTATCACTTGACTGATAAAATTTACATTACATTAGAACTAGGCATTAAAAAAGCCTCACACCAAAAAAATGTTTGACATAGTGTCTGAGATAATTTAATAATTTTTAGATTTTTTCTTGTCTTTTGGTGATATTTACATTTTTTGTCGTGTTCATTTATTATGTATCTTTCAAATCTATTCATCTATAGGTAAATTACTAAAAATAAATAAAAAGTCTGGACAATAACATTTGAAAAGTGCCCACTTTCTATGGGCAGCAACCTTCATGCATTTTAAAAATTAATCATTAAATGTGATTATGCCTCCATAAGTTTATCACTAATAACATGCTGATATTTATAAGGACAGGGACACAATTTAGCTCTTTGTTCATTTGTGGTTATGTCACATCCACACTTAATTCCTCCAAGAAACACATTGGGAATGTATTAATTCATCCATTTGTTTTGTAAATAATATCAAGGAACATATTTTCAAATCTGATACAGTTTTGGCCAGTGAAATCTTGACACGTTCTCATTATAAGTTATTAGCATTCATAGGGTGTCCCCTATATATTTTTCCCTGAGGTTTGAGTGAAGACCAAAATTCAAGCGGTTGAAAGTCAATTTCCTGTTTGGAGCCGAAATTGGTGCTGTTGAGCCAGGTGTTTTCTGAATGTAATGTATTTATTCACAAAATATATGCCAGTCCTATTTTCCTGAATTGCAGTAGCAACAAACTACAAACATGTTGTTCCTTTTTTCCAAAATATCTGGAGGGAACCCCATCAAATCCAGAGAACCAGCTGTTATGAGGCTCTACCCCTGCAAGAGCTTATATGGATTCCCATGCATATATAAGCATACGTCTTTGCTGCAAACAATAGTTAAACTGAGCTAGCTATACTTCAATAGATGAAAACAACTTGTGCAGCTTGCAGTTAACTAGCCTTTTCAAACTATTTTAAATTATTTATAGACTATCCCAGGTAGGCCTAATGCTTCATCGACGACAAACGTCAGGGACCCTTCTGGAAAGCTTACAATCCAAGGGAATTGTAGACACGGCTTGAACAAAGATATGAGCTGGACGGGCTGTTATATTCAACATCCAAAGCTAAGTATCAGGTACTTACAGCCTACTCTATTAGCCTCATTTAGCATGTACACTTTTAATTGATAGGGGAGCTTTTTTGTTGTTGTTTTTTTTCTTCTTCCCTTCTCCCCTCTGTTTCTGCCTTTAAGTTTGTCCTTCTGTGCCTCTTGCTCCACTCACTATCTGAAGAAGTGGGTTGTACCCACGAAAGCGCATGATACTATCTATCTATGTATTTTAGTTAGTCTCTACAGTGCTACAGGATAGGGTTGCCAGATGGCTTGAACAAAAATACCGGACACACTTGACATTACATCACAATCTACATGACATCTTATTTAGAAAATACCGGACATTTATATTTTCTCATGTATATTCTCTCAATTTGTTTCCAGAACAGAAAGCTCACATACGGGACTGTCCAGTTCAAAACCGGACACCTGGCAACCCTACTAGAGGACCATTGTTGTTTTTTAACATTTTTAGTTACAGACTATCACAGCTACCCCTCTGAGACTATTTATCCAAGCGCATGTCTGTGCTGCAGTGAAACTCCTGTGGCTGGCCTGGGTCAGGTGGCTCTGGCATGGCGACGGGGCTATAAAACTTCACCCTGAGCCCAGACGCAGGGTTGGCCTTACCATGAGGCAAACGGAGGTGGCCGCCTGAGGTGCCAGACTGTGGGGGGTCGCCACTAGGACCCAGAGTGTAGAAAATTGTGTCTGCTGCTGGTGCATACGTATTCTCTCTGTTCTAGAGTAGAACAGGAAGAAGGCAGAATTGAGACCTTTCAAAGTTTTGGCCCAAGCGAGGGGGCATGAGCTCCCCGCCCCAGGTGCCAAAATGTTGTGAGCCGGCCCTGCCCAGACATCTGCACTGTAGCTTGATTCCCCTACTGCCTGATCCCTGTAAGCCCAAATCAGCTCACATAGGCCAGCTATGGGTGTTTAAGTGCACTGTAGACATACTCTGAATCTGCAAACTTATTACGTATACATTGATTGCCCTGGTGAGTTCCCCCATTACTACACATGGCATGACACAGGGAGACGTGACATCAGAAAAGAAGAGCTAGTGAAACCATTTTTTCCCCCTGCAACACACATTTTTCCCACAATTAAAACACAATCAGGTAAAGAGAAGATTGTGTGACTGTGCTATGTATAAAAGATTAAGACTATCCTATCTCATCTCCCTGCAAATAAGAGCACAAGAGGTGAACCAAGATCAGAAAAGTTTCTATTGACTCACTTGGGAACACGAACGGCTTAGTTTACATCTCACCTACGGTAAATACACAGGACAGACACACAAAGCAAGTCCAGCTATCAGCCTGGTGAAAGGGTTGGATGAATCTGCTCTTGTGTCTGTTGGCAGAAACAACTCTCATTGAGTAAGATTTTAACTAAAAACACCTATCTTCCTAAGCTATACTACTGGCACTGTTATAGTATTTTTTGCAGGACAAAAATAGATCAGTTTATCCTACTACTACTAATCCTGGATGTTCTTTTTTAACTGTATTAGCTAAAAGTAAATCTTTTTGCATAAACGTAGTACAGTAGCTCTCAGGCAACTACAAAATGCATTATTGATAATGAATACAAATAACATGAAAGCTTTTTTATCATCTGGAATTTTACTCAAGGAAATATATGGGCATCTTCACAAAAATCATGGCTCTTCTTGTTAACCGTGCATCTTGCTAGGCTCAAGTTTTTCATGTTCTCCATCTGTTTTGGGGTTTTGTGATATAAGGCAGATGTCACCACAAAGTCTCTAAATCATCTGAGCTGAAAAACAGAGGCCAATCTAGTCCATTCTATTCATCATCTTTCTTATCTCTTTTTTTTTCCTCGTCATTTGAGGAGAAGAATTAGAGACAGAATGCAACCATATCAAAACACCAGATGCTAATACAAACTATTCCAGGTTGTTTGACTGCAATTAAGATTTATTCATGCAATTTATCTAAAATGTAAATTATTTGCCCTCCCCAAGGGCACACACAATTTTTTTTAACAATTGATTCTCATATTTACTCGGTAGGAGAGGCGTTTTCAGCTGAAACACAGCTAAAATAGAGAAGTGCTCTGCATTTTTTTTTTAATCTCAGTTAACATTTTAGGTTAAACTTTCTATATCTCACTATATAAGGTTAACTGAGTTCAACTTACATGTCATAGAAGTCAAGGGGGCCCCTCCTTTATGAGCAGGGGTAGGATATGGACCATTTGACACACAAGATGTTAGACTATGTCAGTATTTTTCCTTGATTAGTTAAAAATTTGTATCTTTGTGTATCATAGGCTTAATTGGGTTAATAAAGAGTAGTTAATGTGTAAAAAACAATCATGTTTTTAGAGTGAGGTCTGTAACAATGCATACATTTTCCATATGACAGTTTTAAATGTCTTTGTATGTGCTCCCTCCCCGCCAAAAAATATTTATAGTTGTTAATATCTGTGGAAGCTTAAGCTATAATGTAGCCACTGCAGCACCAATTCAAAGATTAATGAGGCAAGACACTACAACTGCTTCATTTTACTGAGTACCTAACATGTCAATTGTTTGTATCTTCTGATTTGCCCCAAGTGTCCTGTAAATTGCTATGTAACATCCTCATACCCATTGGTACACTGTAATTCCATCAGCCAAGTATATGAATAGAGTGGCTTCCTGCCACTCTAAATACTAATAAAAATGTGTTTGTTTTCAGGCACACAATATAGCTCATTAGTATTAACACTGCAATCTAAAAGTGACAGCGAAATCCAGCAAAAGCTTATATTTCTCAAACCTTTGATTTTCTTTAAAGCTTAAGGAAAGCTACTGTGCTCTGTTGCTGCATTGATACACAAAATGCTTTGTCTTTGGAACTCAGGCCTGTCACAGACAATCCCTAAATGCAGATTTTAAAATCTAGCTTCCCAGTACCTTCAGAATAATGTATCTTGCTTTGAACATTTAACTGCTCTTCACCGTTCACCAGCCCCTTTGTAGATCACTGTTGTAGACGAAGTTGTCCGAGGGGACAACACACATCTAAAATACAAACAACACAACACTACGCTCTGACTTCTAGATTACATTGAAGCACATACGGATTTGAAATACAGGAGAAGGGAATTCCAGTGTTTGGCCATATAGAAAACTGACAGAAATCTATAGCATGGGATATATTTGTGGGAGGACTAGGACATGCACAATGAAACTGACATACTCTACAAAGATTTACTAATGTAAATAAAAATCACCTCTTGGTGTTCTAAGTTTGGGAGGCTAAAATTGCTGACAACACTGTCAGCCAGCATAGCTTTGCTCATATTATGTGGCTTTAGCAGAGATCCAAACAACTTTAAATGCAAAAACAGAATGCCTTGAAAACTGTCCAGATTGAGAATCCATGCTGTCACTCTACACAGAAGTATCGAGGTAACTATGAGAAACCACCTTTTTCTATCTTACCTTGAGAAGTAGAGGTACAGTGTCATTCTCTGTCTCTGCATGTACATCCGCTGGCTCTACTTCTTCAATGAAGACAAGCATTGAAGAAGACACTCTGAGGACACTCCAGTTAAGGAATGCCAAGAAGCGATAGCCAGTAGCTTGAGGTGGTGAGCTGACTCAGGCTAGTAGAAGAACTCATCTTCCACCATCATTTGCCTCTCCCAGGAACAGATTGCTTCCTCTAACTTCTGCAGCTTGGTACAATAGATATTCAACCTCTTCTCTTTCAAATCCCTCATAAAACACACCCTTCTGCGTGGACTACCATACTTAATCCAACACTTATAGAACTGTAGTAGTTACTTATTGGGACAGTATAGAACTCCTCCAGCATTGTGACATCATAATTCCATTTCCACCTCATACATTTACACCCAAGAAGGCCCTTACCTCCTGCATGATACAGGCCATAGGATTTCTCTGAATGAGGCCCTCATCTGGCCCCACAACATGTGCAAGAGAAAGGCATCCAATCTTGATTTAAGTAATGGAGAATTGACCACATCCCTTGGCCAAGTTTTCCAATAGCTAATTACAATCAGGTAAAATCTGTGTCATATTTCGCTGACTTCAGCTTCTAGCCATTGGCTCTTGCTATGGTTCGGTCTTCTAGTTTAAAGAGTCTTCTACTATCAGCCATCTCAACCCATGGTAGATAATAATAGGCCATGATTAAATAAACACTTAACCTTCTTTTTGATAATCTAAGCTTACTTCCATGGGAGTAGCGGATGCTTAGCACCATTGAAAATTAGCACCATGGGTCTTTGTGAGTTTGAATAGTGACTTCCTCTTCAAGCCAGATATTGAGAGGTGCTCATTTAATGCCAGCAGGTGGAAACAAACCTGGGACCTCTGGAGTTTAGTGAATGAGCCTCTATTGGGGGGAGGGAGGGCTTTTTTGCATTGGGGGCCAATGACCCATAGAAAAATCAGTCAGGGGCTGCACACAAGTGAGAAGGAAAAAAACCCAAACAAACCCTCATTGATGTGGCTCCTGGCTGAGAAGCTCCTCGCATTCTCCTCACACACCAGAGACAAGGGGGGCTCAGACGAGTAGATTTTGTGTGCTCCAGCCCCGCAGCGGGACAGCTGGGGAGAGGGAATGAACCGCCACTATGGGCTCCCCAATGTGGGAGGGGAGCCCTGAGCCTCAGGGATCAGATCCAGGGAAGCCAGGGGCTGCATTTGGCCTCCAGGCTTTAGATTCCCAACCCCTGCTCTACTGCATGAACTGAAAACCAGCTGGCTGTCAGCTAAGGCTGTAGAGCACTCATTTTTCTCTCTGTAAGTGGCCTCAGCACCACTAGGTGGGACAGTGCACCACCCCCAGAACATGTGTGGGTGACACTCACATCTGCATCTCTCACAGACTTCAGCAGGAATGACAAGCAGGCAGCTCTTATCACTGTCAAACTTCTTTATTCTACAGGAGCACTTAGAGCACCCAACAGAGATCAGAGCCCTGTTACACTAGGCACTACCTACACAGTAAGAGACAGCTCCTGTCCTGAAGAGCTTACAAACTAAAGAAGACTCAGTTCCTTTAGATAGGAAATGACATCACTTCCATGTTCCCTACAGTGCAAACACAGCATGGCCACTTAAAAAAATACCAGCCCCCTACCACCGCCTGCCTCCTCCCCAAGCTTCTGTCTCTGCAGAAAAGGCAAAAGGATAGAAGAGAAGAGAACTTTCATTGTAAGAGGTGAGAATGGGGGCCTATTGTGAGCTGAGAGGCAGGGCGGTGCATAACTAAGGACGAATGGCAGGAAGAAGTCTGCATGAAAGTCTGAGGCAGAACTCCACTGCAGGAGCCGGTTTCTTCTCCCCGCAGTAGCTGCAGCGTGGTCTGTTCTTATTGCCTGGAGACAGGGCCACCGAAAGGAGGGGGCAGAAAAGGAGGAAGGGCAAGTGGGCACCAGGCCAGGTGATTTAAAAGGACCTGTGGCTTTGGACCGCCATAGGTGCTACTGTGGCAGCAGCCAGAACTCTAGACACTTTAAATCACTGCTGGAGCCCTGCATGGCACAACACACCCTTTCTGTGGGGGCCCAGAGCTGAGCCCCCCAGGCATTGCCCAGAGCCGGTGATCTCTGTTGCAGGCTGGCATGGAGAAATCTCTTGGTGGCAAGAGAGGAGCAGCTAAGAGAGCCAGTCCTTCAGGCTTTTAGAACCATTCCCTGGCAGCCAGCTCTCTAGTCTCTCTTTCCCTCCAAACCGTCTCCCTTAGGGAAGAAGACGAGGGAGATATCACCTATCTCGCAGATTCACCCAACACAACATTTGGAACATTGCCCGTTAGTTTACCAGCCACTGCTGAACAATTTTTAGTTTGAACAACTTTTCGTTTGTTCTTTTTAATGGTCTGAATAGCATAATCTGAGGAAACCCACTCTGCCTGTCTGATTTAGTAGGGGGTCTCAGCTATTGTTCTGCACCAGTAAACTGGACAGAGAAGGATATGCAAACCTGGCCTGCATCCAGGTGATTCAGGTGTCCTCTTCCAGACTCACAGATCTAGTTATTGGCTTCCTCCACCTTTGATGGCCCATATACATACAGGCACTTTAATGCATTCACAACAGAGAACTGCAGCAGCCCAGGAAAACGGATGTCTGGCTGCTTCTGAAAAAATTGTCACAACCATTCCTATAATATGATGGTACTCAGATGGCCTCCCTCCTGGATAAAGCGCAGAAACAGCTTCAGTTCATAGCTGTATTCACACGATGCCAGCAATGCTGCTACTCCCTCTCTAAACATGTGCCAGAGTCTGCACCTTGATGTGTGAAATGGCAGAGAAATCATCCCAGTTATGCTCTGGGCCAGCCTCCAAGTAATTGAACAAACATTTGACAAGAGAAATTTGTCCATCTAAACTGCTTGGTGGTTTCCTAAAATATCCATCCCCTCCTCTACTATCTGTGTGTCATTGTGGAAAAGCCCAGAGCTCCTTGTCTTCCTGACGAGCATGCTGAGAGTTCGGGAGGGAGAATACTGACATTGTGTAAAGGCGGGATTTAAATTGAGACATGCTGAACACTTTTTTTTTCATTTAAATTGCAGAAAATGCAAGATACAGAAGGCATATGAAATATCAGAATAGGGCCCTTATTGTTTCTGCGATTATTAGTGCCTTCAAAGGAACCAAATTATATGCTTTAATTATAATTTGAGTGAAACAATTAATCTCTTTATGTTCAATGAAAGGAGAAAAGACGGTCGCTTTTTAATTTTTTTCCTCAATAGAATATACATTTGACTGTGTGTATGTGAAAGAGAGACTGAGAGCAAGAAAGAGAGTGAAAAAGAGGAGAGAGAATGTGACTAAGAGGGAGGGTATTGGCCTGTGAAACATTCTCCAGATTTCCTGCCAGTAAATGTCAATTGAACATGAAACTACTGAAGTATAATTACCTCCTTGTCAATTCTGACATTAACATTTTCCTAACTCTTAAATGACAATCACCTCTTTCAACACTTCTTAATAACTACTCATCTACTTATTCTTTCATGAGAGCGTAGGGTTGTCAATAACTTCATGGCCTTAAAGCAGAACTGGAAAATTCCAGGGATCATGCATGAATACTGAAACCGTTAACTGAACTTCAAAATAACAACTGGTACTTATCAAAGGATATTTTCCTCCTTTCACAATACAAACACAGGAACAACATGAAAAGCAAAATTATTCTAATAGCTGTTTTCACTCCTGCAATGAAGATTTAAAAATGTAAGTCTTCTAAAAAGATGGAACTCATTAAAGACAAACAAGCCCAGAAGCCCGAACTGTGTTTCCTCTCCTACAGCTTCACATGTGTTTTTTCATATTCAGGCACAGAAACAGACGTGAATTTCCAAAGCAAACATCGGGTTGGAAATATCACCCCCCTATCAAACCATGCCAATGAACAGCATTCAAAGGCAGTGTGGCTTGATAGGGTAATCAACTGCTATTATTACTGGTTTTACCAATCAAAGCTGTCCTTACCCATACTAGACTATGTAGTTGCACAAGACACCCGAAGATTTGGGGCACCACTGGGTCTTAATGTCCATCCATCCACCCCTTCCTGTCCCTGGTCTGTGGTTCTGCTTCCTCCAGAAAGAATCTAGTTAACATAAAAATGAAAAAACCCACCAGTAGAACCTGCAAAAGAGCCATTCAAGTGGTAACAAAGCCATTTAACTGGCATTTGCCAACCCCTGTCAGTTTCTGAATTTATTGTGTTGGGCTATAGCACCTTAGTTTAAAATTTGTTTGAAAAAGTATCTCATTAGTGTGTTGCTGAAGATTATAAAATCTCAGCTCTAAAAAAATAATTGCTCCTCTCTCCCTCCCCCCAGCTGCCATTGGGACTAGTGGCACTAGTTTAACAGTACTGCATTGGGTCCCATAAATCCTGTGTATAGCCTTGTTACGACTGATTGGCCACACACCCTCAAATAAATATCTTAGTCCACCTGTGCTCAGTTTTCCTATCTTTGAAATGAGGTTAAGGACACTAAAGATACCACAATAGCAGTCTAACAATATTACAACTCCTTTCCCCCTTCCCGACCTTTATGCTTCAGGACAACTGAGATCAAATCACAATGCCTTGGATTTGAGAAAAATCCACCGTCTGTTCGTTAGTGTATGGTGACTATCCATAACAGGGCCCGCAGTTGTGCTTTCTGTTTTGGATTCCCCTGAAGCATCAGTCTCTTCCTTCTTTTCTTATTTACAATGAAGTTTCTAGCCCTTTACACCAGATGCCTTCAAAATGTAAAACCAATGACTGGAGCTGAATGTTTTATCATGGAGTTTGTGTTTTCCTAAACACTGTCTATTTGAAGTCCCCAATGCAGGCAACCAGGGCTGGCTTTTGATGCCCATAGTTTGGGATCATTTGATTTTGAAGGAATTATAGCTGCACAAAACTGCAGCTAAGGTGTTTTCCTCTGACCACTTATTTGGTCTTTCGCTTCAGTTGGATATGCCACTGAGCACAAGGCACAAGGAAACAATATACATTGTTGGCAAGCAACAAACATGATCTATTAAAACAGTTTTGTAAATAACTACAAGCCAGCACAGAAAAGAAGTCAATTTGCAGCACAGATAACTAAAAACGAGATAGGAAAAACAGATAAATCATTTGAATAACTGGAGTCAATGCCTCAACCAGTCAGATCTGATTTGTATTGTTGGGAGGTGCCCTAAGACTTTAGCACTATCATAATGATATAGCTGATAGAGGAGGCAACTGAGCCTTTAGCTAACATTTTTGAAAAGTCACAGAAGTTGGGAAAGATACCAGAAGACTTGAAAAGGGCCAAATGTAGTACCCATTTATAAAAAGGGAAATAAGAACAACCCAGGAAACTACAGTCTAGTCAGCTTAACTTCTGTGCCAGGAACGATAATGGAGCAAATAATTAAGGAATTCATCTGCAAACACCTGGAAGGAATTCATCTGCAAAATCCTGGAAGATAATAAGGTGATAGGTAACAGCCAGAATGGATTTGTAGACAACAAATCATATCAAACCAATCTGATAGCTTTCTTTGACAGGATAACAAGTCTTGTGGATAAGGGAGAAGTGGTAGATGTGGTATACCTAGATTTTAGTAAAGGATTTGATATAGTCTTCCATGATCTTCTTATCAATAAACTAGGGAAATATAACCTTTATGGGGTTACTATAAGGTGGGTGCATAACTGGCTAGATAACCATTCTCAGACAGTAGTTATTAATGGTCCAGAGTCATGCTGGAAGGACATAACAAGTGGGGTTCCTCAGGGGTCAGCTTTGAGACCGGTTCTGTTCAATATTTTGATCAATGATTTAGATATTGGCATAGAGAGTATGATTATTAAGTTTGCAGATGATACCAACCTAGGAGTGGTTGCACGTGCTTTGGAGGATAGGGTCATAATTCAAAATGATCTGGACAAATTTGGAGAAATGGTCTGAGGTAAATAGGATGAAATTTAATAAAGACAAAAGCAAAGTATTTCACTTAGGGCATGTCTAAACTAAATCCCTCTTTCAAAAGAGGGCTGTAAATTAGACAGATCGAAATTCAAATGAAGCCAGGATTTGAATTTCCCATACTTCATTTGCATAATGGCGGCTGAGCATTCTTTTGAAAATGGGTATTTTGAAAGTGAAACCGCCATCTAGACACGGTTCTTTCGAAAAAGAACCCTTTTTCGAAAGATCTTGTAAACCTCATTTTTTAGTAGTACAGGATCTTTCAAAAAAGGTTTTTTTTTTCCCCAAAAGAACCACGTCTAGACGGAGGTTTCACTTTTGAAATACCAGTTTTTGAAAGAATGCGTGGCTTCCATTATTCAAATGAAGCACGGGAAATTCAAATCCTGGCTTCATTTGCAATTTTGATCTGTCTAATTTACAGCCCTTTTTCGAAAGAGGGCTGTAGCCTAGACATAGCCTTAGTAAGGAACAATCAGTTTCACACATTCAGAATGGCAAGTGACTGTCTAGGAAGGAGTACAGCAGGAAGAGATATAGGGTTCATAGTGGACCAGAAACTACATATGAGTCAGTGTGACACTGTTGCAAAAAAAGCAAATATGATTCTGGGATGCATTAACAGGAGTGTCATAAGAAAGTCACGAGAAATCATTCTTCCACTCTGTTCTGCAATGATTAGGCCTCAATTGAGTATTGTGTCCAGTTCTGGGCACCACATTTCAAGAAAGATGTGGAACAATTGGAAAAGGTCCAGAGAAGAGCAACAAAAATGATACAAGTTCTAGAAAACATGAGCTATGAGGGAAGACTGAAAGAATTGGGTTTGTTTAGTTTAGAAAAGAGAAGACTGAGAGGGGACATGATAGCAGTTTTTAAGTATCTAAAAGGGTGTTACAAGAAGAAGGGAGAAAATTTCTTCTCCTTGATCTCTGATTATAGGACAATGAGCAAAGAGCTTAAACTGCAGCAAGGGAGGTTTAGATAAACACTGGAATAAATTGCCTAGGGAGGTTGTGAATCTCCAACACTGAAAATATTTAAGAGCAAGTTAAATAGACATTTATCAGGGATGATCTAGGCGGTGCTTGGTCGTGCTATGAAGACAGGGGACCGGACTTGATGATCTCTTGAGGTCCCTTACAGTTCTAGTATTCTATGATTCTAAGATAATCTGGAAGCTGAGATTTAGCATGAAGTCCTGGTCAGTGTTCCCTCTAATTTTTCCATTTGTGTAAGAACATAAGAATGACCATACTGGGTCAGACCAAAGATCCATCTAGCCCAGTATCCTGACTGCCAAGAGTGGCCAGTGCCAGGTGCCCCAGAGGGGGTGGACTGAAGACAATGATCAAGCAAAATTTGTCTCCTGCCATCCTTCTCCAGCCTTTGACTAACAGAAGCCAGGGGCACCATTCCTTACTCGGTGGCTAATAGCCTTTTATGGACCTAACCTCCGTGAATTTATCTAGCTCTTTTTAAACTCTGTTATAGTCCTAGCCTTCACTGCCTCCTCTGGCAATGAGTTCCACAAGTTGACTATGCGCTGTGTGAAGAACTTTCTTTTATTAGTTTAAAAGCTGCTTCCCATTAATTTCATTTGGTGTCCTCTAGTTCTTATATTATGGGAACAAGTAAATAACTTTTCTTTATTCACCCTCTCCACACCACTCATGATTTTATAGACCTCTATCATATCCCCCTCAGTCTCCTCCTTTCTAAACTGAAAAGTCCCAGTCTCTTTAGCCTCTCCTCATATGGGACCTGTTCCAAACCCCTAATTATTTTAGTTGCCCTTTTCTGAACCTTTTCTAATGCCAAAATATCTTTTTTGAGGTGAGGAGACCACATCTGTATGCAGTATTCAAGATGTGGGCATACTATAGTTTTATATAGGGGCAGTAAGATATTCTTTGTCTTATTTTCTATCCCTTTTTAAATAATTCCTAGCATCCTATTTGCTTTTTTGACTGCCGCTGCACACTGCGTGGACGTTTTCAGAAAACTATCTACAATAACTCCAAGATCTCTTTCCTGATTAGTTGTAGCTAAATTAGCCCCCATCATATTGTATGTATAGTTGGGGTTATTTTTTCCAATGTGCATTACTTTACACTTATCCACATTAAATTTCATTTGCCATTTTGTTGCCCAATCACTTGGTTTGTGAAGACTAAATGCTGTTATGTGTATCAAACATGTGTGAATACTGCTGGTTCTGGGCGCTTTGCTAATCAGCTGAGTGATATTTGAATCCTTCTCGAATGGCTGCCCAGTGCACAGCTTACAGGGAACACTGAATTCTTGGTACTACTGCAGTCAAAATGAATTTTGCCACTCATTTCAGAGGGGATGAGGATTTCACGCTTAGATTTGTGAATCACACTCAGACTCAGTTTAGGTGAATAAGTAATAAAGGCTGAAATAGTTAACCAGTTCCATTAAACAATTGCATTCCTTTCTTTAAGGTCCCATTTTGTCATTGATTTTTAGAAGAATGAAGTCAGTCAGGAATAATATATTACTTTTTGCAAGATTTGTTTTCCTTGTGGCTATGGCCGCCAAGAAGTCCCATTTGCTCAGAATAGCTGAGTAATGGTTAAATACTAGAGTACATACAAAAGTTAGGTTTGATTCCATGGGACTCCACTTCACAGGGGAGTTGACATTATGGTGCTTCAAGGGAATATGAAGAAGAATTTCAATGTTCAGATCTTACATGTTCTCATTAAGTAATTTATCAGTGATTTCTGGAGTTAACATTTGGAGCCTTGCTGTGAGCAACAGCTTGCAAGCAGAGGATTCTTACCTCGTGTCTGTTAAAGACATTTCCCCTGTTTTCCATTTGCTTAGACAGCGCTCCAAATACGCAAATGCCTGCACTCTAATTCTGACTCATACTGCTACTTTTAATTCAATTTTATTTGAACCGTCTCCATTTTATTTTCAGATTCCATCATATGTGACACACGTAAGTGACATGATAGAATAAAAAATAGGTTTTCATTTAGGGTTTCTAGTGAAAGAACATAGGAAAATATAAAAACCTGTCTTGTGGGAACATGATTGGGCCAAGGACTTTATGACATAGGACATTACAGGCAGTTGTAAGTTATATCTGCCTGTTCAAATTTACTCCTCCTGCGTTAAAAATAACCTTCTATCTTAACAAAGAATTTACAGGTTGAATCTCTCTAATCCGGCACTCTCTGGTCCAGCAACATCCGTGATCCAGCATCATTTTAGTTAGCCAGATGTCCACTTATCATGGGTGTAGCTAAGTTTCCCACAGTCCCATAAAGTTTATTTACAGCCACTGGTCCTGGCTCTCAGTGTTCGGTGCTGTTCTTTAGCTCTAATTCACCCCTTAATGTCTTCTTTAGCTCTGATTCATCCCTTAGTGTCTTCTAAGAGGCCAGTAAGCAGTGGATGCGTGGGTAATGGTGCTAGACAACATTGATCTCTCATGGCTCAACAAATTCTCTAGTTCGGCACTGATCAGGTCCCAACGGTGCTGGACTAGAGAAGTTCAATCTGTAGTTTAATTTACAGAAAAGTCTGTTGATTTTTTAACATTTTTAAAAGAACCTCATTACTATTATTGTTTTCCTTGCTTGGCACTGGAAGTAAAATATTTTAAAAAAACTGAAAAAATAACAAAAACTTAAGAATAGTGCTGAATGTCATCATGAGGTACAAATGAATTTTTTATACTGTCAGCATCAAATACAGGTAGCTTAAAAATAACATTGCTGCAAACTAGCTCTTAAACGATTTATGTAGTGTTAATACAAATTCTGAAGCATTATCTTCACATTTGATAAATTTTATAGACCGCTTTCAAGTAAAGCCAAAGGGTCAATAAACTAGCCAGTTTCTAGTTCTTTTTCTCATGGAAGTTGTAAGATTTTTCTTTCCCTGGCTTGAAGTGAATAGGCAGTTTTGTCTGAAGCTGAGGCTCAAGCTGAAATCAAAGTTAGTCCCATTTCTTGGGATGACTGTGAGCGCAAAAAATAACCAGGAAACCCTCCCACACTCATTACAGATGACCTGGGGAGCACCTGCTCAATGCCTATGCTTCTGGCAGCCTGGTATTGGACATAATCAAAAGTCTTATTGGAACATGGAACAAATGCATTGTTGGCTGAGCCAAAGTGACCCAACCTATCCTGTAAAACAGGGTTGGGAGAAAAAAATATGATGCTTATAGTTCAAAGAAGCCAATCTACCTTTCATCTGGCATTGCAAACTGCCAAAGAAAATTCCCCATACTTTCTATCTGATGCACTTTATCTGTGTGAAAAGCCATTATACCTATGAAAACTACATTGAACTGTTAAATTGTGTATAACATGGGAGCTGCAGGAAGGAAATTTCACAGAAATCTATAAGTTTATCTAACAAGAATTTTGCCAGATATTATAGATTTCAATAATTTTTTTTTAAGTTTTAAAAGGACATTTTTGTAATGCAAAAATAGCAGTATTTCAAACCATACTTAAAGTCCTAGCCACCTGAGTTTCATCTGATCCTAATACAAAATGACAGATTTTTTTTTTTTTATTGTGGAAGCTATTTGGGTTAAAAGAATACAAGTATCCTGAAAAAAATAAAGATTTAAAGAACAAATGACAGATGTACTTCATGAAAATTTAACATTTTGAGATGTACTGAGAACATAAGAATGTAACTATTTAGAAATAAGTCTTGATTCTTTTGCTGCATTAAGAGTTATTCATGTAAATGTTAATCACTCAAATAGCCAACTAAATAGTTGCATTTTTGTCCAAAACCTAACAAATTCTGTTACTCGCAATGTACTTCAAAAGACCTGAACATTCAATCAAACACTGTCTATGGAGGAGAAGTGATGAGGCAAATTATGCAATAGTAATTTAGCTATCAATCCTTGTCATTTCAGGATGACAGCACTGTTTAGGGGGAAAAAGTGAAAAAGCAAAAGGAAAATGAATTAAAGTGCTAAAATAAAGATATTTTGTTCATCTGAATAAAACATTTGTAACTCTGGTCTGAGAGGTTACTTTCATTTTCAACCAGTTTGATTTGCCACTCATCTTCTATTGGGAATCATTTCATTTCAAGTGCATTAAAAGAGGATTCATTTGCATAAGGCCAAGAGAGAGGGTTATTCTGTTCTCAGAAACAGAGTATGAAATTACTAGACAAATTGAGGGAAAATGCTAACAACTTTTGAAACTTTTCATGGATGATTAAAGCAATCCAGCCACAAATCATAGTGCAACTCATGCCAACATGTATTTTAAAACTATAATTGAGCTTGTGCTTTGTTTTTTCCGAGTCACCATTATTAGATATAGATATAGATATAGATATAGATATAGATATAGGACCTATTAGAAATGCTTAATCTTCAACAGTGTGCTTCAAAATGAAAGGCAGAAATTATTACCCCTTGTTTAAACCTTTATTCAAGGCAGGAATAAGTAACATCCCAAAAAAGGTATTTTGCCATTATCTATGGAAAAAATAAATTGGAAATTAAGATAAAAAAATTGCCTAGCATTGTTAAATTGTTCCACATCCTTGGAAACAAAGTCATACCATGGCCCTACAGCTACTCAGGAACAAATCCACACAGAAACACCTTCTGACCCCCGACCAGGATTGTTCTATCTGCTTCCCAAAATCCATAAACCCGGACACCCCGGACATCCTATCATCTCTGGTATCGGCACGCTCACTACTGGTTTATGCAGCTGTGTAGACTCTCTTCTCAAACCCTACGCAACCAACACCCCCAGCTATCTCCGAGATACCACTGACTTCCTAAGGAAACTACAAAACATCGATAACCTCCCCGATAATACCATCCTTGCCACCATGGATGTAGAAGCTCTATACACTAACATCCCACATAAAGACGGATTACGAGCAATTAGAAACACTCTCCCAGAGGACACCACTGCCAATCTGATAGCAGACCTATGTAACTTTGTTCTCACCCACAATTATTTCCAGTTTGAGAACAACTTATACCTCCAGATCAGCGGCACAGCCATGGGTACACGCATGGCCCCACAGTATGCTAATGGCCCCACAGTATGCTAGGTCTTTATGGCTGACCTAGAACAATGTTTCCTCAGCTCCCGTCCCCTTTTACCCCTTCTCTACTTACACTACATCGATGACATCTTTATGATCTGGACGCATGGCCAAGAAACACTGGAGACATTCCACAGAGATTTTAACAACCTACACCCCACCATCAATCTCAGCCTGGACCATTCTACACGAGAGATCCATTTCCTGGACACCACAGTACAAATCAGCAATGGAAAATTAGACACCACTCTCTACAGAAAACCCACTGACTCATACAGTTACCTACATGCTTCCAGCTCCCATCCAGAACACACCATACGATCCATCATCTATAGCCAAGCCCTTCGATACAACTGCATCTGCTCTAATCCCACTGACAGAGACCAGAAACTTCAGGATCTCTACCAAGCATTTATAAACCTCAACTACCCACCCGGAGAAATAAAAAAGCAAATTGAAAGAGCCAGACGAATACCTAGAAACCATCTACTTCAAGACAGACCCAAGAAAACCAACAATAGAACACCACTTGTCATCACCTACAACCCCCAACTTAAACCTGTCCAACACATTATCAATAAACTACAGCCTATACTGGAACAGGATACTAAACTCCAAGAGGCTCTGGGAGACAGACCTATAGTCTCCTATAGACAACCACCTAACCTCAAGATGATTCTTACCAACAACCACGGGACATACCACACTAATACCAACCCGGATACCTTCCCTTGCAACAAACCCCGTTGCCAGCTTTGTCCACATATTCACTCTGCTGATACCATTGTTGGACCTAACCAAGTGAGTTATAAGATCAAGAACACATATTCCTGCGTGTCCAGAAATATAATTTATGCTATCATGTGCCGAAAGTGTCCATCTGCTATGTACATTGGACAAACGTCTCAGATACTTCGCCAAAGGATCAATACCCACAAAACAGATATTAGACAGGATCACAAAGAAAAAACAGTTTCTTGCCATTTCAACCAGAAAGGACATTATCTCAACGACTTGATTACCTGCATCCTGCTTCAAAGGCCTTTTAAGACTACACTTGAAAGAGAATCCTCTGAACTGTCATTCATGCTTAAATTCGACACTTTACACCTAGGTTTGAATAAAGACTCTAATTATCTCACCCATTACAAAGATAGCTTCCCCAATTATCACCTCTAATATCATTAGCTCACAGACATTTACCTCCCCCCCCCCCATCCCCCTTCTGTTCTGATATTTGATTTGTCCTTTTCATATGTGTTCATTTTCTTAATTGTATCCTTTGGTATATATGGTTGTGACAATTTTCTTCCACTATTTGATCTGAGGAAGTGGGTCTGACCCACAAAAGCTCATCACCTAATAAACCATCTTGTTAGTCTTTAAAGTGCTACATAGTCCTGTTTTTTGTTTCATACCATGGCCAGACTGTGAAGGCAGCTGTCACAATACTATCATGCCATCCTTTACGCTGTGGATGTCACCAATGGTAGACATTAAGGGCTGCACCCTAGCTTTTAAGCTCTCAGGAAGCACCCATTGCAACAGCAGTTCCGCCATCTTTGGTCTGGCACATCATATACCCAGCCCACATTTGGTCAGCTGCGGAAGTCAGTTTGATGGAGGAGTAGCACTATGGGCCCCTACTCTCACCCAGCCCCCAGGAGGGTGGCTATTTTTGCTGCCCCACTTGCAAGTAGTGTTTGTGGGACTCAGAGCAGTTTTATTCTGTTATTTTGATTTATAATTGTAGGAAAAAAGAAGTCTCCTTCTAAACAATTCTATGTGCTTCTATTATGTTAAAAATCTGGTAGACGTTGTAAAACCGCTACCTTTCTATCCTACCAAAAGCCTTTCAAGAAGCCCCCTGACCACTTTTCTTTCAGGTGCTTGGGCCTGGCTACATATCCAGAACATTAACAACTAGAAGATCTCGTAGCCCGGAATGGAAGGAAGAAAGTTCCAGAGTACAGAGGCTTCAGGAGGAATGTCCTGTTAACAGTCTGCTCCCCCAGATGAAGCTAACAGCAAATCCCTAGGCTGGAACTCCTCTGTTGAGCTGTTGTGACAGAAACAGGTGGTGTCTCAGCACAGTCCCAAAACAATGTAAAGGTTTATTATAGGTTTATTATAAGACCAGCAATTTGAACTCCATTTGGAAGCGAGTAGGCAGCAGTGCTTTGTATGTGCACTACAAGATGCTGCTACATGTTACAATTAAAGACAGCCTCTAAGTACCAGACTACAATTTATAGTCCTTCCTCATTTCCAAAAGGGCTGGTTATTCTCTTTCCCTCTTTCATGCCATTCAGTCCCATCCCGCCCACCTCACTCCCCCACTAAAGACAGGTTCAAGAAATTCATTTCTTTCTTTCAATTTAAGGTTCTGCTAAATGCAACAGTCTCCATACTGTAAGTACCCCAACTGATAATTTTCTCTTCCTTTTCTTCCTTGTGAAGGACAGAGAAACCACGATGTGTCACAACGGGGGTTAAAGAAAACTTCTCAGGCGCCATTCACCCGCCTGTTACAAACTCAGCATAAACTGTTTCTCTGACCTTCACAGACTTTTTACTAGAGTTAGAGAAACCTATTTCCCTTGGATTTTAGTTTCATAAAGTCTTCCCCATAGGTTACAGGGGTCACAGCCACCTTTGGCCATATGTGGACTCTTGACTAAAGAGACCACACAACCACAGCTATTTCCCCTTCAGGCCTCAATGTGGAACAACTTCCAAACATTCCTTAATCTTTTGGGGGCTCCCTCCTCACTAGGAGACAGGACTTGTTTTTTGTATCCTGTTTCCCTTCTCTCGTCAGGCTTTGTTGAACCCTATGGCCAAATAATCTGGGAGGCAACCAGGCACAGACATCCGCTGGAACTGGAGCCCTCTGAAAGGTCTGATCGCTCTGTGACAGACAACAACCAACAAGAACCAAGATACTGTTACTTGTGGTTGCTTTATCTTAACTCCTCTGAGGGCCCAAACCAAGTAATTATGGAGAGACATACACTGAAGGTAATAAAACAATTACTTACCTTACATGCCCATTTTAAAGATTAACTGCCAGGAGCACCTCTTTTAGAAACAAACTTTAAGGTCAAATTTGTCAAAACAGTACTATGCATGGCATCCAGTCAAAATAATAATAGAATCATAGAATACTAGAACTGGAAGGTACCTCGAGAGGTCATCGAGTCTAGTCTCCTACCCCACAGAAGGACCGAGCACCATCTAGATCATCCCTGATAGATGTCTATCTAACCTGTTCTTAAATATCTCCAGTGATGAAGATTCCACAACCTCCCTAGGCAATTTATTCCAGTGTTTAATCACCCTGACAGTTAGGAACTTTTTCCTAATGTCCAACCTAACCCTCCCTTGCTGCAGTTTAAGCCCACAGCTTCTTGTCCTATCTTCAGAGGCCAAGGAGAACAATTTTTCTCCCTCCTCCTTGTAACATTCTTTTGAACATTTGAAAACAGCTATCATCTCCCCACTCTGTCTTCTCTTTTCAAAACTAAACAAGCCCAGTTCTTTCAACCTTCCCTCATGGGACATGTTTTCTAGACCTTCAAGCAATTTTGTTGCTCTTCTTGGCACCTTTTCCAATTTCTCCATACTTTTCTAGAAATGTGGTGCCCAGAACTGGACACAATACTCCAACTGAGACCTAATCAGTGCAGAGTAGAACAGAAGAATGACTTCTCGCATCTTCCTCACCACACTCCTGTTAATGCATCCCAGAATCACGTTTGCTTTTTTTGCAACAGTGTCACACTGTTGACTCATATTTAGTTTGTGGTCAACTATGACCCCTAAACCCCCTTTCTGCAGTACTCCTCCTAGACAGTCACTTCCCATTCTGAATGTGTGAAACGGATTGTTCCTTCTTAAGTGGAGTACTTTGCATTTGTCTTTATTAAATTTCCTCCTATTTACCTCAGACCATTTCTCCAGTCTATCCAGATCATTTTGAATTATGACCCTATCCTGCAAAGCACTTGCAACCCCTCTTGGTATTACCTGCAAGCTTAATAAGCGTACTCTATGCCAATATCTAAATTATTGATGAAGATACTGAACAGAACCGGTTCCAGAACAGACCCCTGTGTAACCCCACTTGTTATGCCTTTGCAGCATGACTGCGAACCATTAATAACTACTTTCTGAGAATAGTTATCTAGCCAGTTATGCACCCACTTTATAGTGGCCCCATCTAGATTGTATTTCCCTAGTTTATTGATAAGAAGTTCATGTAAGACCACTTCTCCCTTATCCACAAGACTTGTTATCCTGTCAAAGAAAGCTATCAGATTGGTCTGACATGATTTGTTCTTTACAAATCCTTGCTGGCTGTTACCTACCACCTTATTATCTTCCAGGTGTTTGCAGATGAACACCTTAATTATTTGCTCCATTATCTTTCCTGGAACAGAAGTTAAACTGATTGGTCTGTAGTTTCCTGGGCTGTTCTTATTTCCCTTTTTGTAGATGGGCACTATATTTGCCCTTTTCCAGTCTTCTGGAATCTCTCCCAACTTCCATGATTTTTCAAAGATGATAGCTAAAGTCTCTGATACCTGCTCTATCAGCTCCTTGAGTATTTTAGGGTGCATTTCATCAGGCCCTGGTGACTTGCAGACATCTAATATTTCTAAGTAATTTTTAACTTGTTATTTTTTTTTATTTTAACTTCTAAACCTATCCCATTTCCAGTATCATTCACTCTGTTGGGCATCTTGTCACCATCAATCTTGGCAAATACCAAAACAAAGAAGTCATTAAGCACCTCTGCCATTTCCAAGATTCCTTTCATTGTTTCTCCCTCTTCATTAAGCAATGGACCTGCCCTGTTTTTGGTCTTCCTCTTGCTTCTAATATATTTGTAGAACGTCTTTCTGTCACTCTTTATGTCTCTAGCTAGAGGGAGCCCATTCCGTGCCTTTGCTTTTCTAATCTGGCCCCTGCATACTTGCGTTATTTGCTTATATTCCTTTGTAATTTGACCTAGTTATATGACTAGGAGTTATATGACTCCTTTTTGATTTTTAGATCATGTAAGATCTGCTGGTTAAGCCAACGTGGTCTCTTGCCATACTTTCTATCTTTCCTACGCAGTGGAATAGTTTGCTTCTGGGCCCTTAATAATGTCCTTTGAAAAGCTGCCAACTCTCTTCAGTTGTTTTTCCTCTTAGTCTTGCTTCCCATGGGACCTTACCTATCAGCTCTCTCACTAAATAATGTTATTGTAAGTTTATTTCTAAATGTCACATTTTAAGAAACATTTCACCAATGTAAACAATCCTCAAAATATGGCTTGTAAGGCAACAATTTATATATTGAAGGCTGATTGTATGTTCTGATATGCATGCACACAGTATCTTATCTTGTAAAATCATACTCTGCACATATAAAGGCAAGGGCTGGAACTAATGTAACAAGATGTGTGGTTATGAACACATGGGCAGACAAGAGCTTGAATAAACACTGAGTTATAGACTGATGTGATTCCAAATGGCTAAGATGGAAACACCTCCTCCCCCAACTGGAGTTGCTAATGGAATCCATAATGCAACTTCAATATAGTGATGGTACCTACAGCAAATGCCACTTTAATAGCATTTCATTTTAGGGAAGTAAAACTGTAACCACTTAAATGGTTAACTGATAAGTCTCGGCTTATTGGCTTCCGTTATGGTTACACGGTGGTACCCCAGGAGCAGGGCCTGCAGTGGCTAGAGACATGCCCTGTGAAACCAGTGTTGGTCAGGCTGCACGACACATTTATCTCTCATGTCTGTAACAGGATTTTTATGAACATCTTCTGCTCTCTATTAGGAAAGGTACCAAACCTTGAGAAGCTGAATGGAGAAGAAATGAGAAAATAGAGGTAGGCAACTAGTGGGGGAAAGGATATGGTACATGTGATGGGATGGCTGCCCCACACAGCTTAAAACAATCCTTGGAGAGGACTGAGAGAGGAGCCAATCAGAAGAGGTTTAAGGCAGCCAATCAGGGCCTGGGTAGGCTGTGTAAAAAAAGGGCTGCAAGCCAGAGGGAGTCAGTTTCTCTCCAGCTGTAGAGAAGAAGGACTTCCTGCCTATATAGAGAGAGGTACCATGGACAGAGCCATGCTGGGGAAATAGAGGGAGCCAGGAAAGCTCTCACCTGACCACCTCCCAGGCTGAGGACCTGACAAGGGAGTCTAATAGGTTACTTAGGGCTGTGGGAGGTGGCCAGGAGTGGGGAAGAAGGCAGCAGGTCCACCTCCATGTTGTCAATGATTAGAGAGGACAATTCAGATGACAGTTTGCCCTGCTGGGAAGGGGTTAGATTAGAGTGGCCAATTCAGACTACAGTTTGCCCTACTGGGAAGTGTGGGTCACTGAGGTGAGTAGTAGGACCTGGGGACACCCAGTTTCCCAAAGGGGAGGAACCCGGTAGTGGGCATCGCCAGATCTGGGAAGCAGGCATGACGGAGGCAGATGGGGAGGTAGTGGCAGTGAGACCCCATCAGACAACAACGCTCCAGCATGTGAAAGAGCAAATTCCCAAATGACCAGCAGGGGGTGCTCCGGCAGCGAATGTACAAGCAGCTGGCATGTACAGCAGTGACTCCATGACGCCATGTGCTGCCCCTCATCTACAGGCACTGACTCCTCAGCTTCTACTGATCACAGTTCTCCATTATTGATCAATGGGAGCTGCAGGAGTGGTGTCCACAGGCAAAGACAGGAGTACAGAAAATGGAACACAGGAAGAGAGACATAGGAAAGAAGGGGCATGTAACGAACAGTACTAGGAGATGGTAGTTTGGTAAGAGCATTGTAGAGAACATCAGGCCAAGGGAAACAGTTAAGGTTGTAGTGCACAATATTTGGAATGTTAATAGTACAGTTGAACCTCTCTAGTCCGGCACACTGTGGTCCGGCAACACCTATAGTCCGGCATGATTTTACTTACCCGGATGTCCACTTATCATGGGTGTGTCCAAGTTTTCCATGATCCAATAAGATTTATTTACAGCCACCAGTCCTGGCTCTCAGTGATCTGTGCTGTTATTAACTCTAAATTAGCCCCCAAAGAGACCAGCAAGCAGTGGAAGTGCTGGTAATGCTGCTAAGTGTAAGCATTATTTTTATGCTTTACAGACTTATTTCCTTGTGCCAATACAGTAAAATTGTGTAACAACATGAATACTTATGAAGAGAGCTGGTAAGCTTTGGCTAGGTGTAGACTTACCTAGGGTGTATCACTACAGTCATACATTACGAAGCAGCATTGCAAGTATTGTTCTGTTTATTTGCCTCAGTGAAATAAAAATAAAGAGACCCACTCACTACAAGACTGACCTCCTGTGGTTTGCAAATTCTCTGGTTCAGCACCGGTCGGGTTCTGAGGGTGCCAGACTAGAGAGGTAATAACAACCTGTGTATTGGAAGGTGGAGAAGTACAGAGTGTATTGCACTAAGGTGCTTATCTTCTTGTTTTGTTAGTTTTGCATCCTTGGGTCCTGATCCAGTTGCCTGGCCCAGTCAATTGCAACCTCCATCCCAGCTTCCAGTCTGCACCTCCTGCCAGCCTCTAGCCCCCATTGCCTTGTGCCATTATACTTGCTCATCCCTTCCCTGTCATGACTTCAGTCTGGTCCTTCTGTCCCCTCTGCACTTCAATAAGGCAGCTTCTTCCATGCTGCCTGGATGCCAACAAGAGAGCCATTAGGAGCACAGGAGAGACAACCTCCCTGCTCTCTGTTGTAGTGCCCGGCATTACTCCAGCCAAAAGCAACCATTCCAGAGAACGTCGGGCTTCTCTCACATAGTGGTGGTCTCTAAAGCATGTGCAGCCACTCTGTGGGCATAGCACGGGTGTAGTCTGGTCAGAAGCTGCAGCAGGCTTTAGCATCAGACTAAGGACAGAACCTTCATAGATTTTCATTGCTGCTTTTTAGCACAGCTCCACAAAGGATGTGTGAACTGCAATTTTTCAAAGGCTTATAATTTAGCCAATTGTGGGTGAATTTTCAATGGGATGGCAAAGCCCACATCGCTGACACAAAAGTCACCCCCTACCAAATGTCAACTCCTCACTCCAAAGCATGGGGGGCACTACAGTTTTTCAAACAAAATGACACCAGAATTTTTTTTAAACATGAAAAACACACTGTTATTCCTTAGTCTCCTTTTCAGAAATGGCTGAACTGCTGCGGGTAAAATTTTTCAGAAAAATTCAATCTGAGGCAGAGATGCTGGCATGAAAAATTTCAGCCTGAACAGTTACATCTCGATAAAATAAGAAGTAATTGAAAACAGGATCTTGTACAGGCAAATGACAATAACCATAATACCCACTTGCATGTGTGTATATGCATTAAATAGGCAAATGGAAATCTATTGTAATGAAAACTGATTGATAACAACAACAAGAAGAATGCATTCCCCACTATATTAATGAAAAAAAATGACTCACAATGAAATGCTCAAATACCTAGTGCATGCACGGTTACTATGCTAATCTTTTTTAATGTAATAAAAAGGTATTTGGGTACATGTTCCAAACAAAATGCAATGAATTATATATATAGACTACAGAGCAATTATGTATCTGGATGGCCTTCTGGTTCTTAATATATTTGGAGAAAACTAAAACTACATCTGAGACCGATATTATGATGTCTGTTTCTACAAGTAAAGCCATGTTAACAACTAAATTAAGCATAACAGTAGAAACTAACATAAAATGTTTCATATACAATACATAACGTTTGGCTTTTTATAGAAGAGATGAAAATATATTAAATATGTAATAGGTCTATAGAGAGACATTTTACCTGCATAAAATTATCTATAACTCAAAGACATAGTAGCTATGGACAAATCATTTATGTTTCACACTTAAGAAACCGATCCATTTGGAATAATGAGTATTCCAACTTTTAACAATCAAAAGTGAAATATTTATAAACAAAATATATCAAAAGCACTGAATGTCATATACAAAATATACTCCAACAGGACTGACATTCATATAAAGAGAATGATATATGATGAAAGGGAATTAAAAATAAACAACCGACTATTTGTTGCAACATCTGCAGACCCTCTTTTAAACTTCCTAAACTGCACAGATGTATCAGCATGGAGCTCTTAAGCCTTGAGCGCACAAAGATAAGATCACATTTCTGTTTCTCTGATCCTGAAGTAAACAATTAAGATGCATACATTTCTGTCCTGTCATTGAAACTGAACAAACCAAGAATATTTGTGCTTTCATGCAATGGAGGGATATTATCGGCCCCTTCCCAGCAACTTGAAGGCCACAGGTAAAATAAAGCAGTTTGCAGCCAACAACCTATTTAACACAGAGGTTTGCCACCACATGAGAAAAATGGGTCTGTATATGCTGGCACTATTATCTTAATGGACTAGCGCCTTCCTATTGTGGCTTGGCCACTTTCTCTTTGCAATAGCGGATACCCAAACAACTAGCAGATGCTAAGCATCTTACAGAACTGAATTGTGAGTAGGGACAAGATGGGGAACTGATAAGACTTCCACCATTTCTTCCATTTGCTTTGACGTATGGAGGCTTGGTCTATACTACCTACTTATGTTGGTGTTATTACATCTCTCAGGGGTGTGGAAAATCCATACATAGTTACAGCAACCTAATCACCAGTATAGACAGTTCTAAGCCAGCCGGAGGGCTTTGCAGCCATAGACATTGCTACCACCTCTCAGGAAGGCAGAGTACCTACATAGATAGCATCTTTACTAAGTCTGCAGCGGTGCTGTACGTTTAGACAAGCCCCTAATAATATTCCATGAGTCTTGTTTGGGTTGAGCCCCTTCTAGTTAGTCCTTGTCCAGGTCCCAAACTCAGAGAAGCACAGAATAATGCACTCAACTGCACAAATTTGGTCAGATGAGCTAGAAAACAGATGCCATCAGCATAATGAAAGTACATTCCTCCTACTTTACTGATGCACTGTAATTAGTACTTCACTAAACATCACAATGGTCTTATTTGATCAGGCTACACATAGAACTTTGACATACTCTGCAAACGACAGCCTTCAATGCAGATAATCACCCTTACCCTTTCTGGTCTCTCTGAAATACACAAACAGAGCCACTCAAAAATGACTCCTGAATGATAAGAAACACAGAGATATCACCAGAGCTGCTTAATCAGTGCCATCAAAAGCAGAAGACAAGACTAAAAGAACTACCATGGATACTTGATACTTATCCATTGGTCATCAATCAACAGAACTAGTGGAATATCTGCATCATACCTGTTTTGACTGGGGAAGAACACAATCCCTGTGTCTCACTTTGTACCTCTGATAATACAGAGAAACTGTGAGGTTACATTAATTAATGTAACACACGTTATCATCAGATGGCAAACAGTATATATGTACAAAGTGTTATGTAACAAGGATACCTGAAGAGAATATTCACCATTGGAGGGTGAATATTTACTGCCTATTGCAGTATACTGTTGGAATCCATGTCCTTATTGTGCAGTCAAATAAGCAATAAGATGAGCTTTACCATGCAGAACTTCTCTCTGACCTAGATCGTGTGCTTTAAAGTTTAATAGAAAGGCAGTTACTGGATGGAGAAAGAAGATGAAAGAAAATAAAGAGGAAAATACCCACATTGCCAATATGCAACTCTTGCTTTGAGTCTAGGATAAAGTGCTGCAAGTTATCTGTTACCTTAGAAGAGAAGCAAAATGAAAAAGATGTAGTTCCTATATCAGACAGTGGCATGAAGACTCTTACAATCAAATCCATGTGCTGAAACAAACAGTAAGTATCACCTTTGTTGGGAAGAACTAGTTAATCCAAATAAATGTGTTTTGCTTGCAATTTTATTAGAATTTGCAAGGAGAGGGACTAAAAATATACTGCTCGTGGAATTTTTATTCAAAACAGTGGTCAGTGAGTAGGCCTAGCAGATGTCAACTATACAAAGCAATTTATACTATTACATTAGAGCAATATTGCCAGCCCTGACTAGATTTTAACTGAGATGTCCTTGTGAGTACTTTACAAGTCAGAGATATTAACATATGTTTGATGAGCTTAACAGCTGGATGGACTCTTCTTTACCTTCAATATTTCTCTCTGTGTGTTTTTAAACATCCATCCTAAATCACTGATCCAACTAGCCAACATTTTAGTGAGAACCCCTAAAACTCTACAGATGAGGGTCTCAAAGATGAGACTCAGTACTCCTCTACCTATTCCTTTTCTGGCTACAAAAAGGATGAAAAAGGATCTATATTTTACCACAGTCTAAAACTAAAAAGCTAAATGTTTCTGAGGAAAAGCAAACCCAGGAAGAATTTTTAAGTAACCTTTAAAAAATGCTCAGACAGCTGTTTCTCCACAAAGGAAGGTAGGACAAACAGAGAGTACATAACCTGAGGTGAAAGACAAGATTAAAAAAAACACTTTAAATTTGTAAAAATGGGCCCTGTGCTCAAATTCTGCATGATGTTGATCTCTAAAATATACACTGTAATGATGTCATGCTTGCTACCACAGCTCTTGAAATCAAATGGAAATCATGTTTTCAGTCTTTGTTTGTTACTTGGAAAACATTTAGGAAAATGTAATGAGCTCAATAGCAAGCTCAAATCAGATCCATATACTGTCATATCTCCCTTTTAGTGCAGTGCAGCCTAAAATCTTTAGCTCTAAAGCTCTTTGCTTCTCAAATTTCACTCCTTTTGTGATAGCTTCTCATTTTTCATATTCTCTTGCCACTGCCATGTTTTTCTATTCAGTCAGCAAGGTTGTCGCTATTTATTTTTAAAATACAAACAAGGAAGTTACCTTTAAGGCAATAAAAACTAACCAAAAAACCCCACCTAAACCACAATCCAAATGCACAAACAGCCACAAAGTATGTGAGAGAAAATTTTACTAAGGCAAAAATAGTAGGATGCATATCATCATATTAATAAAAGTAGACATATATGCATTCACGTTGCCAGGATTTAATATAAACCATCACATGCAGGTTGGCACAGAATTCCAGATATACCACATTGTATTACCGTGCAGAGGCTAGCTCCCCAACTCAGTCCCTTGCTGTGAGAGGGAACACTTTGTATCACAATCAGTTGATCCTTGTCTGACACTTAGAGCAACCTTGGACATATGTCTCACCTGACGGAAAGGTGCAAAACTGTGCAGGTCCTAGGCAGAGGGTTTGAAGTGAACGGTGGCATCATTGAAGCAGAGAGGGATACTATCCCATTAGCAGTGGGGCCAACAACCTTGCCGGGCCCCTGAGCAAGGTGGCGAGGGAAGCCATGCTTTGCGCCCCTGGAAAGGGCAGGGCGTTGGGTGGAAGGGGCAGGACTGGAGCTAGGCAGCCCTCAGTGCTGCCTGGAGTGTGCCATGAGGCACTCCAGCAGCAATTTAAAGCACCTGGGGCTCTGGCTGCCAAGCCCTTTATATCGCCAGGCCCTGGTGCAGTTGCCCCCTTTAGTCCCCTCATCAGCGGCCTGCTCATTGGGGGCCCGAAGCAGGAATGCCCCCCCCCATAAAAAAAATTAATATGGGGCCCACTTGAGCTGTTCGGGGCCCTAGGTGATTTCTTTGTCTGTTTATGTCTAGTTCCAGCTCTGAAGTATCTTCAAAGTGAGGTAACAATGGCTCACGTAAGAAGTGACATATCACCGGAAACGTTATTACATATGGAGATGTGTGTCTTTTGTTCTCATGACCATTTAATCAAAGTTTTCTAAATAAGTTCATTGGGGTGAATGTGCTGACTCAATATACAGATTTAGAGTCCAGGTGTCAAGGCACTGAATTTCAACCTAGCAAACCCACCAGAGCAACAATATAATGTAATGCAAATGAGAACATGATTGGAGCTATTTCCAAAGGTGACTCAATTCATCCCACTTACGCTATTAAATTCACAAGTGACAGTGTAATGTGCGTCTCAACAAACAATACATTCAGAAGATACAAACCATAGGACAGAATATTGTACTAAAGTGCAGTATATTCCCAACAATTTTAAATGTGTAAGGAAAAAAGTGACTCTGCTAGTTACATATTGTGTTAAGTTGAACAGAAGTATATAAGTAAAATAAAACTTCATAGGCAATTTCGATAATAATGTTTAATTTTGTAAGAGTTGAGTCTTAACTTTACAGGACCATGCCATTTACTTTTTAATACAATCAACACTAAGTTGATCACCATGCACTCAACACGACCTTCAGAAATGAGTAACTTTTAGATCTTTTTAAAGATCTACATTTTTTCTGCAGCATTTCTCAAAATTGAAAATTAGAGCTCTCTTCTTAAAATGTACTCTATCATTTAGAAAGATCACATGGAAACATCATTCCGCACTAAAAGAAATCTTTAAAAATGGCTTTGATGCAGCAAAGTGGGAAATCTGAATTTTCAAGAATGTGTGGCAACTGAATATGTCAGAGATGTTTTAAAAGGTTACGTGCTCTATTCTTAGACTTATCTTTAAAGATGTGTTCAGTTTTACTTGTTTAATTTGCATGCACAAAAATACAATCAATGCACTTTTGCATTAACTAGATAGGAGGTAGTACCTTCCCAGAGTAAAGTCAGCTTTAACAGATAGTATCCATTTTTAACAGCCATTTTGCTTTTATTACACACTTTATTTTGACATTTTAAAGAGTAATTATTGAAATTAATTATTGAAATTATTCGCTGGAGGTGCTGCATATTGATCTATAAGTTTTCTATTCAGCCTATGAGCTCCATTTATCAGGAGTAAGCCCATAATGGTGATAACATACAGTACAAGACATCAGACAAAGAACATCTGCAGTCCTACAAGTTTAACTATAGTATTGTTATTTCCGTGATTCAATAATGCTCAGCTCTTTAACTTTCCTGTTGAGCTGTAGAACAAGTGAAATATTCCTAGTTAATTTGGGATGTGTGTGTTGTCAAAACAAATCTAAAATACAAGCAACAGCAACTTTATTAGCACTTACTGATCCCAGGGGTGATAAAGACATTTGTTTACTTATATGTGCTAGCAAAGCTGATGGAAAAAGGGAAACTGATCAGACTGTTAAGTGGGAAAAACTCACATTAAAAATAAAATGATAATATTATCCCAGTAAATTGCCAGAGTTAGAATATACAAATTTTGTAACACCTAAGGTCATAATTGCATCTTCTTTGGAACCAGAGGGTCAAAACTATTTTAGATATGTATTTGCATATATTTAAATATATTTTACATCGCAAAAACATTTAGCATACAGATATACTTTGCTGATCTAGTCTAACACTTCCTGCAAGAATACAAGGTTAACTCTTCCCCCACTCCACATTTCTTTTTGGCTCAGCCTTTGAGTAATTACAAATCTTGTTGCAGAGTGTAATAATATAAGGGGGTCAGGCTTTTTGTCACTGGGGATAGTTCTGGAAGGCTGATAGGGTTACATGCCCTTGTAACTACAGCATTCAGGACAACCTCTGAGATGTGTAGAAGATGGGAGTACATGTCATTAGGCTATTCCCCATCTGGCAGATTTGAGGAAAGGCCATGTGACCTCTCATGTGCTTAGTGAATGGTTTAGAAAGTTCTTACCGCTATTTTCTTCTCTTGCGCTCATGGCTGTTGGAAAGGAAGGGGGCATCACTGTATCTTTGACCCCTCAGTAAGTGTTTGGGTTCTCTTCCTTCTCACTTGCAAGATGGTAGGAAGGACTGACTCCATGTTCCTGGAAGGGGTGGGACCTTGGGCAAAAGGGGTGGGGCTGGGGCATCCAGTCCTTAGAGCTGGTTGGAGTGTGCCACACTTGTGTGGTGGTGGCAGTGCTGGCAAGGGGCCCCCGGGCCCTTTTGATTTGCCTAACCCCGGGGCAACTGCCCGTTTTGCCATTCCCTTGTCGATGGACCTGCATTTGGGTGTCAGGTCCTCTCAGCAGCTCTCAGGACAGGGCTGGCCTTACCATGAGGCGAACTGAGGCGAACTGTGGGGGGGTGGGGCACCACTAGGACCCAGAGTGTAGAAAATTGTGTCTGCTGCTGGTGCATACGTATTCTCTCTGTAGTACCATGAGAGGAGCAGAACAGGAAGAAGGCAGAATTGAGACCTTTCAAAGTTTTGGCCTAAGCGAGGGGGCATGGGGGCATCATTTGAGCTCCCCGCCTCTGGTGCCAAAAAGTTGGGGGCCGGTCCTGTCTCAGGATGATCAGAAAAATATTATCAGGCATCTCTTCTCCCTTCCCCGCAATGAGTCAGTTCCCACTGGTGGTACAATGGTGGCGAAGGCCTTACTAGTACACAAATGCCCATAGTTCTTCTGCTTTTTTATTCTAACGCAAAAATTTTGGATTGAATGGTACAAACTTACACATATAAGAATGGCCACCAAATAGAAATGAATGTGCTAGCTTTGTTTTGGACACTCATATTTTTGCACAAGGGGTAGCTGTGCTAGTCTGATTCTGCAAAAACACTGAGGAGATTTATGAGGGCATAAGCTTTCATGGATAAAACCCATGTCATCAGATGAATCCAATTAAAAAAAATCCATTAGACACAGCTTAAGTGGCACGCCTGCGCCCGTCCCTTCCCCCCCCCCCCGACACACTGCTGTCTCTGATTAAAAACCAGCTCCCCACACGCACCAGATCCTGACTTACATGGTTCCAGGTTTACCTTAATAAATGCATTTTAACATCCCTATTGTAAGGTGGACAGTGATCAGTTTTTCTCTGTGTCCACTGAAGGTAGGACAAGAAATAATGGGCTTAGTCTGTAACCAGGGAGACTGAAATTTGCTATTACAAAAACTTTCTTCCTAATAGGGTAGTTAAGCTCTGGAATGGGCTTCTAAGGAGGTTGTGCATCTCCCATCATTGAAGGTTTTAAGACCAGGTTAGACAAACACCTCATATAGATGGTTTTCATCTTGCCTCTGAATTGGGGGCTGAACTTAATAGCTTCCCAAAATCCCTTCCAAATTCTATCCCAAATCCTAAGTGCTAACACCTGGGTCATCCTTCCTCTGTGAAAGCATTCTGCCTTGATGTCTAGGAACTTGCTGTGTAAGTACTACCTGAACACTGCATCCTACAGCTTTACTAAGCCCAAAGTTTGACCTATCACATTCTCTTTTAGAATATTTGTTTGGAAAATCTACTTCATTTCCCTTATGGAGTCTTTTTTTAAAAAGATGAAGTCACTATACTAATTTTTCTCTTTTAAAATATGTATTTTCTTTACAAAATACATCACAAAAGTTCAAAAAAGTGCACACATGTAAGGTTATAAAATCTCTGTATAGAAATTGATTTCAATTTTAATCCTTGGAAGTGTTACTTTAAAACAGTGAGAATATTTTAATTAAGAAAAATAATTTCAATATTCTGCCATTAATAATCAAACCTAAAAACCTTACTCCCCTTAACTAATCCAAATTGGAGCCAAAACTACCACAAATCCAAAATATGTTCAATCCTGAAGTGTCTTTTCTCGACCCCTCCAGTCATTTCTTTGCCAGCTCTGTTCCTCTTTGATAGCATTTGGCAGTTTACATCTATGTAAACAGAAGTTGTACACTGCTCCCACTTCTAGTAAAGTTTAAAAATTGTTAACAGTACCCTGTAACCTCAAAGTATTAAAGGGAGATTTGTCTGGACAAGTAACATGTTATAATAGGACCCTTCTTGGGACAACAATCAAAATTATTTAAGTTCCAAACTTGTACAAGAGAACATATCCATGTAGTTGACACTATACCACAAATGCAGCAATGGTAACCGGCTTTATTTTCCTTCATGATGATCTCTGTAAATAATACATAATCCTAGCACTCGGGTTTCTTTCAATTACTGTTTCTGTATGCAAGATGGGACGAAGTAGATGGAGATAACCCCTTGTTGGGCTGGTGGTTTAGCATTTGTTTCCACTACTCTTATGCGCACAGCTGAAGACCTGAAAGCCTCACTGATTTGAAACTTAATTTTGTTATGATCCCTTTCCCTCAATATTTTGCTGTATCTGGATGTTCAGCAGATATTTATCTCAGCAGTGCCCATGATCTTGTACTGGATATAGTCTGTGGTCCATTTTCAGTGACATGTGCAACAAATTAGACACATGATTCCTTTTAATAGTAAGGGGGTCATGTGTCAAATGTGCTCAGTACAATGTTAAACCTTTACCCTTGTATTTATGGAACCACTTAAGTGTTTGAGTCCCACCTGATATATTTTTGCCAATGACTTTAGTAATTATCACGGAACTGTAGATCATATCTAGAGAGTAAACTCTAGCTCAGTCCCCTAAGCACAGAAGCTTAAGACAATACCAGGGGAATAGTTTGTTCTTTTCTATAGCTTTCTAATGCTGACATTCTACCATTGGTTTTCAACAGGTCAGAAACAGCAATACACTTTATCATATTTCAATCGCCTTGGACAGCTTACTAAGTTGCTTTATTGGGATATCTTTTAGAAAAGAAGAAAATAGATGTATTTTTATACCAGCACATTTCTGATTACTCTGATCTGTGCTGATGCAGCACTCTACAAGGCGAAAAAAAGAGTACTTTAACAGAAGGAGCCATCATTTGAATTCACCTCCCCTACAGCTTTGGAAATTATAACTCTACTTGCACTTGCACTGGTATTCATTGCATACATTAAAACACTGTATTTTCTCTCATCATACTTTCATGCCAATCTGCTAACAATTTATTCAAAATGTTTCCGAAACACGCCTTCTCCATGATCTCCGCACAACACTGCTTGCTTCGCTACATATCAAACACTGCCTTTTATACAACTTAGAAGTATCTGTTATTTTCCTATAGGAAAAGGAAGTTATACAATGTCTTGAAATAAAGAGTCTGACAATATAATATATTATGTGATGCTGTTACATTATCATGCTCATTTCTAGTCATAGTTTTGTTCATTTGGTCCTATATCTCACCTAAAACATGTAATAACTAGCAGACTTACCCAGTTCTGCCTGGGCCCCAGCCCAAGGGGGAAGGAAGGGAGGAAAGGTCTCCACAGGCCTCCCACTGGCATGCCCCGGGCCAGCCCTTGGTGCTTGGTGGAGGGGACCCAGCTCAGTGGTGTAGGGTTTGGGGTTGGAGCAGGGGGGCAGCCCGGGGGCCTGGGCTGAGGAAGGGGCCCCAGGCTTGTGCTGGGGCATAAGGAGGAGGCGATAGCTGAGGATTGGGGCCAGGCAGGCCTTCCCCGGGCTGCTGCTCTCTGGGCCTGGCCCAGGGGGGATGGGAGGTTTAGCCAGGGAGGCCACTTACCAGTGGCAGGCAAGATGGCAGAGCCCCATCCCCAGCTGGTCAGTCTGCTGGTGGTGCAGCTGCCCCGCAGAGGTCACTCTGCAGGATAGCTCTCCCCTGCGCTCGATGCCTCCTGTGGTGAGTATGAGGATCGTGTCCCTCCTTTCTCTCCCCGTTAGTGTTGCCATGTGTCCAGTATTCAACTGGACAGTCCGGTTTTTGGGCCCTCTGTCCAGTAAAAAAAATTCAGAAAATACCGGACATGTGCAATGTTCGGTATTTTCTGGTTTTCTGGCTGGGCACCCGACAAAAGCCTGGTGGGGGCGGAGGGAGTGGCTGGGAGGCTGGGTGCAATCGGTGCTGGGAGCCTCTGGTTGCGTCTGACATAGGAGTGATGCCTTGGGGAGGAGGAGAAGCCCTGTCCGTGCTCCTGAGTGCTGTTCAAGCACATTGTGGAGCCGTAGCCAGACTCCTCATGCTTTGCCGGGACTGTTCGCAGGACGGGCAGTGTCCTGGGATTTGCATGTGCCCGGGTCAGTCCCGCTCCCCGCCAGCTGATTCTCTCCCCCGCAGCCAGCCCTGCTCCTCCCAACCACCTCCCGGCCAGCCCTGCTTCCTGCCAGCCGGTTCTCCTCCTCCCGATCTCCCCCGGCCAGTCCCACTCCCCCTGACACTCTGCTGCCCCCGACCTGACCTGCTTACCGCTGGCCACCCCCTCCTTCCTCCCGGCCAGCCCCACTCCCCTCCCGGCTGGTCCCTTCCCTCCTCTCTCCCCCCCCCCCACGCATCAACTGTGTCTAGTATTTTTTCTGAAGCTACCTGGTAACCCTACTCCCCCTTCCCTTTTCATGTTATGGAAAACTATCAGATTCCAGGCACATCCCATTTCTCTGGCACAACCATACCCTGCCCTTGCTTTAAATTAGAATAAGAGGAAGCTGACTACCAAATTTGATGGTCCTCGCTGTTACAGTTTAGGAGGAGTTCTTGAACAAACAGACTTGCAAACAGACACACAGACAGACACAATCCTCTAAAAGATTAGATAGATAGATAGATAGATAGGCTGGGTCTAGATTACATCCCTCTTTCGACAGAGGGATGTAAATTAGGCACTTTGACATTGCAAATGAAGCCGGGATTTGAATTTCCCATGCTTCATTTGCATAATCACGTTATGGCGCTCTTTCAAAAAAGCGCTGTTTCGAAAGTAAATCCGCTGTCTAGACATGGTTTTTTCGAAAAGGGAAGGCTTTTTCGAAAGATCCTGTAAACCTCATTGGTTTAGACAGTAGTTTTACTTTCGAAATGGTGCTTTTTCGAAAGAGTGTCATTACGTGATTATGCAAATGAAGCGCAAGAAATTCAAATCCCGGCTTCATTTGCAATTTCAAAGTGCCTAATTTACATCCCTCTGTCGAAAGAGGGATGTAATCTAGACGTACCGATAGACAGGCAGACAGACAGACAGATAGATAGATGTGATTTTCCAAACCTTTCCCAGTAGTCTTCTCTATGGCTTCAAGTTCTTAATCCAGTGTTGGCATGTCTACTGCTTGGAATTTGGTAACAACAAATATTAACTCTTTGTTTTCAAGTACTTTTTGCAGTGTGGAAAAATACATGCTTGAAAACCTACATTCAATTGGACAGAGGATGCAGACAGCACATTTGTGAGTAGTGGAGTAGATACAGACCCTTAACTTTCACTCTGGATTATGTTTTGTACTCAGTGACTTTAATTCAGATTTTTGGTGGTCTTTTCATCTGAACACTACATTGATTTTGAAAAATAAATTAGTTGTACATCCTCATTCATACATTCTGTAGTACCTGAACCTATGTATTTTACATTTGGTGCAAATACTGTTCACTTTGAAATTGTAAAGGTGACAAGGTGTGTCTTAGCAGGTTTTATGCCCTCCTCTTGGGATCTTTTATTCTATTCTACTATTTAATATATTGTGTTTTAAAATTTTGTAAGCCGCCTCGAACATTTTAAATAGAGAGGTGGGGTAAAATATTTTAAAATAAAAATAAAATAAATAAAGATTTGATAATGTTTAAGAAAAAATGATGAATGAGCACATTAAATGATTTTAGTTTGGCAATGATCGGAGGTTGTTGAACTGAAATATTCTAGGATGATCCATTTTCAGTTGTATTTTTTCTACAGAAAATCCAAGTTTGGTTTTGAAATTACTCAAAACCTACACACTGTTCTAACTCCAATCACAAGTAGATCCGATCCCTCTTTCAAAATAAAGGCTATATAGTGACTTTACAGAACTATAAAGAGTCCTTCTTTTGTAATCAATTGATTACATTAATATTTTTGTAACTGCACTTTGAACTTTGTGATACTCTTAGTTCCATCATGCCCAATAAGGAAGTGGAAAATGAGCAGGTTTTCCAGATTATTTTTATGAAGTGGTACAGAGAGCAAGCAATTTATATCATACTGATTAATTTAGTGTACACACCTCTCTCCTTCCCATGGTTTTTACCACTGACTTGCAAACTTCAAATATAGCCTTGATTTCTTGCTGATTCTTTGGAGATATTGAGTATGTTCTCAATACCACATTTCCCACTTTCTTGAAGTGGGCTACTGAAGTCAGTAAGTTAAACAGACTTATGAAGGGCCAGCTCCACTGTAAGGTTCTTTCAAGAGAAAACAAAGATATTAATTTCTAATTTGCCTGTTGGTGATGAACCTGTTGGCACTGATTGTTCCAAGTCAATCTCTCTGTAAAAATACCTAACTGTTTCCTGTGCATCATTTCCTTCAAAGCAGACACATCTTTTGAATATTTTCAAGCATTGTTTCAAAAGTTCCTCTTCTGATTGTTCCTGACAGCTTTATCAAGTCCATAAATATGTTATAGCATTACCTACTATATACAATGTGACTATAAGTGCATAAATGCCTTTGTAAGAAAGGATCATTGAGTCATCGATCAACACATGTGGCTCTTCTGAAATAATTAAACGCCCTATTAGTTTCTCCCTTATTTCAACTGCAGAAAATGCAATTATGCTTCCATATCCGCACTCTTCACTTAGTCGTGGGTGCCCAACAAATGACAAATAACTGTGGTTTTCTACCTGTGTCATTCTACATACTTCAGCAGTATTCAAAACTTTTTCTTAGTTCAATACTTTCCACCTTAAACCCTGGCATTTTGTACTGCGATTTCATTTATCTTCTTCGCTGACCATTTTTGATACATGCAGATGTGTCAGGTTCATGTATTTTGCCTAACAAAGCTTTAGAAGTTTTAGCTAACACATTTTTCTTCTAGTCACACTGTATATCAATTTGGATTTTGGAGCAAATATAACACACGTTTATGCACACATCATCAAATTCTCTAGTTTATTTGACTAAACACTGCTTTCTTTTTCCACTAAAAAAAGACTAGTCTTCCTTACACATGGAAAGACACATGATCCTTGCAGTAATGCTTTTTTCCCCCTACTGTCTCCTCCTGTGCCTGGTGTGCATTAGCATTACTTTCACTTGAATTTTCACAGTCAGACAGTTCGTTTGAATCAGATGTACAGCTTGCCTTTTTGTGCTCAGTTACACTTTTTTCATCTGATTCTTCAATGAGAATTTTCCATTTCCGAATCAATAAACACTACTACCACATGCAACCTTTTTCTTTATCACCGCTGCCATGTGGTGGTACAACTCAACTGACTTCAGGTGGAAAAAATATGCACGCAAGTTGCTGCTTTATTTGTAGTGACACGTACTGAATATGCTAGTAAGTGGAAGAAACCAAAACCAGTTCCCCAGAGTGAGCAAAAGTATCAATTGCATGTTACACTGTGCATTACATCCACATAGCAGTGATTAAGTTTATTCAACCATAACTATCTACCATTCATCAGTTCCACTCCCTGCAAAATAAAACTTGAAGTTCTCATTCATCATACTCCTACTAAGGACACTTCCTACACATAACTAAAATGATTGGGCAGAATATTCCAAGACACCAATCAGACTATAATATAAAATCCATGAGAGATATAAGGGTAGCCATGAATAGTAATGATCTCACCAAAGTCAACAGTTAACTATTAACTTAGTGAAAACATATGGCATATAAAGCATCCTGGTAGTGCACAATCAAAATTAATTCATAATAATGACATCATAAAGCAGTTCATCTTACACTTTGGATACGAAGCATGAGTGTCAACATTTGTTTCAACATTTCCTTTTGCAAAAATAAACCAACAAGTTTGGTAAATGATAGTGCAAACCACAAGAGAGAGAAAGAGGGAAAGAGAAAAATGCAATCCTTGATTAGTAAATTATGCCCATGTAGTGCTAAAGTAAAAAATTATTTACAGTAATGAATTTCCCTATCAAAAGAAATCATTAACATCCTTCAATATACACTCTGAAATATTCCCTCACTCAAATTGCAAGAACAAACAAGCACAAATGCAAGTTAAAAGTGCATCGGCAACCTAAAAAGTGCATTTAGTTATTGTAACAGATCATTAATTGTTCCAAATTGATTTTTCCTCTTTAATTTTAGCTTTTATTTTTGTGCTTGTATAGCAATAGCAGCAGCATCCCGGTGACACTAATGTACATTCAAGATGGCTGTTTATGTTTTTTCCTGAAGAATATATGAGAATGAAACTTGCTGATCTGAGAACAAGTGCTGGGCAGGAAGCCCTGAATTCTAGCCCTGGGCAGACATGTAGCATCTTTTCTTTAAGCTGTTCAGTAATTTAGAATAATGGTTCAATAAAAAAACCTAAATGCCCCTTTCTTCCCTTCCACTTCCATCTCCATTAAAGCCAGTGGTCACTGGCCTAAAACACAAAGCCATTGTAATTTCTACCCAGTGGAATCAATTGATCAGCTGTCAACCTCCTCTCTCTGAGTCAGCACACACAGGGCCACCAGAGTAACATGGGCCTCCACCTCACAGTAACAATGGTGAACAGTGTATGGTGAGGAACTAACTCCTTAGAATAACTAACTATGCAACGTTGCTAGTCTCGCCTCTTTCAAAGAACATGCTACTGCCAACTGCTGTGTTTTTTCAGATGTTTAACCTTCTAAAATCCTAGGTAAGTCAACCATCACAGCCATCAACAGCAGCTGCGTTTTGATAATACTTGATAAGTATCACCGCTAGATTGAAAACCACCCATTGACCGACACTGCACAGTAACGGGGCATCTCCTTGATTCTTCACACTGGCAGAATGTGATTAGTTAAACCAAAGCTACAGAGGAGCATTCCCTGAACTGGAAACAAATGACTCAGTTACAAAATGAATTCATTCAGGCAAAAATATATACCAAAATGTTTTAAAAAAAGAAGCCATTGGGGAAAGGGAGGCAAATGACAAACATCCACATCAATGCAGCAGATTTGGCCTAAATACATTTTTTAAAAAGGAGAGGAATCAAAAGCTATTAAGTCTAATGTATTGCAACCCCACAGGATGCACTATTACTTTATTGTTATTAGCATAAACGCACATCCTAGTTTAAAAACATGCTAGAAACGATAAATGAATGAGGCGTGTTGCACATTTAAGCCATCACACATCATACAGAATTCTCATTTTAATAGTATTTTTTGAAAGTGGAAGTTAAAGATTTACAGCTCCTGAGACTTATGGCAGGATTTCGTTTCAATCAGTGCTTCTAGCTAAATGAAAATAACAGCATAATAATTTTTTTAAAAACCTCCTCCCACTTCCAACAGCAGCAGTTAATCTGGCTACATAGAAGTTTAAACTTTGAGCAGCTGTATTTCTTTCAGTGAGTAATTTTATAAGGCTTTATCATCTGCTGGAAAACAGCATCTGCTTCGAATGTTGTTATTGATACATATGATACGGAGAGAAACTACATTGTCTCTTTGTGAAGGTGGATCTCAGTTCTGAAACCCTGATGTCTGTGCTTGGGAAGTATACTAGGCTCCGTCTACACTGCAGGTTTCTTGTGCAAGAACTGGTTTGCGCAAGAGTTCTTGCGTGCAAATTCTTGCGCGAGAGCATGTCCACACTGCCATGTGCTTTTGAGCATGAGATGTGCTTTTGCGCAAGAGCGTCCATGGCAGTGTGGACGCTTTCTTGCACAAGAAAACTCTGATGGCCATTTTAGCCATAGGGGTTTTTTGAGCAAGAAACCCCTGTTGCCCATCCTCACTGCCTTCTTATGCAAGAGCTCTTGCGCAAGAGGGCTTATTCTTCACGGGGAGAGGAATAACTCTTGCGCAAGAAGCCCTCTGTTCCGACGCTTTACTGTAAATTTACTTGCACAAGAACGCGTGTGCAGTGTAGACATTCCATAAGTTTTTACGCAAGAACGGCCGTTCTCGTGAAAGAAGCCTGCGGTATAGACATAGCCCTACTGTATAGTGCAAAGATGGAATCATGCTCCCACTGCTTCTCTGACCATTCTGGAGTGGCTGGTGCATCTGTTGTCAGTTAGTTCTTATGCTCACCTGTACGTAAGGTCTATCCTTGGGATCAGCCCCTCTCTATGAATGCGGGAGGATCTTTCAATCTCATTGTTCTTGTGTAACTATGCACCATCTGGGTGCGATGTACTGTCCCATCTAGTGGCACTGAGACCACTTACAGAGCGAATAATGAGTCTTAGCTACCAGGCGCTGGCTGTTAGTTCATGCAGCAGAGGTTCATGTTCTAAGCTCCAGAGATCCCAGGTTTGATTCTGCCCACTAGGGGCTGTTAGGGTTATAGCTGCTAAATATAATTTTACCCATACCAGAGTTTTTGTTCACTATAAATGAGGCCTACTGTGCTAATCCCCTTGGAATACAGCAATTACCAGGTACTAGTTAAGCACAGAGGAGAAAAATACTGGGGAGGGAAAAAACTGTGCGACCTACCCGCCCATTGTTGACAATCTCGTGGCTCTGGGTAAGGCATTCACTGGTTGAAAGCCCTCTGTCCATTCTCGCCTCCCACCACTGCTCCAGGGTGGCCTTAATACAGAGAGTAAGTAACTCATGAATTCAGAGCTGCAGACCGAAATAGCCGCCTCTTTGCTCAAGCTTCTCTTCTATATTCCCCCGGTAGCTGCAAGAAGACAAGCCCCTCAAGAAACCAGTGGATATCCCCCACTCACAAACAATGAGACACACAAACCCTTCCTGTGAGCAGAGACAAGCAGATGGTGCCAAATACAAAGAGAAAGTAAAATAAAACAATAAAAAAGAGGTGGAGGAGTCAAAGATGTAAAAGGGCAGATGAGACAGAAAAAATAAAGGGCTAAGAGGAGAGCATGGAGAAGAAGAATGTGGGGAAGGTTCCTGACTCACAGTGCATAAGCAGGACTGTACTTAAAGACAGTTGAGAAGAAAAACCTGGCTGATAGGAAAGGATGAATGCAGAACAACAAAAAGACAACTACATGGCAAATCGGCAAATAAGTAATCAGAAAGGTTTTTTTTACCCAGAGCTACCTCTGTGCTGATGTCTGAGTCAGGAACATACTAAAAGGTTCGGACATTGTCACTGGCTGAGTGACTAGGCTAGATTAGGCTTGAGAAGAGATGACTCAGACAAAATTAAAAGTGCAAAAAATTAATCTTTTATTAATTAAGAAAATATAAAGTCGGCTTAAGCTTCCAAAAACATTTAGTGCCAACAAAATCGAAGACTTGACTTCCTAAGGCTGCAGGAAAGCTGTTGGGAGACTGCCTCCTTCCTCTCAAACTACATCCAAGATATTCCTTGAAGTCTTTTATATAGCAAAATTATGGCTTCAGTTCCTGCTGATGGCCTTGTTGATACAACTATGCCTCTAAATTGGCCACTGGCTAGTTAATTAACAGATCCAGATTTTCTACAGATCAACATGGAAAAAAGCCACTGCTGATTTCTTGTCCAGTAAGGTAGCATTTACATCCACGGACTGTTAATTGGAGGTAAATTAGTGAAGTCTTTCCTCTTCTATCTAGAAACACCATTCTACCCTCCCAATTTCAGAAGGGCTGCAGGTTAAATCAGGGAAAGAAGAAAAAGAGAGGGCAGTTGTTTCCTCTCTCCTCAGGGAAGGGATAGAAAACCACTATTTTACAATAATTTATTGAATAGGAGAGAAAGTGAAGAATAATTAAGCTCCACTCACAAACTCTTTCTATTTCATGTTCTCTTCTAGACATTTATCAAACTGGCTTCCCAAATTGGGAGAAACTACAGAATTTAATGGAACATCTCCTTGGGAATACAGGGAGGAAACAAACAGATTCTCAGGCTCCATACTCCTGGGGCTCCACTCTTATAGGCTATGTCTATATTACATGGAAAATTGACTGTGGCAGCATCGATCTTCCGGCGTTCAATTTAGTGGTTCTAGAAAAGACCCACAAAATTGAACTCAGAGGGTGCCCCCATCGGTGCCGGTAATCCTGCTCCTCATGAGGAGTAAGGGAAGCCGACAGAAGTGTTTTCTCCTGTTGGCCTCCTGCTGTGTGGATGGTGCAGACTTGATTTAAGATACGTCAACTCCAGCTATGTAATTAACGTAGCTGGAGTTGCGTATCTTAATTTGACCTCCCGCTGTTGTGTAGATTAGACCATAGAGTTCAAGACTAGATGGGATGATTTTGTTCATCTAGTCTGGCTTCCTCCATGTAACAGACCACAGGGACTTCCCAAAAATAATTTCTTTTGAACTAGAGCACATTAAAAGAAAAAAATCCCATCAGAGTTTAAAAATACTTCCCATGACCTGGAAAATTATTTGAATGGTTAATTATAGGCACTGTTAAAGCTTTATTTTCATATACACATGGCTTTTGTTCTAGTATAACTATTTCACTAAAGGGTGTGGGTTTTTTTAGCAAAATAAAACTCCTTCCATAGGTGCAGTTATGCAAATGGGCCTTATGCCGGTATAGTTTACTTCCCTTCCTGTGTGACAACATTATATCTGCATAAGACACTTTTATACAGGTATGACACTTTAGGAAAGCATTACCACTTTTAACTATAATCATACAGTTTAAGCAATACAACTTGTGTATAAACAAGGCCTTAGTGGTCTCTACAGAACAAGGAACCCCTCCCAAGACACATATGCATTGTCTTTCTTTGTTGTAGTAATTACATGAAGTTCCAAAGACCCATTGGCCTAAAGGTAAAAGTAGACAGAATTATTTTGGATAGATTTTGCAATTGTAGGGATCAATTGCGGAAGAACTCTGTACGTGTGAAGTATAGGGGTGGTGAGGCCTGCATTCCCCCCCTTTCCAACCCCCTCGCCTTCCCTACTACTGATGAGCCAGAAGCAAGCCTCTAGGAACATATGACATTGTAGCAAGAACGAACTGTAGATAAGGGCGGGAAGATAAGAATTTTGTTTACCTAAATGTACTGATCATGTAAACAAAGTCAAAGGACAAGCAATACAGCTGAGCCATACTGTAATAAGCAATGAGTAACCCCGGAAATTTCCAAACTGCCCAAACAAGGTAGAGACACAGTATTTAAAGCTGCACCAGAGCACAGCAATTTAGACCTCACCGATGGGCTTTGGGTACTGGCGCCTTGGAAGCTGAGACAGTCTCCCATTTCATCCGCAGCTGAAACGGGATTCCCCGGCTAGCAGAAGGGATGTAAGAACGCTGCTTTTCCTATCATGTTGTTCTTTTAGTTAAGGGGCACAGCTGATAGCTGTCAGAAAATAAACTGTTTGACAGAAACCTGTGTAGAATGTTTTTGTACTTTGAGAACCCAGTGTCGGATGTCAGACTTACCCTTGCCAGCAACAGCAATTAAGAATTTTTCAAAGATCTTTTCTGGTTTTATTTTCTATATCATTTTTAAAAGTCTGTTTAATTTCTCAAAAAGCTTAATCATTGCTAACATTTCTTCCAACTGAATCATTCCTGCTACGGTAGGTGAACAGTTCGTTAATCAAGCCATACAATTAAGAAGCAAAATGTCTGACTTCCTTATTTTCTGTAGTTGGGATGAGCTTTATCTTACACTACTCAACAAAATTATGATGCAGAACCTCTTTCAAGAAATCAGTGGAATAATGCGATTGCTTTATGAAGATTTGTCAAAATCCATCCATACGTTATGATTGAAAATTTGTTCTCACTTAGCCACCGCAATATTGTTGTAGGTTGCTACATTTCGTTGGTGTTAATAAAGATTTATTTCAAGGCTTACATTTTCATAACATTGCCTCCATTTGTGTGTGCATCACTCTGAACAGACAACATTTTTTGTAGCTCAGTGTGACTGCAGAGATACAGTAGGAAATCTAATCTACCAAAAACATAAGCATCTGTCACTAAGCTAAACAAGAAGTGCAGGTTGTTAAAGTACTAAGCAAGACAAGGTAGGTGAAGTAATATCTTTTATTGGACCGACTTCTGTAGATAAGGAGAGACAAGCTTTTGAGCTTACACAGAGTTTGTCTTCAGGTCTGGGATATATTGGTAGAGTGTCACAGCGAAATACAAGGTGGAAAAGATTGTTTAGCATAAGTAGTTAACACATTTCAAGGGACCATTCAAGGTGAATGAGTGTTAGCTACTTATGATAAACAATAGTTTCCACCTTATATTTAGCTGTGATACTCTATGTTCATTTCCCAGTCCTGAAGAAGAGCTCAGTATAAGCTAGAAAACTTCTCTCTAACCAACAGAAGTTGGTCCACTGAATGATATTACCCCATCCACCCTCTCTCTCTAATATTCTAGGAACACCACAACTACAACAACACTGCATAGTCACCAAGTCTCGTTTTCAAAAGGGATTTTAGCTACTAAGTGCCCCAACTTCCCCCCCCCCTTTAAAAATGAAACACTGAGCCACTAGGAAGGGACACAATTACTCAAGCCATTGTGAGTTCTTTATTAGTTGCGTGTGAATGCAGATGATTGGACTTACATATGCAAACAATACAGGGTTTGGGCATTTAAACTCAGTCACCTAATGCAGTGGTTCCCAGCCACCAGGACGCGTACCTCTGGCTGCCAGGTTGCGGCGGCTCTAGGGAACAGGGGTGGGGTATACTGCTTTCACCACAGCTGTTGGGAGAGGTCGGGGCTCACATTGGGGGAGGCTCTGTGGGAGTTGGGTGCAATGGGGCTCTGGAAACAGGAGGCTGGTACTGGGGGGGTCTGGTGGCGGGGGCTCTGAGTGCAGGAGGTTGGCACTGGGGTGTTGGGTGCAGGGGACTCCAGGGTCAGTGGCTGGCGCTGGGGGGGTAGTGGAGAGGTGAGGGGCTCTAGGTGTTAGGACTGGCACTGGGGGCTGTAGGTGCTTGGCTTTTGGCAGACCAGTAACATCTTATTTGCATGTTCATTTGCATAATGAATATGCAAATATGCAGATGAACGTTACCCGTCCGCCAAAAGTTTGTGAATGGGATTCCCGTTCCCTGACATAAAAAATGTTGGGAACCACTCATCTAATTCATGTTCATATTGGTGCATGCCAGTGCTTTTGTACATATGTTACAGACACACAAATGGGTCTCGGAGAGGGTGGGAAAGATATGGCCCTAGGGCCAGGGCCAGCCTGTCAACCTTTTCAATTTGCCCATTGGCCCATCCCATCAGGACTCTCAGGAACAGAGCAGCCCACACTGTGCACTGGGGGGGGGAGGGGACAGCCTTTGTGAGCCGTCCCCATCCCCAGCACAATCTTTCAGCTCCCACTGGCAAGTTTCCAGCCATTAGGAGTTGAGAGATTATGTTGGGGGCAGGAGCAGGGGCAGCACATGAACCACCTGTGTTGCGTGTGGCACAGAGAGCCATGTGCACCAGCCAGCTGCTTTGAGCCTGGGGCTGCAGCAGACAGGGAGGCTATGTAAAGTCCTGCTGGGCCGCTAGGTGGCTCCCCATTAAGTAAGCACCCCGACTAGAGCCTGCCCCTGGCACCCCATACCCTCCTGCATCTCAACTCTCTACCCCAGGTCACCACCCTCTCTTGCCTCAAAACACCACCCAAAACTTCTGCACCCCCTTTTCCCAGGTCACAGCTCCTTCCCAGACCCTGCACCCCCCCCAAGACAGAATCCTATCCTGCACCCAGAACCCCCTTTCTAAACCTGCACCCACTCCTGCACCCCAATCCCTTGCCTCAGGTCACCACACAAACCTGCGGCCCCCGCCTCCTGCCTCAGGTCACAACTGTCTCCCAGACCCTTCATCCCCTTACACACCTCCTTCCAAGCCAGAATCCTGTCCTGCATCCATACCACCTCTCAGACCCTTTACCCCAATCTCCTGGATCAGGTCACAACCCCCTCCTTCACTCAAACTCCTTAGACCTCACACCCTCTCCTGCACCCCAATCCAATACCCAGAACTCCCTTCTGCATCTAATCTCCATCCCAGACCTCATACCTGCTCCAGAGAAAAGTGAGGCCCTTCACCACTCACCAAAATCTTGGAGTGGACCCCTCACAAAAAATTATTGCCCAAGCCTGGTCTAGGATAAAATCGGTAAGGACAATTCACTCCCAGCCTTCGTAGTAATTTTGACAACCAAACTCCCTGTTCAGATAACTGTCAAAGACAACCAATTTCCTTCAGCCCTGGGAGAGACAGGCCATTTCACTTCTGGCCTGCATTCGTATAGCCCCATGAAGTAGCCAGTAGGGGATGCTGCACGTGATTGGTGTTTTCACCATGTCAGTGAGAGGATTTAGGCTCAAAGAAATCACTTGGAATCCAACAGCATTGCCCTCAGGCACCTTATGGACATTTAAAATGAGTAAATGACAGCCCTAAATTGTGTTAGAGTGTTTTACATTTCTTAACTTTGGACTGACTGCTGTCATCATGAACCCTGCAAGTGAAACTGAAATGCCTTGCAATGCACTGAGTAGATGAAGTTTATTGTGTGTTTAGAAAAGCTAAGCTACAGGAAACGGTTCCATATATTTTTGGAAAATTATTTCCCACCAGATGCCTATTTGCCACAAAGCTAACTCTATGCAGTTTAACAGATGTACAGGAACACAAGAATTAACCTAATAGAATAAAATAGTTTATTTGAAAGTTATATGCAAAATGAATAAATACAATAAAAATTAATATTTGCGGTATCCTATTCCTCCTTTCCTAAGAAATTGCAGAGATGTGATTCCGATCCTTTCTAGGATACCTATTTAAGCCTTGCGAGTTAAAACTTAGTGGATGTATGTTTTAAATTTAAATTGTGTCATTTAATGAGTTAAGAGCTGTCATGTATCTTTAAAGTTCTGGCCTATGATCTATGGTCATAAGTGAATGAAGAGTGTTTGGTAATGTCAGATGGGGGCTTTCCTGGCAATTGCTCACATCACGAATTGCCTGCAACAGAGGCTGCACCTAGAGCCAGTGAACTAAACCGCAGCAAGACAGCAAAACGTAAATATCTATTAGTATTATTATTTTACAAAGGGAAAAAATTGCTGAACACGTTTCCAGCATCTGTGTTTTTAGCCAGTCATCTAACCTCACTAAAAACATTCATCCACATACTATGAGCAAAGACAGAGATCATGTTGAGGACGCACATCTCCTAAGAACGTTTCCTTCTATTTGCTCAATTAAACCAATAATATTGCTACAACTCTAAATCAGGTAAGCATAAGAAATGCATATGAATGTTTTGAAAAATAACAGGCCTATTGAATATAAGCAGTCCATCAGTGGATTAAGTGTAAACAGGGCCAAGAACCAAAATCAAGCAAATAATCTTCAGCAAAAAGTCAAAATATGTAGGGGGCACTCCAACACTATCTACCAGTCATCATTGCAGACCACATTGTGATACATTCTAGCAGTGAGCATCAAGCCCACAGATTCTTCGTTCCAAAATTTATGCTCTCCCAGGCTCCTTCACATCTCAGGCTGCGTGGCACTTCTTTCTGATCACAGAAAGAGACATTTTGGGGATCTTATAGATGTCATCAGTCTTTCCCTGAATGGTTACCATTAAAAAATAATAACATTTTGCTGAAAGACACAGAATACCTGTTTGAAATGAGCGCCCTATGATGCTAAAATGTAAATAATAATGTAAAGTTACAAAGTGATGCTCTTTATAGAACTTCTTTACTGGCTAAATATCTCCCCCATCAACAAATCAGCTTCTGGTCTCATGGTAACATCAATATTTCAAATGGCAAGCACATTTCCTTACTCTCTATGTAGCCTTCCAACTACAGGTTGTACCTCCCTTAACTGGGACTCCCTGGTCTGACAACATTTGTGGTCTGATATGGACCACGGATGTTCCTGGACCACAGAGCCCAGGAATGGGGAGGTCTGGCGGCGGGGCAGGATTGCCATAAGGGGCACCCATGACTCAGCCGGGAGCACAATGTGTGTGGGGTGGGTTGGGGGGAAGGACAGGCAGCATGGTGGGGAGTTCTGGCCCCAGCAGCCAGAGAACTCTAGCCTGGCCGCAGCTGCAGATCTCTGGCCCCAGCCAGGGAGCTCCGACCCCAGCAGCATCCAAGGAGCTCTGGCCCGGACCACTGAGCTCCGTCCCTGTCCCTACACCCCAGCTGTGGAGCTCTGTCCTGGCTGCAGAGCCAGGTGGCTGCAGAGCTCTGGCCGTGGCGCTCTGGCCCCGGTAATAGTGGGGCCAGGGAGAGCCCCAGGGAGCTGAGTCAGCAGTGGGGGCAGGTTGGAGCCCTACTCCGGTGGCAGCATGGCCATGAGGGGAAGGATGTTCCCTGGGCCAGCAAATCCCCTTGTTCGGGACCAGTCAGGTCCTGGGGATGCCAGACCAACCAGGTCCAACCTGTATAACTGCTTCAGGCAGGCCTGGCAATAGTATATCAAAATTGCAAGTGTCTTTGATTATGTTCTTGATTTGGTATGAAAAACAGCAATACATTTTAATATCCCCCCTGTATCTTCAATCACTATTATACTGCCTACATCATTGCTTGCCATTTAACATCTCATGCTGTCTTCCAGCAGGCAGAGCATTCTTTAAATGGACCCTCTTAACAAACTTTTAAAAGCCCATGTTTATTACTGGGAAGATTAATATTATCAGAAGCTTTATCCTTCAACAGGATGTAAAAAACAAAAACAAAACAAAACCCAACAACATGCCATCAATAAATTTACCCTCTCAAAGAAAACACATTCACATAATTAAACATGGAATGTTATCTGGAAGAGGGAAGGTGTGACAGGATGTCTCCATTAACATACCTGCTGGACAGCCATTACAATATTCTCTGTGATTAAAATGCTACACTTATTTCATTAAGAGCTTTTTTTTAAGAATTCACAAGGAATTGTTACCCGTTCCTCCTATCTGTTTGGAATTCATACAGCTTTAAAAAGAACACACAGTCATAATTATCCTAATCATCCATGCTGAATTAGATACCTCCTGAACAGTGTGTAATTTAATTTGCGTTAGTGTTTTTTGAACATTTGAAAGTGTTCGTTAAAAATGAATCTCACGTTGTTTCACCTTTGCTAATTTTATAACTATATATTTTTACTAACTGGATCCAAAGCAACGCACAAGAAAGTTTACCTAAGCAGGAATTTCTTTTCCACTGTGATATGTGGTTACATGAGGTTTAGAATTAGTGTTTAGAGATCATAATAGGGATGATACCAAGTCAAAACAAACCAACAAAATTAGGCCCAGATCCTTCAGTGAACTCCAGGTAGACAGGTTCCTGCATCTGTGTGGAGCCTGGTACAGGAGCAGAGACTTATTTAAAGGGACAGGCCACTTGCAAGTAGGTACAAATTTCACACAGTTAAAGTTAAATGGTGATTTGGTTTAAAAATGCAGCACAACTTCAGTTATTTTAAAGCTTTGTAAGACTGTCAAAAGCCTCTGGAAAATTATGAGTACAATCTTGCTCCTGTAAATAAGAATTTTGCCACTAAATTCATTTGGCCCAGGATTTCACTGGCAAAAGGGAGAATGAGGGAGAAAGCCAGTGGATTTTGAAGACTCAGTGACTTGTACCCCTCAATGCTGAAGGGCTGAGACTCCGAAAAGCTTTACTTTTAAAAAGTTATGAAGAAGCTAAAGGTTTCAGGTCAGTGGTGTTGTAACAAAACTTCTTTGGAGGATGTACAGTAAAGTAAGAACAATATATCATCCAATTTCACTACGTTTTACTCATTAAATATAATATTTATAGGGCATAGGGCAGAAAATAAAAATCTCACGTAAAAATTAAGTGGAGTTGTTATAACCACTGCAAAAAGAAGCAGCTAGCTAACCTTTACACCTAGTTACATGGGATGCACTATGTTGACAGTTCAGACTCACAGCATCTCTCTCCAGAAATTTACGTGGGTCATTCTGAAGAAAGCTACATATGCAGATCTCCCAAAATCAGGACGTCTATTTTTCCTATCCTCTTGAATAGAAAAGTTCTCAATTTCCCTTCTTATACTTTCATGTGGTAAATAAGGCTTTACGCAACATAATAAGCTAATTTGACGTCAATTCAATATACAGTTAAACAATTTTTTTCTTGTTTAAACCATCCGAGGGCTGACTTTGAAACCTGCCTGGTGTTATACATTAGAAATTTGTCTCTTTTCCACTTGTGGAGTTTACAGCACTAATGACTGGCATTTAATAAATATCTCCACTTCCACAAAAGCATTTGGATTTCAGTGAAGGTGACCTTCAGGTAGTCTGCATAGCATCACTGATGGAACATCTTGAAAAAGAGTGGCTCATTACTATACAAGTAAGGCTAACCACTGCACAAGTAAGCTGTTACAAAATATGATTCTGGGGGTCTGATGTAACTGTAAGTATGCTAAATCTCATGAAACTAAGTGTAAAGACTAGCTGGCTATTGTTTTTTGTAGTGATTACACTAGCTGTTTATATTTTGCTTAATTTTTACCTGGAACTTTTACCATATAAATATTTCAGTTCAGACCACTGAAAATATTCATTTAGTAGCCAGTCTCAGCTTTAAAAGATGCGATTCATCATTTTGACTCTTAGGCAACACAGAGCCTCATGGTTCTTTCAGTGGAATCACATAGCTTAATGTATTAACAGGAAACAGCATTCTAATATTTCCCCATGTTTAGTCCCCTATTGCATAAGGAAGATTGTCTTTACATTCAGTCTGGGCATGTTTACACTAGCCCCCTAGTTTGAGCTAGGGAGGCTAATGTAGGCATTTGAAATTGCAAATCAAGCCCGGGATTTAAATATTCCGCGCTTGATTTGCATCTTCCTGGCCAGTTGCCATTTTTGAAATTTACAAGTCCGGACTAACTGCCTGCGTCTACACATGGCAGGGACCCGGTAGTTCAAAATAAAGCCCTAGTTCGAAGTACCTGTTATTCCTCCTGGAATGAGGTTTAACAGATAGTTCGAACTAGGGCTTTATTTCGAACTACTGGGTCCCTGCCGCATGTAGACGCGGGCAGTTAGTCCGGGCTTGTAAGTTTCAAAAAAAAAAAAAAAAAAAAAAATGGCGACCGGCCGGGAAGATGCAAATCAAGCGCGGGATATTTAAATCCCGGGCTTGATTTGCAATTTCGAATGCCTACATTAGCCTCCCTAGTTCGAACTAGGGGGCTAGTGTAGACGTACCCTCCAAGGCTTAAGTTGGTGTAACTGCAACCTGTTTCATGAGGCTTACAGGAGCGGTCGACAAAGGCTTCCCTTGTCAACCGCATCGCATCTAGACTGCTGCGCTGTGCCAGATCAGCTGATTGTCGGCACAGCACGGTGGCCATTTTTATTTTAATGAAGCGGGGATTATTTAAATCCCCGCTTCATTGACTATGTCGAGTAAACTACTTTATATGGCTCTGTCGATGGACCCATGTAGTCTAGACACACCCGAGGGTTCCTCCCATTGACACAGCTACAATCTTCTGGGTGGGTGGATTACCTGCCCAGAAAAGAGAAGCCCTCCTGTTGGTGTAGGTAGCATCACCACTGAAGTGCTACAGTGCTGCTGCCTTTACATATAGGCAAACCCAGCATATCAGATATTAATGAACAAATGGAAGTTTTGAACAAGTGAAGGATGTAGGTGCTGGAATATGAATTAGCATTTTGTTTTCCATCAATGTCAATTAAAAAACATGGAGAATAGCACAGATGAGTCACTGCACATTCACAAACTTACCACTTCAGAGTTGCAAAAGGGTAAAAACTGACAAGCAATTGAATCTAGATGGCTCCTCATCTGCACACTGACAGTTATAACTTACCCACATTATCCGGTTAGCTGTAACTTGCACTTACAATATATATTGGCTCCATACATACCTGATTCAAGCCAATGTTAGAACCACATGGGCTAGCTAGCTAAAATTCCAATTTTGGCTAAAATATCTGCCTCTCCCTTATAATGATATCTACCTTAATTAGCCACTGGAACAACTGACCCAGGGTTGTGGTGGCTTCTCCATTACTGACAATTTTAAAATCAAGATTGATGTTTCCTAAAAGATCTGCTCTAGGAATTATTTTGGGGAAGCTCTATGGCAGGGGTCTCAAGCTCCCAGACCACGGGCTAGTTGCGGCCAGAGCGATTGGACATACCTGCTCGGGACTCCGCGCACTGCCAGTCGCCTCCCTCAGTGAGCCCCAAAGCTGGGTGCTTGGGAGACTGGGTGACATGGGGGGCAGAAGGCAGGGCACTGACAGGATGAGGTAGGGCTTTGGGCCGGTAATGGATGGCCTCCCCTGGCCCATCAGGAGTTCTGGGCTACAAGGTGTTATCTCTCCCACCAGGACTGGCCTGCAGGCCAGAAGTTTGAAACCCTTCATCAATGGTCTGTGTTTTACTGAAGGCCAAACTAGATTTTTTTTTAGTATTTTTTGGCTTTGGAACTTATGAATCAAAACCTTTGGACACACAGGTGAATATGGACGGGATGATATATTCTTTTTAGGCATGACAGAGTACTAACAATCATGAGTTACATGATTAAATGAACTGCTGCCAAGTCCCTCCTCAAATGCCTAATATTTTTTCCATTTTTCCAAGGTCTGCTATGTAGATTAAAGACTGATTTAGGGCTCAGCACTGAGAAACTGCACACTAAAGAACTGTATACCATAGTCAATAAATTTAAGTCACAAAGTGCCCGCTCATTGCTCAGGATTTACTGCAATGTACCAGTATTTTAGTTTATCTTTCTTACACGTGTTTATTTTTTTAAAGCTTCGGAAGCTAGAACTATGACCAATTTACGATTATTCCTCTGACTTGTATTGCTCGATAATGACATTTCATTTGAACGCTACTCTCCTAACACCTTGCTTTAATCCACCCAAGTAACTACTGGAGACATTTTTGAGATGATTGATTTTTCACATCTGAAAGACATTTGTTATGGTATGTTAACAGTAATAAAACAAAGAGACCTTCAGGAGTACAGAATAGAACTGAGTGCCAAGATAAATGTTACATTTCAGCAGCATTCACGTATAATAAATGAAAAATATGAGTATAAACATTCTGCTTTTTATGAAGAGACCCCTTTATCTTTCTCCACAGTACCATAATACACACACATGTTTATTTTCCATCACAGATTTGAATATTGTATTCTCGGCATTAATAGGAACAAATTTTAGTTATTTGTCTTATCAATATTAGTTACAGTCAGAGGGTCAAATATGAAAATTTTTCTGTGTATATCAGAAAGACCTCAAGAAAGCAAATTAATATTTGAAGAACTCAGAGGGGCATACATGACAAATTAAGTCTCCAAAGTAATTATGACAGCCCAAAGGGAAAATGTATTTCATTTGTAAATTAATGCTAATATTTTACACAACTTTTAGAATACTTACTTAAAGGGCAATATTGTCATGCACTATAACATGTAATGTATCTAGGACTGAAGCACTCCTCATGAAGACTGGTGGTTGGATTCCGAGCAGAGGCTAATACTTCAAAAATCATTACCTAAAGAAGGGGGAAAGCACTTTATTATTCGTATCGGTCAGGTGACTTTCCGTGAATTTTCAAAAACTTCAGTGTGTGGCTGTTTATATCTTTTCTGATAATAACTCAAATAGTATTGGGGGCCTGAATGTGGCTTTTAAATCTAATACTGTTTCTGTGTGGATTACTGCAAGTGAAGAATACAAGTGGGTGAAAAGGTTCCACATGTGATGAGCCAACACATGGGAATAGCATTCAAAAGTTCCCCTGGTACTGACCATAACCTGGTAAATGGTACAGAAAGGGATGAAACAATGGGTGGAACCTTTGGGGAAATGTGACATTAGGAACTGCCCAAGAACATAAGTCAAGGGACACACAGATGGCTGGTAATGAACTGTAACCAGCTTAACTAGTTCAAGTGTATCCCAATTCTTTAACGCCATGAAATGTATCTGATAAATGCCATGCAAAGTGCCAATGAAATATTCATGACTCACTACTTAATATCATTGCATAACATAATTGCAAGTAACAGGTATGAAGTTATGGACATAATTCTCTTGTACCTATTTCTGACTTTAAACCTTGTGCTCACTTAAAATCTTTCTGGAATGAAACAAACTTATTTTATTTTTAAATCTAAACCAATGCAGTGCTGAACTGTCTGCAGATCAAGTAACTCCAGATCAAGTAACAAACTGCTATGGATTGAGAACTGGTTAAAAGACAGGAAACAAAAGGTAGGAATAAATGGTAAATTTTTAGAATGGAAAGGTGTAACCAGTGGTGTTCCCTAAGGGTCAGTCCTAGGACCAATCCTATTCAACTTATTCATAAACGATCTAGAGAAAAGAGTAAGCAGTGAGGTGGCAAAGTTTGCGGACGATACTAAACTGTTTTAGATAGTCAAGACCAAAGCACACTGTGAAGAACTTCAAAAAGATCTCACCAAACTGGGTGACTGGGCAACAAAATGGCAAATGAAATTTAATGTGGATATGTGTAAAGTAATGCACATTGGAAAAAAACAACCCCAACTATATATACAATATGATGGGGGCTAATTTAGCTACAACTAATCAGGAAACAGCTCTTGGAGTTATCGTGGATAGTTCTCTGAAAACATCCACGCAGTGTGCAGCGGCAGTCAAAAAAGCAAATCGGATGCTAGGAATTATTTAAAGAGGGATAAAAAATAAGACAAAGAATATCTTACTGCCCTTATATAAAACTATAGTACGCCCACATCTTGAATACTGCATACAGATGTGGTCTCCTCACCTCAAAAAAGATATTTTGGCATTAGAAAAGGTTCAAAAAAGAACAACTAAAATGATTAGGGGTTTGGAATGGGTCTCATATGAGGAGAGGCTAAAGAGACTGGGACTTTTCAGTTTAGAAAAGAGGAGACTGAGGGGGATATGATAGAGGTCTATAAAATCATGAGTGGTGTGGAGAGGGTGAATAAAGAAAAGTTATTTACTTGTTCCCATAATATAAGAACTAGAGGACACCAAATGAAATTAATGGGTAGCAGGTTTAAAACTAATAAAATAAAGTTCTTCTTCACACAGCGCACAGTCAACCTGTGGAACTGCTTACCAGAGGAGGCAGTGAAGGCTAGGACTATAACAGAGTTGAAAAAAGAGCTAGATAAATTCATGAAGGTTAGGTCCATAAAAGGCTATTAGCCAGAGGGTAAGGAATGGTGCCCTGGCCTCTGTTTGTCAAAGGCTGGAGAAGGATGGCAGGAGACAAATTGCTTGATCATTGTCTTCAGTCCACCCCCTCTGGGGCAGCTGGCACTGGCCACTGTCAGCAGACAGGATACTGGGCTAGATGGACCTTTGGTCTGACCCAGTATGGCCATTCTTATGTTCTTATGTTGATTCTTTAAGAGAGCCACAAAACTTAAGATTCCTTTGATGGTTGCAGGACAAGGCTGGGCATTTCAGAAAAAAATGGTTTGGGGAAAAGTCAAGGCTGGGGAGAGTGTGGTATCACCCAGTTGTTACCAAGGCCAGTGGAGGCCAATTATGTTACAGGTAGGTACCTGAAAGCCAAGTGTTGAATCAGAGCTGCCCAAGTGACGGCTTTTCATTGATTGTGGGCACCCCAGGCATATAGCTACAGTAGCAAAGCTTTGAGACTTAAGGGTTACAGGATAAGAGCACTAATATCTCTTCCTGCCTTTCCCTCCAGTTTAATATCAAGATTATATCAAGATTTTAGCTGCCCCCTATCAAGCCACAGCATCAGTGGTAAAGAATTCCCTCTCCCCCTTGCACACGAGTGTAAAAATGGCCAGAATCTGGCCATTAACATTTAACACAGAAAAGCTTTACACCTTCAAAAGACATAAACAAGCTAATGAATCCTCCCGCTTCCCTAAGTAGGGAAGTCAAACATTATCCTCTCCATCATTATTATTTCCAAGATTTACAGTATAGATTTACAGTATAGAGACATGCAACGTACAGTGATCTTTTGTTGCAAACTGATCCAGTAAACGTTGGTCATGTGTATTCATATCCAACTCCAGATTGTTTTCTACTTCGTCTAGGGGTCTGTGCTGCCTTTAAACTAGACTCACAAATCTGACTGGTTAGCAAATGTTTTCAATTACTTTTACAGACTTACACATTTCCCCTGCCCCATTTTTTCTTCAATACAGAAAAGAAGAAATTATTTGGTGATGCTACTGGCATATTTGATATCAATACTAGTTAGATCTAAAAACCTTATTTCTACATATCAAGGAAGAAAGACTAAGGAAAAGTCTCTGCAAATCCCACTGGCAAAATGCTAAAAGCAAAGTGCAGGTTAAGTACCTTAGTTGTTAATAAGAATGTGCAAATCAATAATGGGTTGTAGGTGGCTTTCATACACTCAGCTTTTAAAAGACTCTGAAGCCAAGGTTTCAGCATTGATTTGTAAATGATAGTGAACTGCATTTTTGGAAATCTGAAAAGCAACAGTATTTGAAGTGAGGGCAAATTACAGCATCTGACTGTGGTATTTATGAAATAAGGAAGTATGAAGATGGCTACAAACAATTGGATGTGACAGGTGGCAACATACACTCTGCAGCACTCCGCAAAGGAGAGTCATCCACTGGGTAGATGACTTTAACTTCCCTTTGAATTATCTCAGAAGAGTGAGAACAGAGCCTCTCAAAAGCAGCTCCACCCAGCCTTTGCTAGTGTCCGCTAATGAGCCAACAAAAATCCCAAGTCAACTGGAGAGGAGATTACTGACCTGCACCTGGAGGTTCTTCAAGATATGTGGTCCCTCTTTGGATTCCAAACATGGGTGCACAGGTGCATCATATGCAGGAACCAGAAAAATATAGCAGCTAAGTCTGTTGACCTGCATGTGTGTTGTGCGTCATGCTTGTGTCTGCAGCAGAGGCTGTGTGAGGCTGTGCAGATCAATATCACTCCAGTATCCTTCTTACCACAATACAGTATAGTCCATAGAAGATGGAATGGAAGGTGGTATTGGAATTCAAATATGGGCTACACATCTCAAAAGAAACTCCAGTTTGGCCATCATAGGTGCCAAATCATTAATGCATGTGCTCCTATGACAGCCGCCAAGAAGATCATCTTCATTCAGAGGTGTGAGAGAAAGCACATTGTGAGGGGTTCAAGGGTGGCTTGGTGAGGGCAGAGAGATGGGAAGGTTTGAAATCCAGAGAAAAGGCTATGAGCAGACCATTGGAAGAAATGAATAGTAGATGGGTAAGTGAAACCAGAGAAACTGTCAACCAGATGGTGGAAGGCATCGGGTGCTACTAGGTGGACTCACATGTGGTTGTTGGACAGGCCTGACAGTTTGCCTTGGAGAAGGTAGTCGAGGAAAAGTGGAGTAGATACAGAGACCAGCAGCTAATGGTGGCAGTGGGCCAGATGGTATGTGTTTCCATTTTGCTTGATAGGAAGCCCATGCTGGCATTTGAAGTAGGGCAGATGAGACGCAGGGACAGTGGTCAGAAGGATGTCTGCTGTTGCTGATGGCTCAGGACCAGAGTGTAAACACTAACTGATCTCAAAGCTGTGCGAGTAGTCTTGAGGGAATGGAGGGATCCATCTGCCTTGTCACTGAAAAGTTTGTGGGTGCCAAAGAGGAGGTCCTCAGGGGTGGTCTAGATCTCTTTAACAAATCTAGACAATTGGAGCCAGGAATCCTGACAGAGCAACACTAATCAAGGAGTGAGAGGCAGTGTTGGTAACACTGCTTGAAGGCCCATTTTGGCCATCCCCTTCTCCTCCATTAGCAATTGGTAGCAAAACTAGTAATAGATGAATTCATCTATGTCAGTCCTATGCCCTAACACCCCCATCCTGGCTTACAGGCTCTAGACTATATGGAGAGGTTAACAAATGTAGAACTTTTAGCCTCTGGCCTACAGCAAGGTGAGTGAACAGGAAGGGTGGTTGAGTCATTCGAAGAGTCAGGTAAAAATTTTGGACTAAGTTTATTTAGTGAAAAATGTGATTTCAGTCAACCCCAAATTATTTGTGAATTTGACATGAAATCACCAACTAGTTTCAGACTTTTGTTTTTGTTTTTTTAGGAGTTAACTGCTATTCACAAACTGGGAAGAGAAGACGATAGGCACTTTATAACTTCCAAAACCCAGTGGTTACAGCATTCACTTGGGATCACAGAATCATAAAAAAATGTAGATTGAAAGAGACCTTGAGAGGTGATCAAGTTATCCCCCAGAATGATGCAGTACTGAATAAACCTAGACAATCCCTGACAGGTGTTTGTCTAAGCTGTACTTAAACCTTCAATGATGGGGACAACCCACTCCAATGATCCCAGTATTCTTTTTTACAGTCCTTAACATATCTGAAGACTTGTATGCCCTCCCAAAGTCTTCTTTCTACTAAACACACTCCATTTTTTTAGCCTCTCTCCAAAGGGCACATTTTCAAAAACTCTTACCTTTTTTTGTTGCTCTCCTCTGGAGTCTTAGAATCATACAATCATAGAGCTGGAAGAGACCTCAGGAGGTCATCAAGTCCAGCCAAGGCAGGACCAATCCCAACTAAATCAACCCAGCCAGGGCTTTGTCAAGACAAGACTTAAAAACCTGTATGGATGGAGATTCCATCACCTCCCTAGATAACCCATTCCAGTGCTTCACCACCCTCCTAGTGAAATAGTATTTCCTAATATCCAACTTAGACCTCTCCCACTGTAACTTGAGACCATTGCTCCTTGTTCTGCCAGCCGTCACTACTGTGAACAGCCTATCTCCGTCCTTTTTGTAACCTCCCTTCAAGAAGTTGAAGGCTGCTATCAAATCCCCTCTCACTCTTCTCTTCTGCAGACTAAACAACCCCAAATCCCTTAATTTGTGCACGTCTGTAGCCAGACATGAACCCCATCTTGTTTCCCCCCCCCCCCCAGAGAGCAAGAGAAAGGCAGTCAGCCTTTGATGCCCTGGGAACGCAGGGGTGCTGCTTGTCCCTGACTCTAATAAACAGAAACCAGACAGTAAATGGGCTAGCTGATAACCGGAGGGGCCCCCCCTCCTGCTGCCCTGATGGCTAGCACCAGTAATTGACACGCCTACACTGTCCCAGGAGAGGAATCTTCGCCCATCACATACTAGAGTGCCCATTGTCTGCAGTTTCCCAGGTGTGAATTATGCTTTGCACCCTTCCGTGGGAAACTTGGCATTCAAAGCCATTTTTCCTAATTGGCCACTTGAGACCAGGAAGAAGCCTACGTGACCCAAGGGGTATAAAGAGGGGTTTAGTAGCCCACCCCATTTGAGCTCCAATCTACACCTGCTGGCAGGTATATGTTGTCTCCCGAGGTCTGTGGGACGCCCAGCCTCGCCCTACTTCTTCCCGAGGGATTGAGAGAAAGACGCTGGCCACGCCAAGTCTGGAACGCAGGGGTGAGAATTATACCTGCAGTGTGTTTCTTACGTGTACACTTTAATTTAGTTACTCTATTATAAGTTTCTCTAATCAACCTGTTTCACGTCTATTGTAAACAAGAAAATAAGATTGTGCCCTCATTCACTTTATAAGTTTAAATATATATATTGAACCAAGTTTTCTTTCTTCTTTTCTTTTCTTTCTCCTACAAATAAGCAAGTGTGGTTTGAGTTTCTGACTTGAACCCGTGCTGCTGTACCCGAACCGAACACAAACAAAAGAACTCCAGCTGGTCATAAGGGACAGATATAGCGAGAGCTTGAGCGTTGGATCGTGTCGCTTCCAGGGGACAGATCCGTTGGGGCACCTCTCAGCCTCCCCAGGCTGCCCACTGCGACGGGACTTTGTGTCCTAGCAGTCAAAGTCTGAGGTGTAAAGCTCTCCCTGTTAAACTCTGGGGCGTCTGTCAGCCTGTTGGCTGCCCACTGCAAAGGATCCCGATCCTAGCAGTAAAGACACGGACGTTAAACTCTTTGGGGCACCCGTCAACCTCCTCCAGGTTGCCCACTGCTAAGGGACCCCACTCCTAGCAGTTAAAGTCTCGGGTGTATAGCTCACACACACCACTCACTGCCCTGACCACCGGCTGACAACGTCTTATCTAAAGTGTGGTTCCCAGAACTGGACACTGCTGAGATCTTACCAGTGCTGAACAGAGCAAACAATCACCTCTCATGTCTTATGACACTTCTGTTAATACACCACAGAATTTTTTTTTAGCCTTTTCTACAACTTCATCACATAGTTGGCTCATAGTGAATGTGTGATTTTCTACAACCCCTGGATGCTTTTCTAAACAACTACTGCCTGGCCAGCTATTCCTCCATTTTATATTTGTAAATTTGATTTTTCCTTCCTTAATGTAGTATTTTGCACTTTTCTATACTGAAATTCATCTTGCTCATTTCAGACCAATTCTCCAATCTCTCAAGATAATTTTCCATTCTAATTCCATCCTGCCAAGTTCATGGAACCCCCTCACAACATGGTGCTATCTACAAATTTAATATGCTGATGAGACCCAGGAGTTGGGATTTGCACTTACGTGTCTCACATTGCAGGAGAGCGCCCTAACAATCAGGTTAAGGGATCATCCACCCCCACCCATTCTCACCGAATTATGAGTCAACAAAGTGAAACAGCCTCAACAGGAGAGATTGCTTCAGATGACCTTCTAGTGCTACAAGTTAGGACACTATAAGTTACAAGTTCTGCAAGCTATGATGGCTGAATTTGTAACTTCTTTGAAAACCTCAATTGTGCTTATGGAAGGGGAGGTGGGAGGAAAGGGGGTTACAAGCTTGTATCCAGTGTGATCACATTATCAGATGAGGCATTGGGGAAGTTTAGGAGGTTCGCCAGCATAACCTGTTTGTGGCCAAAGTACCTCATTTCATCGTTTACTAAAGTTATGCACTCCACTAGCATAGCCATGGATCTCAAAGTGGTTATAATCACTTTGAGTGGTTATAATCACTTTGATCCATAGCCATGGATCTCAAAGTGGTTATAATATCCACTAGTGGTACATTTATGGATTTGCAGCTTTCTGACCAAACCCAGGGTATAAAAATATTCTAAAGAAATATGATTCAGAATGTAGTGCTCCCCAAGAAAAATATGCACATTTGCTATATAATAACCAGGAGTTCTGGAAATTCAGAAAAGCATCCCTAGTTAGGACAGCACATAAGCACAAGTATAACTTTCAGGGCATGCTTAAGTGTTCTAAATATTGCAAGTAGACCTGTGGCACCTTGGAAATTAACAAAAAAATATACAGAATCATGAGCTTTCGTGGGCAAAACCCACTTCATCAGATGAATTGCCCACAAAAGCTCATGGTTCTATGTTTGATTTTGGTTAGTCTCTAAGGTGCCATAGGACTACGCATTGTTTTTAAAGATACAGAATAACACGGTTACTTCTCTGAGACTTCTAAATAGGGACAGACTTAAGTAAAGCTTTCAGCAATTTCCTGAATCAGGGCCATAATCAGCATTTCTATCAACTCTAAAGCTTTATATTAAGAAATGACTAAACAAGTGGTACTGTCATGCAAACAAACAATTCACAGGGCTTTCCACCTCTAACTCCACTTCCCCATATTTATAACTTACTGTTAAAAATTCAGAGCTACAGCCTAGCATATTGTAAATTATCTCAGTTTGAAAATAATTTCCTTAACAAGTATCTAGCCAACTATTCACAGTCTTTGTGGTTTATTAAACTGTCTTTAGGACCCAGACTGTACGTATAAACCCGCTTAATTCATAGATAATCACCATTTCCTTACATCATTACATAAGAGAGAAATTTGTGTACAAGGCTGAAATAATCAAATATGTCAAGTAGGTAATAGCACTAAGTAATATTACTGGAAATAACTATTTATAACCCCAGGAAAGGTTGTGGTATTGCTGTCGTGTGGCCTAATTTCATTCAAGCATCTAGGAAAAGAAATAGCATTCAATGGCATTTTCCCAAGAAATAACAAACCACTTTTAGATTCTTCCTTATTATTGATGAAATGCTGCTTTAGCAAGTGGGAATGTCTTCTCCCACAGAGCTATTTGCCTGGGCACGGTCAGGATTGAGTCCGAAGGGTTTAGTAATAACAGAAGCTCATATACTGTTTTAATTTTCATGGTTGCTTTAAAAATACATTGGATGAGAGGCAAAGAACTCTGTGATTGAGGTACTAGACAGGCACTCAGGAACCTGTTCAATTCCCAGCTCTGCCAAATACATGGTATGAGCTTGGAAGAGTCACTTTGTTTCTCTGTGCCTCACTGCCTTTACTATAGAATGGAGAAAATAAGACTTCTCTGATGCAAGAATAAATTTTCTAATGTTTCCAACATACTCTGATGCTATGCTGATGGGGCCATAGAATGAGTCAAACAAGTCAAAGTCCCTGACAGAGGATACTAATTCCATGAATGGCTCAATCAGCCAACTGTACATTGTCTTCTGACTGATTAGCTGGCAGAAAAAAATATTGCTGTCACATCGAACTCGTAACAGTCTCTGACTTTCCTAAACAAAACAGGCAGCTATGATGAACACAGAGCTATCTTGAAACTTATGTATTTCACATTATGAATGTTATCTGAATGTTTGAGACAGCCTCTGAGGGCACAGGAGCTTTCAAAACCATTAAACTGAGATGATCCAGACAATATGAGCCTGCAGAATATTCATAGCCCTTTATACTAATCAGTCTAGAGAGGTAGCCGTGTTAGTCTACAACTTAAAAAAAAACTTAAAAAATAATAAGTATAAGTGGCCCTGAGCGCACCTTAGAGACTAACTATATATATAAATAACATGAGCTTTCGTGGGAATAACCCACTTCTGGTGCCTCTTGCTCCACTTATCTGAAGAAGTGGTTTGTGCCCAGGAAAGCTCATGATACTAGTGGATTCTAGATGCCACAGAAAATCCTCACTGTGAGCCAAGAATGTATAGATACATAACACTGATTAGTATAAAAACTTTAAAAATGAATAGTCATGTAATACCTTAGGGTATGTCTAAACTACATGGCTCCGTCGACGGAGCCATGTAGATGAGCTTTGTAGACATAGCAAAATGAAGCAGCGATTTAAATAATCGCCACTTCATTTACATCAAAATGGCTGCCACGCTGTGCCGATCAGCTGTTTGTCGGCTCAGCGCGGTAGTCTGGATGCTCCGCGGTCGACATCAAAAGCCTTTGTCGACCGCCCCGTTATGCCTCGTGGGATGAGGTTTACCAGGGTGGTCGACAAAGGCTTTTGATGTCGACTGTGGAGCGTCCAGACTACCACGCTGAGCCGACAAACAGCTGATCGGCACAGCGCAGCAGCCATTTTGATGTAAATGAAGCTGCGATTATTTAAATCACTGCTTCATTTTGCTATGTCTACAAAGCTCATCTACATGGCTCTGTCAACGGAGCCATGTAGTGTAGACATACCCTTAGAGACTAACAAATATATATTGTTAGTCTCTAAGGTGTTACACGACTATTCATTTTTACAGTTTTTATACTAATCAGTGTTGTGTATCCATACATTTCTGTGGCATTTAGCATCCACTGGGGTGTGACTAATGCAAAATCCCAAAGCTGGTTATGCAGACACACAGCCTTTGAAGTCTTACCCCTGGAGAATGGGGCAGAGACTAGTTTTACCTGGAGAAAAAGTAACAGCTTGTGGTATAACAAAGACTCTAGAATAACACAGGGGGCTTGGTTTTAGTACAACAAATGGACTTGAAAGTTTGCCTAAAGGTGAACCAAATCTTGCAGAAGAATTAAAAGGAATCCAGTCAGCCAGCGTTCCCATAAGACTGAGGGACAACTTCTGGTGCATGTATTATGTGTTTAGACCTTTTGATATGTTTTTCCATATGCTTTTGTGTAGGGTGAGAACGGGGAAGGGAGAAGTGGGATATGTCAACTGCAACCATTTCAAAATTTGCCTTAGCCTTTCTATAGTCACTTCTCCCAGTCCAAAGGTCAAATTTTATGCAGAAGTAAGGGCAACATGGCATACTTTTGCCCCCTTACTTCTCCGCTTCTGCTGGTGGCAACTATAGGGGCTGATACATACAACCAACGTGAACTCACATACAGTATCTAGAAAGTACCTGAGGATTATTTCCAAAATTATTTTTCCACATACCCCCATCACTGCGGTACACTGAATTTATCTGTTCAATGTGCTGTTCCTTGCAGTTCTGACAATGACTTTTTCATAAGGTTAAAGTTGGACTTGATTAAAAAAATGAAAAAAACCCTAAAAAACAGTAAGTTTGGTCCCCAAATGTTTTTGAGAGAGAATGTAATATGACACTTTCCCCACAAGCTGACTTCATTCCAGACACTGGCAATGTGAGACTGACTGTTCCTGACCCACTCTGCTGCACATTTATCATTCTTCTACAAAGAGCTCAGTATTTTAAAATAGAAATGCAACGGCAAAGTACTGAAGTGATACATGATAAAATCCATTTGATTAAGACTTAATAAAGTAGTCTGTATATTACCAGTGAATAATTCACAGTAAGATAAAGTTGGACATAAAGCAAATAGCGTGCCAAAGCTAATTTCAATGTGCATTCTTCAGCCATATTACTTAAGTTTTTACTAATTTTTTTTAAAAATGCATATTGGGTTTCAGTAGCTTTTTCATTATTTCAGCATAGAATACAGTAAGTCCTTTGAAAAAACCTACCTAATTTAGCCATATAAATGGTAAAAAGCAATGCAATAGTGTTAGAAAACTGGTTAGCTTATTTTGAAAAGCATCGTTTGACTTTAAAAGCAACAGTGCATCAAAAATCCTCTCTCTCCAACTCAGTTATTTTGCATCTATTTTCTGTGAATCATCCAAAACAATCTAAGCCATTACTGTTGTAATGCTTTCATAGGTCTATTTCTCACACACAGCTCTGGCACTCCCAAGGTGGGTATGTTTGGAGCTCCACGATGCTCTTTTAGCCTTGTGAGTCTGAATAGCATACAGGTACTGGCCAGACTAGTGAACTCTGAGGCAATTCCCATAATACCACCTTTGGAGAGTTGGGAACCCATAAATCCAACTCACTTTGGCTCCTACACAGTTTATGTCTAACCTTTCCTAGACCTCCAACCATATGGGTACTCTGAGTTTACACTACCTCTTTGGGATACACAGACAGTGAAAACAAACAGACAGACATGGTACAGGATTCTAACACACGATTACCGCAAGAGATACATACATCTAAACAAAAAAAGAAATACATCTATGTGCATTTCTATCCTTAGCACTATGGAGCATTCTTCAGAAATAAGCTAGAATACTCTAAAGAACCCAGGATTCTTTCTCCCCATCTCTCTTCCCTCTCTCTCTAAAAATGGCTGTCTGAAACCCTCTCTTTTATACCTACAGCATTCTGTCAGGTGATTTCCTGCTCATCCTCATCAGGTAAGCAAATCCCCTACTAGGTGATCTGTTGCTTAGTTACCAACTCATCTGAGGGGACTGGTTCTTCTGGGCAGTAGTTGACTTTGCCCAAAAAGTCCTTCTCTTTGAATAGAGGACCTTTAAGATTTAAAGAAACTCTGTTATTCCATTATCCCTTGAAATTCCAGTCCAACAGGCAGGTAAAGGGGCAAGAGAGTAGGCAAATATCCACTACATTCAAAATTAAGCTCACAGCATAACACAGATGCACAAAACTCCACCAGTGTCAAACAAAATTCAGAAGCTACATATCGAAAGATTCCCCAAATTGTCACAATCTAATTAATTTTCTTGTCATTAATTTTCAGAACATTCAGCATGTTGCCTTGCCAAATTCACAAACCCTAAATAAACTGCACCTTCAAATAATCTCACATGTTGGATGCTAAATTACAGACATGTCTATATAAATTCCATGTCTCTCCTTGATGGATAAGATCCTGGCCTTAACTGAATCTGAAAACTAAAGCCAGAAAAAAAAACTTGCAAATAATTAGTATTAAACTACAAAATGTGAAGAGACAAATACTCGCATGCAATGCAAACAGTACATAGCATAAGGACAGTTTATATTAAGGCTTGAATTTTCAAAATCACTAAGTGAGTCAGAGCAGAGGTCTCAAACTCCAGACCCACAGACCATCCCCAGCCAGAGCAATTGTGTAATCTATCCTGAGACTCCCAGTGGGCTAGGGTGGGGGAGGTCATGTCTGTTATCAGCCCTCAAGCCTTGCCCCTTCCTGTTATCACCACACCCTCTCCCTCACATGGCACCCTGTTCCCAAAGGATACAGCTTTGGGGATTACTGGGTGGGATGGGGGGATGGCACCATGTTGTGGCAGCCTTCGCACTCCCCAGGCACTCCCCACAGCAGGAGCCACAGGGGAAGTAGAACACATTGGGCAAGTAATGATTAGCATCCTCCTCATCCCCACGGTGGACTGTGAGTTAGAGTATGTCTACACTGCAATAAAAAATCCTTTGTCAGCGAGTCTCAGAGATCAGGTCAAATGACTCAGGATCATGGGGCTCATGAAACTAAAAATACGTGTAAACATTTGAGCTCAGACTGGAGCCTGGAATCAAACTTGGCAAGGACACTGGGGCTATGTCTAGACTACATGCCTCTGTCAGCAGAGGCATGTAAAATAGGCTACCCGACATAGTCAGTGAAGCAGGGATTTAAATATCCGCCGCTTCATTAAAATAAAAATGGCCGCCACGCTGTGTCGGCTCAGCTGATTGTCTGCACAGCAAGGCAGTCAAGATGCAGATCGGTCGACAAGGGAAGCCTTTGTCGAGCGATCCCTTATGCCTTGTGAAACGAGGTTTGCAGGATCGGTTGACAAAGGCTTCCCTTGTCAACCGATCCACGTCTTGACTGATGCGCTGTGCCAACAATCAGCTGAGCCGGCACAGCGTGGCGGCCATTTTTATTTTAACCGCTTCATTGACTATGTCGGGTAGCCTATTTTACATGCCTCTGCCGACAGAGGCATGTAGTCTAGACATACCCTAGAGCGTATCCCAAGCCTCAATATCTACTGTGCTACTGAGTCCAAGTCAGTTGACCCAGGGCTTGGAGACTTGCTGCCAAAGGTCTTTTTTTGGTCATGTTGACATACCCTGAAACCTTTGAGATAGAATTTTAGATGCCTAGGTCCAGTAAGCTCTTTAAAAATGCTGGCCTCTATTTTCCCTAGAACCAGACAGTAACCTTACACAGAAGCAGGAAAATATTTGATTAACTCTGCCTCTCGTAAGGACAAAGACAACTTTTCTTGTCACAGGCAACTTTCCTGCTGGCGAAGCAGCTATAAAAGCAACCTTAGAAGGTAGTGCTGCACAATAGTGAGAATGGGAAACACAGGCCATTTCTCCTACCATCCAACCATAAAGTGTCCCCACAGCCTCAAGCCACATGGTTTGGGGAACAAAAATATGCAAATGAGGAGCCAGCCACCTGGGTTAAAGAAACTCCCAAACTGACAGGTTCTGCACCAGGAGCCAACGTACACTGCTGATTGCTTGCTGCACTTTTCACTCTAGAGCAATAGTGGGCAACTTTTGGTCCACGGGGCACATGTGGCCCATTGGGTTCTCTTTGTGGGCCATGAGACATTTCATGTACCGCTGCCCACATTCAGGGTTGCCACGTTCTGCTGGTTTCCATCTTCACAGTTTTTGTCCCCCTTACCGGTATTACTAAAGTGACATGGACATGACATCAGGGTACGTGAAGTGAGATGTGTGCTGACTGCACACAACATTGAGTCTAGGAGCCATGCACTCCCTCTGCATCCAGTCAAAGCGCTGCTGCGGTTCATTTGGCACATCCTGTAAATTCTAGATACAAAAGAACAGTTGGCAAAGCCACCCTATCCCAGAAGACCATCTTAGTTACAACAATCTTGTGATCTGGACCACCAATGGGGAAGGAGAGGGGCAAAGAGGGCAGTTGCCCTGGGGCCTGGTGATACAAAAGGGCCCAACATGCTCTGGGTAGAACTGAGGGCTGCCAGAGGTAACCTGGGTGCTCTCCTGGAGGGTCTAAGAGCTGCCTAGCCCCAATCCTGCCCCTTCCACCTGAGGTCCAGGAGTCCAGTAAGGATGTTGGCCCTGCTGCTTGTGGTTCACTGAGATGAGGGAGGGCCATTCTTGCGGCCTGCTTACTAGCCTAGGTTGCTCATCGGCTCTCTAGAGAGTCTCTTCTCCATTCTCGCTGTGTCTAGACTACATCCCTCTGTCGGCAGAGGGATGTAAATGAGGCACTTTGAAAGTGCAAATGAAGCGGGGACTTAAATATCCCACGCTTCATTTGCATAATTGTGTCATGACGCTCTTTCGAAAAAGCACCATTTCGAAAGTAAAACTGCGGTCTAGACACGGTTCTTTCGAAAACAGCAGGCTTTTTTGAAAGATCCTGTAAACCTCATTTTTTGATTATGCAAATGAAGCATGGGCTATTTAAATCCCCGTTCCATTTGCACTTTCGAAGTGCCTCATTTACATCCCTCTGCCGACAGAGGGATGTAGTCTAGACACAGCATCTGATGGCAGAGACAGAGAAAGCAGTCACTTCATCTCAGTTTCACTACACCCCTAAAGCCCCCACACACCATCCCTTCCCTCTTCTCTCCTCTCCCCCTCTTTGTCCTTCTGTCCTGGTCCACAAAACCTCACCCAAACACACAAGCAAAATAACTCTGGCATGAAGCCTGTTATGTCCTTTCACTTGTGTCTGCTTTGTCTATTTAGTTCAGAGATTTCTGGGGCAGGAATTATGCCTACTACTCTGTTGGTACACTACCTAACATAATGGGGTCCTAATTTTGGTTGGTTCCTTTGCACTAACATGTTAAGCATAATAAATAATCTGTCACATGTTGTGCCATATTGCCATCTATTTGATTACTCCTCACTCCTCTGCGCACTCTCTGACAAATCATGCCCAAGTCTGATTGTTCTACTGGCTGAGCCCATCTCTCCATAGTTTAAAAATACCTATATTCACCTTCGAGAAAGAAAACAAGGTAAAGAACAATGATTTAAAACCTCTTCAGATCCCAGACAGAACTGCAGAGTTGACACTTCAAAGGACACTGCAAAGCCCATTTGTATTTTCATTGAATTTGACTGCCTGATTAATTGTTTACTGTTCTATTTCGGTCACATTGGACTAGCTTATTTGTTCACTATATGATAGTACAAAGGGTTAAGAGGGCTGGATTTGCCAAAAGATACAATGTAAGTGCAGGAAAAGCTGTGGAATAAGGACGGTATTTCTTTTTAAAAACTAACTTTAATAAGAAATTGTATTTAATATTTCATTACTAAGTAGCATTATAAATTAGAATTAAAAATTCCAATAATCCTACCAACCCTAATGATTCTTTTTAAAGAATGCACAGGATTTTTAAAAGCAGACGCCAGTGCTTAAGTATTAGTTCTAACAGTTTATAGCCTCTCTCAAAAAGTTAACGTTCTGGTGCTCTGTGCAATAATCTTGAACGAACCACAAAAATTAGACCATTAAAAATAACTATAAGGCTGTGTTTTCAGTATTTTCATATATTCTTGAGATATTTATCATGTGGTACTTTAAGCAAATGCATATGTTGAAAATCATTCTTAACTGAACAGTATTTTAGACAACAAATCTACACAGTTATTTTAAGTAAGTCCTGATTTTCTCTTCATTAGTAATCTTTAAACATCAGTAAGGCAGCTATGGTCTTATGTTCTTGGGGCATCACAGTAAGAGAGATTTATCTTAAAAAGAAAAGGTGCAAGTACTCAGACTTCAAAACCAGCAGGCCAACCTACACATCTAGGTGAGTGTGTATCATTCACAATATACATAAGGGCTATGCATACAACACGCGTAAGCTGCAATCATGATTAATGACATGAAGGAAGAATTTATATCAACGCATATTTTCACAGAAGGACACAATGCAACAGTATATTTCATTCATTATGATAAAGTTGCATTTCAACCAATGTGCAACTAAAATTGGTATAAAAAAATTTAGCAGCTAGGAAATAAAGTCATACTGTTTATGATTCATCTTTATTGACTCTTCCATATAAAACACAAAAAACAACATCTTTACTGATCACAATGTTCTGTTTATAAATGGCATAAGATGACTTCAGACCAGTTATCAAATTGTTAAGCAACAATAAAAGCATTAATGTTTTAGAATTATTTATTCAGTATCAAACACAGGGAAGATTCACGTACGTATGTTTGTCAAAGTTGCTGCATCAAACCAGCATTTTTGTCAAAGTGAGTTATTGAGTCTCATTTCATGAAGCTCAATTAAAAGTGAATAGTGACTTTTTATTTTCAGTATTTAATGCAAATTTGAAAACATGAGAAATCAGCGAGAGAGAAACGTCTTATATCAAAGCTTTCGTGTTGCAGTTTAACAGATAATAAAACATGATCTAGAAAAATAAAGCTTAAAAAGCTGCCTAAAAAATGACATCCATTAATTAAAGTGGATCAAACCATTGTATGTTGAACGTAGAGCTTTTCTTCCCAATACAAAAATGCATTTTAAAATAAAACTGACCTAAAATGAAATCCTGTTAAGTTTTAAAGGTAAGGTTGATCAATTACACCATCCTATCCTGAATACCAACCCTGAAAGCATGCCACGCAGCAGAGGGGTGTCATGAAAGCCCTTATCCACTGGAAGACCTGTAGAGAAGTTGTATTGCCACCATCTTCCACCTGCAGTGCAGCGGCACCACATTATGGCTACGTCTACACTGCCATTTTTGCTGTCAGTGAGCATGCAAATGAGGCACAGATTAGCATATTGCTGCACCTCATTTGCATAATTTATGCAAGCCATTTTTGCACAAAGGGGTTTTGCGGAAAAAAAAGTAGTGTGGATGGGGGGGTTTTTTGCACAAAACCCTGTTTTGCGCAAAATCCTTATGCCCTTCCGGGAGCATGCAGAAAATGGGGGTTTTGTGCAAAAACAAAACATCCACACTACTTTTTTTCCACAAAAACCCTTTGTGCAAAATTGATAGTGTAGACTAAGCCTGAATGATCTGGCCAAACCTATATATTGTACATTACATCAATACTTTGGAATAATATTCAGTAAACATGGCAGGGTCTTTCTAATAAAATGAGACATTTCAGGATATGTTGGCCATATTCATCCTTTCTCTTGCTGAGCCTTATTATGGAGACCTTCATAGAACTGTATAACTGAAAGATAGATGCTAAATTGTGGGGGAGGAAGAGGGTGTTATTTAAAGGCTTCTATAGTTGGCAGCCAACTTATTGTACTTACAATAATCCCTGCTAGTGCTCACTTATCATACAGTAGCTAAGACTGTCAGTATTTCTATTATTAAGAACTATTTTCAAGGGTTTATTCCTCATTTGTACAATCTGAGTTTATTTTGAGACTGGCACATTAGCTCAGGAGCAAATGTGATGAAAAAAATGCTTTGGTTCATAACTTTTACAATTTTTCCGATATAGTCTGTTTCATTCTTCATTAGAGAATAACAAGAAATACAGGCTTACCAGATGACATCCGCATTATCTGTAACTGAGAAGAGCTTTTCAATATTTTTGTTTGTTTATTTAAAATCTACAACATGATTATGTGGAACAACATTAAAAACAGTCATGTTCTGCCAAAAACAAAAAATATATATAACACACTTTCATAGAACTCAAAGTGTAGACAACAAATACTTGCAAATAATTATTTACTGACTATATTTGCACCTATTCATGTGTCAGTTGCTATGACTGTATGTCATTATGTTTAAAAGTCTCAGGGGTTGTCATTTTAGTCTGTAACTTTAAAAACACTACTCGTTTTCTTGTCATTATGATTACAGCAGTCCTAAAACTGCCTTATAGATGTTTGGGCTCAGAAACCTGGCAAAAAAGGAGGGTCTCAGAAGATCCAGCCCAAGCCTGAATGTCCACACAGCTGTTTTCAACCTCACAATGCAAGTTCCAGTCATTTGACCTGGGATCTTAGATTCACCACTACTGGTTTGCGGTGCAGATATACCCTAAATGATCAGATAAGAAACCTAGCAAGATAGTTGTGCGGTCAGTTACCAAATTGCATATCTGATTACAAACTGTTTGTGCACATTTTTTAAAGAAAATTTACCTATAAAATTTTAAACCAATAAGCAAACATCGGTAAAGTTTTCTAGAGCCCAACAAATCCTCAGCTCAATTTTTCAGATACACATGTGGATGCGGATACAAATTTTATATCTAGAACCCGGCAAATTTGCAGATATCCACAAGCAAAGATGAGGATGTGGATGTCCATAGCTCATTTTTGCAGATACAGATGCGGATACAAATTTTGTATCCAAGCAGGACTCTAGAGATTTCCTGTATAGACTAAATTAAAATGAAGCCAAGAGGCAAGGAATCTTTGGCAGCACCAAAAGGTTCAAGATTAAAAGCTGAGGTTTTAAAGGAGTGTTTTATTTTTATAATGAGTTGTAACTATTAGAACTGCCCTCCCTCAAACCCCAGAGAAATAGTCCAGGAAACTTTGTGTTCTATGCAAAAACAAATATCAGAATCAGAAAGAGAACAAATGTTACATTTTAGAGATGTACAAGCAAAATTGTAATGCTTTATATTCTCCCCCTTCCCTTTTGAGAAACCACTTAGGGATGAGACTTGTTTCTATTGAAGTTAAAGGAAAGTCTTCCATTGACTTCAGTTGGCAATGGATGAAGCCCTTAATTGGCAAAAATGGGCATTTATGGGTCATAATCCACAATATTCTGTACTTGTGCATATGCACACAGAGAGTAAGGTAAAGGTGTGAGGAGTATATGTGTGTGTGTGTTTGTGTACACCTAAGTTTTGCTTTCATTAGCAGTGCTATCTTTGCATAAGATATTAAACAGCAATAATTCTCACCAAAGTCTTCTCTTTCTCATACATTTATCAAGCAAATAATATGACTGAACAGGGATAAATGAGAATGAAGTACACACATTTTTTAAGAAAGGCCACTTAATGGACTAGGGTTTCTAATTTTACAACCCCAACTAAGTTGATTTCAGTACAATTTTGTTTTGTTTAAATTTCATAGTGGCTTTAATAACATAATAGCATAATTGTATGCACAATTGCTCTCCAGTACGGCATTTTGTCCTCAAGAGAGAAGTCCTTTGTCTCTTTCAAAACACTATAAACATCATTAAAATGCCAACATCTATAAAATATTTGTATAAAGTAATCTACAACTGTATTTGACTTTATAATACCACAGCAAATTGTATACCAAGTTACATTAAATAACAGTGATAAGACATCTTATTTATTTTGTCAAGATAGACTTTATGGGTCAATACAGCATTTCACAAAATGTTTTATTTACACAATTCAAATTATGCAAAGCATTTATTTTACAAAATATTGGTACCATTTTGTTTTATTTTTCCTAAAGAATAATTTATTAAAAAGCATCTAAATACATCATTGCCATGGGGTGGGGGAGACAAAAGTTTTAGAAATCTTCCAAATAGACCATGTATTCTGTCTTGAGAGATTTGTACTTGCTACTGAGCTAACCATATTTTATTTGCTATAAATATTTTTCCACGTGCTTAGAGATTCATATATGCACATTTTAAATAAAAGTAAATAAATAAAATAAACATCTAAGAGAGGACTGTAGGTAAAGCATATTTCATGCAGAGAAAACAGTAGGAAGACAAAGATTCTGCATTCATCCAAATATTGTTTCTACTAGATAGGGTGAAAAAGAAAGAATATAGGTGACAAGCCCATTCAATATGAGTATTTCCCTTTATACAAGTATCATTGGTAATAATTTGTGCTGTGTGTGTAATATTTTGCTATTATGAGCTATGCTACATATAAAGGACCACTCTCCATTTCCATCATAAAAGATGTTGATGAAAAATGTTAGTCCAACAAGAGGGTAACATATGCAAGACCAGTCCTGGACAAAATTAATACTTTGTACTAGATTGTGTATTTTGTGCATTCTGCTCCAATGACTAGGTATATCTTACAGACTGAGACTTTGATTAGCATATAGCAATACCAAAAATCAAGCATATTCCCTGACTCCCTTTCAACGGGATACCAGAGCAAAGCAGCAACCATTTCTACATAAAAGGATGTAAAACTGCACTCCATAGGCTCACAGGGAAGCATTTTTCAGAAGCTGAGAGGCAGAGCTGACTGGAATGGAATCTGAGTTACTAGTATGCATTTAGAGTTCTTATTCTAGAACAATAAGTATAATGACAATAACAATTTCCAGATCATTGTCTATATGTGTTCGGCTCTCCTTTTATTTTAAAGTGATTTTTTTCTCTATTTGTAGAGAACTGACAACACACACACACACACACACACACACACACACACACACACACACTCTTGTATACTTTACTTTGTTTAAACCAACCAGAAATGATAATTTGATATCTTGGGAAACAACTAGTTGACACTTGGCGGGAAATCTGAGAGACATGAAAAGATGATGGTAGCCCTGCCGATGTATCAGGGCATAGACAACGAGGAGAAAAGTCAGCTATTGAAGGAATGCACAGAATTCACCAGTGCAAAACATTCTCAGTCAAGGGAATCCAGCTATGGAACAAATTTCCAGAGGAGATCAGGCAAATCCAGAGGCTGACTGTCTTAAGAATACATTGCAAAACCTTTTCCTCTTTGAAAACGTCATTCCACCAGAAAAATGGAACTCGAACACTGACAGCCCCTCCAATCACCAAGTCTCAGACAACTAGCAAAAAATGGAGATGAATAAAAAGCCATTAAAACAACAACAAAAAAACAAAAGAAAGAGAGGAGGGGGATCCTACTCCAAGTTAAGGTTTCTTTGCTTCTGAAAATGGAGAAATGCCAGAGATCCCATGAAAACCACCAGAGTCTTCAGTATTTCACTGATTTTATGTGGAAGGTACTTACATACTAAAGTGATTGAATGCTGGGAAAAGGCTCTGCTGGAGACACGGAGGGCCAGGTAACCCATATATACTGGGTTATATATACTAACCTGTCCCATATATACTAAATATTTCATAGGTTTTTTTCAACATCTGAGCAGTTTTGGGATTGTGTCTTTTGTTTGTTTGTGGTTCTTTTATTTTAGCTCTAAAGCAAAAAACACTGTAAAATCCCACCTGCTCACAACATCTTCTACAATCCTAGTGTAACCACCACCAGGCAGGATCTCTGGAGCTGAGTATAGGAGTCTCTACCCTCTGAGCTAAAAGACAGCTAGCTCCCAGCCTGTGTTGTAAAGGTCTCTTGGTCTTAACTGTTGCTGTGGTCTAGGTGCCACTGCATGGCAACCACACAAGGTGTGGGGGTTACATACTTTGCCCTAGGTGAGGAAGGGTGTCCTGAGCTTCAAAGACACAGGTGAGATCCCAGATGAGCCTCCACTTGTAACTGCCACCAGGCAAATTTGAACTTTGGTCCTCTAGAGCTGAGTATAGAAGCCTCTACCCTCTGAGCTAGGAGCCAGCTCCCAGGCCATCCTCTAGAGGTCTCTTGGTCTTAACTGTTGCTGTGGTCTAGGTGCATGGTAACTACACTAGGTGTGTGGGTTATACTCGTTTCTCAGAAAAGGTCAATCATCTAGACCAGACAACAGATAAACAAGGAGACTATGCTCCTTTGTCCCATATACATTATACCATCCTTTCAGTTTGCCAGTCAGCAATATCAATAGTTATAACAATTTCAATGCCCTGCCTGCTCACAAGAATAAAACAGATTGGGATGACTCAACATGCACAAACAGGCTCATTAACCAAAAACAGGTAAATCTATTGTCAAGCCTACCACATTTGTCAGCATTCTTTTAAAAGTACATCTTCAAAGAGATATACTTTGAAGAGATAGGCTTTGATATCGCCTGTTTTTCATTTTCCTCACAAGTTCATTACACAAACATACCATTTAAAAATAAATTAAGCCAGCCTTGTTTATCCAGAACTATAAAAAAGTAAAGTAATTACAAACACATTTCATTAGTATCACCACCTGCATTGTGTTTTCCTTTGATACAAAGCAAAAAGTCATAGGAAACCAAGTGTTTGAAATGCTTTTAAAAGGAGGAGGGAAATGGAACTGCAAATACATCTGTCTACAAGGAAGATTCTTGCTCTGAGAATAACATGTTTGGAATTTACTCAATCTGAACTTCTGCCCAATTGCTAAAAATACCTTTAACTCTAATTTCAACTACAGATGATAGTTTTCACAAGACCCATTAGTTTATACTGAGGATTGGTCAGTACTAGTGTAAAAAAGGTCTGGATGAGTTCTCCCCTGACATCTACTGATGAGCAGGCAGAAAAAGACTTCAAGAACAGACCGCATTTGCACACACACAGCTCTTTTGCCTACACGTGCAGGGAGATGGAGCTGCTTTGCCAAAATGATTGCTTTTGGCTGGTGTTGGGTTACAAAGCACTTGAGTACAGGGGTAGTGGAATGTTGTTATCCTAACTGTGTGAGTAAAGGCCAAAAGAACTGTAATTAGATTGCTCCGATCAAGAGGGGTCATACTAAACCAGGCCCACCAATAGGGGAGCAATTGCCCTAGGGGCCCAGTGATTCGAAAGGACAGCAGTAGCTGGAGCATGGGGCTCTTTAAATCACCACTGGAGCGCCACATAGCACACACCAGGTGGCTTTGAGGGATGCCCGCATGGCACACTCCAGGTGGCACTGGACCAAGCAGCAGTTGGGGCAGCACTAGCAGGGAAAAGTCATCCTTAAGGATCTCCAGGGTCAGTGGTGCCAGGGTGGTGGGCATGTGCCCAGGAGAGCTAACCCTCTCAACTGAAATTGGGACACCCAACCCCAACTTGGAAGGGATGAGCCACCCTTCTTGGGTCTAGGCTTGTCTCCTGACCTCTCCTTGCCCTTGAGGGCAGGATTTTTGCCATTTTGGTGAGGGTAACTGCAGGGCACCCCCACACCAAGCTTGCGATGCTGTGCACAGTGTCTGACCACGGGCCGCTCCGGTGCCTGAGTCAGCGCTGACTCCACCAAATGTCCTACTGCTCCTTATTGAACAGCTTACAACTTTTACAGATGTGACACCTGTCACTCATATTAGAGTCCCCTATGTAGTGTAAGCAACTTGTGTGGGGGTCAACAACCGCCATGGGTTTTTTATACCAATCACAGTCCGTTGAGGATGCACCAACTAACTACTAATACAAGTAAGGAAAGAATACTACATTAAAAACAACAATTTACAACAGAAAGCTCACATGAACAGATCCGGAGATGAAGAAACTACCAAAGCAAGAGAACATTCCAGCACCATCATTGGTGGTAAAAAAGAACTGAGAGAGTGCCTCTGGTGCCTCTTATACCATTTTATATGGGTGCCAGTCCAAGGGGCACGAGAGCCAGTCACCTGTGGACACTGCTACGGGAAAATCTCCTGGGACCAGTGCATGTGGCGAACACACATACCTAACACAGAATGGACATGAGCAAGCACTCGAAGACGACTATTTATTTGGTTTTCTGCCACGAGGCAAATTATATATCAATTGACATAAGCTCCAATTGACATAAGCTGGTTTATTTCCTTTCTAAAAGGCATGGCATAGATCCAAAGCCTAGTCTAACACTGATCCAGATCCACATATTATCTCTTGTGCCCAAATCCAAAATGAAGAAAACACAAATTGGAATTTGTATTTGATCAAAACTAGGTATGTAAAAGGTCATAACTAAGGATGTAAAGGGTTACTCAGTTAACTGGTTACCTGGTAAGCATCACTAGGTAAGGGTGATGCTTACTGGGTAGCTGGTTAACCAGCCAGCCAGGTCCACCATGCTGCACTCCGCTATGGGTAAGCCTGGACAAGCTGGAGGAGCCCCACAGCCCATGGCACAGTGTAGTAGGCCCAGCCCAGCCCAGCCCAAGCAGCTCCAGCCCAGGGTGTGGCAGGCTCAGCCAGGCCGGTCCTAGCTGGAGCAGCCTACCACACTGTGGGCAGGGGACCACTCCAGCCTGGCTGGTGTCTCCACCCATTTAACGGGTTAATTTTTCAGATTGGATTTTTACATCCTTAGTCAAAACCAGGTTATTAGAATAAATGACCATTTTACCATAATTGTCAAAAAATCTGCAACAACTTTGTCTACAGCATTGTCAGAACTGAGTTCTACACATAAAGGCCAAGATTTTCAGAGATGACTAGTGATTTCGAGAGACTATCTTGAGACCCATTCAAGAGGGATGTTCAGAAGGAGGATGCTCAGAACTTCATAAGAATGTTCCCAGCCTGGATACCTAAAACTGGAAGGCTTTATCTTCCACATTTAGGCCTGATGTTCCACCATGATTTCTAGGGGAGCTGATTTTTTTTTTTTTTTTTTTACCCAACTAACATTATACAACATTGGGCTTAGGAAGCTGAATTTCAAATCAGGGAAAGCTATCAAATACATCATATTAAAATCTTAAATTCATAGTTTGTGGTGTCTAACTTTTCCTTGCTCCTTTTGGTAGTGATCAACTATAGCTTTATTTAAATAACAGTTTGTTCCCCATGGGATATAAATTATAATCTAATTGATGTCAGTGAGCATTTTGCCAGTGACTTAGAGGATTTGGTCCTAAAGTATCCCTTTTCTCTAACCCAGTAGAAAAGTCAATGATGAATTTGTATCATCTCCATTTTCACAGCAAGAGATCCAGTTGTCAAATGCAGCATTATGTTGCTACCTGCAAGATCATACTGTTTGTGAGGAACAATATTTAGTCAAATATAAGATATTCAACAGTTGAGAAAATATCCCAGATATTAGAAAAAACATTTATACAAGAAAGATTTGTTGTTAGTTTGTCCCAATTTGAAAATTCTTTTTTCAAAGTGAGCCTTCATTTTGACCTATTTTCACACAAGATTAGTCCATTAATTATTCTCCAAATAATATTGTGACTCTAAGAGCCACCAATGCTAACTAGCAGAGGGCCCACCATACTGTAACTCATATCAGACTTAATACACCTGTCAGAATATTTAGCTAATACAATGCCTCTAAGGCATCAATCATATAAACGCTGGTGACACATAGGTCACGAATATCATTGTATAATGCAGTGTTTCTCAACCTTTTTTTTAATAAAGTACCCCTTTTTAAAATAATATATATATGTACCCCCAGTACCTAGTTTTCAGACACAAATTTTTTTTCTACCATTGCAACACATTTGTTTAAACAATTTAATCATAGCCGGGCAGGCAATTAAGTTTTTGGGTGTAAAAAGTACAAAAATAACAAAGCACTGTAAAACTTAAAACAAAAATTCAGTTTTCTCCAAATTTCAGTTGTGTTGACGTACCCCCCAGACTTCTCTTGAGTACCCCTAAGAATATTCGTACCATTGGTTGAGAAACACTGGTGTAATGTACTGTCATCCAGTCTCCAAAGGCTGGGTAGCCTACTGACTAGATTTTTTAGTAGGTGGTAGAGGGAAGGGGAAGACTGGCCCCTTTTCACTCCTTGGTTCCTGGCCCAGGGACCTCAGACTACTCCTTACCCAAGTCCTTATGTTTGGGTCATAGTCCCAGAAGTCCATATTCCCCTTAGTTGGGGTTTCTCTGTAGGTTCCTCTGCTCTTGGGTCATGAGGGGCAGAGATGAGACTTACTCATTTCTATGGCTGCTGGGATGGCAGACTCCATCAAGTCCTCAGATTTTCAGGCCACCCTCCTGCCTTCTTGCTAGGCAGCCCCAAAATGAGTCAGGCTCCTTCCTTTTCTCCCCCCTCGGGCCTGGCATTGGATAAGGCTAGCTGGGTCCATAGGTATTCTCTAATCCTTCCAATGTATCTAATCCAACCCTCTTCTCTCTGCTCCTTCCCATGTATGCATGGATTGCATATGTTTGTGCTGCCATTATGTTCTTAAAATACATTTTAGAGACTGTGGATGTGAAACAAGTCATCTCTAGACAGAGGAATGTGGATTTCTTAGTCTACCTGGCTTGATTACAGGCCGAGGACAATGACAGGACAATAAGCATAGCAATCAAACTAACAAGTAATGAAGGAAAACAACTTGCTGGCCACACAACAGAGGATACACTAAAGTTTGAACTCCCAGGATGTCTTCCTATCTCTGCAGGTAAAAATAAGGGACATGGGGAAATATAAAGGAAGCAAAAAGACATTCTAGTTGTCCAAAGAGACATCACTCTCCGATTCTGAGAATGTGAAATTCTCCTGCCGAAGGACTGGAGATGTTGATAACTTGATATAAGAGAAAGTTATTGAAACAAAAATTGTAGCTTGCTGAAATTAAGCCTTGGACCTAGAAAATATGTATTACATTTGTTTTCTTTGTAACATACCTATCTTTTTCTCTTACTTAGTATCACTTAAATCTATTTTTTATAAAAAACTTATTTTTAACTTTTACTATAACTCATCTCAGTATTGTAACATTTAAGTTAACAGTGACTCAGTAAAACTAACAGACTGGCGTGCGTAATTCCTATTTGCAGGCAGCAAATTTAATTTCTGTGTGTCTGCTAACAGGAACTGGAGTCTGCAGATAAACATCTCTCCAGAAACTTAAAAAACAACAAATAATCTGGTAGCACTTTAAAGACGAACAAAACATATAGATGGTATCATGAGCTTTTGTGGGCACAGCCCACTTCTTCAGATGACCGGAGTGTTGGAAGTGCAGAACCAAGAATAAAAAATGGAAGGATGGGGCGAGGGAGGGGGAGCAGAAAGGACATTGGGTAGATAAGTTTCAAAGGTACCATCTACATGTTTTGTTAATCTTTAAAGTGCTACCAGACTATTTGTTGTTTTTTAAGTTTTTCCTGTTACAGACTAACTCGGCTACCCCTCTGAAAATCTCTAGAGAACTCAGTGTTCACTGATTATTACCTGCAAGACAAGGTTAAGGCCAGCAGAGTCTCAGGGAGTCACTGGTGAGGTGGACAGGACTGATGTGGTAGGGAGCTGATAGACAATTTAAAGCCCCAGCAAAGTTTATGTGGTTCCAGGCATCTGAGGAGAGCATCACAAATGTCATACTGATTTCCAAACCAGCATCCCAACATAAGGATGCTGTGGAGAAAACTGCAGCCAATTTAGAAATGAGGGTTTTTCCATACTCAGCAACTTCTAGAGATGCCCTCTCCAGATCACTTGCCTCATTTGTCTTCAGTGACAGTCAAGGCAATAACAACAAATCATGCATTTAATGATTACATAAACATTAATTATTATCCCCTTGAACTATTGCACTGGTGACCATGTGCTGAATTTAGTAATGTTCCAGAATGAGGTTTAGGAAATTTATGAGAACCTTCAAATTTTTTCTTTTCTTTTTTCCGCAGTTCAGCATTACTTTTTCCAAGAAGCATTTTGAGAAAAGAAAAACAAAACAGAATGCAGCAACTCTGTGCTGTCAGCCCAGCTAACTAGATCATCCTGTGAACAACATCAGGATATAAAACTGTTTTACAATGCTCTGTATGAACTTCAGAACAAGCTCTATCTAAATGCATATATATATAGGCCTTTTTGTATCCAGAGGGCAGCTATGAAGGCTGCAACAAGCTGGCCTATTCCAAAGGAAAGTCAGCCCAGTGCACAAGAACGAAAGATAACATACAAAGCTTTGCACCAGAGAACCTCACAGGAACACTTTGGTGCAATTCTTTACAGTGGTCTGTTTAGCCAGTTAGAGTATCTACAGGAAATAACTCTTTGGTAAAGAACTCTGGTAGTGAGAAGACTAGCTCTTCACAATTACCCTGAAAGCCAGGAGGAATTCTCTCTCATCATGTCTGCTGCCCTGAATTTGTTTGGATGTGGTGTGAACACTAATTATGAATTTACTGTCCAAAGATGTGTTTTATTGAGAAAAGGGTTTGAGAATCTTCAGTACCTGTGAGGTAACATGGAAACTACTCTGACCCTGATGTCAATAAAAGAACTGAAGACAACAAAGAATCAACTCATTTTGTCGCTGGACTGGGCCAAAATCTGGACAGAGATGGGCCATATTTTTCATTAAACTGTGTATGAAGAGGACATGATCTAAACATAAAACTACTTTTATGGAGCTTGAAAAATATATAAGCTTGGACACTGAAACACTGACTTTGAGAAAGAGCTGCAAGAATATCAGCAGTGAAATGCGTCTTTGTTAGGTACAGGTAGTTGATTTTTATTTAATGTGCTATTTCATTGTTATTCTCTGACAAGGCAATATGATTTTAATCTCTGTAGAATACATTTGAGCACCATTTCATAGGTGCAATAAGGCCAATCATACTAAAAGAAAATTCAGTACCTTGGGATTCATTCCAATCTTAAAAGTGTGTGGAGAAGTGAGAGGAGGAATTCATTACACATTGTGCAACTCTATTTTAAAGAAATATTTTTAGTCCAGGAAATAGTGTAGTAAAAGCACAGTATTTACAGCAACTGGACTCTTTTCTTACAGACAACAGAAGCTCTTCCAAATGTGCTGTTTCACTTTAAACATGAAGAAAAAAAATCACCTTTAATTCCAGTACTTTATTAGTACAGGTTGGACCTCTCTGGTTGGGCACTGACCAGTCCTGAACAAGAGAATTTGCTCTTGCTCTCCTGCCACCAGCTCCCAATTCCATGCTGCCAGTAGGTTGCCCCAGCAGGCACACTGCCTCGCCCTCCCACCCAAATGGCTGGGTTGCTTGCTCCGCTGCTCCAGCTCCTGCTGTTTCCAGAGGCTACCGTGAGGCTTTGGTCCCAGCCCCCTGCTCCAGGGGGATGCTGTGGAGGCTCTGGCCCTGCATTTCTGGAGGCTGCCAGGGGACTCTGGCCCCGCACTGTTGTGGGGCTCCAGCCCAGGCCTGTATTTGCAGGGACTGCTGTGGGGCTTTGGTGCTGTGCGGACATAGGCTGCCGGGGGACTCCGGCCTCCGCCCCATGCTGCTGCAGGCTGCTATGGGACTCCGGCCCAACCCCACGTTCCCAGGGGCTGCCAGGATCTCCAGGGGGCTGCTGTGGGGCTCTGGCCCTGAGCTCCTGGGGATTGTCAGGAGTAGGGTTGCTCGGTGTCCGGTTTTGAACCAGACAGTCTGGTATTTGAGTTTTCTTTCTGGGAAACAAATTGAGAAAATACTGGACATTTCTAATTAAGTAAGTTTTATTATTATCATCAGTATCAGTATGTAGTTGCATACTGTGTGAGCGTGTCTATCAGACAGGCAGTATGCAACTACACAGTAGAGAGGAGGGGGGCAGGGCAGGGTGAGATGGAATCCCCAGGGACAGACTTGCCTGTGAGCCCTGCCAGGGCCGTGTGCGGGACGGGCAGCACCCCGGGATCTGCATGCGCCTGGGCCAGCCCCGCTCCCCACTGGCCGGTTCCCAGCCAGACAGCCCCCCTCCCCCCAACCCCCTTCCGGCCAGCCCTGCTTCCCGCTGGCCTGTTCCTTCCCCCCGATCTCTCCCGGCCAGCCCTGCTTCCTGCCGGCCGTTCCCCCCCACTCCTCCCGGCCAGCCCCGCTCCCCTCCTGGCTGGTCCCCACCCCCATCTGAGATCAAGCGTGTCCAGTATTTTTTTAAAATCATTGGTAACCCTAGTCAGGGGACTCAATATGGAGCAGAAAAAGAGGGGAGAGGCAATGTAGCGTAAGTAGAGTAAAGGTGTTAGGGGGCAAGACATGAAGAAATGTTCAAGGTCAGCCATAAACATGTTGGCATATTGTGGGGCCATGCAGGTGCCCATAGCTGTGCCATTGACTTTTAACATTTTCACTTGCCTGGACACTCACTAATGGACCGAAAAGTGGCTATCCTCTTACAAAGTAATTTTAGGAACTAGCTAGAGAGTCTGAGGAACTGGCCTTCATATGCAAATCTGATGCATTCACCCAAGGAATAAACAAAGACATGTTTTGGATGAGCCATTATATTCAACACTCACATAACATCAAAAACTAACTATTGAGCACTTACAGCTCACTCTATTAGCCTCATTTAGTGTGGACACTTTAATTGACAGGTTTTTCCCTCCCTTCTTCCCTCTTTTTCTGCTATATATTTGTACCCTTGGACCACTTGTTCCATATTTTTGTCATGTGAAGTGTGTTGTGCCCACGAAAGTTCATGATACTATCAATAATTTTTGGTTAGTCTCTAAGGTGCTGGACCATTCGTTGTTTAAGTTTTTTTCCAGAGAGAGACAGAGAGACAAAAGGGTTAACTTTACAAATTTGAAAAAAAATATCTAAATCAAATGGCAAAAAATATAAACTGAAAGATGTGAATGATAATTGGCACTGCATTATATTTTGATTAAAAACTTCAAAGATAGAAAATAAATATTAGTGAGACAAGGTGGGTGAACTAGTATTTATTTATTGGATCAGCTTCTGTTGGTGAGAGGAAAAAGGCTTTTGAGCTATACAGAGTTGTTCTTTGCATCCGGGCATGTATGTGGGCAAGGGACTTCCAACTTCACAGCGAAATGCAAGGTGGAACAGAATGTTTAGCATAAGAGTTAGCACACAGCTTAAGGACCACCTGTGCAGTCACAGGATAAAAAGAGGGAGTTGATGTGCTACAGTTTGTTGTAAGAAGCCATAAATCCAGTGTTTCTATAAAATCCATGATGTTTACTGTCTAGCAGGGTAATACATTTAAGCTCCCAGGCTTATCTTTTGAAAGTGTTTTGCAGTTTTCCTTTGAGGGTGAGGTCTGATAGGTTACCTATACTGTGATCGCTTTATGAAAAGTGTTCACTCATGGATGACAGGGCGTTTTTGTCTTTTATCATTTTTCTGTGTGAGTTTATTTGAGAGGTACCGATTGGTTCCACCAATATATTTATTATTGTGGCATGTAGTATACTGAATGAGGTGCACCACATGTTGTGATATGTATGCGTAGGATCCATGGATCTTGGCCGGTGTGTTGTGGAGGGTGTGGGTCATTGTAGCAGTAGAGATATGCCTGCAAGTTTTGTATCTGTTGTTCTGGCAGGGTCTGGAGCTGCTTTGAGTTGGTATGTCCTAATCTGTGGGGTATGTGTGTCTGCTTATGAGCTTGGAGAGGATGTGGACGTTGTCTGAAAGCCATAAGTGGTAATCTAGGAAAGACTTCAATGATACCTAATAGAGATTCCACCAGGATGAAGTGGCAGGTGACAACATGTGGTGTGTGGTGAGAGTAGGTTTTATTTCTGTATTGAAGCAGGTTCTCTCATGGTGTTGGGGTGGCCTGTTCCTTGATGCATCCTCCTTTTCAGGATGAGGGTCCTTGTTTGGTGAAGTGATTTTAAGTGTGATAAGGTGCGTATCCTGGACTTTCCCATTAGACAACACTTTGTGATAAGAGACTGCCTGGCTGCAAAGAACAGATTTCTTGGTGTATTAGTTTGCATTTTTTACTAAAGTGACACGCACATACAGAAGGGCACAGGAAGCAAGGTGCCTGCTGATTGCACACAACACAGACTGTAAGAGCTGTATGTTCTCTCTGCATCCAATCAAGGTGTCGCTATGGATCAACTGGCATACCCAGCAAATTCTAGGTAGTCAAGCACAATGAGCAAAACTGCCCTAACCTAGTAGACTGTCCTGGGTAAAAACAATCTTTCGGCCCGCTGAAAGAAGCCCAGTCATGTGACTCACTCACTGGCCAAAGTTGCCCATCACTGATGTAGAAGGTTCCTCATGAAGGATGAGGTTGCTGAGATTTTTTTTCACTTGCTTGGAGAAAGATTTGAGGATATCCTTGAATTTCTGAGTAAATGGTCACGGGGGTCTTTATTTAATTTGTGATAGAAAGTCATGTTGAAGAGTTGTCCGGTGGCCTCATTAACTTTGAATGGTCCCTTACAATATGAGCGAGCTATTGATACTGAACAATCCATTCCACGCTGAATTTCCCTAGAGTTTCCCAGAACTGAAGAAGAATTCTTTGTGGCTTGAAACCTTGTCTCTTCCACCAAATGAAGTGGGTCCAATAAAATACATTACCTCGTCCACTTTGCCCCTCTCAGATTCCTGGGACTGATATCACTATTATTCTGCTGCATGCATAAAATACATGTGATACATTAAATAGATTGAAAGTTGGTTGACAGGTCTAAAAATATAAATGTAAAAGGGGAATCGTCATCAAATGGCTGTGTTTCCAGACGGGTACTTTAAGGACTTGTTATTGATTTATACAGCTTAGCTCTTATTAATGATGTGGAAGACACCATAAAATAATCACCGAAAGTATGCTGATGACAAAAATCGAAGAAGTGGTAAATAACAAAGAGCACATGGGTCACTGATATAGAGCAATGCAGATCCCTTGGTAAGTAGGTGCCAGCAAACAATATGCATTACAATATGTCTAAATGGATGTATACACCTCTAGGAATAAAAAGTGTAGGCCATCGTTATAGGACTTTATCCCGGGAAGCAGTGACTGAAAAAAAAATTGGAAGCTGTGGTATATAGTCAGCTTAATGTGAGTTCCCAGTACAATGCTATGGCTAAAACGAATGCAGTTCATGGATGCATAAACAGTTTTATGACCCAGGGGTTTCAAATGTGGCTCTGCAAAGTTTACAGGAGCAGACACATTGCAAGCCCCCATCTGGCAGCCTGAGCTGTTGATTGGCTTACTATCCCTACATAAGCCAGGACCCTCTTCTGGACTGTGTACCATACACTTATTGCTTCCCTGGCTTGATTTCTTGGCATCCTGATTTGGCAGGAATTCTGGTTTGTGGTTCTAACTTCCAGTTTGTCTCCAGACTCTGGCCCCCCAATGACTCTTTTTGTGTGACCATGGATTCTGACTGACTACTGGGTGTGGACACCCATTACCCAACTGTGACAGAAGGAATCTCAAGCAGGAGTAGATAGGTTATTTTATATCTAGATTTAGCACTGTGATACAACTGCTGCTGGAATACTGTGTCCTGTTCGGATGACCACAATCCAAGTAGGTTGTTGATTAGATGGAAGAGATTCAGAAAGGAGCCTCAAAAATAGTAATTAAAGGACTGGAAAACATGCCTTATAATGACAGACTCTAAGAGCTCAGTCTATTTAGCTTAACACAAAGAAGGTTAAGGGTGACTTGACTGCCTACAAGGGGAACAGAAGTTAGATAATGGGCAATTTAGTCCAGCAAACAAGAGTGTAACAGGATTCAAGGGCTGGAAGTTGAAACTTGGCAAATTTAAACTAATTATAAACTGCATCATTTAAACAAGGAGGGTAATTAAAAATTTACCAATGTTTGTGGTAGATTCCTCATCACTGGCAATTTTTAAATTGTAATTGGGTGGGGTTATTTTAAAAAGAAAAGCCATCATCTAATGACTCTAGTTCAAACAGGAATTAACTCAGAGAAATTTTGTGTAATGCAAGAAATAAGACTAGATGACCACAGCAATCATTTCTGGCCTTCAAATCTATGATTCTATTAACTTCAAACACATGAGTTGGTTTCAGGTACTAAAATTAGGCATGTTCTGAAATGCCTTGATGGATTGGGGACACAGCTATCAAATGACAAAACCATTTCTTTAACACAGGGCATCACACACAACGAGGAAGGCTGGGCCTCTGAACATTTGTGCAGATCATCACCACTGGGTTTCAAAAGCAAATTGTCAATTATGAGAACTCAACCAGGTGAATGAAATATGCAACACAGAAGTTGCTATTCCTAATCTATCTATTATGTCTTTCATAACAAAAGGTTCTAAATATTATAATTAGCTGATAATAAACATATACAATTATATTTTTATTAGGAACATAATGCAATCCTCTCTTTTGGCCTACTGCCAGAAATATAAATGTGGCTATTGTATTGTACTCACATTATGGATGCTAAAGGAGGCAACTAAGTTATGCAGACATTTCAAGAACTAAAGTTGGCTGGAAACAGAAGAATTAATTTTACTATTTTCAGGACTATTTTTGTCCATATAACTGCTGACTAAAGTAAAGCAATTTATCATTAATTGAGCAGCTACTCTAAAACTACATACTAAATTAATGTATGATGGCATTCATACGCAGTTAGCCTATTTTGTATATTACGACAGCACCTCTGGCTGTTAAAATGTCACCTTTATGTTTGGAGGATCATTTAGCTTTTATTCACAGCTCTCACAACTTAAAAATAATCAAGGCAACAACTCTTGAACAGCCATAAAAATAAGAAGTATAGCCAATGACTATAGCATACCTAACTAGGTAAAGGACTATCTTCTCATATCACTTTGTGGGAAGTTATACACAATCTGTATATCTATGTTTCACAAGCCATTTGCAGACAGACATACACAAACACACACTTCAGAGTGGATCTCAGAAGCTATCCTGTTGCCCTGTATTTTAGGGGAAAAATCCATATGCCTTCATCTCCCAAAATGAGCCCCACTTATCATATAATATTTATAGTTAGAATGAACAATCAGCTACAGCTGACAGAAATTGATTTTTCTCAAACCATGTACAAATAAACCCAATATATTTTTGCTGTAGCATTCGGCATTTCCTTATCATACATATGCCAACCACAAAAAAATTAGAAAGTCCACATTCACACTCCAATAGCAATCCTTCCATTTAATTTTTCACACACTGATGCTTTGCCAATTTAGGGTGCTTTGGGCAAAGCACAGCAGATGCATGGAAAGAAAATCCTCATTTATGCTTGTTAAATATTTTAATCTTTTTTTAATTCTTAGAAAAAATGTAGAATACAATTAGCTTGACAGTTTATGAACCATACATAAAGTAGGGAGCATTCACACTGAATGAATAAAAAAGAAACAGTAGAGGCAAAAAACAATCTGAAAAAAATTGCATCCTAAGGTCCTGATTCATGAAATCATTCATACTCAAGCAAAACATTTAAGCATCTACTTAGCTTCAATCAAGTGTTTACAATTTAGGCAAGTGTTTCTGTGCTTTCCTGCACAGGAGCCAACATTACTAGTAGTTCTATTTCAGTGTAAGGTTTTCTGGAGATACCATTCAGCATACTTCACAGATCCCTTTCCAGAAATATGTCACATGAAACAGACCTGATCTGCTAAAATACCTTATGTTTGGGTTACAAAGAGCAACAGTGAAAATTTATTAGTCTAAGCACTCAGCTCACATGTGTTCCCTTGTTGTCATGTAGGAATGTAGCCTCCTCCTAGCATTTACAAACACATTTGGTTTTCCATTGTTTTGGGATTTCAGATATTTAAATTTAAACCATTTTCTGTTCTCTTCTCTATTTTAAGAAATGTACAAAACCATCCAGATATGGAACTCAATATACAAAGACCACACCTATTATCACAAAAAAGGCATAAACCTTCTAGGCTTGACTGTAGTCTAAGAACAGAGATGGTTTAGTGTAACAGTGAAAATAGAACATCTGTTACAAACCCAATCTTGATTTAGGATATTTAGTTTTTGTTCCCGATTTGGTTTCAGAAGACAAATCATGAAACATAGGTATCAAATCCTTACCATTTTACCATTTTCTTTACTGATAAATATTACCCAGTTAATGTCTGATTCAAAGCCTGCTGAGATCCATGGAAAAACTCACTGAGAAACAGATTAGAATAATTTCCTTGAACTTGAGTCCAGACAAGTAAATAAAGGTCAAAGAGTTATTGGCACACACTATAGTTATTATCATATTAACAGTAAGCATTCCCCAGTCATTACTGTTTATTATTAATATATCTTCTCAATCCTACAGGCACTCGGAATCTTACCTCCCACCCTCTCACCCCCAGTAAAAGCCCACAACAAATATGGATATGGCAGATGCCTGAAATTCTGAACTGTCACCTCACCTAACTCAAGTTTCCCTCTCCTTCCATTCTTCCTGCCCATTTGGGAGAAAACTTACATTTCCCTTCTTTCACTAAACACTAAAAGTAGTTATTTAAAAAATATATTTTAGCTCATAGCATTAGACTTTCAAACTATAGAACAGGATCACAAATAGAGGTAGCCATGTTTGTTGTGGGCATAGGATTGAGGAATTATGATGGCAGCCATTCAGAACAAAAATCTATGTATAGGGGTACAGAGGTGAAGAAGAAAACATTATGCAAATCATTGTACCCCAAATGACAGAGGGTCATGATTGGTATATCAGAGAATGAGGGATTGAAAACTGTAGCTGAGAAATAATTTTACTACAGTGTTATGCAAATCAGATCTCTCAGCTACCATGAAGGGAAATGGAAAACAACAAGTTACATGTCAGTAACAATACAGTTTTCCCATGTTCAGACTGGCAAAAACAATTCATTTTCACAGTTTCAGTAGAATATTGAATAGATCTGAACTCCTGGCTGAAAAAAATCTTAATATATTTCACTTTAAAATCCCCCTGAAGTTATTGTCTGAAGAATACAACATTAAATACATTTTCAGTGTAACAGTTGAATCAGTTATGTTGTTTGTAATTCTGAATACTTTTTCTTGTCTCTGGGGAAATTAATTTACTTCAACATATTCAAGTTCATGCTATCTCTGAGTTTTCCTACTCTGTCTTGCACTCATTCTGTTATTTGTCTTCATGTAATGTAGCTGGATAGTCAGAATACAGCCTTGTGACTGTATTTCCATTTAATCCGAGATTCTTTGCTGCAAAAACTTGGTAGGTTTGTTTTTCATTGATTTCCTCAGTCACGTAAGTTTAGGTTTAGGGGAGGAGAGGTTGTAGGGTTTTTTTTAATTGTGTCTATTTTATCTAATAAGATAAGAATACTATAATCTTAAAAAATGAACATCAGCTGCACAACTTGTTTTAAAATGTTAACCTGCCAGAATTATCATTAACTTTTATATTTCTATCTATTTCTAATTTTTCAATTATTTGGTATCACATACATGATGTAGTTGTGGTTGTTGATGAGAAAAAATACCCATTTTGCTAACCAGAATCTAATTATTATTAGCTATTTATATTCTGCTAGTACCTAGAAGTCACTCATAGGCTATGTCTACACTGGCGGGTTCTTGTGCAAGGCTTGTGCAAGAACACGTCCACACTGCCATGTCCGAGATGTGCTTTTGCACAAGAGCGCCCATGGCAGTGTGGATACTCTCTTGCACAAGAAAGCTCTGATGGTCATTTTAGCCATAGGGCTTTCTTGTGCAAGAAACCCCTGTGGCATGCCCACATACCCTCTTGTGCAAGAGCAGTTGCGCAAGAGGGCTTACACATGTAAGAAAAGAGCGTAGCTCTTGTGCAAGAAGCCCTCTCTTACCATGCCATACTGTAAATCTTCTTGCACAAGAGCGGGTAGGCAGTGTGGATGCTCTGCGGAAGAATGGCCATTCTTGAGCAATAACCCGCCAGTGTAGACAGCCATAGTGTCTCACTGTGTTACATACTTTACTATATACAGACAGAACAGAAGACAATCCCTGGCCAGAGGGCTTATGACCTAAAAAAAGAGAGTTTTAGACAAACAACAAAATTTAATAGAAATACTGTTTCGCCCAGAATATGATTTCTTTTTAAATAATCCCAATGATGACTGAAACTCACACAGTGAAGACAACTCCAGTATTTTATAAGCTGACAACTATAGGCTATCCAAGGACCCTGAAAGCTGTTCTAAGCTAGGTGGACCACTAAGTAGGGATCTGGGAGGTCAGTGATCTGCCAGTATGGAATAACTTGCAGGGGACCTAGCATGATTTCCTTCCGCATATTCAAAATATAAAATACAATGATCCAAAGAACATTTCACTTTAATGTGGACCAGAGGCACTTCAAAGGCACTGAGACAGAACAAATAATCAGAAACTAGCTGTAGAAGCAACTTAAGCAGGTACAGAGGAAGTGTAAAATGGGACCCTAGATGGGGGCACCCCTCTACCACAGCATTCTCTCGACCCAGAATTGTGTAGAGAAACAATCCCACACTTCAAGGCCACTACCACATGGAGTGTGGGGGAGGGGATGCATCATGTGGCCTTTGGAACGGAAACTACAGGGAGGAGCCAGAGACTGAAGCAGGCAGAAACAGCGGCACAAGCAGTTTAAATCAGACTGAGGGACATTGAGAAGATGTTCAGCAGTTTTGAATGGACTTCGCCTTGTGCAGGATTTATTGTTTGCTTCCATCTCTCTCACCACAGTCTTTTCTGCTGAGCCTCACCCCACATCTGCCTGCTTCCTGCCACCCTACTTCCTTCCCATCAGTTCTGGCCTGTCCTACTCTGCCCTGCTTCTTCCCTCTTCTCTTAGCTAATCCCTTCCTAACTAAACCACCTCACTAACCAAACAAAAAAAAACTCACTTAGGATGAGAATTGCCACAATGACATTAATTGTTCTGCTTGCTCATTATCCCTTTCTCCCCTCCTTTGTCTGACTTGTTTCCTTGGATGATAAGCTCTTAGAGCAAAGGACTGTCTGCTGCTCTGTGTTTGAACTTTCCTAAACCAATGTGACCAATCTTGGCTGGTTCTCCGCGCTATTGCAATAAATATAATGAATTAAAATAATTGAAAAGTTGAAAGCAATGTGATCACCACTAAAAAAAAACCCAGCATTAACTAAGTAAGCATTCAGCACTTTGAGAGTGAGCTCTGGTTTTCCCTACACTTACAATTGAAAAAAAAACCTGTTGCCGAATGTTGACTGTATTTATATATATCAAGAAATTCAATGATGCACAAATCTTTGTTGGATTACTATTTCAAGTTTTTCATGGGGGCCAGCATTTTGCTCTTATTATTTTGTTAAAGCGGATGGTGTTTAAGCAGTCTTGAAGCTAACTCACATTGAGCCTCACAATAACATGCTCTGTCTGCCCCCTTGAGAATACCCATTGACTATCTGAATAACTTTAACAATTATATAACATACAGTAAGAGCCAGGCTGTGAAATAGGAAAACCATCTTATGGCAGTGCCTAGCATTTTGAACATTTACCTGGTAGTGTAAGAAGTTAAATTATTAGGAAATTCAGGCTTATATTGTAAATTTACTACAGAAAATATAATAAATTATTACTTATTAAGTTTCAATGTGTCTACAGGTAAATGTCATCAAGTAATAACATTGACTATCGTACTGCAGGATAATGAGAAATTATTCACAAAAGAAGATAGACGCATAATGAAAAAGGTGCATGTTGAATTGAATTTGGATGGAGACCACTAGCTAAAAAAAAAAGATATGGAATAATTAGAATAAAATTAATAGGTTCTGTTCCAAAAGATATAATATCTTCATAATAGGGAAATACAATCCAGATTCCAAATACCATTACAAGTATATAGGCTATAGCTATTTCCTAGCTTTACATTGTGAAGTGCAAACATATCAGCTATTTCCTGCACCAGCTATATTTAGCTATTGCTGCTCAAAAACAAGCAATATTGAAAGCTTGTTTCAATAATAATACTTAATGGGTTTTTTTTGCAAACCAGAGGATCTTTACAGATAAATCAAAGTTCTCCTGAGGTTGATAAGGAAGGCCATCCTGTAGGCATGCTCAACCTTATGAAGCACAAGATACTGAGATTTCTCATATGAAGAAAGAAACCTTGCAGCTGAATGGATGATTTGTAAAACTGCTGTACCTAACACATCACTGAGATACCTGCAGCACCATGGACAGAACAATTGCTGGTGGGGGATGAAAGGGGAGACCAAGAGGGAGCTCCTGGCTGGCTGCGGAGACCAGGTAGTTTCATGCCCTGAGGCTAGTTCAACAGAAGTGCTGGGTCCATGGGAAAGTTGTCCAGGGAGACATGGCAACATTGGGAGAAGCTAAATTATCATAGCAAGAGGATGCTATCTACAAGGTCTCTGGGTCAGGCCTTGGAGTGAGTGGGTATGGGTCCCCTCCCCACAGGGGAAGTGGTATTGGACTGAGACACTAAACCCCAGAAATGGTGTTGCCTATAGGGCTAATCTGCTTGCTTGCCTATAGATATATTTTCTTCTATGTCTGGGACTTTTCACCTAGATAGCAAAGTCAACGTGCATATATCCGGGACCTTTCACCTAGACAGATAGTGATAAGATAAACCAGCCTTTAATGGAATAGAGGGCTTCCAAATATATCCTCAAACTTAACTGGAACACCATAATTTGGAAAAACTCAAAATAACCAGTTAAGACCAGACCAAAATAACCAGTTGGGACAGAAATAACAAGTGTGATACCTAACCACAAAAGGGGCCATGGTAACAAATTGACAAATATGATACTATGTTGAGATCAGTGATGTGCTGACCGATAGGAAAAAGATACTTCACTATTAATAAGATGAGGAAATACAAATAAGGAAAAGGGGAAACATCCCCTTCTGAATATGCATCAAACATTACAGTGCCAGCATAACATATTACAAAAGGGGCACCACTGCATAGGGCCAGTAAGAGAAGTAGATTTACTTCTTGGAAGATTCCAGAATGATGGTCGCTGGCAATAATGGGCAAGGTGGCGGTGGTGAGAAAGATGATGGATAACACCTCAGGCTGTTCTAGAAGAAAAGATGTGAGTATATGGAAATATAGATGTATATCCCCTATCTACCTTGTGAAGCTGGGGTATTTGTGGCTGTGCTAAATGTATTAATAAACTATATTTGTGCATATACAGGAGTTCAAATAGTGTGAATGTTGCAATTATGCACATCAGGGTCCCCATCTATGAAATGATTTAAATACTTGGCCTGATCCTGGGACAAGAACCTGTCATGTATCAAATAACTGGAAATTCAATCTATAGAACGGATACACAAAGTAAAGACTGTGCAACAGTGGGGGAAACAGATGGTGATAGAATTGGAGGGCTAAGTGAAAAAGACGGGGCTGTGCTTCCTGAGACTGCAAGAGTAGCTGCAGACAAATGCAGACACGCAGTGACTCTGAGTGAGCAGCCGACAGGGGGCGCTGGCCTCAAGCTAACACCAGAGAAATAAGGAAGAAGCACCAATATGGCAGTGAGTGATGTGCTCCATGACAATGACCACTAGTAAACTCGATTGTTTAATGCTGGCAGTCAGAGCCCCTGTGAGTTTGGAATTAAATCGAATAGTATGGTAAGTGGGTTATTTCTCTACTCTTGGGGGCTAATACGATGCTGAGCTGGGTCTGAAAGCATAATCCCCTCAGGCAAGGTGATGCAGTCCAGCCAACTAAACACAATTTAAAGTTTTGTACAGTAATTTCAGCAGCTCGAAGTACTAATCTCACCTTTTTGCCCAGGAAAATTTTCGAAGTGGTAGTAATTAAAGGTTTGCTGTCTCTTTCTTTCGTGGGTTTGGGCTCAATTGATTTTTCCAGTGTAGTATGTAATTGTAATAAAATACTCTTAATGTCACAGGATTTTCTCTCTCTCCCACTCTGGGCTCAAATCAGGGCCATAAAATGTTCAGGTGGTTCTTCAAAACTTGGTCTCAGTCTCACAGACTTTGAGGCCAGAAGGAAGATCTCATCCTCATGATCATCAGACTTCCTGCACATTGCAGGCCTCAGAACCGCACCCACCGCTCCTGTAATAGACTCATTTTCCGGTGGTCTTGGCTCTTTTTATCCTTAAGCTCCTCTTGTATGGCCTAAAAATACCTGAACATTTCTGAATATGCCCACACAATCCCAATGTCCTGAATTACATTTCCCTATAAGCCCTCCCACTATTCTGTGCACACCACAGTTTTAAGAAATAGACGAGAACAGGAAAGAAAGGCAAACCCAGCCTTTTGTCTAGCTCCCAAACAAGCCAAACTACCAAGTGCAAGAGTTCAATCCCCACCATTACTACCACTTTGCCCAAAAAATAATGATATTCACTCTCCCACAAATAGCAAAATAAAATGACAGTCAGAATAGAAAGTGAGATTTAACTGTTTCAGTTAAGCTTTCAATTAAATCTTCCAATGCCAGTAAATGTCCTCTACTTATACAATAATACATATGTTTAGCATGAACTATCATTTATAGTCAAATGAATCTCTCATTAAATTGAGTAAACATTTCTTTAGTTACAATGGATTTTGACTGACTCCCTATATTTGTTGATATTACTAGATCTCTAAGAGAGAATAGGAAAGTGCATAGATTTAGAAATAACATGGAAGGAACATCCTCATTTTTAGGATTGGATGATGCACAGAAATTGCAGAAATTTCTCCTTCCAATCTCACAAGCTTTCTGCATTTTTCATTATGCCCCCCAGAAGCTGGATAAGAAATTGAAAACTTATTGTAACACACTTATGCAACATACTGTAGCACACTTATGTTTTAAATAAAAACATTATTTCAATAGCTTGCAAAAGTAAACTTTCTTCAAAGACTGTGCCCTGATTTCAGAATAAAAAAGAAAATATGGCCAAAATCAGTCTTCACATAAAAGTCCGAGAAGATGCAAGAGAATGAGAAAACAGAATTTAGCCCAGAGCATAAACACATGGTTGCTATGCAAAGTTCATAATAGATCATTTATTTTAAAGAACACTAAAACTTGCTCTTTATCATCTCTTCATATACTGCACAACTGCATTGCTTTTGTTCCTTTTCCATTGCAGGAAGTAGATAGCTATAAAGATCTGTTTACTATAAGCAGCTAAAGCATTAGCTATTTACATTTTCCATCCACCTTGCAGATAATTTTTATCTTCTAATGAGATGTGATATTAGACAAAGTACAATTATTACAAATAAATACAATATATGAAATGGTTCCTCTGAAATGCATTCCATTCATCTAATTTAATTACAAATGCTTTTCTATTACCACTAAATATTGAAAATACCATATCTGTACATACCGATATATTTAAGATAATAAGGCTCTACACAACCTATTAGATTTTTTTTAATGCAAATGGGCGTGCTAACAACACTGCAGCTCACTTTCGTTACACCAGATTATGATGGCAAAATAGAAACATTTGCATAAGAAGATATGATGCTGTATGATTGACTATGATTATTTATATCATTGATATTACCACTGTTACACAATTGCAACAAATCATGTACAAAGCAGATCATGTAACTTGTCAGTAGAAAAATCTGATTTGCTAAATATGATTATCCTGTTTATATATATGTGTCATCTATGAATCTGAAGTCAGTGGGGGATTTGTGAAACATGTGCCTGCCCCCACTGATTTTTGCCACAATGACCCCACTGAGTGACATGGTGTGGCACAGTAGCTGCAAGGACCAGCGGCCATGGGGAGATGCAGCATCAAAGAGGTGGGAGCTCCAGGGAGGGGCCACTGAGGATAAACAGCAGAGTACTGGGGGGCAGTCATGACTCACGCTTAATCCTTAAATTGTGCTCCCCCCACACACACTATTAGCAGGCACCAGTCTTCTCTGTCTGAAGTTATGAATATTGGCTGAGCACTAGGATTTTACATGTGTGCTGTATCCTGGATAGCATGCCCCAGACAGAATTTACATTAGGGCCAGACATCTGTGTGTTAATGGCCCATCACAGACACTTAGCTCACAACGAACCATAAAAGAAACTCATCCTGCCCAAATAACTCTTCTTGTGGATGCCTCTGACTCTGAGGGGCCAATGACCATCCACTGTGGCTCACTAAAATGTATAAGGATATGTGATATGTTCCTGTGACTCTGGGCTCCAACTTGGGCCAATACCTTTCCACAAACAGGGGCTGTGGGTTTTGTTTGGGACAGCAAAAGCCCATGCACATGGCAGAGGATACAAAAGGACTCCCGGGGTATATCTATTTTGTCTTGTTACCTGCTTCATTTCTCTGGACTGGATTTCTAACAAGAAAGTTCTAAACAAGGGCCAATGATCCTCAATCTATTTGGATGATTTTCAGGGGGACTTTGCAAGCTAGCCGTTTACTCCATCTTAATCTATGAACACCAAAAAATCCCTTGTATGTATAAGAATTATTAACCATTTATAGGCCAAAAGATTTATTTGGGCATAAGCTTTCATGAGCAAAGACCCTCTTTGTTATATCCATGGAGTGGAAATTACAGAAGCAGACATAAACATACATTTATAACTCTCTTCTTTTCTATTATCATTAACACTTTAGGTTTTAGTTACTAAAGGATTGGCAACAGTGTGATTAGTGAGCAGGATCTGAGTTACATATTGATTTAGCTAAATGGCTGATCTGTTGGGATTAGAAGTACTCTATATCTGATTAAATTGGTTTTCAGTAACCACTCGTCATAAAATCCAGTGTCTGGGTGGTGAGCCAAGGGCTGGAGTCCCTAAGAAGACTGTGTTTTGACTTCTTGTTAATCTGCGTGGCGACACAGAAGTCTACTTTTGAGATCAGCGTGGTATAGTCTAACAATAGCGTAACCACCTGTTTAGGGGAGTGCCTGCCCTGTTTCTCAGCTGTTTGGCCTGAATGTGGAATTCTCAGCTTTGAGGCATGGTAGCAGAGAGATAGAATTAGAGCACCACATTGCACTTAACTCAGCCAGAGTGAAAAATACCGAAACGGCTGTATTTTGTTTTCTGTTGATGTACCTCAATACAACATCAAACCCACTGGATGAGTCCAGGGCACCACATTTAAATAAATCATGCTATAATTAACCCCCAGATCTGGAAACTGCAGTACTCACCATCAAATACCTAAATATACATGGTTGAATAATGTTAACTTTTAGCAAAGAAATGTCTGTGCCCTCATTTATTTCACAGAAACCCTGGATTTAGCCAAAACAATGTTACCTAAGTAAAAGCAACAGTAGGAAGAAACACCTCAAAGAAATGTTGATGAAAGATTTGCCATCTTCACACATATTTTCATGTAACTCACTTGAAAAACAATGCAACAATTCCCATTTAATCATATTAATTGGTGGTGATATTTCCCAGCACAGTTAATCATCATGTAATTGGTGCTACATTTTACAAGATAAGACATTCACATATCCATCACTGATATAGTCTACAAATGTGGAGTAATAGACCTAGACGTAAAAGATGATTTTTCACCTATCCTCTTCAATTTTTTTTGACTGAATAAATAGTGCGGTAAATCTGAAGAAAACCATATACCGTTTCTTTCTTTTTAAAATTTTTCACTTTGCTACCTACAGTATTCCACATCATGTACATACATATTGTTAACATTTTAAATGAGATCTCCTTTCAAGGCACCAGTTGTAATGATCTGCTTGATAATGTTTAATGAGCCTGTACCCATAGAAGTTTACATTTTTAGGGATTAAAATTCATCTCCACCATTTTGGCCTGAGAAGAAACAAACTGTGCTCATTGAACTATTCCATAAGACTATTAAGTAATACCAGAAACAGACCACAACAGACTCGTCAGTATAAAAATTCAACAAAATCCTTATTCACTAGTGGTTAATTACACAGTCTTTGTCTATCTTAGTCATACTGAAAAGAAGGAAGTGCACTTATTATCATGATATTGGTTGTAACAAGGAGTTGCAATATTTTCCTGTTTATTCATATATATATATAAAAAATATATATATATATACACACACACACATACATACACAGTAGACTTCTGATAATCCGGAACCTTTGGGACCTAGGTGGTGCCAGATTATCAGATATGCCGGACTATCAAGAGGTACTATAAGATGGTTAAATATATATATATATATATATATACACACACACACACACACACACACAGTATATACTGTATATAAAGTGTTTTTAACCTTTTTTATTGTAGCACAAGCACTGTCCAGCATCACACAATGCCAGTGGCAGACTGACTCGGTCCTGTCCGGTTTCGCTCGGTTCAGCTGCTGCCGCTGCTGCTGCCTTGTGTCTCGTTTTTTGCCACTCGCTAGGCTCTTGCCATTTTGATGCTGGACTGTTGGGAGTGCCATACAATTGGATGCCAGACTATTTTTTTTTTTTTTTTTTGGCCTGCGGCTGCAAGGAGGCAGTCATGGAGGGCGGGGCTCACATGGAGGCGGCACGAAAAGGCCGGGCTGCAAGGAGGCCACTGTGGTTCACAAGGAGGCAGCTGCAGTAGGCTGGGGGAGTTTGAGCCAGGGAAGCCCCAGGCCATAAGTCTGCAAGGCAGGGTTGCAGGAGGCAACCGGGCAGGCAGAGTGGGAGAAGAACTGGGGGCCTTCGGGAGTAGGGAGGACCTTGGAGGCAGAGCGCAGGAAGAACAATGACTCCCCCGCCCCCCCGGAAGGGGGCGCAGACCAAGATCGGAGTGGTCACAGCCGGAGGGCAGTGCCCGGAAGAGAACACCTCACCCAAAGGGGGCGCGTTGGCGTCGGAGCAGCCGGTTACTTCCCCACAAGCCACCCTGAGGGAAGAAGCCGTGCGGCAAGTGAGTGAACCCGTTACAATATATATATAAAATAGTTATAACTTTTTTCCTGCGGGACGACAGTGACGTTATGTCACTGCGTACTCCCTGCTGCCTTCCTCCCCTTTCCCCAGTACTCGGGAGCTGGGGCTGCCATACTGTGGCCTTGCCCCCTCCAGCCCCCAGCAGCCAGGGGAAAGCGTGAGGCTTGGCTAGGCCTTGGCACGCCCTCCCCCTCCCAGTAGCCGGGGGAGAGAGCCGGGGTTGGCAAGGCCTTGCCCCCCCCCTCACGGCCGGGGGAAGAGAGCCGGGGCAGGCATGGCCTTGGCCCTGCCTGGCAGCTGGTGGGGGAGGCCAGGGCTGGGCTGGCGCAGCCTCGGTCAGTCCTCCCAGGCAGGGAGCCAGGGCTGCCCGGCCTCGGGGCAGCGGTGGGAGATAGAGAGCAGGAAGAAGGCAGGCCAGGGCATAGCAAGCAGCGGGTACAGTCCCCTAGTAACTATAGTGGATGTTTATGTTGTGACAGGCACTGTGAATGTTTCCTTTTTTTGAGATCACAGCAGTTCCTTCACCACGTGTGCCTCCTTGTGGCTGGGTCTGGGAATTACCTTTCATCTCTTTCTAGTTCCCCCTTCAGTCAATTCGTTGTGTTGTGCCCCTCTACTCCAGAACTCAGGGTTTTCCTTCTCAGATACTCAGCACTCCAGGCAGGTCACTTTCTAGTTCCTCCACATACCCCTTTTAGGGTAAATAAGTCCCACCGGAGAAGCTGTACTTGTGCCATTTCAGGCAATGTTCTGATCCAACTCCTGTATCCCTTCCCCAGCATCTGAGATTCTGAGCCCACCCACTAGTGTAATCCGGGTTCCAGTTCAGGGAACCTATGACCAGCAATCCAGGTCTGCTCATCTCAAACCCGATTGTAGTTTCCCTGGCAGGGTTGCCAGGTGTCCGGTATTCAACCGGACAGTTTGTTTTTTGCACCCTCTGTCCAGTAAAAAAATTCAGAAAATACCAGACATGTGCAATGTCCAGTATTTTCTGCTCTTCCAGCTGGGCACCCGACGGAAGCCTGGCAGGGGTGGGGGGGAGTGGCTGGGAGGCGGGGCTGCAATCAGCGCTGGGAGCCCTCAGCTGGTTGCATCTCCTTGCGTCTGACGTAGGAGTGATGCCTTGGGGAGGAGGAGGAGCCCTGTCCGTGCTCTGGAGCGCTGTTCAAGCACATTGTGCAGCCGTAGTCCAGGAGAGAAGCCCGCAGGTGCTTTGTGGTTGCGTTTAGGTGCCTTCCATGGGCTCTCAGCCAAAACTGACTGGGGTAGAATTTCTGCCTCTTCTCACTGGGCCACCTCAAGACCTGGCTATGGGGGAGTCACCTTCCTACCCACGCCTGCTGCCTGAATTCAGAGTTCCCTGTGGCCGCCCCCCTACCCTGCCATTGTGTTGCCCTGGGGTCTGCCTCTCTGCTTTGGGCAGCAGGCAGCTGCTTTGCAAAGCAGGCTCTGCTGCCTCCCTATTATTCCCAGCTTGGTGCCTCTGGGTAGTAGCCACACAGGGCCTGACCCCTGCCCGCTCTGAGCAGTGCAATCAGGCCATGGGGAGTGGAGCTCGGCTGGACTCAGGCACTTTGTGACCCAGGCTCCCTTCTCTGGGCAGGGAGCACTGGTAAGAGCCAATCTATATGCAGAGCTCTTTTTCAGGTCTGAGAACAGGGCTCGGTTTAGTGTTGCACCAGTGTTGCACCAACAGCTATTTAGCAAAGGTGCTTGGGTGTAGGGTTGCCAGGTGTCCAGTACTGAACCGGACAGTCTGGTATTTTCACCTTCTGTCCGGTAAAAAATTCAGAAAATACCAGACACCTAAAATTTGTATTTTCTGATTTTTTTCCTGGCCAGGAGGCAAAAATCCCGGGTGCTTACTGGGTTCCACATGAGAGCAGTCCAGCCCAACACAGGGAGGCAAGATGGCGGGCTGTTTTTTTTTTTTTCCCCCCTCAACAACTTTGGTCTCCCCCCCCCTTTTTTTTTCTCTAAACAGAATTTTTTCCTGGTGCTTTCTGGGGGTGTGGGGGGTGTTTGGTATTTTTTGTTAAACCATCTGGCAACCCTATTCTCTGGTCTCCTTCCCACCCCACATCTCTGTCTTCTTGCCTGTCTCTGGGTTTACCATAGGAGATTCCTTTACTCCTTATGGCCACTTCACCCTTCTCAGCCTCTTACGGTACTCCAGGGCTTACTTTCCCCTGGGAAGTCCTTCTTAACTACAACCAAATCCATTACTCACTTGGGAGTGACTACAGAACTCCTCCCTGCAGCCACATCCCAGCTTTTGTAGTCCAAACACAGCCTCTCTTCCAGCTCAGCAACTAGTGTTTATCAACGCCTGGCTTCCCTCCAGCTGTATCACAAAGTTAATTGAATCTTGCTGGCCCACATTAACCTTCTCAGGACAACTCATTGCAGTCACACACACTATTCAATACAGGAGCAGCATCTGAAAAGAAAGCTGAGAAACATTTCCTAGTCCCTTCAGTAAAATGATCTCCTGTCTCTTGAAACAATGACCTTTTGCCTCTTCTCTTGAGCAGAGAGAACCTCCAATCAGCAAACCAGAAGAGCTGATCTGGATTCTATGGACCTATCAGAGAGGAAAGGAGTCAGGATCTGGAAGGGTATGTATGCCTAGGCTAGAAATAGGATGAAAAGCTTTGGAAAAAGAGTAAGCATCTGAAATCCTGAATATTTTATCACAGCAAACTTTTTTGTCATTTTTCTGTCATATTTGGAACCAAAGATTTTAGACTGCAAGCCTTTTAGGGCCAGGGCTGTCTCTTTCTTTTTGCTGACCTTGTACAATGAATCAGTTGGGACCATGAGAAAGTACTGCTATACAAAATTATAATAAAATAATTACACAACTCCTAGCTCTCTAAAAGACAGACCCAGTTTCTAAGTGTCAGAAAATTTAATCTTATTTATAATACTGTTGTGCCAGAAAAAGTATATAGAATATCTATGCAGAGTGTAACACAATAGTAAAGACTGCCCTATATATCAAGATTTTAAAAGAGAGAAAGAAACAAGAGTAAACATATTTTCCCCAAAAAATCTTCCTCTCCAGTTTTTCAGTCAGCAACATTATCTGGCAGTAGTTGTGAACAGATATTTAAGTTCATGGCCTGTACTTTTTAATTTGAAAAGAGTGATGAAAGTTAAAGAGCCAAAGTCACTTAAATATACTAAAATGTTTATCATGGACTTTTTAAATCAAGTAGGGTCAAAAATAGAGAGGTCCCTGCCATCACCCAATAAGAGAGACCTCCACAAAAAGGTTGTTTTAAATTCCTTTACTGCACTTTGTGCTGTGAAAGAGGTTCCCAACTAATAACAGAAACTGCTTAGGATTAGAAAGGCAACTTGTTCCATCCCCCACTCCCATATGAAGGACATTTCTGAACTGATCAAATAACTTGTGTAAGTGCAGACTGAACTTTTACAGTGTGCAACTTGGGCCTTGAAACCAAAAATAAAATCCTGAACAAAGTCCATCTTCTATGGATTCCAAATTAGTGATCAGTAATAAAGCAGGCCCTTAGGCCAAGGGGGGTGTCACACTTCGATACTTGAGCCCTAATTGCACTAATCTCAATTTAAAAAACCTTGAAAATACAAACTGTGTGTTATATTATTCCTGAAACACTTGTATAATTCCAAGTTCCTATACAGAACCAGGCCAGCATCTGTAGACCCGGAAACCAGCTCCTGTTATCTTGATTTTGGGAATGAGCTAATTCTGATAAGCGGAAACCACCTGGGCAGAGGACCTCCCAGTGGATGCCAGCCAGATGCCCACAGCTCAGTAGTTCTTCTGAGCTGCTGATATCTCAAGATATTCTGCTCAATAATGATGAGACACAAAGTTCCTCAGACTAATGAGCTAAGCTTGAGTCTGGGAGGTTCCTAATTGCATCACTAATACTCACTCCCTCTGATGTCACTTTGTGTGAAATTTTAAAGGCACAAAGGCAGTTGGGCATCAAAATCCCTTTGGAAAAATCATTAGAATTTAGGAATGTTACTCCAAATTGTACCAATTAAAATATCTCCCTTTACCTCTCTGAATTCAGCTACATCTGAATCAGGACCAGATAATATTAGATCCATCCTGAAACCAAAACATTTAGGGGCGAGAGGTGGATTAGATGTCCTAGTTTTGGTGACATCTCAAACTAATCTGCATCTCTTTGAAAGACAGAAATGTAAGTAAACACCATGAGTCACTTAATAAAGTGCAAAACATTCACTCATCAAGTCCTCTGTACCAGTCTGAAAGTAAACTTTTAATGTTAATATTTAATGAAGTAATGAGACGACTGGTATTACGTACTGGCCATATGGTGAGTAAGCGTGGCCAATTTTTCCTTATTTTCTTTTCTATCCTTTTTTTCCCCCTGTGTGCTAAGCAACTATCTTTGGTTTTCTTCTTAGCACATCTTACAAGAGATTTGCAATATGAAATTATATTTATTTTTAATTTAACTTCTAACTCTTCTGTGTAGGTGTACTGGCAAATAATACATGTAATCTATTCTTCACCTAACAAAGTAAATAGATAGATAAGGAAAGTTTGTGATGTCTTGTTTTGCCATCAGAGGAACAACAGCTGCCTTTTTTTGGGAAACATGTTTCTTCATAATGCCAAATGCCCAAAGTGGAAATTAACAATGGAAAAATGACATATTTGATTTTTCAGTACAGTGAATAATCACAATGATTCATAGACTCAAGTACATTGAAGAAAACTGCGTATATTGTACATATGTTCAGGGGGAAAAAAAGCTTTGGAACAAATGCATCCCTTGTGTGTTTGAAACAATGAAGCTGCAGCTGAATCCAGCTCTATGGATTCAGTGGATATTCAGAGTAGTCTTAGATCTTTGTTCATTTAGTATAGTTTAGAGTCGAGTATGCTTACCTGTCAATAAGCGAACGTTTCTGTAAGCATAAAACACAGATTACATAGCTGATGTTCACGAATGCAGAGTTAGACCCTAGCTGGCCGCAAGTTGGACAGGCACTGAAATATATTTTCTGAGAAGGAGCTAATCCTGGCCAGCCCTTCAAATGTTCAGAAAAAAATGTATATGTTAATAATATCTCTACCTTCTAAGAAGTCTCAGAGCAGTAGCTGTGTTAATCTGTAACTTTAAAAATTATGAGTTGTCCTGTGGCACCTTAGAGATTAAGATATAGGAGCATGAGCTTTTGTGGGCAAAACACACTTCATCAGATGAGCTGGAGTGGAAATACACAATCATAGATGATATAGATAAAATAGCAAAATCAGTTACCTGTCAATTGTAGGATCTAATTTTACCACCCAATTACAGAGAGAGACTGCTAAACTGGAGTTCGTTTGCATGTTTGACACTATCTCCATAGGCTTGAATAAAGATATTAACTGGTTAATGCATTACAAAGGCAATTTCCCATGCTTTTGATTTTCACATCAATAGCTATGAACAGGACACATCCAGCCTGCTTAACCAACGTTATTAACAAGGGTTCTACAATTGACAGAACTGCTTTTGCTGTTATATATATTTTGGATTCTGTATTTCCACTCAATCGTCTAAGATTATGTATATTATAGCGGACAATGGGTCTGTATTTAAGTTGATAAACAGTATCATATTCTCATACACAAAAATAGCTGGCTCATACTAAACCCAGGTAAGGCTGATCTGATGCCTTTTTTAAGAACTCTATGGGGAATGTCTTCTTTTTCTATTGAAAATATCCAAACTCCCCAACCCGCTTTATCAAACTGACAGGAAGCTTTGAAGTCAGACTTGAGTCATAATTAAACTAAGCTGATCTATCAGCATCATATTTTAAAGCAGGGCTTATTCAGCCTGCCACTTGACTGGAAGCTCTAGCGCTTGCTCTCAGACAAGGATCTGATCATAATGATCCTTGTTCCTCACTGCCAGAAATTACAGCAACATGCTGTACAGCAGGTGCTGAATGTGAAAGCAATGGAGAAGTTCTAACTCATGCAGAAATCAGTCACTGAGGTCCTCAATGGGACAAGCCACCTAAAGCACATCCTTATATTCCAAATCTACCACCGATGTTCAAACAAAGGCTTTTGAACTAACCTGCAGTGCCAGTGGAACAAGGGCTATCTACATCAGTAACTCTATCTCCATTTATGACATGCCTGCATAGTGGCACTCCTCTGGGATTACACAAAATTCAAGATGGACCATATGAGAACCAGAAAAAAAAAGCCTCTTTGTTCGAAGGGATTCTGTTGTGAAATAAACTTCCAGAATATAACTGCTTTAGAGCACACTGGAAAGCCTTCCTCACTGACAAAGTATTTTCAGCATAGGAAGCATTATGATACTGATGATTTTTATATAATGTATATCATTTTGCCAAGCTCAGCCTCTGTTACCCAGGAAGCAGAGAACTTCATACATTTTATTAGAGCTCTCTGTATGAACTTTTAATTTATCTGAGATCTGCTAAAATGTACCAGAGTGGTGGATGCCACAGAAAAACCCAACATGAAAAAGAGAAAATAAGTATGAGCACGTTTACTTAATATGCCTCACTTAATTCTATAGCACTTAAAAATTGTGACCACTGCAAGTTCAGTTCCATGACTGTACAATTACTAAATAATAAACCACACAAGCGCTTTCATATGAAACGTAAACTATATTATTTGAGTACTCTATGAACTTTTACTTCTGAAATTTTGCTTTGAAATCTGTTTGACTTATTTCCCAGTGAAATACAATAATATTAATTCACCAGTCATTGTTCAAGCCATATCACTTATTTAGAAGAAATCAACATTTTCACATTTGATGAAGGACCAGGTTCAGCAATTGCCAGTCAGGCCTGCCGATGGCGGGTTGGGGGGAGAGAGGGGAAGGAGACAAATAGGTGAATAGCCCAGGATCCTGGCAATTGAAGAGAGCCCATGGCCCCAGCCCCTGCAGCTCTGTCGAAAAGCATCAGTAGATTCAAAGATGCTTTTAATATTTCCCATTAAGGTTCTGGGGCTGGATTTACTCGCATCTACAGATACTTTCTGACAGAGCTACTGCAGCAACTGCTGGGGTTACTGCAGCTTTGCCCAGAGCAGGTATGTTGGGTCTGGGGAAGGGAGGCTCGGCCCAGCTTCCCTGGGGCTCATCCCAAGAGATGCCAGCCAGCCCAGGGCTCTTCTGACAGGGTGGGGAGACGGGTGCTTGGGGCTTTGCCAGGTGGGAGGGGGTTTGCGTACCCAGCTGAAGGAGGGGACAGGGGACCCACTGATTTCTGCCCTGGGTGCCAGAATTGCTGTCAGTGGGCCTGTCTCCAGTAGATCTTCCTGTAAATTCTCTGCCTCATACTGTTTCTTTATTACCCAAGACGGAAACAAGCTTTGTTTAAAACAGTGCGCTTCTGTTGATCTATCATTTGCTAATAAAAATTTTATTTAAAAGGGCTCTTACACCCGTTAGCTGCTGGAGTCCAAATTCCTACAACCACAGGAATGACATTATTTACAGACTTTGAAACGATTATCCCTCTAGGAAGTCTCTCCTACAGATGTACAGGGGTTTGTGTGAGTAACTTCTTGTAGATCTGATGTAGAGCACAGTAAATTCTATACATAATATGCCGCAACTGCATATCTACCAAACTACTAATCTAAAATTCTAGAATGCACTGGCTATTTTGAAACCAAAGCTATTAAATATCTAAAAAAATATTTTGAGAAGGCCATATAAGATTGATATTGTAATTAAAAGTGCTGAATACTTGAATTATTGAACAAGTTTCACAAAGTTCAGTATAAAAGCTTATTTTTTCTACAATTTGGACTGATAGAAATAATTTAGTTCATAGAGAACGACATGCTATCTGGCTATGTCTACACTACAAAGTTGTGTCAGAAAAAAGGCCATTTTTCCAAAAAAACTTGAGGAATGTCCACACTGCAATTGCATTCTTCCGGAAGAAAATCGAAAGGGAGGGGAGGTTCTGGCATTGGTAATCCTCATTCTACGAGGAAGAAGCCTTTTTGTGAAAGAGCTCTTTCACAAAAAGGTATGTGTGGACAGGGAAGAGAGAGTTCTTCCAGAAGAAGAGGAAAGAGGAAAAAGCATAGGTGCCCTTGTGGCCATTCCGTCCATAGCAATCACAGCTTACATGCGAGAGAGCATCCATTCAGTCTGTGGACTTTTGCAGTGTGGACATGCTCTTTCGGAAGATCTCTTCCAAAAAAAGCTTCTTGCGAAAGAAGCCTGTAGTCTAGACATAGTCTCCCTCTCAGCCAGAGAAGGGCATAAAGATGAGTAAGAACTGCTCAGATTGTAGTCTGGCTGAGAGGAAAAGATGGTAGAAAAATGGAACTACTCTCCCAATGACATTCCCTGTAAAATCAATGGAACTTCACATGGATATAAAGATTTGTGCACATCAGTGTTCCCTGTGAGCTGTGCAGGTGCTTGGGAGAAATTCAGATGCTGCCCAGCTGACTAGCGGAGCTCCCAGAGCTAGGTTTTGTATTTGTATTGGTGGTACAGATTCATACATGCCTTAGTGCACATACAAAACTGATTCTGTACATAGATAGAAAAAATCCACACATGGATGGAAAAAGATTAGAGGGAACATTGGTGCAGATAGACCTGTTTGGAGAATGACTCCACAGTTAGACTGACACACGGTTCCCTCACTATATCAATCAGAAGCCCTGATATGGTATTGACTGTATAATCTATTTCTATTGAATATCTAGGTGTCATAGCTAGCACTGGCTATGAGTCTACAGCATAGTTGGAGATTTGATGAAAAAGTTTGCCAGGCAAGAGTTTTAAGCACCAACACATAAATCAAACCAAATTCCTTGAGGATGTTATAGAAAAATGGACATCCTTTATCATAAATGTTTGCTGTACTTTATTGTAGAGAGGAGACATTGGGATTCTAATCTCATTTACAAAATAGATTGTGCTTTTTATGAATGTTGGAGCAGACTTTCAGCAGCACTTTCTTTTCTACCTGTACAAAGCTGTTTCACAGTTACCTTTAGCTGCCAGTTCATATGCCTCTGCAATATAGAAGCAGCCAAGAGCAAAAGGACCCTGCCAAAGCAACAAATGCAAAATCTACACGTCTCTACAGCTATGATGATCAATACCCTGCACAATGCATCTTTCAAGATCCCTCAGTCCTACATATGCCTATCACCACATATGGTATGTCTAATGCCACACTAACAACTATGTGGGTGAAATGAGATAATCACCGTGCTCCCAAAAGAACCCAGAGAAAATGATAAAAGACAAAGATACCTGATCACCTACTGGAGACCCCTTTTCCACAAAATGTTCCCTCCATATCTGACCTCTCACTCCTCCTCAAAGAAAACCTGCACAACACCTTTAAAAAAACAAGCGAGAGCTTAAATTCCTAACTTTGCTAGACACTAAAAATAATGGACTCAGCAAAGACACTGGATTAATGGCTCATTACAACCATCTGTAACCCAACAACCCTTCTTTCTCCTATGATTGTAGAGGTGTTAACTGCCCACTTCACCTTGAATGGTCTCTTGCAACACATGAACTCCTTATGCTTAACCATCTGTTGCACCTTGTATTCGACTCTGACACGGAGTCACTTTCCCAGACCTGAAGAAGAAATCTGTGTACATTTGAAAGCGTGTCTGTTTCTTCAACAGAAGTTGGTTCAATAAAAGATATTGCCTCACTCACCGTTTCTCTCTATTACCCTGGGACCAACTCAGCTACAAAACACTGCAGATTACGGCTTTATTTGAGCAAGCAGTGAAAGAATGGATTATAGTGTAAGTGACACTAGCCCAGTAAATTGTGTCTTCCAGAATAACAAATACCTCATCAATTAAAGCAGCAGGTGACATTTTGTATTATAAAATAAAAAGGAGCATGTAGTGGACATAACATCACAGGAGTTGTATCAATGGCAAGACTTAAGTGTGTCCCAACTGTCATAAATTCTTTAACATTACATAGAGGTGTTAAAATAAGAGATGTCAGAGATTGCAGATGTATGGACATATCCTCCTTTCTTTAGTTCCTATCCTTTGACAGCTGATTCAGCATTAATGCATTTTGTATTATGTATCATGTATCGAATCAATAAATCCTGTTTCCTAGCACCAAACAAGTGCAGATTATTATCATGGACTTTGTTTCCTAATTGCAACATGGAACATATTTTTGGAATAATGTGAAAAATTTCTGCCCTCCCCCACACCAGTGACACTGTGAAGCCCTTGGAGAATTTGTTACAATATAACTTTTTGCAAAGTATAGGGGCTACGACAGTTAAGGTTGCATCGTGACTTTGTTTTAAAAATTGACTTTAAGTCCTCTAAAATCAACATGTTTAGTCAAATTTTTTCCAATTTATGGTGCCCCATAACAGTGCAGGGTAGGGGCTAGTGACCCAAATTTAAGGTTATTTGAATTAAGGAAACATAACATATGACAAAACTGGCCATTTTTCAAAAAGTTTTAGTTAGTTCTCTCTCTTTTGGCACAGAGCTCAAACTGTTGATATGACATAGGTTATAATTATCTGTCAAGTTTTACTCAGTCCATGGCACCCACTAAATATGCAGGGAGAGGCGAAATTTGGAATGGTATTTAGGAACATGGAGATTTTTTTACAGTGCATATGTGCCAAAAAGAAAAAAACAGTGAGAGGTTTAGCATTCCCACCATTAGAGCTCAACTCTTGCAAGTGCTCGAAAACCTGAGCAGTTACTCTGATTGCTTTGAAACCTGCAGTGCCTCAAGGTGGTGTGGGCTAGCATCATACTCACAGGAACTAGAGCTCCTGGCCTAACACCTGAGGTCTCCACTCCCATCCCGGGCAATGGACTCTCAGACACCAGCCCCGCATGAAGGTGGTTACAATTTAAGAGTCCTGGATAGGAATTTCATTTTTGAGAGACTAATATTGTCCATTTTGGGGAAAGAGTCATGTGCATGCTTCCTGACAAGGTAAGAGAGGGATTTTAGGGGGTCCAGGAGTGGGGGAATATGGATTTGGGGGATGCACTGAGTCACATTTTACATAATGTGGTACATAGCATCCATTAGGTCTTTGGCAGACCACATAGTCAATAGTATTTAAGAACATACTCATTTGCTCAATCTGGAAGGATTGCAGCGGGCATGTGCCAATAAACAAGAAACCATGAGAGCTTTGGATTGATGTTTGAGAAGATCTGTATTTTAGTAGCCTTTGTGGGGGTGAGGGGAAAGTGGCTGCTTCCAAATCTCAGGGCAGATGAATGAGGTGTATGCAAAAAGACAGCGTAAGGGGTTGGAACTGATAGAGCAGGTACCTTAACCACTGACAGGAGTACTCATATTTCTTTCCCAGTGTGTGGATTCTGGGTGATTCCTGAATCCCAAGGTTGCAGAAGATCATGACGTAGGGATTGCTAACTAAAGGCTGATTGGGGTGGATAGACAGAGCCTGTGTTGCCATTATATTTTGCTCACTCTGCAACATCTACTTAAGTGGTTTACTTAAGAGGGTGTGATCCACCAGGCACTGTGGTGATTCAAGTGAGCAGAAAAGATATGGGCCTTATTCCTCACGTTCATTTCATACATCCTATGAGAGCAGATTTAGACAGCATCACAGATTTGTGCTGAGGAGCTGCAACACCATTCTCTGATTTGGCAAAGCATCAGAATAATTGCTACTGTGACAATATGAAAGCTGTTATTAAGTATTAGAAGAACATTAATTGGGAAATTGGAAGGCTCATAGCTGACTGGAAAACATGTACTATATCGCACAGAAATACCGCACATTTTGACCCGCCAGTGTTTCTCGGAGCTAGAGAACTGTATTGAACAAGGGAGGGGTCAGAAGCTCGCTCTCTCTCTCTCTCAAACATAAAATTGTGAGTATGTTGGACCAGAAGTCCTATCCATAACTTCTCTCTGGCCCCACCACAAATTCCACCCTCCAACTATTCTGAAATATGGCTGGGAACACCATTCCACTGCCACACAGTTGTCTTTTGATTCCAACAGCCCCGATCACTCTCTTCCCAGGCTGCTGCAGCCCCACTGCTAGTAGACTAGAAGGGTTGCGCCGGGCTCCCAGCTGCTGTCCCTCCTGCTCTGGGGGTCTGTCATCCAGGAACATCCATGGGTATGCCAGACCATGGATGTTGCCGGACAAGAGAATCCTGGATTTGGGAGGTGCAACCTGTATTTATCTACCAAGAGTGAAGACTTCAAGGAGATGCATTTCCTACACATCTGAGTGGGAGGAGGCTGCATACATTCGTGGGGTAGCTAGTTTGAAGGGGGGAACACAGTAGTGGGTCAGATACATGGTTGGGGATGTGTGCTCAAGCAGTGCTGGTGGAGTCCAGTTGTGTGGGTGGATGGGTGGAGTGGGGAGCACAGGCTGGCTCTAAGTCTATTGCAGGACTTGACATGGATAGCTCGTTAAATGACTAGTAATAGCTTTTCCTGTTCAAAAGCTAGGAAATTCAACGACAATGAAATGTTCTCATACCACAAACACCCCACAGCAAGTTCAGTTGCTGCCTCCACCATTCAGTGTAGGTACACCCAACACATAGAAAGCATCTGAGGGTATGCAAATAATTTCCACTGGCTACTGCCAGCTCCAGGGCAGGAGAGGGAAGACTGCAACTCCCCTCTCTTCTGCCCTTTAATTGTGTTCATTGGAATCCTATACGTAAAAATGAATGGGTTTTAAATGGAGAGGAAGAGCATGCTCGGTCTGAACATGGGATTTAAAAAGCCAGCCAGGCAGCTCAGTCTAGGGCTGAGGAAGGTGTACCCCGGGAGTGCCCAGGAAAGACCAGAACTGAGCTCAGAGCAAGCCAGTGAGCAGGGAATCCACCATGACTATTAGAAGGGACTGTTGCCCTGTGTATGGAAGTCTCCACACGGGGATGCCTCTGTATCAAATTGTGGCCTCTGACCACGTCTCTCCTTCCCCCCCATCCCCAAACACAGGGCATCTCGAGGTGTTACTGAAAGAAGGTACATTGAGTTTTTTACTGGTTTTCATAAAACTTTGAGTTTTGCTCAACTTGAGCTTCTGCAAGGGGGTGGCATACTACCAGCTATCTTTACCTCTGCACAAATGTGGGGCTTTGCCACTCCATATCATTGAAAGTCAGACGTTCCAGCTCACGAGAATTCTACACAGGGTATTTGAAAATTCCCTGGACCTGTTCTAAGACAAGCATGCAGCACTGCAAATGAAAGACCGTGTTGACTGGTGCAGCTCACTTAAACTACCAACTCATTTGCTTAGCATATTCTCTCCTCCTGATATCTACTTGCAGAGATGCATTGCCAATTAAACAAGATCACGTCCACAGTCTTGAGATGGCTGTAGCACTTTTGGTAAAGGAAAGGTAGAAATGGACCTGAACTCCAGCCTGCATCTGAACACTCCCCAATCTCGATCCATATTTTACAGCTTGAGCCTAATTCTAGTTAAAAGCATTAAGTGTTTGTAGTGATCTGTGTAAATCCCAAAGCCAGAAAGCTTAAACAGAAAGAAAATTCTCTGCTTCTGCTATAAGAAAGGGGAAATAGCTATTACAAACTTAATGTACATAATCGTTTTGTCAAAAGTGAGTTCTGAACAGCGTTATGTTGCATTCTTTGGAGTTTTAGACATTTAATTTGTTTTGAAAGTAATTAAATAATGCATTTCAACATAATTATGAAATACGAGCAAAATTATGAAAAAAATATAGCCTGGAGAAAATGGGCTACCCTTTGATAATAGGTAGTGGATTCAACTTAGGTAGTGGATCAAGATTAAAGGAGGGACTTGGACTCAGTCTAGAAGCATCTGGTTTTACTTTGTAGTTCTCACCCAAACATTCTGGACTCAATATGGAGCTAGCTTTATGAAACCACACTGAGCAATAGCTGAGCTAATACAGCTGATTGTGGTGCTAGGCTTAGGAGTACTTGGGAAACTGCTCCCCCCAGCTTGAAGTAGTAATAACAAACACCCAATATGTGTCCCTGGAACTAGGGATGTGTGTGGGGGGGGGTGTCGTAGCCCCTCTTGGCTTGAAGTAGTTTCCATTATATACAGGATGTAATAGGGGTGCTGAGAGCCATTGTACCAAATTGTTCCAGCACCCCTGCTCAATACATGGTTTCCATTATCAGCACCCCACTATAAAAACTGTGGCAGTACCACCCCCTCCCCCCCACGGGGACTGATTTTGTGAATGGTTCTGGACTTCAGCAGGTAATTAATTAACAGCCACAACTCTTTTGGTGCTCAAGTACTGTTGAGTTTTGGTAATTTCACTTTATTATGTAAACAGATGTTTGTTTTGTTTTCCCAAATAAGAGCATGCATGGTTTCATATTTCCAAGGAAACCTTAGTGCTGTTTACAGATGAGGAAGAAACAGCTGTAAAGGTAGGCAAGGAATTGAAATGTTAAGTCCCTAAAATCTGGGAATGGATAAAGTTTCAGGCAAGGGCTCATGGCAATCCTTTGATTTAAAGAGAAACCCTTGACAGCTTTGGGACCTGGCCCCTAGAGGTGAGAGTGAAATCTGGCAGAAGAGTTACAGGGGAATGCCACAATTTGACGTGCACTTGTAGCCCCTGTCCCACATTATGACAATTTACTGAGCTAATTGCACAGGTCTTATACTATGACTGGTTATTTAATACTTTTATATTCACATTTCTGCGCAAATATCTCTGTTGCTCTTTCTGCTTCCCAAAGTGCTTTGTATCATGCTAACAGCTCCTTCCCAAAGACCTAACTTGTTTGAAAAGGAAAGGAATGTGTCTTTAAACATTGCTTAATTTAGGCCAGATTGTATCTTTAAGCCACTGGCTACATGTGGTGATATATCATTTACCATCCAGCCTGTGGCTTAAAGATGCAATTTAGCCCAAATTATTTTATGTGGGGGACGGGACATAAAGGGAAGGGTGAGGAGTGTATTCCAGTGGGAGCCCTGGGGAAATTCTGGCTGGCACAATGAGCATCCCATGGAGGGGGGAAAGAAGAACAGCATTGCCAAATATAGGCCTGCCACCTCCATGACTGGGTCTGGACCTAATGCAGATGGGGGGAGGGAGAAGACGCTTTTCCTTTCCCCCACATTTACACTGGGCCATTTACAATCTGACTCTGAGTGTTTAAAATCCTTCATACAAAGCCAATTTTAACCAGATTTAACACTGTTCACTTGTCCGCAAAGTAACAGACATGGCCTCACAGGGGCCTATGGAAAAATATAAGCAACATACAGTTCTTCAGTTTTTCATGCTCCTTTGCAATTGTTCCAGGACCTGAAATATATTGTTTAAATATGTACTGCAGTCAGTGCTGAGCAATGCCTCCCCACGGCCACTGAACTGACACCTCTGAAAGTCCAGCAGATGCTATAAAGTACACAGCAGATGAGCATTTTCATTCTATGTATTAGGTCCCCTTTTTTATTGATCTTTCTCTGACATCTTGCAAATGCTGGAGAGCTATTCAGCAATTCTACAGTGATTTTATAATACTCTCCATACTCAACTCCCTTCTGAAGATCCACTTCTTTTATGAAACCACAGCAAGCCTCTCCTTTGTTGCAATAAAATTGGAGGAAAGTAGTATTAGAAAAAGCAAAACAAACCTCTAAAATGTGTTATATCTTCTGTGTAGCGGTCACACAGAGTGCCTCTATATTTGTATCCTGCATAACCCTGTGCATGTTGTTGCCGCACAACTAAAAATAACTAACAATAATAATTATTAATAATAAAATAGATGACTGGAATTAATAAAAACATATTATATACAGTATCTCTCGGTCATGTGGCCTGGGTGAAAAGCTGTAACAAGGAAACAGATGAAGACTGCAGCTGGTAGGAACAGCTACAGAAGCAGCCCAAAGTTGGGACTGCTATACTAGAGTTGACAGAATGAAAATGGGCACCAGGGCTACCCCTCCCCACAGCACATCCACCCAGGCCCAGAACTGCACAGAGGAGATGATTTTCACTCTCTCTCAAGGAAACTGAGGATTGAGTTGGTGCCTCGCCTTGCCCCCTTTGTGGACTTAAGTGAACTACAGAGGAACCAGTGAGAGATATCAGATGCAGTCAAAGCAGAGCCCTCTGCACTTTCAGACAAAACTCTACCATTTTGCCTGGACTACCTGTGCCTTGAGTTGACAGGCTGCTTGCTCCCACCGTCTTTCCCTTCCTTCTCCCTCATAGTTTCTTCCCTCCACAATCTGGCCCTTCTACTCTTTTCAACCTCACCATGTCTCCCTCTTCCCCTTCCTTCCAGCGTCCCTCTCCCATCATTTTTCTTTCCATTTAGCTTATCCCTTTCTGAACTAACCTTCCACCCGCCCCCTCAAAAATTGGAGCTAAAAGTATGTTTGCTGCCCTCACATATTTAACTCTGTCTATGTAGTCTATTCTGTCCCTTTTCCCAACTGATAACTGACTTGTCTATTTAGACTGTATGCTGTTGGGGCAGGGACCAGGCTGTATTTATAATTTGCATAGCACAATGGGGCTCCATTCTTGGTTGGTTCTTATCTCTAATCATGTTAATAAGTGACCAATAGTTTTTCAATCATAACTTAAATACTGTAATTTCACCACAGAAAATATTCCAAGACATTCACATGACTGGTGTAAACCTCAGTTTATCTACATATATATCACATTAAATTCCCAACTTCTATGAAGTTTAAGTGGAGTATATTAATAAAAAATGACTGAACATTGGCAATGTATGAAATGCACGCAAACAGTGTATTTGGCACACTCTAGGTTACACAGCCATTCATGTTACTTGTGTAAATTCAGTCTTAAGAGCAAGGGAAGCAGCATTTTACCTACAAAAAACAGCTAACGGTTATGAATTAACAGTTCCTGTAAGAAAGTTTATAATACATACTAATAAACACTATTGAAGCTGACAAAGAGATGGTAGCAATCTCCTATAAAATCCTTTGCCAAAACAAATGAAAAAAGCCACCAAAGCAGATAACATGTGGATGTAAGCAATCTGACTGTACTTAAAATCCCAGAGTATAAACAAGTTAACTGTTAGCAGAGGGACAGTCAAACATTCCGCTAGCTTTGAATAATTGAAACCATCTTCTTTAAAAAAAAAATCACCTTCAATTATCAGAGGTGGGGGAAGAAATTGGCAGATGTTGGCAGCATGCCATTAAAATTTCAGTTTCATAGGTTGTAAACAAAGACTCCTGCAAATAGAATTTTTATTTGCACAAGGTTGAAATTGGTCAGTGACAGCTCTCCCATGCCATAGTACTTTAAAACAGCGAGGCTGTCCAATAGATTTTATTTGACATTTTTGGGTTAAAGATATACTTTCTGTTAATTCTATAATGGGATTATTCTCTATGATACGAGCATGAGCAACATTGTAGCTGACTCACAACGAGATTTTTTAATCCACTCATACTCCACAACAGACACTTAGAGAATAATAATGATGCATCAGGAGAATTTAGTTTAAAACAAATTACATTTTAAGACTGTGCACAATCAATGAAAATGTACCACATTACACCAGTCCAATTACATATCGCATTTGCAAGTTACCCGCAGTCAATCCCAATGTCAATGAACAGCATTAGTATATTACCACTGATAATAAAGTTTTTGCAGTAACCTGAAACATCAGAAAAAAAGCACCTTCAAAGCAAGTGAATTCAGGGTAGCATTAACAAAGTACTTCTTTTTTTCAATTCTACGAAAAAAAACAGTATAGTTTAATACAGTGCTGGGAGAAACATGGAGCAATAGAAATAATTCTAACCACATCTAAATCAATTCTTTTAGTAGTAGCTAAATAATTTTAATCAGCAAAACTGGCTGCAGCCTACACAGCTGATCAAAGTCAGATGCATAAAGCAATATGAATTTTAGAAAGTACAGGGGGTATCAGGAGAAACAAGAACATTAAATTCTACAGTGAAATGTAACAATTAAAAAAGAAGATTGAATTAGCCCTTTCCTAGTAAATCCAAATGACAAGTATATAAAATACAGTATAGCATTTCCAATTCTTTATTAGCTGGCTCACAATGTGAAAAAATACTTTATATATGCAATCTTAAAAATAGGTTAAGTCTCTAATCTCCACAGCAAATGACAAGGACAGGAGCAGGTATTAAGGAAACTGGTTTAAAGAGAAAGATGATTACAACACTCATTTACACATAATTACACATGGGGAAAATCACCCTTGTATGTAGCACAATACTCAATACAGTCAAATGAAAGGAAATAGAGAAAACCACTAACATGAACAGCCATAAAGCATGGTGCAAAAGCACTTAAAATGTTTTTAGGATGCTCCAGAACAAGAAATGAGTTAAAGTCAAATAAAAATTTTTTTTGAAATGGGGAGTAGGGTGGAGTGAATATTTAATCAATCAATTTTCTTTCAAGTAACTGACAGCCATATAAAAAGAAAGAAGAATCACTTCTCACCAGTAGTCCCTCCTTAGGAGGAGCACCTAATAACAGCTTCCATACAAAAAACGGGTATACAAATTAATTTCCACTTTTGTCTCTTGCAATTACTGTACTAAACAACAACTGCTAACATGATAATCTCTGTGTTAAAATTGTCAAGGTGTCATACATTACATTCAATACTCAGAGAGATTTTATTTTTGAAAACATTATCTTCAGTCTGCCTGAGAAAATTAAACATACAAATCAACTCTCTGTCAATTTAGCAACTTCCCTTTTGCAGGAGGCTGGTTCAGCCCATGGTGCAAAACCTGCAGCCACGGAATCCCCAAGATCTGAACCTCTACAGAATCGCTCCTCACCCAACACCAAAGTAACTGGGTAGTCGGGGATGGTAATGATACTATGTGGAATCAGGGTAACGGGTTCCCTTCCTCTTCCTTCTGTTGAACAAAGAAACTGCAAATCATTGAAAGTAAAATTTTCAAATCTGTCTAAGATCTTCTTTACAAAAGTGAAAAGCCCAGAAAATCTACTGAGGAATAGCTCAAGATGAAGCTTATTTCGTGAAGTGGGTTTTACCCCCAAAAGCTTATGCCCTAATAAGTTTGGGTATGTCTACATAGCAAAGTTATTTAGAAAAACAGCCGTTATTTCGAAATAACTTTACTAGCGTCTACACAGCCAAACAGCTATTTCAAAATTAATTCAAAATAGCGGAGCGCTTATTTCGAATAACGCCACGAGGAATAACGCCAATTTCAAAATTGCGAATTTGAAATAAGTGCTGTGTAGACACTTATTTCAATATAGGGGGCCTCCAGCCCTTCCCAGGGTGCCCTGGTGGCCACTGTGGCCACAACCAGGAAAACTCCTCTCCTCCCCACACTCCCCGGAGCCCTTAAAGGGGTAGAGTCTGTTTGGCCACAGGGCCTGTGCCAGCTCCAGGCCTGCCAACCCAGAGCTAGCAGGCAGTGCCCCTGACCCAGCTGCCAGCATAAACCAGCCAGCCAGTGCCAGCCAGCCCTCCACCGCTCCCCAGGAGCAGTCTGTAAGCCAGGGGCCAGAAAAGGCGAGCACCTTCCTGGTCCAGTGCCGAGATCATGGGGTATGTCTACACTACAGCACTAATTCGAACTAACTTAATTCGAATTAGTTAATTCGAAATAAGCTAATTTGAATTAGTGCATCTAGACCTAAAAACTAATTCGAACTAGCGTTTTGCTAATTCAAAATAGCATGTCCACATTGAGTGGACCCTGAACCGAAGTTAAGGTTGGCCGGAACCAGTGCCAGCAGGGCATCAGGTTAGGGCTTAGAGCATGGAGCTGCTGCCTCAGGCTAGCCGAGGGCTGTGCTTAAAGGGACCCAACCCCCACCCCGGACAGACAGTTCTCAGGGTTCCCCGCTTGCGTGTCTAACTCGATGAGGGACAGCAAAGCAGTCCTGTCTTGGAGTGCCCTGAGTGCCCACACTCAGCACATCACAGCACTTGGCCATCAGCCCGGCTGCACTTGCCACAGGCTGCCATCCGGGGGGGGTCAATCGGGGGGCTGTCAGGATCCAGGAGGCCCTGCAGGAGAGCATCCACCCCGAGGAGCCCGCAGAGCCACCCCAGTCCTCCCCATTGGGGGCTCATGCCCCATTCCTCCCTCACCTCCTTCCACTTACCCCTCCCTAGCCCCCCTTCCTGATGTAAAAAATAAAGGACACGTGTGTTCAAAAATAGAAACTCTCTTTATTTAACAAAACTGTGTGTGGGGGGGGGGATTAACCTCTGGGGAGACTGGGAAAAGGAGGTGGGAGAGAGGGTGGGAGAGGGGAGGGGGAAACCTGGGAGGAGGGAGCTGGAAGGGGGAAGCCAGGGGAAGAAGGAGGAGGGGAAGTATAAAACTATGGTACGCCATATCTTCAGTACTGTGTACAGATGTGGTCTCCTAACCTCAAAAAAGATATTTTGGCCTTGGAAAGGGTTCAGAAAAGGGCAACTAAAATGATTAGCGGTTTGGAACAGGTCCCATATGAAGAGAGGCTAAAGAGACTGGGACTTTTCAGTTTAGAAAAGAGGAGACTGAGGGGGGGATATGATAGAGGCATATAAAATCATGAGTGGTGTGGAGAGGGTGAATAAAGAAAAGTTTTTCATTAGTTCCCATAATATAAGGACTAGAGGACACCAAATGAAATTAATGGGCAGCAGGTTTAAAACTAATAAGCGAAAGTTGTTCTTCACACAGCACATAGTCAACCTGTGGAACTCCTTGCCACAGGAGGCTGTGAAGGCTAGAACTATAACAGAGTTTAAAGAGAAGTTAGATACATTCATGGAGGTTGGGTCCATGGAGTGCTATTAGCCAGGGGGTAAGAATGGTGTCCCTGGCCTCTGTTTGTGGAAGGCTGGAGATGGATGGCATGAGACAAATCGCTTGGTCATGGTCTTCGGTCCATCCCCTCCGGGGTGCTGTCCGCTGTCGGCAGACAGGCTACTGGGCTAGATGGACCTTTGGTCTGACCCAGTACGGCCATTCTTATGTTCTTATGTTCTAAGCTCAGGGTCGGGGGTCTCACTGGACCAACTTGATTTTCATGCAAACCTGCTCTGGGTGTTCGCATGTGGCCTCTGGTGGCCAGGCTGGCAGCCACGCGGCTGTAGACGGCTGCGTTCCTGTGGCTAGTGCGGAGATCGTGGACATTGGAGGCCTCCCCCCAAACCTCGATGAGGTCCACGATCTCCACACTAGACCAGGCGGGCGCCCGCCCCTTGCGGCCCCGGGCAGGCTCCTGGGAGCTGCCAACCTGGTCCTGGGAAGAGGCGGAGGGCTGGGTGGCAGTGGGTAGCTGGCTCATGCTGTGCCAGGTGCAGGGTCTGCTGGCTGGGTGCTGGCAGGCTTGCAACTGGCACAAGCACTGTAGCCAGACCGTGCCCCTTTAAGGGCTCCGGGGCTGGGAGGGGGGCAGAAGAGTTTCCCTGGTTTGGCCCAGAGTGGCCACCAGGGCAAGCTGGAAAGGGCTAGCCTCCAGCTAGGTCGAATTAAGTGGCTACACAGCCCTTAATTCGAACTACTTAATTCGAACTAGGCATTAGTCCTCGTAGAATGAGGTTTACCTAGTTCGAATTAAGCGCTCCGCTAGTTCCATTTAAATTCAAACTAGTGGTTTGTATGTGTAGCCCCTATTGCTTTGTAGTGTAGACATACCCATGGACCTCATTGAGGTTTGGGGGGAGGCCTCCAATGTCCATGATCTCCACACTAGACGGAAGAATGCGGCCGTCTCCAGACGGATGGCTGACAGCCTGGCCACCAAAGGCCACATACGCACCCAGGAGCAGGTGCGCATGGAAATTAAGGAGCTGCAGCAGGCCTATGCCAGGGCCATAGGGGGGCAGCTCCCAACCAGGGGCAGACCCAGAGCCCAGCCCCTATTACGATGTCCTGGACCGCATCCTGGGGGGCCCGATGGTCTGTGCCCCCCAGGCGGTCATCGACCCTGGGGCAGAGGGCCCAACCCATGACACCGAGGAGGACGACGGCCAGGAGCCGCAGCAGCCTGGAGGGAGCGTGCTGTGCATCCAGGACCCCCGAGCTGTCCCAGCAAGCTGTCACTGATGTCATCTGAGGCCGGGGAAGCAACAACATGTGAGTGCCATGACTGTCCCCTTATACGGCGGGAGGGAGGGGGGGGAAGGAGAGGAGAGGGAGACCATGGATCACGCAGCAGCCTGTGCATCTGCCGTGCCACCCCTGGGCACATGGCCCCAGCTGGCTGCCACACAGGGGCCTTGGCTTGTTACCCACACGAGTGTATGTATGAAGGCACATGATGTGCTCCTGACCCCGGGGTGGGACACTGCACGATGCCCTCCCTCCACAAGGCCCCTCTACACAGAGGCAGGGGACATCTCCTCCCCCCTGCCCCAGCACTATATACAGCACAAGGGCATGGATGCAGTCCCGGGCCAGCTCCCACTCCCGGGGATAGCAGGACGTGCCGAACATGGCCTCTGTGCAAGCACATTGGCTCCGATGGTGCGGAGACCTGCTGTCCTCACTATGCAGAGGGGGGCTGGGCTTCACCCACGGAGTCCCCAGGGATAACTGAACACTTCTCTTGTTTATCCACAGGTACAGCAGCTGCGAGTGCAGGGCGCACCACCCTGCCCAGGACAGCCTCCCGCACCCGGACCAGCAGGCTGACCCGTAATCAGGAGTACCACCAGTGGCAGCACCTGGGGATCCTGCGAGGCCAGCACCACACCCTGGAGCATTGAGTGCATGAAGACCTGCAGCTATGGCGGGAGAGCTGGTGGGAGCTACTTGCCCAGGGCCATGCCATCTCCGACCACCTGCAGACCCTGGTGCAGAGATTGCTGCCTCCTGCCACTCCAGCCCCTGCTGCCACCCCAGCTACTCCTCTTCCTCCCACTCCTGCTCCTCTTCCCGCTTCTTCCTCCCGCCCCCCACCTGCCCTACCCTCCATACCCGCTCCCCCCCAGGGATGCTGAGGCCCCCCCACCCACAGTGCTGGGAGACAGGTGGGACAGCAAGACCCCCAACCCTGAGCTTCTCCTCACCCTTCCTCCCCTCACTTCCCCCTTCCAGCTCCCTCCTCCCAGGTTTTCCCCTCCCCTCATTCTCCCCCCCCCCAGTTTTGTTCAATAAACAGAGTTTGTTTTTGTCAACACATGTGTCTTTATTTAATGGGAAGGGGGGGTTAGGGAGGAGTCAGTGAAAGGATGTGAGGGTGAAATGAGGCACATGTCTCAAGTGGGGCACACCAGGGAGATTTTAGTCCTCCGGGTGGAAGCTCTCCCGCAGGGCCTCCTGGATACGGACAGCCCCCTGATGGGCCTCCCAGCTGGCAGCCGTGCGGGGCTGCGCGTACAGGCCAGCTAAGTGGTCGGCCCCTGCCATCCAGGCCAGCAGGAAAGCCTCCCCCTTCCTCTCACACAAATTATGCACCACGCTGCCACCACGTGCAGAATATTCCACTCGGATAGGTCCAGGCGGGTGAGGAGGCATCTAAAACGGGCCATCAACTGGCCGAATGCCCCCTCCACCATGATGCGGGCCCTGCTGAGCTTGGCATTAAAGGCCTGTCGGGAGGGGTTGAGGTGTCCCGTGTAGGGCTTCATCAGCCAGGGTTGTAGGGGATAGGCCGCATCCCCCACTAGGCACACAGGCACATCCATGTCTTCGACCCTGATGTGGCGGTCAAGAAAGAAAGTCCCGGCATGCAGCCTTTGGCACACAGAGGAGTTGCAGTAAACCCATGCATCGTGTGCTTTGCTGGACCAGCCCATGTTAACGTCCACGAACTGGCCCCGATGGTCAGACACAGCCTGCAGGATGACTGAGAAGTATCCCTTCTGGTTGATGTACAGGGAGGCCTGGTGGTCCGGGGCATGGATGAGGATGTGCGTCCTGTCAATTGCCCCCCCACAGTTGAGGAAGCCCAGGGCGCCAAACCCCTCAATCACTGCATCCACATCAGTGAGGCGGATGACTCTGCACAACAGCACTCTGTTGATGGCCTTGACCACCTGCAGAGGGACACACAAAACCACCAAGAGTTACTGGGGTGCCAGGGTGGCTGAGAGTGCTCCTTTCCCGCCACTGCCCCGCAGCCCCACTCCCAGGAGCAATCCCCCCTGCAATCCTGACCACCGCGGACAGTCCACAGTGCAGGTGGGACAGAACAAACCCTTCCGTGGAGGGGACTTGCACCCCCTCCCCCCCTTTTCCTTAGGGCAGCCCATCCCGTCCTCGCAAACCCCCTCCTGGCACAGTGGCCGGAGATTGCCATACCTGCATGAGTACTGCTTCAACGGTGGATCTCCCCTCACCGAACTGGTTCCCCACGAATTGGTAGCTATCCGGCGTGGAGAGTTTCCAGAGGGCGATGGCCACACGCTTGTGGAGGGGAATGGCGGGCCTCATGTGCGTGTCCCGTTGTGGCAGAGCAGGGTCGAGCCACTCACAGAGCTCAAGGAAGGTGTCCTTCTTCATCCTGAAGTTCTGGGTCCATTGTTGGTCTCCCCAGCACTCCAGGATGATGTGGTCCCACCAGTCACTGCTGGTGTCCAGATGCCAGATGCGGCGGGACACGCTGGTGTCCAGGAGCTGCAGCTGCTCCTCCCCGTGCCCCAGAAGGGTCCGGAGGATGGAGTGGGGGTTGGGCTGCAGCAGATGCTGCGAGGCAGCCTGCAGAAAGCGCAGCCAGGCTTGCAGCAACACGTCCAAAAGAAGCACGAGAGTGCCCAGGGGCAGCTCCAGCTTCATGGTGCAGAGTGCTGTGGTGTCCCGAGTGAGGGCAATCAGAGCATGCAGAGAAAAAAATGCTTTGCTGTCCCTCAGCGAGGTAGGCAAGCAAGCGGGGAAACCTGAGAACTGGCTGTTCGGGGGGGGGGGGGGGTCCCTTTAAGCACAGGCCTCAGATAGCCTCAGGCAGTAGCCACACAAGGTAACTCCTGACCTGATGTCCTGCTGGAACCGGTTTCAGCTGCCTTTAAATGCAATTCAGCGTCCAATCAGTGTGGATGCGCTATTTCGAAATAGCAGAATGCTATTTCAAAATGCATTGTGTGTAGACGCGTTATTTCAAAATATCTTATTTTGAATTAACTATTTCGAAATAAGATATTTCGAAATAACGCTGTTGTGTAGACATACCCTCTGGTAGTCTCTAAGGTGCCACAGGACTCCTCGCTGTTTTTACAAGAGGAACTGTTATTCCACATTAGATCTCCACATAGACACACTTATTCCATACTAACAGCTTTTATGAAGTTTAGGTTTATTCACTTTGGAAGTTGACTGATGTAATCTGCAGAAAGGGACCCAGTGAAGAATCTGACTGAGTGTTACTTCAGAATAGCTATTGCACTAAATTCACAAACTAATTATTTCCCCGCATAGATGATCCCTAAGGGTTTATCTACATAGCAATGTAAGCTCAAACTCAGGCAAACGTCTAAACCTTGTTTGGTCTACACATGAACTGTGGTAAAGCAGGACCTCAGGACCATTCAGGGATGGCAGGACTGAGCCTAAGGCAAAAGCCAGTATGCAGGCCCTATTGTTTTTGCAGTGTAGACTTGTTCTGATACTCAGCTCAAACCACTTTCTTTGTTGAATGCACAGCCAAGTTTGGCAGACAGTCACATTTTCACAGAATGCACTACAAAGGGTTAGAGTGGCCACATTTTAGGAGGGTGCTAAGAAGTCTAGTGCAGTGTAGATGGTGAAGGTCCAGGTTAGGACTCAGGGTTCAAGAATTCCTAACCCAGGGTTACAAATGATGTAGATACTTGCATCTTAGATTAACAAACCCAGGGTCTGCTCCTAAATCACTTAAGTATTTAACTTTATCCTGTTAACTTAATATTCTCTCTCACACACATAGCTCAGGACACATTCCTCATGGCCTCTCCTACATGTAATGACTAGCTGAAATAGCACTGCTGTGTAAATGAGTGGGAAAGTCAAATACTGTATGTTCACCTTGAATTGTGTGTGGTTTGATGTGTTTGGGATTGGTCCAGCTGGAGGTCACTATTTTGCTTCTCAGTTTATGTGGACTGTTCTAATGTGTTGGTTTTTTTTAAGAACTTCTTATTTTAAAACAATGTTTGTAATATCAATCAAACCATGTCTCAGCATATCAACCACACTGTATCACACTTGGGTGACATGTTCGTATCAGGGAAAAGCTGTGTGCTTAATTCCCACTTTGCTGTAGATGCAAAAGCACTTTTGGAACTGCTTAATTTTTACCAAATCATTTCATATTCCAAACATATATTCTTAATACACGGACTTGGAGTTTGTGAGTGCTAGGTTTGATTATCCACACACATTTTTCCATATGACTTATTGTTATCCATGTAACTTTGGCTAAAAGGATATTTGGCAAATTTTAAGTGCCTCATTTTTTAAGAAAACAAAATGGTCTTGCTAGTAATAATATAATTCAAAATTACTTTCTCTGTTATAATATGTGATGCCTTTTTATTTATTCTGAAAGACCTATTTTCCAACAGATAAGGTATGTCTAGACTGCATCCCTCTGTCAGCAGAGGGATGCAGATTAGGCAGGTCGACATTGCAAATGAAGCGGGGATTTAAATATCCCCCACTTAATATGCATAAAAATGGCCGCCATTTTTGCCGACTCAGCATTTTGTTGGCAAAAAGCGGCAGTCTAGAGGGGGTTCTGTCGAGAAAGAAAGCCTTTTTCGACAGATCCCTTATGCCTCCTGCAAGGAGGTTTACAGGCTCTCGACAGATCCCCCTCTAGACTGCCACTTTTTGCCAACAAAATGCTGAGTCGGCAAAAATGGTGTCCATTTTTATGCAAATTAAGCAGGATATTTAAATCCCCACTTCATTTGCAATGTCGACCTGCCTAATCTGCATCCCTCTGCCGACAAAGGGATGCAGTCTAGACATACCCTTAATGTGAAAAGGCCTTACTATAGTTTTGCATAGATGTGTGACTCTCTTGATTCTGATTTGCATAAAGTCTGTGTATATGTACATTGGCCCATGCCAGTCTGCAGCCTATCCATGTTAGTTCACATGAAGAGAAAGATACTGAGAGTAAATTATTCCATCTCATTGTGTTATGACTTGAGCACCTGAAATAACAGTCATTTAAGTAGTTCCTAAAAAGGAGTAATTGTATGAACTGGACATTTTGCTGGAAATGTCCCTTTCTGCCAAATCATGCGCCTCCTGGGACTCCCTTCTGAAAATGAATACTCTGTGTGGAACAATCCAAAAGCATACTAGATCAATGTTTCAAACCAAAACATGCTCTCCTTGTCATACATTACAGTAAGCAGGTACAGGTCTGACTAAGATTCCAGAGAGGGAAATCACCCATTCATTAGCAGAATAATTTACCCTCCTTTTCTCTGAATTCTTAATTATTAGAATAAACCAACTGCATTAGGCTGGAGGATATTCAATTACAGTAAAACTCATTAGAATCTCAGTGAGATAGTTAAATTGTGATACTGGTCAACTTCTAGAAACAAGGTTTCTGAGAGGTACATGCTGTTCTTACACCTCTTCTGCAAAGCGCTGGCTGAAATCACCAATGTTAAAGTTTGTTGTATTTAAAGCCATGCCCTTATTTCCATTTGTAAATACTTAGCAATTTATCACCACGAATTGAGCCCCATAATATCAAACACTGATTTTGTGCCCTTAGGTATCTACAGTAAGAAATGGACCCTAAGAGAAGAATCCTAAGGCCTTTTTTTTTTTAAACATACAGGACACCCTGCTTCATATCTCAGTTAAAACCATCTTTCATTTTAATAGTCTGAACAGGAAAATAATTTACCCAAGCTATCCACACTAGCACACAGCTCTAGTAACTATCATGTGGCCTTGTTGTCTGGCACCTACTTTGAATGATAACGTAACTCAAGAACTTTTTCACCTGCAAGAGCATCTTAATTATCCAGCAGGTGACATGAATGTTTTCAAAAGATAAAGTCTGTAATTAAGTGGTTGCCAAACAATACATTTACTGTCACTGAAGGTCAGTTCTCATACAAAGACATACTGATACTTAACTTTGGGGGAATGGGTAATCTAACTCTTAACAGGTCATTCATTTACTTTGCTATAGGCAAGTGCAGACTACAAAGATACTCCATGTACTATAAAATGGCCACATTAAGATAAAGTTTAGGTCTTTATTTTCTCTCCCTGAAAATAAGTGCAGACTATGGCTGTTGTATAATAACTGCATTAGCTAGAAAAGCCAGTTAGTTGTGCTAATCAGTAGGCACTGAGATAGTATATTTAAGAATACCAGACAAGCTAACAGCAGTTTTTAAGTAGATTATACATGTCTTTGCTGATTTACTAGTGGCCACTGAAAAGATATTTCTAAGATAGGTTTAAATAAGGTGTCCAAAGTGGACTGTATATTTTCCCAAAACACACACACCATTGCATGAATTTGGATTGGTTCCATGCTGGATGTTTGCACAAATGATGACTAAAGGATGACACAGAGAAGCATAAAAAATGAGGAGTAACGTTAGTTCGAACCAAGGGGTTTGGTTCGAACTAACGCATCCTGGCACGCACTTCCTGGTTCGGATCAGCTGTGATTCGAACTAGCGCGCCGGCGAGATCATGCTAATGAAGCGCAGGATATTTAAATCCCCGCTTCATTGACTATTTCAAATGCCTGCATTTGCATCCCTAATTCGAACTAGGGTACAAGTGTAGACATACCCTAAGTTTCCCATTAAATGTAAATTCTTCATTTCAGCCAAATTTGGTGGTAGGTATTTTCATTCTTGGCTATAGAACTGGGGATTGAACAGTAGTATGTGATTAGAGATGCTTTCTTACAGCACAGAACCTTTTCCACTAGTTCAGGAATAGGGTCTTCTTGCTTTCAGTGTTCTCACTAAACTGTGCATTTGTGCAGTTACACAGGAGAAATCCCAATGCTCCTCAGCTGAATAGCACATTATCCACAGCTAAGTTTTGTGTTTCGACTGGTGGTGCACATTTGCATGAACCTCACCGTCCTTGTTGTCTGGTCAAAGAAAAACCACTTTAACGGTCCTTGATTTCTGGGCAATAGGACCCTTACCAGGCTGGGAGGAAGTGGGGTAAAGAAAAGAACAGAGACAGACAGGGAGAACTAGTCAAGGAAGTAAGAGGGGCAGGTTAGAGGGTTTCAATGGATATTCTAATAAAAGTAATATTTTTTGTTCACCTGCTATGAAGAATGCCATATACTAGCTGTTCCCATGAGCATAACTAAAGCTTATCAAAATGCAATTTCTAACCCCTTATTTTAAAAAAATATATACCACAAAATACTGGAAGCCATGAGAAGGGATTACAAGTAAAAAAGCACAAGAAAGAAATTAGGAAACAGAAAACATGCAAGGGTGAGAAAAGCGAATTAAAATTGGGGAAAAGATAAACAAAATGATTGAAAAATGGGGGTGACTTCAAAAAAAAAAAAATCAAGAACAGAGATGGGGAAAACAGACCAAAAAACACAACAGAAAACAGGAAAGCAGCAAAATCTCAATACACATGTTTTGGTGACCTCGTTAAAGATTTTGCAAGCCAGAAGTTCCTTATGTCACAATAGATAAATAAAAACAAAAATAAAGTTTTGTACTCCTGCGCCACACACACAAATAGATGCTGATCCCTGGCCTCTGGTGTTTAAAAACCTGGTATGTATCAGCTTTTTAGATGCTGAAATAGTTCATTCATGTTGAAACATGGGCTGGCTGGCTGCTGCTTTTCCACTGAGAACAGATTGGATTTCAGACTCCCCCACTCAGTTACACAAAGCATTTCCATCAGCTGGAAATGTTGTTCAATCCATCTTGCCAACATTTGACCTATGATAGTTTCCTTTGGAAGGTGAATCCAGGATGGATCATGCATGGATAAGCAATTCTCCACTGAAAGCATGTCAAATAGATGAACAGCCTCATATGAGTCAAGATGCAGCAAATGTATTGCTAGGGAATGGACATTTACTTAGCTCTACTCTATATGAAAGTGAGTAATAATCGCAGACACTCTGTACTTCCTCCAATCGATGCGTGAATAGAACACACATTCTATTCATTTTCCAAAATAATACAGGAGAGTGCTATTTAGACAGTGTTTACACAGCATCTAATTTAAAGAATGTAGTAGATTAAAGTAACTGAAAAGTGCATTTGTTCTTACAGAATAAAATGAAGAGGTTGATTACTAGACCAATAATTGGCAGTCAGTTACACTGTAACTATTTGCTTGAATATTATAGCATCATAGCTATTATATTATAAGAGGAGGCTTTAGCTATTTCAGTCCAGAAACACGAACTTCTATTCCTTCACTACTGTCAGCGAAACAAGATGATTTTTGCAAGTATTTTCACCTTTGTATGTGAAGTAGAAAACGAAGATCTTTCTCAGTTAACGTGGCTGGCAATCACATGGCAGCTTGTGGCTACAGATACCATGGTGGTACTTACTTTAATGTCCTATCTATAGAATTCTATAGGTACATTCATATCCATTAGATCTCTCCACACTTTTTTTTCCCCTCTTTCTGAACAGGTCATCTCTAGCCCAGTTTGGAGGTCTCTCTCATTTCCCAAATGGCCTGCTGGCTTCTTTGTGGCTTGTAGCAATGAAAGCCGCCCATAGGCTGGTTATACCCAGCAGGCAACACAGATGTTGTGCTGTGGCTGACGGAGCAGGACCAAGGCCAAAGACATTTTCCTCTCTATACCACTCACCATGAATGGTCTGACAGCATGTTTTCCTTATCTCCACTGTGTCAAGTATGATGAAAAGGTTACCTTCAAAAGTCAGTGCATGACCTTATGGGCTAAGTACCTGCAGCTTAAAAAAGAAACCTGTATACCGCAAGACATTTTATGCAGTTCAGTTCCAACTTTGCCATGATTTAGACAGAAAATGATATACCATTCCTAATATAGCTAATTCCAACACCATTCCTAATTCCAGACATACCTACAAAGGCTCCAATGTTCCTCTTTTCTTAGATCCAGTGGGGAACCATAACATAGAACTAGTCAATAACAAATCATGTGGTAAATATTCGTAAACTTTGGGAACCTTCCTCCCAGTATTCAAAACAAAAATTGCAAAGGGATATTAAGAACCAAATAACACATTTTTGATCCTCCATTGTTATCTTTTCTATTTTGTTTTCTCCAGGTCCCTGTGCTTCCCTTTTGATTTTCTCTATTTTGCATCTCTCCATTTTCTGTTCTTTTTGGCATTCAATTTCCTTGCCTCCATTTCTTGCCCTATATCAAGTTCAGTTCAATAGGTGGCTACTAGTTAGAAGTGCAGAAACATTTAGTGAAACCCTTTGCCTGCAGATCCTGCTGTGAATAAAACTGACTTGGATTAACACAATATTATTACTCAATTTCACTCACAGCAAGTGCCACAGGTAAAGCATGGCAGAAAGAAGGAACAGTGTGACTAAATATTCAGCCTCCACTGCTGAATGACAGCAGACGTCCATTGGATGACAGATCTGTTTGCAACCTCCATAAGCAATCACCTGTAACCTACCAGTAAGTTGATTCCCTGAGGTTGAAACCTACTGAGTGGAACATGTGAGGTACATAAGATCTCTCTTTGCAAAGCATTGCCTTTTATTTGCAAAAAAATGTGGGCCACACTGTTGTATTTAGACCATAAGACTTCAGTCCCACTCATTAGCAACGATAAATCTATATGTGCAGAAATAAGTAAATGTTGGCACTGTCACAACAATGAAAAGCTCATAATTAAGCACCAGTTATCTTTCCCTTAAAACTGTTTCTAGAAAGTGCATGCTTTCAAATGCATTTGCACCTTTAAAGCATTAAATCAATACTGCACAGAACTTGTACCAAACATGTATATCAAACCTATGCCTTTTTAAAAATGTTCTAAGCCACTGTTGGCATTTATAGGTCGATTATAAAAACTTACCATGGACCAAAAATACCACAGTGCACAAAGTGACAGAGGACAATCCTCACGTGCACAGAAAGCAGTTGTGTTCAAGCAAGCAGAGACACTGAATCACAGACTCTTTTAAAACTCTCAGAAGACTCCCGTGGAGTTCTCTCTTGCCTTAAGTGAAGGTTCAACCCTCAGAGCACTCACTGAGATTCTGAATGTCATTTTCTTTGCTACATGAAGTTTTGATCTCCCTTCATAGGGGCGCACAGAAACAGAATTTACAGTGTGTGCATGAAGCCAACGAGATGATCCATATCACGTACCCACTGGGATCATCCCAAATATGCCCTTTCCATGAATAATGTTCACAGGGGGAGTCCCTATCCAGAGTCATTTCATCATGCTTGATTTACACAAGATTCTCCTTTCCTAATCAGAATCACACTAAGCACAAAGCACAGTTCAGCAGGTGGAGCAAAACACACTGAGACCATCTCTTCAGCTCATGGGAAATGACTCTTAAAAGAGCAGTAGTAGCAGCTCTTTAACTAATGCATTCCCAGTTGAAAAGTAGTCCAGTGTATGGAATCATTTCAAAAATGTTAAACTCTTGGTTGTTCCGAACATGGAATTAGTCATTTACTTGAAGTACCATGTAACAGTTCTAGAACCAATAAGCAGAGACTTTTTATGTATTTTTTTATGCTCTGAAGTGTTTTGCATGCAGATCCCCCGTGCCCTACCGTGTCATGACTGCAGAACAGCAGCAGATAGTTATCAGCTCAGCCCTAATTAATTTACTCCCAAATGAGTACTGTGCTTGGAAGTGAATAAAATGTAATTTCATCCTGAAAGACCACATCACACAAATGGGACAACTCTTAACCTCACAAATTTGCATCAATTATGTAACTATGGGAAACTGGATTTTTTAATAAAAAGAAACTTAATGCTCAAAAAAAATTGGAGCCCTACTGCATACCAAACATATTTGGATAAAACCCTGCTAAATTATTTGTTACTGAACACATTATAACCACCAAGAAAACAACCGTTCAAAATGTTTTGGTAATGTCTCACATATAGATGCCTCAGAAAAACTCATATCACATCACTGGGTACAATGGTTTTTAAGTAGCCATTTATGCATGCATATGCGCACACGCGTGCACACACACACTCCTAGTAGTGAGTTTTGAGTTTCACTGTACTAGACCTTAGAAACAAATCTACTCCCAAAACTGAATTTTCTAAATCTAAGTTTTCTAAACTAGTTCTCTCATAACTTTCCCTGGGTCAAAATACATGCCTGTTTGAAGGACAGTACAAGGCCTATGAAGTCCCCATTTAAGCCTTGTCGTGAGGTGATTCACTCGCCCCTCTCCCAGGGGGAAGCTGCCGTCTCCCTGTTCTTCTCGGGACCATGACTAACCCTGCATATCCTGCAATGCAACTGTGGTTATACACCCATGCCCCTCTCACCAGGGCTGTGAGTCCTAGCAGCCAGAGTCTATAATAAACACTCCTCTCACCAGGGCAGTGCGGCCTAGCAGCCGGAGTCTGTGGTCAACACCCCTCTCAATAGGGCAGTGCGGCCCACCAGACAGAGTCTCTACTCATAAACAGCTACTGGCTCCCCACCCAGCTCGGGGATTGGGGACTCTCCCTATTCCGCTGGGTCCCAGCCCAGGGCCCTATTAGCAGTGCTCCACGGCTCACTCAGCAGGGAATCCCACCACATCACACTGAGAGCCACAGGCAACAATATCCCACCCTGGGCTACTTCATACCAGTCTCCACTGGCCTCCTTCCAGGGTCCTTCTTCCATATCCTCTGCTGCAGTGTTGGTGTCTCACTTGCTGGTTTCCAGGGGCAGTTCACTTGCAGGCGCTCAGGCAATACCTGCTTCCTCCTCAGCAGCCAGCCCAGACTGAGCCTCTCTCCAGGCTTTTATACCTGGGCTGCAGTCTGAGCATGCCCAGCAGGACTGCGGGGGCAGGGCTTCTTCAGCCAGGTGAGTCTGGTTAAGCCCAGCTTTCCCAATGCTGGGCTGGTACACCCCATCACAAGCCCTGTAAGTCCTCTCCCAGGGTATGCCTACACTTGCACCCTAGTTTGAACTAGGGATGCAAATGTAGGCATTCGAAATAGTCAATGAAGCGGGGATTTAAATATCCCGCGCTTCATTAGCATGATCTCGCCAGCTCGTTACTCCGATCAAGAGCTGTTTCGAAAGTGAAAGTATGCGCCGGGACGCGTTAGTTCGAACCAAACCCCTTGGTTTCAACCAAACCAAACCCCATTTTTTGAGGAGTAACGTTTGTTCGAACCAAGGCGTTTGGTTCGAACTAACGCGTCCCGGCGCACACTTTCACAGTTCAAACTAGGGTGCAAGTGTAGACATACCCTCAGATACTAGCTCTCCTAAGTCAAATGGCAAAACTCCCATTGATTGCAACAGGCTGTTCTGAGCTACCAAAGGAGAGAGTCACTTCTATTCAAATAGTACATGTTCTCCCCCACCCCTTATTAATTTTTCTAAGAAAAATGCAGAATCAAATAAAACCAAAAATGCAAAAATTCAATAACACTAACATCAGAACAAAGAAATGCTAACATATGAGTGTATGCTCTAGGCATTTACATATTGTAGTATCACAGCTGTACCCCTGTGATTCCAAATTTTGGTATGCTTTGTTGCTGTTACATCTCTTTCCTACCAAGCTCTTTGACAATTCTTTTAACCCTTCTGGATAAAGTGGAAGTTGTATTTGATTTTTATTTCTTGGAATTATGCATTTTGCTTTTAACAATTTTTTTTTCAAGCAAGCATCTCCATTTTAGAAGAGGGTGTAAACCATAAATTATAATCCAGAACAAATCTGGGTAAGAAATAATTAATCCTGTAGGTTGAGCCTATTTCTCCTACGCCCCCACTAATTTTTGCTGTCTGTGAGAACATGTAGGATTATTATAAGGAGCAAAGTTTGTTTGTTGTATCTTTCTAATGTTGCTTCAACAAATTTTGTCAGAAGACCCATCAACTTTTCCTAACGTAGGAGGAAGCCAATTACAAAATCTTGGAATTTACTTACAAGTGAATATGAAGATGAAAGGGAGTTATCCAAAAAAATTCAGCACTTTTGGTAACACCAAATTTTGACAAGTACAGTAAAGGCCTCACTAAATAAAAACATGATTTATACACACTTATATTAAAATACTGATATGAACAAGTTGTTTTACTTTCAAAGCAGATTTGGTTAATGCATTTCCCCACAATAAAAGAACGAGGGGTCACCAAATGAAATTAATAGGCAGCAGGTTTAAAACAAGTTTTTCTTCACTCAGCATACAGTCAACCTGTGGAACTCCTTGCCAGAGGATGCGGTGAAGGCTAGAACTTTAACAGGGTTCAAAAAAGAGCTAGATAGATTCATGGAGGTTAGGTCCATCAATGGCTATTAGGCAGGATAGGTAGAAATGGTATCCCTAGCCTCTGTTTCTCTGGAGGTGGGTGACAGGGGAGGGATCACGTAAGGATTACCTGTGATCCCTGTTGTGATTATCTGTTGTGATCCCTCCCTCTGGGGAATCTGGTATAGGCCACTGTCGGCAGATAGGATACTGGCCTAGATGGACCTTTGGTCTGACCCAGTATGGCCATTCTTATGTTCTTATGTAATGCATGAGGAGAGAGATGTTGTATTTCAGGTGTATCGCCGCCATATTACACAGTAGCTTTGTCAGATAGTCAGTGCCTGTAATGTTGCAATAAACTCCATTAATAGCATTTCCCAAGTTGATAATGTCTGCTCTCACAATGGTCAAAGGTGGTGTATGACATCATTCTCCTGAGTTGAGACCAACTGCTTCCCAACATCTACATGTGTATTCTCATCCTACAGTCTATTAAAATATAGATTTTTTTTAAAAAAGCAGCAACTGATACCCATTTATAGTTATTTCTATAATAATAAACACCCCTACAAATAATAAATAAATTGGGCCAGACTCGAGCAGAGGCTTCCAAAGGAACAGTGTTTGGCTAGTATAACATTGCAGCACAGATTCTCTCATTGATGGGGTGGTTAAACATTGCTTCTTTGAAAGTCTTTGCCTGATGCCAGCCTAATCTGAATTGTTTTCACAGTCAGAAGTCCTGCCTCCGGATCACAGATAGTTGCACATGATCACACAGGATGGGGCCTACAGCTGAAACTGCAACACCTGTGTAGTAGTGCAGGCAGTCTCGGAAGAAGAGGCTGCAGCTGTTTCCAATAGCAGTAGCCCAAGTTGATCAGGGAAGATGAAGAAAAGGAAGGGGAGAGACAATATTAATATGGCCTTTAGCACTGAGCTTCTCACTTCTTCCCAGAGCTGCATCCCAGTTGTACTCTCAGATAGGGTTACCAGGTAGGTTTAGAAAAAATACCGGACACACTTGATGGGGGGGGGGAGACCGGCCGGGAGGGGGGCGGGGCTGGCCAGGAGGGGGCGGGGGCAGTGCGGCTGGCCGGGGAAGATGGGGGGGCGGCGGGGCTGGCGGGCAGGGGGTCAGGGCATCATGGCTGGCCCGGGGAGATGGGGGAGGGGTCGGGGGCAACGCGGCTGGCCAGGGGAGATCAGGAGGAGAAGAACCGGCTGGCAGGAAACAGGGGTGGCCGGGAGGGGGTCAGGGGCAGTGGAGCTGGTCAGGAAGGGTTGGGGGAAGTGGGGGGGGGCAGGACTGACCCAGGCACATGCAGGTTCCGGGGCGCTGTCAGTCCCGCGCATGGTCCAGAGAAGCGCGAGTGAGTCCGGCTGCAGCTCCACCACACGCTCAGGAGCAGGGACAGGACTTCTCCTCCTCCCCAAGGTGTCAGACGCAGCCAGGGCTCCCAGCGCCAATCGCGCCCCGCCTCCCAACCACTCCCCCCGCCCCCGCCAGGCTTCCGTACGGCGCCCAGCCAGAAATCCAGGAAATACCAGACATTGCACATGTCCGGTATTTTCTGGATTTTTTTTTACTGGACAGAGGGCCCAAAAACCGGACTGTCCAGTAGAATACCGGACACCTGGCAACCCTACGTCCCGGAACCGTTTTTATGGTTTCTTTTTTCTAGTGGTTTCATATCTCACTAACATTTGCCAGATGACATACATAACATATATTAGTAGCAGATTAGCCACAGTAATGCTTATTTGCCTATGCAATCTTTATAAACTCCAGCCATGCAATCCCTACCCAACTATTTTCATTGATCATCTCTGAATTCCTTTCATTTTACAACTTTCTTATTATCAAAATTTATTGTAGAAAGACATCCATAGTATCTATTCCCTCTTCCCCAAAATCTATGTGGAAGGCAATACAGTTTCTCATTTCAAAATCCAGAGTTAAAAAAAAAAGTTTTTGAAATATGTCAAACCCTCATCTATTGTCACCAATCTGAGGTTATGTCTACACGGCGGGGTTTTTTTGGTAGAAGATATGCAAATGATGCACTCATTAGCATAGCATGCACTCTCATTTGCATATCCTCTTCCGATCCTTTTTGCGGAAGAGATTTTGCCATTAAAAAGCCCCGTGTAGATGGGGGCATTTGTCAGAAAAAAAACCCTTTTGCACAAGATCCTGTAAACCTCATTTTTTGAGGAATAAGGGATCTTGCGCAAAAGGTTTTTTTTCCGACAAATGGCCCCCTCTACCTGGGGCTTTTTAATGGCAACACCTCTGCCGCAAAAAGAATCGGAAGAGGATATGCAAATGAGAGTGTGAGATATGCTAAAGAGCACTTCATTTCCATATCTTCTGCCAAAACCCCGCAGTGTAGATGTAGCCTGAATGTCCTCCCCGTACCTTCCTCTGGGAAGTCAGGGTGTACAGTGCCTGCCCCTGTGGCTCCATAGAACACTTGACAGCACCGAAAAGATTCCTCTAAAACAAAAAGAATAGGAGGAAAAACCAAATATTTCAAAATGAAGTTTATAAACAGAAAGAAATTAAATCGAGGCAAGAGAGAAAAGGAAAAAAAACCCACGGGATAACATTTTAATGAGGCCTCACCTCCATGCCTGCATAAGTCACTAGATTTAAGAAACAAGGAGGGGTCTTAAGCTAACCTATCTTACCAGGGTGAATTTCTCTCATATTTAATTATTTTTCTCAAAAAGAGGATCTATATTTATTATAGACTCCAAATGCTTTTTACTCTGATAATTCTGCAGTTAAGAAAAAAGGAGAGCAATAATTTTGTTCCCATGACAAACAAAACCCTCCTTGCCTATCTACAACGTAGATAGGAAATCATTTATCAGGATTCCATACCAATCTACAGACATTACTTTGCCTTGGGTTTTCATCTTGCAAGCAGTCATTATTTTTTCATTTCAAAGCAGATATAGAAATCAAAATGCTTCATTTAATCATTTCACAATGCCTATTAAAATAGTACCAATTCATTGCCACTATACAAAGACGTTAGCAGGAAACTTTTGCCACAACAGATCTTTTGCATAATTTGTTCTATCCAATATAGTAGGGCCACAAGTAACAAGAAAGAACTCATTAACCGATACAATATATGTGGTGCAGACATGTTCTGTTTTAATTTTATTGAAAAATTACAATTAATTTGGCAACACACCACGCCACCACAACTAATGTCATACCCAATTAACTTTCCCAGTTAGCTTTTCCATAAACAATAGCAGTTTGAATAATTAAAAAACTCAAGGGGTCATGGTAATGGGGCATTCACCCGAGGACACTAATTTACAGTGACACAGGTAACCCCTTTCTATATTACCTCGCAAGTTTGGTAACAACCACTTGGGGAGCTAATTTCTATGTCACACAGAAAGAAGTCATTTTGATTACCTTCTAGCTGAATTATATTCATTTTGTTTTTAAGAATACTTCCAATTTTCACCATCATGTATATTAGTCACTTGTTAGCTAGATTATCTTTTGAGAGATGTCATAACCAGTACCTTGTCATCACTTGCCACATTAGATAGACTTCAAAGGTAACTTGTCTGTTACAGGCCAAGTAAGCAAAGCTTTCATTAACCACCCACTGATTCTTACATGTAGAAACTGTCCCGGATTCACAGCTTAAATAGTAGCATGTGCAGAGCAATAAATGGTTGATCAAATATGAGCTCAGCACATTCTCTCATGCAGTCCACAAACATATTTAAACAAAAGTGACAGCCATTTCCCTTCAAAATATTTAAGGCATCTACTTCTTTCCAATGGACTTTAAACAAATTAAATCTAATACTGCATGTTATATTTCAACATGATACAGTATATTCCTTCTCCTTGAGGATGGGAGATTTACTTCCAGTATTTCTTTCGTAAATGAGACAAAAAGAAACAATACCCACAGAAGCATTAGAAACAAAACTGAAATTGTTTACAAGGTTATATTTAATAACAAATTAATCAGGACAAATGTCAGGAGCTATTTCCTCTGTAAATTGACACAGCTGTGCCAGACCATAGTAAAAACTATATACCACTTGGTCTGAGAGACCAAACGGATCACTCATCTTGTCACGCCAGCGAAGATTTACAGCAGTGTTGATGCAATCAACTTGTTCTACAGAGAACAGCCATCTGCCTGGGTCTACTGTATGGCTAACTGATCATCTCTGAAGGTGACAATATGGTGAATAAAATAGACAGTGCATAGAAGATATAAATAGAATTAGTGGTGCTCTCTTTGTCAAGGGTTTATAATATAAAGTAACTTACATCTATTATATGATTTTGGCACTGGCACTGCAATAATTATGTAGATTTATAATTAAATATTTAGTTCAAGTGTCAAAAGACTGACATCATCCCCCATCCCAAACCCTCAGGCCCGTTAATAATTTGTTACTGAAAGATCACATTTCCTATTCAGAACATTGTGCAGTTCAATATTATAGAACAGCTTTCTCCCCTAAGTAAGTTAGTTCTACAGACAGGCCTCAAATTCTCCCATCAACTGGTATTACAGACTAGAAAGTTCTATTAATCAAAAACTTTCCAAATTCCCTGGGAACTTCAGAAATCTAGTGAGGTATAAGTACTGAGTTCCCTTGATTACTCAATGGCCACTAGCTTCCTGACTGTGGGGTTGTCTACATAGTGCTTATATAATTAGGCCCACATCAGGGGACATAAATTCCAGTGCACATTAGAAGCTCCTCCATACATGTTAATGTCTCATGTGCCCACATTTATGTGGAACTATGGAACTTTTACTATGCACCAACAGGGTTCATACGAGCCAATTACTGTGTGCCATGCTGGCATGCGTTAGAACTTACACCTCACTCATTTGGACTAACACACCATACAGACAAGCGCTGTGTCTGTCCAAGAAGGATTCTGCTACCACAAATTCTCTGACATCTGCTGCTCTCAGAACTCACCTTAAAAGAAGCTCCAATCTATAGGGGGGGAAGAGAAGCTGGGTAAATTAATGATGAAAGGTCCATGTACCTGAAACTTTCCCAACTTTGGTTGAGGCCCAATGTTTCTCAGTGTTAAATATTTCTCAAAGACACATTTTCTTACTTATGTTATATGTATCTGCTTTTTTTTGTTTAACTTTTGTGGTTCTCTTGAGATACTTTTAAAACCTTTTTTTTCCTTCAGTCAAGAGGACTAGAAGCTTTGTTTATTTTAAAATAAAGTTGAGATTTTCATGCATATCACATGACTCCAAGAGCTAGAATTTTTTTAAAAAATCATGTAAGATGAAACTTAAAAACACTGATAGACTTTCTTAGTATGTGTACACACCCTGCTTAGGACTATGGAACCAAACAACAACAGAAATATTAGATTTTATTTAGCTTCTTTAAAAACTAAACCTGAATAAAATTAAAATACTTGATAGTGTTCATTTTCTAATCATCAGCCAGATTCAAAATAAAAATCTATCTTCAAAATCCAACGTACTTTATTTTGCCTACAAAATTATGTTATGAAACAACGTAACAGGATGGAAAGATTCCATAGATTGTACCATGAATATCCTACATCAACATCATTGACAGCAGCTGTAATGGGAAATACCTACAACACATGAGCTGGTATTGTGAACCCTGTTAGCAAGACGAAAACTGGAATCTTCCAAAATAATGACTGTTACAATCAGGGGATCTATTCTGGCACCATTGCTTAAGCAACTTCCTTTAATGTTCGCTCAGTGTCTATTTGGTAGGAAAACAAAAAGTAGAATTCAATATTTCAGGGAGCTGGGGGAAAAATTAGAACATAGCTTAACTATCTGTTCGCGTGTGCAGCAGAATGAAAAATATCTCATTGCCTCAATCCTTCAGGCAGGTTAAATAATCCTCTCCAAAGCTGCATGTGAACATCTTCATTATATTAGATGATATTCACTGCTCAGATTAAATTTTGTAACATTGGAAATCACCTACATGCCTTTAAGATCCTTTTTAATTACAAAAGGCTACAGTTTCATCTTGGCTTGGGGGAGTCTATCTTGACAAATGACAGCTCAATGATCTTCGAATATAACATTTAAAATATAAAACTGTTCCTTATTAAATTAACTTGAGTGATATTTAAATGGTTTAGCAGAATATGCAATGGAATTATAACTAATAAATATACTTTTTATTGGCAGCAAGGATTAAAGAAGATCCTTTTGAATGAAAGATTATGCATATACTTAAATTAAGATACCTCCCTAGCCATAAATGCCATCATATTTTGTGTAGCAATTCTTTCCTCATTTCAACGCTCATTTTACATTTAGGGCCTAATTCTGTCTAAAAATTCCATTAACGGGACTTATACATGTTTAGAGAAACTGAACAATAAAACAGGAAAATAATGTTTCTTTCATCAAAATAGTGGTATGTCCTCCTGTAATAAATACTTTCATCCCCCAACACAAACATATCATCAAAATCAACAATGAATTGACGCAGATAAAATTCAATAAGCCTACCCTCAGAGTACTTATACCAGAAGCTCATTTTAACAATCACTTCAGCATGGCAATCATTAACATGGGAAGAGTTTATTTTCTTTCTTCTGTTTTAAAAGCTAAATCAGGTTGGAACCAGCTGTCACTCAGGTGATGAATACAAGCTGCCATCCATTTTAAACAGCAGTTACAGAATTTGAGTTTGGAATTAATTAGTATTTAGAAAGCCTACACACTACATGATAATACTACAATATAATCGTAGTCCTTTCTTGCAAATTAATATATCTATTAAAAATGAGCAAGGACACAATACATGTTGTAATTGCATCTGCTAAACAAAGTTTCACAAATCACAAGGTTCCAGCCATGATGCAACAAGCTGAATGAAGCATTACCACAAATAATGAGCAAGGATTCAACATCCAGTTTTCCACTGTGTTCATAAATACACAGTTGAGTGCATGTGTAAAGCACATGACAGTCTACCCATCTGGTCATAGGCTTCTCCTCCAAAGTGGAATTTCCACATTTTAAATGGCAGCTTTGTCTCTAATGTATTCAGACAGGCTGGTTCCACACAGGAACACAGAAAATTCCCCTTTGAGAGACAGAGAACGTGTGTGTGTAAATTAGAAGTCAGTGAGGCCTACAAAGCACCTGAGATCCTTCTCAAAACATCTTCAAAAACCAAGGCTATCAGCAAGAGCTGTTTCATCAATACTTCAAAGTCTAAAAAACCTGGTGTAAAAATGACTTTCCCTCATATATGTTATTTGATTTAAATTCTGAACATATTTTAAAAAGTATAAAGATGATTGATGTCAGAATTTTAATGATGTGTAATAAGTGGCCATCTGTCAGCAGCCAAGGGGTAAAAAAAGAAGCAAATTATTATTCCCCCAAAAGAATAGAAATATTGATGCTAATTAAAAGGCACATCATCATTGTCTGGAAGCAGCATTTAAACACACTAATCAGACAGCACTCATCCACATCCAGTGAAAAAAACAAGCAACAAAAAACTGTCATGCAGATATAAGTGTTTCCCCAAATGGGTCATTTGAGCTATAAGTGCTGAATTGGTACTGCGGTACCATACAGATCTGAATACATCAAATATTAATTGGACGGTGAATCCCAGAATTGGGTAGCCAGTTGAACCCTGACTGGAAGTATGTGGATAAATTCCTTGGTTTTTTTTTAACTAATGCCTTTACAGACAATCTTATTTCACAATTTAACACGTTCCCCCTTTGCAAGACGTACAAAGAGGGAACATGTTTAAAATGTGGTATTTCCTCAAAAAATAGCTTTATTTATTATATTATTCATATTTCTCATCTTTCAAACAGAGTCCCTGGGACTAAAAAATAGTTGACATGCTGATGTCATACAGCAGAATTCAAACATATTATTTCATACTAAGCCATCATAAACATTAGTGGTACAATTCATTGATGTCATCTCTGCATACTTCTTTTTTGCTAAACATAAGGGAGCTATGCATGTCTTACCTATGACTGACAAATATATGCACAAATCAGCACAGTGACTTCCATTGGCAAAGTGTGTTTGCAGAAGTTGTTTTCCCAGTGCAGGGCTTTGGGAATTGCCTAGCTGAATTTACAGACATTGCCGTTCCCAATGCTGAGAGCTAGAGAGAGGGGGTTCAGTCTGCTGCAGACATTTTTCTCTGGGGTCTACCTTTGGGATATCAGTCACTGGTACAACAGTAGTTATTAACATGTTCATAGTTCCTTTCAGTGAAAGCTCTCTAAAACCTTTATAAAAAACAGCTATGGCCCAGATCAAAATGAAAATGACTTTCAAGTGGCAACCTCTAACTCTCAAGAGACTGCCCTTTGTGCAATGGAACCCTGAACCTCTGGACTTCCTGGGGAGTGAAGCAGTTTCTAGCATTTTACAGGATTTTACAGAGATATGAATACAGACCCAAGACTTTCACTCAAAAGAGTGAAGCAGAAATTTGACGACACAACTCTTCCCTCTGCTTCTCCAATGCTCGAAAAACCTCATATACATGCTTCATGCAGATGTTCTTTCACCATTCGATGAACCTGACACCCGATTGAAACAAACCTATGAGGTCAGTTACCACAAGTCCATGGTGGAGCAGAAGAGAAATGGAATAGAGTCAGACTAGTGATAGAAGAAAATAGGCCAATGGGAAAAATAAGGCTGCCTGGCAATGTTGGGAAGGGAAGAAAGGTGGAAGGAACCAGAATTTGTTGTAGAAAGTCAGAGAAAGGAAGGAGCAGCTGGAGGAGAATATGACCACCTACAGAACAATGCAGGATATCCAACTGCAGGATGTAGAATGAATGTTCAGAATGCAGACTTTCTTAGTGTTCAGCAAACCACAATCCACCACCACCTCAGACAGCAGTGTGTAATGTCTCACTTCAAGGGCAATGAAACCACAAAATAGTTAGTGTCTTCATTCTATTAAATATTAATTCATTCAGTTTAGTCTATTTTAATACCTTTCCATCAGCACATCACAGAGCAAAACCACCACTGTTTCCCTCTGTAACCCACGCAATTCAGTCTTGGCCATCAGCCAAACACATATATTTCTGCTTTTACACTGGGCTACCTTTCAGGTGCAGTCATTTTCAGATCACCACTTCCCACAGATATGACCTTCCTTCCTGGTATTCCCTCTTATACTTCTGATTACCTAATTCCAAGCTCATAGCTTGAATCTTCAGTGCAAATACTTCAACCATTCTAGAATTTTCACTGACTCAAATTCAATCTGGTACTGTTATTATTTCCCCTTTGCCCTTGCACACATGGACCTTCTAGATTCTCAATGACAAAATATTAACCCTCCATATAATTTGCAGTTCAAATAATTTGGATATACTTTGGATAAATCATCTGGGATATGGGGGCCCTGAACTCAGCTGAACCACTGAATCTTCTGAAGGTCACCCCATGCTTTTTGGGTTTTTGTTTGTTTGCTTTATTTTCATTTCATTCTATTTCTTTTTACGTTACTCATGTTAAACAGTGAGTACAGATGCTAGTTAGTTTCACCTCTAGATTTTTCTTTAATTAGAACAATGCTAGACTCTTTGGGTTTAAAAATCAGCAGGGACTCATTTAAATTTAAATAATTTATACATACTTTTTAAACATACAGCCTACAGAGAGAGAGAGAGAGAGAGAGAACAGAGACAGAGACAGAGAGCGAGCGAGCACAAACATAATTTTGGAACACCGAGATGTCTCAGGTTTCCTTAGTTACTTTTCCCAAAATCAGAGGAGGAGTTTGAGAGTAGGGCTACGTCTTCACTGCGAGTTCTTCCATCAGAAAATATGCTAAGAAGGGACTCATTAGCAAAAGTCATGAACTCACTAGCATATTTTCTGCCGTTTCTGTTTGTGTAAGAGGTTTTTGCGCAAAAAGAAACAGTGTGGATTGGTTTTTTTGCTCAAAAACCCTGTTTTGCACAAGATCCTTATGCCTGTCCTGGATAGGGTTGCCAGGTGTCTGGTATTCAACCGGACAGTCCAGTTTTTGGGCCCTCTGTCCGGTCAAAAAAATCAGAAAATACTGGACATGTGCAATGTCCAGTATTTTCTGGTTTTCCAGCTAGGCGCACCAGGCTTCTGTTGGGCACCTAGCCAGAAGACCTAGCCCCTGCATGACTGAGAAACAGACTGTTGTGGCACTGGGTCTTCAGATAGATCACTGGCAGAAGATACTTCCTGCCAAGAGAGCCAATCCTCTTGGAGGTGGTGTGCAATCTGAACAAGACTACAGGAGAAATGAGCTTGTGTTCAATTTAAGTTGCAATAAGAGGCTTTTTACCTTGTCTATGAGTTGTGCCAGGACCAGTCCACTAGTAGTGACAGCTAGCTAGCTAGCTAGCTTCCTTCCTTCCCTTCATCCCTTCCCTCTTTTTCATAACAATATAGTTATTAAACTTCTTTAATGAGCTAAATCTAAAAAGAAATATTGCATGAAATTGTGGGGGATAACAGACATTTATCATTCTCCCCCTCCCCCCATTTCCAAATTCAACAATTGTGGAGGAGAAAATCTGTATTCTGAACTGAAACCATTAACATTAAAAAGCAATCAATGAGGTTTTATTACACAGGCTCTTCAACATTCATCTTCACTGCTATCTCATTAATGTGATCTGAAATGTTCAGTGTTACAAGATAGGGATGCAATTTAAAATCCTTTTGCAGAAACAAAAGCTAAAATCTATTGACAAAAACCTCAGATCATACTGAACACCCAAATGATTAACTCCTCTAATGCATAAAGTTTTCAAAATGGTGGAATCTAGGCCTTCAGGTACTATGGCATGGGCCAAGAACTTAACTAGAACTGCCTGTCTCCATTGGATGTGTCAAGGCATACAACAATGGAGCAGTGTTGAGAGAGGGAATTTGTAAAGATTAACTGAAACATGATGCATATGTTCAGTTAAATAAAACTTACAAAACAAGAGACATTATTTTCTATAGGGTTTTTTTTTTAAGATAATTCCTTAATGCAATTTCTTTTAATATGAAGAACCAAAACATGACCATTTGTTATCAATAGCCAAAGTTAAATATACCATTAACTATGAATCACAAACATATACAGAGCCATTCTCTTACCCAGGAAGCAACACATGACTGAACTGCAGATGATAATAAAGTGAAGGAAAAATATTCAGTCTATTTCACTGTAAGTGAACAAGTCCATGCATAATACACTCCCTACCTATTCCTGCTATACAGTATGAGTATTTTAAATGTCTCACATGATGGGTCTCTTCTAATGCATTTAATTAAAATACCACCAGAAGTCATAATAAAAAGGATTGAGGATTTTTTTAATATCCTAAAACCTCAAGCTCTTGCATTATGTTCTGTTGAAAAGGAAATGAAAAATGAAGCCACATTTTGGGATTTAAGATAATCACAAGATTTGCAGCTTGTGGGGGGAGCTTCATTTAAAAAAATCAGTTAATAGTTACCAATATATTTAATGTATGAAACTTATCTGGGCCTAGTATTAAAATGCTAACAACTTCTTAACTTTCACTCATTTAAACTTTCTTATCACTTGTTCACAAATTTCACAGCCCCTCTAACTGTGGACAAACACAGGTCAGGGCTTATTGAATAGATAGCAGTTCAACATTTGGTTTATCCTCATCATGTATGGTTTGATGTCTTAGCACACCTTTTATATCTGGCTCTGAATACAGAGTTTTTAGTCTTCCTTGCTTTAACAGTGCTCAAAGTAATATGTAAGTGCTTCACAAACATTAATGAATGTTATCTACACAACAGCCCTGGTAGGTGAGATGCTGGTATTAGCCCCATTTTACAGACAAGGAATTGAAGCACTCAGGGTATGTCTAGACTACATGGCTCTGTCAACAGAGCCATGTAAACTAGTTTACCCGACATAGTCAATGAAGCAGGGATTTAAATAATCCCCGCTTCATTAAAATAAAAATGGCTGCCACGCTGTGCCAACAATCAGCTGATCTGGCACAGCGCGGCAGTCTAGACGCGGATTGGTCGACAAGGGAAGCCTTTGTTGACTGCTCCTGTAAACCTCGTTTGCAAATCTCTGCTCCAAAACATGGAGGTGTTATAGCGTCTCACTAAAACCATAAGGGTTTTTTAACATGAACAAAACAAAATGTTACCCCTAATTTTCTTCTGAGAAATGACTGAACTATTCCTTTTAAACTGTTCAAAATAATCCAGCCTTAGGCACACACCTGGCATGGAAAATTTCAGCCAAAGCAGTTAGAATGTGGTGACGTTATAAACAACTGAAAACATGAACTTGTAATGGAAAGTGTTAAGCAGTGGTACTAACAGCCCCACCTATAATTACATTTTTAATTATATGCACATGTATCATATATAATAATGTATATTAATAGAGAGCTTGGAAGCTGGGGTTGACATTTTGTTATGCATAATGCAAGCACACAGAAGAAAAATTCCTGACCTGAAAAAAGTAAAATATATTGCATTTAAGGTCATAATCTAAGAATACTGCAGCATACCTTCAATTCTACTTAAACTCTATCACTGGTATGGAGAAATCTAGTTATTATTTTGCCCTACAAGTTTCTGCTAGAGAAGCATTTACCTTTTCAAGAATACGACTGATTCAGGCTGTTTGATATTAAACAGATCCATATGTACCTTTAATTTGTGCACCTCCCCAATCACAACAAGTACAAAGGCACTGTGATTCTGTGTGTGTGTGTGTGTGTGTGTGCGTGCGCGCACGTGCGCGCGCGAGAGAGATCCATGTTTCTCTTCTAGAAACTAATACTGATGCAGGATTGATGGATACAGACAGTATTTCTAATGGCCCTTTTAATTGGCACAATGATGATTAATTGGTGCCTTCACAAAACTCCAGGAGTTCTCATTACTGAACAGCATGATGCGCAGGCACACTGTGTGGGTGACCATTATTACTAAATAGCCATCAGATCATGAGATGCACAGAAGATAAATTGTATACAAGGATCTGAACCCCAGAAGCTAAAGACTACCTCTGGGAGGATAGCAAGAAGATTCTCTTTCTTATTTAATATATTATTTTAACAGTGTCCATATGCTTGAAGGAAACAAAATATTCTCAGAAAATAAGCAGATTATGCTTTAAAAGACTATGCATACCAATACACAACACTGATTTATGAATACCAGAATACAGTGGTTACCACTGTGAAGTCAATATTTGTCCATGGAGGTATTCAAGATACTGTAATTGTTCCTTATTCAAGAGTGAGAGATTATCAAGGTATCTTAGATATCACAGATGAACAACATTTGGCAGATAATTGCTTTTTAATGGTGATCACCACAAACAGAAGTAACTTAATTATGTAACTGCTGCTGTTTTTACTGAAGTCTTAACACTTTCACTAAAGCATTTTCTCTTTTTTGCACAAATACACCTTATTGTTAGGGTTGCCAAATGGTTTCAACAAAAATACCGGACACACTTGACATTTAATCACAATCGACATTACATCTTATTTAGAAAATACCAGACATTTATATTTTCTCAATTTGTTTCCCGAACAGAAAGCTCAAATACTGGACTGTCCGGTTCAAAACCAGACACCTGGCAACCCTACTTATTGTCCCTCTATATCTGTGGTGTCCAACACTCTAGTCACTGGCCAGATGTGGCTATTTGGCTGGTTGAGTGTGGCTAGTTGACTTGAACAATGTGGCTATTTGGCTGGTTAAGTGTGGCTAGTTCGCTATAGCAGTAGTCACTATAACGGCTACTGCTTCACAACTGATTGGACAACACTTCTCTAAAACGAACAAGATTATGGAATATATGTCTGTCTAAATCTTCCCTGTCAATCCTACCTTACAGTGTTTATTGGCACCTAAGACAGCCAAAGATACAGGATGCATGAAGTGTAACAAAACAAAAATGTGAAGACCCTGCAAGATCTCTGCTTTTGACAAATATTGTTGTTGTACTACTGCATATTGGGCTTAGTGGGGTTATCAACTGTGGTGCCTGCATGGGCCTCACTAAGAATGCTTGCTCAGAGCAATCCCCAAATGGTGGTTTGTTTTATAATTACATTCATCATGCCAGTAACCAAACAGCTTCTGTAATACAACACTGGATACCAGGAAGCCAATAGACAGTCCCTTTTATGCAATCCAATCTTTGGCTCCCACTCAGACAGCCAAGTCTAATATAGTGAGAGATTACTGAAAACCTTACTCACCATATTTAAAGTACTACCAATCCCCAAAGACTGGACACGTTGTCCAGCAGGTCTGTGAATATCTGAGATCTGCTTAAATTTTGACAGGGAAAGTCTAAGGCACAAGGGTGGAATTCTCATGGAAGAATTTGAACAAATTCTGCACAAGGGCTGTGTACTGGATGACAGCCTTTTGAATTGTTTCTAGAAAGACTTTGACAAATCATCAGCCTCACCCTGCGTATGTCTACACTAGCCCCCTAGTTCGAACTAGGGAGGCTAATGTAGGCATTCGAAGTTGCAAATGAAGCCCAGGATTTAAATATCCCGGGCTTTATTTGCAGCTTCCCATCCGGGTGCCATTTTTAAATCCCCCTAGTCCGAACTAACTGCCCGCGGCTACACGTGGCAGTCAAATGTTAACTCGAACTAAGTCCTTAGTTCAAGTTAACTGTTACACCTCGTGTAGACATACCCCCTCTCTGCTGTCGAACTGACCTAAGAATTATACTTGTATCTATATGTATGGCAATCTTTTAACCGCAGCAACTCACATTATTTTTTTTAAACTTAGATTTTGTTATTAAGGATTGGCTGTAAGTGTGTATTTGGATGAGATGTAGATGCCTGACGTTGCTGATGTGCTTAGCTCTCACAGAAATTTGTTGCATGGTTGAGCAGTCTCCAAAGAAAGCATGGCTGTCAGTTTCATTAGTATTAGTCTATTGTCCTACCGAAACCAAGTTGTTGGCTTCAATCTTTAGCCATACTGAGCCCTAGCTATGAAGCCATAGAAGACAAGGACAGACCCTGATGCAATATTCTGTGGGAAGTCACTGTGGAGACGTAGCTGTTTCGATGGGAGCCAAAGGCAGGATTGCTTAAAGAGGACTGTCCTTTGGCTTCTTGGTAACTAGTGTAGTATTACAGAAGCCGTTTGACTATTGGCTTAGTGATATCTAATTACAGAATGAACCAGCACTTTGGGGACTGTCTGCCCTATTCCTTGCAGTTTGCCTTGAGTAAGCAAACTCAGTGTGGCCCTGCAAGAGGCCACCATCATAAGGACATAATAGTATACTAATTACTATATAATTGTTCGTATTTATGTACTAAACAAACATGTGTCACAGATGCTCTAGGATTACTTGGTGCTCAGCTCTGGGAACTGGGCGAGATGACTTCTCAAGGTCCCTTACAATTATAGAAATGTTAAGCTGAAAGAAGTCAGTTCAATAAAAGATATTACCTTCACTTCTTCGGTCATGAAGTATCCTAAAAAATACACCATCATTTGTCTATCCCTGCTCAGGCAATCTCTTCAAATCAGATCCACTTCCTCCCTCTCTTCCCCTAGTTCCCGTTTCACATTCATTAATTTTATTACAGCTAGTATCAGCTAGTTCTTTTATCTGACTTGCATTGTCTTGAACCAGGGAAACCTGCTCAGCCTCAGCAATCCACATAATTTCTGCCCATTAATCACCCCCCCCACACACACACAAGGGGGACCATCACAAATTTTATTTAGTCTTTCAAGATTCACTTCACTGAACTACACCGTTTAATGTCAAAGCAAAGAGATTTGTGTACACTTACATCACATTTGTGTCTCTGCAACACTGGTCATAACTTGAGTATCATCCCCAACTTCAGGTACAAATTTACCACCTAGTTTGTGACCTATCATTCCATAGCATTTTGATATGTTAGGCTGGGTGTCAATTCTGTAGCCATTTAAAAGTGTATTAGGAGCTGCCTTCCTTTAAATCTTCCTTAAAATCAATTCAAAGATTTGCTTGGGACTCCTGCCATGTCCAGTTTTCTAACAGGCTATTCATCCTGTAGCCTTCTCTTTTAATATCCTCCTGGAACAGACTCCATCAGTCCATGGGAAAGAGTACTCCTAGTGCTGGTGACTCCATCTGGTGATTCCATCTTTTCTCCTCCTCGCTCCAGAGGCTGACCGGCCATTCGTTATTTTCCTTACTTCACTCCTACAAAGACATTATCTAGAAGCGATCAGCATGTCAGCCGAACTGGATGAGGGCTGGGGAGACAAATGGGATAGATAGGAGCTCCTAACAGAGATGGAAAGTGAGAGTAGGTCTGGGCAAGATGCAGCCCGGGAGCCTGAGCTGGTCTGCAGACTGCATTTGGCCACTTTCTATTTATATTCTTCTGCCCGTGCCACACAATTTCCAGGCGGTGGCTCAGGCAGCAGGATTTAAAGGACTTGTGGCTCCCGATCGCGGCGCTACCCCTGCATGAGCCAGAGCCATGAGGCTGGGAGCTGGAAGTCCTTTGCTGTGTTTTTAAATCAAAGCCTCTGGCCCCTGACAACTCTGTGGGGAGGCTAGTCCCTACCCCGCCCCCTGCTGCCCCAGGCCCCGCCCCTTACAGGGGGGAAGAGAGCTGGCCCGTGACCACGTACCAAAATTAATTACGTGGCCTCTCTGCAAAAATGATTGCCCATCTGAGGACAGCCATGTTGGTAGGTATAAATATCACAGAGTTTTCCACCCAAAACTAGGGCTCTATGGCTCACTAAGATTCCTTTTGGGCCAAGTCTCCAGTGTTCATGTTGCTTATTCATCTCATATGTGTAGCATGGCCAAAGATAAGCACAAGGGAAATCTATAAAATAAAAAAGGGAACATGCTTTTATCCATGACTAAAATGCGTGGCAAAATGGCTTCAAAGGATCTCGGTTCTCTTGAGGATTTTCCAAACCAATCTTAAATGTTCTAGGTCTGGATAGAAACTAGTGTAAATCCATCTTATTTAAAATGTGTATGAACAGCTTAAAATGTATCTTCTGCCACGGCCAACATGCACTGGCTGCCAAGTTTAAAACCAACATTACTTAATTTTGACAAGAATTGAATATAAAATTCAGGCACAAAATGCCAGGGAAAATAACTGTTATCTGAGAACCATAACACACACTGGTCATACCCCCAATGTGAACTTTGCAGTATTAACAAAAATTTACACAGATTGAAAAACAGATGCATTATTTTACATTTTCAGATAACTTAAATAGCAACTAGTGAAGTATGTCCAATACAAATGGTTTAACGTTTAAACAGCCTGAAATATTCCCAGGTTTCTGGAAAATTATATTAATTTTGTTGGAATACATATCCTCATTTTTCTTAATGAGTCATAGCATTCTGTAAGTTTGTCCAAAAGACGCTCATAGCAGAGGAAGAGAATGAGAAAAAATATAACACACAATTATCAGTAAGAATGCTTTAGCTGATGAATCATCTATCCTCACATTTCCTCTGGGAAAAGAATGTTTACAGAAAGATGGCTACACTAAACAAAACATGGCTCAGTCATGAATTCTATCTGGGTCTTTTTATGGGGGTGAGAGGAAGATGGATTAAAAACTTGAATAATTCTGCTTAGACTTTAAAGAAAAGGTAAGAGAATTATATGTTAACCAAGGACATTTTTTCTTCAAATGAGTATGCTTTACTAAGGAGTTTATTAAAAAAAATTGACATAAGCCAACTTGATATGTTTTCCCCATATTTTCTATTAGCCAGAAGATTATATTTAAAAATCATCACTGACATAATAAATCAAACTGTCTTGCCACTGGCTCTTTCTGGGATTTCAAAGATGTGTGACACTTGATTTGTGCTAGTCTATTGTCAATTCTGTTGAGCGATTAGCAGCATCTTGATGTACTTATCAGGAAAGCTAAATTAAAGAATAGACTTCAAATGTTAAGCCCTGGGGCAGAAAAGGTTGAGCATCTCATAAAGAAAACATATTTTATTTCCCAGAAAGGTTGTCAGTTTCTCATTACCTCAGCATCTCTCTTGGTTGCTGTGTAGAGCAGCGGTGTACAGTTAGCTCTAAATGATATTCTAAATTACAGTTAGTTCTAAATGATAATACATCTGTCCTGTATGTTAAAAGAAAGGCATTTTTGCAGCAATGAAAACAGGTTTAGATGGATGGAGAAGATACTTGGAAATGCCTCAAGGGACCCAGGTGTACAAGCTAAATTGGGGGTATGGCCCATCACAAACTTCTAAGAGCTGCTGAATGGAACTTTGCTTCCTTCCCTTCAGAAAAATAAAGATGAAAGGGAGAAAACACCAGCTCTGCATTTTTAAAAAGCAAACACAAAATAGGCATCTATTACATTACTCACCCTAGCTTTTTATTATTAGGGATTTTTCTCATTCATTGAGCTGACACAGAATAATTTCTGCACACACCAGGAAGCCTACAGACCTAAATACATTTAAACAACTAGTTTGATTCCGCTGCACCTTGTCAAGTTACTAATTGCAGTTGTGGTGGCTGTGAAATTTTGAGCATTTACATGTCAGGAAAAGCAATCACAAGTGAAATCTGGTAGGCAAGGAGAAATGACGAGCATGGTATTTGGATGGGGAGAGGCAGAATATATGTGGTATAATTCATCCAGAAGTAAGTGAATAACATTAGATAAAGAGGAATCACCAATGTGTCATCAGTGACTGGTGCCAGTCATAAGAGACGACTGGGAAAATGCCTGCTCAAAAACAAAAAGAAAAATGACAGGAGAAGATTTATCTTTAGCCATAGCTTCTGCTGATTTGATTCATGACAGCATTAGTTTTAATCAAGACACAGTAGCAATTTTCATTCTCTTCCCTAGGAAGAGCTTTCTGGGATGGAAGAAATAAACATACTATGAAGCATTCCAAGGTAACCAATAGTGTTCTCTCAAGAAAAACTTTCTAGCTGTAAGAACAGTAGGAAAATGCATTGGGTGACTTTGGAAGCCTCTTTATCGGAGTTTTCAAAAGGAGGTGAGGTAGCCATCTGTCTTGGATCATTTAGACACAACAAGCCCTGCATTTTAACAGAGGGGTTAAGATTAGATGACCCTGGCAGTTCCTTCTAAACCTGTGATTCTATAACAAATAGAGAAAGCAGCCCTGATGATCAGGAAGAGGCAGGTTTGGCCCAGATGATGGCGTTGGCCTATTTATAACACATATCCTCCAAAAGGTAATATCACTATGCTCAAGCAGCATTTAAACAACATATGGTACTTTAAAAGCATATGATCATTTCCCTGTCCTAATGTCTCAAATGAAATTGTTCTACGTCTCATCTCTGTGATACTCAGAAAAGCAGAAACCTGCAGTCACACCCACATCCATGATAATTAAAATAGTAGACAAAGAAAAACACACCACAAAAATGATCACTTATCAGTGAAGGATGACCTCTTGCAGGGCCTGATCCAAGGTCTATTGAAATCAACTCAAAGATTCCCCTTCAGTTCAAAGGGATTTAGATCAAGCCCTCACTGTATACCAATCTTTGCTAACCTCTCTAAGGTTTTTCTGCATAATGCCTATCATCTTCTTACTTAAACCCTGAAGTTTCAGTGCACAATTTCTGCTGAGATTGGATACATTATGACTAATTGTAAAATGCTTCCAGCTACTGATGAAAGACTTCTTCAACAAGAGACGACTGCTGACAAGATTTAGCATTCATTTTTTAAAAATCCACTCAATATACATTACAATTCAAAATACTGCCTTGTAATGCAATATTTTCCAATACCTCTAATTCATCAGAAGAAATAAATTCAATTTAAGGAAAGAAAACATATTTTTGCAGCTTTCTCTAATGGAAAAGGTAAATCAACACTTCATAAAATATAGTATGTACTAAGATAATTAATTTTCAATAATATGCATGAAGCTGACGTCAAATTAACAAACCAAAATTAAATACCAAATATTCTATGTATTAAGAGCAAGAAAACATTCTTTCATTCTGGCTAAATAGATTTAATGGGAAGTAAAATTTTCTATAGCTATCAAATTCCAGTCAGACTGAAATGCTTCAAATGCTGAACCCTACGGACAGTACTATATAATTGCTTTTTTAAGGGTTTGATAGGAGCTTCATACTGTATCAAAAACCTTTGTGCAGGCAAAGGCAACCTTTAAAGGTCTCATTCATTTGGACTTTGCCTCATTCCCATTATTCCCAAGGCTCATGTAGATTTTTATCCATTCCATTCTTTACAAGGTCGTATTCTTCTGGTACTTTACTCACATTATACCCCAAGCTTTGAGATCTGCAAATACTGCCTTATTAAGCTTAAGTACAGTTCACCCTTACACCAAAAATGTCTGTTTAGAAGGCTCTTTGACATTGGATGTCTGCAGTTTGACTCCCTACTGCTTTTCAGTGAGAATGAGAATAATACCTCACTTTATAATCCTCACCTTAAGATTGCATCGGTAATGAAGCACTCCAAGCAAGGATCAATTATAACAGCAAATGGCTTTAACATTTCCAGCCAGCAAAGGAATTAAAAACATACTGACTCTCCATGTTTACAGAACAAAGAGGGAGCAATGAAGAGTCAAAAGCACAGGAATAACATGATCATCTTTGATAGAATTCCTTTAGAGAGGGAGTTTTAGGATAGGAATCTCTACTCTATTATACTATTCTTGACTATATTTGTGATTCCAGAATTCAGCAATTTTCACCACAATTTTAACCTGGATCTCCCCCTTAATAAAAATCTCCCTCTTAATAAAAAGAAATGTGGCTAAGAAGGGTTTTTTCCCCTAAAACAAATCATTGTCCTTTATTCTAAAATAATGTTACTGTACTGATTGACAGAGCCTCCTGACAGATAACTGGTAATCTCATCCCAAACTCCAAAAGCCATGCAGTTATGTGATGAATTTCCCAGAGAAGGTGAATCAGAGGGCTATTCAGCTACCAATAGTACAATAACCTTAAAAAATATTTGTGCTTCCCAATATCTTAAAATCTGACATCACTGAATCACTTATTGTATGACATCCCAGCTCTCAGGACCTCAGGCAACGGAATTAGTAAATTTACGTGTAATTTTTCTGCTCATGACAGGTGGTAGGAATAATATCTCTACAGACCTAGGACCTGGCACCTGTTTACACATACCTGGGACATGTGGAGATGATGACAGAAGGTACAAAATAGTAAAGAATCAGTCCCAGTTTCACAAAATGGGTAGAAATACAGGCTACACCTGAAGAAACCTCTCCTTAGTTCAGGGGTGGGCAATAATTTTTGCAGGGGGGGCACTTAATGAATTTTGGAATGTGGCCATGGGTTGGCTTTTATTAAGGGGGTGATCCAGGTTAAAATTCTGGTGAAAACTGCTGAATTCTGGAATTATAAATATAGTCAAAAACAGAATAATAGAATAGATACTCCTATCCTAAAACACCCAAGGAGGGGTGAGATCTGAGGAGAAAGGGGCAGGGCTGGGGACTAGCCTCCCCCCAGAGTTGTCTTGGGTCAGAGGCTTTGAATTAAAAGCACAGGGCTTGTGGCTCCTGGCCCTGCTGCTACCGCACTGCCTGGTAGCTGCCAAAGATTGCTGCAGCTATTTAAAGGGCTCGTGGCTCCAGCCCCTGCTGGGGTAACGCCACAGCCAGGAGCTGGGAGCCATTTAAATAGGATCCTCCTACCTGAGCCACCGCCTGGAAATTCAGTGGCACAGGCAGGAGGATATAAATAGAAAGTGGCCAGATGCAGTCCGAGGGCTGGATCAAAGTTTTAGGTGGGCCGGATCTGGCCCCGGGGCTGCACTTGTCCAGCCCTGCCTTAGTGCCTTGTCAGCATGTCAGAAACATGACTTGAAGAGAATATCTTTTTGGATGAGAGCATGGTTGTCTCCATGTCAATGATGGCAACAATTGAACACAGAAGTAAGTCAGGACACCCTTTGGCTTGAAGAATTTGTGTAACTGATGATGATGGCTGAATGAGAAAGAGCAAAGCTTGACTCTCAGGCTATATCAACACTACAGAGATTTTGCACAAAAACAACTGTTTTTGCGCAAAAACTCATGGAGCATCCACACCTCAAGTGTGTTTTTGCGCAAGTAAATCGACAGAACAGAGGGGTTTTTGCGGTGTAGGTATTCCTCTTTTTACGAGGCATAACTCCTTTTTGCACAAGAGTTCTTGTGCAAAAAGCTGTGTGTGTACGGGTGCCAGGGGTTTTTGCGCAAGAAATGGCCTTCAGGAAAAAAAAATAGGTGGCCTCTTGTCCACTCTGTCCAGGGTAATCAGAACTCTATAGTTCCTGTCTGCTAGCCCCTCTTAAAGATGCAGGCACCCTAGACAAGCCTTGTGGCAGGATGTTGCAGAAAGCAGGTCCCTGCACCACGTGGCTCTGTCTCACCCCAGAGAAATGGCCGAGCAGCAAGCTCCCTGAGACTACCCCTCCCCCCCGGGACATTCTAGGGAGCCCCAGGCACCCCGAAACCCTCAAGGGGGACAAAAACGCACACCCCAACCTGGTCTGGCCCGGAGATAGCGACCCTCCTGGAGTTGTGGGGCAAGGAGACGGCGCTCCAGGATCCCCAGGCCAAGCGTTGGAATGCGCAGATTTTTTGCGCATGGCCATATCCCTTGTGGAGCGAGGTTACCATGCCCGGACCAAGGAGCAGGTCCGGGCAAAGGTGAAGGAGTTCCATCAGGGGTACGTCAGGGCCACCGAGCGCAGTGCAGGACCCCACACCTGCCCCTCCTATTAGGAGGTCCACCACATCTTGGGGGATGAGGAAACCTCTCCCCCTCCCCCCGCCCCATCGTGGTGGACTCAGTGCTGGAAACCTCAGTGGTCGTCCGCCCAGAGGTCACCCTTGAGGACGAGCTGGAGGGCCAGAGCCAGCCCCAGTCGGAGGAGGAGGAGCAGGAGCCAGGGACAGTGACCCTGTCCCTGGAGCCAGTGAGCGCCAGCCAAGACGTCTCCCAGGCCTCCTTGGACTCCTGGGAGGGATCTTCAGGTGAGTTGTCACACACACACACACACACACACACACACAGAGGGCAGGGGAGGCGGGTGCACAGGAATCGGGGGGCGAGTGTTGCTCGGCCTGCTCCAGCAGCATATGGTGCTGCAGTCTGTGCATGGGCAACCATGTGCATCAGGAGGGTGCGGCATGCGGACACAGCAGGCAGCCCCTGAACATGCTTGGGATCCTGCTGCCAGGCTCAGGGGAGGGCACACATGTGCTTATTTCGACTTCACTGATTTGGATGATACTGCTGACAATGCTTTAAACGACTGTGTTAATGGTTTTTGTCATGGAGACTCATGCTCTTTGGGAGCTGGACTGATACAAGATTTATTTGGCATGATTTCTGGCATAACCTGTGTGACCAAAAAGAACAGGGCAACTACAGCAGGCACTGCTGAAGCTTTGCTGTCCCTCAACAGAGGTCCGCAAGCAGGCAGCAGAAACAGAGAAACGGCTTCTCCAGAGGGTCCCTTTAAGTGCATGTCTCTGTAGGGCTCTGGCAACAGCATTCGAGAGCAACTTGGTGACCTAAAGTCCAGCTAGAACCAGTTCTGGGTGGCTTTATATGCAAGAGAGCGTCCAATGAGCATGGACACGATGTGCTTTTGAGTGTGGGCGCGATCTTGCACAAGTAGTTTTTGCGGAAGATCTCTTCCACAAAAACCTTTTTGCACAAGAAGCCTGAAGTGTAGACGTAGCCTCAGATTCCAGGTTGAATTTATAAAGCTGGCAAGTAGGCAAAAAAACTCTTTTATTTGTGAACAGATTTTATTTAAACTGGAAATCATGGAGCAATGACATTTTTAGAGCCACTCCTCAGCATAGAATTACATTTTTAAAATACGAGGACTTAGAATTGTGTTTGCAGACACAGATTGCAGTAAATTCTGACTGAGCTAAAAGCAGCTGGGTGAAGAGGTCACAAAGTGTATTTGTGATTTGCTAGATATATTGACAGGCTTGTGAACACGATAAAACCCTAATACTGATGCCAGCTAATGTAGTTAAGGTAGTTATATATCTAACTATATCTGTTTACAGTTTTATGTATATGTAAACATTTCTGCTGCAGAAAATTAAGGGAGTAGAGTTTTTATTTCACATAACTACCAACACTTCAAATGGCCATTAGGAGCTTCTTTTTAATTCACTGTACAAACAACTGGTACTGAACAAGCCCAATAAAAGAGAGAAGATATCATTCAGAATTAGAAAATAAATTTCTTGATTTTTAAATTTAAATACTCAAAACTGAGGCAGACACTTTGTTACTGATGGGCACTCAAATGTACAGGAATTCTTGAAACTACAGAGATTGTAAATTATAATACTATATGACACCTTAAGCATATGTAATAATATTTAGCATTCTGTAATACTATTTTGGCTAAGGCAAGAACAGTTTCACATAGCAAGACAAAGGTTTCCATGAAATCAAACAATACTAGAAGATCCAACAAAAAAGTCAACACAGAATTATTAGCTTTTCACTTCAAGGTTTTTTTCAATATGCTACAAAACACACACATTGTGCCTCTGAAACAATGTTATTTATTGCACACCTTCTCTAGGAGAGCACTTGAACAATTTGAGAATGGTACCAATGTCATAAATTTTCCCTTAACAAATGTATTAAAAATGAAACCAACAGTTTTGTACTAAAGAGCTACATTTTGCCATATAATTAAAGTGATTATTATAATAAAAAAATCAAACTATTGTGTAAACTGATTTCAGATTGATACACATAAGCTACAGTTCATTCCTTCCCACTGTTACTTCCACCACCTTAGATTATTAAAATGGATGACTAGTTCATAACCCACTGTTGCAGTAACCACTTACAGTAATTCCTCATTTAACACTATAGATACGTTTCTGAAAATGTTTGTGCCAAGCAAAAACGTGTTATGAGGGGTCAATTTTCCCATTAAAAATAATGGAAAAGGCGGGGGTTGCATTTCAGGTGGTGGTGACAGTCAATTTTTTGTTGGTGCTGGGTCATCAACGTCAACATTAGATATCTAGCAACACAAGTCGCCGCCGTTTGTTAAAACACAAAGATAAACACGTGAGTGAGCGGAGGAGCTCTGTGACCACGTGTATTCATCCGCTCATGCATATTACCACTGTTTTCACCAACTTATACCACTGCGCAAAGTAGTCCGCCACGTGATTATTTTCGTGTTATTTCGGGGACGGTCGTGTTATTCGAAAAACGTTCCCTAAAAAAAATAGTGCTATTGCGAAAATGTGTTAAGTGGGCACGTGTTAAACGAGTAATTACTGTATTCTGACTCCAAAAATCTGCATAAGCCTTTGAGGGCAGACACTCATGGTTGTTTGCCTTGTGAATCAGCAGTATGCCTCTACGTCTGTAAGGAGAGGGTGGGGCATCTTTAAAGAAGCATCAGAACTCATTTTAAAAGAGCAACTCAAGTTAACGTGCATTCAAGAGTTTTTAAAAAGCTGGTTTAGGAGCTCGCTGGACAATCAACGTGAATTTAAAATAGTTTTGGAGTACAAGAGAAGTTTCAGAAGACTGGAAGAAAACTAGCGTGGTATCACTTTATGAAAAGAGTACACAGAATAACACATTATAATAGGATTGTCTGTCTGACATTAATCACAGCCAAGATAATGGAGAAACAAATGCAGGGCTTGATTAAAAAAAACGAAGGGAAAGAAATGTAATTAATGCAAATCAAATCCCATGGGTTCACAGGAAAGAGATCCTGTCAAACTAGTTTTTTAATAAGATTACAAGTTTTGTTGATAAAGATAATAATGTTGATGTAACATGTTTAAACTTCTGTAAGACATTTGACTTAGTACAGCATGACATTTTAATTAAAAAACTTGAATGCTATAAAATTAACATGGCAAATCTTAAATGGATTAAAACTAGCTAACTGATAGATCTCAAAATGTGACTGTAAATGGAGAATCATGATCAAGCAGTTTTTTTCCCAGTGGGGTCCTGCAGGGTTGGGTTCTTGGCCCTACACAAGAAGGGCCCTAAAAGAAAACAAATAAAATAATACAAACATTAGTGAATAGGCCACTGATGCAGAGCTATCTAGATCAGTTGGTAAGCTGGCACAAGCAAATTCCACCCATTTTCAAATGTAAACGTATACATCTGGAAACAAAGAATGTACAGGATCGACAGGATGGGAGACTATCCTGGGAAGCAGTTACTCTGAAAAAAGATTTGGGGACCATGCTGGATAACTAGCTGAACACGGTCTCCCAGTGTGAAGTCAAGGGCCAACTTGTGCTTAATTCTTTGAAGAATCAGGGCTTTAAGTTATGAACCAGTACAAAATAGATGTGTGTGGGGGGGAGGGATTTTTATTATGCTTCCTATCATTTTTTTCCTCACAGGGAAAGCAATATTTTTAAATAAGTAAATATCTGGATTTTTAGGTGGGTTATTACTTTCAGTATCAAATCTTGTTTGCTTTGCTACTGTTTTAGAAGTTCCAATTACAATCAATACAAAATAAGGTAAAATGCAAACAAGTATTGTTTTTAGTATCGGTCCAAAACAAAGACCAAATTTCACCCTTTGAAGAACATGTAAGCACCAGAACTGTGCATAGGCTGTCTGAAATTACTTCAAATGTTTTAATGATTATCCAAAAAAGGAAGATTCTGCTATGTAGAACAAACAGGACATAGATAACTGAATAGGGAACAGATGCTGGTTTGTTTTCATCTGTTTGGCATTTCAAAAAAGCCTAATGCAGGAATATCAAACACCTGGTCTGCAGGCCAGTCTGGGCAAGAGCAATCGTGCAATGCGGCCTGGGACTCCCTGTGGGCCGGGGGGCGGGGGGGGTGCGAGTGGGGGAGAGAGCTGTCTGTTACCGGCTTCCAAGCCCTACCCCTTCCTGCCATCGCCCTGTCCTCCCCCGTATGGCATCCCATCCCTTGAGCTTTGCGGATCACCGGGGAGGGGGGGAGGGAGGGGAAGCTGGTGTGTTGCAGTGGTCGTGCCCCACCCCTTATACTCCCTGCAGCAGCAGCTGCGCGGGAAGTACAGCACATCAGAGAAAGTGCACAATCGCTCCAGCCAGAACTGTCCCGCAGGCCAGGACTTAGAGACCCCTGGCCTAAGGAACAGAATTAACATCCAACCCATCAGATGTAAGAATGCCAATCAAGTTATAAAGTTAGGAGGTAAATCCTGGGATAGTTGATGCCACCCGTACAGGTGAATGAAATGTTAATGTGTATGACATTTACAAACACAACAACTTGGGTAATAAAATGTTGGTTCAAGTAATTTAGTAGGAATTTCTTCAAAAAGATCTTTGACATTTGGTCTCCAGAACAGAGAGAAAATTAACATAAATCCTATCAATCCATACACCAATGTGCTCTTGGTTCAAATGGGTTGGGTTTCAAAGTTTAGCAGAGTAGTGAAGAGCATAACTCAAACTGAACCAATAAACCGTGAGTGGCAAAGGGGCTATTTCTGCATCTAAACTGGGTAGCAGTATGAGGAGATATTAGTAGGAGTAATGAGTTCTGAAGTGAACTCTTTAGTGAGATTTTTTTAATTTAGAAGTTAATTTCTGTTTTAAAACACCAGATTAGCATAAACTAGAAGTAAGCCCTACCTATCCCAGAGTTGTTAATTCTCACCATTTTATATGGTCTCCCTTTCTTTAAAAGAAAAATAATCTCAGTCTCTGGATTCAGGTGACTATATGAAAATCTCATCTTTTAATGGAAAAGGAAAGTGGGAATAAGTTCTAGCCATCACGGCTACATGGAAAACCTTGAAAAATGTTCCAAGAGTAGCTTAAAGATTCAAAAAGCTAAAGACAAATAGGAACCCAAAGTTACCAGCTTTTAAAATCTCAAGAGTTTGGGGGACCTGATTCATGAATATGTGATTGTAATGAATTTTGTCTTTGGGGTTTTTCAGCCTCATCTTCACAGCCTATTTAATCTTTTAACATATCAAAAAAATGATAAACTACTACTGATCGTTAAATACAGGGCAATGCCAAAAGAAATATTTGGTGAAGAGCAAATAATACATGCAATTGTGCTCTAGAGAAAAGAAGGTGTGAGGCAGATGAGAGAGTATATGTAACAGGCAGTTTGATTTCAGATAGGAACATGGAAAATCTGCTTTAGTACTATTACTAACCTCCAGTAGAAGTAGCATTTGCCTTTGTTTTAGTTACAGTAGAACTGGTTAATTATCAATACAGGGTAGTGGGCTCTTGTGAAACAGTGAGTTTTAGAATTATTGTCATAGGACAGAGGAAAGAGATGTGTAACATGAGGTAGAGCACATGGGCTGCAGGCAGTCATTCCAACTTCTGCATGGCATTGAAATGGTGTTCCCAAAGAGCCAGTAAGGAAGTGGACACCTCATCTGCATAAATGCTCTGGAGATTGGTGTGAGTTTGTGCTCCTGGACTGGAAACACTCCCATCATATGCACAAATTCTGCCCCAGACTTGTGTGCTGCTGTCTATTACCAGCTACTTTGCAAAACAGAACACTCATATTGCAACTTGATCATGCTTAAGTTTACACTGTATTTTAACACACCCAAAATTTTTCTATTGAACACATATTTAAGGAGAAGATTATTTTGTAACAGAGGATAAAATGCATAAGTCATTATCTACATTTTAGGCCATTTGTCATTTTTGCAGATTATTTGCCACGTTTTAGAACAAAACAATTCCACATCAAGCTTGTGAAAAAACACTCTCATAGACATTAAACTATTGAAAGACATCTTTCAAAAAACATGCCCTGAAATTCAGTCTGAGGGTTTGATCGAGCTGCAATTATTCTCTTGAAACTCAATTTTGCTCGAGTCCCACCTCAAAAATTAGTGCAATACAATACGATTCTGTGATTGAAACCTGTCTGCAGTCAATCCACAGAACTGCCGTATACTTCGCATGGATCTGCTCATCTTGTCAAGCAAAGAAAAATCTCATAATCAGTTTTAGCACCCCGGAGCCCTTCCAATTCTCAAAGTAATATTCCAAACAGCTCAAGTAGAGCACAATAATGCAGAGCTCGGCAGTCAACCTATTGTAACGCTAAGAAAGAGCAGAACTTCAGATGATAGAGGCCATAAATTTATGAAATCCTTTTAGGCCATCCATACCACGATATAAAACTGAAATGAGCGTTTCTCCCACCTGTTCTTTCCCCCAGAGCACCAGGAACTAACGAACAAACAGTTATCCAGCTCTGTAAATGATGATGTTCAGAAACATATAAGATGCACCTTTAGTAAAAACAAATACGCAAAAACTGAACTAATTCAAGTAGCATGCCAGTGAATAAATTAGCATTTTTTTTGCATGTGATGCCACTGTTTTAACATGGGATTCTCACAAAAATCTTCCTCCTTAACTTACAAGAAAGCCTATGGACAGAAAGACTGGGGAATCTATCCATATCGTATGTTTTCTCAGTAACAGGAAGAAGGCAAAAAACATATATTATGCTGACCTTCACTGAACTAGTTATATTCTGTTCTAAAAATCTATTGAATGATGCTTATTAAATAGTGTCTATTGAATAGTGTTTATTTGTATAATTTGGAGTGTGAAAGCTAAAGATCTTGTAGCTGTTTGGAAGTATCGTCAGCTGGGAAATCTTTTTTTTTTAATACCTCCCATTTGGTGCACTAAATCTATATCAAAGGCTTAAAAATTTCTCTTCAGGATTGTACTTCAGAGTCCTAGGGGAAGTAAATGTGATGCAGCTGCAAAAAAGGCTAATGCAATTTTAGGATGCATCAGGCGAGGTATTTCCAGTAGAGATAGGGAAATGTTAGTACTTTTATACAAGGCCCTGGTGAGATCTCATCAAGAATATTGTATGCATGTACTGTCTCCTGTGTTTAAGAAAGATGGAACAGGTGCAGCAAAAGGCTATAAGAATGATCAGAGTAATGGAAAACCTACATTATGACAGCAGACTCAAAGAGCTTGCCTTGTTTAGCCTAACCAAAGGCAGGTCAAGGGGGGGATGCAATTGCTCTCTCAAAATACATCAGAGGGATAAATGCCAAGCAGGGAGAGGAGTTATTTCAGTTAAGTGTCAATGCTAGCAGAAGAGGAAATGTATATAAACTGCCCATCAACATGTTTAGGCTTGAAATTAGAAAAGTTTTCTGATCATCAGAGGAGGGAAGTTCTGGAATAACCTTCTGAAGTGGAGGCAAAATAACTACCTGGGCTTCAAGACTGAGCTTGATAAGTGAACATGGGGGATCCTATGGTAAGAGCACCTATAATGGTGTATAGCTGATCTTCAACTGCTAGCAGAAAACAGCCCCAGCAACCAGGTATGGGATACTAGATGGGGAATACAATGAATTCTCCCCCACGTGTGTGGCAGGTGAGTCTAGCCCACATGCTCATGGTCTAACTGATCACCATATTTGGTATCAGGAAGGAATTTTCTCTCCTAGGTCAGCTTGGCAGAGAGAGACTCTGCATTTATTTGGTTATTTGTTTTGTTTTGTTTTTTTGCCTTTGTTTGCCACATTCACCACAGGTCACTTGCTGATTTAAACAAGAGGAAAAGTTGGATTCTCTGTAACTTGAAATCTTTACACCATGATTTGAAGACTTCAGTAAGACAGCCAGAGGTCAGGGTTCTATTATAGGAGTGGATGGGTGAAGCTCTGTGGCCTGCAATGTGCTGGTTCCTTCTGGCCTTAAAGTCTGAGTCTATAAAGGAAACTGGGGGGCAAAAGATGAAGCCATCAGAAAAACCCAAATAAGGAATACTGCTGAACCATTAGTTTGAAAGAAAGGAACAGAGAACATTTAGTGAAGATCCACATTGTCTCTTTATTTAAGATGCCGATGAATTTAGGGTCAGCTTTGTTCAAATTTAGACATATGAAAATTACTGTGCCTGTACTGAGCAACCCTTACTACTGCTGATATTCTTGTTTACATACCAACAGCTGACAGCAGCTGCAGCGCTCTAGTAGCAATGTAAAGGGCCCAGGGCTCTGATCACCACCACTTCCACAGTAGGGGTGTGTCTACACTACATGACTCCATCGACGGAGCCATGTAGATTAGGCAGGACGGCAAAGGGAAATGAAGCTGTGATTTAAATAATCGCCGCTTCATTTAAATCAAAATGGCCGCCGCACTGTGCCGATCAGCTGATTGTCAGCACAGCGCGGCAGTCTAGATGGGGATCTGCCGACCCCAGAACCCTTCGTCGGCAGATCCCCGTCTAGACCGCCGCGCTGTGCCGACAATCAGCTGATCGGCACAGCACAACGGCCATTTTGATTTAAATTAAGCGGCGATTATTTAAATTGCAGATTCATTTCCCTTTTTCATGTAAACTAATCTACATGGCTCCGTCGATGGAGCCATGTCGTTTAGACGTACTCGAGGAGTGGCTGGAAGCTCCAGGCCCTTTTGCATCGCCGGGCCCTGGAACAATTGCCTCCTTCAACCGCCCTCCCCCGCACCTGGGTACTAATAACTCAGATTTTAGGGGAGAAGATGGAATTCTAAATATTTATGTGTGACACAGAGAAGGTGGCTTAACTTGATGGGAAAATGTATTGGTGGGTTAAAAAGTGTCTCTGACCTTCCCCATCTGAAACCTACCAAGTGAAAGCTTAAGCAAAATACTCCTATATATCATGGGTATATCAGCATGTCAGCATGGCAATAGGATGGTAGACAATCATCTGACTAAAGAATGTATGTTTTGATAGTTAAGTGAGATTTAAAGTGAGATTTAAAGATTTATCGTTCATGTTAATGTCTATGCATATTTTCTAATGCTTCTCAGCACATTAAAAATGTTACTTTTGTCTACACAAAGGATCAGTGCCAAACCATTCAGTTGCAGGCTGTAAAGGAAAAGGTTTTGTTTTAGAATGAAGCTAACAAATCAGTATCCAGTATAAGTTAGCCTATGGGGGAGGGAGAAGCACTAGCTAGAATCCCTGTAACAAGAATGCCAAATTCCTAGCCAAGATGATCAATTCACTGGTCCTCAACATGTCCCTTAAAGATTGCAAGGCAATTCTGCTCTGCCAACATGCCAGCACTTTGGACACAGTGTCTGCCACAATGAGAAGCTGAGAGTAGCCAATTTCCTCTTTGCAGCAGATTCTGTGTGCTTTACACATGGACAGGCTGCTGAGGGAAACTCATTTCAGTGTTTGCCAGTGTGCTTGTGTAGCCCCTTTGGTGTGTAAAACCACTTCTGCCACACACCAGAGACCAAAAATACAAGAAAGAGCAGAGCACAAAAGTACAGAGCATGGAATTAGGCAAGGCACAGAATGAGAGGGAAATAGGGAAGTGAGGATTCACTATTGTGGTTTATTATGAAGGTTTGGAAGATAAGGATACAAATATAAGAAAACATAAGAACGCTAAGGGAGGAAAAAGTAGGAGAGGGTCGAGGAAAAAGAAGAATATCACTAAGAAAAGGAAAGGTTTTTTTTTTCTTAAGAGAAAGGAAAGTAAATAAATTATGAGAAAATCTAGATGCTGAAATACAATTTTGAAAAGCAGATTATAGAGGTATTGCATAAAACAAAGTCTCATTCTTACAGACCAAGGCAATTAGGCCAGACTCTTTACCAGTGTCCAGACATTGCTGTGCTCAATATTCCAATGCCTAACTGATTTAGGCACTTAGGTGTCTAACTGTTGATTGGATTTATGCTTCAAAGTGCCTGTATCTCTTTCAAAATGAGACATGGGATCCTAAAAAAGAGTCAGGCGTGGCAATGTTGGGCCTTTGGAATTATTGAAAATTTAACCCAAAGAGAAACGTAGAGAGAGATAACTAGGGACCTGCACAGACCCTGGGAAGAAAAAAAAGAGAAAACTGGACAGAGGAGGAACAAAAATTCTTGTGGTCTTCATAAATAAAATGTTTCCACTGAATAATTCTGTGTGTGCAAATTATCCATATAATCATTAAATGTATACTTAAGTATTTGCAAATTCAGGGTAAATAATATTTGGTTACTATTTAAAGATAATAATTTTTGTTCTTTATCTGCATCAAACTCCTGTTGAAAATAATGAACAATCTATTAGCGATTAAGGGTGTGATTCAAAATAGATTCGCCCCCCTCCCATAGCAATTTGGTTCTTACCAAAGAAAGCATTTGATATACACATTATAAAGTGTAACATCAAAAACAAACACCTGATTCACAGATTAAGAGATAAATGTTTCAATTCACTTTAAAATTTCAAGGCAAAATGTGCTTCAGATTTACAGTGAAATTCTATATTAAATTTACCATAGGAAAAAAAACTGCCGAGTAAATGGGACACACTAACATTGTACAGTTGTGCTTATAAATATCTGAACTTCATCATGGGGTGAGTCATACTTAGTGATACTATCAACACATGATACAAAATATATATGTTTAATTTTTCCCTAGTGAAGTTAATCCTCTGTCTTAATTTTGGAAAGCTAGCCTTAACTACATATCAATATTTATTGAGATACACTGCATTATGTTAATTTTCTTCATTCACAACATTTTGATAATGAAACAGTAGCCATCTATCAATGTAAGGAAATTATGAAAATTGCAATGCAGCATGACACCAAGTGGTAAAATGCCACGGGGGAGAATGTAACTGCCCAAGTTTGCATTAAATGCTGAGCAGAGTAAGTTATTCTGGACCTGAATTAATATGCAGAAGTCTATAAATAGTTCAGTATCATGCTCCCACTTAGAGGAACATTGGAGTGAAGCCAGTCCCAGATTAGTATAATAAAGCTAGAAACATTATGTGTGTGTGTGTGTGTGTGTGTGTGTGTGTGTGCATATCAAATATTACAAATTTTACTAGATATAAGGACATATGCAAATCTTTAACACTTACTATAATTGCATGGGGGCACGAAAGAATGATATTTGCAGTGTTCTTCAGACAACTTACTACCATTTATAACTAATTTATATCTACCAGTTTGAAAATTTACATATCCTAGTCCCAAAAGGAATGTTAGCGTTAATGACTCTTGAATTAACATATCTCTAAATCTATAAGAGAGTCACCTAAATTACAAGGGTAACACACTATTAACATGTGTTGTACCATCTTTTTAAATAGGATACAAAATATAATATTCTGGGTTATCAAACAAAAATTATAAAAATACTGGAATTTATCCCAGTAAGGGACATTTACAAATATTATTTTCATTATTATCTTTTAATTATTCAGTAATTACACCTTATATATTTAATAAAAAAATTTGCTTATCTAGATTTGTTTCCTTCATTCTCATGCCAAGCAATTTATATTGCTGGTTTAATTATGAATATTAGACTATTAGCTTTTATTTTTGTGTCTGAATTTGTGCTACAAAACATAGTATTGATCCTGTGAAAATAGATATGGACATTTACAGAATCCGATAGGACTGATGAAATTATCTAGTCTTTCCCCCTAAAGGAACAGACAACATGAACTGCAAATGAAGAGGAAACAAAGTTAAATTTCGATGCAGTCAATCTAGAACTTAATCCAACTCCAGTTATAGAAAATGGAAATATTCCTATAGACATCAATACAAGTTTTACTGGCCCCATCAAAAATTTTGTTTTAAGAGGTGCCATATATATTAATCATCAACTGGATGCACTAAAATAAGTAGATAAATCATATACAAAATTCATTAAATCTGTATGCACTGTACTTTACACCAACACATTATAAGATTTAATAGTAGATATATAAGTTAACATAAAAACCAAAAGATACAGTATAAAAATATAAATTTAGCTGTAAATACTGTTAGGAACACAAAAGTAAAGTGTTAACCACAATACTGGTTATTACGACTTTACTCCTAGCCGAAAATACCCATCTGAGAGAATCATGCTTATGCAAGAAAAAAAATTGCTCACAATTTACAAAATAATCAGCTGACTGTGCCTTTTGTGGAATATCTTGACAAAATATGTAAGTTATATGTTCATTCTGGGAAATTTCACGGATATAGCTACTGAAAATACTGACCAACCCCTAAAATACCCACCTTTTTTTATAAGGCAAGCAGGACTTGGCCCTTCCAGCATCTTTTTTAGTAGCTGTATAACTCTTTCCTTAATTTTGTAATTATTTTGAAACCTGAAAGAGTTTAGGGCTATGTGTGTGCATATTTATGGACATCCATAACTTTCAAGGATATAATTCTGTAGAGTGATTTGGATGATATTATAAATGACTACTATAGTCTTTCCCTGCAAGTGATTTTTGAAAAAATGAAATTCTAATCAGAGAGATGGCCAAGGAAAAAAATTTTTTTGATCACTGATGATATGGGAAGTTATCAGGAAGGGCTGTAGAAGAAAAAAAGAACATTGGCTAATCAGCTACTTTTTATGTCTGTGTAGTTAACGATTGATTTCCTATGGAGTATTTTTAAAAGATCTAATTTAAAACTCCATGATTTGAGGCAGAAATTGACCCTAACTAAATACACCCCCACCATGTTGTAGTGGTAGTGAAGCTTTCAATCTGAACTTTAAAGCTCAAGTATAACATTTTTTCACATGCCTATGTGACTTAGCAGCTGAAGTCCCATTTCAAAAGTGTCACTGAAAGACAATGGGACGTAGGCTCCCAAGCACCTAAATCACTTCAATGCTTTCAAAAATGTTACCACAGATCTATTTGTGGGCCACTGACAATGGAATATTTTGGCGATGACAGTTATGAAAAGAGGAAGTAGCTATGATTTGGAAAATTATTTTAAGGTTTAAAAAGTCTGTAAAATCCTACACTTAAATAAAGACATTATGCAGTTAGGGATGCATACTAATATATTTTAAAGCTTTAGCAACTATAATATTTTGAACGAAGAATTAACTGAAAACAGTTTGGGGAGTTGAATCTTATTAATTTTACAGTGACTACTAAACTTCCTCCATCCACTGTTGGTAGAGGTTATGCTCAAGGAAGCAGAAAAATTCTTACTGAATTTTGGAAATCCTCAATTATTTGTACTAAGAGGAACTCTCACTTTGCAAAATCTCATGCAATACATAGATAACACATTGGCTCAGCTACTGTATCAGATATAAACATTGTATATATGTTGTAACAGCTCCCCTCACATACATTTTATAAAAATTGGCTGATTAATATAAATACACATAAGGTGGAGATGCTTTGGACAAAATACCTCATGTAACCTATCAATTTAAGTGTTACAGTCTTCTGGATCTGTATATCCTATTTTGGTGAATGAATTGTTCTTTTATGTAAAGTTAGAAATAGGAAGTATGAGACTGTTCATATTATTAAAAGTGCTAATGAGAGCCATTACTGGTCCTCCAGAAGCCTCAATGACTCGGTGATAAATTTAATGACTTGTTTGTCATTAAGCCCTATTTGTCCTGTAAATCCAAAGGTAGTTGGACTAGTCTAACATGTGATGCTACCAGCTGGTACTGGTATTCTATTTTGTCCCAGGTAGTTTGCCATGGAAGGGGAATGTAGAACAAAAGATTCTGATACTGGGGAGAAGTCTATTTAAGCAATAGGAAGCTATCAAGTGTTTGTTTTCAGCTGGTGTGGCATTTCAAAGAAGACTGAGGGTGCGGGTCAGGATAAAAGAGATTGTCTCTGACCTGAAAATTATGACTAGAACAAGAACAACTCTTTAGGGTAAGAATCTGCTTGTAATATATATAGATAGATCAGGGGTTCCCAAACTTTTTGACACGGGGACCAGTAAATCCCTTCACGAGCTTTTGGAGGACCGGTAACATTCATTTGCGTATTTGCATATTCATTAAGCAAATGATGAATATTCAAATAAGTTGTTTCTGGTCCTCCCAAAGCCCCCAGTGCCAACATTAGCAAAGCTTTTGATACAGTCACCCACAATATTCTTGCCAGCAAGTTAAGGGAATATGGTTTGGATAAATGGACTGTAAGATGGATAGAAAGCTGGCCAGATCAGGGTTTCCCAAGCTTTTTACTTTAGTTGGAACCCGTTTTTTCAGTACTGTTTTTTGCAGCCCAAAAATATAAACGCATATAAAAAAAGAATGAAAAATGAATTCATTTTCAGTGTTTCACCTGGCTGCATCCTCCACCTAGCCCGGGCCAGGGTTTGGGGGACCGTCGCCACATGGGCACTCCAGGAGGCGGGAGCAGGAGTAGATTGGGGATAGGGTATCTGGCTAGGAGGGAGGGTGTAAGGAGGGGTAGGGTTGCCAGGTGTCCAGTTTTGTACCAGACAGTCTGGTATTTGAGGGTTTTGTCCAGGAAACAAATTGAGAAATTACCAGATATATAAAATGGTACCAGACATATAAAATTACCAGACATATAAATTACCAGACATTTCTAATTAGGTAAGTTTTATTATAATTAGGTGTATCAGTCCTTAGCTGGGAACTGCCTGGCTGGTAGATGTGCTCACGCTGCCTGAGTGTGTCTACCTGCCAGGCAGTTCGCAACTACTCGAGGGAGGGTATGTGGCAGGGGGACGGACAAAATGGAATCCCCGGGCAGACTCACTCGTCTGCCAGGGTCTGTAGGGTGTGCATGTGCCCGGGTCAGTCCCGCTCCCCTCCGCTTCTCCTCCCAATCTCCCTGCTGCCCCCATCCAGCCCTGCTTCCAACGCCTGGTTCCCCCCACCCCCACCAATCTCCCCCGGTCAGCCCCGCTGCCCCCGTCCAACCCTGCTTCCGGCAGCTGGTTCTCCCGTCCTCCTCTTCCTGATCTCCCCTGTCCAGCCCTCCCGTCCAGCCCTGGTTCCACCGCTTGCCCTCCCCGATCTCCACCAGACAGCCCCGCTGCCCCCAACCCTGCTTCTACCGCCCACCCGGATATCCGCGGGACAGCCCCACTGCCTTCAACCCTGCTTCCACCGCCCGCCCCGATCTCCACGGGATAGCCCCGCTGCCTCCAACCCTGCTTCTGCTGCCCGCCCGCCCGGATCTCTGCAGGACAGCCCTGCTACCCCTAACCCTGCTTCTGCCACCTGCCCACCCACCTGCCTGCCCGGATCTCTGCGGGACAGCCCCGCTGCCCCCAACCCTGCTTCCCGGCAGCTGGTTCCCCCCCGCCACCTCCTCCCAGCCTTCTCCGCTCTGCTCCCCTCCCGGCAGCCACAAGCCACGCTGAGGCCCCGTATTTTTTTGTACCGGGCCACGGCCCATAGTTTAAGAAACGCTGAGATAGATAGATATAGATATATAGATATAGTGAATTAGAACTAGTTATGCATTTTTTTCATTTTAACTTAGTAATTTACTTTTATCTGCCTATTTTCATTTGCAACCTCTTAAATCCTACTGTTTGTGCTTAATAAAAACACTTTTGTTTACTGTCAGGCCCAGTGTAAATAATTGTTACTGGGGGGGGGAGAGAAAACAACTGGTGTGCATCTCTCTTTTTCACTGATAAAGATGGTGAACATCCCCCTGGGCTTTCTTTGTGTAAAACTTTCTCTCTGAGAAAGATGGATTTATTTGGGGGTTTGATCCCTTTTGATGGTTGGTTTCCTGGGTATTGTGCCCTGGAACTGCATCCTCCCACAGCTGAAGTGGTTCAGTGTCCACATTGCTCTTCAGCTCTTCAGGGGGGGGACCCCAACTCTGGGGGAGATCAGAGAATCTGGCGAAGCAAGACAGAGAGGTAGGGAGCCCTAGAGAGCAAGAAGGTGGGCATCAGTGGCATAATCAACACACCAGGGAACAATCCCAAGGGGTCTTCTTGTGACCTCACCCCCATCACATATGTTGTTAATCCCTGATTTGAAATCAACAAGATGGCTTGCAGGCACAAGTTTGGGCCTGTAATGCATGCAAAAAATACACGGTAGAAAAGGAAAATGCTCTTAGTTAAGTTAAACAGCCCAGTTTGAGAGGCATGTTTTGAAAGCAAACAACAGACTACAGACATTTTCAGAGACTACATTATCCTCTTAACGCTTGATAAAAGAATGTGAGAAACAATCCTCTATTCCTTCATTTTCTGGATAGTTCAGTCTAGCATCCCCATCCTGGGTAAGCCAAAGATTTGCTGGCATAAGCATCAATATGTATAAAGGATGGAAGAATCCTAGTGAGACATGTAGGCTGCCAGAGCTACTGGACCACCCAAGCAGGGTCAGGTTAGAAACGTCTGCAGCTGCCCGGACTCCGCTGTCTTAGCTTTCAGCACTGTGAACAATTCAGTGTTATCACTGGGAGCTTTCTGTTTGGATTCTGTTTGTTTTTAAGTGTAGCCTGAGAGAATAAAACATCCTACAGGCTAAACAGCTTTCCAAAACAAATGATACAAGTCAGATTGGTATTTCACAACACCTTCTGCTTTGCCTATGGCGTAAAGCACGGTACAGCTCAAAGATACTACACTGAAGTGATACAGATTATCTGAACATATAACCTGTCTGATCTTTCTGTAAATCTGAGCAAAGGATTTGTGGGATCTGTAATCTTGGCATTTTGGTCTTTGCTTACATTCACCAAAGAGGTTCCAATCTGTTTTAGGCCTGCCAGACAATTATGTCAGTTGTTTCCTCCTGTAGTCATTGGCATTTTTTTAAACCTGCGCAACAATATATCTATAAGACAGGCACCCAACTACTTAGGACTTCAGGGCCAAATAAGCGTTTCTTTTCCCTCCCCAGTACAACACTACCACATCTGTTGAAATGTCATGTCTCTCCCCTTTTCCAGTATACCATGGATTCTGTAGCACCTATGTAAAAGTTGGAGAGGAAAAACAAATATTCAAAACCTGTAGTTCACTGAAGTGGAACAATGCAGAAGAGTAACTTAAAGCTTTTTAAAGACTTGACTTATGTACTTTGGAACATACAGTGTCACTTTATTTCTAAATTATAAGCTACCACATCCTTTATTTCTAAATTATAAGCTACCACATTTTTATCCTATAGCAGTAGAAAGAACAAAATAATTTTTCCAGGCTAAACATCTTTCAAGTGTTATAATAAACCTTGTTTCCTCTGTTTAGGTGATATATACAGTAGAAAACATGATATCTTAGAAATTCAGACCTACATTTTTCACTCTGTGTGTGTGTGTGTGTGTGTGTGTGTATACAGCACATATTCTACTACAATATATAGAAATTATGCTATGATATTGTTCTCATATCATTTCCCCATGGGAGTCACTTTTTAAAACTAATAGTGCAATAGTTTTTCTCTACTAACTAAAAATTCAGTCTGAATTAGAGAAGGGAATGCAATTTTTAGTGTCAACATCTATTTAAAAGTCAGCAGGAAGAAAGCTGCTTTAGATCAAAGTAGCAGAAATACCTGGCGTTGCCCAGGGAAAATATAGTAAAAGATGTGATGAATGAACTACATCAATGACATTAACATAGCATATTTGATTGGAAATACTTTTCTCTTATATATTACTTTAAGAAATTAACATAGCTAGTACTTTTTCTGTTATCATAGGGGAAGGATCTCGTTGTTGCAGTTTGTGTGACACGCTTACCAGAAGAGTCCAGCAAATGCCTATGATCAAGCGCTACTAAAAGCTAATTAGTGCCCAGTTGGGGCTCTGGGGCCCAACTGGGGTTCTGGGGGAACCAATTTCGAGATATAACCAATCCAGTTATTTAAGTTAGGAAATCAGTAGTATCTGTGCAAAATTTTGTGTTTCTATGATCAAGCGCTACTAAAAGCTAATTATCAGTGGGCCCAATTCAGGCTCTGGGGGAACCAATTTTGAGATATAACCAATTCAGTTATTTAAGTTAGGAAATCAGTAGTATCCATTCAAAATGTGGTGTTTTATAGCTCTTATCGTTTCGGAGATCTTTCGGAATTATCAGTGGGCCCAATTGGGGCTCTGGGGAAACCAGAGGAACTGATTTTGAGATATAACCAATCCAGTTATTTAAGTTAGGAAATCAATAGTATCCATGCAAAATTTGGTGTTTCTAGCTCTTACCGTTTTGGAGATCTTTTGAGACAAACAAACAAACAAACAAACAAAAACAAACAAACTTCTGGAAATACTTATAAGATTAATCAGTGTGAACTAATATTACCTAGTCATGAGAGTTTAAAAGATCTCCTGATTTAGCAACAAAAAACCAAAAAAACCCAAAATATATCAAGAAATACAAATAGATTTCCAAACATGACTCACTGAATTCTGCCTGATCACAGTCTATAAATAGCTGGTACACAGGCCTCTTTACTAGCAAACAAAAAATCAACAAGGGCCAATGTCTGGAGTTGAAGCTACTAACATTCAAACTGAAGATATGCCATTTTTCATGGTGAGAGCAATTAAGGTACCAAACATGTTTTCTTAGTCTTTAAAGTGCTACCATACTAGAACTCCAGTTCATTCACAAGTTTAATTCTCATGCCAATGGTTTGAATCGAGATACGGGATGGCTGGGACATTATCCACCAACCAAATAATGAAGGTGCCAATGGTTCTTTGTCTGGGTAGATTCTGGTGTTAGTACTCTTCCTCTCTAAATGCTAACTAATGGTCCTTATCTGCTTCTTTTAACTATCCAGTCTTTAGGTGTTTTAGAGCTTCAGGGGGTAGCCGAGTTAGTCTGTTACAGAAAAAAACAACAAATGGCCTGGTAGCACTTTATAGACTAACAAAACATGTAAATGGTATCATGAGCTTTCGTGGGCACAGCCCACGATGAAGAAGTGGGCTGTGCCCATAAAAGCTCGTGATACCATCTACATGTTTTGTTAGTCTATAAAGTGCTACCAGACCATTTGTTGTTTTTTTAGGTGTTTTAGTTTTGCTTGTTACATACCAGATCCATTTTCCCTTTGATATTTATATACCCACTGCCTCTTTCTGTCCCCCCCCCTCCCATTTTTTCTTTCACTTTCCCTCCCCCCCTCCCCTCTCCCCTATTTAATTTTGGTTCTGGACATCCAACATGCCAGTCATCTGAAGAGGTGGGCTGTGCTCACGAAAGCTCATGATACCATCTACATGTTTTGTTAGTCTTTAAAGTGCGACCATACTATTTGTTGTTTTTTAAGTTTATTCTGTACAGACTAACTCAGCTATCCCTCTGAAGCTTTCAAACTGAAATAGTAGTTTCTCCAACACTTAGAATCCTTAAGATTGGATGTGTTTTTTTAAAAAAACATGTTCTAGTACAAACACATATTATCATGACTGAAGCAGAGCATCATTAGGTAAAGGCCTATATATCTTGAGTTATGGAGGAGGTAAGACTAGATAATCATAAGGGTACTTTCTGGCTTTAAAAAACTAGGACTCTCTGAAAGACTGTATGAAGAGAAACAATATTCTGAATTCCAAAGTTCACAAGCCAATAGTTACCCATAAAGAGGTATTGTTATTCATGTAAGTTTAGGACAATAAATTCCCCAAATGGTAGAAAACCTGGCCCCACTGAAATAAATGGAAGTTCAGTTGTATGTATTTAATTTGAAACCTTTTAATAAAGCTCATTAAACATACATGAGCTAACGCAGCTAACCCTTTGATACTTGTCACAATGCACGTGAGTTCCTTATATCAGGAAAATTATTTTCTTAACTAAAAGAACTTAAATCAGTTAATAATATGCCCTATTCTTTTTACTCATGAATAATTGAAGTGTAGCTAGTTCATTTACATCAAATGTTTCACTGAGTTTCAACACAAAAATGTCATCATTTAAGTCTGCGGATTTTAATTTATTTTTTATTTCAATAATCAAATGCATTTGTAATACAAACAAAATTTACAAATGACTGTCTCTAGATTCTTCTCACATTAGTAAATATCCGGTAATATTGTGTTTTCTGTTCCAAAAGCAACATGTAAAAGTGCACATGGCTCATTGTTTGCTTACTTTAAACTAAATCATCCCTAGAAAATGACTGTTTTAAAAGTGAGGAACCGAATAAAAATACTTTTCATTTAACTTCAGAGAGAATATATGTTGAGGGTGGGGAGAAATGTGTGCTATTAAAAAACATAAGCAGCGATTCATAAGAGATACAAATATTATAAAGGATATAATATGGAGCCATAACTAGACTCTATTCGTAAGAACCTTTCCACTAATTTTATGTATTGTGCAGTCTATACAGCAGAATTCCTGATGCTGGACCATGATCAGCTTACCACTATTAATATAGATTTGGCAATTTTTTTTTATTCTATGCTAAAAAAGCCCTGAGATACTGTGTAGTAGCTACTGAAGATATTTTTTTTTTTAAGTGGGATGGATTTAAAAGATTTACTTACTTAACCAAGAGACATGTCAAGGATTTTTACGCATCCACCTTCCTAAAGCCTTTTTAATTAGAACCCTGTATGGATACGAAATTTCATATCCGCATCCACATCCGTATCCACAAAAATGAGCTGCGGATATCCACATCCACATCTGCAGATGGGAATACCCGTGGATATAAAGCAGATATCCGCAGATCTGCAGGGCTCTACTCATGGTATTATACCTATGGTATTAGCTTTCCTGAGCTAAGAGATTTACAATTCTGCCAAACTTTCTTTTGTTGTTGCTTTTGTTGTTCAGTGTTTTTTAATACATCTTTAGAAAAATATATTTTAACAATTCGATATTCTAGCAGGCAATAAAAAGATTTATTTTGTTCTTCAAGAGATACAATCAACATAAACATTACACTTATCTAGCTACTAAACTTTCATTAATATTAGATATTATTTTAACGGAAAGTTCATAGACTTTTTTTTGCGTTTGTCAGCACTTTGTATAAAATCATTTTCATTTTTTGCCTTCTGTGTGCAGATTTATCACACAACAAACTGGGAGGTTTTTTTTAATGTAACCCCCAAGGAGATTACCTAGATTCCTGGGGCTCTGTCTGCTGGCAGCTCAGGGAGAGGCACACTGAGTTTGCCTTGGCTCCCCCTGCCTACCAGGGTCAGAGTCCGCCCGGCAACCCATAGGGAGTGAGATGCCCCTTCCAGGGAGTTCAGAAGGGGGAGGAGAAGCCATTGTTGAAGGAGTCTGGAGCCAACCAGGGCAAGGGGAGGGCTGGCTGTGTGGGAGCTAGTAAGACCCAGGCCTGCATACAGGGTTTCCCCCTGAGAACTAGCCTCTAGGGACCTGAAGGCAGGATCCCTCAGCTGGGTTTTATTTCTCCACTGTTGATTCCCAGTTTGTGGAGTTTGCTAGGAGGCTTCCCCAGCCAGGCTGAGTTAGCTCTCCGGCTCCCTGGGTGAGACCAGTCACTGCATGGTCAGCTCTGCTCTGTCTGCTGGTTCGGGGCTGCTGCCTGCTGTGTGTGTGTCTGAATGCTGGGGTAGGAGATTACAGTTTGAATTTTAGTGCAGCTGTGTAACCTGCACCTTGAGCACCCCATTATGGTGAGGGGAAATTCTGGGACCAAAGCTGCCTGATTCCTTCCTGAAGAGGATCCCTGCCAGAAGAGACCAGCCCCTCTGCAGTGACTGAGTCATCTCTGAACCTGAGGCTCATTCATGGAGTGTGTGAGTGCACCATCTTTTAGTTGGTAAGTCAGGGAATTTGTTTGGGGATTTTCTAACCTGCTGCATATTAAACCTATGGAGGGATTTACCACGTTCTCCCACTCGTGAGTCCTTTGGGCTGTACTGGACCCAGTCAACCCCACTGCTAAACCACTGCAGAGAAGAATTTTGTGGTCCAAAGTCATCAAGGGCCCCAACAAAGTACGCGTACCAACGGGACACTAATCTTACAGTTGCTGGGCACCGGTGAACCTAAAAATAGTGTTTTACCCTGTTATGTTATATTTGTCTCCTGTTTAATATAATTGTGTTTAATATAGTGTATGAGTTTGTGTTATTTTCTGGGAGTCTCCAACTATCTGGCAAGTACGTGGGGATTACCCTGGGTTAGAATTTTCCTCCCAGGCTGCCCTGGTGACCCTGCCAGGAACGAGTGAGGGGGGTGGAGGCATCGCCAAATAAATCCATAGGAAAAAATAAAGTTGAGTGGGTGGCGGGATCCAGAAGAACCCAGACCTATTCATCAAAACCTGTAAGCAGATTGGCCTTAAAGAAGGTAAACAGGTGGCGAGGGGGGCGCTACATTTAAATGTTGCTGTAAACTCACAAATATGTCCAGGGGACTAGGGGAAGCAAATTTAACTTCTAAAACTGCTTTTGTGCTTTATTTGACTACACCTTATAAAAGGACAAAGATTACCCTCAGTTACTTCAAATTTGCACCACTTGGACTCCATTATAGTCAATGAAGCTAGTCCAGATTTACTGCAGTTCAACAGATCAGCATTTGGATTAAAATAAAAGACATTTCAGCAACTTTATTGTAAATGGAGATGATACATCAAGGTATGGAGTGGAGCAGAATCATAGAATCACAGTTAGAAGGGACTAGGGATGTAAAATCTCAATTAACCAACTAACTGGGATCCTGGGTGAGGGAGTGCTCTAGTCCAGCTGGAGCAGCCCCCATCCCATGGGGCTCCCACTACCAGCCCTGCATATGGCTGACTGCTGACTTCCAGCCCCAGCCACGCAGGCGAGCTGCCAGCAGGTGACAGGGTGGGAGCAGCCCTTCATCCAAGGCAGGCCATGGGAAGGAGCTGCTACCAGGGAACTGGTTAAATGTAACCTGGTAAACTGGTTAACTGGTTTTCCGTTCACATCCCGAGAAGGGACCACAAGATGTCGGTATCTGTTAGGAACTATTGCAAATGGGCCAGAGTAAACATGTTTTCCACAAGAATTGGTTGTTTGTTTATTAAGTTGAGATGGACCAAAATGTTACATAAAAAACTTACAATGATCAAGAAATAGACATCTCCAATGCACTCTTCAGTATCTTGCACACCTTCATAAACATAATAAGTAACTTGTTTACATCTAACATACACACAAGTTCACAGAAAAGAGTTATCTGGAACACTCAACACTTTAAGAACTTGAAAGCAAGCTACCGAGATCTAGATGCCTCTAGCCCCAGTTCAAATCCAGGTCAGATCAGTAAAGAGTAATCTTCCTGAAAATACCATCCTGGCCACCATGGATGTCAAAGATCTTTACATCAACTTGCCACATGAAGATGGATTACTGGCTGTCAGGAATACTATCCCTGCTGATAGCACTGCACACCTGGTCACAGAGATCTGCGACTTTGTCCTCACCCGCAACTATTTCCAATTCGGAGACAATTTATATCTTCAAGTCAGCAGCACAGCTATGGGCACCTGCATGGCCCCGCAATTTGCCAACATCTTTATGGCTGACCTTGAACAACATTCCCTCAGCTCTTCCTCCTTAGTAACCTTGCTCTACATATGCTACATTGATGATATTTTCATCATATGAACCCATGGAAAGGAGACCCTTGAAGAATTTCATAGGGATTTCAACAACTTCCACCCCACCATCAACCTCAGCCTGGACCAGTCCACACAAGAGATCCACTTCCTTGGCACTACCGTACAGTTACACGATGGACACATTTCCTCCACCTTATGAACTTACCTACATGCCTCTAGCTTCCATCCAAGACACATTTCCCAATCAATTGTTTACAACCAGATCCTAAGATACAACTGGATTTGCTCCAATCCCACAGACAGAGACAAGCACCTACAGGATTTATATAAAGCATTCTTAAAACTGAAATACCCACCCAGAGAAGTGAAAAAACAGATTGACAGAGCCAGACGAGTACCCAGACATCAGCTACTCCAAGACAACAATTGACAATTTCTTTTCCCTTCTTTTTTTCCCCCTCTCTTCCCTTTCTGCGCTATTTATTTGAAAACTGGACCCCTCTATTCATCTGAAGAAATGGGTCGTGCCTACGAAAGCTCATGATACTATCTGCATTTTTTGTTAGTCTCTAAGGTGCTGCAAGACTATTCAATTTTTAAGTTTTTTCAGTTACAGACTAACACAGCTACCCCTCTGAAACTAATGATAGAAAAGAACTGTCTACTACCAGAAGCCTACTTGGTTGCTTATATGAAATCAATGGGTGGCATCAACCCACTTAATCAGAAAACTGTCCATATCCCAGATTGCCAGTTTGTACCTCTTATCAGAGACTTAAAAGATGCATCATGGACTGGATGTTAATGAAAAACAAATTAATCAGTAGCCAGCCTTCCTAGGTCAATGGCTGAGGTATGACAGAATGCAATATAATTCACTACCACTGCTCGTGGCATAAGACTCCCATGCATAAATGGAAAATTATCCCAATGCCTCTTGAAAGAGATATTTTATAAATTATTTTATGAGAGAACTCTTTTCATGGAATGTGTATGCTCATCTTAAATGCTTATTTTCTGGAAAAAAACAACAAGGAGCAGATTTACAAGTGCAATCCATATTTGCAGCTCAATAGCTCATATTGTCTGCTCTTATAAATCTGTCAAACAAATATAAAGCTGACCCAAAATTGGTCAATTAAATTTGAAAGAATATTGTCTTACACATATAGCATATAAACACACACTTCAACATCATTTGTAGCCTATCTAGGTCAAAAATAATTTGGGGCTATAAATGTAACCGGATTTTTTTTCTTTCATGTACAAGTTAATAATAAGAACTGCATTGTGGGACAGAAGCATGAGCCCTGATTTCTACAGATTAAACAACACTGTAAACAACATGGAGTGTAAAAGTTACATTGCTTCAGAGTACTCTATAGTGACAGCAGGGACATAATTCAGAAATCACAGACACAAACATGAAAAGCAATAGGGAAGGAAAATGGTTTTCAGGATGAAAGGCTCGGATTCTTTTCTAAGGACTGCATTTGTTCTAAAAATATGGCTTTCTACCTCCTGCAGGGTTTATTTGACAAAAGATGTTCTGAAACAGTGATGCATATTTGTGCTCGAAATCTGATACATATTTTTTGCTTAAAATTGCATTTGTGCATTCAAATACTTCATCACTTCCCACCTAGTTTTGCACTTTTTACTTTTTTTTTCCCCCGTGCAAACATTGCCCAAATACAGGATATACAGGGATCCAGAGGATGCATTATGAATTAAATGGAGGATCTTTTAAATAACTGGTGTTAAAATACATCAGATGAAATCTTATTGCTATTCATTGAACTGCACGTCAATGGTTGCTCTCCTGGTCAGATACATTTTCAGAAGGGGTTTATTAAAACTCAACTTGTCTATTACTAAAATATCAACGGTCATCAAGACACCAGAATCACATAAAAACATTTATTGCTCCACATACTACCGATTTTGTTTTTAAAACATCTGAAGTATCACATATGATAATGAAAGAAATGACTGATTCTAATTTCAGTAAGCAATGGAGTGTGTCTACCTGATGTATTCTCTGCCAGCTAACAGACAAAGACTGAAGAAAGTGTGCTTTGGATACCATCAATTAAAGGCAAGAAGGTCATTAATCTTTATGGTCAATGCCAGAGTTCTACTCAGTTTGGTTCTGCTGCATACAACTTTTTTCATTTGTTTTAGACAAAGACCAATCCAGCTAATTTCACCTTGATACTATACTGGAACTTTTGAATACACTTTTTTTCTGCTACCACATAGGATGAAACCACACAGGGCTAACCCTGGTGGACCGGATTCAGCCCATGAGCTGGTATTTGCCCCACAGTAATTGAATTGTTCTCGTTTTCATGTATCTGTCTCCAATAGCTAAAAGAACAATATAGAGATCCGGAATTAATTTTCAACAATATCTTGTGATATGCTGATGAAATGCCGTGACTTCATGACGTTGCATCAATGGGTGATGAGCCTACATAAGAACAAAAGAATGGCCATAGTGGATCAAAGCAAAGGTCCACTAGCCCAGTATTCTGTCTTCTGACAGTGGCCAGTGCCAGGTGCCCCAGAAGGAATGAATGGAACAGGTAATCATCAAGTGATCCAGCCCTCGTTGCCAATTCCTAGCTTCTGGCAAACAGGCTAGGGGCACCATTTCTGCCCTTCCTAGCCAACGATGGACCTTTTCTCCATGAATTTATCTAGATCATTTTAACCCTATTATTGTCTTGGCCTTTACAAAATCCTCTGACAAAGAGCTTCACAGGTTGACTGTGCATTCTTTGAAGAAATAATTCCTGTTGCTTGTTTTTAACTTACTGCTTATTAATTTCATTTGGTGACCCCTGGTTCTTGTGTTATTAGATGGCGTAAATAGCACTTCTTTATTTACTTTCTCCACATCAGTCAAGATTTTATAGACCTCAGTCATAACCCCCCTAAGTCATCACTTTTCTAAACTGAGAAGTCTTATTAATCCACAGGTCTCAAACTTAATTTAGTATAGGTCCTGCCGGCCAATGTGCTGCCCCCGCCACATCCCCCAGCCACACCTGACAACCCCTGATTTTAAAATTCCTGGGGGTCCAAATCACCACCACTGCCAGCACAGTGGGGATAAAATGGCTTCTGGTTGCTAGCTCTGCGCGGCTGCTGGCACATCTCTGTGGTCCCAAGGGAGTTGTGTGCAGAGCCATCCCACCCATAGGATGGTTTGGGACAGTCACTGCAGGGTTCCCCAAAGTGTAGGACCTGAGGTGGCTGCCCCAATCTGCTCTATGAATGGGATGGTCCCTCATACTCAAGTTAGCATACAAGGCTTGGGCAGGCTGGGCTGGAAGCAGGGATCAAACCGCCCTTCCCCTCCCCCCCACAGACACTCACCGACTCACTGTGGCAGCCAGAGCTGCAGGGAAGCAGAACAATGAAGCAGCCTACTCCATTCCACTACCACCATCTCCCAGGTCTGCCCTATCCCTCTTCTCCCCCACAGTCCCCTGCCCACCGCTTTTCCTCACTATTTATGAATATGTTGAATAGGACTGGTCCCAGTATGCACTACGGTTGCCAGATACTTTCACAAAAAATACCGAACATGGCGGGGAATAAATTGGTTGAGCAAAAAAGGAATGGGGGACTAAACTTGTTGAGCAAAAAAGAAAAAAAACAACGACCGCACACACAAAAAAGAGTCACTGCGCCTTTAAATCACCATGCTCCCCAAGCGGCCTTCCATCCGAGAAAAACAGAAAATACCATCCATTTTACATGGCTGGTATTTTCTGTGTTTTTTTCAATGGACAGAAGCCCATACCGGACACCTGGCAACCCTAGTATGTGCTCCTGGGAGACATCACCATTTACCTCTCTCCATTCAGAAAACTGTCCATTTATTTCTACCCTATGTTTCCTATCATTTAACCAGTTACCACTCCATGCGAGGACCTTCCCTCTTATCCCATGACAGCTTACTTTGCTTAAAAGCCTATAGTGAAGGATTTTGACAAAGGCTTTCTGTATCCACTAGATCCCCTTGTCCACATGCTTGCTGACCCCCTCAAAGAACTCTACTAGATTGGCGAGGCATGATTTCCTTTTATAGAAACTATGTTACCTTATCCCCAACAAATTATGTTTGTCAATGTGTCTGACAATTTTGTTTTTTATTATCGTTTCGATCACGTTGCCCGGTACTAAAGTCAGGCTTACTGGCCTGTTATTGCCAGGACCACGTCTGGAGCCCTTTTTAAAAATTGGTGTCACATTAGCTATCCTCAAGTCATTTGATACAGAAGCCGATTTAAAGGATAGGTTATAAACCACAATTATTAATTCCGCAATTTCACATTTTGATTCCTTCCTTTGATGGCAAATACCATCTGGTCCTTGTGACTTATTACTGTTTAATATGTCAATTTGTTCCAAAACTTTCTCTAATGACACCTCAATCTGGGAGAGTTCCTCAGACTTGTAACCTAAAAAGAATGGCTCTGGTTTGGGAATGTCTCTCCCATCCTCAGCTATGAACACCAAAGCAAAGAATTGATTTAGTTTCTCAGCAATGACCTTGTTGTCCTTGAGTGCTCCTTTATCATCACAATCATCCAGTGATCCCACTGGCTCCTTTCCAGGCTTCCTGCTTCATGTACTTTAAAAATTGCTACTACTTTTCGAGGTTTTAGCTAGCTGTTCTTCAAATTCTTTTTTTTTTAACTTTCCTAGTTATATTTTTACACTTCATTTGACAGAACTAATGCACCTTTCTATTTTCCTCACTAGTATTTAAATTCCACATTTTAAAGGATGCCTTTTCACCTCTCACTGCTTCTTTTACTTGATTGTTTAGCCACAGTGGCACTTTTTTAGTTCTCTTATTGTGTTTTTTTTTTAAATGTGGGGTGTACCATTTAAATTAAGCCTCTATCATGGTATCTTTAAACAATTTCCAGGAAGTTTGTAGACATTTCACTTTTGGCATTCCACCTTTTAATTAATGTTTAACTAACATCCTCATTTTTGTGTAGTTCCCCTTTCTGATATTAAAAGCTGCAGTGTCAGGCTGCTGTGGTGTTCTCCCCATCACAGGGATGTTAAATTTAAATATATTATAGTCACTATTTCCAAGCAGTCCAGTCTGTTAGACCACATCCTGTGTACCACTGAAGACTAAATCAAGAATTGCCTCTCCTCTTCTGGATTCCAGGACTAGCTGCTGTAAGAAGCAGTCATTTAAGGTATCAAGAAACTTTCTCTCCTCATCCCATCCTGAAGTAACAGGTACCCAGTCAATATAGGGAAATCCCTCATTATTGCTATGTTTTTTATTTTAGTAGCTTCTCTAATCTCTATGAGCATTTCACAGTCACTATCATCATCCTGGTCACATGGTCAGTAATACATCCCTACTGCTATATTCATATTCTTAGCGCAGGGCTACTCAACACGCGGCCCATGGGCCACATGTGGCCCATTTGTTTGCGGCCTGCAGTGCGGTTTGGGTTTACGCGGGGCTCAACACGCAGCCCGTGGGTGGGATCCTTTGAACACGGCCTCCACTGGGAACACGCTCCACAATGGTGAGGCATCTCCCAGGCAGGGCGAGCATTGAAAGACGCAAGTGGATGGGCTGGCTGGAACAGACAGTTATAGAGTGTCGGCGTTTCTAGCCCCCAGGGAGGAGGTGCCAAGAGCGCTGGGGCATTGTGCGAAGAGCTGGCTGCTTAGCCTTGTGGGCAGACCCTGAGAAGTGCTGACTGGCTCACCCTGGCTACGTTTGGGACCGGTGCTGCGGCTTAAGGCTTAATCTTTGTATTCATGCTCGTCAGTGTGAAAGAAGCTATTTGCATATATTTGCACATATATTTGCATGTATATGCAACCACACTTAAGTTGCAGCCCTTGGCATGTGCTGTGAGTATCATTGTGGCCCCCAAGGCTTCCAAAGTTGAGTAGCCCTGTCTTAGAGTGTGGAATTCCTATCCATAGCAATTCTGTGGTACAGTTAGGTACATCAAAGTGTACTGTCACCATAGGCTGATGGAAAATCATGGCATGAAAATGCAAACAACAATAACTGAAATGTCTGTGTTTGGAAGGGAAACCATTGTAAAATAAACTTTACAGGTCCTGTCTATCCTATTTCTTTTACCTTTGTCTTTAAACATCTTACATGAAGCTTTTAAAACAAACAGTGATCTGTTCTGTGTCAAATTTTTGAGTTATTATTGAATTAGCTCTTGTAATTTTCTCTATTTCTAACGTTTTTCATTTGCCATTAGCAGGCCAGAGCTCTGGAACTGTGTGCACACCAATTTTACGTATGGCATTACTGCACTAGTCCATGGCGCTAGAACAGCATCTTCCCATTTACACGGGACTCCTATTCCTTCATTACAAAATTTGGTTTTATTTTTGCTTCTTTTCCGCATTCTCCTAAAAGTTCCTGCATGTTATTGACTAGTGCCTCCACATATTTGTCCTGCTCACTCATTTACAGGTTAAAACAATGGGGCTATTTTTGTACAAAGTTGTGTAAGTCAAGTTTTCTACCCATGCTCTTCATTCATCTCAGTCATCCTGAATAAACTCAATTCTTCTTTTGCATGTCATGCCACCTCTTTCCCAAATATTTCATTAACTTACTTCACATGCCTTCTTTTCTAGCAACTGATGCACAAAGTGCAATAAATAGTCCTAAAGTAGATCCTTGCTGTTTGAAACCCATAAAATACCCTGTCAACAATAAATAAGCTAGTTATTTATTCACTATATAATTTGAAATAATAGTTATGCATAATTAATTTGGTAAATGGACCTTTCATAAAAACTTTTTATAAAAGCAGAATACTTTAACACTTTGTCACTGTTATTCCAAACAGAATTAAATAATGTTTTGAACACTAATTAGGCATTTATTTCACTGTGTTTTATTCTAAATTTTAAAATTAATTAACACAGAATGTTCTAGTACACATGAATGCTCTCTTTGTTTACATGCAAGTACGTAGCTAAACCAGATATTAATTAGTAACTTTTAAGCTAAAAAGCAAGTGATCGATTGAATGTTTGTAAAACAGAGTCATTATTAAATTATTTTTGTAAAAGCCAATTTGATAGCATTTAAATGTATTCATTAAAACTTTGAATTATGACCTTGGCTCTTTCAACACATATTAACCTCTCACCATATTGTACATATTAGTCAAGGGAAACTTTAGTCTTCTGCCAATGGGCATAGAATCAATTTATTTTGCAGTGAAGAACTACTACTATATTGAATAATCTAGTACCATTCTTCAATTATATGGAGATTTTACTTACAATAATAGCATAAGTAGATAGTGACATTGTCTTAAATGCTATTCAGCCTTGTCTATATTTACTTGGAGAGTGATGCTCCAGGGATTGATCTTCCGGGGTTCAATTTAGTGGGTCTAGTAAGGACCTGCTAAATCGACCACTGATGGTGTTGTACGGCTGCAGCATAAAATTGCCCTTTTAATAAATTATATCTACCAATGTGACATTATGTATGTAACCTCATGATTTGTGGCCCAATTTTTATGAATGGGATTTGAATTAATTTGTTAGTAGTCTTTTAAGAATCGCCTCTGGAGAATCTGTTATTGTAACTTTTTCTAACCTTTTTAAAAAATAGTCTAACAAAATCCCATTTTGACTATATTTTAACTGAAACCCATTTTAAACTTTGTACTGCCTTAACTGTTTAAAGTTAGGTGTGTGTCTATGTAGAAGTGTCAATGGGGGTATGTATGCAAAGGAATCAGTCCCTGAAACCAGCCTGTCTGGAGACCAGCTGCCAGCACCACCTTGATGGCTGAAGAACAATGGAAGTGAGCCCTGCAAAATAATACATCCAAGAGAGAGAAAAACAAAAGCTCTATTAAGAAAAATAACAAAACACCTCCATCTGCTGTTAACTGATGACTCGTGGTCATACAGTGTTCTGGGGCAGTGGGACAGCACTAGATCTGTGAACTAAAACATATATACAGATGGGTGCAAAACTATTGAAATGGGTCTCATCAACATTGGAACATCGGTCTGGACCGACAGAAGCCCAGCTTCTTACTTCCTCTGTCCCATCTAACTCACTTGGCTAGTGAGTTAAGGGGAGCAACAAATTGGTAACAGAGCAATGACAAGATGGGTGTGTGTGTGTGTGTGTGTGTGTGTGTGTGTGTGTGTGTGTGTGTGTATATACATGAGTGTAGTATATTATATGCATATAGTACTATGATGTATTATCAATAAATGTGGTGTTTTGCCTTATCCCCCTTAAGAAGATCCTGTGCAATTCTTTAATGTACAACAGTGGCCCTGTTGACCCCGGGTTACGAGGAGTAAGGGAAGCTGATAGGAAAGTGGGGACACTGCACTGGGGATGCCACAGAAATTCCACTTAAGGTACATCAATGACAGCTACTCTATTCCCATAGTTGGAGTTGCATATCTTAAGTCAACTTTCTCTTCAAGTGTAGACTTAGCCTTAGACACCATTTTCCAACAGAGGATTTGGAGGAGCTATTTGGCTTCTTTCCTTTCTGTGGTCGCATTCTATGGGCTATAATTTCTTTAGATCTCAAACACTAGACATTGTACTTAGAGACCTGTGCCAAATTTTGAGATGGAATCTCAACTCTCTGTCCACAAATTTCCATGCAAAGCTGTACAGGCATTTTCAATCACTGTGTAAGAACTAAAACATTTGCATGCCAGTGTTATGCAAATGCACAAGCAGAAAAACCACTATTTGACAGCTTGGCTCTCAAAATGGTGAAAAAAGTGTCAAAACTGCACCCTACCAACTATTCCCTCATGTCACAGGATTCCCAACTACTGTAACATGATTGGTCTTCTTTATACAACTATGTAATCTTAATATCCATTAACATTTCTAACTTTTACATTCCAATGACCACATTACATTATATGGCCCAATTCTGCTCGCATTTAAATCAGTGGTAAGACTCTTACTGAATGTAGGTGCAAGAGCATATAAATTTCCAAAATTAGTATGGAGCTCTAAACATTTTTGTTTAGCAAACCCGAACAAAATACCAGAGCTTTTCCAAAATCTGTTTATAACGAAAGGATGAAGTCAATTACGGGTACATATATTTTTCTAATATCTTTATTCTCAGTTGAAGCAGCCTATTCAGAATCAATTCCTTCTTTAGAGTATTTGAAAATAACATTAGAATTCACCTTCTACCAATTCTTAAAAACAAATTGCTATTATAACCGTGTGCATTTGCATTCCTGGTAGGATCTAGCAACATATGATAAGGTTTTAGAATCATGACACATAGCCTGAGAACCCTATTTGGATTTATGAAAGGGCAGAGCCTTCATCTTTCCACTAGATTTCAGAATTCTCTCTCTGATTTGATTGTCTAGAAAACTGTCATGACCACAGGCCACAGAGAAACAAAACCAGCATTATTTGGAAGGGAGCAAGCAGGTACAAATGGAGTTAACTATTAAGCCGTTCCACCATTCCCAGAAAACGAATATTCTTGGCCAGCGCCTGGCTCTGCTCCACCTCACCTTGAAGCTACATTTTCCACCCCACTCACATATCAGTATTTTCCAGGAGCTATTCTCCACATTTCTGCTGAAGTAAAAGAGGCATTTCTTGGACTCTCTCCCATCTCTTCCGTGTCCATTCCAGATAAGCCCCTTTTAACTTTATTAATGAAACTCACTTGGCCTTTATAATGCTCTCTCTACCCTTCAACATCGACTTAAAGTGCCCCCACCAAAATTGCAATGTTATACCTGGCACAGTTATTGGAAAGATTTCTGTTGAAGGGGAAGGATGGTTTTGTTTTTTTAATCTACTCTATGAGAGTGTGTGTGCGTGTCTCTGCCCATCCATCTGTGAGTCTGTTTCTTCTCCTAAACAGGGAGCTAGGATCACCACAATTGGTATGCAGCTTCCTCTTATCATAACTTAAAGCAAGACAAGGGTTTGGTTGTGCTAGGACAATGGAATTTCCCTGGCATAGGCTTGTTTCTCATAAAATGCAAAGGAAGGGGTCTGCTAGCAGGCACAGTTATACTACAGAATGACCACAGGGGGACGGAAGCACCAGTAAGAGAGTGGTTGACTGGGGACTCCCATGCTGGTCAGCCCCCAGCCAGGCAGCATAGCACTCTTTGCTGCTGTGCGCCCCAGAGATCCAGCAGCTGGGCAGCACTGCTCCTACTACCCTGGCCAGTCCCAGAGAGCTGCTACCCGAGCCAGACCCAGGGAGCTGCTGTCCAGGTAGTGCGCTGAGCCCCTCCTCAACGCCCAGCCCTGACTCCTACACCACCCACTCTCCTAGTCCCCTGCCCTGAGCCCCTCCTTAATAACCTGAGAAATGCCGAGTAAACATGCTACTCATTGAACCCCTCTAGTTCGGCACTCTCTGGTCCAGCAACATCTGTGGTCTGGCATGATTTTAGTTAGCCAAATGTCCACTTATCGTAGGTATAGTCGAGTTTCCTGCAGTTCCATAAAGTCTGTTTACAGCCACCGACTGTAAACAAGTCTGTTTAGAGCCACTAGCTCTCAGTATTGTGTGTTGTTATTTAGCTCTAATTTACCCCTAAATGACTTCTAAGAGCCCAGTAAGCAGTGGAAGTGTTGGTAATCCTGCTAGATATTAGCCTGTCATGGTTTGGCACCAGTCAGGTCCTGAGGGTGCCAAATTAGAGAGGTTCAACCTGTAGTATAGTAAGATATTAGAAGTAGATAGATGAAGAATTTTGCATACTTTATCAAATAATTTAGGGATTACAAAATTAAATGGAATTCAGCAATTCTTATGCTGCAGCAAAAGAGAGAGGCACAGGATGTAGATTGCACACGAGCTGTGTTGGGGATATTAGAATTTCTTAAATGAAGCTCAAGTAGATTACTCCTCAAATGGTCAAAAGCAATTAATCCATGCAATGGAGCATAAGATGTTTTAATAGTAACTGTAGTTAGTACTAGTACTCGAGAATGCATAAAGGTATTAAATAGCATAACAAAAACAGTATACTAACACATATAGACAAAAACAATAGGGTTCATATTTAAGGACACAGTAAACTATTATTGATGTCTTTGAAAAATTAACGTAATCCTACTTTAATTACAGTTACTCTTTGCTTAACGTTGTAGTTTTGTCCAATGTTAAGCAAATCCAGTTTTAATACAGAATTAATGTAAATGTCGGGAGTTAGGTTCCAGGGAATTTTTTTTCAGCAGACAAAGGACAGTATATACATATAGGCTATGTCTACACTGCTGGGGTCTTGTGCAGGAACATCTTGTGCAAGGGTTCTTGTGCAAGAAGTCTTGCGCAAGAAAACGTCCACACTGCCATGTACAAGATGTGCTTTTGCACAAGAGCTCCCATGGCAGTGTAGATGCTCTCTTGCGCAAGAAAGCTCTGATGGCCATTTTAGCCATAGGGCTCTCTTGCGCAAGATATCCCTGCTGAGTGTCCACACTGCCCTCTTGCGCAAGAGCTCCTGTGCAAGAGGGCTTAAACCTGATAAAAAAGAGCATAGCTCTTGCGCAAGGAGCCCTCTCTTACCATGCCGTACTGTAAATTTACTTGCGCAAGAGCGGGTGGGCAGTGTAGACGCTCTGCGGATTCTTGCGCAAGAACGGACGTACTTGCGCAATAACCCGCCAGTGTAGACATAGCCATACAGTATCAGTTTTAAACAATTTTAAGCTATTTAATACTGTACACAGCAATGGTGATTGTGAAGCTTGTTTGAGCAGGAGGAGGAAGAGGATGGAATATTTCCCAGGGAAAGTTTTTGCAACTAAATGATGAAGTAGCACTCGGCTGAGCCCTCAAGGGTTAACATGTTATTGTAGTCTCACACACTAGAAGCAGCATGGACTGAGGCAGAGGAAGGAAACACAGCAGATGCACGTATGGCTGTGTCTGCAAACACTTTCATGCAGAAATGGGATATGGAGTGGGAGATTCAACTGGGGAAGGGAGAGGAGATAGCCTGACATCAGCATCCCTCTTCTCCTTCCTCCCCTGCACAAAAAGCAGAAGGCTCCCAGGAGCAGCACTGCGGGGGGGGGGGCGGGGGGGCAGCTGACCTGCAGCTGCCACTTCCCATACAGGGGAGCCAGAGGTATTGCTTCCCTTGGGTCTTACTGCTCAATCCCTCCCACTCCTTCTATCCTTATTCTGACTGTTCCTGAAGGCTCCCACAGCAGGTTATTGCAGCTTGCAGGCTCCTGACTCTTCCCCCTGAAATGGATGTTAGTCTGTAAAGTGCTACCAGACCATTGGTTGTTTTTTAAGTTTAACTTAAAAGTGAAAAGCCTTCCAGCTTGCCAGACCTATTAGCATAACACTGAACCTGTGAACGAGCCATTAGCAGTAATGAAGCCATTTAACAGGCATGTGCCAACTCTATTTACTGACACAGTTGTGTATTAGGATGTCTACAGGACCTTAGCTTAAAATTTGCTTTAAATATTTCATTAGCTTGTGCCTGAAGATTATAAAATCACATCTCTTAAAAATCCTTGCATAGATATTTAGATGCACAGTCTGAGTATTCAGCTTTAGCCTTAAATGCTTGACTCTTCAGAGTTTTGTAAATACATTCTTCAAATGACAACCCTTATCTAAAGTACGCATTTTAATTTTAATTACTGTAGCACAGAAACTGCTTCCAAAGTCTTCCTGTACTTTCTATCATTCCTATTCTCCTTGCACCCCCTGTTGAATAGAGCCCTTCAGGGACAACATTCCTTTTCTTCCAGATATCTGGACAAATGAATTTCCCTTTTACTTCTGACTATTTGATGAACTAGTTATAAGAGAACCCTCTACCAAAATCATTACTTCACTAAGATATAAAATCCTTTGTTATGCCTAAAATCTTGGAAACATATTTTAAGATAAACATCTAGTGAAACTTCATAAATATGTCTTGTTATGAAAATCATACGAAGTGTTCCCTTTTTCTAAAGAAACCAAACTTGTTATGAACACATTAAACTACTCTGACTGATGAGTTTAAAATAACGTCTTTGTTTCACTGAGCTCTACTAATCTGGAATGATTACTTTATGATGTCTTATGAGTATATTTAAAATATATAATCAGATTAGAAATACTGAGGAAGAAAATGTAAAACAGAGAAGATCTGCATCATATATTCCATAATATTTAATGTTGTATTCAGCAGGACAACTGACTTGCCCTTACTATATATTAGTCAAGGGAAACTTTAGTCTTCCGCCAATGGACATGGAATCAATGTATTTTGCAATGAAGAACTACAATTAGTTGATGAATCTAGTACCATAGTTCAATTATATGGAGATTTAACTTATAATAATAGCATAAGTGTCTAATCACATTGGCTCAAATGTTATTAGGCCTTATCTATACCTACCCAGAGAGTGACACTCTGGAGACTGATCTTCTGGGGTTTGATTTAGTAGGTCTAATAACGACCTGCTAAATCAACCACTAATGGTATCCCTGTCAGTCCACCTCACCATATTCTAGGTGAACTCAACCTATATCCTCAACTGGTATAGTCCTACTAGCTGCAACGGCACTACATCAGCAGTTCACCACTGATGAGAATCTGGTCCTAAGGTAGTGGAAGAGATTGGGAATCAACAACACGTAATACTCATTGTGGTCTAGAAGCTGTATTTAAGAAACAAGAACAAATGCAATACCTGGAAGTTGAAAATTCCACATGGCTCCCTTGCAAACTTTCTAGAGGAAGACAGATATGGTGTTTACTGGTACAACAGAATTCCCTCGTGTGGAACAAAGATGGATTTTTTAAACTATAATCCAACCAGGATATCCCAATGAGTGCTCTCTGAGACAGCTATTTTGACATATTTATTCTAAAAACCAAACAAAAGCCAAATATACAACTGGTGGCCTGTTACCAAAACAGAACGACTTTTGGTGATAGTCTAACCAGGATAGACATGCAAGCACAGGAAGAACATTTGCAAGATTGTTTATTGATTAAGGTGCATTTCTAACACCATCTTAGAAAACAGTTCATGATGAGTACACACTACCACCTCATTTTTTGATAGTTACCAGATATGGTAAAGTCAATAAGGGCTTGAGTTATGTGAAGTAGCCACAACCCTCTGGCTGCAATCATCCAACTGAATTCAAGAAGGAACTGCTAGATGGACCCCAGAAAGGAACCTTTTTAATTTCACAGAATCATAGAAAACTAGAACTGGAAGGAACCTGGAAATGTCATCAAGTTGAGACCCCTGCACTCACAGTAGTGCCACGCATCATCTGGATCATCCCTGGCAGATGTTTGTCTAACTTACTCTTCAATATCTCCAATGATGGAGATTCCACCACCTCCCTAGGCAATTTATTGCAGTGCTTAACCACCCTGAGAGTTGTTTTTCTTAGGGTATGTCTAGACTGCATCCCTCTGTCGGCAGAGGGATGCAGATTAGGCAGGTCGACATTGCAAATGAGGCAGGGATTTAAATATTCCATGCCTAATTTGCATAAAAATGGCCACTGCGTTTTGCCAACTCAGCACTTTGTCAGCAAAAAGCGGCAGTCCAGAGGGGGATCTGTCAAGAAAGAAAGGCTTTTTCGACAGATCTTGTAAACCTCCTTGCAGGAGGCATAAGGGATCTGTCGAAAAAGGCTTCCTTTCTCGAAGCTTTTGTGCTTACCCAGAGCTCTTCTTCAGTTCTGGGAAACTTACTCAGAATGTCACAGCTAAATACAAGATGGAAGAGATGGTTCAGCATAAATAGGTAGCATATTTCAAGGGACCATTCAAGGTGAAGCTTCCCATTGGCTGTGGCACTCTGAGTGGGTTTCCCAGATCTGTAAAACAGCTTTATGTAAGTTCAAAAGCTTGTCTCTCTCAACAGTAGCAGTAGTTGGTCCAATAAGAAATATTCTCTTAGCCACCTGGTCTCCCTAATAGTCTTGGTCCAATTTAGCTACAACACTACTGCATTCCTCGGGAGAGAAGGACAGACGCAGACAGTATTCTCTTTATTTCTCACACCCAGCTAGCAGCGGAGCAAGGAAGCAGCCCAAACCAAACTCCCTACCTCCAGCAGAGAAGAGGCAGCACATTTAGGGTACGGCTAAACTGGGAGTGGGGGGTGGTTCAGGAAGAAAAGGGCTTTCGAAAGAGGGTTTTTTTCCGAAATTTGGCCCAGTCTACATGGATCAAATTTTGGAAAAGCCTCTTCTGGCAAAAGTATTGGAAAAACATACGCAAAATGCAGAGTGCATTTTGTGTATCTTTTTCCGATAGATCCTTACAGTCTAAACATATCCTAAGTCTCCCACTTAGGAACAATAAAAGAAAGAGAATGGTGGGGAGAAACAGAGGGAATAATGAAAAGGGGGGCAGAGGGAAAGTGATATTGGGGGGGCGGGGGAAAGAAGAAAATATTAGTAAAAAAAGAAACAAAAAGAGAGCAGCACTAATAAATAAGTGACATACAAAGAAAGGAAATGTAATTCATTTAATACAGTTTCTATCTTTGTTGTGCTTCCCTGGCAGAAAATGGGAGAGGAAAGCATGTTACTGAGGGTAGGGGAATAGAGAATACATTGGCTGACTGCAGGCATTGGAGAGGAAGTTGTGGGGGAGGGGAGAAGGGCAGCACACTAGCTCTAGTTCTGCCGGGTTTGATCACTGAAGCACAGCAGTAAGTAAATATATGCTTCCGTGAAATTGCAGTGACATCCCAGGAGCACATTCATTTTCTAACCTTTTACCAGCTTCTGGCCTCAGAAGACTGGAGTTCACTTAAAGGCAGACTGGATTTCAAAGCAAAGGTCCCCGTGATGGCAAACTCTCATTTATTCACTATGGCACTGCTGGAAGAATGGTTTCAAATGCACTCTCTAAAATTATTCTGAGTCGCAAAATATTTATATCGGCAGCAGCAGCCACATAGTTCATATTTACAAATGTTAAAAATCGAGCTACGCAATCTAATGGTAGAATTAATGAAATAAAAAGGAGACTGGCATTTTTCTAAGAAATGCTAATTAACCTGTTTTTGAAGTGGCCCTCATTTGCATTACAAACATTTTTTTATGAAAAATCAATATTATGTTTCTCCGTGCTCCATTGTACTGCTCTGGTGAACATCAAAAAATATTCACTTTCTTAGAGTGTGTGGGGAAATAGCATCAAAATCATGATCAAAGATGTAACTTCAATTACTTATTAATTTTACCTTAATTTCACTCTTGGGATAGTAAGCTGCCTCATAAATTTTCTTCCCTATAACAGATTCTGATACATGCTTACAGATCCCTAAATATATTCCCACAAGAAATACATGAATAAATAGGCATCGGTTTCATTTGCATAGTCTTCACCACATGTATGGTAGAATTGTCAAACTCATTACTGTTTACTGTGTGAAAAAAGCTCACAGAACTCCCCTCTGAATATGGAAATTAAACTTTTTTTTTAATTTATTTGCCGCATTCTCATTGGTATCCATTACAGCAACTACTAAACTAGTGAAGGATGCACAAACCCATTTTTGTTCTCAAGTCAAATTAAAGTCAATATAATTTTTCCCAGCACCCTCTAAAAATAATCTACCAGAACAGTACATCTCTGACTGCACATTAAGCTCACTTTCTCTTCTGACAATTAAATAAAACATTTCTTTTGCTGTTGAATGAGGTCTAAGTTGATCTGGGTAATAACTGTTCATTTTCTTAGCTTGTGTAGCTGCCACACATTTACCATAATTTATTGTTGCAGCCTACTTCCTTTTACTAAAGTACCAAAAGACCTCAGAGTATGACAGACTGTATGTATAGATATAAAATGAACAAATAATTATTTTTAAAGCATACAAATACTGTGTAGACCCAGTTTCTTCATTATTTAACTTGAATTTAGACTTCTCCATTGATCTCTTTAACTACAAAATCAAAATGTTTTCCTGCTTACTTTACATTATTTTATCAACTCTGGCAGAGAGGAGAGTGACAGAGGCAATTTAGGAGAGGGGTTCTCCGTTTTCTTTTTGCTATAGTCACCCTCCTTCTATTGTTTTAGTACCCACACTTCATGTAAAAATTATTTATAATAATACATTTCAGTATATTCAGAAAAACAGAGATGAAGCAGTGCTGGTGGAAAGTAGGCTTTGAATTTTGGATCTGCAGTTGACCATGAGCACAGGCAGAAAAAAAAAACAAACCCACCAGATCTTCAGCTCAGCATGGATTCTAACTATGATCAGGGATGTGAATTCTCTAAGTCCAAAAAGAACTAGAATTGCAGATACACCTTTTAAACTGTTCAGTGCCTGGAATCATGTAGCTAATCTCATACCTGGATTGTACCTTGAAACAAAAGGACGGGCTAAGTCAGACCTGGCATGAACTGAATCACCTATAGAACATCTCTGCCAAGCACCATTCGGTTTTCGTATTTAAAAATCAGGACAGAAATCATGGGTTATGATCAGGACAGAAAACAAGCTAATTTGGAAGAAATATAAGCAAGCATAATTTATTAGAAAGAATGTAAACTCTAGAACTGATCCTGTGGAACTATCACAGTGATTGTGTGGAAGCACAGCTGCTTAGGTTCTGGCTAAAAACATGGACAAAGACCGCTTTATAGGCATTTTGGATAACAGAAAGAAGACACAATCCCAGTAGGGTAAGTGGATGAACTGCAATCATAAAACATATGGATTTTTGGAACAAAGTATGTTAGGTATTACTGCAGAGACTGGTATCTGAAGATGAGCAAATTTGTATTTTCCCTAATGTTGGCCCCATAACAAAAGCAATATTTAGTTCTTTTCTCCCAGCTACACAGACTTTGTTGGCCCTAGGAAATGGAGAAAAAGCATCACTTTCAGTACCCTGCCAAAATAGTTATATCATATATATAAATAAATATATAAACACTAAATAAATAAATAAACACTAAATACCCTGTGGGACCCAGAATCTGACAAGGATAGTTGGTCAAACAGAATAAAAACACAATCCATTAAAACTGACATAGGACTAGACAGAGACCAGTTCAATAACATCACCATCAGCTGCCTCAGGCCCATTCATATTGTGCTCGAAATTGTGCTGACCCTCGTATAGTATTAATTTGAGAGTTGGTTTGTTATTCATTTAATTGGCAAATACCTTAAAGTTATGCAGTCAACAAAAAGAGTTCTATTAGATTTAATCAATTTGGCCAGGATGCATGGTCAAGCACCTCTTTCAGAGAACTGTGGATGTTACCATGTGAAAACAAGAAAAAAAGCCAAATAGATTTTTATTATCTAGTTTCCTAATGATCCAGAATGTACACTACTAAAACAGTATTACATGGGCCCTTCACAGTAGCAGTGGCCTAATTTCTTCCCAATCTCATGCATGGAATGTAACATTTATTGTGGAGCTATGAAGGGTATTTAGAGAGCAGCAGCAGAAAGGAATATGTTTTCTTTCTCCCATTCACCTCTGCACCTGTCTGTGGCTTGTTGCCACCAATTTTATTACAGTCTTTACTTGTTACTTAGAAATATACAAAGATGATCAAGGTGCAGTGTGGTATTGCCAGCAAACATAAATGGAAGATTTTAGCAGGACAATGAAATGGTCCTGTATGAACCTGGAGCTGTATTCTTTGTGTAAGCCAATTTTCCAAAGATGCCAGGTCATCGACACCTACCTAGTACTCAGCTGTTGGTGTCATGGGGCACTGGCATTTTTAGGGAGTAAGTAGTTTAGCTGTTTTATAAAAGCAGCTTTTTAACCTAATTCAGAGTCAAAATGAAAAGGGAAACAGGTGAAGCATTTTAGCTGAAACTTTTTTTAAAAATTCAGGCTTAAGGAGACACTTACCATGAAAAATTCAGCCCAGCCTTAACTATAGGCATAACTAGCTGCGCAGCCGAGAATAAATAATTGAAAATAGTCTTATCAAGGAAATGAACAAAGTAATTGGAAGTCATCCTCTGTTTATTTTTAATGTCTTCATTTACTTGTTTATTTATAACTTCCAGTATGTTAATTCACTGTAGGCTTCCCATTCATACAGAGGTTCTGCTGTAATAATTTTATTTTAAACCAACAATTCTACTCAAAACCAACTGGGTGAACAAAAAGAGTCCCACTAACTCCAGTGGAGTTCATTCAGATCCCAAAACAATAAAAAGCAACCAGCCCCCATCATATTTTAAAAAACAAATAATAAAAAAGTGATAAGATTTTTCTTAAATGCTTCAAATCTATTTTAACTGCATAGAAATATTTGCTCTGGGGAAGAGATTTTGTATGCCGGAATTCATACAGAATCATTATTTCTGTCTGAGTTATAAAACACTGAAAAATGACAGTGCATACATTAAATGTTGTCACAGCCTTATAGCAATTCTAGCAGCAAAGAGCAGCACAGTACAATTGTAATAAAGATGAGTCTCAATTTCAAATAACAGTTCTGAAAATTTAGACTTTTGCCAGGATACCTGGGGCTAATAATTACAGCACCACAGACATTACAGAAAATGCACTGTCAAAAAAAAAAGTCAATAAAGAGGCTTTTTAGAAGAATCTGTCTATGGAACAAATGGCTGCAGTTTTCATTCTACAAAACCACAACTGATAAAGAGAAGATCTTAAACCAATCCTTAGAATAAATGTTCCCAGTTCCATAGAACACCCCTTTATTACTTAAAAGTTGCAATTTATTTTGTGGGCGCTTTACTGCCTTGTAAATGACAAGCAATAAGATAAAACTCAAGTTTACTTAAAATTGTGTCATTTTCACTTTCATTTGCAACACCAGAGTGTAGTAACTACCACAATGAAGAATGCTGAAGCCAAAATATCGTGACTTTCCTATCTCATGCGTCTGGGAAAGGCTCATTATAGTGTCATTCAATAATATTACACATGGCAAGGGGCTGCCTCACTATATTCTTTTTTCCTTTCTGAAAATAACTCTTCAAATGGCAATTTAAGGTGGTATCCAAAAACCCACTGCAAAGCTGCATGCAGCTAGGGAAAATATCTAGCAGGTTTATCATTCTTTTGTCTCTTGCATGACAGGGTTGATAGTTCATTTTTTTTTCTCTCTGGCACTAACAGAACATTCACATCCCATCAAATGCTGAAGTCATTAGTCAGTATATTCACCTGATCTACATTCATAAAGCAATAACTTAATCATAGGCTTTTGAAATGCCACTTCAAAGATAAGAAGTAGGTGCTATTGCACAACATTACCATTATTCTAATCTACTCCCCATGGCAGTGTTGCAAAAGAGGGAGTATCTGTGGGCATGTCTACAGTATGGAGAAGTTTGACCCTCCGAAAGCCGATCTTTTAGCATTCGATTTAACTTGTCTAGTGGAGACCCCCAAATGCAACACTAAGGGCAGCCCCTTTTGGCATACGGTACTTCTCGATCTGCGAGCATGTGCTCCGTCAGCCTCCTGCAGTATAGACACGGGCGGCTCGGCTTAAGGCAAGACGATTCCAGCTACACATTTAGCAAAGTTGGATGGCATACCTTAAGCCTACCTGCCTGGTCTAGTGTAGACTAGGGATGTAATAGTGTAGTCGATTAATTGATTAACCAATAAGCAAAAGCTTATAGGTTAACGTTATAGACCCCCCCCACACACACACCCTGCCCAACCAGTAAATATTTTAGCAGACTGGCCAGCAGCCCTGCTCAGTTCTGGCTCACACCGGGTCCAGGACTTACCCCCGCTATGGCTCTGCATTTAAAGTGTACTAGGATCCGGGTGGACAGGCAGCCTGGCTCAGTTCTGGTTCGCGCCGGGTCTGGGAGCTCAGACCCATCCTCCGCAGAGGACAGGTCTATCCAACATAAGTTTGGGTCCCCCAAATTTCCCAGCACTACGTTTACTTCCAAGAAAGATGTACAAATTGAGAAAGTTCAGAAGAGAAACAAACCTGTTGGTTTAGTTTTCAGTTACAACATGTATGTGAAATCACTGATAATTGCACATCTATCTTAGACTCAATTAGATGTGCATTTATTTTGCTTATCTAACATTTCTTGAATAATCTGCATAGCTTGGCTAACACATGATTAAGCAGGGATGGACCATAACAGTCTCCATATGTGTGAAAGATGTGAACACAAAGCCGGAATGATATGATATAATAGAGCATAAAACTGGAAGTCATAAGATAAAATAAGAGAAGAATACTATCAAAGAAACATTCAGTCGTTGGAGTAGTATCTTCAGAAACATGACAGAAACTCTTGTTGCTTGGGATATTTAAATAGATACTGGAAAAAGCACAATATACAGCAGGATAATAAACCTGTACTGGCAGGTAGGCAGCCAAATACATCTCTTCAATTGAAACTTGTGTAATTCTAGGAAGTCAGGAGCAATTTAATTTCTAAAAGGAAGAAGGGTCATTAAGAAGTTTAATGTACAGACAACAGTAGGGCACTTTTCAAACAGTGTTCCTTCTCTTACCCCAATAGGTTATTTTGCTCAGTGAAAATATTACAATGTCTTACGTCAGACTTGAAGTTATGAGTTGTAAGTGGAAAGTTTCTTAAGTTACAGCAGTGACCTTCCATTCAGGAAACAGCCTTGTCCTTCAATCAATTTGCTGAAAACAAGCCTGTGTTAAAGGATCTTTGAGTGTTTTATTATTGTTGATACCACTTCTTGAAAAAAAAAAACACATACACAAAAAACAACTCGATGGGATTGAAAGGAATAGAAACAAGAAAAAAACATGCCAATCTTTTGGCTGAGTTACACAGTAATTAGAGGCCAAATTCTCATACCTTTGCTCAAACTGAATAGCACTTAAACTTTCATGTAACCATACTGAAATGTATAGCAAGATGCTAAGCAGCACGTGGAAAGGTATCAGAAGGTGGTCTTATATAAGCAAAATTTATAAAATCTGGGGTACGCTGACCAAAACTATATCACCTCTAATTTGCTAGTGATTAAAATAAAAAGTCAAATAAAGCCAGGGACAATTAAGGAAAATTTCTTGCACCATTTTAAAATCACCTTATGTCAGAGCACCTACACATTTAAAAATATTCCACTTTTATGTCCTGGATAATTCTGACAGCCTAAAAATAACAAAGAAGCTTATCCTACTATGATTTGGTGGTTGCCGATCTACATGCTGCGATAATTTAAGTGGTGAAATAAGGCAAACAAAGAACAACTTTGAATTTCCATTAATCTGTGGGATTAAGTCAGACCTTTCACGTTATTAACTAGACTTGTTTAAGAAGTTAAACAGAAGGAAAGGAAGAAAAAAAATTAACATTGACAGGAACAGAGACCTCAATATAAACTTAATAAGCAGACCCTGACATTACACAATAAAGGCACAAAAGGGTGGCAAACTGTCACTTCAAACTGCCATTATACATTCTTTGTATATTTCTAACACTATCCCTATCAACAAGCTTTGCCAGAAGAGTTTAAAAAGCACTTAAAAAAAAACTCTGGCCACTACAAAGAGGAGGACACTGCACCACAATTAAGTGGGAGAGGTATTGTCTAGGCTTACCAGGGGGGACAGCTCTGCTTTATGGCTGGAGTGGGGGGGGGGGGTGAGGAGGAGGGAAACAAGGTCAGAGACTGCTGCAAAGAGGTGCATGGCAGGTAGTTTGGAGCTCTGACTCATCTTCTCAGGCATGTGCGGTCCAAAAGGCATGAAGGTACAAATCATGAGCAGAAGAAGCCTCTTAGTTACATACAGTAAGCAAAGCCAGCATCTACCCTCCCTCCCCTAGTGGAGGGCAACATCAGGTTGGGTTAGGACCTGGTGTGGGCATCATACTAGTTGCTCCTTTTTAAGGGGCGGCTGGGAAGGAATTTTTCCCCCACCACTAGATTGGCTTCAATAGAAGGTTTTTTCCACCTTCCTCGCAGCAGGGGGCCATGGAGGACCTTTTCGGGCAAGAAGAAAAGGTGGTAAACCATATGTTGCAACTTATTTTATAAGGTTGGGCGAATGTGCAGCGCAGGTGCTCCATAGGGAAACCATCCAGGGACCAGATAAATGGCCCAGTAAAAGACTTAAAAGGAGGTACTGGATAAAGGAGCAGAATGGGGGAGGGGCTTGAGGACCCTTCTGATTCGTATGGCAGGGAGCCAACCTCCCCCCCATTCTCATTGACTACGTTAACCCTCCTGTGAGGGTGGTAGACAGTAGGGTCTAAGCGATAGGTTGGCTGTGAGATCCCATACCCTGAGCTCCTCCTCACTCCAAAATCCTCACTCTCACATTCCCCCCACCCGCTGTAAGCCTCCTGCACTACCCTCCCCCTCCCCCACAACTGCAAGGCCCTGCCCTGACTCCTTCACCCCCCACACCACCAGCTTCCTGCTGTGAAGGACTTGGGTCATGCCTGGAAAGTCTCCGTGTGTGTGAGTGTCTTCTGCTCAATTGCAAAAGTCATTGCGCCATGTCATCTGGAGTCTTGGAGGACCTAGGGAATTCAGCACAGGCTACTCTCTCAGTATTATATGACTGAGTTTATTACATGCACCTTCTCACTGCTGTTTTACCTCTTTCATCCTATAAACCTTTAATGGTCAAAAGGGACAGTGAATACATTTCACTGTATCCAGTTAAGGCTGCCAACAGCTTTATGAATTGTGACAGTTTTACATTTCATTTCATTTCTAGTTTTCAAACACTACTAAAAGGAAAATTAAGAGATTGCCTGATGTTAAAGGAGATCTTTACAACAAACACACACAATGCTGTGATTGCACTGCTTCTGGAGTTCATTTCTTAATGATTGTGTTTAGCAATTTGCACAAAATATGGTTACAACTAAATGTTGGTAATAAGAACAGAAATTTGTCGGCTACTAGAGGATGTTCCAAAAGCATTTTTAATACATTAAACTTACTCAGATTTTCCATGTGATAATAATTGTCTGACTTACTACATAGCATAAGTGACATTTTCTGAGCTTTTAATAGAACATAGACTGCCGATTCAGATACCAAGATATTCTCTCAGACCAGTGTAAATCCAGAATGAAGCAACTATCTTTGGCTGATCACTCCAGATTTACTCCAGTGTAACCAACTGCAGAATTTATTTCACTGTTCAGTTTTTCTAAAATATTGCTTACAAAGTCAAAAACATCTCCATTTGCAATAACCAGTAACTCGAGTTCTTTGTACATCGCAAAAGGGATCATCTTCTGGAAAGTGCAGAACCAACGCAAATCTTTGATAATCCATTAAAACCAAACCTGAATAGTTGTTTGACTGGTTATGACTTGTTCAGCTGGGAACAGAGGCTGACACCTCTGCAAACTGGAACAACTCAGAGAAAGCCTCCTAAGTCACGTTTGAAGGTTCCTTCCTCATGTTAAAAGCAAGAAGCATAATGTTTTCCTGACTATTTTCTACTTGCCATATTGCTTCCAAATTAAAAACTGCTGATCTATGGGGACGTATTTCTGCCCTGAACTATACAAGACACATTCTAAACTGCTGCAGCTGGTGGAAATATTCCTGGCTCCAGATAATACACTTATTATTTGGGCTATTTTGATAGTAAAATTGATTAATGGGACCTGAATTTAGAAGAGCCTAGTCCAAGGATCTGGGTTTTTCAGTAGCCTCACATTTCTTAACTGAGACAGAAGTTTAACCATGCTGCTGTTCTCTGGCAACAACAACAAAAAAGACTTATTAATTTAGGCTTAACAAACAGAAATTATACACCTATAATCACGCCTTGTTTAACCAGAACAGCAAAAACTTTCCACCACACTATCAGACAGCATAAGGGTACTATAGTCTAGTTCCTAGTGGTTTCAGAGCAAAGGAACCACAAAGTCTAGACAGACAATATCAAAGGTGAAAGCAAAAAGGGTGCAGGTTTACTTTAAGGTTAAACATTAGTACAGAGTTTGTTTACATGAATACTTAGTTCATCACAAGCTGAGCTGTAAATCTACCCTGCACTTGCTTGCTATGTACTGTGCCTTTATGAACTAATAGATCTCTAATGTGATTTAACCTAATTAGGTTTCAAAGCAGGGTAGATTAACCAGCACTAGGTAATTTGGTGCACAGCTGCAGGGTCTATCCAGACAGTTAATACAGGGTAGATTTACACCCCAGCTCGCCACATACCTTAGGTGTGCAAATGATGAATACCGGGGACTTATCCACATGGAGTCAATTTAATTTATTACTCAGAAATATATGTGAAAAGCAATGCAACATGCATAAACACTTGTTCATGTAAGACGAGACCGCTCTAAGAAAGAGACATGTTTCTGAGAATAACATATCCAGAATATCCTGAATGTTACCTATAGTCTCAACAGGCACTCAGATACCCTGGGTAGGGAACTTTGATAATAATAATAATAATAATAGATAGAATTGTGTCACTGCAATGATAAGGGAAGGAATAGATTGTTAAAATATTCCACATTTCTTTTGCAGAGCATGTGCCTGATTCCTTTAAGGAGTTACCATGACAAGAAACTCCCCCAAAATAGTATATTTGCAGATATTATAGAAAAATCACCCTGTTTTCCTGCAGCTTGCTTACTTTGTATATGTGGCAATATTTTGTGTAGTCAGTTTCCCAGTGTTTGTGCATATCTTTCATAGGTCCATATCGGGAAAAGAAACATCACAAAATAAGAAAATGTGCTACAAATACTGTCAGGTTGACTCTCGGGGAGGAGACGTAAATGACACTCTTATAACTTGTTTTTAAAAACTGATTGGATTGACTTGACCACAGCTTAAAATGTGTTTGTGGAACCATTGTCTGGCTTGCTGAGAAAGGTGTGTTCCCCTTTAAGGACTAGAGCGGCAGGGAGTAACTTTCTGCTGCAGCTGCAAACCAGGTCAGCACAGGGATGCTAGCCCATTCCCCCACCTGATCTCCCAAAGTGACTGAAAGAGAAGGACAACTATACCTGAAAGAGCCAGAGCCACATCCACAACTATACCTGAAAGAGCCAGAGCCACATCCTGAATAGGGTTGCCAGGTGCCCGGTATTGACCCGGACAGTCTGGTATTTTCCCATCCTGTCTGGTAAAAAAATTCAGAAAATACTGGACACCTAAAATGTCTGGTATTTTCTGTTTCTTTCCCCTGCCAGGAGGTGAAAATACTGGACACCTGGCAACGCTACGACACATTCAGCAACTGGGCCCAGCCCCTGGGCCCCTCCCAGCCCCTGGGCCCCCCTGCTTACCCGGTTCCGCAGGGAAGCTGCCTTCTGGCTCGATCAAGATGGCCACCAGCAAAGAGCCTAAAGACTTGAAGGAAGGGGAAGCAATGCCTTCCCTGGGTCTTAGTGCTCAACCTCTCCCCTCTTTCTATCCCTGTTCTGACTCTGCACGCACTTAAAGGGGCCATGCTGTTTTAATGTTGTTTTATTTTGCTTAATAACTCTCGGGGTCCTTTTTTTTTTTTTTTGCTCAACAACTTTGGTCTCCCCCTTTTTCCCCTCTCTCAACAGAATTTTTTCCCCTTTTGGGGTGGGGGGGGGGTCGGTATTTTTGGTTAAACCATCTGGCAACCCGACCCCTTAAGTGTTGAAATGCCGGGTTTTTCCAGAATCTGTTATGCCCTAATCACTTCTTTCTTGGGAGGCAGTGAAGGAATGTTTCCCTCACCATCAGATATGCCAAGATGAAGTGGGGCTCCTATGACTGAACAACAAGAAGCCAATCCCCCTCAACTTTACAGCCCTCCCTTAAACTTCTTTTGAGGCAAGGAGGATGGTAAGATTCAATCAGCATGTTGGCTAGGGTCCAAGATGGGTAAAGGGAAAGGTTGATGGAACCCCCGGGTATACATTGAAATGGTCATGGAATTACCTGCATGCCCACTTTTAAGTTACTTCCTGACATTTAAGAACAAAGTTGTGGCCTAATTAAAGCACATCCAGTGTCTCCTGTCCTCCTTCCATCAAAGCTGACCCAGTCAAATGGATGGTGTTCCTTTAAACAGATCTAGGAAAATCTTAAATGGTGAATTATCTCACTAAATTCTGCATGTAGCCCGCCTAGAAATATTACTTGTTGTGATACATATTATTATTGTCTGTCAATAAGCACAGCTACTTATCTGTAAAGCTGTTTAATGTAACATTTAAGAACAACATGCAACATGCTTTATTTACTTGTTTTTTTACGTGCACTCTTTATTGCATGGTGTGACTTTTATGTACCTCATCTCCCATCCAGAGTATGATAGTTACAACTCATTGGATGCCTGCATCAGACATAATCATCATCAAAATGTCAAAACTGTGCTTGAAATGATGGCCTCTTTCAATGAAGAGAATGTTGCCTCTTGAAGATAATCCTCAATAGTTTTATTGTATTGTATCACATTACATGCGCTTCTCAAGTCAACTACATCTAGTTGTAAGTAGCATGAGCCTCAAAATAAAAAAGCCTTTTCCCAAAGACTAAACTTCCATAAAACCAAGTAAAACATTGTCTCAAGGACTGTAAAGTTCATTGATTGACAGCATTAGGGTGGAATAAAAGCTTGTGTGTTTTGGGTATATATGGGTACGTCTAGACTACATGCCTCTGGCAACAGAGGCATGTAGATTAGGCTACCTGGCATAGGAAAATGAAGCGGTGATTTAAATAATTGCAGCTTCATTTAAATTTAAATGGCTTTTGCGCTGAGCCGATCAGCTGTTTGTCGGCTCAGCGCGGTAATCTGGACGCTCCGCGGTCGACATCAAAGGCATTTGTCGACCTCCCAGGTATGCCTCTTGACGGAGTGTCCGGATTACCGCACTGAGCCAACAAACAGCTGATCAGCTCAGCGCAGCAGCCATTTAAATTTAAATGAAGCAGTGATTATTTAAATCGCCGCTTCATTTTCCTATGCTGGGTAGCCTAATCTACATGCCTCTGTCGCCAGAGACATGTAGTCTAGACGTACCCTATAGCAGATATAGCAAACCTGCTTTCTACAGCTTACTTGAAGTAACCCTACGTATTTATTCATCAGTGGCTAGTTAGAAGGTGACTGCATTTGGAAGTAGTTTGCTGTCTAATTTCATCTTTCTTCTTCAGATCAAATGAAAATCATCCTCATTTTTAACACAACTATTACACACACAGCAAGGTCTGAGTCTCGAGATAATTTCTCCAGGTATTAATTAACACATTGTAGACAGTGGCTCATGTCTGTAAAGGAGAGTAGGAAGCTATACAATGGTCCCATGCTCCTCTGGCCTGGGCTACCTGCATCACGGATCACAGAGCAGAGGGCAGAGGTCACCTCCATGGGCCCATGACTGCCCTTCCTGAACTCCTGGGAGTGGTAGGCAACAGCAGGAATGGGGAGGAACTTTGACTTGGAATTTTCCAATGTACCAGCCAGCACAACAGGGATGGAAGTAAAGTGTGTCAGGTAAAGGGCAGGTGTGTTTTATTTCTCCAGCCAGGGACTCAATTGTGACTGAGTTGCAACTAGCTCTTTAGTCTCCTGCTTGGGCAGCACACTTTTATGCTGCCTCTTTTGCCCAGCGCTCATGGTAGCTTCATAATCTCACCCTACATGACTCTGCTAAACTAATCAAAAGTTATTTAAACTGAATACCCTTAAATACATTTCCCCCAAAATCAATGTCTTGCTTTCCTTCTCATGTTTGAAACAACAACATTGAGTTTATAGCTGATGGATATGGATCAACATTTCCAAACCTCCCATCCTCAAGTTTGGAAACTAAATAAAAATGGCCCAATTTTCAGAGCCACTGGGCATGCAAAACTCCCAGTGAAGGCAAAGGGAACTCTGTGCATTCATCATGTCAGGCTACTTTTATGTAGATTTCAAAACATGGATTTAGGCACCAACCTGCAGGCTCCAGGTTGAAACATTTTGCCTTCCCCATGTAAGGGCAAGGTATAATGAGAATTTTAAACCATATTTAGGTATATGCTGTGCTTGTGTAATATGAAATCTAAAAAAAAAAAAAAAAGCCCTTTCAGGGATTGTAAACAAAATGAAGAATTTGACTGACCCAACCAGGGTAATTGAAAGGTTTACAATTGCAGTTTCCAATACTCTGTAATATTATCTTAGCCATTTTCTTCTGTATTTGAGAAATGTTCACCTACAACTGATTCTGAGGTCATTATGACCTTAGATTTATGCTCTAGAGGTCAGCAACTATTTAAAATTATAGAAAGATCTTACCTTATTAACTGGTTGCATACAGATATGGTGAAGAGAAGGATATGTAAATAGAGCCTGGAAGCTAGTTTGAGCATTTCACTGATTTATTTTAAAATATTTTCATCTGTTTTCTTTGATCCTTGATTCTTACAGACTTCAAAAACACTAGTGTCAAGGGCAGAGGTCAGCAATCACCATATCTACTTAAAATATATCACCATTTAAATGCAAATGTTGGTCTCTCTTTCTGACCTTTAAACACTCATTTCATAGCAACATAATAGCAAGAGTAAATTTTGGGTCTTTATGTCTATGGAGTAGTTCTTTTGTCATTTAGCCTCACTTTTCTAACATAACCCCTTCTTATGTATATGCTTAGTTTTATGTCATTGTATCAGTGTACTTTAGCTCTTCAAGGAGAAAAGCAGTACTTTTACTTAAATTTCATTTTATGTGTAGATTTTAAAATAAAGCTTTTCTGAGAAAACAGATTTTCATATATTTTTGTTCTCTATTATTTGAGTTATGTTCAGTTGTGCAATGGCAACAATTACCCTTTCACACCCTTTTCACTAAAATACTATGACTTGATTATGCTGAATTTAAGAGATAAAAATCTTCACAATAAGCGCTATTTCTCAAACAAGCACACCTTACTAACATGAATATCTACTTTTGGTTTAATGGTCAATTATTTCTCCCTCATTTTATGGGCCCTACACCTGGTTCAGTTACCTATCCCTATTATACATACCAGTTCCACACCATGGAAGCCAGCAGGACCATCCATGATTACAGACCAAAGAGTATGATTTTCCTCTAAACTTACATATCTACTTAAGTTACACCCTGGTTTTTTTAATGAGTTCTTTGCACTACTCAAAGCAGATAAATATTTATGTTGCCACCAATGACATCACACATGCAGAATCAAATCAAAGGCCAGGCAAATGAAATTCAAACTTTCATTAAGAGAGAAGTTAAAGAAGCAAGTTTTATCACTCTATTTCTCTGTAGGATGGGTTTACAAGATCCTTGATTTTCATTATAGCACTTGTCATTGCTAGACTAATACTTCAGTTTGTTTGAGTCATGTAATTCTAAGGGATTATCAAATTCTCATTACTCCACAAGACTAAAAACACCCAAGTGAGCTAGGCAACTTCTTTATAGAGACTGTTTATCACAATAATTTCCTGAAAATATTTCATGTTTCTCCAGGATGAGAAATGCTTGCATTGCTAACAACTATTTATTGTTTTCACTGTGCAAAAGATCTCATCTCCAAATTATGCCAGGCATAGTTTCAGTGTCAATAAAACAAATCATATGCAGTCTAGAAAGTTTTGTGGGGGGTAAAGCTCAGAACATAATGCCAGAAGATTACCAATCACAGCATCTAGAGAATCGCAGCATGGTCAGTTCAGGACTCTTTAAGTTCTAATGAACCATGGTGCCCTAATGAGAGGTTTCACTGAATCGTGGCCAATCAAGCAGAAATTTCATGGAGACACAAGAAAACTAAGAAGCAACAGCATACTAAACAGAGCTTGTTGCAAAAATAAATACAACCACTGACAACAGGTCAGTAAACAAACATTGTACATAAATTGTAACTTGATTAGGCACATGGTTCCCAGATGTAGTTTTTCCTATTTATAATCCAGAGATAGGAATTCTCAAATAATTTTAAAATATCAGCTTTGTCTGAAAAAGATCATTAACTGAAAAAAAAATTATGATAGGAAATGCTGCATTCTGATTCACCAGCACTTGTGGCAATATCCTGGCAAAGCCTCATTCCTAATACCACTATGGTTTACTGAACCCTTAAAATTATAATTTTAATGCACTTCAATAAATAATGGCTTCTAAGCAGTGAAAAATATAGAAATTCCCCACAGAAGTATTAGAAAATAATAGGTGAAACTCCCATTAATTTCAAAGGGGCAGAATTTCACTGGATAACTTTTTCACTACTTGTAAAATGTATTTCTGTGAGAGGAGTTCAAATAACTCATGCCAACAACTGGACTGACACATATTTTAAAGAGGGACAAATCAAAGGAGGAAAGTTCTCTGGTCCAAGAGAGAAGTGCTTCTTCAACCCATGGCATATTTGACTTCAGCTCAAAGAAAAGCAAAGAGGCTGAGGACAAGTGGAGACTGTGTTGAGGCTGAGTGAGGTTTTATGTCCCTCTGGGGTCTCGTATTTTAATTTTTTATATATATTTGTATTGAGTTTTAAAATTTTATAAGCCGCCTCGAATATTTTAAATAGAGAGGCAAGCTAAAAATATTTTTTTAAAATAAACAATTAAATGAAAGGTTGGCGTGGATTTTTGTTTGAATACTCTGTCTCTCTGTATATCCTGACAGCAAGGAAGGACAACTCATCTAGAAAGGCCCAGAAATATCCTGATATAGGCTGTGATGAGTTACTAAACATGTTCAATGGGTGTTTCTGAAACTGAGTAGGAAGTTTACATGGTGAGCAATTTGCCAGACCAAGATCAAAAGCTCCCACATGCCTTGTGACCTGGTGTCTTGAGCTTCTAGGCCATGCATAGAGCCCCATAGTTCATGCTGTCAGTACTGCCTTCATCCTAACCCCAGTCCTATACCCACCCTTTAATTTTCAGGAACGATACTGATAAAAAACAACATTTTAAAAGAACCTTAAAAATAAAGATTTAATAAACCCCCCCAAAAACTCTTAAAATATTAACCGTCAAAAATAGAAAAAAAATAAAAAATGAAATCTGCCATTCTGAATCAAACATGACATTGCTGCAAAATCCACCTAAATTTTTATTATAGGGGGAGTGACTTCCTTAGAATTCACACACTAACGCAACAGGGTAACTATTAATGATATATCAGAACAAGCACTACCTGGGTAAAGAGATTAGCGAAGCTACTGCACACACATAGAAATTTATTTTTACTGGTACAGAAAATTGTCTTTGAGTAATGCGGAGTACTGGAAATGCAAACAATCAAATAAGGAAAAGAAAAATACAGCTTTTGATCTTTTAAAAATTACCAGGGTTACTTAATTACAGCCAGAAATATGCTTTGGAGAGATTCCTCTCTGTTTTTTGCTCAGGTAGTAGCCTGAAGTACTTGCTTTGATGGTTTGTACTGACAAAAAGACAAACCCGTTCTAAGAGGCATGCCTCTAGAAAAACTGAATTAACCTGTGGAAAAATAAATGCATTGGAAGCAGCTTTGTGTGTGTCAAAATATAAGAGCTTGGACCATGCTGAACTAGTGCAGGTTTGTTTCCTTGTCATTATTTTAGTGGGACAGAAGAAAAGGAGATGACTCTTTAGTAGCATCAAAGCTGGAATCTTTCTTTGGAATGCACAGTTTTCAGGACGAACTCTGACAGGGTGAAAGGTAACGTGAAAGGTGAAATTTTTCCTATCTTTCTGGTTTGAGCAATTGCAACAAAACCTACCAACCTTAATGTTAAGGAGAAGAAAAAAAATTATACTACCACACTCTATCATCCTGAAAGAACAATGGCCACAGGTTCAAAAGGTGGAGTGACTACATTCATGTCAGCTCCAAACTGTTTTTCCAAGACAGACTGATTAAATGGAATTTAGGCCTCAATTACCTGACAACTTACAGAAAATAGCTTGTTAAGGGATTGACTCCCAAAGGGAAGCAGTCACAACAGATCCCTGAGGAAGAATCGTGAGCCTTTAAAAGAACCAAGAATCAGATTTTCTCCTTAGTTCACATTTGGAGTTTATGAAGAAAAATTAGATATTTGGCATCTCAAGGGGGAAATACTTCTATTAGGCTGTGACGGGGTGTTGGAGTCTTGGAAGGAGAAATCCCCCGAACCCCACACTGAGGTGGCGCTCTGCGCTAATGCCATGGCGCCTTGACAGCCGTGCCTGGGCTGTTCTGCGGCTGCCGCGGGCACATGGTCAGCAGCGCCCCGGGCCGGCTTGCCAGCCGGCAGGACAGCACCTGCACCAGCGTTCCACAGTAAGGGCGCCAGCTTTAAAAAGCTGGCAGCCCCGCTGGGAGGGGGCTGGCAAACTGGAGGCAGGGGGTGGCGACCCCCAGCGAGCGGAGCAGGGTGGAGGCGACAGCTCCTGGCAGTCCAGGGAGAACAGAGGTGACCCCCACGAACTGAGCAGAACTGCGCCGATGAGGGGAGCGATGGGAGGACCTCCTCGGCAGGTAACAGCTCGAGGCCTCGAGGAAGAGTGGCACCCCGGAGACAAGCGGAGGGCAGGAAGTGGCCCAGGACAGGGTAGAGAGACGCCTGCGGGTTGGTGAGTTTCGGGGACGGCCCCACCGACCGAACAGGAGGCCGTTGTCCCTGTTTTTAGGGTCCTGGGCCGAGACCTGGAGAGGGGGAGGGCCCAGGTCTCCCTACCCTCCCTGCGCAGGGGAGGCCGTGAACTACTAAAAGTGAGTGCGCTAAGGACAATAGGCGGACACTTAGGATCTACAACTAATTTGCGGGTAAGAGACACTGGGTGAGGGCTCCCCTACAGGGGAAGGGGACAATAACATAGGCCCTGTGATAAGGTTCTGTAAACTATTTAATAATCATTGCCTACGTGATAAGCTCGAATGGTGCTGGGGAAGGGACCGGTGCTGAGGGCTGACTACCTGACCTCACCCCTTCCATCCAAGGCCTACCCTTCCGGGATCCCAGGGACCCAGCAGGTCTGTTAGTTTGCCTGCTTTGAACTTCCTATGCTTTGCTATCTTGGGGCCTGCTTCATCTATGTTCATCTGCAGCTGTTACAAGTGTAGTATGTATATACCATCTTCAAGCATACAAAATACAAATCACTAGTAAGAGAAAATTTGACAAGAACTTTGCAAGATGTATCTGGCTTGCAACAACTATTATAAAACATCAGAAAATATGCACACACGCATTAGGCAGTAGGGAAAAAAACAAATTAAAGAAATACAACAAAACAGAGATGAACAATCCCACAGCATTTCACTTTCAATCATTTCACCTGGGAAAATTACCACCTATGCATTTCAGTTTTGTATGTTGTCATAATGTCAACAAAGCCCAGTAAGGTTAAGAAATAGTTTTATCAGCTCAGCTGCTGTCTGCTGAATCCTTCACAGGAGCCTGTGTGAGTATGCAGAGACATACCACCTCCACGTGGTACAAGGACTACACATGTCACAGTGATACAAGGACACATGAATAAAGATACAAAATTAGCTGTAACATATGAAAAAAAAGCTCTCACATCCCTTGACACCACAACAAAGGACTGATTAATATATTCTATATGCACTGAATTGATTTTTGCTAAGACTCAGCTTTGATGTTATTTTATCCTAATGTGCCTAAATAAGCAAGGCTGACTCCTTAATTTGCTCATATTAACATTAGCCGCTTCCAGTCTCCTTTAATGGGATGCTCTATTTAGGTTGTCTGCTGAAATGCTGAACTTGACTATATGAAATTTGAATTTTTAAATGATTAATGCTCCCAGTAAAATAACTTTTTTTTTTTTTGGGTATAGCAACAGGAGCATAAGCTTCACTTCTGGTATCAGTATTTAAATTAATCACATGCATAAATGTTTCAGCCCAAGGGGGTAATAAATTAATTAGGATACATTTAAAGTAAGCTTTTTGTGGGTACATATCACAAATATAACCTGAAGGCCCTGGAGATTTATTTTAATGTTTTACTAGAGAAATACTGTAATGTTTTACTAATGTTTTGTAGAGAGATTCACATGGAGGCAGATCAACTAAATACAGAGTAATTCAACAAAAATGCCAATCCTGCCAAAAACAAAATAGACTATTAGGGTTTGAAATAACTGAGAAATGAACACTAAATTCTGTTTTTAAAATGGTATTGCTAGAAGCAGCACAGACAGTGCCTTGCAACACTTTAAAGAAGATAACATCCTCTGAAGGAGAACGAGAAACTTAGATTTGCGTATGCTGGGGGTAGTTTAAAATAGGGAACTTTGCCTTACGATAAATGTATTCTTTGGAAGAGTTTGTTTTTTAAAACATCCTCTGAAATAACAGCTACTATTTATTTTAATATTACACTCAAACCATTGCAGAGTTTCTGAATGAAATGCAGTTCACTTACATTACTATTAGAATAGCCTGGTTTTAGGCTGGCGGTCCAGTGGTAAAATCCACCTTAACCATGTGGCTAAAACTTGGACTGAACTGAAACGGCCATGTGGTCCAGCCCAGAGGTGTAGATACATGAGCTGTCACTGGATCCATGTAAACATTAAGTTATTGGCCTGCCCTCTCTACAACTTCTGAGAAGGCATATGTGGTGCAGGTGGGGATAACTCTTACACATCTTGTGGTGCAAGTGGAGAGATCCCTTATGCAGTTGCTCTGCCAGGGCCCATATACCCTAAAAAGCACCAACGTGTGGCCCACATGCTATAGAGGACATTGCTGACCTGTACAGGCTTAAACCTTCAGCATTTATCATGGCTATGCTAAAGAATTTCCATATTTCCAAAATAACGCCAAAAGAAATTTTATAGGATGATTAGCAAATGCAAGCTAAATTGCTTATTAAGTGCAAATATGTTTAGAAGTGTGGCCTTTCTCATAGCCATTGTTCTGACAATTGTTGTGCCTTGCCAAAAAAAAAAAGGGGGGGTGCTTAACTGAAACCACAGGAAAGGCATATATGAGGAACGTAACTTGTCTTGCGAGTGCATAGGAAATATTATCAAGGTGACTTTATTGTTTTATTGGTTAAAATGCTTTTTTAAACCTATGCCAAAGTCCAAAATTAAAGTGTTGTGATACTTCATAATATATTCCATTTACTCTATATAACATTAGCTATTAATATAATACAGAGATATACCATCTCATAGAGCTGGAAGGGACCTTGAGAGGTACCATACCTGGCAGATTTGCCCCAGATCCCTAAATAACCCCCTGAGGGATTGAATTTACAACCCTGGGTTTAACAGGCCAATGCTCAAGCTACTGAGCTATCCCTCTCCCCATGTATGAATTAGCAAACATGAGTGACATTTGTCAATGTTTGAATGGTACCAGCCATGTCATTGCGCACAAACTATACTATAAAATAAACACCTCAGCTATAAAGGTCCCTTTGAACTGTTGCAATTTGGAACAGGGTGATTAACAGACTGTTACCCCATAATTGGTAAGTTAGCTTTCTGTATTCATGCTGTTTTATCTCAGATGTCTAATCTGATTAATAAATCAAATTTGAGCATGACCAGTTGATTTTTCAATCAATAAATAATCAACAGAACCTGTTATTTGCAACTTGAGCTGCCCTTTGTAGGAGGTTAATTTCACCTTTAATAAATTAGCTTTAATAAATTTAGCTAATTATTGAAACATTAAGAATCTCATCTGAGGTAAGTGTTATGTGCAAAAATGTTCCTATCCCAATGTTCTTTCCACAAAATGCAAAACACATGGCAAACTAAATGGAAAAGATTTAATTCAGGCCTGCTGTAAGCAACTGCAACTCCTCAAAGTCTTATTTGCATTTGGTGTAAACAGTAAAAAACATGTATATTGATTAGAATTAGTCTTTACAAGCACTTAAGAAACCAATGTTTTTATTCCATGCAGAAAATCCAGTAAGTCAGGCTTTGTATGTCAGTGAGTTTCAACAAACTTGTTTATGTTCCTTTCTGTCAATGGGCCAGTTTCCTATGATACTTGTAAAGGATGCTCTTGCTGGTATTGGAAGTTTTTTTTTTTAAAGATTGTTCTACTTTTTTTTTTAAACTGTGATCACTTCTTATAAATACTTTGCTTGGTCTTGCAAGTTATAAAAATAGTCATTGATCTGTATTGCGTGACACAGTGTAAACTTTTGTAACCATGATTATCATGGGGCTATTTGTTACTGGAGTTGAGGAAGAAAAAAGTGATAAAAACAAATCAACCTGATTAATTCAAGGGAGCCACATGAGTGAATAGTCATTGATACTAGACTGCAATACACCTCAAAGTTATTTTTGAGAATTAACTTTTCTTAGACCTGAGAGCCGAAGGAAACCAACATTTGTGCCCCATCTAACAAGCCATTTGAGACAGAGACAAGTAACTCTGAAGAGTTTCAGAAATAAACTAGAGAAGACATACTAGAAGAATGGCTAATGGTCAGTTCCTTCCAAATAAAAAGTAGCTGACCACCTGCTGAAATAATGGTAACATCATCTTAGAGTGCCTTTTGGACATTATTAACTAGCCATGTTGTGTGTCACATCTTTCTCACAGTTCGGTCTCTAAGTTGGCTATTCTTTATGTAGTACAACACTGTGATGATGCAAAGATGCAATGGAAACATTAATCCTAGAAAACCAAAATATAACTGAAGGGGTAGAAAATGGCTTAGTGTTGGAAAGTTACACAGATTAGCAAGTCGTGTGGTACCATACAAATATAAAAAACAAAGATGTGTTGCATTAACAATTAAATATTTGATAATAACTAAAACAGAATGTGATTCCACAAGAAATAGCTTTGTTTAACTATGCAAGAAAAAGACCCCAAGAAATTTCTAATGCACAAATCAAGACACCAAGGAACTTTCTTATAAAAACAATAGACAGATCAATTAGATTATCACATACTACAGTGATAACTGTTAAGTATTTTTTAGCTATTTTAGCAGGGTTTGTCGTTTTGTCTACACATATTCTATTCTGAGTACAGATAAAACATTTTCCAGATGTCTTTGGCAAAACTGGAAAAGTTTGAAGGCTGGGACTTTTAAAAGTGCTTAGCATTGTCCTAATTCTGTTCCCTCTTAAATCAACAGTTTCCATCTATTTCAATGGCAATAGTCAGGCCAGTTCTTACTGCTTTTGAAAACCCCACTCTAGCTTAGGAGCGCAAATCACATACACAATTACGGGTATGTATCAAAAATCAAAATCTAGCCTATTAGCAGATTCCGGTAAATGTGGAAAGGACTTACAATACTGAGCACTGCTATAGCACAAAATAATATTCATTTCCACTCACTTAATCTCAGGTTTCTAAAAGAGAAATGAGTACATTTTTATTACCACTTTAAACTGTTGATTTGGGATCTCATGAATTAGGCATTTCAGGTCCAGAATAACATAATTCTCGTATATTCTTTCATACTCTGAGACATTTGTAACAGAGACATCTGTCTTTGTTGAGAATTGAATCCTTTATGATTGTGGAATCTTTTTTGTGTGTGTGCTGTGATACAAAAGATTCCATTTTCAGCAATGACAGACCTATCCTCCAGATGCTCCCTTCCTCCCAAAAAACTAGGATGTTTATGGAAATCAGGAATAACTAACTCCATGTCTATTGGTGAAGTAGTAATTCTGATATAAAACTGGTGAGAACATATTATTAGGTCCTTGGTAATTATATCTGCAGTTGTCCAAAAATATAGACATATATTTTCTTAAACAATGTTCTAATATAATGCATCATTCTTGAGAATCTATTTATAGCAAGCGTATGAATACAATGATTAGTACATACAGCCATCCATTTGAAAAAAAAAGAGTAAAACTGGCAGCATTGTATAGTCCTGATTCTTTTCATTCTATCCAACTTTAGTGATTCCATTCATGAAACAGACAATAGGTGGAAGAAAGAGGCTTATACATATTGATACTCTTAGGCAAAGAAATCACTTGCATTTAGAAAAGGAAGGCAGAGGAAGTAAGACTCTTTGCTTCCTATTTTGGAAAATGATAATAATCAATTATTAATTAATATTGGTTGCAACCGCTTCGTTTCCCAGGGAGCACAGTATTTTCTCCAGTGACCAGGAGGAAGCCAAGTACTCAAAAGTAATGGAGTTCCAACATGTGGAGCTAGATTAATTATTCTCCCGGCTGCAGTATCCACTGACCGAATTACTAGTTTTCACAAGAAGCTGGAATTTATTAAGTTTTCATCACAACTTTCTGTATTTTTTATTCATGCCTCAAAGATATATTACAGCAAATAAATCCATTGCCCATTTTTTTCATAAAAATACACATTAGCACAGATCCATCAACATTTTTGAGAAACCTTTGGGAATTTGTTCTGAAAATGCCAGTAAAACGAAACAGGAAGACAACTGTTATCTATGGTAAAATGTGTGGTGTGTACACTTCTTAACTTTAACAGAATGGATAGAAGACAGTGCTTTCCTAAAAGGTTTAAGGCATGGATACAACACAAATTCTGACTCCCTTCTCTGATTGGCAGTAATGCCAGTCTCTACTTCCCAGGTGTTAGTTTTTCCAATCAGCACCTCTATGGTCTCTCCCACACTGCCCCTCATGCTTGCAAGGGGGCTCACTGAGATCCACTTATTATCCACATCAAATACCTCCTTAAAATCTCTTCTGCCATGAGACCTACACAAACTTGACAATGGTTAGACTGCTATTGAACTGATACTACTGCCTATCATGATGACTGACATCATCCCCATAGTTTCATCGTTGTTTCTTGTATTCCCTCCATCTATTCATCTGTATCCATCTGTCTGTAACAATATGGTTTTTCTCTAGCCATATCAGAAGGCCTGTAGCCATATTGGTAGGCCTAAACTAAAGCCTTCTTCTGCAGCCAGACTGAAGAGCAGCAGCCATTAGCTGTAAAGCCTAGAGTCACATACTCACATTCCATCTAAATTGCATTAAAAAACTGTCATACTAGGCAGGGGGATCCTATCCTAATGGCACCCACTGTCACCAGATAAGAAACATATATCAAGATGCGTAGAGAAAACTTAGTTCCAAAGTATGGGAGAGAAGGGTAAATTTGAGATTCAGCACTATAACCAGGAGATCTCTAGACTAGCAGTTACAGTTGCAAACACAGACCATCACTCCTGGTGGGAGATTTTGCTTGGGTGGAGCCCCAGTGCAACTGGTCTTTTAAATATTATGCTTCATTCCCAAAGAGTGATCTTGCTCTGCAAATTTCCAATACAGCACCTGATCTCTAACTTCCCATTCAACAGGCCTTTTTACCCAGCCCAGTCTTTTATCCATCTTTTTTATGTTAACATGTCTTGTACTTAGATTGTAAGCTCACTATGTCAGTAGGGTTTCCAGGTGTCCGGTATTCACCCAGACAGTCCAGTATTTTCGCCTCCTGTCCAGTAAAAAAATTCAGAGAATACCGGACACCTAAAATGTCTGGTATTTTCTGAATTTTTCCCCAGCCAGGAGGCAAAAATGCCAGGCACCTGGCAACCCTACAAACACTCAGCGCCTGGCCTCCCCCTCCCCCGCCCCAAACCCTTCCTGGCCCCAGCCCTCATGTTTACCTGGTTCCCCCCCCCCTTTTTTTTTCCCCTTCAACAGAATTTTTTCCTGGTGTTGTTTTTTTTGGGGGGGGGGGGGCGGTGTTTGGTATTTTTGTTTCAACCATCTGGCAGCCCTATATCTCAGGGGCCATTTTTTGTTGGGCTTGTAGCAGCACCGAGCACAATAGGGTCCTGGTCCATGAGTAGTGCTCCTAGGTGCTAGGAAGGGGAGAAGAAGATGGAGGCAGAGGAGAAGAAGGAGCAGCAGAAATAAGAATAAAGGGATAGCATTTTGCTCCTCCAAATTTATAAAAGTTGTGTCCTAATTTTAAAGGGAGATACACAGGAAGGATACTTTAAAAAATACCCTAAGTAAAAGGCAAGAAGAAACTGAAAACTATGAGGCTAATGGAGAAAGACACATAACAAAACAAACAAACAAAAAACCCCTCACCTCTTTGATTTGGTTTCAGAAAAGGTATTTTGATACCCACGAAAGTTTTACTGCTAGAGGTATGAACAAAAGAAATTACCAAGAGTCTTAAATAAAGAACCGTTCTTTTAGCAACAAAAACTGTTTTTGTTTTTAATTTCTCATGTGACTAGATGTGGTTTCTCCTTTGAAAGGAAAAGGTACATATTTTTGTAAGAATTTATTCTTTGCCTTCAATAATCATGCAGGTCTTTTCACAGAATACCTTGTAAAGAACACTAGAATTCCTGCAAACTACCAAAGATCAACAAACTTCTGCCAATTCTGCTATCAGTTCAAGATCCCATGCAATCATGGATCTTTTATATAAAAATAATGAGAATTCTTTTTTGATAGAACAGAATGTGCACATAGAGTGATTGTTATGATAGAGGCCACTTGCGCATTTGCTCACGTAGCCGCCAGTTCAGCAAAGCTCTTAAGCACATTTTTGAATGCTTTGGTGAAACAGGGCCCTAATTACTTTAGCAATATTGTGTCTACTTTACACAAAGTGTCTTCACAATTTGTACTGGAAATCAAAAACAAGGTCATCAGTAAAAGAATGTACCATATCCTTAACAGAGACAGTGTGATATGAGAAAATAATAGAGTAAAGATTACAAATGGAGGATGACAAACATGGAACCCATTTCATACACACTTAGATGGCTATTTATGTCTCTTCTGATTTAGTGTTTCGTTTCTCCCCTATTATCTCCTGTTTTGCCTTTCCTCCTACCTCTCTTCTTACACTTAGATAAACCATCATCATCCATCATTAAGACTTCAGGAACACACTGTTTTATTCTGAGTCAAAGTTCTTCTTTGTTCTCTATTTTTTCTTTCTTTGTTCAATTTGTGCTTATGAAAAATTCTGGAGGAGCAGACCTGGAAACTATCCACAGAACACAGATAGTGTCAGTGAAAACTTCCCTTCTGTGTTTTGCAATTACACCCACTGTGACAGAGCCATGTCATATATTGCGGGGGGGGGGGGAGAGGAAGGGTGTATTTAAGGCTCTCTGGTTCTTTCAATCCTGCCATTTATGCTAGGACTGCTGACTACAGTATTCATTGCTGACATGGACTCTTGGTCTAGAAAAGTACTTTGTCCAGTTCTGGGCACCATATTTTAGGAAAGATGTGGACAGATTGAAAAAGCTCCAGAGAAGGGCAACAAAAATTATTCAAGATGCTAAAATCGTTGATCTATGAGGGAAGATTGAAAAAAAGTGTATTTGTTTAGTCTGTGGAGGAGAAGACTGAGAGGGAATATGATAACTGTTTTCAAGTACAAAAAAAAAGATTCTTACGAGGAGGCGGGAGAAAAATTGTTCTCAACCTCCAAGCATTGGACAACAAAAAAAGGGCTAATAGTGCAAAGAGAGAAGTTTAGGTTGGACATCAGGAAAAATTCCTGTCAGGGCAGCTAAGCACTGGAATAAATTACCTCGGGAGGTTGTGGAATCACTGAAGATTTTTTAAGAGCAGGTTAGACAAACACCTGTCAGGAATAGTCTAGATAATACTTAGTCCTGTCATGAGTGTGGGGGACTGAGCTAGATGATCCCTTGAGGTCCCTTCCAATCCTCCAGTACTGTGATTCTATGAAAACTGGTTCTAGACCAGTGTTTCTCAACCAGTGGTACGAGTACCCTTAGGGGTACTCAAGAGAAGTCTGGGGGGGTACACCAACACAACTGAAATTTGGAGAAAACTGAATTTTTGTTTTAAGTTTTACAGCGCTTTATTATTTTTGTACTTTTTACACCCAAAAATGTAATCACCAGCAGGGTTTCAAAAAAACACAAAACATCCCTTTCCAGAGGCCACATAAATTAGTTTTGTATATATACACTGTCCTCTCCTTTCCCCAGTGCAGAATTTTTGAATAATTCTCCCCCTCTGTCCTCTTAAAAATAGATTCATGAGTCTAGCACTGACAGGTAGCTCTATAAACAAACTAATATTCATATAGAAGGGAAGGAAAACAAAGTATAACGGGGAAAAGCAATTTCAATTGTCCATATTGAACAGTAAGGATTGTTCTAAATATTGTAGACACAAATTAGAGAGTGGGTAAAATTTTCAAAAGCACCTAAGCTCCATTTTCAAAAGAAATTTGGACATATATGTGCCTAACTTTCAATGAAAGTAAATGGAATGTAAAGGGTTACATGTCTAAATTCCTTTTAACAATGGGATTTTATGCACTTCTGAAAATTGTACACAGTATCCTTTTAAGGATAAAGTTTTGATTTAAGAAGTCTGGATGAACATTTATTTAGCATTGTTGGCTATTTTTTATTGTGATTTTCATTTTTCCAGTCAAACCACCATTATTCCTTAACATTTCTTAACATTTCACATGCTGCAATTATTCATTTGTTTTATCATTTTGGACAACTCAAAAGCAATTTTGTTTAATCAGAGCACATAATAGAAAGATCGCTTTTAGGCTAGCACCTCATGTAATATAATTTAGCTCTATTACCCAATTTGCTCAAAATATTTTGCTTAGGAACAGTCAGGAATAAAAAGCACTTCAATCCATCTCATCCCTGAACTATACCATAATTTTCAATTCAGAATGTTACCACTGAGAAAGGAAAGGTAAGACAGAGTGACTTGTAAAAAATACCAAAGATATTGTGAAAAAAATTTAATTGGTGAAACAAGCTTGAAACATTTCCCCCTTTTCTTCATTTATTCTAAAATGGGAAGCTTAACTCAGACTCTCAGAGTGCGTCCACACAGAAGGGCTTAACTTGAAATAAGCTACACAAATTGAGCTGTATCAATTGCATAGCTTATTTTGAAATTGGGAGCGTCTACACAGCACTTACACTGAAATAGAGCACTCTTCCTCCCACTTCCCTTACTCCTCATACAGTGAGAGTTACAGGAGTTGGAGTAAGAAGTCCTCCAGCTTGACAGTATTTCAACATTATTTCGAAATAACTGCGTGCTGTATATACGGAGACTAAGTTAATTCGAAATAACACTAGTTATTTAGAAATAATGTTGAAATAATGAGACGTACCCTCACATATTACTCTGTGATATGAAAGCACTGCAAATCTGTTAATTAAGCACCTGGAAAACTCTGCTAGGCACAGCATGGAATTTTTAAAAGCACCTAACTTACGTGTAAAAAACAATGAGTGGTCCTGTAACACCTTAGGATATGTCTACACTGCACAGCTATTTTGGGATACCAGAGGTATCCCGAAATAGCTACTCCATGTCTACACAAGGCACCCGTTACTTTGAAATATTTTTCGAAATAACAGGCGAGCTATTTCACCATCCCAGTAAACCTCGTTGCATGAGGGTTAAGGGAATGGCTTGAAATAGCGTGTTATTTCAAAATTTGGAGCTCTGTAGACACGCCAAATTTCAAAATGAGCTATTTTGAAATAGATTCGAAATAAGATATGCAATTTATGTAGTGCAAATTGCATCTCTCATTTTGAGTTTAGAGTGCTGTGTAGCTGCACCCTTAGAGACTAATATATATACAGGGAATTTGACTGCCACCAGTTTTCCAGCCCGCTGACCCTCCTTGATGCTGGCTCCGTTTCTGGCCCACCTGGCTCTCCACCCTGCCTCTGGTTGCCTTAGGCTCCCAGCCCCAAACAGGGCTGCTGGGGGCTCCCAGTCCTGATGGGAGCCGCTGGACTCTCAGCCCCAGGGCTCTTGGTCTGGGGCATCTGTTGCTGGACCAGAGAGTCCTGGTTTATGTAAGTCCAACCTGTATAAACATTAGGCACTTAGTTACATCCATATTATGAAATATTTTATCAAACCTGGTACTCTAAGGTACAATATACCATGTGAAAGTGTTACAAAAACATAAGCCCCATGATTCAGAATTTTCTGTTTTGCATGTTTTCCCCCCCATATAATTTTTCTTGGAAAATTGAGGGTCACAAATGTCACAAATCAGGGTATTTATCCATGGGAAAAGGTATCAGGCAATATGAGCTCAGCAAGTGATAACGAGGTTAATATGTTGCATGTCATTGCTCTGAGTAGCACACAGAATTATCACTATTACTTTCCAAAGTAATTACAAGTTTAAGGCCTCAATCCTGCAATTTTCTCTGCACAGGAAGGCCTTTATGCATATATGGAGTCAGTTGCAAGATTGGGGGCCTGCCTAGGGAAATTAGCAAAGAATCCCCTACAATACCAAATTTGTTTTACTAGAGCTAACAGAGCCATACTCACAATTAAATTAGAAGTGAACTATGGTACCAATACATGAGAGAACATTATCTTTGACATTATTCAAAATGATTAGGGAATGATTAATACAATATTAATTGATAACGCTAGCAATCATCAGAACTAAACACTAATCCAGTGGATGCCCTCTACTAGCATTATAACTGCACACATGTGATTTGAACATGATAATATATTCTGTTCAGACAAAGAGAGCTTTGCATGTCCCAGTATCACCAATGGCAGGGCTTTACAAAAGTTGCATAATTATGAAAACTGGTGAATGACTGCAAAATAACGTTCAGTTGCTATGGTGTCAGCTTACACCATGATGTTATGGGAGAAATATGCATCACCTTTAGCATAATCGATGTTCATTTTGATAGAGTGCAAAGGGATCACAGGGAAGTGAATGCCACACCCGCATTTCTAAGCAAAGGTCCATGACAGCAAATCTCAAAAACTTTTATCATTTTTAATTCTGATAAAAACCGAAAACCTAGCATGGCTTTTAGAACCATCAGTCCAAATTCTGCATGACTCATTTATACACCTTTATACAACCCACAAAAATGGATACTCCCAACATCATAGCTCTCTGCATGATAAAACATGAAATTACACCTCCAATGGAGGAGGTGCCACCATGAACTAAATACATCCCTATTAGAAAAATCAAAACACTTAGCACCTGTACAACAGTCACAGCATTAGGAAATGAAAAGGAAATGGGTTATCACTTTTAACATTGATTTCAAAGGGACATATTCAACTCTTTTCAAGCAGGGCAAACAGAAATATGTCTTCTGAAATAAAACAAAAACCTTCAGGTTATCTGTGGATTAGTATAATACAAATCTATCTGAAAAAAATCTTATCAATAGCTAGGTAAGGTAAAGAAAAAATATCAGTTTTACTAAAGCCAAGAATATGCAAAAAATAATCCAAGGGCTGTAATTATTCAGTAGGCTAGTTGTTTACTTGGGCATGATGACCATACTGATGCCTACACTCTAACAGAAATGTTGATAATCCATACAACAACAGTTATATTGACATGTACTCCATGAAAAAAATCACCTGTAAACATGAAACAAGAATAAGTAAGTGGAAATGATGAGTGGTCAAGATTACATACAAAGGGAGGACACGATGTACACTTGACTTGATGCATCAAAATTCAAACATATTGTAAGAACGTATGTCACAAACACAACACTGTACTAAGACAAGTAGGAAATGTACCATAGGTATCACAGTCCATAGTCCTTTTAATTATATTGGAGGATAATAATTTCTCCATTTAAAAACGATCTACATTCTAATCCTTTCTGCAAAGATCTTCATTACAAGGTGATGAAAATCTCCAAGTAAATCACCACTGTCGGAATATTCAGTTGCACAGTAATGAAAAATTAGCATCTAATGAGAAATGGCATTAATGTTATAGAAAATTACTGGATTTCTGAAGCTACTAAATGCTATTACTCTTTCTTCACAATCCTGAAAATGTGCTCATCACACACTCAAGACAGAAAAACCTTTTATGTGTAGGCACAGATAGCAGTAAAAAAAAAAAAAACTTTGATAAAAAATAATTTGCTTAATTTGCTTTCTTCCTGAGAATTGCTTGTTGTCAGTTTATCAATAGTCCAGCTATCTTCAGGAAAAAATATACAGTAAGCCTTTAAAGACATTGCTTTTGATAATCCATTCTTTATGTCAATGTGTTCTCCTATATGGAGACAAAAACAACTAGGCGGTATCTGCCAAGGAAAGCATATTTTTTTTAAGAATGTAAATCATATTTGAAAATTTTTCCTCTTACTGGCAGTAATCAAATTATTCTGTTCCAGTGCTTGTTTACTCTGCCAAGGTGCTGGCACTTCTGGAATATGACACAATGCCAACATTTCACTCCTATCTATTAAAGACATGTATAACACAGGAAATATCAGGAGTTAAATTGCAAATCCCAGCCAAAAAACAGCGAGAGCTCCTCTCTAGCAGGGACACAGCACCGTATTGCTACCAAAGTTTGCGGATGATACCAAACTGTTTAGGATAGTCAAGACAGAAGCAGACTGTAAGGGACTCCAAGAAGATCTCACCAAACTGAGTGATTGGGCAACAAAATGGCAAATGAAATTTAATGTGGATAAGTGTAAAGTAATGCACATTGGGAAAAATAACCCCAACTATACGTACAGTATGATGGGCTAATTTGGCTACGACAAATCAGGAAAGAGATCTTGGAGTTATCGTGGACAGTTCTCTGAAAACTTCCACACAGTGTGCAGCGGCGGTCAAAAAGGCAAATAGGATGCTAGGTATTATTAAGAAAGGGATAGAAAATAAGACCCGGAATATCTTACTGCCCCTGTATAAAACTATGGTACGCCCACATCTTGAATACTGTGTACAGATGTGGTCTCCTCACCTCAAAAAAGATATTTTGGCCTTGGAAAGGGTTCAGAAAAGGGCAACTAAATTGATTAGGGGTTTGGAACGGGTCCCATATGAGGAGAGGTTAAAGCGACTGGGACTTTTCAGTTTAGAAAAGAGGAGACTGAGGGGGGATATGATAGAGGTGTATAAAATCATGAGTGGTATGGAGAGGGCCGATAAAGAAAAGTTATTTATTAGTTCCCTAAATAGAAGAACTAGAGGACACCAAATGAAATTAATGGGTAGCAGGTTTAAAACTAATAAAAGAAAGTTCTTCTTCACACAGCGTGTAGTCAGCATGTGGAACTCCTTGCCAGAGGAGGCTGTGAAGGCTAGGACTATAATAGAGTTTAAAGAGAAGCTAGATAATTTCATGGAGGTTAGGTCCATAAAAGGCTATTAGCCAGGGGATAAAATGGTGTCCCTGGCCTCTGTTTGACAGAGGCTGGAGAGGGATGGCAGGAGACAAAGCGCTTGATCATTGTCTTCGGTCCACCCCCTCTGGGGCACCTGGTGCTGGCCACTGTCGGCAGACAGGATACTGGGCTAGATGGACCTTTGGTCTGACCCGGTACGGCCATTCTTATGTTCTTATATGTTCTAAAGCACAAGATTCTGGAACCAATTTTACTTTGGAACACACATAGATGATTGGTGCCTATGGAAGGGTGGGAGTGAAGAGAGGGCCACGTACAGGAATGGGAAGGACGAATGATGGGACACCCCATTTAGCAATTAAAATTTTGGCAGGAACACAGGGAGGCGGTGCACCTCCGAAGTGTTGCCATGAGTCACCAATGGGAACCCACATGGTAAAACAGATGAGATTCTAACTCAAATGAGATCAAACCATACATGTATGTAAAGCTGCAAATTGCATAGAGGCTACTGAGAGCAATTTTCCCCCAGAAGAGCCAAATATTATACAGTAATGGGCTCAGTGGAGACCTCCAGGAGAATCGTAAGCTCAAGGCAGGTCTACACTGCTTGTTAATCAATCTAACTTACATCGTTCAGGGATGTGAAATGCACCCCGCTCCCCAAACAATGCAAATTTCATACTGTCCACACCAGCAATGGGTCGGCAGGAGATGCTCTGCTGCTGAAGCAGTTTATTCTTCTTGCTGAGGTGGAATAAATCTGCCAATAGGCACACACTCTCCCATCGGCATAGCACATCTTCACTAGATGCACTGGAGTGGCACAGCTGCACCAATATAATTGTGCCAATGCGGTTCTGTAGCTAGACTTGTCCTCAGTAAATAACCAACTATCAACTGACAATAATGCTAGTGCACTCATGTTAAATAGTTCCTTAATCCACAGGTAGCCTCAAATGATATTAGCAGGACAACTAAAGATATCATGAGCCACTCAGCGTCAGCACAGGTGACAGAATCTGGCCCTAAATACATTTAACATACCAATTTTGATCATAATCAAGCATTCCTCAGTAGTTTATAATATTCAGAAAAGTTCTGCAATAAAAAAAACTGCATATCTAGCTTTATGCCATAAAGGTCTGATTGAGCAAGGTCTTTAAGGAAGTGAATAAATTTAAACATGGAGTCAATGAGAGTATTCATGGGCTTAAAGTTAGACACAAGCTTTGGTACCTTGTTTAATCAAGGGCTCTAAGTTCTTTTTCCCACAATCTATTTTATCAGAGAAATGTTCTGTTTCTCTTCCCCCTTCTCTCTCCGCTTTTCACCTCTAGGAAGGCTACACTCCCTTCTGATTAATTAAGAACAATATTGAAGATAATTTAGTGTCACTAATATTTTCACAACTTACTACCTGGCTCACACTGCTGATCACACTTTGGAGTTACTGTTAAATCCAAAGAAACAGTTTATTTATTAGAGAAAATACCATCTACAAAACATTTAATGTCATTTGGGGTAGATCCGTTATACGGTCAGAAAAAAAATGCTCATAGACTTCTAAAAATCACTAATTATTTGCAAATGGATTATTCATTTGTAAGTTGCTTGCTGTGCCCCTCTTTTTTTTTTTCAGATGTCAATATACTGTGTTTCACATCAGAAAACTTTCTCTTTGCCTTTAATTTTTCCTGTCTTTCTAATAATTAATTCATTTTGCTTACACTGCAGTCAGTTTCAAATTCATGCTTTCAGTTTCCCTGTATTAGAATTCTGCCAAAGGCAATATGCCATTCCATAACCTCAATTACAACTTATAAAGGAGAAGACTTGACTTATTTTCTGCTGGAGTCGCTACTTTGCCTTAAATGAAATTTTGTATGGACTATTGGGTGTCAAAGATTTACAGGGACAAAGTACATCACACAATACATGAAAAAAATCCATTTAAACAGAGACAAAATAAAAGATCTATGTTGCAGATTAGAGAAGGGTATTACTTGTTAGTAGTACTACCCTGTCATATACTTCCATAACAACTACAATACACACTATCTACATAATATTTGTCATCTAAACTGCCTTTGAGAATTAAAAACGTTAATAGTAATTGTCAACATTAAATTAGTGTAAGAATGTATACAATCTCTAGACCTAAACACATCATCAAGACTTATTTTAGATTGCCCAGACATAGCTATTTATTAAAAAAACCATATTACCACATTTAAGAAAAAAGTGAGACAGAGAAGATTCCAAATTAACGTTAAAAACAGATCTAAGGAAAATCTCCATAGAGCTCAAAAGTTTGTACCTTCTACCAACAGAAGCTGGTCCAATAAAAAAAAATATAACCTCATCTACCTTTCTCTCTCTCTTTCTCAAAAAAATTAGTACCTATTTCAAAAAAACCTGAACGTAAAATTCTAGCAAAACTGACTTATGCTTTTAGATGTAGGCTACATCATCAAAGGAACTCTTCTCTGAGGCCAATGTGGCTCTTTTCTGGGAGATGTTTTACTCCAATCCCTTAAAAGGACACAGCATTCTCCCTGTGCTCCACCTAATCCTTTGCCAGTGGGACAGAAAGTGGCAGATGGGATCACAGCTCCGGACTTTCCTCACCTACTTGCTCACAGTGGGAAGCACCAGCATGCAGCCCTTGTGATGTGAGGTCTTCCAGAGCCACAGGTAGAGATTGTGGGGGGGGGAAGTTAGAGGGTGATCTTGCTCCCTTCCCTCCATTCCATGCACTCTTCTGTACAGGACCATAGAGGATCAGAGGACCATCACATTGATATCAGGTTCAGATGCCAACCTCAGTTTTATCCATCACCCTCTCTAATCCTTTTCATCAGGCTGTGGAAGAATTTTGCTAATGGCTGCAAGAAAAAAAAGAAGTGTTCCTTTGTGTGGGCATGAATTGCAACAGCACAAATTTTTATTCTGTTTCACCCCCTACTTGCCTTTGTAAGAGATACAAGGAGATCTCAGATTCATCATCCTTAGGTACAGTACATAGGATATGTGAGTCCTGTGGCCCGTATGTTCAAAGTATATAAGGAAAAATTGAACTCTCACCTGCTGTACAGAATGTGTGGGTCTCTGACCATTAATGAGATGCTGAATTGGGTAGAGTTAATAAATCAGAGGCAGCAGCATGGCAGGGCAGGCAGCAGTGTGGGGACAGAGTCGGCTCCCTGGGAGCTGGTGCTCACAGGGAGCCTATTTAAAAGCCAGCATGAAGGAGGCAGCAGCGCAGGTCTGCTCTGTAGGAGGCAGCAAGGGGGGGGCTGGGAGGCAGGTCTGCAGAGCTAGTATGTGTGGAGAGCTAGCTTGGAAGCCAGGTTTTTGTGTATTGGCTCCCACCTGCCCCCCCATCGCCCTCTGCGCTGCTTCTTCTCTATCAGAGGCAGCAGCACGAGGATAGGGGGAAGGCAGGCGGATCTGGCTCCCCATGGGCACTGGCCTCCCCCCCTTGCTGCCTCTGATACAGAGGCAGCAAGGGTGGGGAGGGATGCATGTAGTCAACAGGATTAACCGATACAACCCAGGTTAATCAGTTAATCATGTAGTTGTCTACACATTTGACATCCCTACTTTCAACCATTTGTGCACCTCTCAATAGAAATTTCATCTAGACTGCTTTCCTGAGTTTGCTTATCATTATGTCATGTGGGATACAAATAGATTGCTATTGTAAAAATTTGTTCCAGTATCTTTCCGTATATCCAAATTCAGCTGATTATTCTAGAATTCCTCTTCTTTTTTTTCCTCATTTAGAATTAGGTATTATGTTTGACTTTCCCCAGTCTTCTAGGACCTCAATCATCCTCCAATCTGAGATGGCTTCAAATAGTTCTTTAAGTACCCTAAGATGACTTTCATCTGGTCTTGCCAATTTGAATGCTACTAACTTACTGAAATATTCCTTAACCTATTCTTGCCTTATTCTGTCTTTTATTCCTTCCTTGTTGTTAATATTAATTGTGTTGAGTATCTGGTCACCATGTACCTTCTTAGTGAAGACTGAAGCAAAATTGGCATTAAACACTTGAGTTTTCTTGATGTCATCACTCTTCTTTCCCACTAAGCACTGCCTACCTTCACCTTTCTCTTCCTCCTAGCATTTTTAAAGAATCTCTTATCACTTTTTATGTCCTATTTCATTTTGCCCCTTAGCCTTTCTAATTTTGTTCCTACCTGGTTTGTTCTATTCTTTTTGTGCTGTTCCTTGGCAATTTGTCCATCTTGCTGCATTTAGTAGGATTCCTTTTTGATTTTCAGATCATTAAAGAGCTCCTGCCAAAGCCATATTGGCTTCTTACTTTTCTTTCTAGCTTTCCTTCACATCGGGATTGGTTGCAATTGTGCTTTTCGTACTCTCTCCTTGAGAATCTGCCAGCTCTCCTGAACTCCTTTTTCCTTAGATTTTCTTCACATGGGACCTTACCTAACAGTTCTCTGATTTTGTTCAAGTCTGCTCTTTTGAAGTCCAGTGTCCTTATTCTGCTGCTCTCCCTCCTTCCTTGACTTAGATTAATAAAATCTATCATTTCACGATCACTTTCACATAAATTGCCTTCCACCTTCAGATTCGCTCCCAGTTCATCCTATTATGATGTAGATTACAAATAAATGGAATACTGAAACACTGTAGGAATCAAGATAACATAAGTTAAATGGATCTTTATCTGGAACAGTATTTAAAACACAGGCAATTCTGTGTCCTTTAAGTTTTTTAAACTAAAATCCTTAACTGGGTTTACTGAATCACAGTTATCTTGTCGGAGCTAGTGAATCAATGAATAGCAAAAGCTGGTGCTGTCAACAACCTCAGACTAACTTCAGATTCATGTTGTTTGAAGATGTGCAACACAAGTACACTTGGATCAGAATATGAAATATCCTGGATGCATTACTGAGATTTGATTTGTCACTTATTCCCAAGCTCTGAATGTCCTCTGAATTGCTTACATATGGTTGTTCCAACTTTCATGGGCATAAAGAAAATAATTATTTTGAGGCAATCAAAATCCATGGGGTGCTTATATACTAAATGGTTGTCAGATCTAGCACACAGCTCTGTAATCAAGAAGAATTTATATGAACAGGCAGTGGTAATGTTAAGTACCTGCTTTCTAACAGAAAAAAGGGCAGATTTTTCTTTTAATTGCTTTTTTATAACTCTCCTTTAATTGGTAATTTGTCTTCTTTGATCAGTGGGTTCTGGTCAGGTTGAATAGCTTTGTTATTCTGATTCTAGCCTAAAAGTTACAACTAGTGAAAAAAAAAAGTGGATTCGAACTTCCTTCTATGCGTGCAGTAAAACAACAGGACGAAAGACACAAAAACTACTCTGAAGTTGAGCTTGTAACGCCCGGTGTCTTTTAATGTTTAGCATTGTATGAAAAATTTTTAAAACCACAACATTAATTCCATTCAGTGCCTTTGGCACGGGCAACTTAAATTTCCACTCTTGTATGCTGACGCATTGCCTCCTGTGCAACAGAACTATTCCATATGGTTGCTTATTTAGTTCGCAATGAATGTCACACTTCCAGCCTGATTTTTGGGAATGGATCTGTTAAGAGATTAGCATGAGCTAACTATCATCCCCTTCTACTACCTCACATCAGGGATTTCCTTTGTTCTTTTCAGCACAATGACTACCCATACTTTTGTCATCTCTACGAAGTCAGCCTAATCACAATGCAATTGCTGGACACCTGAAAATGGACATCACTACAAGCATACTTCACCTATGCAGTGGTTCTACATTTGCTTGCTACTCACTTGTCAGAGCAATTCAGGTATTCAAGGGTTAATCTTTAAAGTCCTTAATAACCTGTGATCCCTTCTTCTGAGACAACCCTCTCACCTACCTTTACATGGTTGCTTCAATAGTCGTTGTATGCAACACAGTGTGCATTCCTCCACAATTTATATTTGGTTTTACTTTTCTGAAAAAGCAACTAGTTATCAAGTATAATTGTTTTAACACTACATGAATATACAACTTGTATCAAACTGTTTCATAATATTTCCAGTTGGTGAAATCATTAGCATTATAGAAATTATTCCTTCTCACCTCTCATTTAAAGATCCAGGTGTGTATTTCAGGAAGGGCTTGTTCTTATAAAGAAAAGAATAAAGCTCGTTCTATTCTTAATGATGCCAGGTATTTTTTTCAAGTTGTTTTTATTAACCTGGAAAATGTTGTAATTGGTCGAAAATGTTTCCCAACAGAACACTTATATCCAAAAAGGCAAAGGTCTTCCACCTCTTCTTAAATTGCCTTGTGCGACTTAATCTCATTGGATACATTACAGGAACTCTGAGCAATATAATGCATCATAATATGCAAATAATAAATGATGAGCTAAGTAAAACCATTACTATTACCAGTTATTTGAGATTATGAAATCCTCATATTTTTCTCATGTGAATGCTTTGCTGATCAACATCCATTCCCACCAAAGAAATAACTGCATACCAAGATAAAATAAATGCTTGATAAAAATGACTCTCCCCCCTCCCCCACCATTTTAAGTAGTGTTCTCTTAACAAATGTAAAAAAAAAAAACCCACTACTTTCTTTGGGAGTATAAACTTATGGGGCTTTCACAACAAAACATAAAGTAAATGTGACTGGTCGGCCCCTTCAGGATTTCATTTGTTGTGCTGAAGTACCTCTGAGCCTACCTTCTGCCATCCCAGGCATCCTTTAACCCTATCTTTCTAAGCCAGGCTCTTAAGCCTCCTTCACAGAGAGATAGGGCTGCACCCTACTGCAGAACGATAGAGAGACAGTTTAGCTCTGGGAAGGTTCAACTTAAGGGACTTGCCACAGCACCCGGTGCCCATTTAGGCATTTCCCTTGGACTGCAAACCCCAAATTATATGAAATTTGCCTTCTCCCTCTGTGTGGAGGAATATATGCAAACCTTCTTCTGCACCCAGCTAGAAATTTCATAAATTGAGTTATATTATAAACAAGAAATAAGTTTATTAACGACAAAAGATGGATTTAAGTTGGGGGTGGACAAAAGAGCCTCCGCGGGCCAGACTCGGCTTGCCATGCGGGTTGATCTGGCCTGCGGAGGCCCTGCCGCTCCCCTCCCCCCCGGCCAATCAGGGCCTGGGGTAGGGGAAGCACACAAAGTTTCCTCCACCCTGCAAGGAGCGCGCGGCACTTAGAAGACCTTCCAAATCATCTCCAGATTGTTCTCTTGTCGACCCTGTTACTCTACTCTGGATGAGAAGAGTAAGGTAGTTCAATGGCAGAGTTTCTCCCATTGACTCCCTGCCATGTAGAGACCACAGTAACTCAAATTAAGGTAGCTAACGTAAGTAGTTTTAGTCGACTTTCTGCTCTAGTGTGGATGTAGCCTAAGCTTGAGTCACTAAAGAAACTGGGTCACCCTAAATATTGTTTTATGTATGTTCCTTCAGAGGTCAGGTATCTCTCCAGTCTGGGTAAAGCAGTTCTTTCCCCCTTCCCCGTAGCTCCAGGCATTTTGTTTCCAAGTATCTCATTCAGAAGGAAAGTGGAGGAGAAGCAAACTGAAGACCTTGATTGTTTTCCTCCCCTGCCTTTTAGGAATTTCCATAAAATGAGAATCCTTTGTTTGGTTCTCCCCCTCCCAGTGGAAAATTTCAGCAAACCAAGATGGTGATTAGTATCAGGTGACTATCTGAATGGACACCACATACACAAAAAAAGATATTTTGTGCTCTTTCTGCAAACTGGCTTTCTGCCAAGGAGCCCAACAATCTGCAGTCTGTGTTGCTGTCCCTCATAATGTATTTGAAGGTAAGCAATACTTTAACTGGTCACTGGACTTCTGGTGCCCAGCAGAATCCTTGGCAGCAGTCCTCCTATTTCAGCTCAGATCAAAGTTTCTTTAGCCTAAAACACTAACAGTGAACACTGGAATATAAACACTCAATAAAACAGCTACACATATATGCATAAATACCAATGTGGGGCATCCAGGCAGAAGGTCATTTGCGAGGTAACACCAAAACAAAATTTCCATTCATTCAAAGAGCTCATGAGTCTGGAATCTGGGCTATGTTTAGCAGTGACCATGTGCAAGCTTTTTGGGATAAGAGAACTAGGGGAAATTTGCCTATGACCCTGGCCTTTAGCGCTCTGTGTCCAAAGGCACTGCTTATCTGCTGACATTTAGGGCATGTCTACACAGCCCTACAGTTGGGACTACAGGGGTGTGAATAGCAAGTTACAGCAAAGTGCTGAACTGTAACTCCCCCATGTAAATGCTGCAGGTTACATTAATGTGAACTAGGAACAAGGACATGGAGTCATTAGAGGAGACAAACTAAAGGGAGTTGACTAGAACTGATCTTAACAGAAACCACAGTTGACTCCAAAAAAGAAACCAACTACATTACAAAGGAATATGATTCCATCGTTTAATATCAGAAGCTACATCTACACTACATTCTTTTTTCAAAAGGAGATATGTAATTTTGCTGCTAATTTGCATATCTTCTGATCACTTTTTCAAAAGTGAAAGCAGTTTAGATGGGTGGTTTTGAAAGAAACCCCCCTGTTTTAAAGAAATTTGTACCCCTCATTTTTTAAGGAAAGAAGAATGTAGTCTAGATGTACCCAGGTAAAAGTTGCTATTGTTTAAAAGGGATTGAGAGGATGAAAGGAGATGAGGGAAGCTTATTTTCCTTACAGCAAACATTCACCCTAACTTGGCTGGAGGACTCTACTGGCTTATGTTTCTTCTTTATATCTAAACAATCATGAGATATAGTGATTTCATGGAGCTGGAAGGGACCTTGAAAGGTCAGCAAGTCCAGTCCCCTACCCTCATGGCAAGACCAAGTACCATTCCTGACAGATTTGCCCCAGATCCCCAAATGGCCCCCTCAAGGATTGAACTCACAACCCTAGGTTTAGCAGGCCTGTGCTCAAACCACTGAGCCATCCTGGCTCCCCCAGTTTACTAGCAGACCCATTCAAATTTCATTTTGTATCCATACATAATGATATATCTGAAAGGACTAGAGCAATCCCTGAGAAGAAAGAACAATGTTGGATATTTCTGGGCTCCAACCAATGCATACTGATCTACCCTGAGACCCTGAAGAGCTTTAAAAATGTCTTACATTGAAAATTACCAGCAATAATACTCTGGTTGATCTCAGACTCCTTGCACCATGGCCTTAACCAGAGGCATGGAGCTACCTGCAACAATGAAATGAGGAATAACAATCTGAATTCCAGATAGGTCATGCACAAAACACCAACAGACACCATAAAAAGGGATGCAGGCTAAAAATATGGTAGGGATAAAGACAATGCCATATATACTTTATTCTGGAAAAGCAACATGAGGTCTCAGTTCTGCAACTACTTATTGATATGAATAGTCCTAACTCATGAGAGTAGTTTTTTTTTACTTCTGTGAATAAGGGGCTGCACGATCTAACCAATATTACATAAAAATCAAAAGACAGTTAACTGAGCTCTGAGCAAAACTAATTCACTATCTGTAGAAACCTACATCTCAGTGACGCACATAAGTGTTTGAGTGGGTGTATAAACATATCAAGACCATATGCAAATGGTGGGTGTAGACCTCAGGCTGTTAAGGGGTCAAAACACCTTGCTACACATTTCCATATGCCATGGCCCCCATCTACAGCTGCTGCCGTATGGGTTGTAATATAGTGCTCCCACACTATAGCTACACGTTTTTATATCTTTTTCAGTGAGCTTCTTTCGCTGCTCCCACTGTTAGCCACTCACATTGTTTTCTCTTGAATGGAATAGTACTCATTTACTCATGCAGTTTGTATTTGTGTCTAGTAGGGTTGCCAGGTGTCTGGTTTTGAACCGGACAGTCCAGTATTTGAGGTTTCTGTTTAGGAAACAAACTGAGAAAATAGAAATGAGAAAATAGAAATGTCCGGTATTTTCTAAATAAGATGTAATGTAGATTGTGATGTAAGTGTGTCCGGTATTTTTTTGAAACCATCTGGCAACCCTAGTGCTGTGGACTTTGCCCTTTCAGCACATTTTTACTATACAGAGAAGCAAACAATCCTTGTTTCTCTGATGTGACATATTCTGAAAATTTCCTTTTTGTCTATCTCTCAGTAGAGTTCTACTGCCCACAGATCTAACTGTTGAAAACAGAGACTAACTACAGAACTGTAGGACAATGCCAAACATCAAGGCATATAAAAACTATGGGTAGGAAATTAAGAGAGAGAGATTCCTTGTGAACTTTCTCCTTTGTAAAATGTTGTGACCTGATGCTACAGAATTGGTCAAATAAAGGACTGACCTTTTCCACTGGCAGTTGGAGTAAATAAGTTTCGATAGGTCTCCACATTTGCATTTAGACTTTTATTTAGTTATGGAGAAATGAGGTCACCTTTTCAGAAAGCACTAACAAGGATGGGGGGGAAAGTGTTATCTTTCTTCAGTTCCCAGCAGAACGTTGCAAGATAATGGCAAGGAGAAAATATTTCTTCCATTAACCCCTTGACCCTTTCAGTTAATGGCTTCTTGTTCTACACAGATCAACAAACAGGGCTCCATCTGAGAACCTAAACTATAGGTAACCCAAGGAGTAAGGTCTCTGCAATTACATGGAAAAAATTCATTGTCCTAGACACTGATATTTAATACATTTAATGTAATAGCCAGTCTGACCACAAAACTGGCCCTGGTGAGTCATCATCATATGCCAAGAAACATTCCTAAGAAAGCGTATGCATTGAAAACTTTGATTTTTAATCATAACCAAGTGCAAACTTTCAGGTCAATCTTTATAAATGAAAAACGCTTCCCTTAACATGGCACTAAAATACAGGTAGGATTTTCTTGTGGTTCAAAAAGAATATAGGTACGACTATTTTAGCATGGTTAAATATCTGATTAACATCCCAAAAATCATTTTAAAAGGGTTTGCTGTGGAGAAAAATAAAGCAAAACCAAGAAAAGCTAGCCTATTTAGCATAATTATAAACAGATCATAAAGAGTATGATGGCAGCGATAAATGAACACCAAAGCTGCGCTTCTATATCTACTTTTTAAAAGTAGGCTGATAGCCTCTCATTTTGAAGGAATAAGAAAAGGTTTCCCACTGAAATATATAGAGCTACCTGAGGAACTAAATTCTCCTCAGTATGACCAAAGGTTTCCCAGTTAAACACTAAACATTTTGTAAAGGTTTGGGCAGCATTTCTTAACTCATATCTTGGTTGACCCCAGTATAAGAACATCTTAATGGAGAGAATATTAATTCCTATTTAGCATGTAAGGTTTACATTTATTAGTCTGTTCAAGAGTGTAGAATCAGAAGTTGTATTTAACCTAATCCCAATTTTTAAAAGGGGAAATTTACAGGGTGTTAGCAAGCAGTGTGACAATCTCTTTGAGGATAATGAAAAAATAACATTATTTTAAAACCAAAATCTATGTAAAATCAATACCGTGTGATGCACCTGTGGACAAGGCTCAAAGGGAGGGGCCAGCAACAAATCATGGTGTCATCCACTCCTTTCTCTGAATCATGCAGGAAGCACCTCTGTCGGTTTGGAGCTCTCCTGCTAGACGAATGCAGTGAGGACAAGTCAAGGACATAATCCTCATCATCATTCCCCATTGCACACTGTACTTCTCCAAATCTGTACACATTACCCAGCTGTTAAATTGCAGAAGGAACACTTTTATTTTACATGCACAGATTACCAAACATCTATGAACACAAGTAATTGCTAAGCAATTCAATTTTAAATTATATATATATATATATATATATATATATATATATATATTCAATTAAATTATATAAAATATATTTTTATATATTTATATATAAATTGAATTGCTTAGCAACTATTTGTGTTCATAGATGTTTGGTAATCTGTGCATATGAAATAGAAGTATATATATATATATATATATATATATATATATATATATATATAATTTCGTGTATGACTGGTGAAATCTATTATCCTGAAAATGCTTGGTAACTTTTGTTGGGTTATCTATTCACTGCATTTGTTTCATAGCTTTTCAAGCAATCAATTCTGTCGCATTCAGGCCCACATTCCTTCATTCTCCACCTGATTTCAGTGGAAATTATGGATGCACAAGATATGCAGGGTCAGGCACTGGGTCATTGATACAAGACTGCACATTAAAATCTGTCTTTTGGCCCAGAAAGAGAAAAATTCTGCCATCAATTATACCCATGAAAGCCCGGTAAGACCAGGTGGATATAAAGACACGATCCAAAGGCTACAGAAGCCAATAGGAACATCTTCCATAGGCTTTATTTTCTTTCCTAAAGGAGGGCAGAGTTGAAATCAATATGATTGCCTGAGTAGAAACCAGGGTAGAAATTTGGTTGTCAGATGGTTTAACCAAAAATACTGAACACCGCCCCCCCCCCAAAAAAAAACACCAGGGAAAAATATTCTGTTGAGGGGGAGACCAAAGTTGTTGAGAAAAAAAAAAAGAACCCCGAGAAAAAACAGCATTAAAACACCCCTTTAAGTGCGTGCAGAGTCAGAATAGGGATAGGAAGAGGGGAGAGATTGAGCACTAAGACCCAGGGAAGGCATTGCTTCCCCTTGCTTCAGGTCTTTAGGCTTTTTGCTGGCGGCCATCTTGGGAAGCAAGGGGGGGCAAGGGCTAGGCCCAGTTGCCGAGTGTGTCGTAGGGTTGCAAGGTGTCTGATATTTTTGCCTCCTGGCAGGGAAAAAAAACCCAGAAAATACTGGACATTTTAGGTGTCCAGTATTTTCTGAGGTTTTTTTACCCTGACAGGAGGTGAAAATACCAGAATGTCCAGGTCAATACCGGACACCTGGCAACCCTAGGTAGAAAGTGTCTCCAAATGTATAACACAAAAACAAAAACATTGAAGATACAAGTCAATGCCAGTGTTTGTGTACAATTCCAGTTTGCATTTCAAAATATTATAAATAATTGTATTGTTTTTATAGACATTGTCGGTACCCCAGTAGTTTGAGGCCTTTCTTTTTTTTTTGCAAATAAAGGATTTCCTACTCAGCCCACATTACATTCAACACTTCTTAAAGTGGCTATTAGTAAAGATAAATAGGACTTCATGGCATTCTGAAGTGACAGACAGCAGATTTAAATTCAAAGTGCCATTCAGTGAAAGAGTGATTAACTAATGGACTAGGTGTTTCCCCCCCACTATTCAGTATCATTACGTCTACTGTATTTTATTGTGCAGAAATATGTTCTTAGTACAGATGCTGAATGGAGCGGAAGCTTGTCCTTTACTCCGGCATTCAACAAATTCTGAAAGTGAGCTCTTTGTTTGGAGAGACTGCTGTTACTGTGATCTCTATTGGCTATGCGATAGCTTTACCATTCCAGCTGCACTGAAACTTTATTTGATTATCATTTACACAATGAAAAGCACTTGTGAGAAACATCACCTCTCATGTTATAACAGTGGATCAATTTTCTGCTATGGATTCCAATTATTAAAGGAGAAGAATGTTTGCCAGGGCTTTTCAGAACAAATGCTGTACTTAAACTAAAGAAGAGACAAGATAGCAGATGATTTGCTTTGACTGACCAGAAATATTGGCTATTTCTACTCTTTTCTTTTGGCAACTGGCATGCATAAAGTATCTGAGATGCTTTAAAGCTGGGTATTGTTTTAAAAAGATCCTTCTTATAAGGAATTAGACCTTTAGGGGATATCAGATTCCTCTTACAACCAATATGAAAGCAGATCACCTTAAGGCATTGTGTCACCATTTTAGTTATAGTGTTCTTTCTATGACCCTTTTGAGTGATTTATTACAAGTGTTTAAAAAGATCTTCATTTAATAAGGTTAATTTAACATGGTTCATCAAAGGTGTAGCAGCCTCATAAATTAAATATATTGTTCCATAGAGCCCTGGTACTAACAATGTGGAAGATATCAACTTTCTGTGTCTTTGCTGAATCTTTTTGAAGGAATTCAAACAGCTTAGGGGAAAATGTGCACACGGGGGCTTATCCTACTTGCTACACTCATGGGGTAGTTCCATTAACTGTAACCAAATTGCCTGCTTTAATTCTTCACTGAAAATATGTTTGTCACTATTTAATATATGAGGATTTGTTCTCTTCCTTGAACTAAGTCATAGTTTTAAATTTTTCAAATTTGTTTGGAGATATTGTAGGGGAGGAAGTACATGTTGGCATCAAATATTTTCATGTTGAGATCTTTAAAACATAATAGCTAGACAAAAATTCAATGAGTTATAGACACTAAATAATAGCTATTGTGTTGATCCATTAAAATTACTGTTGTCTGGCTATACCGAAAGGAGGACAGGAGACATTTGACATTAATCAGGTTGCGACTTGATGGCTATATTGTTAGATATCTATCCAGCAGATAAACATGTACATTGCTGGTAACCCCGTGTTTATTTCATAATTCCCCCAGAGGGCTCCCCTTTTTTCTTTCTCCATCCAAATCCCCTCCGCAGCCAATCCATTGCTGTGACCTTACCATCCATCCCCACCCTGTAGGAGAGTAAAGGTAGGTTATAAGAAAGTGGGCTTAGCTCCCTGCCATACCAATCACAGGACTCTCCAACTCTCTCCCCTTTCTGATCCTTTAAGGAACCCCTCCTTTTTAAGTCCATTACCAATTCCAATACATTTTTCTGTGTATACATTTCCTACTTGCACTGGATCTCTTCCACACACTTCCATCATAAGTTGCAACATACAGCTTTGCATGAACAGAGCCCTTCCTAGACCTGCTGTAAGAAAAAAGAAATGCCCCTCCCGCCAAATTCACATAGGCCAAACTGGCAGTAAGGGGAAAATTCCTCTGTTCATCCGGTTCTGAGGGGATGAGTCAGCATTGCCAGGCTGGCCCCTCATCCCTTTTTGCAGCAGTTTTTCTCCTCCCTCCTACCAGCTATAAAATATTTTTTCCTTCATCCAGCCAGCCAAATTCCCCTCTCTTCCACTAAGATGCAGTGTGGTCATTTGACTGGGGTGTGTTGCTTAGCATTGTTTTCTTTAGTTGGTTCTGTTTTTATTGTACATATAAAATAATATCACTTTCCTGTCTGCCTTTGCATTTATTATGGATTTTTAGACTGAAATCATATTTTGGGTCCCTCCTAACATGCAACTTCCATTGTACATTCAATAAGATCAACCCGTTACATGGCTAGGCTTGAACTGTACTCATCAGCTAAACCCATTTATCAGCTCACTAGACAAATACCAAAATAAAGTCTAAATCAAACTTGATATAATATTCATAACATTAAAATAAGCGAGGATGTTAACTTGACCTCAAGGATTAAAATACAAATGCTTAATATGTCAGCCAGAGTACTTGACAAACACCACATAACCCAAATGTTTTTTGATGCAGGTGCCCTAAACTAATCACTCCACATAACAAAGATTGCTGCACAGAAAATCTGTTTATCTGTGTGGTTCTTTAGTTTGAGAGGAAAGCCTCCCTTTATAACAAGAGTGCTTTGGCAGATAACCAAATGATTCCTCATACCCAGATAAACAGCTTTAATCCTTGGAGGCTATTCTAGCTAAGCCTCAGCCAAACATAATGAAAGCAATTAAAGCCTTTACCCTACAGTACTGAAATGATAACCTACTATTGTGGGAAAAGGCCAAGTGAACACAGGTAATAAATAGCTTCACCTGCACATATCAAAAGCCCAGACAAACAGGGTTCCTCCTACACCCATTTATTTATAAGACACTGGCAGACTTACCCAGCACTGCCCAGGACCAGACTGGGTGGGGGTGAGGGGGAAGGGAGGGAGTTGGCACACCCCAGGCTGGCTCAGGGATAGAGGCAGGGGGGCAACCTGGCACTTGACAGGGATGTGGTAGGTGGAAGTGGCCCAGGATTGGGGGGGGGGTGTAAGTCTGATGCCAGCACTCCCTGAGCCCAGAGGGGGCAGGATATGAGGGGCAATGCAGGCCTCCCCTGGCACTTCCTGGTCCAGCAGGGGGAGGGAGAAAATGGGGAGCCACACAAGCTGGCCTGCAGTGGCCATACTGGGCATCCCCAGAAGGACAGGTGTGGGGGGGACCATCAGTGGGTCCTGTGAAGGGTGGCAGGGTGGGATAAGAACATAAGAATATAAGAATGGCCGTACTGGGTCAGACCAAAGGTCCATCTAGCCCAGTATCCTGTCTGCCGACAGTGGCCAGCACCAGGTGCCCCAGAGAGGGTGGACCGAAGACAACGATCAAGCGATTTGTCTCCTGCCATCCCTCTCCAGCCTCTGACAAACAGAGGCCAAGGACACCATTTTATCCCCTGGCTAATAGCCTTTTATGGACCTAACCTCCATGAAACTATCTAGCTTCTCTTTAAACTCTATTATAGTCCTAGCCTTCACAGCCTCCTCTGGCAAGGAGTTCCACAGGCTGACTATACGCTGCGTGAAGAAGAACTTTCTTTTATTAGTTTTAAATCTGCTACCCATTAATGTGGCAATGGGGCCAGGAGTAGGGGGAGGAGGGTTTTAGCCAGGAAGGCCACTTACCAGTGGCAGGAAAGAGGGCAGAGCCCCATCCCCAGATGGCCACTCAATCAGTGGTGCGGTTGCCCCCAGTGGTCACTCTTCAGCGTAGCTCTCCTGTGTGCTCACTGCCCCCAGTGGTGAGATTGAGAATTGTGTCATCCCCTCTCCCTCCCCCTCCCTTTCCATTTTATGGAACCAATCAAATGCCAGGCACATCCCATTTTCTAGGCACAACCAAATCCTGACCTTGCTTTTAAGATAGGATAAGAGGAAGCTTCATACCAAATTTGGCGGTCCTAGCTCTTACCATTTAAGAGTTCTTGAACAAACAGACTCGCAGACAGACACACAGACAGAAAACTCTAAACGATAGATAGATAGATAGATAGATAATTTGTTTTTCTCCTTTTGAATAAAACCAGAAGAATGCACTGAACAAAGAGACAAGCCATTTAATAAGAAAATACACACAAATCAACTATTAGATTGGGGTGGGCAATAATTTTTTACCGGGGGCCACTTCAGAAATTTTTGAAGTGGCCACGGACCTCTCCGGAAGGATCAGGGCCTCAAGCGGAAGGGATGGGGCCAGGATACTTCCCTCATTCCCCACCCACAGACCATGAAGAGGAGTTTGAGAGGGACCGCAAGAGATCCCGCCGCTGAACAGGCTACCTGGTGAGAGTGAGAGTACTCGCTTTTGGTGTGAGTGAGTTTGCTCGACTGTTTGAATTTTGTTTCTTGAATTCTGATAGGGTCCAGAGAAGAGCAACAAGAATGATTAAAGGTCTAGAGAACATGACCTATGAAGGAAGGGTGAAAGAATTGGGTTTGTTTAGTTTAGAAAAGAGAAGCTTAAGGGGGGACATGATAGCAATTTTCAGGTATCTAAAAGGGTGTCATAAGGAGGAGGGAGAAAACTTGTTCATCTTGGCCTCTGAGGATAGAACAAGAAGCAATGGGCTTAAACTGCAGCAAGGGAGGTTTAGGTTAGACATTAGGAAAAAGTTCCTAACTGTCAGGGTAGTCAAACACTGGAATAAATTGCTAAGGGAGGTTGTAGAATCTCCATCTCTGGAGATATTTAAGAGTAGGTTAGATAAATGTCTATCAGGGATGGTCTAGACAGTATTTGGTCCTGCCATGAGGGCAGGGGACCAGACTCGATGACCTCTCGAGGTCCCTTCCAGTCCTAGTATTCTATGATTCTATGATTGGTCTGGGAGTGGGGAAGCCCATGAAGTCTTTGCCCCCCAAGAAGTTCCCTCTAGGCGCCCATGCCCCTGGTGGTGGGAGGAGACTTTGCACGCTCCCCCTTCTGCCTCCAGGCCAATCAGGGCTTGGGGGCGTGCAAAGTCTAAGCGCTGCACACTCTTTACAGGACGGGGGCAGGGTGGAGGAAATTTTCTGTGCTCTCCGTGCCCCAGGTCCTGATTGGGCTGCGGGGGGGGGGGGGGAAGTGAAATCTCCTTCTGCCCTGCCAGGAGCACGTGGCACTTTTAAGCGCCACACGCTCCTTGCAGGGTGGAGGAAACTTTGCACACTCTCCTTACCTCCAGGCCTTGATTGGTCTGGTGATAGGGGAGCATGTGAAGCCTCCTCCTGCCCTGCCAAGAGCATGGAGGAAACTCGTGTGCATCCCCCCTCTCCCAGGACCTAATTGGCCTGGGGACAGGGGAGTGGCAAGGCCTCTGTGGGCTTGATCAACCCGCTTGGTGGGCCAGATCTGGTCTGCAGAGGCCCTTTTGCCCACCCGTGTATTAGATCTTACTATTGTATAGCAGTGTTCCCTGTAAACTGTGCACGTGTAGGGGCATTTAGGAGAGATTCAAAGCTGCCTAGTTGATTAGCAGAGCAGCCAGAGCTAGGTTTTTTGTTTCTGCTAGTGGTGCACATTCACACATGCCTCAGTGCACATAACATTTTATTCTGCACATGGACAGAAAAAGTCTGTGCATGGGACCGTAGATATGTAGGGCTACAGGGGACGTCATGAGATTACAGTCCCGCCCACTGCATTGCAGTAGGACCATGTCAATATAGGTTTCCTAATAGCACATGTAAAATTTCCCTTATTGCACATTAAGCCACAATACTTTGTGCATTAGTAAGCCATTAACTCATGTATTACACACAGTGCAATCTGAATTGTAAATGCTTCACAGCAATGACGGTCATGTATTGTAAGTTTTTACAGAATAGTGAGAACCAACCTCTTTGAGAACCAAAGTCCATATATAGCCTAACAGTGCAGACCCTGCCTCCACAATGGCCTTAGAGGGCAAAGTCTCTGTCAGTGAAGTGCTGGGTTCAGAGGACAGCCACACTGCCAGAGACAGTTTCACAAAAGCTTTCCCTGCCTTGCCATCGGCCGGGGATTCAATGATGGACCTGTTGTGGGGGGGGCTGGAGGGCAGAGAGAGAAACCAAGGAGCATCGACTACAACAAATAAAGAAATAAAGACATAATAGGGGATGGCAGAGGGGAAGAAGAGGGGCTCCCCTTTTCTGTGGTTGAGGCCATCTTTCACACCTACCAACCTACCTCAGGTCTTAGTCATCACTGGCTTGGGGTTTGAAGCATCTGATCAGACCCAGTTTGCACTGCAGGAGTTAGAACATTAGGGCTGGATCAGCCAGAACAGACACAGAAAAGTGTCTGGTAATGTTTGTTTCTCTCAAATACCAGATCGGGATATGAAAGCTCCTTTACTTCTTTAAAGCAGTGTGATTTTGTGGTTTTATTCCCTACACAGGTAATGGGTATCGTATTATCCTGTATTTAAGTTTTAGATTGAAATTCTAAATAGGATGTTAACACTGAAAAATACGACAAAACATTAATGTATCTATTAATCTAGTATATTTTTTGAGAGAGTCTATCTGTCTGTCCAACTGTCCGCCCACCCATCTGTGACTCCATTTGCTCAAGAACTCCTCCTAAACAATAAGAACTAGTACCACCAAATTAGGCAGGTAGGCAGCTTCTTCTTATCATAGCTTAAAGCAAAGTAAGAGTTTCATTGTATTAGGACAATGGGATATGTGTGGAATGTGATTGTTTCTGATCAAATAGAAAGGGAGAGGTGTAATAGCAGGGACAGTTATACTCATGAAGGACCAAAGGGGGTCAAGCAAGAATGAGTGACAATTACATTCCTGAATGACCAGGCGGGGTGAGGGGGAGAAAGCACACCAGCCCTGGAGAGCAGCCACTGGTTGGCAGAAGCTCTGCAGCTCCTCCCTCCCCAGGGCCAGTCCTGGAGAGAAGTCAGCGGGCAAGATGTGAAGTCCACCCCCGCCCCAAGAAGCAGCCAGCAGATGCCACCAACCTCTGTCCTGAGTTCCCCACCCACTGTTATGACTCCTGTCTCTCACCCCCTATCCTGAAAAATCTCCTCACCCACCACTCCTGACTCCTGCAACCCCCCCCCCCTCCCTCCACACACACACACCACCAACCTCCTGCTCTGAGTCGCCCACATCCCCCTGCCCTGATGGACCTGAGCAATCCTGGGTAAGTCTCCTAGGGATATATAAAGGCTGTTACGGCCCTTGTTATGTTTTCTAACAAAGCTGTTGAAATAGCTTTCCTCATAAGAACGCTTTCTCTCTTTGTCAAGCACATCCTTATTTAATGATGAAGATGAGAGTCGGACCTTTATCCCTAAAGAAATCTGAAACAGAATGTGGTTTTTTTTTCCTAGCAAGCCATCAAAATCAAGATCACACAAATATCAGGAAACATGTCTGTTATTGGTACAAGTTATATAACCAATGCATAACAACCTGGCATCAAGATGCTCCATCAGGCTTCCAAAAGAACAAATACTTTAAAAAATATGTATGTGTTCTATATCATTAATTTAGGCAGATGCAAACTGAATTCCACTTGTGAAATCATTATTAAGAGAACTGCATGTACAAAACTCTGCATGTACAAAACTCTGCAGCACCAATAATAATTGGTCCACCTCTCAGTGTTCCAGATCCATTTTTTATAGTGCTTTATGCTCTTAGGGTAAACTGACGCATAGCTGCTTCGCATAAGCCCACTAAGTGCTGACAGTGACCTTTCTGTATGGGCCATGGCTACTGAATTAATTCCTTAAATGTAGCAGGACATAGAGCCTAAATGTCCTAAAGAGGACATTAAAATGGGCTTATAGTCACCATATGAGATGGGACACCATTTAAAAACACAGATCCTAATGTAAGGAATGCAGAATAGGAACAGAAAATGAAGAGAAGATTAAACATTTAAAATATTTTGATTTTTTGACCCTCAGGGTAGGTCTACATTACTGCTTAAATCTAACTTTAAGTTGCTTAGGGATGTAGAAAAGCCCTATCCCCACCACTGAGTGACATAAGTTGTGTGCTGTCCACACCAACACTATTTAGGTGGGAGACACTCTCCCACTGACATAGCTTCTGCTTCTCACCAAAGGGAAATACTTAAGCCGTCGGGAGAGTGCCCTCATGCCCTTTGATATAGATGACAGATAAAAGTGGGTTTTTTTTCCAATCAAAGAAACATAATTTGTTTTTCATGTGTCGAGTCCTACAAGCTCTAAGAGTATTGAGATTGCTTTTGCACTTCAAAGGAATATTACTTCACTAATCGGCAACTAGAGTCAGAGGTCATACAAGGAAAAAGTCATCTTCCTCAGTTTTGTATCTTTTTCCCCCTCTTCTCAAAGACTACTGTGCATGTAGGACACGCCATAATGTATGTTGTGGAAAAAAGCCAACATCATAAAAGTTACAGTGGCCAAATAAAAAGAACATTACTTCAATATCTTTAAAGTACATTACCTTTAACTACTATGTCCCTTATTAGAAATAATGGAATTTACTGCTTCTTAACTTCCTTTTCTGACAGATCCACTTCAAGGCGAATGCAACTTAAAAATCCTTCTTTACAGACAGAAATTTACTTTTACCAATTTGGACAATGAAAATCAATAGGTCACTTTTTGAGCTTTTCATGCAGCCATACGGGTTTCTATCACTGTAGATAAATGGTTGTTGGAAGCTATTTTATTTTATTTTATTTTATCTGGATTTTTTTACTGTTCTAGGCTTCACCCAAGCAATTATCAGATTTTTTTTATTCCAATATAGTAAGTTTTAAAGTTAACTAGGTTACACACTTTACAAAACATTATTTACCACTTAAATCTTTTGGATACCAAGACATACCGATAAACAGAATAAGGATTATGTTTCAGGTATGATCTCTAAGCAAGAGATGTAAGAGGTAATATTCCTTTATTCAATAAACGTCTACTTGTCCTGTCAGTGCACTTTGCTTACATTCATATCATATCTAATGCAATGAACTCACTGTCAACTTTGCACTTCACCAAGAAAAACATCTTCATTTGTCTTCTGGTAGGTTACATGTTTCTTAACAATGATAGCTGCTCACTTCCATGGCTGTCTATATATGAGTCAGGATTTGGCATAAACATTCACTATTCTTGACCTCATGCCTTAAAAATATCAGATTTTTCTATATTCTTCATGATTTGCACTTCACATACAACAATTAATAAAATTACTAAAAACAAGTGATTCAAATAAATGGGGAATGATTTACGTAATGAACATTTACTGCGGAAATTTCAAATAGCTGAAAAAAATCCATGAAATTGTGGACAAAACAGCTAAACAATGCTATAAATTAACAATAGACTGAAGTACCACTTACCAAATATAGTTTACAAAATGAAACAGTTATTTACTACTCCACTGTCATTATCTAGTAACAGCATATGATTTAAATGCATAATCAAAGATCAAACTATTAAGACATACATATCCTGCATCTAAAATTTTGCCTATTTTTATTCACATAGTTTGAAAAGCATAAATACTTCTAAAGTAATTCAGATTGCTGTAGTCTTTACAAAAGGAAAGTAAACAAAACCCTTACTACTCAAAACATGAATTCATCTTATATTTATAAGCAAATTCCTATTGCTCTGCTCTGATTTATCTGCTCTGCACGTGGAGAGAGTTGAAAATAATTTCAGCCTTTTTAAAGTTATGACTCTTGTAACAAGGCAAGTTTTAGGACCAACCTAACTGAAACACACTTACACCAATAAACACACAAACAAAGGAAAATATACTTGACTTGCAATATTAATGGGCCACAAGTCACTATAACTTACTGGTGCTTGTTCACTAATCTAGAACCATGTAGTTCACTGATAGCACTGACGCTTCTTATGGAATTGGATTGTTTCTCTTTAAGAAACTAATTGAAAACCATTATCTGTTGATGCAGTTGCACAGTTAGGCACTGAAAAGTCAGGACATGTGAAAGTTAAGGTGAATATGTAACTTTAACTCCATTTCTCTGTACATACTCATTACAACTCAATCTATAAATGCATGATTGTTCTGAGAATAAAGGCTTTCCTTTTGTAAGGAATAAGGAAACATGAATTAATTTAAGAAATATTTCTGTTTTTTAAAAATAAGTGAATAAAAACAGATTATACATTGCATGCAGGATATACAAATGCCTAGGGAGGTTGTGGAAGCTCCTTCATTGGAGGTTTTTAAAAGAAATCTGATAGCCATCTGTCTGATTGTTTAGACATAAATCCTGTATCTTGTCAGATTAGACTAGATAACCTTGTGGAACCTCTAGCCCTAGGATTCTCTGATTACAATTTACCTTCGATATCCAAGTATATCTCATAAATTGTACTATACTGTACTATTTGATAAATATTATATGATCACCATCCACACTAATGATCTTGTGTTTAAGGCAACAGAGAACTGGAAAAATAAAAGACGTGGGCTTTCTTTCGGTCTCTTCCACAGACTTTCTATGTGACTTTACGTCATGTAAAGGCCAAGTTAAGGATCCCAAAGTCTTAATAGTGTTGAGGGGAATAGGAGCAAATATATGGTGTGAATGATAGTGAGTAGAGAGGGAAGGTGCAGATACACTCTTTCTGGACCCAGAGATACATTCTTCCTTTGAAAAGGAGATGCATGTATCCCCCTTTGGTCCAAATCTTCCAGAGCAATATGGTGGATGGGTGCATAGAGCTGGGTCATGACATACACCCCTTACAGTATGCAATTCCAGCTCTATTAGAACAGGGAGTTCAAGCACCAAAATTATGGTTGCTTCCTGTACACTAGGAAAAAAGAGAATTCTTGTGACCTCCCCCTTCAGTGTATCTGCATGATTTGGTTATTTGGTCCTGTGATCTTCTACAGAATGGAAATATTTCTTGCCCACTTTCTAGGAGTGTAGAGAGTTTCAATTAACAGATGTCTGTTATGTGCATTGTACTGCTGAGATGAAAGTCATTCTCTGAAAAGACAAACGGTACTTTCAAAAAAAGAAATAAAATGGCAAAATCAAAACGGCCCTCATTTCACAACATTGTGTATAGTGATGGAAGGCAAGTGTTTACAGCAGGGGTGGGCAATAATTTTTGATGGGGGGGGCCACTCCAGGAAAGTGGTTGAGAGCCGCATTCTTCCATGTATCATAGAACTGTAAGGGACCTCAAGAGATCGAGTCGAGTCCCCTGCCCTCACAGCAGGACCCAGTACCATCTAGACCATCCCTGATAGATGTCTCTTCTATATTTCCAGAGATGGAGATTCCACAACCTCCATAGGCAATTTATTACAGTGTTTAACCACCCTGACAGGGAGGAAGTTTTTCCTAATGTCCAACTTCAACCTCCCTTGCTGCAGTTTAAGTCCATTGCTTATTGTCCTATCCTCAGAGCTCAAGGAGAACAATTTTTCTCCTTCCTCCTTGTGACACCCTTTTAGATACCGGAAAACCGCTATCATGTCCCCTCTCAGTCTTCTCTTTTCCAAACTAAACAAGCCCAATTCTTTCAGTCTTCCTTCATAGGTCATGTTCTCTAGACCTTTAATCATTCTTGTTGCTCTTCTCTGGACCTTCTCCAGTTTCTCCACATCTTTCTTGAAATGTGGTGCCCTGAACTGGACGCAATACTCCAATTGAGGCCTAATCAGTGCTGAGTAGGGCAGAAGAATAACTTCTTGTGTCTTGCTCACAACCCTCCTAATAATGCATCCCAGAATCATGTTTGCCTTTTTTGCAACAGCGTCACACTATTGACTCATATTTAGCTTGTAGTCCACTATGACCTCTAGATCCCTTTCTGTAGTACTCCTTCCTAGAAAGTTGCTTCCCATTCTGTATGTGTGAAATGGATTACTCCTTCCTAAGTGGAGTACTTTGCATTTGTCCTTATTAAACTTCATCCTATTTACCTCAGACCATTTCTCCAGTTTGTCCAGATCATTTTGAATTATGACCCTATCCTCCAAAGCAGTTGCAACCCCACCCAGCTTGGTTTCATCTGCAAACTTAATAACCATACTCTCTATGCCAATATCTAAATCGTTGATGAAGATATTGAACAGAACCAGTCCCAAAACAGACCCCTGCGGAACCCCACTTGTTATGCCCTTCCAGCAGGATTGTGAACCGTTAATAACTACTCTCTGAGAATGGTTATCCAGCCAGTTATGTATCCACCTTATAGTAGCCCGATCTAATTTGTATTTGCCTAGTTTATTGATAAGATGATCATGTGAGACTGTATCAAATGCCTTACTAAATTCTAGGTATACAACATCCACCGCTTCTCCCTTATCCACAAGACTCATTATCCTATCAAAGAAAGCTATCAGATGGGTTTGACATGATTTGTTCTTTACACATCCATGCTGGCTGTTACCTATCACCCTATTATCTTCCAGGTATTTGCAGATGAATTCCTTAATTACTTGCTCCAATATCTTCCCTGGCACAGAAGTTTAACTGACTGGTCTGTAGTTTCCTGGGTTGTTCTTATTTCCCTTTTTATAGATGGGCACTATATTTGCCCTTTTCCAGTCTTCTGGAATCTCTCCCGTCTTCCATGATTTTTCAAAGATGATAGCTAAAGGCTCAGATACCTCCTCTATCAGCTCCTTGAGTATTCTAGGATGCATTTCATCAGGCCCTCGTGACTTGCAGATATCTGTCTTTTCTAAGTGATTTTTAACTTGTTCTTTTTTATTTTATCTTCTAAACCTACTCCATTCCCACTAGTATTCACTTTGTGAGGCATTCCTTCATGAGACTTCTTGGTGAAGACCGAAACAAAAGTCATTAAGCACCTCTGCCATTTCCAAATTTCCTTCCTCACTGAGCAATGGGCCTACCCTGTCCTTGGTCTTCTTCTTGGTTCTAATATATTTATAGAAAGTCTTCTTGTTACCCTTTGTGTGTGTAGCTAGTTTGAGCTCATTTTGTGCCTTTGCATTTCTAATCTTGCCCCTGCATACCTGTATTGTTTGCTTACACTCATTCTTTGCAATCTGTCTTAGTTTCTACTTTTTATATGACTCCTTTTTGATTTTTAGATCATGCAAGATCTCCTGGTTAAAGCCAAAGAGGTCTCTAGCCATAGTTTCTATCTTTCCTATGAGACGGAATAGCTTGCTTTTGGGCCCCTAATAATGTCCCTTTGAAAAACTGCTAACTCTCTTCAGTTGTTTTTCCCCTTAGTCTTTCTTCCCATGGGACCTTACCTACCAGCTCTCTGAGCTTTCCAAAATCCTGCGCTTTGGATGATTTTGTTAGTTGTTTTAAAAAAAAAAAGCCTCATCCACCTCTTCTACCTGTTTAGGTGGTCTGTAGTAGACCCCTAGCATGACATCACACTTGTTTTTTTTACCCTTTTTAACCCGGATCCGGCCTGCAGGATGTATTTTGTCCAGGCGTGGTTTACAGTGACAGCTTCTTTGCTACTAGAAAAGCTAAAATACCATGTTTCAAAAAAGTTAAATACTCAGAAGCAGATTTGCATTGGTAAGATGGATGACAAAGGTGGTGATGAAGAGCCTTTGCAAACCAGTCACTCCAAAAATTAAAAAGTTTTTTTTTTCATTTTTAAATATCTTAAAACATTTAACTATTGACAACATTTGCAGTCAACAAAATAAAGGCAGCTCAAAGTGTCAGAGGGATCGTTTTGATTTTATTTTCTGTATATGTATTCATGGGATTGTTGTATTTAACATTTTGACAAATTATGTTCTTTTGATCACATGGCAAATCCTGAGAGTCTTTCTTGACTTTCCACAGACCTCAAGGGCACGTCTAGACTACCTTCAGCTTCCGAAAGAAGATATGCAAATTTGGCATGAATTTGCATATCTTCTTCCGATCCCTTTTTTGGAAGAGTTAAAAAAAACCCGTCTAGACAGCGTTTTTCACGCCCCCCCCCTTTTTCAAAAGAACCCTGTAAACCTCATTTTTGTGGAATAAGGGTTCTTTCGAAAAAGGGGGGGTTGTGCGAAAAACCCCATCTAGACTGCTTTTTTTCCCAAAAATACCTCTTCTGAAAAAGGGATCGCAAGAAGATATGCCAATTTGCACGGAATTTGCACATTTTCTTTTGGAAGCCATGGATACTCCAGATGTGCCCCAAGTTGTTCCCATGACAAAATAATATTGCAGAAGCCCAAGGAAAAGGTGTAGTGGAAGAATGAGCACAGGTGTGTTGAAGAAAGTGAGTACAGGTCTGCTGCAGTTGGGTGCACTCTATTCAACACAACAAAAATTAAGATTGTATATAATTTCAGCAAGGCGTTGGTAACTCCTTTGTCATATCACAATCAGTCACACTTGTATTTCTTTCAGAGCACCTCCAAAATCCAGCCTTTGGAATAGACCTTCTGAGTAAATTTTTGAACAAATCTCCTGGGCACCTCTAAGACAACACTATGGAAATGGCGAGCATGAGGATTCTTGGGAGAGCTAGAAGTACACATGCTCGTTAGACACACATCTGATTTTGGCAGTTTACCTGGCTCTTCACAAGTCTGCAACTCAATGCATATCCACTCTCATCACATCTGCCCTTGTTTTCTCCCAATAATTTATCTGTAGTTCTTACATTGAAATCATTTAAAAGGCCATACAAAAAGCTGTATGTGCCCCTGATTAGACATACAAATGTATATAGCCTCCAAATTCCTATTTAGTTTCCAAAGTAAAAGTGGTCCACTTTTCAAAGATACAGAGTACACATTGGACCTCTCTAGTCTGGCACCCTTGGGATTTGACCGGTCCTAACTGAGAGATTTTGCCTGACCAGTTGGAAGTCATTTTTAGCCTCTCTGCCATTAGCCCTCAGGACTGGCTCTGCTCCTGGCCTGGCTGCCAGCAAGCTGCCCCCACCCTCACCACCAGCTCTGCTGCCACGCTGGGCTCGCAGCCCCGCCAGCCCTGCCATGGCAGACCGCATCCCTGCCACCAAGGCTCCCAGCCCTGCTGGCTCCATCACAGCCGACCACAGCCCCACTGTGGCAGACCGTGGCCCACCACTAAGGCAGATCAGATCCCTGCTGCCGGGACACCTGGCCCCACCAGGGCAGACTGCAGCTCCATCACTGGAGCTCTCGGCCCTGCTATAGCAGACCACAGCCCTGCTGGACCCCCGCTGGCACTCCGGTCACCGTGCCTCCAGCCCAGCCGGATTCCTGTGGCAGGGTTTCCAGATGCCAGCTCTCCTGCAGCCAGCCCAACTCCTGGCTCTCCACCTGGAATCTCTGGTCCAGGAACATCCATGGTCCTGCCAGACCATGGATGTTGCCAGATCATAAGGTCCTGGTTTAGAGAGGTTCGACTTGTACTCCATTTCCATTCAAGTCAATTGCAGCTGTGGGTACTCAAAGACCTCTGGACTTAGGCACCACATTTTGGGAAGTCTGACCTATGTGGTTTTGCAAAGGGCTAGGAGAGGGAGCCAGTGCCAGAGACAGAATTAGCCTCTTGCTTAGCCTAACAAGTCACATTGTCTCATGTTAACTGAGCTGCCTTGCCTTGTGAGCAGGGATCATGCTGGCACTCTGCAAGAGAAATTGCTCAACGCCCATCAACTGGTAAGAAACCTGCAGCTGCCCTCATGACATTGGCAGTAGCCTGGATAACACTGCCTTCCACAACTGTAATTTGTCATTGCAATAGCATACTATGTATGAACCTCAGGCAACTGTGAAGGGACTGTCAACAACAGTCATCTTCAGAAACAAAACAATGACAAGCTTTGAACCATAGTGAACTGTTTTCAGCCATGTCCTTTTTCAAGACTGTCATCCCAAGGAGAAAAGCCAGGGAAACTTGCTTCTGAGAAAGGAAAACCGATTCCATCTTTCTGTCCTCTGAATTAGGGGAGCCATTGAGTACTCCCCCATATACAGCTGCAGTATGCACCGTCAAAGAAAAAAGACTACTATGCTCAAGAGACATGAAACAGAGAATAGAAGTATGGCTATGGCATACCTGCCCATTCAAGCAGTGTTTTCAATATTCAGGCATTCACATTCCACATTCATCATATTCCATGCAAAACATAATGCTTACTTTTACCTGCAATCTAGTGAGTGTACAGCAAATCTCTGTCCACATCCATCACATTAAGTCAAACAGAGAGAATCTGTCAGCAAATATTGAATTTCAATATTCCTACCGTGAATTGAGTTACAATGCACAGCACAACAACAGATATGATGAATGCAGGGAAGGCCTCATTAATAAATGTGGCTAATACAGAACAAGACTTTTCACAATGAATCTCTCCCGCATTGTGATGGGGAAGCTCTTTTTCAGCATGTGAATGTAATACTCATGACAGATATTAGTTTAATAGTAGTAAAGTTGGAGCATCTGCATTCATCTCCAGAACATGTAAAATGTTGGCACCCACAATGTAATCTTCCCATTGCTATGTGCTACTATGAACTTCTAATCCTTCTCTGGGGACACCAGCCCTTTAGGGTACAAAGCTGGCTGTTCATTTATTATCTGCATGTTCAACTGTGGTCCTTTCACTGACTAGCTAACAATGACGCCACCTACTAATAGTGGAATCCTGTCTGTTTCTAAAGCAAAATAAAGTATATAGATGATGGGATAAATGTCAAAACATCTTTAAAGTTTTATTGTTCTTTCAGTTACCGCTGCTTCCTCTTTACACTTGGTATAGCTGAAGCCTGCACAAAGAAACCAGGGCTTCATGAGAGATGTATTGCTGTTACATTGGTGACTCAAACTTTTGCAAATAAGAAACAGCAAATGGCAGGCACTAACAGGAAGTGAAGTGGAAGTCTTTCGTCAGAGTGTGATACTTCATCAAAACGAAAGAGTTGCAATAGTTCCAGTGAACTACCTTGACATGTTAATGTCTTTCAACTTCAGCCTGAAGGCAGAGCCTTCATTTGCTGGAAATGAAGAAAATTACTGGTTGCATAGCACTGCATGAGAAACTTCAAGATTCGATGAAAACACACATGATTGTCTCCTTTGTCCACTGCCTGCTAACTCAGTATTGGTATACAGACCACTAACATTTAGAGCAGGTTTCAGAAACCTGGATAAAGAATAAAACCTTACTGAACAGATATAGGGCATTATGAACAAATGTACCTAGACAGCTCAAATGCTTTGGATTAACTAATTTATGACAGTGAATAAAGACATAGCTTTTTCCCCCTGCAGAAAAAGAAATCAAATTAAATCTACAGACTACAGTAAAATGAGTATGACAGTATCAATTCACTCCCTGTGACACATCCATATCAGAAAACTGGCATCATTTTGCATAACTACAAAGTCAAAAAAGAAAATGCAAAGGGATTAGGCTAACAGGAAGACAGTTATTTGTAGAAGCAATACAAATCTATATGTTCAATACATATAGATGTATTCACCAAAGCCTAGATATGTTTAAAGAAGTAAGAGTTCTTGAAATTTGCAGATTTCTGTACATAACAATAGTCTTAACTCCTGAATCAATATCTAATTATGTAACTCTAAACAAGAAAACCAAAATAGACTGAATATGACCATTTGTGATTCATTTCAAAGAGATCCTACTTAAGGTTAACTGTAGTTAGGAATATTTTATGAAACATTTAATTCCCCATTTTATTAATCCTGTGGCTTTTAGGGAGCCCAGAAATGACAAATATTGAGGATTAGAGCATTAAACATTTCTTCTACTCTGCACAATGAGACTAGCAGCTGCAGAAAATGAATATTAGTGCCTCAGTTTACCTAGATTTTTTTTAATTAAGCCATTCTAACTTGTCTTTGTTTTCCCTCTTGGAGAACTGAATAATTTTTGGGTAGTTGAAGCCAAAGAAACTGGTTTAGAAAAAAAAACACCCTGCAATTTTTGCCAGAAACACTAATTTTCAAAAGTAACATCCTAATTCAAATACTGACATGTCTACACAAAGGAAATTATCATTAAAATCACAACAGGTAAGTTGAATACTGTGCTCATTACCCCACCATCTTACATTTTTTTCTGATGTGTGTGAAGATAATGGACAACTTCTGAATATCAGAACAATAGGTTTCCTTAGATGAACCCGGAAATATTTTTCAATATGTGGGTTCCAAAGCAAAGTCCTGCAATTAGGACCGCACTGGTCAAGTCCCACTGACATTAAAGGAGATATGCATAGGTACAGTGGTAGTCCAACAGTAGGATCAGGGCTCATACAAAATAAAATAATAGGTAACACATTGATACAACAACTTCGGATTTTGCATGGAGGAATGCAGTTAAAAAAATAAAGAGGCAGAGCTTACATTATTGATGAAAGACAAAATTTACCAAGTTACCTGGAGTTATAATGAAAACATGTCAGAGTAACTGCTCATAGACTTTAAGGTCAGAAGGAACCATCCTGTTCATCTAGTTTCACCTCTAGCACAATGCAAGCCACTAAACCTCACTTACCTATTCTTGAAATAGACCCCCTAACCACTGGCTGAGTTACTGAATCCTCAAATCATGATTTAAAGACTTCAAGTTATGAACAATTCATCATTTGCACTGATTTAAACCTGAAAGAAATCCATGCCCCATGCTGAAGAGGGAAGCAAACCCTCTCCCTCCTCTTCCCCCCCCCCGCCCCCCCAAAAAAAGCCAATGGAGATTGGTTAGATAGTGATAATATAGGCAAGACCCACCATTGATACTGAAACACTTTTTCTGGTGTCCACATTTCAAGAAGGATGTAGATAAATTGGAGAGGACTTAGCAAAGAGTGATGAGAACAATTAAATGATTGGAAAATACACCTTGCTGCAATACACTCAAGGAATTAAATCTATTTAGATTTCCAAAGACCGAGCACAGTTTATATGGGAGCAAATATTTGATAATGGTGTCTTTCATATAGTAGAGGAAGAATAATAGATCAAATAGCAGGAACCTGAAGCTAAACAAATTGAGATCCTACCCTGAAGATCTTATAGGAACATAGACAAGACAACAGAAGGTGACAAAGTTGGTAAGCATGGGTAGTCATTTTACCTTAGGAGTGCACACAGTGAGGTAAATAGGAGCTCAGGGAAAAGCAAAAGAGGAAGGAGAGGTGGTGATGTGGTGGGAAAGTGTGTGGGGGAGGAATAATGGAGAGGGAAGATGAGATGAGGAGTAGAATGAGGCCAAGAGAAAGAGGATGGAGAAGAGTCCCTCTTACAGGTTTAGTTTTGCCTTTGCTGTATCAAGTCCTGAAGTGAGCTTTTCTGTAGACATGTATGCATGGCTGTTTTGATTAAAGTTCCTTGTGGGAACACCAAGTCCAAAATTCTTGAGACCACCTCTACTCTCCAGAACTGTGTCCTTGATCATTCACAGGCACAGCTGCCTGCAGCTCCTTGATGGATCACATGCAGCCCATGGGCCACACAGAATAGTAATGCCACTGGATTCAGCAGGCCAGTCAAAGTGTGTTGGTGGGCTGGGTTGGTCCATGGCCCATTGTTTAGGGAGCCCTACTTAAGAGGAAACCAAAAGGGAAATTCTGTAATCTGGTAATCCAGATTTAAACTGACCTACTATGGAAGAATTTGGTCACAGGTCTTTAGTCTAGGTTTCCTTGTTATTAGGAACCCATCTTACCCTCATCTAGGTCAATGGCCACACTCCAGTTCACTTGAGGTGGAACAGAAAAGTATTTTAGGCCAAATCTCGCTTGCTTTTACTCTATTGAGTGGCTCACTGAAATTTGTGGGATGACTCATGAAAGACAAGCAGGATTTGAAATTTTATCCTTACAATGCATGTCATTCTATACTGTCTCCGCCCCCACTCCCAAAACGGCAGGGACTTGTAGCACTCTGCAAAGAAAGTAAATTAACAAAAACAACAAAAAAGTAGAACGCATACTTTATTTAACAGCATCTTGAGAAGCCACACAGCTTGATAGTTGTAACACCTGTTTGACCTTAAAATAATCTGCTTATAACCAAGATTCAATCACTTCTATAGAACAGATTTGAGTGTGGAATGACAATCATATGATGTCAACAGGCTGCCTCATAATAAGTCTTCTTTTAGTAAAATCCACAATGATTCCATGTTACATTTCTTATAGTCCTTCCCACTGTTGCACAAATACATGTGGACATAGGGATTTGGTTTCACTTATTCATACTATTTTCCAGTTGTCAGTTAACTTCAAGCAGTAACGTGTCTTCCTTTTAAGTGAAAACAGTTAATGCTGATATTTAATACTGTAGTCTTATATTGTTTTTTATCACAAAGAACAAGAAAAGGTGCTACCTGATAACTGAAAGTTGTCAGTGTGCAGGGAGAAACAGGCTATGAAAATATCCACACATTCCCAAAACCAGCCATGAACCTCTTCTAAAATTTCATGTAAGTTTTTCATTTAACCTTTTATGTTTAGATGGTATAATGCTAAATTTCACGCTTCAGTCCACCACTTACCAAATAAGCATTACTTAAAAACAAAACACTTGGCGCCACTTTAGTTGGCATTCTTGTTATCTAATATGTCTCTTCATACTTGTGTGGTCTAAGCAAAATAAGTCCCTTTAATGTTTTTCGTTCATTTCCAAGGAAGTGGTATTGGCTTTTTATGCAGCTGTCACATGCTAGCCCTGAAATACCAGCTGAAAAACAAAAGCAGAAACGCATCATTTTAAATCTGCTCCTGCAAATGCTAAGTGGTTACGATGCATGAAGAATCCTTTCTAGGATCTCATGAATTATATGACAAGTCCCATTTGCTTGCAGTGTTTTAGCACCACAATGCTGGGCTCCATGCTGACATGTCGGTCAAGGGTGACAAACAAGACTTTTATCTTTCCCTTCTGAAAAAATGTTAACAACCAACAAAACAAAACAACCCCTACATTCCACTGACTCAATCCTCCAAAATGAAAATAGGCTTAACATCCAATTTCTTTATATCGTCAACCTACCCAGCCCCCACACCAACTCAGGTCCACCATTTTTAAAATCACAGTAAAGCTTATATGTTATGCTGTCCAGAATTCTACTTTCTGGGTGTGTATTCAGTAGTGTGATATTTAATTCAAATTTATTTAGTCTCTGTGTGATTCGTATTTGGGTTAGTTAAGGAGGTGTAAGAGTTCATCAGATTCATGTGCCTACATTTTTATTTCTTTTATAAACAGTGAAAATTTCCATCCCATCTAGAGTGTGTTAAGAGACACTGTGTCAAGGCTAACAAGCCTAAGATTAAAGGAGACCAGCCATGGCCAGACTTAGTATTTTGGGGGCACATCTGCAGAACATGTGTTTTTCCATTTCTCTACCTCCTTCTGCCTTTTCCCTACTCAAACTCCACTGGTTCCCAATCCCATCTACCTATCACTTGGTGCAGTCTTCGGGAGGGGTCAGCAAGATGATTTTCTGGGAAACATTCCAAACCTAAATGATTCATGTTACCCAAAGTCTTTACAACCTATATGCTTCCTTTATATTTTGAAGGTTATTTTTGCAGGGGGAAGGGTAGAAATTTCATTGTGGTGTTTTGGTTTAAATAAAGATTGAACTTCTTCATTGCATTCTTAATCTCCCCACCCCCCAGATCAGAAAAGTCCACAGTCATAGGATTCCTACAACAAAAAACTGAAAGTGATGAGGAACAAGGACTGGTCTTACCAATCTTTACAGTGTTCTTTCAACCAACACATGAAGAACACTTCACCTATTTTAAAGAAAGAAAATACTTAAATATTATTCTGTCATAATGTATCTAATCAACTAAAATAAATATGACTCTTCAAGAGGATGACCAAAATTGAAAATATCCTCACAAGTTCAGACAGAACAAGATAGCCATTTTAGTGGTTTGCAGTCCTACCGTGTCTTTCATTTTGACCTGTATATCTCTGGCAATTGTCTCCTGTTGGTCACTTGAAATCACCCCTTGAAAACAGTGTAGGCCAGAAACCCATCAGTAGTAGTGATTTAGATGACAATGCAACTGCTTCAATTTAGCTCAGTAATGTTCATTTATTTCCATTTCCTCATTTTGATTTCCCCTGTCCATTCAGAATGGAAAATAACTGAAGAGCCATCACCCAGAAACCCATTACTCACAACAGGACAATGGAATTTGTTAAGCCACCACGCCACAGTGCCGACATTTGTCAAAAGTCACCGCATGCAAGACAAAATTCAAATCTTTATTCTAGGCAATGATATAGGTAACTCCAGGGCTTTAATATTCAGAATGCATCTTTCTAAAATGTCAGTGCACACTTTTAAAATCTTACTGCATGTTTTTGTGGTATTACACATTTTTCAAGCCCTGTATTGTCAGTTATGCTTTTCTAAAGGGTATTAAGTAATTATTCATTTTTGTAATAACCGTATTAGTGTGATCTTCTTTTTAGCAATACAATCTTAAAGCAAATGTATTATGATAAATAGATCCTATATGCTATCTCAAAACTTCTCTGATTATCAGAAACAGTGACACATATAAATGTGTTGAGAACTGTCTCCATGATAGATGATGACACTGATCAATTTCACATTGATCCATAAGATGGGAAAGAAAATCCAGGCTTAACAAAAAACACCAATTCAGATGTGAAGCACAACTGTAATTTGTACAATGAAACGTATATCTTAACTGATTAACTGTGTAACTATAAAAGTTATTTTTATTCTTTCCTGGCCATCTTGAACTTTACTTGCAGATACTAATACTTAAGTGGTAATATATTTTGGATTTCAATTCTTATGAAAAGTAAGACCATATTAATTCCAAGTGAAGCCTATACAGTGATTCATGGTAAAAATGCATAATGTAGGCAAATCCAGTGTCTTATAATATATCTAGTCAATGTCTCTACTTGACAAAATTCCAGTATGGAAATTACGAATGAAGAGAAACTCAATCACTAAAGAAAAAGATCACTCTGAGGGTTACAGCAATGTAATTGGTGTGAAGACAGTTTACAGAATTTGAACATTACAGTGTGAAAACATTTGTTATCTCTTCTTAGATGTCAAACATCTTTTTAACATCAGACACAATTAGATCTTATAAGCATCGCATTTTTTCCAACTATTTGCACTTTGACTGTAGGCAATACAAGTCTTAACTTCAAATGTGTTCGATAGCCATTTAAAAATGTCATCTCATGTAAAGGCAAAATGAGAATGAAGAGCAGTATAAAGTTTGGAGATTTTCTTGACTTTATTAATCAACTACAGTATTCATCTTTCACAAAACGATGACTATCCTGTACAAGATACAAATGTGACAGCAATTTCAGTTATACACAGATGGCTTACTGTACAATGCATAAATTCTGACATATATAGTATGCACACTGTACCTAAAATATAGCAGTGCCATTCATTCTAAGTGCTGAAACTCTTTGTCATATTCATCGCTGTGTGGAACATGTTTTCCACAGAAAAAAATGTGGGGCATACAGTAATAGTTCTCAATGATTTTATACACAAACCTCTACCATACAGCACTTACGCTATGTTCAGTGTTTTTATTAATGCCTCATCTCTTCCAAGAAAGATTTTTCCCCCTAGAAAAATTGTCCTTGCTCATTCACCTTTGGAAGCTTAGGGAAAATGAATGTTTTGACAGGTGAGTAATATAGAAGTCATTTTTTTTCAATATTGTCATCATAGTGAAGGGTGTGCAAACTGATTTTGTGCCTGTGTTGATAAAACTGTCAGGACAATTTTACAGACAACCTTAAAATTAACTATTTTTGAAATCTTTTGTTTAAATTTTTGAAATCAGTGTTTTAATTAAGTGCAAAGAATGGATATTTCAGAGGGGTAGCCGTGCCCATGAAAGTTCATGATTCTATATATTTTTGTTAGTCTCTAAGGCCATATCTGTACTACAGATAAGATCGAAGCAGTCACAGTCGATATTCTGGGTTTTGAATTAGTGCATCAAGCGAAGACACTCTAATTCGAACTGAGAGGGTGCTCCTGTCAATGCCGGTAGTCCTGCTCCTACGAGGTGTAAGGGAAGTCCAAGGGAGAGTGTGCTCCTTCTGACTCCCTGCACTATGGACAGTGCCAAGATTCGAGTTAAGATACTTCAACTTAAGCTATGCAATTAACATAGCTGAAGTTGCATATCTTAATTTGAACTTATCCGCTCCCCCTGCCCCCGAGTGTAAACCAGGCCTAAGATGCCACAGGACTACTCATTTTTTCCAGAACTGATGGAAAACCTTGAACAAAAACTGTTTAAGATGTTTAGCAGAGGTACTGCACTACAGGCCTTACATTAAGGGACAGAACCTGAGCTGGCATAAACTGGCCTACTTCTACTGATGTTGAAGGAACTCAAATGTTTTACAGAAGTACAGCATCTGGCCTCATATGCAGCTATTATCCGTCAGAAGCAGTTTATAAGGAAAAGGCGAAAGACATCAAGGAGAAAAGAGATCAAGGAGAAAAAGTGGAGTGCATGAGACCTATTGGTTATAAAAATAGTTTCAAGTCCATGCTCTTAAGTTCAAGTTTTCATGATTTTACCAGCTTTTCCTCCTACCCATTGGAGGCCCCAATGAACTGGATTGGGGGGGATTTTTGAAGACAATGGCAAGTATGACAAATTTCTCCCCTGCCTGATCAAGGAGAAGTATGATCCAGGCTATATTCATAAATGATATTGTCTGCAATGCAGTAAATTAATGTAGCCATTAAATGGAGAGAAACACATGCTTCTGTATTCACATTACATTTTAAAATATTATGGCCATACCAGGAAAAGGCTTTAAAGGAGTCACTGTTACATATGTAATTCATACACATGTAATCCAGAGGCACCGAGGCCACTAAGAAGGGAACATGAAGTCTGCTCTATAGTCTTAGCTTTTAGCTCATGTGGCAGATGTTCATGGCTTTAGCCCCTAAGGTGCTAGAATCAATCCTACCTGCCGATGACCAGGATCCATCAGTTTTACATATTTATAAAACTTCTTGCAACACTGTTCTGGTTTTAAAATGAGAAATATTCATGCATTATATGTTTTGTAATCATGTTTCCCACTTTCAGAAGGGTGTGAAGATAAGAATCACTTTGCCAAAAGTGAGTATGGACAGTAGGTGTACATTTTATTCTCTGCCAAAGCAGGAAAAGTTTTATATCACAATTAAATAACAAAAACAAAATACTATAAAATCAAACAAACAAAAAGTAGGTCAAGATGTACAATTGTACTTATCAATCATAAAAAAAACACACTCATTGAGTCTTTGCTAATTATGGAACATGTCATGAAAGCTCAACCTATTTCTAGTAGACAACCAACTCTAATTCAGAAAATTCGAATATAAATTGTATTTTAAAAGCATATTATTAATGATTATGGACTATATTAATTTGGCACAGGAAACTAATTAAAATTTCCTTTAAAATCACCTACGAGTCTTCCATTTATGAATTTAGTGCACTATTTCACAGATAGAACTGGGCCAGTTTTGCAAAGTTGGGTGTGTGCCATTGTTAATTGGCTATGACAAAGCATACAAAAGTGCAGAACACACACACGTGTACATAGACATTCATTTTAGTAATTACCATAGATGCATATGAAAGTACAGAAGTTTTTTGTGAATAACTGACTCTCAGAACCAGTCAGAAGCTCAGAACAAGGTAATATCTGAAGATATTGGGAGCTAGTTGTAGTCCTGGGGGAAAAAAAACATTATTGTGGGATTCCCTTTACTTTTGAGGGGAACTGAAAGAGGGCCTGGAAAAGCCCAGTTTGTACCAATCTTATTGATACTGATCATTAGCAATTAATGTTGTTGTTAATACATATACAAATTAGTTAATCAAAAGTCCATAGCACAAAATATTTATTTTTGTACTTATACCAAAAGCACTGTTATAAAATAAGCGAGCAAGAGATGCATTCTGGGTAACGCTATGCAGATAGGAACACTAAATATTCCAGTACTTTTTGGAGTTATGATGTCTGGTACTGACACAAGTAGTAGCTTTTTGAATTAGAAAATATGCCAACATGGGCACTTTTTTCCCCATTCTCTGGAAGGTCATAATCGTATGACAACAACCTGAGTGTGAGGTTAGGCTGGCTATAGAGCAGAACATTCAAACCCAAAACTGGAGAAAACTTCTACACTTCTGGTCTTCAAAACCATCAAGAAGGAACTCATTTCAGTCACATGAACACCCAAGTTTTTCAATTTGCTTCCAGGACTCTGACAACATCACAGCTCATAAATAGCTCAGAGCCCAGTAATGTTATACAAATGGGAACAGTGAGAAAGTTAGATTTGTTTGAAAAGAAAAAGAAATATTTATTATATAATACATATTTCCTGGATATTTTAGGGTGGCACAGCCCAACTGAAATAATGATCTATAAAATGTACACAATACAGTAACTTCTTGTCTACACTTACTGCTGAGAGGATTGATCTCCCAGGAGTTGAATTAGTGGGTCTAGTAAAGACCTGCTAAATCGACCATGGCTCGTGCTCCCATCAACTCTGGTATTCCACTGGAGTGAGAAGAGTAAGGGAAATCAACAGGAGAGTTTTCTCCCACAGGGGAGATGCCACAGTAAGGTATGTCGACTCCAGCTACAATATTCACGTCACTGGAGTTGCGTACCTTAGTTCGACATTGTAGACCTGGCCACCATCTTACAAAGTTTATATCCATGTGCTGGGTAGATTTGTAAAGAGTGAATCATAGTGCTTTCTCAGTAGAGTATGCTTCTCATACAGTTTTCTTAAGACATGATGTCAGAAGGATAACACACATTAAATCCAACAGCTGGCTTTTATTTAATGAGACATTACAAACTCATTCCAGTGGTCATTACCTAGGAGTATGACTGTCCAATCAGAGACAGTGTCCCTAATGGAGCAAGTTCCTGCAAAGAGTACTTCCACATGGCAGGCTGTAAAAACACCATGATACAAAATATAGTAGGGATTGTGTACATCAGAATATTTCCTCATTACTTAAGAGGAGGACCCAACTTTTGTCAATAAGGTGGCAATCTATGGGTACTTCCAGATCCTTGGCAGCTGTTTTATTCTCAGGTTGCACAAACAGCCAGAAGAAACTTTGTCTTGTAGAGTTTCCTAAGTGATTGTGATAGCTTGTCCCAGATCTGGAACTGACTACTGTTACTCAATGCCCTTATAAGCTCCATGCTGAATTGCTGGAATCTGTGTTACAGATTGAAGGTAGCTGGCAGTTTCAGTTAGTGTCATAACATGACATCTCTTTTCATAAATTTGTATGTGATTCATTGGCGAGAGAGAAGAAGAGAGAAAGAATACATTGTAGTGCATGTTTTGAGGTTTGCCTCAACAAAATTCACAATCTGCCTAACAAGATGGAAAACTGCCGTGAGAGTGTCTCTTTAAAACTTAAGTTTAGGTAATACTTTGCAAAGAATTTTGGTTAATGGAGATTAAAACAAATGATGTAATGTTTGCCTGCATTAGAAAAACCTGTCTGATACCATATTCAGCCGTATTTCTTGGTCAACGCAAAGATGAGTTTTATCATCTGATAGCACAGTACACTTAAACAAAATGGACAGCTAGAAAAATCACAAATCAGAGCTCAGTTAGGTCAAGTTCAATTAAAATTTCCATCAGAGAACCTTTTCTGCAGCTACACCTTCTTCTTTAATTATTTACTGGTGTCCAGTTAGTCACAAGTCCAAAGGTGAATAAAACTGAATAGCTATAGTGGGAAAAGTGACCTCTCATAATAAGATTCTATTAATCGATTTACTCCGGTTCAGCATTCCTGCTACTAGTACATCACAAAATAATAACTACAGAAAAATATAACTACCCAGCTACATTGTAGCTATAGCAATTATAAAGAAGTATTTCTGAGACAAAACCAAAAGCACAAAGTTTTATTGGATAAACACACTTATCAAAATAAGCATAAGTTGTAGAGAAAAACAATGCAAACCAACTATCATACATATACTTTATTGTATATACATTTTATTTGAAAGTGCCTATAAATCAAGGTAGCAGATGGCATTTTTCAGGACTCTTCATTTGTTATAGATGAACACCAATAACATTAGGCATTTTTTATTCAGCCTTTACATAACAGCAATGCAAAGTCTCATGACAAAACAAATCTACACCATCAGTTAGAAAACTTCACTGAAAATGTTGAATTGTTTGAACCACTTTTGGTTGTTTATTGTTTCTTCACTTGTTCATCCATTTTTAAACCAGATAGTGAATGTTCAATTTGCTTTTTCACCCTGAGATACATGAAGTAGGATGGGTTCTTAATTAACGACATGATAGTTAGATTCAAAATGAAGTAATTCCTCCCTCGACCCCCAACTACCAGCAGGTACCTGTCTATGGCAAGTTTCCCATACAAGATAACACCACATAAATCTTCACGGGAGATATTATCCAGCTGCAACCCTTCAACTAAAAGGGATCTGACCCTATAGTCAAATGCCTCTGCCATTCCTACCTCATGTACAGGTTAAGGGACTAAAGGAACAGCTGGAGGGGGACTTCAGGATGTGCAAAGCCTCTCCAAAATGAGCAGTCAGCTTGCCAACTTGGCCCTGCAGACTGTGCTGCCACTTACGCTACCCTCCCAGCTGTAATGTAGATGTTCCTTGCTAGACTGGGTTGTACTGAAGGAAGCAGCTACACATCCCTGGTCAGTCATGTTCTCCATGGATAAACCTGTGCTCATATAAAAATAGGGATCCATGTCTATGATGTCTTTAGACCACATCAAACTCCTCCTCCTCTGTGGCAAGATAAAATTAAAGTGGGCGGTAAACCTTTCAAATGGTCCTTATTTCATGCATCAAGTATCACTCACAGATGTCACTTCAGCAGACTTACACAGCACACAAGACAAAATGACCCTTGTTACTAATGCTAGTGGCCACTATCATATCAAGTGAGAAGTGAAAACAGGAGCCACCATTGGTTCTGAGCCTGCAAGAAACCAACAAAGATGGCCAGGGGAAGGAGGTGGTAAGTAAGTGTCAAGGAAGCATATGCGGGCAGGATGGATCACAGAGCACACGCAGAGGCGAGCTGGAAAATGGAACAAGGTGGCAGAGATGTAAGTAGAGGGGCATATAAGGAGAAAAAGGAGTACAACAGATAAGAAGGAAAGAAAACAGCAAAACTGGATTACGTGTAACTTTTTCAGAGAGTACAAACATTTCTCATATTCACATTGCTTTTTTCAGTGTAGGCAGCTGCTGTAGTTGCCACAGAACATTATGGCTCCCCCTATGGGAGAGTCTCCCACAATTCCCAAGGTACATGGAATGATCCATGAGTCATTTTCTCTCTGCTAAGGTGAGGTTCTCTGTGACGGGGTATACCAGCTGAGCCTAACCAGGCTCACCTGGATGAAGAAGCCATGTCCCCTCAGTGCTGCTGGGCATGCTCAGACTGAGCCCAGGTATAAAAGCCTGGAGGGAAGCTCAGTCTGAGATGGGTGCTGAGGAGGAAGGACGTACTGCCCGAGCTCCTGCAGGTGAGCCGTCTGAGAGACCAGACCGGGAGGCCAGCCAGCAGGGACTGGCCAGGGAGGCTTCCAGCCCGGAGGAGGAGCCGCAGACGGATGCCGCAGCAGAGGTCAGCCAGCAGAGACCGGACATGGAAGGGCCCTGCTTGGAGGACGCAGGGGAGAAAGATGCCGACAATCCTGGGCAGGGTAGGAAGTAGCCCAGGGCAGGGAATTGGAAACCCCTGAGAGCTTAGCATTCCCCTACCTACCTTGTTATCCCCCAAGGGAGACACTAGACCAGGACTACTGATTTGGCCGCTAGGCCACATTGCCCTGGTGAAGGGGAATATTCCTAGAATCTCCAGCCACGAGGCCACATTGCCCTGGTGAAGCGGGTATTCCTAGAGACCCTGGCTGCTAAGCCACACTGCCCCGGTGAACGAGGAGTCTACTATGGACTCTGGACGGGGGAGCTGTACTACCCAGTGGGAAAGGGGCTTCAGGGTACAACTGTATCTGTGTTGCAGAAGATGCAGGGTGTGGTGCCAGGAGGCCTGGGGGCTCAACAGTGCCCCCTGAGCCAGGGACAAGGGCACTACCCCGTGACAGTCTCACAATGAAATAAACAAATGAGAAATGATGGCATAGATTTTACTGATCTCCATACTGTGTGCTCCATAGGGGACTGACTGACCCATAAAATTCATGGCACTATAGGGAAGTAAATGCAAGAGGCTCACTGATATCTGAAGTGAGTTTCAACTCACCCTCCCATAAGCACTGACTCACCCTAATCTGTTACCTAAATGCAAAGCAATTAACTAACTCCATAAGCTTATTTCCCCTCCTTTTGTTTCTTTTCCCTGTGTCATGTCATCTAACCTAGCATTTTAGCTCACTGGCAGTGGGACCATGAATACAATTTTCAATACTGCCCAAGCAACTGAAGTGCCTAAGTTACTAAGGATCTTCTCAAATTTTTGCCCCATACCTTCATTCTCTCAGCACAATGCCATGCAAACCTATTATAATCCTCTTTATGCTAAGATAAAATTCCACAAGGTATTATAGTCTTGACCCAAGGCACATCTGCAGTAGCCTGACAAATTTAACATACAGCACATTAAAAACATTGAGGTATTAAATACAAGATTATTTCAGTCTTGCACTACTTCTTTGTCAGCATTGATAATGAAGCATAGAGGTTAGAAGTGTTTTGCTGCACACAATATCACTCAGCCTTCCCATTTTTTTCTGATTATGTTTCTGAATCAGTGCTTGCAGCACAATGCCAGCAAATGACAGCTGGTCTATTGTTAGCAAAGGATTCTGTCATACACAACAGCAGCTCTTGGCATCAAGGAGTTAAAATGTGTGATCTGAATGACAGGCTTTAGATAATAAAGCCCTTAAAAGCTTTGAAGGCCCACTGCTAAATGATAATACCTTCTGATGTTCAATTCTGTGACTCATTACAGTAGTGCACAGTATATCCTTGTATGTCATGACAATGCTTATTTCCACTCGTCGACAATTTCTACCATACTCCAGAAAACTACAGTTCAGTATTGATATTAGTCAAAGGCTCTGACTACTACAGACAAAATCCTTCACTCACATCCAATAGTAATACTCAAAAGCAATAGTCTGCTTTCTCCACATGTGAGAATATTTCACAGATGTCAAAAGGGATTCAGAATACTGAAGGTAAATAGCATCGTGTGGGTTTGAGGGGAGGATGTGCCCCTATATTCTTCAGTAAAGTTTTAATTAAGTGCTATCATCTCCATTTTTCTCCTTCTGTATTCATTTAACAAGATAACCTTTCTAATTCACTGGCAATCATGGGCTGTTTTTTTCTACACATTGATTTGAAAATTATAATGATTTTGACTTTCACCATGCATCAATGAGTGTTTCACACCAGTGGGTATCAGGATATACGTTAAGCTTCTTAAACACACTAACCCAAGTATATCTTTATACCTGCATTCATCTCCAATTTTACATCACAGTTTGTTATTTAATGTATTAAAATGATATATATACCCTAATACAGTGGAACTAACTAGCACCTAGTTGATCACAGATAAACCTCTGTTCTCTTGACTGTTCTCCTTTATCTTACCTGTATCTTGCTGGATTTGAGGCCAGCCCCGCAAATAAAACAAAAATAAAATTTCAACTTCTCACGTGTCCTCAAAATTCTTTCCCACCCATGAGCACTGGCAACTCCAGCTTCTGCCCTGGTGACAGCCTCAAACTCATCATATTGAATAAGCCTTCTGTATACTTTGATTATGCCTCTTGTATGCTTCTCTTTTTTCTTCTCAATGATGTTGTCAAAAGTCTCCCATGTTTTTCCTCCACTTTAATGTCCATCTCTGTTCAGTTCCACTTCCAAAGACCTAGCTTACATTTTAATTAACTCTTTCCCACACTACTGCAACTCCCCTGCTCTCTGGCTTCAATGCATCTTTCCGGATTCCTCTTTAATGCAACCAAAATGCTGCCACCTAAACCACCTCTCTTCTCTATCACTCTGATGTTCAGTTCCCTATTCAGTAGCCTATACTGCTTTGTCTTCACCTTCAGCTTTAAATTTACTGTCCTTGAGCAACCATGTGCCTCTCTGCTCAGCGCTTTTCATTCCCCCAGTAGCCACCTTCACTTATCCCCAAGTCACTCAACTCATTACTGACATCACTGTACTTGAAATCCTGTCTTTACTAAATATCACTTAATCATACACAATTGTCTTTTTGAACCTTATGTTGCTTCTTTCAATTAAAATCTCAAAACCAGACTCGGTTTATACTGTGCTTAGATAACACAATCAAAAAGGGATGTGGCCTAAACGGGATTATTTCACAAAGTTTCTCTACCACATTAGTTAAAATTTCTGTCCTACTCACTCAAACACTATAGCTAAGCATTAGGACTGACTAAACAGCCAGATAGGTTTTCCTTGGATCTACAGTAATGAACGTGCAATGCATTGGGGCCCAATGCTATAGAGGCTATTATGTTTCTCTATTACAAGATTAAATACAGTATTCGGATGTTGCATAAGTGGTGTTAGTGATTGAAAAAAAAATGTATATTATTCTGCAGTTTAGAATAAGATCATAAGAATATAAGAACAGCCATACTGGGCCGAACCAAAGGTTCATCCAGTCCAGTATCCTGTCCTCCAACAGTGGCCAATGCCAGGTGCCCTAAAGGGAATGAACAGAACGGGTAATCATCACATGATCTCTCCCCTGTTGCCCATTCCCAGCTTCTGACAAAAATCAGATCGTAGAAACTCCTACTTTTAATTTTGCTCAACTACAAGAAAAAAATTGATTCACTTTTATGGTTTTTGTTTAGACAGAGATCAGTTAATAATTCTAACACCTTAAAATAGTCTACTTAATCACTGCTGAAATACCAAAATTGTCCCTATATACACTATCTGAATAGCATCCTACACAAGACTTGTATTGAGAATTACACTCCACAAATCTCATTCTGATATCTAATAAGAATTCTACAGGTGCAGACAATGTGCTTAGTGCTTGGAAAAATTCTGGATGGGAAGTTAAACACCAGCTTCTTATATAATACAGAAATGCCAGCTCTGGGAATGCTGCTTTCCCACACCTGAACAAGACTCATTAAGATGCCATAACAATCGTTTCCAAGTAAAAAGAAGCAGTAATATTAAATATTATAGTGAAAGGGGTAAAGGTTAACTTCGTATTACAGAAAATACTAGTAGCTTCTAGGGATTTAAGATATTTATACCATATACCTGAGAGTTCATAATCACACAAACACAAAGTGCAGAGCCTATGAATTAATACTCTAAGGCCTTTTTATGCCACAAGAGATGCATAGCTTTCCACCCTGGAAAAGGTCATGAATCTGGCTTCCACACTGAGCAGGATCACAGAAACTTTATTCTCTTTGTTTCATGGGTGCCTACTGCACACTGTCAAAGAGCAAGATAGAAAAACATCTTCCATTTTACCCCAGCACAGCTATCTGACTTGATTGAGTGAGCCAAAACTTACACTTTAAACAGGCATGAGAAGCAATTTGTAGAATTATCAAAGCAAATGCCACTCAGATACACTGCTGGAGTAGAAGTCTTGGGTATTCAGCTGGTGCCATTTTAACATCGGACAACACAGGGTCTCCTGAAAAGATTTCAAGGCCAGCTATTTTCTTCAGCTGCCCTGCACTCTGAAAACATTTTTCAGAAAAAACAGGAAGATTTGCCACAGACTAGTCCCCTAACGTGCTTTCTCTACTGTCCTTCCTCATCTGAGGCTGCATCTCCATTTGCTGTGCCAGACATTAATCTTCTGGCGTTCAATTCAGTGAGTCTCTTAACGACCTGTTAAATTGAACACTGAGGGCACCCTTGGTCAGCGCCAGCACTCCTGGCAGTTACGAGGAGTAAAGGAAGCCAATAGGAGCATTTGCTTCCATCGACCTCCCACTGTGAAGACAGCGCCGAGCATGATTAAAGTATGTCAGCTCCAGCTAGGTTATTTATGTAGTTGGAGTTGCGTACCTGAACCCGACCTTCCGCGTCCAGTATAGACTTGGCTTGACACTGGCAGCTCTGAGCAGACGGAAAATCTGAGAGATTCGATTCTGCCCATGTTCACAGCTTCGGCCCATGTTGCTGCTCCAGCTGAATCATAGTCTCTTGATGCTCCGCAATGAAATCCTTACAAGCCACGGATTGATTTCAAAATGAAGCAGTCTCAGTACTTGCTTTGTTGATTTTGGGTCAGGATTTTGCATGTAAATATTGTTGACCAAAATATTTTTTTTTCCTTAAAAGCAGCAGGAGCAGTGAAAGGAGCTAAATCTGAACTAGAATCCTTATATACTGATAGCATAAGCCATTCTAAATCAGTTGTGGAGAAGGACAGTTTGCTTTTTAAGAGAGAGAGGGAGGGAAGTAGCAGGAACTGGAGCAGTTAGGTGGTGCAACATCATGCAGATTTGATCTTCCTTTTGCTGTCCTACATCTGTTAGTTCTGCTGAGAGCTTCAGTCTAATCCACAAAAATTGGGATGAGCAGTAATCCTAGGCTAACATTAGAGGGAATTGAGCCACTGGATAAGAATATTGCTGAAGCAGTGTAAATGCAAAATATCCAAATACAGATGTATTTTATTGTTTCCCATTCGGTAACACTAGAGACATAGCAGCTGTCTATAGTGCCATATTTTTTCCCCTCCAACTGTGACTTGTACATGCAAGAGAAATAAATCTATGTCTCCAATCAGGAATATGCCTGTGATAATTAAATATTGTTAAAGAGACAGGGAAGGTGATCTTTTATTGGACCAATTTCTGTGGATGAGAGACAAGCTACACAGAGCTCTTCTTCAGGTCCAAGAAACTGTCTGAAAGTGTCACCACCAAAACCAGACTGTTTACCATAAATAGTTTAAACATATTTCAAGGGACCATTCAAGGTGAAGAAGCCCAATATATCAGTTGGATATAAGCTGCATGTTATCAAGCATATGATATACTTATTTTTGAAGACAGACACATATTAATACTCATTTACAAGCATTAACCTATTAAGACTTTTTTGCTTTGTTGAATGATTCCTGGTAACTATAAAAGGAAAGATGTTGGCTTTCTTACCTCTCCAACTGTCCTACATGCTTATTGTCACCTTTTATGGCAGCTTGCCTTCTCAAGGTTTCTCATGCCACTGCCCCTGTGGCCTTCTTGACTATGTACACAGGACTACTATTAAAAGTCAACATTAGTTTGCATATATTTATGATTCTAGGTGGAAGCTTAAGAGGTGTACATATCTGGAGATTTTCTTTGGTGGGACCAGTAAGTGGTTTATTCTGCTGCAGGATAGGTTTGGGAATTCTCAATGAGTACAGAGAGGCACCATGATGTGGAGTTAAGCTACAATAATTTTCAGTGAGAGGCACTTGATGCTGAATGATATCCAAAAAGGAACATGGGTAGATCTGACTGTTTTTTCTTGTCGGAATAAGTGTGTGTGTTTGCATTACTTAAATAGGATTAATTAATAGGCCTCTAAATTGCAAATAAAAAAGCGGAAGTGAACAATATGGGGCCGAAAATGTAAAAGAGAAACACACTTTATTAAAATACAAATTTAGTCATGTATGCTAAGCTGTCTTTTTGATTAAGCTATTGGCCAAGGGGAAAAAATACAACAGGTCTTTGCTATAACAGCACGAAACTAGCTTTCAGCTTTATACACTCACTCCTCTTGTCAGATTTGACTGACCTAATCCTTTGCCATTTTTATCTCCTCTCCAGCACTTTACTGATGTTTAAATGTCTAACACATTGAAATTCAATGAATGTAGAGTAAAAAAAAAGTGTGCCATGAATAATCAGCAGTGAATAACATCCTGAAAGCACATGTATATTTCTCTTACTGAGAAAAACATCTTAAATGGTATTTGATTTATTTACCCCGATGTTCTTGTTATAGGGACAGACATAGCTACTGACTATTTATGATCAGCTAGTAACAGGCTCTGTGGATTTCATGGTAGGAAATGTGAATTTCATTTCTTTCTATCACACTACACAGTCCATCTTCTATGCATTAGAGTGCACTGACTTATCAAAGGTGTAGCCCAGAAAATATGAAACATTAATATTTAACGGATATAGCTTTGTATAGTCTGAATTTCATTCTTTGAAAAATGTACTTGATTTTTCTTTTTTTCTGTATGCACCAGTGGATATAAGACCACTGATATCAGTAATTTCTGGACATCGATTTCTGAAATATGCCATCTCTACCAAGTACTGCCTGATGCAATTAAAATTAAACAAAACAGGATAACACCTCTTCAATGATCAGTATTAGTGAATACAATGAAATGAGATCAACTACTTACAAAATAAAAAAAAATCATTTTGAACTCTGGCAAATGCCTTCCCTCTTAATTCAGATTTAAGTTTGACATCAGTTTGGAATATGGTTGTATGCTACTGAGCTCTGTGCATAACCATTAAAGCCTTGCCAATGCTTAGAATAAGAGAAATATATGTTGCAATCAGGTTACATTCATAACTCAAGTAGAATTCCTGAAGAGGTTTCCCATTATTCAAATTTTTGTTCATAATACTTCACAACTAATGAAGGTAAGAACTTCTGCCATTAGACCCCAAATGTAATTTAAACAGACTTCTGTTTAAAATGACAATCACAATACATTAATAAAACTAAATATTGGACATAATGCTGTAAACTTTGAAAATAAAATGAAGAATCATATTAATTTTGATGGATTCACCTCTTTTTGTTTTGCAATCCAGTGTATTCAAATGCACAAACTTTTGGGATAATAGAAAAGGTAAGCATACTGACATCTCACATAACAGAGCTGAAATTGAGTATACAATAGTTCAGCCAACCCAATATACTAAATTTGCTAATCTTTGGCAATGAAATGAAACATAAAGGGGGAGAAAACATAAAGCCTCAAAAGAAAAAAGCAATTCAGTAACAAGATTTTCTATAAACTCATGAATATTTATATAAAAAGCAGAGAGCTTTTTCACTTAGCTTCAAATGTCTCCTTAAAAAAGTCTTCTCAAATATTAAGACATGCATTTAAAAAATAAAACTGTACATATAAAAGAAGCCAAGAATTAAAGACATGCAGCTTTTAAGATAAGCATGCTTTCAGTGTAAGCATCTGCACTCAGAAGAGCATTTACACAAATTAACATATTTTATCTACTGTAAAGAACATAAAGGAAATGGCATATATTTTAATTTAAATTAGTCTGACAAAAATCCTTAAACACTGAAGCATTAGTCAGAACTGTACGAAGTTATGTCGGCCAAAGACAAATTTCCAAATAAAAAAAAAAAAACCCACAACTGAATGACAGTTAAATAGAAGAGGTTTGGTTTTCTTTTCCCAAAATTTACTCATATTTGATACCATGACTTTTTTGAAGTATTTGTTTTAAGTGTAACAGTTTATCTCTAATTGAATACTGGGTAAATTACTGCATAATGCATCTGTTTCCAGTGCAATTCTCTCCTATAAATACCATAGCAACCTTTGGTTACCATCACCAATTTTGAGAGGTATTACCATACCAAAATGGTAAAAAGATATTAGTAAACAAGTGCAGTAGCATGACTAGTGGAGAAATTCATTCCTAGGTAACAAAGCCTTACACCATTTTTAAGTGACTGTCTGCCAGCACCAGACAGTTACTTCATCTACCAACTTCATAAAATAAAACTGTTTGGTATATATTGCAGATAGACTACACAAGGCACAACAGTTACAGAAAAAACGACTACTCCCAATACAGTAATTTTTTTATTTCATGACTCCAAGGATTCATCTTCACTGATCAACTTTAACTTGGTAATGAAAACACTAAGGCTACGTCTACAGGGTCATTTTTTTTGGAAAAAGATACGCAAAATGCAAACTGCAATTTGATTATCTTTTTTCCACTTCTTTTTTTGGAAGAGGCTTTTTTTGGAAGAGTCTACACGGGCCAAATGTTGGAAAAACCTCCTCTTTCAGAACATCCCTTATTCCTCACAAAATGAGGAATACAGGGATGCCGTAAGAACATGCCTGCTTTTTCGGAAACTGTTCCGAAAAAGCAGACGCGTTTCCTGAACACAGCAAAGTTTTTCCGGGATACCTTTGGTATCCCGGAAAAACTCAGCCGTCTAGACATAGTCTAATAGTGTTAGAATGGGGAAAGTGAGCCTCGTTTGTTATATTGGTCCTCATGAGATACTGTGATATATGTTTGTACATTGAAATTTTGAAAATCAACATTTCTCAGATATATGCATGAGGACACAGTATATTTCCTCCTATCCATGAGGAATTAATGCACTGGGATACAAAATTATTTGGTAAATTAAGTGATAAATTACAACTTTTCCCCCGACATCACACCCATAAAGTCTCTTCCCAAAGTGGTCTCTATAACAAAATAACTATTCTGTTCCATTTACATAACTGCAGAAATTAAATGGATATTTACAGTTGACAGCTTCCCCCAAATAAACAGCCTACTCAATTAAATTTATCTTCAGCATGGAAAGAAAAAAAAAGTTTCCCACCTGAGATGCTCATTTCTTGGGCATTTAACCTCCCACAGTCTTCCAAATGGATTCCAATACCTCCCCTTGGTGTTCAGAGGGTAGCCAGATTTTAAACTTTGTGATGGGGTGTGGTATCAAGCCCTTCTGGAATTCTACACATGTGAAAGAGCTTTCGGACAATCAAAACATGCTTGGGCTTTTTGTTTTTTTAAATAACACAACACAGAGGGATGTGGCATATCTACATAAGTGCAATACAAATATTTTCAATTGTTTGCCAGCTCAGTCACAAACTTTTTTTTGTAATCACTACCTTTAGCAGGTTTGATTGCATACAGACCAATATGAAATTCATTATGCAGATTTAGAATGCTTTACCCTGGATAGTTATCCTGAAACAAGGATCTTATGGTCTCTTGTGACCAAAGAACCCAGGAAGAGTGATTTTCACATGGCCGACGCTTCTGTGAAACTGTTGGGATGCAGATGTCAACACAGCAAGGACTGAAACCCTAAGAATGGAACCTTCATCATTCTTTTGGCAATGAATCGTTGTAGGATTCATTGCCAAACAAGTTCACTGCACATTATTTGACGAGCTCTACAACAGAACTACAGAGAACACATTACGTCATGTAGTCAGGAGAGACAAATTCCACTCCATGTACAAAGTTTGTTATACTATCTAAAATATCACACAGGAGATATTGCTCTTAGTATATCAAAGGCATCACATGCTACCTACCCGGCACTATATTTACCCATCACCACTATTTATAATTCACGAGTAATAAATAGATGAAATGCATCTCATAAAATAAATTAATATGATGAAATTTATAACTTACGTTAAAGTGCTCTGAAAAACAACTATGTAAAGCTCAACTGATGTGCTGCCTGTTTTGTATTCAGACTTGGATCTATTTTACGATTATTTATTTCAATTTATTTCCAGTTGCACATTTCCAAATCCTATTTGCAGTCCAAACAGCTAAAATACTTTTGAAAAAAGAATAAATAAATACAGGTACTAAATTTAAAATACAGCCCAACATAATACAATTTTCTTAATCATAAATACAAGTACTATTGCAACATCTTCAACATATTCTCCTCCTACAGGAAAAGCCTGGAAGAATGAGCAAATCTGTGTTGCCATTTGTAATGAAGGTCACCAGACCTAGAAACTGAAGGTCACCAAGGTGGGGAGTGAATTCCAAAATCCAGGAGCTCTCAGTGAGAACTCTTTGCTGCTAACTCTCTCTCATCTTGGCTAATGGGCTATTCAGGGATAAGTATAATTACTGCTCTTTCACATGGAGAGAGATACGGTCATGGTCTAAGCTGAACACAAATTGTTTGAGGCTTTAGAAGTCAAATATAATATCTTAAACTTAAAACAGAAATGTACTGTAAGATGACAAAACCAAGGTTATAGTAGTTTTACTATTTTTTTACCCATTAGCACAGCTAAAAGGCAGTGAGGTGAATTTATTTCCCTACCTGTAAATCTTTAGCTGAATTGCTAACTAAATTCCAACTGCAGAAGTAAATATTATCTTGATATACACTTGTGCCATCTCCCTGTAGACAGAGCGGTGGTGGCATAGGTTAATCTCTCCCTTACCCCAGGATAATTTGCAAGTGGCAAAGGATACTAGTTTGGTAAGAAGTTAGGGTTTAAAGTTAGAAATACACTTATACATGTACTCACACACTTTTAAAATGGAAAAAAAAGTGATCTTTGTTTTTATATTGTGACCATCATCTTAGTATCTGAATGTTTGCAACCCGGAAAAAAAAAAGATACAAAATAAACATGCATGTTTCACAATGACATTTATAGGGTCACCAATCAGAATATTCCCACATTGCTTCTACTCTGATTGGATGAGTGACAACAAGGCAGGAATCCCCTGTCATAAACAAAGTCTTGCCCATCTCATTAGGCACCCTAACAATAAAGCACTACAATATCATGAAGAGTGTTAATGTTCAAACAAATGACCATGCTCCAAATACATTTGAAAACAAAGCAAAATTATTTATTTTTAAAAGTTTCATAATATGATAGGTATACCACTTTGTACTCCCAGATAGAACTCAAATGATGTGCAGCAAACATTTGAGAAGATAACTGATTTTTAGACAAAAGATAGTGCAGGAGATCTAATCTACCCGGATGTCAGTGAGGCATGTGATACCATTACTTATGGGCAATTATTAGTTAAATTGGAAAGGATGGGAAATTAATATGAGAATTGAAAGGTAGGTGAGAAACTGGTTCAAGGGGAGACTATGATGGGTCATAGTGAAAGGTGAACTGTCAGACTGGAGGGAGGTTTCTAGTGGAGTTCCTCTGGGATAAGTCTTGGGACCTCAAATGATGTGCAGCAAACATTTGAGAAGATAACTGATTTTTAGACAAAAGATAGTGCAGGAGATCTAATCTACCCGGATGTCAGTGAGGCATGTGATACCATTACTTATGGGCAATTATTAGTTAAATTGGAAAGGATGGGAAATTAATATGAGAATTGAAAGGTAGGTGAGAAACTGGTTCAAGGGGAGACTATGATGGGTCATAGTGAAAGGTGAACTGTCAGACTGGAGGGAGGTTTCTAGTGGAGTTCCTCTGGGATAAGTCTTGGGACCTATCTCATTTAACAATTTTATTACTGATCTTGGCACAAAAAGTGAGTGTGTGCTAATGAAATCTGTGGATGAGACAAAGCTGGGAGGTTTTGCCCATATGGAGGAGAACAAGAATACCATTCAAGAAGATTCGGATAAAACTCATACAGTGGCGTAATAGGAAATGGATGAAACTGAATAGAGCAAAGGGCAAGGTCATGCATTGAGGGATTAACAAGAATTTTTGCTATAAACTGGAGACATATTAGTTGGAAGTAATAGAGGATGATTATGAGCCATCAATGTAATGTGACCTAAGACAAGGAAGCATTGGTACCATTATACAAGGCACTAGTGAGACCTTACCTGTAATACTGTACATAATTTTGATCTTACGTGTTTAATAAAGATGAATTCAAATTGGAACAGGTGCAGAAAAAGGTTATTAGGACAATCCAAGGAATAGAAGACCTACCTTATGAGAGGAGATTCAAAGAGTTTGGCTTCTTTAACCTTGTCAGGGCTGTTCCCCACTCTGAGTGCAGAATGTGGGGGCCCATAAGAGACCTTAAATACTTTGTCTCTATAGATTCTGCTTACAAAACCTCCCCAGAATCATAGATTTGGGAGGTGGCTGCCACGATCAGGTGATTTTTTTTGTAAGGGATTAAAACAGGAATAAAAACTTGAATTCTTCCCAAGGGGAACCCCAAGCTCTTTTACCACAAGAGAGCATGAAAAAGAACAACAACAACAACAACAACAAAAACCCTAGAAAAACTGTGTCCTGGATAGCTGACCTCTCAGGCTAGGCAGGTACACACACAGACCTCCTGTTACGTTCCAAGACACAAGAATCAAATCATCGCCTTAAAAAAAGATGATTTTATTAACAAAAGAAAAAAAGATATACTCAATAAAGCATACTTGGTCCCTTGGTGTTACACAGCAACTGAGAAAAGATCAGAGTAAAAAGAAGGGAAGGAAGAGAAGTTTAACCAAACAACCAAAACAAAGAAAAATACCCTGACTGCAACTAAACAAGCATTTTCCCCTTATTTCCTCATGATCCCTTGATGGTCCAGTCCACTTTCATGCCCCAAATTCCTTGGAGACATGGTAGTCCTGCCTGGGTTCAAATAATTCTCTTTCTCCCAAGTCCTGGCTTAAAACTCACACAAAGAGAAATGGAAGCTGGTATATATTTACAATTTAAATTTCAGCACTGTATCTCATTGGTTCTTCTGGCTTCCTGCCAACATTACCCTTAGCTACCTGAATTTAACCCTTTAGTCACTGAGTACTGGCCAGAACTTCTCTTATCCATCACAAACCTAAATGAAGGCTGAGGGGGGAAATGATTGCTCTCTACAAATACATCAGAGAGATAAATACCAGGGAAGGAGAAGAGTTAGGTAAGTGATGCATCTGTGTAAACACAAGAACAAATGGATATAAACTGGCCATCAACAAGTTTAGGCTTGAAATTGAAGGTTCCTAACCATTAGAAGAGTAAAGTTCTAGAACAACCTGAGAAGGGAAGCATTATGGATAAAATACCTATCTGGCTTCAAAAGTGAGCTTGATAAGTATGATGGGGTTGCCTACTATGGCATGGGGGCCACTGAAGACTGCCAGTAGCAAAAATTCCCAATGACTGTAGACCAGGCACTAGATGGGAGAAGGCTCTGAGTTACTACAAAGAATTGTTTCCCAGGTATCTGCCTGGGGGGGGGGTCTTGCCCACATGCAGAGGGTGTAACTGATCATCATATTTGGGGTCAGAAAGGAATTTTCCCATGGGCCACATTAGCAGAAACCCAGGGCAGTTTTCCCCTTCCACTGACTGCAGCATGGGGCAGGGTCATTTGCAGGTTTAAATAGTGTAAAAGATGAATTATCTGTAAATTGAAGTATTTAGATCATGCTCTCAGGAGTTCAGTATCTCAGCCAAAACTAAGGGGTCTATTTCAGGAGTGGGGGAGATGAGATTCTGCGGCCTGTGAAGAGCAGGAGGTCAGAGTAGATCATGATAGTCCCTTCTGATCTTGAAATCCATGAGTTTATTCCTAAGGAAAGCATTTAGCCAAAACCTTTGATAAAAACATTTAATTCTTTTTTTGTTTTACTCTCATATAGTTATTATCCTTGTGTATGCAATATAGGTTAGACAGGTTACATGAAATGTTTTCTACCTTGCAGGGAAATTTTAGAAGCACAGATCATGCCAGTTCAAGTTTTTTAAAGAATGGCTTTTTTAAAAAATAAAGCTTTTGCTTCCCTTCAGGAAAAAAAAAAAACTAAAACGGGTTCCTTTTCTTTTGGTTTGTTTCCAAAACAAAGCAAATGGGGGGGGGGGAAAAGTGGAACTCTGTTTAATTATGTTCAGTATCTCCTTCCCTTTTACTAGCAGAATCGGTTTAACAACAGCGTGAACAATGAACTAGCACTTGTACAAATAGTCTCCATTGGTAAGAGACTGTCTAGTTGATTCAATAGATCTTACGCATCATCAGATTCCATGATTTGCAATGTAATGTTATTAACATGAATAATAAAATTATAATCTAACACTTAAAACTGTTAACACTGGCACTCACTCCTTTCTCTGGTTCCCCCTCAACTCCATTCCAGTTTATTAGCAGACAATGTGTGTGACTTGGCATTTACAGAATAAAGATTCCTTAGAGCTAGACAAGTTTCATCAGAGAGTGGATAAAAGGAAATAATCCAGCAATCAGAGAAAAGTGAATTGAAAACCAAACTTGTCTTCTCCCATCCTGTCTTGTATTGTTTAGTTAAAGGGAGCTTACAAGACAAAATGATAAGAAATACAAAGTACTTCCTGAAGACACATGACAAAACATTTGCTTTTCTTTTTAATGCCACTTGAATTTCTGGTAAAAATCCAAACTAGGGATTTATATTTCATGATATTGTCAACTTTGCATAAAACTACTAGTACTACTTGTGACTTACATAGCCTCAGGGAGACTATTGATTTCTTCTTGCTCATAAATCTGAAAATGCTCTGCACCTTCTCAATGGACCCATTATATTTATTGGTGTGTATTCCAAAACAACAGTTCAAGGTTACAGCTATAATTTTAATTTACCACCTTAAGTCTGCAGAAGCCCACAGACAGTCCCAAGTTTTTGGCATCAAACCCAACATTTGTCCAGGCTGAAGAAGATATTTCATTTTTATTATGTGAGTCAGGACCGCCAGGCAAACCAACTTCTTTGTGTGGAGCTCACAACCCCTAACAGAATTGTATGCAAAGTTTGCATGAAGGTGAAAAGTGAAGAGGACCCTCAGGACAGTTAATGACTCTGACCTGACAAAACAGATTACTGAACTACACAGATATTTCTTACATTCACTTAACCATACTTTCACTGACGTTACATATCCCTTCACGGTTTTATTCTACACAAGACTCAATAAATACTGCAACTTCTCATGGGTTACTGGTGTGGAGGGAAAGGTTTCAAAGACAGAGGCTCAACACGTAAAACTCACTCCATGTTTTGTATTCTCAATAGAAAATACCACATATACTGAAACAGCCAAGGATGGAAAATAAAATGGCAACTGATCAGACTACAATAAAACTAGGTTATAATGACTAATCTTGTTACTGTCACTTTAATGGGGATTCATGGATGAGTAGCATGGGGGAGTAGTCAGAGGATCAGATGATCCTCAATATTCCCTCCGTAATGTCTCTGATACAGGCCCCTGGCAGGCAGCATACCTCTTCATCACATATGTGCCACCATCAACTTTTCTACCATGTTTGTAACATGGGACAAAGTCCACGTCATGGCCAGATTGTGGACAGCTTGACCTGACAGTTGGAGCCAGAGTCTGTAATCATGCAACAAGAGTCAAGAGGGTCAGGATTCCAGAGGATCAGAAGCAGCATACAAAGGGGAGACCAGAACCCTGAGCAGGGAATCAGAGTTAGATCCAGTCAGGATGTCAAAAGGGCCAAATTGGAGCTCAGGACCCATAGACTCAGGGTACATCTACACTTGCTCCCTATCTCGAGATAGGGATGCAAATGTAGCCGACCGAAATTGCTAATGAAGCGGGGATTTAAATATCCCGCGCTTCATTAGCATAATCTCGTCCATGCGCTATTCCGATCACCAGCTGATTTGAACCAGGAAGTGCACTCCGGGCCACGTTAGTTCGAATCAAACCCCTTGGTTCGAACTAAAATTACTCCTCATTTTTTGGGGAGTAATGTTAGTTTGAACCAAGGGGTTTGAGTCGAACTAACGCGGCCCGGAGCACACTTCCTGGTTCGAATCAGCTGGCGATCGGAATAGCGCACGGGCGAGATTATGCTAATGAAGCACGGGATAATTGATTCCTTACTTCATTAGCAATTTCGGTCGGCTACATTTGCATCCCTAGTTCGAACTAGGGTGCAAGTGTAGATGTACCCTCAGATGTATAGAGTCAAGCTGGGTCAGGGGGCACAGGTGATCAGCCACTATGGTACGCCACCAATTGGATCTCAGGGACTGAACATCACACTGGTGTTGGGGTTCATGGGTCCCAGGTAAGCCATTGCTAGCAAATGTCCCAGTGGAGTGCTGGAGTATGTCTGCTTCCATGGCCTGTGAGGGGCTGGGTTCAAGTCCTGTGTATTATGACAGATTACTCCCCAACAGGGATTACTTCTTAGTGGACTTGCTTACAGATTTCTGAATATGTTATTCTCTTTGGACTATATCAGGATCCAAAATTTATACTCAGTGCAGATTGTGCCATGGCAGTATATGCTGACTGCATCGAGGAAGCCTATCTATACAGTAAAATCATTGTGCTAACTCCTAGGTATCTGAGGCTAAGATACGATACAATAGGTTGAATATCTCTTATTTGGAACCCTAAGAACTTGACTGGTCCCAGGGAATGTCGGTGCCAGCCCCTCTTCTGCCACCGGCTGCAGGGTTGCACTCTGGCAGCAGCAGAGGAGCTAGCATTGACAGAGTGGGTGGGGGGAGGGGGATGCTCAGGGAAAGAGGCAGGGTGGCCTGCAGCTGGGAACCAGGAGCAAAGGCCTAGGCCAGTAGCTGAACCCCCAATAGCTGTGGGGCTATGCAGCCAACCTGCCTCGTCCCGAGGGAGTCCCTGTTTCTCCCCCTCCCTCCCTGACGTCGAATGCTGCAAATGAGCTATTTGCGAGCTCCAGAAGCTCTGGGAGGGCGGAGTAGGAATTACTGAGCACAGCCCCCTCCCCCCCACTCCAGCTTTTTCCCATGAGTGCTCCAGCCCTAGAGCACTCACAGATGCTGGACCAGGGACGTTGCTGGACCAGGGAATCTGGTTTATAAAAGTCCAAACTGTACTACTGAACCATCTCTCACCAACCTGTGGTGAACGTACTACCACAATTCTGGCAATAGCACAAGGCTTTGGGCCTCTCTCTGCTCCTTCATATAGATTAGCAAATTAGGAATATCATTAGCATGCCACATGGCTGAGAAAGCAACTGGTCACTGTTGGCTTTGCATGGCAGAGAATAGCTATCTAAATCCACTTCTCCCCAGCATTCAAGTACAGAATACATATACTGGGCCTATATTTCATGGCCTTTATTATTCAAAGCATTTTAAAATACAGTGATCATCAAAAATGTAGCACTTACCAATAGCTTTCACTCAGTGGCATTTGAGAGAGCACTAATTTTGAATATGCTAGAGTAGAAGCAGCTTGCGCTTACTGTGTGATTACAGCTCACAAATGCTGACTACATAATGGCTTCTGCTGTTGTAACGGAACAAATGAAATACAGAAGTTACTGTGTGTTACCAATACTTTCACTCAAAATGCTTGTAGGATAGTAAATTTGCAATTAGACAGCTAAACTGATGGGAAGACGGGGCCTTGGATTAGCATATCACCCAGTAGCCCTCTTTAATTTAATGAATCCTTGGTACAGTAATCAGCAAACAAAATATGGATAACTCAGTGTCCCTGAATCAACAAACCAGAACATGAATGTTATATCTACAATATGATCCATTTTAGATAGAACTACTATGCACTACTACCATCTTTATAAACAGGATCTCTAAAGAGTAACCGAAGAACATGTTGATATATTAACTGAAGGCCTTTAGATGCTATAAATTTACATCACTAAACCAAAATGGTGGAATATTTTTAATAAACTGAGAATGGCAAATGTAATACCTTGGATTTACTTGTTTTCATAATACTCTGGTATTTGTTGCTTAATGGCTGTATTAAGTTAGTATGGTATTCTATTTATCACTTTTTAAACATGCTTGATTAAGTAGAAGCTAACAATCTAATTAATGTTTCAAAATTAATTATTATTATTACAATTATATCTCATTTAATGGCATTTAATGACTATAAAAAGAAGAAAAAATATACCTGGAAAGATTACTGGATATGGCTATTAACTATACATGGAGTTTTTACCATTTGCCCAGAAACTGCAGTCTTCTAGTTTCTAAGCATTCAGACTGTACCTATATAATAAAAATATGATTTTCACTTCAAGGACACATGCATTTATACAAAATGTACTGACTTATATTTGCACACAAAATTAGTAATTTTTAAATGGACAGGAAAGATAACAAGCATATATTATATGCTTCAATCAGTTCATATCTATGATCTGATTCACTTAATTTGACACAGTTCGTATGTGAAAAATGTGGAAAGCATTAAAATTTAGTAAATGTTCAGATAATTAAAATCTCTCAGTATTTAAGAATAAAACCTTATCATCAATTATTGATGCTAGGGTTATTAGGAAGAACAAAAAATCCTAATAGAATCAAATGAACAAGATATGCTTGTCTCAGGATTCAAACAAGTAATCTCCAAATAAATGAATAGATCCAGGCAGCCACATAAAAATGATAAATTGAGCCTATTGTCTAAACAAGATTAATTATTCAATAAATCCTAAGAAAAGCAACGACTTCCCATATTATAAAAGGCATTTGAAAAGCACAATATTCTTAAATCACATTTATTTTTCTTTCTCTTGTTACGAGGACATAGCTGCTCAACAGACTAAACTGATATGGTGCTAACACTAGATTTCAGTATCATCAGTTCAAGTCTTCATTAGGGACAAATGCATGTAACTGGAGGCTGGAGCTGTGCGTAGAGTCCACATTTTGCTGTCCAAGGAGATCACTATCAATGGGGACAAAAATCAGAAAGAAAGAAGCGGGAAACTCATTTGGCATTATCCTTGCATCTTTGATGGTATGCACGGTATTGCTCCAATAAGCTCTTCTGCCTTGCATCCCCGCTGTGAGGCTCAGATAGTGTGTGGTTCCTTCTTGACTGGGGAAAAAAAAGTACACTGCTAAAACAAAAACAACCCTGGCACCAAAACTCATAGATGGGGGCACTGACAGCACATGCTGGCTCCTGGACAAGGTGGGAGGGGCCCAAATCCATGTTCCTGGAAGGGGCGTGGCCTTAAGTGGAAGGGGTGAAGCCAGGAGAAATCAGCCCTCCACACTGTACAGAGTGCACCATGCTGCCCCAGGGAAATTGCCCTCTTCCCCTCCACCCCCATCAGCAGGCCTGCTCAGAAAAAAACTGCACAGGTTATCTTAATATGATACTTCCTTTCTTTCTTAAGTTCAAATGAGCAGTGTGATATTTAACAATAGGAATAACTAAAGTGTCTTCTAGGACATCTAAGTAAACAACTATTGGAATGAATAGGTGAATCCACACCTCAGAGCTACCTGCAAACTCAGGCAGGCAGGACTATACCTATTACAATAACTTCACATTTTCAAGAAGTCCGGTTGCACCTTAAAGACTAACACATTTATTAGGGCAGAAAAGCTTTTGTGAGATACAACTCACTTCTTCAAATGTGAAGAGGAGTTGCATCTCATGAAAGCTTATGCCCTAATAAATTTGTTAGTCTTTAAGCTGCCACTGGACTCCTTGTAGTTTTTGCTGACATTGACTAACATAGCTCCTTCTCTGAAACTTCACATTTTCAAGGTTTTCTCAGCAACCGTAACAACCTGAAATTTTTTAAAAAATGATAGTTGAGACTCTGAATAACCATCAGTATAGGAGACATTCTAGTGTATAAGCCTCTGAGTACTGGGCACACTAATCATGCAGCAATATTAGGAGGGAAGATGCAGTTGTCCCCCTGAAATTATTATTTTCATGCCGAGAGTACTAGAGTCCTAGAATAAAGTCATGAGGTCATAAAGTCTGCCAGGGATTTTGCAATGGCTATTGAATTTATGTGGAAGGCACTCAGGGACTGTCTACGCTACAGAGAAGATCGACCCTCCAGAGGTCAGGTTTCTAATTTTTGATTTAGTGGATCTAGTGTAGACCCCAAATCAAATGCTGAGGGCAGCTCCCACTGGCATCCTGTATTCCACATTCTGCAAGGAGTAAGGGTAGATGCTGCGCTGGCTCGGCTTAAGGTGAGCTGAATCCAGCTATGCATTTTGCATAACTGGGTGGTGTACCTTAAGCCGATCTGCCTGATCTAGTGTAAACCAGGCCTCAGATACTGCCGGGATGGATAGAGAATGTAAAACCCTAAAAGCCCTAAGATAAAACATAAGTGAAGTATACTAGTGAAAATAATTAATTATAGTAGGAGATTTTCATAAATATAGGATTTAAATACATGTTTTTGGTAAATAAAACATTTGAAGAGAAATGGTTGTACAGGAGACATGATGTTCGGCATGGTACACATCACCCACTAACTTTGCTGAACCTGTAAACACATTTCACTTTTGCCTCCTTACTGATTACTTTCCCCAGAGGAAAGGCTACAGTATTTCATTACGTTCCCATGCTGCTCCGCACACACATCCTTTGCCTTTATCGATGACTGTACACTCAGAAAGATATACATGTCTATCACACAATCAGCGCCAGGAAAAAAATCTATTTTAAATGGGAACAATTTAAATAATGTTTATTTTTAGACTACTTATTTTCAAAACTAGATTGCTTAATTTTTTAAGGACTTTGGTTCTGTAATGTACAAGGGTACTCTAAGATTTATATACCAAAAAAAGCCCAATTCAGTTTCAAATTAGTGCTCTCTTAGAAGTATGAATTGCTCCATCTGGAAGTGATTAGATTTCCAAAGATGTGAACCATTAAGTAATTTAAACTTATTGGAGTGTCTTTTTTTAATAAACCCTTCAATTTAAAAATAATAGTTAAAAATCTCCCTGGTACAGCTGCTCAAGACACACAATTTACTATGCATTTAATATACAGAAAGAAAAATACACAATACACAAAGGATGAATTTATGAATTTGTGTGTCAAAGGATGACAAGAAAGTACAGCACTTACCCTAAAATGGCATAGGGGCATATGTATATATGCTGGCTGCTTCATGTGAGGGCACATTATCAGAAACACCCCACTGATGGCCACTACAATTAGGTTTGTTTCCTGATTAAGTACTAATGCAGCTTTGGCTGAAGAAACAGGAGAGGGAGTATGGTTTTCTTTCAGTAGGATTTGATAGATCAACAATTAATGTTCACCTTAAAAAGGTGCGTAAATGATAAATAATGACAATATGCTGCAAGGAAGACACAAGGACCTCAACCTTCTTAAACACACTCTCTGCCACTCAATGCTCTTTCCCAACATTAAAGCATAGACTGACGCAGTCTTCCCCGGGCTTGGCAGAAGTCACTTATGCCTTCTTAAAAGAAAAACCTGCCAGTTTTCCCCTTTCCATTCACAAATGTCAGCAGTTTTACTATTTATTATTTACAAGTCAGTGGTCCAGACAATGTGCAAGACGTTTTCTAAAGACCAAATGAAGAACCATCACCTCCCCGAAGAGTTTGACCCTGAAAAGAAAGGCCAAATGGAGAATGAGAACAGCCAGGACAGATAGTACAGAACACAGGTAGATTGGCCACTGGTTCATAAAGGTGGGGGGAAATGTAAAAACTATCCCCATTTCCTCTCAACCATGCCACAACCAGATGGTTATAGTTTGATGAATGTATGACTACACAGAAAGGTTGCTCTTCAGAGTAGAAATGTAGAACCAGATTCTCAGGTGGGTAAAATGGTTACTCTACTGAAGTCAAATCTACCCAAGGTGATGCCAGCTGAAAATCATGCCCTGAATCAAGAGAGGCTAGTGCTCCTGCAGGTCAGTTCAGAAAGAAGGATGACACTCAAAGGAGGTCAGAGAGAGCAAGACGTGGCTCTGCTTCAGGGAGAAGACATAACGCATGTGGATATTGACATATTATCAGAGACAAGCCAGAATGCATAATGGGGGAAGAGGAGGAAGCAGTTATAAGTATTTTGCATCATAGGTTTCCAGTATTGGTTATGAGCACACAAACACAGCTCCCACTCCAAAAGTGCACAGCACGCTTCAAATTTTCCTTTGAGAACAGGAATATAGCAAGAGAAAGGATGAGGTATAAGAATGGAAATAGTTCAGAGCATGAAAACACAAAAATCAAATTTTCTAGTTACAACCCCTTCACCTTCCTCAATAATCTTACTCTAGTGACAGACCCGTGCTGCACAATACATGATGTACAGTAGCTAGATTTTTTCATATTTGAGCGCCTAATGTTCAATATCAGCATACATATTTATAATCCAAAACAAAGGTTGCTTTATGTTTTAAAATCCTGAGCATCTGCAACTCTGAATTCTATGGTGCCAAAGTAACTTTGAAAATGTTGGCCAATATTTGTTTGGCTTTTGCTTTTTTTTTTTTTTTTTGGGAAGATGGGGTTTTTTTTTAAGTAAGGTGAAATTATGTAGTAGCGATATTGCATTATTCCCGTTAAATATATATATTTGTAATCTTTGAGGATTCAGTTTTATGTAAAAGTCAACAAGTTCTCAAAGGAGCTAATAAAATTATAAGACATTGCTATCTTGAATGAGCTGACATGCATCATCAGCTGTATCTTCAATTAGGGATCTGCCATTCATTCATGTCTAAATAATGATACATGGTAGTGGGTGGGGGGGGAGAGAATACCCCTAAGGAGAATGGAACGAGGGAGGCAAACATAGAAGTCTGAGCTTGAGTTGGAATGGTAGTAGTATGTTCCCTGGGAAGTTCACAGGGACCAGCCAAAAAGTCTTTGTTGAGAAGGCAGTTGCCAATGAACACTTAAAATTTCACTAACTGCTTTTTTGAGCCTAACTTTATCAGCAAACACTGCAGAGAACATGCCAACCAACCGCGTAAGGAAATTTTTTTAAAATGTCCTTAATTCCAGTTTTGAAATTTGTGCTTGGGAGTGCTGACATTTCATGTGTTGTGTGTTTAATTCTATTTGCATACTTATTTCTTCACAGATGGCAAAGGCCAAGCCTCTGGAGCTCAAAAAAGCCTGGACTTTCAAGTTGAATTTCCCTGTATGGATTAATCAGGTATTTCAATGAGAAAACAACCAATTTTTTTAAAAAAAAATATGGTTAAATATTGTTATTTGCATTAATGTAACTTTCAGAAATAAAGAAGTAATTCAACTCATTATAAAACACAACCATAAAGCTAGAAACTGAGATTGTGTGTCACTTGTTGTCGTTTGTGAATAATGTCAGTCTGTGCATTGTTGCGGCAGCTTTGTATATAGAAATCCAGATTGTAATTCCGACCGTGAGGGGGAGTCCATATAGAATTATTTTTCCTTTGGTGTTGATAGGGGGGATCTGGTTGGTCAGACTGATGTTCACTGATAGTTTGGAAATATTCTCGTAGGCAGAGGCGGCGAAAGAAAGCCTCAAGGTCACCACAAAATTGAATCCAGTTTGTGGGGAAGGTGGGGCAGAAAGGGAGACCCCGGGATAAGACAGACTCTTCTGCTGGGTTAAGTTTGTAGCTGGATCTCTACCAAGCATTTATAAGCCTCAATTACCCACCTGGAGAAATAAAAACACAAATTGAAAGAGCCAGACGAATACCCAGAAACCATCTACTTCAAGACAGACCCAAGAAAACCAACAATAGAACACCACTTGTCATCACCTATAGCCCCCAACTTAAACCCATCCAACATATTATCAATAAACTACAACCTATACTAGAACAGGATACTACACTCCGAGAGGCTCTGGGAGACAGACCCATAGTCTCCTACAGACAACCACCTAACCTCAGGATGATTCTTACCAACAACCACAGGACATACCACACTAATACCAACCCTGGGACTTTTCCTTGCAACAAACCCCGTTGCCAACTTTGTCCACATATTTACTCTGCTGACACCATTATTGGACCTAACCAATTCAGTTATAAGATCAAGAACACATATTCCTGCTCATTCAGAAATATAATCTATATCATCATGTGCCGACAGTGTCCGTCTGCTATGTACATTGGACAAACGTCTCAGACGCTTCGCCAAAGAATCAATGCACACAAAACGGATATCAGACAGTATCACAAAGAAAAAACAGTTTCTTGCCATTTCAACCAGAAAGGGCATTGTCTCAATGACTTGATTACCTGCATACTGCTTCGAAGACATTTTCACACCAGGCTTGAAAGAGAAACCTCTAAACTGTCATTCATGCTTAAATGACGCCGGGGTCTCAACAAAGACTCTAATTACCTTACCCATTACAAAGATAGCTTCCCCAATTATCACCTCTAATATCATTAGCTCACAGACATTTACCTTCCCCCCCCTTATCCTCCCTCTGTTCTGAAATTTGATTTGTCCTTTTTTATGTGTGTTCACTTTTTTTTATTGTATCCCTTTGGTATATATGGTCATGCCTATTTTCTTCCACAATTTGATCTGAGGAAGTAGGTCTGGCCCACGAAAGCTCATCACCTAATAAACCATCTTGTTAGTCTTTAAAGTGCTACATAGTCCTGTTTTTTGTTTCAGCTAGACTAGACTAACACGGCTACATCTCTATTAATATTATGTATAAGCTGAGTCAATGTCAAATAGAAACAGAAGTTTTAATAAATATTAGTTGGAACTTAAAGGCAAACTTTAAAATATGAAATCATATGGATGATGGGGGCCCTAGTTTCTAAAAAAAACATTTAAAAAAACCCTTTTTCTGCAACTGTTGGAAAAAATTATCATGTCCAAGGTCTGCAAATCTGTAATTGAACACTTGAAAAGGACCATGGTGCTGGCGTTAGCTACAGGGGCACATGATTTTATACATTCCGTTGTGTTGCTGCATTATTTAAAAGAGTCAAAGTGGGTAAGGTAATTTTTTTTGTTAAACCAACTTCTGTTGCTGAGAGGGAAATGTATTAAGAGTGTGATGCCAAAATATTAGATCTAACAGAAAGTTCAGCACAACTAGTTAGCACATATTTAAAGGTACCCCTCAAGGTAAAGTTGTTACATGACAAAAAAGGAGGTTAGTGGGCTGTTGTGGTAATTAACCATAAATCCAGTGTCTTTATGAAGATCGTGATTTTTAGTGTCCAACGAAGTTTTGAATTTAAGTTCCCAGGCTTCTCTTTCGAAAGTTTTGTGCAGAAAGAGGACTTCCAGTTACCCGCAAGGGCATATCTAAACTACATTCCTCGTTTGAAAGAGGCATGTAAATGAGCCCGATTGAAAATGCAAATGAAGCACGGATTTACAAATCTCACGTTTCATTTGCATAATCACGTGAGAGCACGTTTTCGAAAAAGGGTTTTTCGAAAAAGAAATCGCAGTCTAGATGGGGTTCTTTCGAAAAAAAAAACCCCTTTTTCAAAAGAACCAGTACGCCTGAAAAAATGAGGTGTACAGGTTCTTTCGAAAAACGGGGTTTTTTTGAGAGAACCCCGTCTACACTGTGGTTTCTTTTTTGAAAAACCCTCTTTCGAAAAAGCGCACTCACGCAATTATGCAAATGAAGCACGAGATTTTTAAATCCACGCTTCATTTACATTTTTGATCGGGCTCATTTACATGCCTGTTTCGGAAGAGGAATGTAGTTTAGACATAGCCTTGAGAGAAGTGATCTGACCTGGGCGTGAACACTTTACACAAAGCCATAGAGAGAAATAAGACTCATGTCCTTCAAAGTCAAAATCAGAGGCACTTTATTGCTTGAGATAAAGAGGAGATTCCCCCACAGCTGATTGATGTACAGTAGATATCTTCTACAGAGGAGCATGTGCACACAGATCCAGACTCAAGTGTTGCCAACTCTTGCAAAAATCACATGAGCCTCAGGATAGTTGGTGTTTTACATACAGCCACAGCTCTTGGTCATCAGAGGATTACATGAGGATCTCTGCATTCCATTAAAAACAGTAAAGAAAAAAAATAAAGTAAATTTCTAGCTTTCATGGTTGCTGAGAGTAGCTTGAAAATATTGTCCCAGAAACAAGAAGGCAACCAGCACTTCCAATTTTTTTAAACTAATGATACTGTGGGGGCCAAGCTCCAAAGTTCTCAGTGTCTGTCATTGGCAATATTGAATACTACAATCAAGTCACCAAAGAAATTTAAGTGAAGGTTTCACAGCACAGGCCACATCTTAATACAGATATTGCTCAATGAGCCAAATCACTTCTGACAGTCACATTGTATCTGTGAGACTTGCTTGCATGGCAAAGTGGTATTAGGAAAGTATTTAATTTATTTTGTCTGTTTTTTTAAAATCATATTTAACTGGTTGAAACAACGAGGGAGTTAGGACTCTGCACTTAGCCAGCTCTCTTGTGGACCACAAGTTTAAAAATTCAAAGAGCAAAACAGTACAGATATTTATCATTTATCACAGCTTCAAGATATGGACAATCAAATTGCACAACAGCATTTATTACCTTTATTTTGTCATCCCCATAATGTGGGCTTTCTAAATATCCGAAGGAAGGATGCTCATGTGCGTGCAGTTATACATGCTGCCATAGCATACAGTGGAGCCAGCACAAAGATTTCAATGAAAATTCCCAGAAACTAGAGCCAAACAAAGCACTTTGCAGAAAATTTCCCATGCAACTGTAACCGCCACCTCTAGAGCTGAGTATAGGGCCTCTACCCTCTGAGCTAAAAGCCAGCTAGCTCCCAGCCCATGCTGTAAAGGTCTCTTGATCGTAACTGTTGCTGTAGTCTAGGTACCACTTGCATTGCCCAGTAACCACACTAGGTGTATGGGTTACATACTTCCCCTAGCTGAGAAAGCGCATCCTGAGCTTCAGAGACCCCGTTGAGATCCTGGACGAACCCGCACTTGAAACCCCCACTTGAAACGGCCACCGGGCGGATTTGAGAACTTGGGACTTCTGGAGCTGAAAATAGGAGCCTCTACCCTCTGAGCTAAAAGCCAGCTGGCTCCCAGCCCATGCTGTAGAGGTCTCTTGATCGTAACTGTTGCTGTGGTCTAGGTGCCACTTGCATTGCTCAGTAACCACACTAGGGCTACGTCTACACTGGCGGGTTCTTGCACAAGTATGGCGGTTCTTGTGCAAGAACCCGCAGAGCGTCCACACTGCCCACCCTCTCTTGCGCAAGAAGATTTACAGTATGACGTGGTAAGAGAGGGCTTCTTGCGCAAGAGCTATGCTCTTTTTTAATAGGTGTAAGCCCTCTTGCACAGGAGCTCTTGCGCAAGAGGGCAGTGTGGACGCTCGGCAGGGATTTCTTGCGCAAGAAAGCCCTATGACTAAAATGGCCATCAAAGCTTTCTTGCGCAAGAGAGCGCCTACACTGCCATGGGCGCTCTTGGGCAAAAGCACAGCTCGCACGTGGCTGTGTGGACATTTTCTTGCGCAAGACTTCTTGCACAAGAAGCCGGGAGTGTAGACATAGCCTAGGTGTGGGGGTTACACAACCTTCTGCAGTGCACAAAGAAGTATGCAATTATGCAATTATCAGTATTTTCAAAACAAACTTTTTGGGTACAGAAATATTTGTGCAGGAAGGCAAAGTTTTCAAGGCCATTTTTAAATTCCTAAATAAGTGGTCTGGTTTTCCAAGGACTGAGCATCCAACAGGCCTTTTTTTAAAATGAATAATCAGGAGCTCTGGAGGTAATCATTAAAAGAAATCAGGGACAATTTTCCACCCACAAGCTACATCTGAGCAACAGCATCAAATACTCATTAATGCAAATGTTCAAGCCAAACGTGTATGAGGCAGAAATGCAGGCACAGTGAGTTAGTACACTATGTCATCACTTGTACATAAATAAACAAGGTAAATCAAACAATAGGGAGGGAGGCATGACTTAAAAAAAAAGATTTCAGGGAGCTTGAGTCAGTGGCTCCTGTATTTGAGTACTAGAATTAGCACAGTGGACTTAATGGCATGTTCACAAATGGAGTAAGGGGCCAAGGCATACATGACTTACTTCCAGCTCCGTGGCTGTCTCCGAAAAAGCCCCACATCATTTGTAAATGGCCCTAAAATGCATAAAAAAACTAGTAACACACATTTTTTGCAAGAGCTCAGTGGATGTCTGCCAGGACTGAAGTTGATATTAGTTAAGAATATAGGAAGGGCCAGTGGTGTGTGTGTGTGTGGGGGGGGGGGGTTTGGGGGTTTTTTTAAACAAAAAAAGAGGTGCCGGTACTCCAGGGGAAAAAGTTGTTGAGCAAAAAAAAATTTGCCCATGGCCCCTTTAAGACACATGGCCCAGCCGGCCCTCAGATATCTGCATACAGAGGTGCCGGTACGCTCTGTTCTTTCCAGGTAAGCTCTGACTGGAGATGCTGGTACTGCGTACCGGGCAGTACCGTCACAAAAAAAGCACTGGGAATGTCCATTCTGGGTCAGACCAATGGCCCTTCTCACTCAGTATCCTGTCTTCTGACAGTGGCCAATGCCAGATGTTTTCAAGAGAATGAACAGAAGAGGGCAAGTATCAAGTGATCCCTCTTCTATCATGCTGTCCCATCTTCTGGCAGCTGGAGGTTTAGGGACACCCAGAGCATGGAATTGTGTCCCTGACCATCTTGGCTAGTAGCACTGATGAACCTATCTTCCACAAATTTCTCTAATTTGTTTTTGAATCCAGTAACACTTCTGACTTCCAGAAGTCCAATGGTAATGAGTTTCACAGCTGATTGTGCGTTATGTAAAGAAGTACTTCCTTATGTTTGCTTTAAACCGGCTGCCAAATAATTTCATTGGGTAACCCCTAATTATGTTATGTGAAGGGACAAATAACACTTCCTTACTCACTTTCTCCATACCATTCACAATTGTATAGCTCTCTATCATATCCCCTCTTAGCTGTCTCTCTTCTAAGATGAATAGTCCCAGTATTTTAAATCTCTCCCTGTATGGATGCTGTTTTAAACCCTGCCCATCCTTTTTCTTGCCCTTCTCTGCACCTTTGACAATTCTATTGCATCTTTTTTTAGATGGGATGAACGGAATGTCACACTGCATTCATGGTGTGGGAATACCACAGATTTATACAGAGGTGTAATAGTTTGTTTTATTATCTATCTTTTTCCTAATGGCTCCTAATATTGTTAGCTTTTTGACTGCTGCTGCACACTAAGCAGGTGTTGTCAGAAAATGATCTACAGTGTCTCTAAGATCTCCTTTTTCACGATGGTAAAAGCTAATTTAAACCTCATTATTTTTTTGTAACCTCCTCTGTAGTTTGTATTTTCAGAGAATTCCATAGATAGTACCTGCAATATTTTGATTTTTCTCTGATTTCCCATAGTTCTCCACATATACTGGATTTTTTTTGCCTCTTCCAGTAGTATTCTAGGGTATGTCTACACTAGCCCCGTAGCTCAAACTAGGGAGGCTAATGTAAGCATTCGAAGTTGCAAATCAAGCCCGGGATTTAAATATCCCGCGCTTGATTTGCATCTTCCCGGCCGGTCGCCATTTTTTGAAATTTACAAGTCCGGACTCACTGCCCGTGTCTACACGTGGCAGGGACCCGGTAGTTCGAAATAAAGCCCTAGTTCGAACTACCTGTTAAACCTCATTCCAGGAGGAATAACAGGTAGTTCGAACTAGGGCTTTATTTCGAACTACCGGGTCCCTGCCGCGTGTAGACACGGGCAGTTAGTCCGGACTTGTAAATTTCAAAAATAGCGACCGGCCGGGAAGATGCAAATCAAGCGCGGGATATTTAAATCCCGGGCTTGATTTGCAACTTCGAATGCCTACATTAGCCTCCCTAGTTCGAACTAGGGGGCTAGTGTAGACATACCCCTAGTGTTGTGTATGATCAAACCACTTTAGGCTTTGAAGTATAGTGTATACAAATTTCCCACACTTCACAATATACAATCCCATTGCTGCAACATCTCATCTTTAATTTATAAGCATAGATTTTTAAAGACACATGGGGAAATCTTTAATAAGTGAGCTAGTACTACACCCTGTTTCAAGTTAAGTAACTGAATGAAGGAAAAACTAGTACGTTTCAAATATTTCCATTCAAGCCACATAAATTCCACAACTGAATATAAGCCATGACAAACGTGATGAAGCCAGGTGATTTTCCTACAGGATAATTGGATAGCAATTTAAGTTTCATACATTAGAAAAACCCTTGGAGAGTGAGAGATGAAACAATACAGCACTTGGAATTAGTATTATCAGCATATTAATCATTCAAAACTTTTTCACAAGACTCAGCAGCTTACTTCTCTGCCCAGAGTATGGAGGAAGGTGCTGACTCTGAGCATCTGTAACCCACTGATGAATGTATGTTACAGATCTCACTCTGAGCCAAACTTCAGAATATGTGAGTTGTTTCACCCACCAGTTTCAGAACTTGGACTCTTCAACCCAAGCTGTCACAGGCTTTTAGCAGGAGATACTTCCCAGCTGGCATTCTAGGCAAGCAAAGGGTTGTGTGAGCTCCCAGATCCAGCACAGCAGAAAAAACAAGGTCAAATGGCAATGGTTTTGTTTGTTACAAGGGAGCTGACAGTGTCATTCAACTATATCATTCGCAGCTCTGATGCTGGAGTTTTTAATCATATGATATGCTATCTACAAGATGCTTTTATTCACGAAGGCAGCACTATCTCCATTTATTTTATATATTATATTTTAACATTGTAATTAGCATAAGGTCACTCATGTCTTAGTAAGAAGTAGAGAATTTGTGTAGGGGGTTTTAAGTGTGAATTCTTATTTCCATTAAATATTCACTCTTAAATTGTATCTAGTGGCTGGGTATTATGATCACTGAAACAGATACAGCAAATTCTTGCAATACCTTTGGGAGACCTTATTGTATTAAGTTTAAGTATCTTTGGGATTCACTGTATTAAATGCAAAGTTCCTATACTACTGTGGGCAAAGATGTGAATATGGGATTACAAAGGACTATACTGAATATGTGCCAGATCCGAATGGACTTTGGAGACAGTAAGTGTGAAGTGAGTTTCCTGAGAAATACCTGGAGAGAGGTTCATGCAGAAACCCAGGTTTTGAAGCTACAACCTGAGAAGTGGGTCATTCTCTGCTGAGTACCTGTTTCCAGAGGCTGGAGATGAAAGGCCTGAAAGTTAAAAAGAAGTCGCTGAACTGCCCAGTCTGAGTTTGGCTCTGAATCAGAGATGGTTATCAATTTGTAAGCTGGGCTTTGAAGGACAGGCTTCTACCGGAGCCAAAGGTTAAAGGTGGAGATGACCTCTGGTAAGCTTTGTAGCAGGCTTGTAGGTCCTTTCACTGTTTTTAAGAAGTTTTCTGTGTAATGCTTCCATCTTAAGAATAAATGGGCTTGTTTGAAAGAGTTGTATGGCAATTTGTAAGTGTAGACAAGACACTGGTCAGAGCCTGTGAGAAAAAAAAGCAAAGTTGAGATCCTGACCTTTTAGCAGTCTGGCTTGCAAGGGATAACATAGTATAGAGTGGGAACTATTAGGAGGAAATGAGATGGTAGGTCTCCATTTAGCTCTTGCTACATTTAAAAGGTAGAGGCGCAGTGGAGAACTTGGGGCGAGCGGGGAGTCAAGCAGTCCTCACTTGCGCCAGGTCCCAACTACTGCATCTCTGCCTTTGAAATGTAGCAAGGTCTTATGACATTTAAAAGGCAGAGGTGCAGCAGTTGGGACCCAGCACAGATGGAAACTGCTTCAGTCCCCTCTCGTACCATTTCCCCCACTGCACCTCTGCCTCCCCTGCTCCCCGCACCTGGGGAGATGGTACTGGGGGAAACCAGCTTTTAAGCCAGCTCCCCCCAGCACTGTCTCCTGCTCCCGCCCTTGCTGCTTCTCATACAGAGGAAGCGGGGGGACGGGGACGACTAGTCAAATAGAGACTGGACTAGTTGAGCTTAGGCTTATCAGGTAGTCAACTAGTTGACTAGTTGCTTATATCCCTATAATGAACTAAATTGTGGTAGAGCAACTAACGTATAACTTATCAGCAGAGCCATTTTATTTGTTCAAGCCTTCTACTGGAAGGACAAGAGATTTGAACATAAAGCTGTTGACACTGCTACAGCTTTCAATTGCATTTCAGCCAGCCTTAGAAGATGCAGGCCTGCTGTCATTTAGTCTCAATAAGCATCATGTATTTCAATAAATGTTTTGAGCACAGATATTCCATGATACCCAATTTATATTTTAATTGGTATCTAAAAATATTCACTATTTGTACGAAAATGGATATTTATAGCCATTTCCCAATTTTAATTCTCCTAAAGGAAAAGATTTGTTTTTAGTGTAAATACTTCATGGGGGTATTGTGAAACTAAAATCCATTAATATTTGGAAAGCAATTTGACATCCTCAGATCGGTGCTGTGCAAATTATTACTATTATTAAGTGCTTCATTTTGTTAAAAGTGCATAAATTATCTTTCATTAGTGGATAATGCAGCTAAAACTTGGTGATTTTTTTTATACAAACTATTTGTCAAGTAGGCCAATACTTGTCTAAGAATTTCAGTTTGCAGATGAATTTTAAATGCCTCTCCAATACTTATTTTAAAATCAGTTCATTACCGTAGTATTCTCTAAACTTGGTAGGTGTGGTTTAAAAAAAAAACAGAAGCAAATTTACCATGCAGCTGGGAATATTAATCAGGTTTAAATAGGTAAGTCTGATTGCCTCATAGCTCAAATGATAATTAAAGCAGGAAATAACTAGGATATGACACAATGCATCAGTTGGCATGGAAAATTGCTTTTGATGAGTGTTCAGCTTGATGACTATATCTTAAATCATTTCAGATAAGCCAATGGCAAAAGCTTAAAAATCCTTGGCCAGCAAAACTGCAGTCAATCAATCTTAACTTGCCAAGATAAGAGAAGTCATTTATTAACAAGAAACCAGAGCAAGGTAAATATAAGAGATAACAATACAAATATGACTTCAAATTTAAAGGCACAGTGCATATTTTTTATCAATCTGGGTGGCAAAAAAACAGTTTCAGAATTGACACTACAGAGATGATTTATTTTAATACCAGTTTAGCCATAACAAAGGGAGTGATATCTGAAAAGAACTACTGTAAAAAGACAAACTTTTAAAAAAACCAAGAAGGACAACAAAAACAACCAGCATCTAAAAATCTTAATTTCAATGTTATTTTGGTTAAAAAAAATAGGATGAGGTTGTACATTGTGGCTATTTGCAAATGGTCAGGTTTTTCTTGTAAAGGAGTTATAGTTCAAGTAAGGCAAATGCCCATAGTTTGTTTTTACAAAGGTTTACCAAAATGTGTTTTCCAAGATTTAATGAAAAACGGAGTCTTTCATCTGGACACGATTCTCCTTTTCAAAGTCCAGAGAAATTATCAAGTAGTGAAGTGATGCACAGCTTATGGCAACAATGAGACTGACAGACCAGTTTCTAGCTTATGTCAAGGCTCTTTGGCCTTATTGAACATTGACACACATACATAGCTGGAAACCACTCTGGCGGGTCTGTGTGTTCATATTGTTAAAATGGGTCTTAGAGCACCACAAATGTGTTTCAGCGTTTAGACTTTATGAATGCTTGTAGGAGGCTGCATGTATTAATCTTATAATAACTGCATCCCATCTTATAAAGGAAATATTTAAGTGTTTGCTTTGTAACTATGAGTTGTTTGCTAAGCCTGTGAATCCCTCACAGTCAGCAGAGAAATTTACCACAAAAGGTGTCATCTTCTCCCCAGCAAAAGAAGGTCTATGGACAAAAAAGATATTGCTGATTGTTTCTCCAGTGCTCATGAAGAGGGGAGGTGCACAAGCCCATTACAGCTTGAACTCTGGAGAAAGAGCAAACAAATCTCTGTCAATGAAGAGTTATCGGGATTTTGTTGCCTGGAATTCAGAAAGGGCAAAACTTCTAAGCTTACGCCAGGGATCCCAAAGCTGTTTGTCTTGAGTTAGCATTTAAGAATGTATGGAGCTTCCACATTATAGCAGCTTTGCTATGTTACCTTTTTGAACTGAACATTGTATCTCATTTGTTGTGTATGTTTGTCTGTTTTAATCTTGAAAATAACATAGTTAATAAATCTTTAGTTAGCATTATAGCATTGGATACAAGTGTCATCTTTGGTTTGAGGTCTGAGGTACAATTGCGCTCAGGTAAATGACTGCTGCTTTGGGAGAGTGTAAGGGGATTTTCTGGGACTCCATGCTAAGGCTATTGTAGTACCTGAAGAGTTCACACCTGTTACTTGGTTGATAAAATCTAACTATAGTACACACAACCCATATGGGGTTTGTGCTGTGTTCTTTGACCGTCTTCCCTGAGGCTGGCACACACTATCATGAGCTATTCTCCAAAGCTTGACAGTAGCTAATGTGAATTGTGTAGAACAAAAAACAACAGGAGTGTATCTACAATTTTCGGCCACTGACTCCAACAGAAAAACTACAATGAGGCACAAACACTGACCCACCTAACATGTAAAATGGAGGACGTCTGATTCCCCACCCCTTGTCTCTAGCTCAGAGATGGATTAAGAAAATTGTGGCTCATGGCATGACAGAGGGTCTCCTGTGACTGGGCTATGGCCACACCTCTAGCTTATAGCTTGTTCTGAAAAGAACGGCTGTTGCGCAAAAGCCTCTTGCACAAAACCAGCTGCTAATTAATTATGCAAATGGAGCACAGCAATATTCTACTTCGTGCTTCATTTGCATAAGCTTTTGCGGAAGAAGGCTCCAGTATAGACGTAGCCTGAGAGAGAAAAGAAGGAGGTTGTGCAGCAAGCAGCAGAAGTAAGACTCAGCTCTGGAAGGAGTTAATCCCCAGACTGGCCAGGAGGAGGCATACCAGTGGTGAGTGCATCCTGCAACAGGTAGACAGAGGTCCTCTATACGCAGAACAGGAAATATCTTTGACTACTCTGCAGTAGTAGATGTCAAAACTCGTTATCAGTGGTGATGCATATGCACACGTGTACATCAGAGAAGGAGGAGCCTTGATCGTGATAAGCTGCATAAGGGTCTTCATTTGAAGCCCCTGTTTTCAATCCCTGATGACTGTTACCTTCTGGGCTAAAGTTTTTCATGTTTGGTTTCTGTGTGAAAGAGAATTCTTCAGAAAAGTCTAAGCAAGGAGAGACTGGGGGAAAAAAGTACTCTGTCCATTAAAAAAAAAAATCTTTGCAACATCTTCTTTTGTACAGTCTTACAATTAATTAGACCACAGGACTGATATGTGAACTATATCATGGAAATAGTCTGTACTGAAGAATAGAGGTTGGTCTAGATCTGGAGAGAAAAAAGGAGTTTTACCGAATGAGTAAATCACCTTTGAAAACATACTGAGCCTGAGCAGTACTTTTTTCTTTGGCTAATTTCATAAAGTGCACCCCTAAGGAAAAATTTACTGCACCTGTGCGCTTGCTTACACAGCTGTTTGGGGAAAAGTCTAGTCAAATCTAGTGATGTAACTCAGTTGGGGCTAGTGGACTTTGTTAGCCATAGGAGATATTGAGCAGGATTGGGCAAAAATGTTTACCTTGGCTTTTCGGGCTTGGCAAACTGAAGAGGTGTTGAAGAAAGGCTCCAGTGGACCTTACAGTGCACAGAAGCTGTAGAGTTGCTGATATGCCCCAATGTAAGCGTTGTACGGGTACAGGTTGGTTGGGAATGTGAGCACAGGTAAGCAACATGCATGATAAACTACTTAAAATGTTATTAGGTTAATGGAGCACAGTGGGTGAAATTCATCCGTCACTCCTGTACAGAGAACCAACAAAAGACCTAGGAACTATTTAAAACCTAGTGAAGCCCTCAAATAAGGCACCTGTTGCTGGCCTACTTTCACATGGAACAATTACCACATTATGGATTAGATGAGGTGAAGGCTCCTGTGGAAGGAGCCCTGCCCTAGAATGATTTATGAGCTACATTATGCGCATATATGAGTGACACTACAGGCTGGAGCAGGTGTCAGTCAGTAAACGCAGATCAGATAAACTTTCTCAAATTATAATTTAATACTGTAAGTTTATAATGAAGTTAGGGTTTATTTCTTCCCACTCATAAGGAATACACAGTTTCAAAAATATTATTCTTAAAAAATGGTAGTTAAAAAAGAGGGTTGATACCAGACAGAGTTCTCATTTTTTGTGGTGGAGTTAGTGTCCTTTTTTTCCCCCTGAAGTATTTGTAAACTTTACACTATCAAGTCTTGCTACCATGTGGTCAGAACATTGGCTTCCCTACTAAATCTGAAAACAGTCATATTTTATGCAAGACAAAACAGGAAGACACATTAGAACACAACGATACAAGCTAAGAGTGCAAATTGTGTCAAGTATATTATAATGTCTTCCAACAGATCGGCACACGGCCTCATCACCATCATACGGTTTCAATTAGACTTTTTACTCACTTCCTATGTTAAACTATCATCAGTATTATTTTCACCTATAGCTCCAGTATTAAATTAAATGGAGTATGTATTTCAAGAGAAACATGTGGTTTTTTCTGGAAGTCAGACAACTTCTGAAGTAGTTTAAAAATTACCATTTTCCTAGTCAAGAAAAATTAAAACAAAAGGTAAATGTTGCAGTTTGGTATGTTTTGCAATTAATTACTAACATCCATCTACAAATACACTACAATCTCCCATGTTTCACAATAGCCATGGTCACAAACTACCAGTGGAAAGAATTAAGTTTCTTGCTAGAGCACAAAATAAGGACATATTGGCAATGAAACAATTGTAGTCTTTAGAAACCTTGGAGCAGAACTTAACCTTCCAACACACACACGCACACATACACTTTGCAAGTGAGTGCCTCTGGATTTTACTACCACAAAACTACAGAAAATAAAATTAAATGCAAAGACTCTCAAGGTCTACTTGAATTTTTAATAGTGTTTTTTTCTTAAAACAATGTTGGCCAATACAAATAAATAATGACCAGACAGGAGAAAAACATCCTCAAGTAGTTTTCTTCAGCTTGCACAGTGGAAAAATTGTGAACAAGGAAATCCACACTGCAAGCACAAGCTGTTTAAATTCCTAGTATATACTTGAACATGCTAGATAATGTAACTCCTGCTGATGAAGAATTCCTCTACCCCCCCCGCCCCGTCTCCACAAAAAACAAAAACAAAAAAACTAAAATACAAAATAAAAAACAAAATAAAAAACAAATAATGCACAGTACTTTAAAAGCTGGCACTGTTCCACAACACAGGGCGGAATGGAATTTGAGAAGCCCATAAAGGGAGCGCTCTGTGTATATTCACAAAATGGGGCTTGGGAACAGGCCAAGGGTAGGATCAATGGATCCACTCCTACACCAACCTCTGCATTCACTGAGTGCAAGAGCAGTATAACCACTGGAGCCTGAGGGAAAAAATCCTTCTCAGCCCAAACCTCACAAGGCACACCCTGACTAGCTAAACTTGGTACAGGAAGAGGGTTTCTCCTTAAGCACATGATTATACTGTTACAACAAGTTAGCTTTATTCCCCTGGGGCTCAATCTTCAAACCTGCCAAGTGCTCACAAAGAAAATTGAGATTCTTCAGCAGTACAAAAGAGGCGCTTAGCATCTTACCAGGCCTGGTTTCACTGGTGAATCTTCTTGTTCAGAAGATTCACCAGTGAAAACTAAAATTTTGGTTAAGGAAGGTTTTCAGTATGAACTATAGTATAGTATCCATATACCTACACATTCTACCACTTCCCTCACTCATTTTTTGGATTAAGAAAAAAACTCAGGGATCCAAGCCACAACAAAGCAGTTGCTCTTGCCTATACCCACTCATTGTTCCACTCCCCTCTTCCTCTTACATCCTTTTTTGAAATTTTTACACAGAAAATGTCCTCAATGTAAAAGGTAAAATTCTGGCCTTCAGGTTAAATCTGTGCCATCCTCTATTCAATACATTTCTAAACTCCCCTCTATACCTTTTTTTCAGTTCTGTCCTGGCAGCATTCTATAGCATATTAACCCTGGTTTATCTTAATTTCAAATCCTGGGAGCGTTAACACAACTGTTTGAACACTGGAGTGAAAGTAAAACCTTATCAGCAAGGCATATGATGGACTTAAGAGCAGTAATGTTTTCTAAAAGAGGTATTGTGACACTCTCATTGACTGCTGAACATGCAGTCCTTGGATTCAATTTTCAAACATGGACACTTTGGGTACATCTGCGGGCTTATTTCAAAATAAATTATTCTGGAATAGTTATTCTGAAATAGCTTATTTCAAAATAGAACGTCTACACTGCAGGGAAGCCTCAAAATTAGTCTGAGGCAGGCTCCCCTAATTAGATGTGCTATCTCAATGTATAGCCCCAGGAGGCATTAGGAGGAATAACTTTGAATGGCCCTGGTGAGGGGCTATTTTGAAGTAGCAGCAGTGCAGCCTTATTTCTAAATAGCTATTTCGGGATAGGCGTTATTCCTCGTAGAATGAGGTTTGCAGATTTCAGAAAAAGCCATCCATTATTTTGAAATTATTTCGAAATAACGGAATGGCTGTGTAGAATCTCACATTGTTATTTCAAAATAATGCTAGTTATCTAGAAATGATGGTGCAGTATAGACGCACCCTTTAAAGTTAGGTGCTAAATCCATATTTGGGCTCCTAAATAGCATTTTTGAGTATCTAAATAAAGATTTAGAGGTCTCCTTTTCAGGACGTACTGAGCACCCAAGATTCCCATTGCAACACCTCTGACACACTATGCCATATGGGCCTAAAGCTGCATTTAGGTGCTTAGAACTACTATTTAGTTATGGACTTAGGCAACTATGTTTTAAGCCAGTGAAGATTAAAAATGTCAGACTTTAATGTTACTGCTGAAAGTCACTTTCCTCAGCATCCACTTAGAGAAAATATCAGATTAAATGCAGAAGCATCTCTGGTGTATTTAATACATACACAGGGGTTAAAGTGAGGCTCTTTTGTGAGGCAAGGAAAAAGTAGACTGGAAGCAGTAAGCAAACTGTACGACTTGCCAACCTTATTTAAAATTACATGTGGAGCAGCAGAGCTGGCTCCCTACCCCTTAAAAATGAGAACATGTGCAAAGTGTGGAGTAAGGGATTCTGGGCCAGATAAATATTCTAAGGAAACAAACTTTGCCTTTCCCCACAGAGATAAGAATGCCCCAATGTGCATAACTTCTTCAGAGGTTGAAAAAAAAGTGACTCAAATGGCATCACCTTGATTTATTGTGACTGTATATTGCAGACTGAGAATGTAAGACTGTTTAAATTGGCAACCTATGATAATACACAACATACTGAAGATACAGGGTTGCCAACCCTCCCGGTTTCACCAGGAGTCTCCCGGAATCTGGATCCATCTCCCAGAAGCTACTGAAGCCAAACAGAGATATTAAACTACTATAAGTCCGGTGGCACAGCAGCCAGCACGTCCGTGGAGCTCCTAGATGGGGATGGGGGAAGAGGGAGATGGCGTCATGTGCTGCCCCCACCCCAAATGCCAACTCTTTAGCTCTCATTGGCCAGGAACAGCAATCAATGGGAGCTGTGGGGAGCAGTACCTACAGGCAAGGGCAGCAGGTGGAGACCCTCTGCCCCCCTCAGGGGCTGTAGGGATGTGCTGGCCACTTCCAGGAGTGGCACAGGGTCAGGGCAAGTTGCGAGTTTGACTTAGGCCTGCTGTGCCACCAGCCAGGATCCACTACAGATAAGCACCACCCAGTCAGAGCCCAATCCCTTCATCCCCTCCCACACCTCAATGCCCTGCCCCAGCCCTGAGCCCCCTCCTGGAGCCCACACCCAAAATCTCCTCCCACACCCAACCTCGCCCCAGCCCTGAGCCTCCTCCTGCATCCAAACTCCTTCCTGGAGCGCCTTCCCACACTTGGCCCCAGCCCAGAGCCAGCATCCCCTCCTGCAACTCAAGCTCCTGCTGCATCCTGGTGGAGGTGAGAAGAGAGGGGAAAGCAAACAACAGGGGGTGGGGGAGGACTTCAGAGAAGGGGTGGAACGGGGCAGAGGTTTGGAAAAGGAGCTGGGCAGAGGGTGATGCAAGGATGGTTATGTATGTGTAATTTGACAGTTGGCAACCTTATGTAGATATTAGTATAATAACATGGCATTTAAAGAAGTCAAGAATAAATCATCATTCTTGAATTGCATAGTATTTTATACAGACATTCTCTCCTTATACTTCAGCCACTGGCAAATGAAAACAGGAAGTGAAAGAAATACCACCAGATTTTTGGAGTGTTTTTGTCCAGATGCTGCACAGCATTTCAATCCTGAGCCACTGTTCACTCCATTATTTTATCCCCACACTAAACTTGTTCAGGAAAACTCAGAGACAAGGAGAAAAAGAGCTTAGAGATTAGTTGTCACAATTAAACTTGCAGAAAATTATTTTATTTGAAATAGTCACTACCATCTCTAAAAATGTGTAATCATTTATATACGTAGCCCAAGGCTTGAATTTCCCTCTATCAAAGTTTTCTTTATTGATAAGCAGTGAGAGAATCAAAATATTAGACCCGTACTTAATTGTAAAGTAGTCACAATATCAAAACAATACCCACCCAGACAGAATATTTAAGACTTTATCAATATGCAAGGCATAAGGAGGAGAAAGCTAGCTATTCACGGCTTGTAATATTAATTTATCATAAGTGTTGTCATTACTAAGGACTAGTCCACCACTTTAAGATGTCATGTTAAAACATGCACACAGCTCCAAGCAGATAATTGTAGGTTTCCAAATACAAAATTGTACCTACATTTTCACCAACAAGCTGCAGTAGCCCCTGGTAGAATGATGGTTTTAACTGAATGCAAACTGAAGTTTCCTGGTCTTATGTCTCAAACAATCAGCACCATATCCCTCAAATACCCTTTAAATGGAGCAGTATAACGTTTTCATAAAAACCATTTCTCTCCCCCATATAGAGCATGTGTCCCCCACTATTTCTTAACTATTGTTGAGTAATTCTAAAAATTATAGAAATATAATATTAAAGCTCTAACAGAACTGACATATGCTTTAAAAATCATTTCCACATCATTTGGAATTTCCTGCTTCACTAAGTTTTATTGTTTCTCTAGTTTAGTTAATCTTCTGGCATGCAAAGGTCAGTGTTCCATGTATATAGAAGAATGCAAACCAAGAAGTATTAAGCAACCTAGAAATAGTGGTGTAGGTAACTCTAAACTTGATCCCATTAGGGTGGAAAATAGACTGGATGCCAAAAGTTCTGTTAGAAAGATAAAGTGCAAATGCTTGACAAAGTGAAAACAGCTCTCCCCGGGGTCTATTTAGGAAAGGGACAAGAAAAAAAATAACCAACAAACAAAAAACACCCCACAGTGCAATGACTTTAGTCAAGTAGAAACCCGAAGAAAGAAAACTGGGAGTACTTTTGAGAACTTAATAGAATTGCCAAAAAAATATAGTAATAGATAAAGCCCAAGCCCCATTCACTGACCTTGAGTGATGATGCAACATCAATAAAACAAAAAGGAAACAGATAAAACCTTTATGAGTACCGTGTATCCCATTTGCTGTGTATGGGGCTTACTAAGCTCCACAAGTCCTTAGCACTATAAGTATAAGCTATTCACTAGGGGCCACAGAGTGCTGTCAGCCTACGAACTTCTCCACTGATTTCAAGGAATATTTCTGTTAGAAAGCTGACAGGATGATACCGTCCTAGTTTTTTTGGATTAACAACTTTTTTTTTTTTTTTTTTTACTGCTCCAAGAAAAGTGAGCCACCTAAATAGAAGCAATAAACGAATCATGACCTTATATAGGTTTTTGCAAAGGTAAGAAGGTTAATATGGGTGCATTTCTACCCTCTAAAGTTAAATAGAAAATTATGCTTGAGAAACTGCAGAATGAGAATGGAAAACGGATTTATTCTTCCCTTTCTTAATTGTTTAGTTTAATTTGACTTCAGAAGGATTCTCCACATGTTGTCAGTATGCTTCAGCAACGCATCAAAATAAATCAAGCATGACAGTTGGCACTTAATATAAATCCAGAAGAAAGTATCACAACCCCCTCAACTCCCGCCCCCCCCCACCTTAAGGTTTACAGCTCAATTTCTTTTCTCAATATATATTTCACAAAATATAAAGATGATCACAATGGCAAACCGCAAGAGGGAATTGGCTGTCAATCTTTTTAATCCAGATACTTTACTAAAAACAAAAGTCTGTTTCCAGCTTTCAAACTTCAGTCAACTTTCATGTATACAGAATGGAGTCTCTCATTAAGCTCCTCAGATAGAAAGATGAAATCTTCAAGAGAATGGCAGGGAGGAGGGTATAGCATCTGCAGATGGCCACTGTACCACACAAGGCTTCCTTTCCTCTCTTCCCCCAAGAAAATCACTCTCCAATGAATACCTTCAAACATGAGCATACAAAAGAATCACACAATCTTTGAAGACTGGAAAAATTCATGCTGTTTCTTTCAGGATACAAGGTAAGAAGCAAAAAGGCACTCTTAGCTTTCACAAACAACTGTAACATACGAGATATCTATTGTGTAAGGAACTCACAATACCCACCCAATAGATAAGAGGGAATTATACTACAGGCTCTTAATTCTTTTCAGCAGACAAAGCTAGTGGTCTGTAGGGTTATAATGCAGGAAATGTTTACGCAGAGCCCCTATGGAAACAGAACTCACGTATTTGGAAGGCATGTTTCTTTACAACATTAAATTGAGAATTTAATGGATGCCTTATATTCTTAGGCAGAGGGCAGGTTACATTGATTTTACAAAAATTTAAAAAACAAATGTCTTACAAAAGGAGTATTTTCACACCAAGCAAATCATCACACCATCTCTCCCTGTTGATCATGATATTTATTTCTGTCAAGTATTTTTACAAGTTAAAATTCAGTCTGTTTAATCATACAGCATTGCCTGTTATAAAACATTACGTGTCTTTAGTCTATTTGATCACAAGCAAGCTAAGACTGGCTCTTGGAACTCTGAGAAATTGCAATCAACCATTTCTCAACACCTGATGAGAAAGGAGCATGTGAAATGCATTTTAAAATGTGTGGGGTTTTATCATTATTGAGAAAGTACAGTCTCAGTCCAGACTTTAGAGTTTTATATTGGTTAAAAATGTAGTGATGTTCTGCATATGTGAAAAAGAAAATAAAGCAGGGATCACACTATATAGACAAAAGAATTGACAATCATCTTTTCTGCCTATATTTATACATTACTAAGATGATGAAAAGGAAAACTTCCCTGCAGTGATTCTAATTCAGCTGCTGTTCTAAGAGTGGATTTTTTTGAATTAATATTTTAGTTTAGTGTGGGTGGGGGGGAGGGAGAGAAATACTTCCAGCTCACTGGGTTCTTTTACCCTAGTTACACAGATGATTTAAATAAAGGACAGATTTTTTTCTCTATTCAATTACAATTCAAGGTTTGAAGTTCTTATAACTGTCAAGAAGAGCCTCAATTCAAACATCCTTGAACTTCAGGAAAGATCAGATTTGGACCGATATTTACTGTTCAGGCCTGTAAGTCCTGTAAAGTAACTATCCAATGGGGGCACCCAATGTAAAAGAGTAGGTGGGGAAGAGAAATACCCAAGTGAGTAAGAGTGTATTTACAAGCTTGAATAGAGAACCCAGAGGGCAAAACAGAATATAATGGGAAGATAAAACCAGCTATGAAAGGGAAAAGGGGGACAGAGAAAAGAGAAAACTGACAAAGGTTGCTCTTCAGCCTGTAGTAAGAATTTTCAACAACCGAAAATACTGACAGGGAAAGAGATCTAATAAAAAAAAAAACTGATGTAGAAAGAGATTAAAGACCAAGAGGAAGACTAAGCCATAAGGGCAGATAGACTAAAAAAGCAGAATGAGAGACGGCGATCTAGAAAAAAGGAATACCTGATAGGCGGAGTGTTTTGATGTGACATTTTATACATGGATGTTATGTTCCTTTTCAAACTGTGCTGCCACTTTACCAATTTGGAGGCTATTGGTGCCAAATATTTTTGATGGAACCTGACCCAAATCACTGCTATTACTGTTGGGCATGTCACTACTTTAGTTAAATAGTGCTAGTGTTTATTTTCAGACAGTAATGTCTCTGTGTTTCGGTCTCTATCCATTCCTGCAGCAAAGTGTACAATAATACAAATGAATATTAGCATGTATGTATTTTAACTCTACTGAAGTAACAATATAACAATGAAAGATTAAAAGGCAATACATTTATCTTGAATTGATCTATGTAAAATGCAGGCTGCTTACAGTGGTGAGTATTGGAAGGTATCTAAGTAAGTGACTTGACATCTGTGTCTAATACAAATTCCCATTTATTTAAGGTAATAAAGACCTTGAACAGGGACTGGACTGGTAATGGGTCATAGAGCTTTTCATTTATACACTTCTGGTTCAAATCCAGATCAGGATAGCAGTTACTGGAAGTTATTACCACCTGATGGCTGTTTAGTGGACTATGAAATCAATGGGTGCTTTCAGTCCAGATATCAGTGGATAAGTTTCCACCCACAAATGTCACTTCCACAGCTGGAACTAAATTTAGATTTATATATTTATTGCAGTCTCAGAAGAGAGTCCAAGAACTGAAAGATCATGGAGAACAAATTAACCCTCTTCCATTAGAGATGGTCAATCAAGTTCAGGTTTGCGGGAGATATTGAGAAGGAACTATCCTTTTCTCATTGCTATTCCTCTTTTAGAGATATATGGAGGAGTTCAATTCCCTGGCCTATTCATCTGAAATATTTCATGTACATTATACTCACATTTTAAATAGAATTTTACACTGCATATTTTTGTGTAAATAATTTTTAAATGAATAATCTCAGCATTGATCATTGAATCTACTAATTGGTATTTATCTTTCTCCTTTCTTACTCATCATAGGGATCTCTTCCAGGATGATTATTGAAACATTAACTTCTCTACCACAACCTGTGTATATGATCAAACTATCAGCCCAACAATCTAACCATCCCTTTAAAAAAAGTCTGGAAAGACCTTGAAACACATAAAAACATGTCCCGTTAAAACTGCAATAACATCAGATCTTTTTGGAAGGACTACTAGACCACAGTGGCTTCTGAAAAATCAGAGCATGAAGACAAGTTTAGAGTTATTGTCATTCTTTTAGAGGTCCTGAGCATTTACAAGACATTTCACAGGCTGCTTGCTCAAATTCGCACCTCAAAATGGGAAGTGTAAGAACCTTGTCCACTTCTTCCCAGATTTTTTTCAAGTGACACTGCGGCTAGCATGGCATGCTTTGGGTTTTGCCATGTCAGCTGATTTGGGTTTTGGGGTAGAACTTTTTCATCCTTACAAATCAGCAAGCTCAGTGACAGGAGTTCTATGTTCTAAGGGCCAGTGTTTACCTGAGCCCTGAGCACATGAGATAGGGGTAAGCCAGGATATGTTGGAAGCACCTGAACTATGTGTGCAGGAAAAAAGCTTTAACACTCAGTACAAACTAATGGTGACATCTGTTACTTTACTTGAAGAGGAGGAATTTCAGTCTGGATCAAAGCTGATTTCAGTGCTAATTGCCAGGCTGTTTATATAATGCTACAGTGTGAAGGAAAGAGACAGACTAGATAGATGGATAAAGGAAAGGGAACGGTTTCAGTTAACAGGTTAATGTAAGCCAAAAATTAGTTTTGAGTCGTCTTTGTTTATCAGCTTCCAGTGCCCACACCACAACTGCTGGTTATTAAAATGAAAACACTTTTTAAAAAAATCTTATTTATTTCTTTACTTTATTTTCACTCTCAATGCTCGAAGAAATTCAAAAACTAAAACTTTTTGCAGTCATTTTGGTTTTAACTTCACTTCCAGGTTCCTATGGATTAGTACAATGTTTCAATGAATGTATTTTAAATCAATGCTTCCATTGTAACATGTAAGTATTTGTTTTTCTTCAATGGAAACTTGTCGGTACTATTTTGTCACAGCTACTTTAACAAAATCTAGATTCTGGATCATATTTCATCTGACAACGTTCCTTTAACAAACTCCTCTCCTAACAAATGCAGAATGAATGCAATCATGAAAATTACCAGGCTTTCAGAACGTATTATATTAAAATTATCTTGCTACCTGCATTTTCTCCCAATATATCTATTGGTGTCATTAAACATCTGGGTAGTCCCACAGATCCAATGGAAGAATTTAACATGGGAGTCAAAGTCTGCAGCTTACATGAGAGATTGATTCATTCTTTCTGTTCACAGGTACCTGGAAAAGCTTATTAGTCTTGAAATTATTTGTGATGACCAAGTGGGAGGCTGAGAGATACTACACCATAGTCTTATCACAATCTTACTTTCCTACCTCCCAAACACTTCCAATATTACATGAATTGTCATTTAATATCTTAGGGCATGTCTACACAAAAGGAGAAAAGTCAAATTAAGCTACACAACTTCACCTACCTCAATTATGTAGCTGAAGTCGAAATAGACTAATTCAGCTTTTGGTGCTGTCTACCCAGCTGGAAGTTGAAGGAAGAGCACTCTTCCTCCGACTTCCCCTACTCCTTGTAAAATGAGGGTTACAGGAGTCAGAGTAAGAAGTACTCCAGCTTGCCATTATTTCAAAATAATGGCTTGCTGTGTAGATGCGCTATTATTTCGGAATCACGTTAGTAATTCCGAAATAACGCTGCTGGGTAGACACAGCCCAACTTATGAACGAATGGTATTCAAAATTAGGGCTCTAAACCAATGGTGGGCAAGCTGCAGCTTGTGGGCCAAATGCAGCGCATCCAGGTTCTGTGTGTGGCCCACAAGACATTTTGTTCACCCATGCCCTTGTGCAGAGTTGCCAGATTCTGCTGATTTCTGTCCATATATTTTTCCTACCAATATTGCTAGAGTGACATGCATATAAAACAAAACATTGACTGACTGTGAGAGCTGTGCACTCCTCTTGCATCCAATCAAAACACTGCTATGATTTAGTTGGCACACCCCACAAATTGTAGATATGCAAATGCAGTTAGCAAAACTATCCCTGTCCCGGGAAACCATCTTGATTACGACAATCTTGCGGGCCACTGAGATGAAAGAGGGCCACCTATGTGGCCCACTCACTAGCCTAGGTTACTCATCGCTTCTCTAAACCATTTCACAGCCAGGGATGTGAAGGACTAGTCGACTATCCAATAAGCAACTGCTTATCAGCTAGTTGACAGGATAGTCAACTAGTTGTTTCCCCCATTACACCTTGCTCCCTCTATCAGATAGAGGCAGTGGGGGGAGGAAGGGGGAGAAGAAGAGGTACTTCAAAGTGAAATGCATCAACTATTTGATTAGTTAATTACCCAATACTTAATATCCTTAACATTTACTACTAGCTGCAGCTGTTTTCCAGATAATGACCACTAAAACCATATTGGAATGAAAACGAGGGGAGGAGCAAAAATGACCAGAGTAAAACATGATTTTAAGATCCCTTTATTTCACAACCTAAAAGAGACACAAGAAAACATAGCAAATAAAACTGGACCCCCCAAGCTTTTCAGAATGATAAAGCATTTGTTCATAGACCAAATAGTTTGTTTGGGAAACTCTTAAACATTTTGCTCTAAAATTCAAGGTGAAACTTAATCTTGGCAGAGTCTATCCTGGTGTCCTTTACACAGTCTTCCTGCCCCATATGTATGCCTTATACCATCAGAATTCTCCATTTACTTCTTATCAGAATCTCTCTAATATGCTACTGTATGTCACCTTAAAATTGAATCAGTCAAAATGTGACTCGGAAGAGTCTGTTGGTGTAACTCACACATCAAAGGGCCAAAAGAAAGAATATAACAAGAAAAATAATTCAGAGGAAAGTATAAGAAAGTGTAATTTAAAAGTGTAGGCTACTATTATTTCATGTACCTCTCCTTTTAGCTCCTCATTGTGTAATTTACATCAGTTTAGCCTCTACTATCCATCAGGGAGTTTAAGTAGTTGTAAGAGAGCAAGAGTTAAAAGAAATATAAACTTGCACCACCTTCAAAATGCTTCTAAATTTGGCCTTAGAATTATAAATGGTCCCTTGGAGGAGTGTGTTGTTACACTAATAATTCAAGACCCTATAGTAAGACTGGTGATCACACCACAGTAATTTTCATTCCCTGTAGATGCTGTCTTAAAGTTTTCCTGTATTTGTCATAATTAAACTCTGTTCCCTGTTCACCAGTTTAAGAATCAACAGCCCACCATGAAAAAACCAATACATAGTAACTTGAAAAGTTAGCCTCTTCTAAGAGCAAAGTCTGATATCAAAAACCTGAACAATACTTGGAACTAAAGATACCTGCAGAAATCAGTGAGTGTAAAAGAATATTTGCAGATTATACAGTGATTTTAAGCATGTAACTGCAGTAAATATACCTGTGCGCACACGTTATTTATCATCATCACATGCTGAGGTGTTTTTTTTTTTAAATGGTGACAGATTAATAGAGATTAACAGTTCTCCTTTAAAATCAGAGAGAACACAAAAGGACAGAGATCCAAATATGAAAGAGAAATATGAGATTATGGAGAAATAAAAGCTAATATTGTTCAGGTAAAATATTTTAAAAACATAAACATGGAGTGGGAAGGTGATATATGAAAAGCTGCAATGCTATGAGAAGGGCACAATAACAGGTAGCAATATTAACAAATACATGATACCATAAGTCAGCAAAAAAATGACAATGTGATGATTCAGGCCTCTTCATTCAGAAGCATCATATCTCAAGTGATAGTTTCCCTCCCTCTCTCTCGGCCACTGATAAAACAGCACTTACAATACATAGTACAACACTGATTAATCAATACCTGCTTAAAAAAAGGTTCAGGTACTTAGTGTGTGTCTCCAGCTAGTGCCTCTTTTGTTCAGCATGGTGTCGGAGCCCCAAACCCAGAGACATCTTCTTTAGCAGCGTCTCTGGAAATCTGCTAGCAAATGTCTTTTGACCACATTTGGGGTCGCTAAAGCTTATCCAGCCAATTATTTTCAGTGCTAGCTGGTAAGGGAGCTATAGAAGTTTCAACTACAGACTGGTGACCCCCCATGGTAGGGTATGGTAGAGCAGCCCGTTTCACTCTGGCACCCCCTTTTGGCAGCTGTTGAGGCCATTCAAGGTGTATCCCTTTTGTGTTTCAGCCCTCTGCTTGGGACAAGAGAGCCTCACTTCTGGAGTAACAAGGTGCCCAAACAATAACCTCAAGTCTTAGGATTTATCTATACGGTGATGTAAGCCAAGGGTTAGAATAATTTAAATTAGCATTTCTTAGCCTAGGGATTGAGCATCTACCATTATTATTTATAGATCCAGGTTAGGAATTGTTGAACTCTGGACCCCAGCCTGGGCCTCTGGAGACAACTCTCCATTATGCAGGACCAAGTTTATGCAGTACCCAGGATCCCCAGGTACTGGCCCCAGCTGTCTCTGTCCCATCCCCCCGTTCCCCACCAAACCCTCCCCCCATGAGTACCCTACCCTAGCACCCACCAGCACCCTACCCCAGCACTCTGTCCCTTTCCCCCACCAGCACAGTTGGGGCCACATTAGTGAGGCTTGGGGTTTTTTGGAGAGGTTGTTTTTTTGCATCTCATTTGTGTGGCCCTGACTGACTTTTCTGTCGGTCAATGACCCCTGACTCAAAACAGGTTCCCCGCCCTTCTCATAAATAAAGACAACGCTGAAACATTTTGTGTTTGACATAATATTTTATTTAAAAATGACGCCTGGCCAACAAGCCCCCAATTGGGGCCAAGCCCCCATCTGGCCGCAGCATCATAACACTCCTGCACACCCTAGACTCCAAACCTGAACTTATTATACACTGGAACTCCCTGTCCTGAGCCTCTCACATCCCCAAACTCCTGCACCCCCACAACACTCCTGCACCATCCACACACTGCAAATCTGTGTCCTGAGCCCATTATACTCCCAGCCTCCCTGCCCTGAGCCCCTCATGCACCCTAGCCCAAACTCCTGCACCCTCACAGCCACAAGCCTGCAGCTTGCTCAGCACCCCAACCCTCCACCTGACCCCAACCCTCTCCAGCCTGGAGCCCCCTCCCTGAGCCAGCATCCTCTTCTCTACTTCCTCCTGCACCCAAATTCCCTCCCAGAGCTTGCACCTCTCACCTCTTCCCAGTGCTTTTTTTGTGAGCCACAATAGCAGTGGAGACAGCGTGAAGAGCCGGGGCAAAGTTGTTAAAAAAATAAAAGCAGCTGTGGGACAGTGTACCAGCACCTATTTTCCCCCAGCGCAGGTTTTTTTCACTCAACAACTTTGCCCCGGCTCTTCACGCTGTCTCCACTGCTATTGTGGCTCTTCATCTGGAACAGGTTGGCCACCCCTGATCTAGATCATCCCTGAGAGATGTCTATTCAACCTGCTCTTAAATATCTTAAATATCTCCAGTGATGGTGACTCCACAATCTCCCTAGGCAATTTATTCCAGTATTTAACCACCCTGATAGGATTTTTTTCTTAATGTCTATCCTAAACCTCCCTGGCTGCAATTTAAGGGAGACACCATAATGCCTACAACTTAGGGTGTTGAATTAAGATTACGCTGAGAACCTTAAGACCAGCATTTCCTAACTTTCGAGTACATTACTTTGCAACTTCAACTTTCCTAATAGTTTTTAGTATGTAATATATATCTATAATATTAAGTTTTGAGTTAACTACACTCTGGGCCAGATTCAGACTTTATCTACATAGATACAAATCGGGTTACTCATGTAAATGAGTTCAGACAGTGGCACGCAAACACCACAATTGTAGGGCCCTTTCCCTCAAAACACACCCATGCTTAACTAGAAGGGACCATTTGCATGCTTCAAGTTAAATGCTCCTTTTTTTTAAGTGTCAAGAAAATGCATCAAGATCAAGGCCACACCCAATGAGAAATGGGCATGACTCAGTTTCTCACATTCAACTAAATCCAGACTATAAAATTCTGTGCAGGTTCTCAAAAGCACAGCACCAAATTTGCATGCAAGGAAATGTTGTGGTTGATTTAATTGGGATGGTTGATTTAATTGGGATTGGTCCTGCCTTGGGCGGGGGCTGGACTTGATGGCCTTCTAAGGTCTCTTCCAGCTCTATGATTCTATGAAATGTGGGTCTAAGTTGCATTAAGCCGTATTTTTGCCTTTCTGATTTGGGATGCTCTGAAGACTAGAGAGGCTCCCCAAATAACAGACAACCTGAGGGGCCCATCCAGGTTACATGAGCTTCCTTGGCTGCACTACAAACCTCAAGGCTGTCTGGAATCTGTTTTGGACACTCCTCCCACCTCCAATGATTCCACCTATTTCAGGACTTGTACACAGATCCTCAGAAGTAGCCTTAAGTTGTTTAAGTCATCTCACTAGGTCATCATTCCCTGGCTGAAACTGGGGGTTTTAGGACCCCCACTGGCCTAGGCACTCAGGGGCTGATTCAGAGATGAAGATCTCACCCTAAATAAGAATTTAGATCCAAATTTTCCTGCTTGAACCAATCTCTTAATATATTTAGACCATAAAACCTGCATATATGTCAAAGAAGCACTGGAAGAATAAAAGGTGATAGAAGTAATTAAAGCAAATGTTTCTGGGTCCAACACACCTAAATTATTTAGGATTCCTTTTGCTTTATTTTAAAAAGATGATGTGAAAATAACCGTGTCCCTATTTATCATCTTTGTTCCTATTATTTCAATTTATAGCTAATTTATATTTTTTGGTTTTGGGATGTGTAGCCTCAGAGGAAAAAGACATTTTTAACCCAGAGAGAGGTTCTGAAGTTAAGATTATGTCCTGTAGGACACAACAATCTCAGCCCCCTCCTCTTTGCTGGGGAGATGGCAGATCAGCTTTTCATGTTCCAACTCACACATATGGGTATTAATTCCAAAAAGGTTTTGTTTCCAAGAACCTAGTCTGTGCCAATTTACTTAAAAGCTAAATCCAGGGTTTGGAGAGGAGCCACATATTTTTCAGATCAAACCAATACAAATCAAAAAGTGGCAATGCTCTATGAGGTTAATGTCATGTTATGCTACAGTAAACAATTTTTATCACTGTTTAAAAAAAGAGACAAGGTAAATATACACAGACAAAAATCACACGTCTCAAACTTTAATTTTCAAGTACTGAGTGTTGGCTTTTGGTTATTGAGTGCATATATTCGAGTAGGATCAACAACAACCAATGCAGTTGACGCAGCAAAAGCCCCTTGATTTTCATCTCCTCTTTTCAGTCAATTGTAACTCAGAATTTTTACTTCCAATGTCTCTGATGGACCATGGGTGGTTTTTTTTTTTGTTTTTTTTAAGGTTCAGCAAAAACAGTGGAACCATTTTGGAATATGGAGAGAATGAAATAAATTAGCTTGAGGTGGAGGCAGGGAGAGACAAGTTGAGAGAGCCAGTGCCAAAGTTTCTCACTGAGAAGTTATGACATTGAGTTACAGTATATATTTCATGGAGCTGGAAGCCTTTTTTAAAACTACATCTTGCATGTGCATTCTGCAATTATTATAATTTTTAGTACAGTTGGCATCAGAGTCTCTTTAGCCAGTGAGGCTAGCCACTGGACCTTCCCCTTGTGTGCAAGGCCCTGCCCCTACCCATCATGCCACCCCTCCACAGGACCCCAAAGCACCTCCACTGTAGCCTCAAACCTAAAATTTTGGCCCCCAGTGTTCCAAGTGGACAGGTAGGACGGCCAGCCCCGGGACTCTGGGCAGCAGCATCAACCACACTGACTCCTTACAGCAGGTAGGCCAGTCAGCCCAGACCAGCCAAGAAAGAGCACAGGGAGCCACAGGAGAGGGCCTGGCCTGGTGGCAGAGCCTGGGTGGTGCCACATGAGGCTGTCTGGGAAGGTGCAGCTTCTCCCTCCCTACAATACCCCCGCCCATGCTTGAGCTCATCAGCCCATTTTTCCACAGATAAACCAAAAACAAATCCTTTCCATCTAGAACGCAGACTCTAAATACTGGTGAGAGTCAATATGCAAATGAGTCAACGCATAGATAATCTGTACAGATTAGTTCCTGGCATTTGTAGAAAAAAGTCACTAGATCTCATCACTACCACAAATCATGGGAATTTACTAGTTCTCAGACATATGCCTTCTGACGCACAAAATAGCATTGAGTTTCTTTTCCACCATACCACAGTGCCATTTCAATTTGCTATTTATTGTATCTCCTGGGTGCTTTAAAAAAAAAAAAAGCAACCTGCTTTCAGTGAAACTAAAAATTAGACCTTCGTCGGAATAGTAGCAATTTTGAAAAACCCTTTGCAGAGCTATGAAGATTTAACCAAGGGAGACACATAAGTGGCATTTACATTTCACTGTCTGCCATAACATCTTATGAACCAGGGGTGGGGAATCTTTTTTGGGTCGGGGGCCGCTGATCCTCAGAAAAATCCCTCCCCCCAACTGAAAAGGAGCAAGGCACTCCCCACATTCCTCTCGCACACTAGAGCCTAGGGAGGCCCAGCCTAGTAGATGATGTGAGGTCCAGCCCTGCAGTGGGGCAGTGGGGGGCTGGAGTGCTTGCATGGGCTCCCCAATCCTGGGAGGGGCCCTGAGCCTCAGGGACCAGATCCAGGCAAGCTGGGGGTCGCATTTGGCCCCCGGGTCGGAGGTTCCCCACCCCTGTATAAACCTACACTTTACATGCACACAATGAACTTGATTGCTGAGAAAATGGCTTTAGATCTCCACTGATGCTTCACCTCCACCACGTTTCCCTCACCGGCCCCCCCCCCCCAAAACAGACACTAGAATTCAGTGTTCAGTGAGTGGACTGTGAGGAACTGTGTCTAGAAGAGCAGGATGTAGATTTAACTGTAAGGTCAAGAGTACAGTATGCCCTTTATCAACAATGAACGTACTTGTTAACTGAATAATTTGATTTGAATGCCAGCTTTCTAACTGTTTGTTTCACAAAGCTCCACTTCCAAGTTAACTTTTAAATAATCTATCCATTAAAAAAACCTACACACAGATGAGGCTCAGACCCAGAGGAAAACACCGCATCTTCTTGTAAAGGAGAAAAGATTCCTACAGATTCACATCAGAATTTTTCAGTGACTGGCCTCTGTACTTGCTCTCTCTCTACCTGAAATGATGACAGACTGTGACGATTTGGAAAACAGAAATGTTTGAGCTTGTTTTGACATAAAATAATAAATATACTTCCCCTGATTGTACATGGTCCCAAGCTCTCTCTTTGCAGAAAAACAAGCTTTCAGGTTTTGCAATGTCACATAAAACCCTGACTAAAATCAGAACAGATTTTAACACTAAGGAAATAATCATAAATATCTCCCTTTTCAATACATTCATAATATACGTGGTGCATTCTCTTGACAGCGAGAAGTCATTACAGTCACTGCGCACAATTAGACCATATTAAAAGACAGTAAAGATTGTATTGCATTTACTTTCAAACAGGAATATGAAAGACATAAATTGGAGTTATAAAACAACTTTGAAAGCTACCCATAAATCAATGAGAAAACACAATAATATATTTTCTTTGTTGTAAGCTATAAACTATGATCATTCCTTACACATGAAAAATCTGAATATAAAAACTGTCATGCTAGGAGAAGTCTTTCCAATTTTTTGTTTCTTTATTTAATTAAACATTTAAACAGCAACATAGTTCTGAAAGATGTGAAGAAATGTTGGCAGCGCATGTTGTCCATGCTATGTTAGTTATTACAAAAAAATGGAAGTAGGAGGTCCTGCTTAGGTCTAACCATAAAGTTCAGCTTCTCTCACTAAACACACTTCTTGACCTTCTTTTGGCTAAATCAAGTTTTGGTATAAATAATGTGAAAACTCTGGCAACAAGATGCTGCTACTCAGCTGAGGTTCCTTGGATAAAATAGAGTATACAAAGATCCTTCACTGGAAGGCAGTTATAACTTTTATAAACTCTGAATTACAAGACCAATTATGTATCTCTGGGCTTATTAGAAGCACCTTGAAGGCATATTACATCATATGTCAATCAGCTACCACAGTTGCACCGCTCCATTTCACTTACATTGAAAGACGAGTGTTCAGGACCAAAAAGTGTGCCAGCTAGCAAGTGACTCTTCATCTAACAGTTGTATATCCCTTGGCCTCATTCACATACCGGGAACGCTTTCCTTTTTCAGTTCACAGCCTTGCAGCCAGTCCACAGTCAGAACATTTTTAAACAGAACAAACTAAATAATCTTGCCATGAGACTGCTACATGTGTGCAGTGAATGCCATTGTGACAGAGTGGTACCAGGCCTTTAGAGGGACCTTCCCTTCCCTCCCCTAGGGTTGCCAGGTGTCTGGTATTGGCCCGGACGGTCCAGTATTTTCGGCTTCTGTCCGGTAAAAAAAACAGAAAATACCGGACATGTTTTTTATAAAAATCTTTGCCTTGCTTGTGATCCATTCTGTTTTGCCTCTTTTAACATTTATAAAGAAATATTTTATTAAGTATTAACATGAAATATGTGGAACCAAGCCATTATTTCATTCAGTTCGGGGGGGGGGGAGAGGAGAGGGGAAAGCCATTGTGAAACACAATATGCTTGAGGAACTGGGAACCAGTATTTTCTGTTTTTCTTGGATGGAAGGCTGCTTGGGACATTCTTCCACTGCCACATCTGGTGAAAGTGTGGGGATTTAAAGGCGCCATGACACTTTTTTTTTGGGGGGGGGTGGATTTTTTTTTGCTCAACCAATTTTTTTCCTGACATATTCAGTATTTTTTGTGAAACTATCTGGCAACCCTACCCCCCTCCCCATATCTTGGACCAGAAAAAGAGTAGCAAAGGCAGGTCCTCCAGGCCTGCCTAGAAAGGCTGCAGGGAAGAAACCCAGCCTAACAGGCTCAGTTAAAAGGAGCTCCCAGGCCTGAGTAAGCAAGTAAGTGGCTGGAAGCAGAAGGGTGCTCCACTCCAACCACAGGAGCCTGAGTTCTGGCTGCACTATGCATGGAGAGTGTGGATCTGAGACAGTGATCCTAATGCATTGGGTGACAGGCAAGAGTCTCAATGAGAAGAACCACAGGGAAAACTGTAACAGCTAATAGATGGAGTTGAAGAGAGCAGTGCATGACTAATGTCTGTAGGTCTCTGGGTTGGGACCTGGACGAGGCCTGTGAGCCTCCACCATCCACTGGGGAAGTGGCCTAACCCTCAAGAAGGGGATAAGAGTCTTCACTAAAAGCCCAAGAAAAGGGCTGGAATTAAACAGACCCAGAGTTAGGGCTAAAGATCCTGGAGAGGGCTGGATTTTGTTACCCTGGAGAGAGACTAAACTGAAGAAATCACCAGGCTGGAGAGTTGGAGCAATGAGAACTGGTGAAGAACAGAGTCTCAAGTGAGAAAGCTCTAAAACAGAGCAAGGACAGGCTTAAAGCTAGCCCAAGAAGGGGCTGAGAACTGAGCCCAGTAGACAGGGCTAAAAGACTACAAGGATACAGTGATATGCCCTCTTGCATCTTTGTTACCCCTCAAAGGGTTCATCCAATGTCCACCGTGATTAGCTGCTGAGCCACAACCTACAAGGGGCACGCAGAGAATGAACATTTCAACACCACACTTATCTGACAGAAGGCACACGTGAGAGGTTAGTGTACCCCATTACAGTCACATTTGGCCACAGTTATGGCATGCTCATGCTATGAATTGAAAAATCCCGTGACATTATTAAAATTAGTATTTTTGAATCAACAAAGATTAAAAAATAGTGAATTCATTTTAGACCAATAGGATTTTTTTGCTCGATTCCATTAGCTTGCGTAATATGTGTGTGCGCAAAAAATAAATTTCCTGATAGACCTATTTGGAAGTACTGTACTGCGGCTCCACCACCCCAAATCTGTGTAATTAACCTTTTTATTTGAATTCTGTAAGTGATCTCAAAGTAAATATACACAGATTTCAATCTACTATTTTATAGCCTTACAATACACTGGTCTCCCTCAAATGTTCATCTTTTAAATACAGAAAATTATCATGCCTACATAGTAGTGGAACACTTTGAAATCTCCACAGATAACTTTGATTAAATAAATCCAGAAGCTGATTACTCCCACTGCGGCTAATGCTAGTGTCACTACTAACTACTTATTTCACAGCAGGACTTGCCTTAGAGACCACATTAACATTATTACTCCAGATTGATCTACACTGTTGTTTAGGAATGATCAAAAAGATAATGCTATATATGGCATTTCCCAAAGGACATTGCCTAATGTACTAAATATATCCAGTGAGCAGGGAAATTTATTCTAAATAGCACATCTTTATTAACAATATAAAAATATATTAACAGCCGCACCACATGTCTAGTGCTATACTTAGTTTCAATAAGGAAGTCTTCTTGCTTTCAAGACTTTATATCAAAATGAGTCCCTCAAATGATATCTACATATACAATACAGTCCTGCTCAGTAAAATATTTTTTTTAAAAAATCACATAAAAAAATCTAGAACTTAAAATGCAATATAACATGGTACAAATCAGAATTTACAATAAACGCTAGCCTGTGTGATTTCATTTGCCACAGGATGGCTTGTCTCATGTTAGAAGCCACAAGAATATTTTTTCTGAGTTCCTATTTTTCTTATTAGAATTTAAAAAGATTTGGTCATAAAAAATATTAACAATAATATGGGACCATGTTTAGGTTTCCCACTCCCACAAAGTGCTAAGAGGCAAGTGCCCATAATATCTATAGCATTTTGTTAGTGTGACTTCAGTGGAATTCAGGGGCATTAAATGCCTTATAAAGTCAGGTCCTAATATTTTAAATGTGTTGTAACTGTCCCTCCTCTCCCCTCATGATAAGTTCTACAAGCAAATAACAGGCCTTTTTCCACCTTCAGCTCTGGCTACAAACCAAACTGACATATCAGTCCATTTTCTGCCAGAAAAGCCATCAAAGAATATTAATCAAATGAGTCACAAACCAAGAGTCTGCATATCTTTTAAACAGATAATGTTGCTTAGAGTACGAGTACATCAATACACTATTCAACGTTTTAAGACCAGTTGTGCAATACATAGAGTAAGCTTCTATTTTTAAAGGGATAGACAAACATCTGAAGCTTAGAAGTTAACTATAAGCCAGAGAAAGGCTTTAATGAAACATTCTTTGCACTTTGAAAATCTCTAGGTAAGTGTTTGTAAAATAACACACAATGCTAAATGTGAAGTCATCAGATAACTTAGTTGGAATATTATGGAGTGTGGGTAGCTTTGTGTGAGCTTCTGACACATAGTATAATCACCATCTGGCTTCTAACTTCTACTTTAAGTGAACTGACTGTTAAATTAGCCTGGTTAAGTAGAAAATATAATCTGAGTTCAGATATTCTTAATTTAGGCTGTTCAGATCTATTGTGTGGATCTCTCTAAAGTGTGCTTAGAAAGTTCTTAAGCAACATCTCCAGTATACAAGTATGTTCACCTTAATTTGTGCAACATTCTTACTACATGAGGAGGAAGAGAGATGAGGGCACTTTCCATCACTTTATACGAAATCACTCTGATGCAGTATTTTACATGCATGTTATGTATTTCGTATGATGCTCTCTGACCCTGATGTTCTCAAACAGCCATGTAGTTGCAATTTTCCAATCATACAAAAAAAGAAGATTCTAGTCTACACTACAGATCTCAAGTATCACAAGGGTAGCCTTGTTAGTCTGAACTTGCATAAACAATGAGAAGGCCTTCCTCTTGATTGGTACTCCTTTCCTTTCATATGCCTGTATATTTATACTTGCCTCTGGAATTTCCACTGCATGCATCTGATGAAGTGGGTCTATGCCCACAAAAGCTTATGTTCCAATAAATATGTTAGTCTATATAGTGCCACAGTACTTCTCGTTGTTATTACAGATCCCAGTATCTCTCACTCAGAATAATTATTTGTTACTTCTCATTTTTTAAAGAATAATTGAGCAGACACTGCCTTATTGAGATAAATAAACTTGGCAAAATGTGAAGTAGTAATATAACAGATAATGAAGTAGATTTCAAATGTATCCATTATTTTCTGTATAGTTTATCACACTCTTCTATTTACCAGCCACAAGTTTGATAACAAGCCATGTTCTCTTTCAAATATCAAATTATCTCCAGGAAGTGTGATTTTCCAAGTTGCCTATTCCGTGAAACAATATCCAGCAGAATATTTTCAATGCTAAGTTTTCCAAAACATCAAGTTTTTCCTCTAGACCCAATGTGGCACACAGGTAGAATGTTGTGTCCCTACAGAACCTCATTGGCTTCAACAGGACTACTCTGTATTAAGGAGGTCTGTCTCTTCAGGATCAGGGAAAGGGAGGAAACTGGCAGTCTCTCTCCCTGAGAGACGGGAGAAGGAAGGTGAGATAGGAACCCATAAGGAAAGGGATAGGAACCTGAGAGGAAAGGCCTAAGAGACTGGGAAGGCTGGAGAACGAAAAGCTTGGTAAAATGTAACAGGGGCAAGAGCAGTAAGATCTCAGATGTAAATGCAGACCTTAAATGCTCACTCTACGGCCTGGTCTGGAACCCAGAGTAGAGAGAAGACCTTGGTTCCTCTTCCATCCACTGCAGAGTGGCATTGCTAGGGACAGTGAACAGGAAGATTGCCTGGTGCCAGAACTGCTTGGCAATGCCAGTAGAGAAGGAATTTGAGTGACTTCCCCAAAAAGGAAAACACGGTGTGATCTGACCAGAGGACTGAGTCACAAAGCCACCATACTATGGCTCCGTGAGCAGGAGGCAAGCAGGAAGAGTGGAAGAGAAGAGAAGTAATGTTGAACCAGGCAGACCAATGACCAGAAGTGGGCATCGCCCAGAGGTGAGACGAGCACCATGTAATTGGCCCATAGACTGTGAGATCCTTGGGGCAGCTAATATGTCTAGAACAGTCTTGGGTGCTGTTAAATCAATAAATAATGGTAACATCCGTGTTGAAAAATATGGTCCTGAACACTGAAAAAATGCATTGAGGATTATCACTCAGCCAAGTACTGTGAAGGAGAAAAGACAACAAAAATTATTAAAAACATGTGAATTATTAACTTAGGGCATGTCTACACTAGGAAATTATTTCAAAATAACTAAATTCAACTTAACTCCTGATTTTACAAAATCGAAATAGCGTGTCCCAACTACAGGGAAGCCTTGAAATTAGTCCAAGGGAGGTTCTATTAATGTGGACGCACTTCCTCGACTTAGAGCCCCAGGACACACTGGGGACTAATTAGTTCCAATTACTCTGGGGAGTAGTTATTTTGAAATAGCAGCACCGGACCATCCACACTAATGCTATTTTGAAATTAGCGTTATACCCTGAGGAAAGCAGGAGTACAGATTTTGAAATAAGCGGCCCATTATTTCGAAATAACGGGCTTGGTAGTGTGGATGCTCCGCTTATAAATTCGACCTAAGTGGGGTTATTTTGAAACAACAACCTAGTATAGACCATGGCTTAGAGTAGTTATTATTCAAAAAGCAACAAAAGTCATGATAATACTACAGAGGCAAGTTACAATCCATATAGTAATATCTGCAAAACAAATTGCCAGTGCAAAAAGATAATATCACCACTGTGTAACTGGATGACTGACTTTAGTACTCCTGTTTGGTATATAGTTCCTGACACAAAAGATAGATAGGAAATAGTTTCCAACATCAAACTGTCATACTGTTATTTAAAAACGGATGTAAATTGACTTAACAATATGCAATGGCTCTCTGGGTTCTATCTCCACGAGAACACAGTCCTGAATAGTTAACAGGTCTCAAATGGATGTTTTGCAATTGATGAGTAACAAATTAACCTTTAACAAATAACTTCTATAAGAACAAGGGTAAATGACACTTGGTGAAAACACATTTGAATGAAAATCTAAGAGAACCGAAGAAAATCTAATTTTGCCCTTCTGTGCATATCTTGTATATGCCTGCTTTCTTGCTGATCTGTCTGTCACTGGAGGCATATTTTCCACATGATATGTTGCCATTTGAACAAGTAAAAAAATACAGTTGCAGATCTCTTGTTTTGTGATATTTTATTTCTGGGAATTTTGATATTGCAATAATAGGTGACTAAGTGGAACACTTTTCTGTCTACACTGCTACAGGTCTCATAGTACAGTAATAGAGAGGTAGCTATGTTAGTCTGATCTTGCTAAAACAAAAGGAAAAACTATGTAGCACTTTAAAGACTTACAAGATGGTTTAATAGGTATCATAGCAGGTGTGTGATTTTTAACCATTCCTACAATAAAATGGGTTTGAATTAAATCCCATCCATTGCAAAACTGATAAGGATCAGTCGTGCATCTCTCCTCAGACAAAGCCCTTTTCTTACTGTTTGTTTCTTTGACTTTCATGTTGAATTGTTCTCATTAAAATATATATGACAGAAATTATGCTCCCAGTGGTGAGTAAGCTTTATGCTTCATCCCACCCATGTATTTTAATAGGAAAAATTAAATATCAAAATTAAATGTGAGGAAACAAACCAATTAAGGAAAGATAAAACTACTCCTAAACTTTATCCATTTCCATATCTAACACCAAACCAAATGATTTTTAAAGCTTTCAACGTGTTTTAATCTTTCTGAACCCTCTGCGCTTCCTAGCTCCCCAAGTGCCAGAATTCAGTGGAACTCTGTTATTGTGAGATTTATTAGATTCAAGATATTGAAACAGTCTGAATAAGCATCCAAAATCTGGGATCTAAATCAAACTCAACTATGAAGGTTTTTGGGGTGCATCCTCATTGATGCAACACAGCAGGGAAATAAGGACAGACACTTAGAGGGATTTTAAGCAGCAGGTGACAGCATAAACACAGAGGAAGGGCACGACCACCCATCAGCCATGCACTTCAATACTGGGTATTTGGTTGACTCCAGTGTAGAGATGTCAGGGATCCCACCATATTATCTGTAACTCAAGATAGGCTCTCCTTCACCTAGCCCCTAAAACTCAGCTCACTTTGAATCCTACCACATAAATTCCCATTGTGAGAGGGACAGATGGTATAGAAGGGAGGGTCATAACGTCTATTCCCTGAGCCTAAGGCCCATCAGCAATATCCCAGATCGTTACTCTGGATAAATTTATGTTTTTAACCACACTGGAAATGAGCCCCAAGTTCTGATGAATCAACAGCTCAAAGTACCTCAGCTAGGCACTAAGTGCATTCCTATTTAAGTCATTCTGGCTCACAGGTGCTATATGGAAGGCAAAAAACTTCCCCATCTCTCTGCCAATTGACTCATGGGAGAAAAAATTCCTTCCTGAGCTGTAGTCCCACCTGGCTGCTGGAACGGAGCTGAAAGAGGTCCCACATGGTCTCATGCCCTAGGTTAAATCCTGGGAGTTGGAGAGTGCTGGCCAATGTGCCAGAGATTCCAAGGGGCTGAGAAGCTACCTTATAGTCCCTCAACAAGTGTCTCCCCGCTTTGTTGCTGGGGCTGTCCCTTTCACTGCCGACCCAATCATCAAATTCCCTGACTTGTTGAGAGCTATGGATAGCATTTCGTGAAAACCCAGCATGAGTGCTGGTAAGCAACGTGATTTAAAGTCCTCATATTTCAAAGGGAGAGGGACAGAGAAAAGGCTGGAAGTAAGTTAATGTCTTTGTAGTGGCATTACATAAAGAAAAGTTGACCTAATATATATAGTCTTGCTCTTACTTCTAATTCTGGCACAACTGACGTACGCTGGCTGTTTTGAGGTCTTAACCATACACTTCTGGAGAGGTAACACATGTAACTGACCGCCTTTTAATACAAACCTTGGCAGTATTTTTGGCCAAATACAACCCCACACAACTATATCCCTATGGGTATTGCTCAGCATTTTCCCCGCAGTGGAATTCAAAATTCATGAATTACAGATGGCAAAATCTGGCTGTAAACCATAACAAAGGTTTCTATTTTATAGTTAATCATCTCTGACACTTAATACTAAGTTGGCACATGTGTTGTGCTGCGTTATTGATCTGTTTTTTGTTTGTTTAATTAAGTAATTCCATTTTAGCACAGACGATCACAAATTAAAAACAAGATTTTTTTTTTCATTTTTGTCCAATGTACCCTGGCAGGACCATGGAAACTCTATATCAAGTCAGGAAAACAGTTGACGGCAAAATCAAAGAGAAAATCTGAATGTTTAGATAAAGCACACTCCTCACACTGGACTGTGTGCGTAACTGAGAACCTGAGGTGTCACAAGATTATCCTTATGGTCTTTCTTGAAATTCACATATAATCACATCTCTTAATATACTACTTTAAGATCCCAAACTGATAATATTTCCTACCTTTATACACTTTATAAACTCTTAAATCACATTGGCTTTTATCATAACACACCATTAAGACCCACTTGTTTATTTTTTCAACTTTGGCTCAACTTCTATGCAACAAGGTCAACCAAATAACCTTCTTCCTATTTAAACAGAATGGGAATTTTGACAAACCCACATTCAAAGTGCAAAAACATTCCAGCACTGAAAACTGCATTCCATTCAAAGCTAGAGTGTGACAGATGCCTTCACAGTAATTGCCAATCAGCGTCTATACAGCAGCTGAAAACACAATACATCACTTTGATCTCCTCAGCTCTCAATGTATTCACAATCAAGAAATCTGCATGACGAATATGAAATCTGCCTCATTTCCAAAAATCTGTCTCCATGGAACTTAAATATTATAATATGTTTTTTGTTCCTAGTCTAAGTTATATCAGAGCCTCAGACACCCTATTATATAATATATAAAACAGTAGACTATCCCTTATAAAAAATGTAAGATAATACATGCACTGTATTTTAGAACATACTTATTTTCATTATGTAGTACAGCCAAAATAATAATTTTTAAAAGTCTAAATTGCTGCAGCTAGAAGAAGAGATTATCACCAAACATGCTCAATGAAATCCACTGATAATTTTCTAAACTAATATGTAGTTCAGTTAGACTTAAGGGGAAAGTGGGAGAAAGCATGTGAAAAAGTTTGTCTCTTCTAAAAAAGAAAAGTGTGTGAAGAATTTGTCTTACATTTGGCAGGCAGGTCATAGCCACAAGTAATTTTAGCTTGTCCAGTGGGGCAGCCAGTCAAGTTGCGACATTCAGCAAGTAGGCAGGGCCCAGCAGCTCTGTGTATACAGCCATCCACTACAAAAACAAAACAAATCCATTAAATATTAATTGCTATGGTTATATTCACCTGGATATATGGGCACAAATAGTTATTTACTGCGGATTTAATGTGTACAATGTATGCATGGTCTATACCCACAAGTATATGCATGTGTATATTTATTACACATGCATACATATGTACAATAACATTGTTGCATAATAAAATGTTCTTGGCCAATAGCACTTAATATTTAGTCATCCAGCTGTTAAGTGGGAAAGAAAATGCAGTGGAAAAGGCAAGCATATGTCAAAATATTATTACTGCTATTTATAAAAAGAATAAAAGGAACATCTATCCAAGGCTCGAGGCCACAAATTACAAAAAGCAAAAGTCAATCACACATGGACCATCAAGCTCCCCTCTGCTACACACATCTGATTTCTCTCATATTATATATCCATTCAATCTCACTGGACTACTCAGGGCCCGCATAACATAAAATCCCCAGAAGTAATGTTCATCAATTTGAAAATTACCATTGTTATCTTGTTCTGACACTTTTTTTTACATTTGTGCAATACTCAGAAGTTAATTAAATCATAATTACAGACGACTGCAATAGCAGCCAAGTATGCAAGAAAACTAGTACAGTACATAGATTACATTGCCCCCAAGAGTCAGCAATAAGAATCTCAGCAGTAGCAGAATAGTAAAAACATAGGAACAGCATTTTTGCCATCTCAATATGCAATCAAAGAAACCACACTGTAATTAGTGTACAGAGTATAGGAAAGAACAGTAAGAATAAGGGAAACATGAACTGAACCAAAGCAGTAGTTAACCATGTGACATTAAGCCAGCAGCAGTATCAAAGTTCCATCAAAAGAAAACTGCAGAGCCACCACTGTTAGTGAAATGTTTCCAATATAGGTTCCGATATGATGAAAATGCAAAATAAATACATAAAAGTAGAATAAGCCAAATTATAAAGGCTGGAAATATGCACCTATTTATGCATACAAAGGAAAAAATTATATGTCCTATACAGTAGTTTCATTCAGATTTAACCAGGTAAAAGCTTAAGGCTCTCAGGGATAGCAAGTTGGGTAGCACTCTTCTATGCAATGGTGAAGAGCAAGACAGGGATAGGAATTCCAGAGCTTGCACAAGAGGTATCCTGTTCTCTGTACAGTTCCTGCAGCCTCCCGCATGGTGTTATACATGGACATGGTAGAGTTAATCTGGGAAGGCTAACTATTCCTAACTAACTATTCCTTGTTCAATGCCTTGAAGACAAGATATAAGAGCTTGTGATCCAAATGAAGCCCTGAAGGGATGAGTTCTTCCGCGGAACACTACTAGGATACATTCTGTGTATTCAGAAAGGTTGTGAAGAGTATGGAATCGATTCTCATGGTGCTGAACATCTCCATAAGGTGCTGAATCTCTACAACTCCAGTTAAGTTAGTTCAGTTGGGGACACTTACGGTGCGTCTACACTGCACCGTTTATTTTGAGATAACTAGCATTATTTTGAAATAACAATGCGAACATTTACACAGCCATTCCGGTATTTCAAAATAATTTTGAAATAACAGGTGGCTTATTCCAAAATCTGTAAACCTCATTGTATGAGGAATAACACCTATTCCGAAATAGCTATTTCAAAATAAGGCATGTATAGATGCTCCACTGCTGCTATTTTGAAATAGCCCCTTACCAGGGCCATTCTAAGTTATTCCTCCCCAGTGCTTCCTGGGGCTCTAAATCGAGATAGCACTACAAAGAAGCCTGCCTAATTGTAAGGCTTCCCTGTAGTGTAGATGTGCTATTTCGAAATAAGCTATTTCAGAATAACTATTCCGGAATAGCTTATTTCGAAATAAGCATGCAGTGCAGACATACCCTTAATGTCCTTGCAACACTGAGCCCTTATTGCATTTAAGAAATTCTAGTGCTCTCTTTCTGTGTGTCTAGGCTACAGGGTTTTTTCAAAAAATGGCCTTTTTTTAAAAAACTTACCCTGCATCTAGGCTGCTGCCATGTTCTTTTGAAAGTAAATCAAAAGAACGCAGCGGTTTTTTCGACTGTGGAAAACCTTGTTTTATGAGGAATAACGCCTTTTTTCGAAAGTGCTCTTTCGAAAAAAGGCACTATGTAATGCAAACTGTCCTTTTTCGAAAGAGAGCATCCAGACTGCCTGGGTGCTCTCTTTCGAAAAAGCGGCTTCCTTTGTTAGTGTGCTGAAAGCAATGATAAAATTCTATTAATGATTCCTTTTAATCCATTCTAAACATATTCAGTTTAATTTCCAACACATCATTCTGAAGAGTTTTCTACTAATCAATGAGAGAAAATTCAAGAATTAGGTTTTCAAATGTTACCTTGAAATGTTCCATACTCGTCTCATTTGAAACAATGATTATAAAATGTGTATCAAGAAGGTCACCAGCCATAAGCAAGTTGTGTCCTACTTATCATAACACTGGGTGATTACTGACCCATTGTTCTGCTATGCTGGAAAAACAACACTGGATGCGGTTTAACTAGGCCACAACTTTATTCTTAAACGTTTGGGTGTACCCAGCTGATAAAAGTCTGCAATGAAGGTAATTCCATAATCATTGCAACAGAAATCTGAGGGGGGCTCTGTCAGCCTTCCTCTTACCTACCCTAGTCCTCAGCCAACCCACTGCTGGGGCCTCACCAACTCCCCTCCTCCCCACTCAAATGACGAATGGGAGTCTATAAAGGAGGGGTATTGGTCCCCTGCTGTACTAGTCCCAGGAATGTTGAATGCCCCATTTATACTCCTTTAAAGAATATATCCTTTACCAGTCCATTTCATTGATCACTGTATCCCTTCCTTATAGAGCACCTACACTGGACATTTACAAATGAGCCATGACACCTAGAAGGGCCAATAGCTAGCGTGGGCCCCCGGGCAAGGAACTGGCTCCGAATCCTGGAAGGGGTGGGGTCCTGGGTGGAAGGGGCGGGGCCGGAACGGCCAGTCCTTAACGCCGCCACCCAGAACGCAGAGTGCTCTTCCCTCCAGCCTCAGAGCCACAACTCATCAGCGATTTAAAGGGCCCAGGGCTCCAGCCATCAAAGCTGCCACAGTAGCAGCAGTGGTGGCCCAGGCTCCAGGCCCCTTTGAATCACTGGAACCTGGGACAATTGCCCCCTTCTGTTGGCAGGCAGGTCTGATGACATTATCATCTAAAACTCCTGTTTTACATTTTCCCCAGCTAAGCACACACCCCCACAACCCACTGTGGGGACAAACCTGGTATTTCACCAATTCTGTAGATGGGAGGATGGGTGCTGCTTCACCTAGTCCAGGTAAAAGAAGGCTTTCCATGAACCACCATGGACCTATTGTCTCATCACCTCAGGGGGATGGGCCAGCATTCCTACACTTATCTGGTCTCTAGCTGCAGCAGAAAGTTACCCCCTGACTCCCTAGCCCTTAAAGGGGCACACAGATTTTTTAGCAAGCCAGACAATTGCCCCCCGCTGCTTACTATGCAGTGAAGTCATTGGAATTATAGTCACTTATCATCCAAGGCTCCCTAGACAACGTAAAATGTCATTTGAAAGGCATTAAAAGCCTCCATTCAATTGAGTGAGATGCTAATATAAAGACTTATGTTTATAATCTACGGGGAATGGGGAATCAGTTTAGATGTGTCCAGCATTCACATTAATCCCATTTAAATGAGGGACTCCCACTCTTTCCTAATCCAAGGATAAGTAAAACTTATCTTCAGAGGGGTAGCTGAGTTAGTCTGTAACTGGAAAAACTTAAAAAACAACAAATAGTCTAGCAGCACCTTAAAGACTAACAAAACACGTAGATGGTATCATGAACTTTCATGGGTAATCCACATGTTTTGTTAGTCTTTAAGGTGCTGCTAGACTATTCGTTGTTGTTTTTTTTAAGTAAAACCAACATGCCTTGTGACCTCAAATATTTTTGTAAAAAAAAAAAAATCTTTACAATATTAATAGTTCATCAACTATCACAACAAAATACTATTTTAAATTATTAACCTTTTACAGTGTTTTGCACTTAGGCCCTGCTTCACAAAGGTCTTTGACATCTAAAACCCATATTTAGACATCTGAGTCTTAGGATTAGGTGCTAAATTCCTGCTGAACTGGATAGGCACCTACATTCACTCCAGTCACTTTTACTTTATGTTTCCAAAGTAAAAGTTCCCTAGGAACCTATACTTCGGCCTCTGAGTGTGCACATTGCTACATCTCTCTGAGCATCTGTCTGTACCCTCTAGCCCTACCCCTCTCATTTGATTTACAAATGAGAAGAGAAAGGGGTCAGCTGTCTAATGCATGAGCAAGACCTGATCCAGTTAGGCATGCTCAGAGGTCACCTACCAGATTAGGTCCTGTTCAGAATCCAGCAGGAGAAAATGGAGTATGTGGCTACCAATGTTAGCCCAGTCGTTAGAAATCTTGCCTGGGATGTGAGAAATCTGGATTCAAGTCCCCCTTCTCTGTCAGAGGGAAAGCACAGATTTGAACAAGGATGTTATTTATACCTGTCAGGAGAGTGTTCTAACTACTGAACTATGGAGTATTCTGATGAGTCTCCCTCATTCATGTCTACTGAAGCTGTTCCACTGTGGGTAAATAATGGAAAAGTGGTTGGAGCCAGGGTATTGAATTGCAGGATCTCTCACCTTCCAGCAGAGTGCCCTGACCACTGGATTATAGAATCGTTCTTGTTAGGGCCCTACCTTATAGCCACGCAAAACGTATCATGGACCATGAAATCTGGCCTTTTTTGTACTTTTACGCCATACTGTACCGATTTCATGGGGGAGACTAGCATTTCTCAAATCTGAGGTCCTGACCCAAAAGGGAGTTGCAGAGGGACCACAAGGTTATTTTAGGAGGGTCATGATATTGTTACCGTTACTTCTGCACCGCTGTCAGTGCTCAGCAACTGGAAAGCAGTGGTTATAATGTTGTCCAGGTGACCAACAATGAAGGCAGAGCCCCGCCAGCAGCAGTGCAAGAGGAAGGGTGGCAATGCCATACCCATGTGGCTCTTATTTCTGTACCGCTGCTTTCAGAGCTGGACAGCCTGAGAGTAGCAGATGCTGACTAAGGGCTCAGCTCTACAGGTGGCAGCACAGAATTAAGGGTGGCAATACCATACCAGGCCATCTTCCTTTTGCACAGTTGCTAGTAGCTCTGTCTTCACAGCTGGGCTCCTGGCCAACGGCCACTGCTCTCCAGCTGCCCAGCTCTGAAGGCAGTGCTGCCGCCATCAGTACTGCAACCCCCATATAATAACTTTGTGTCCCTGTGATGGAGCGTCAGGGCTCTGCACTAGGGCTACCCCAGCCCCTCGGTGCAAGGGAGGGGGCGGGGATGTGCCGTGAGAACCTGGCCAGGGAACAGAGGGGAGCACAGCGGCTGTGAGTGCAGGGATGCCGGATTATGGTGTCACGCAGCACGCCCTGCCGAGCGTGAGGGGGCGGGGTGAGAGTGTCCGGGGGGCGTGGCGGCCTCAGAAGGGGAACGGGACATCCGGGACAGGGAGCCCAAAGGCACTCGCGGGGGGGCCCGCAAGAAGAGGGGCCTTGCTGTCCATGTCGCCTGTGACCTGAGGGGGACCTGTGGAGGGTAGGAAGTGACCCAGGGCAGGGCTCCGGAGCGCCCGTGGGTCGGCGTGTTACGGGCGGCTGCCCCGTCGACCACAGGGGAGAGAATGAGATCGTTCTCCTCCTCTTAGGGCCCTGGGTCAGGACCCGGTTGTGAGGGCGGGCCCGGGTCCCCCTACCCTCCAACCCCTTTGCGATTATATGCGGATAAGACGCCGACGGATCGGTCGGCTTGTAAAGAAGGTGACTTGGGGATCGTGGTTGCACCTATTAAAGGTGGTGTCAGCAGGCTGGTGCCGACGTACTGACTCTTATTGAGAAAGGGAAACCCTGGGGCACAGGTGAGAAATGGGGCGTGTAGCACATGCCCCCTTACAGTCCCATACACAACTCCTCTTTCGGTCAGGATCCCTACAATTACAACACCATGAAATTTCAGATTTAAATATCTGAACTCACGAAATTTACCTTATTTAAAATCACATGACTGTAAAATTGACCAAAATGGACCATGAATTTGGTAAGGCCCTTACTTTCACTCAAACTCTAGGTAACCATAATTAGGATATATGGAAACTGCAAATTTTATATAATTTCTAGGTGAACTTTCTTTTCATATATAACATAATAAACAAACATTTGAACAGTTACTACTGCTGCATTAAAAATCATTACGCTGAGTGGAAAATGTGAATAATGCAGATCACCATTTTACAATTAGACGTAGGTATAGCTTTAGTAAAATAAATATTCTGTAAGATTAAGAATAAAGTGTGATAATTCTTATTGCAAAATATATGCAATAACGCCTACTGCCAAAATGAGAACACACTGAATAATATAAAATATCTGGCAAAGACAGTAGTGGCTTGGCAAATTTGAATGTGATACTTTAGTTACAGTTAAAACATGTCTTAGCTATTTTAATTCAAAAATCATGTACGGGGCATGCACACAAGATTTATATGAGATATTTCATTTTCTCTGGGAGTGCGCTGACTGGCGGTGCAAGACAGAGTGAAGTAAGTATTGTTAGCATAACTTAATCAAAATTACAGATAATGGTGACAACCTCCGGAGGGAAAAATGATGGCCAAAGATATACGGTTATTGTATAATAACGGAGGAAGAAATTTACATGATAGCATTGGCGCACTGCCATATTACTTTTTATAAAAAGACAAAAACTCTTCAACATATTGGTTTAAAACACTTCAGCTGTATCATCAGTTTGATCTATAGCTGATCAGCATTTCTGGAACAGACATGTCATTCATTTGGAAAATGTTAACCATTCACCATTGTTTCTTTCCTAGAATCCTTGTATAACACTAATTATAAGCATCCAGATAATTAGGATTAAATCTAATCTAATTTGCATCATATGACAAAGATAAATTATCACAAAGACAGTCACTTTCTTTTAACATTGAACTGAAGCTTCATTAGCACAAGGAAATAAGGAAAACTGTGTTATTCCTAAAGTTATTCTGCCTCTTTCTCTGTTTCACTGGGAAGCTACTGCCTAGAACTTTGTTTAGGTCCCTCCAGTTGGCTTCCTACTACATCTTTAAGGAAACAGTGATACCATCTGCCTTTGTAAAGCACTTGGCGATCTACGGATGAAAATTCTAAAACCTAGGTATTATAATCCCAACCCATAATCCCCAAACTATCACAAGGATGAAGAAAGTCCTGCAGATCAAATTGTCAGCTGTATGGGACAAGAAATCATACAAGAGTCAAAGGAGTACAACCTCTCTCAGAAACATAAGGTGCACATTGGATAAGTATTGTGGTACAAAGACACATTTCCTTACACGTCTTTTTTTGTTTGCTTGTTTCAACAGAAATAATTTGCCAAAATTGCCACAAAATTCTTAAATGTTTCAGTCTAACCAATCCGTTTTTCCAGGTAGGCTTCACAGGACTTGTCCCATCTCTGAGATGGAATAAGTAGTTTGCATAAAGGGTAAACTTTTGGTTATCTGCATGGTTGATATGACCGAAACATGTTTCCTCCTCCTATAGCCGTGAACTAATTTTCACCTGCTTTTGCCCCAAATGCAGAACTTATACCCCAACTGGCATTTCAATCGTTGAATGGAACAGTATCATCAAGTGAGGTCCCCGACATTCAATATCTAAGCAGATGAGCTGTGCTTAATTTATGCCTTACGTAATTGCATGAGAAAACTCAGATCTGGCCCTATACTTTAAATAGTTAATGTTTGTACAAAACTTTGAACATATAAAGCACAATAAAAACCAATTTTTCTAATATTATCCTCTATTTTTCATTTTAATGTGTTAGAAAACTCATCGCAGCCTCTATAATTTAGAAACCACAAGAGATTGTTTTGTTTTGTTTTCTTAACAGTCCTGGAGAAGCAGTTATCTAAGAAAAAACTATTCTCAGTGCTAAAACGATCAATGATATGGAGTGCACAAACAAGGAAATAAACTCTTTAATTTATTATTTACTGAAAATCAGAGCTTCAGAAAAGACACAAAGGCAAAATAGCATTTTGTAACTTAATTTTGTATTCAGGTTTTTAAACTATTAAAAACAATGACGTTTAAAAAACACCAACAGAATGCTGTCATTGATGTCCTTTCATAGCATACAGTAAAGAATGTTACAAAGTTAACCCTTCTTCCATGAATTCTTTTTTATAGTAAGCTGTTTGCTAAAACTCCATCTGCTCTTTGCAATTAAGTGGTTAAAATTATACAGCAAACACTAGACAATTTACTGATGTACAATGTAGGATAAATGTATTTACAGAAAATCTCTTAAAAGCTTCAAATGAAGCAAAACCACAGAAAATGCAGAATTAAAGGTGCCATGGGATACTGTTACAAAAAAAAAAAAATCAGCAGATCTAGCCTTGCAATACAGATGGTAATAAAAATGGTAAGGTAATCAAAACACAAAAGCAAAACAATACAAAACTCAGGGGAAGGACTCAAACTTCTTTTCTGACCTTGTATAGTGAGTGTGGAGAAGTGGGAACTCACTATATAAACAACATAAATAGTGATATTAAATATTGTATTTTAAAAAGCTATACACTCTTCTCCCTCCTTCCCCATACTAACTCCTTCTCATCAAAAGCTTCAGAGGGGTAGCGGAGTTAGTCTATAACTGGAAAAACTTTTAAAAAAAGAACAGTTTAGCAGCACCTTAAAGACTAACAAAACATGTAGATGGTATCATGAGCTTTTGTGGGTACAACCATCTGCATCTGAAGAAGTGATATCTGTACTCATGATATCTTCTACAAGTTTTGTTAGTCTTTAAGGCAGTGGCCACCAACCAGTAGATCTTGGAGCCTCTGACAGGTGAGCCTGACTGGTTTGGCCAAGAGGCTATCAAATACTGGCTCTTTAGTGCCCCTCCCGGCACTACCCTGCTGCTCCTGCCCAGAGCCTCAGAGCTACCCCCTGGGAGCTTCCTGCTTGTTGGGTGGGGTGGAGGAGACAAAAGCAGTTAACGTCACTTTGTCCCCCATCTTCACAAAGTGAGGAGGGCAGGGCCTCAGCGAAGGGGCGGGGCAGGAGCAGGGCCTTGGAGAAGGGGCAGGGCAAGGGTATTTGGGTTTGAGGTAGATATTGACTTATATTCAAAAAGTGATCCTGTGCTTAAAAAGCTTGGAGACCACTGCTTTAAGGTGCTGCTAGACTATTCATTGTTTTTTAAGTTTTTCCTTCTCTTCAGTCTCTTTCCTAGATTTACTCTTGTCTGTACCAGGAAGTGCACAAGATTTAACTAGAAAAGTTATTGTAGGTGTTGTGTCTATCATGCAATACTGTTTTCCCACATGAATGTCAGTACTGAATACTAATGAATATAAATGGTTGCTTTAATGACTGTATCAGATGTAGTCAGAAACAGGCAGGAGGAAGTTGTTTTGGCAACTTTAGAACACACTTGCAATCAGAACTTGTGTTCACTACAGAACTCCTTAGGGGAAAGGGGCCATGTGCAAATTTAAAAAAAAATTAACCCAGTTAGACAAAGTGGCAAAGCATGTCTGGGAAGTTCATCGGTGTCAGTGTGAACAACAGAAGCTGACTACTATATAAAAACTGGCGTTGCCTAACATTGGTTATTTTAATTCCCATAGACTAGCGCAGGATGATTCAGAAGATAAAAAAAAGAGATAAACCACAATTAAAACCAAGAATGTCCAAAACAAATTAGATTTTAACATATTGCTCCATTCAAGCGTTGCATACATGTCTGTGTTCGAGGCCTCACATTTCTCCTCATTCCACTGGCTCCTGGCTAGGCTCTGGACATACCGCAACATAAGGCGTGAGGTGTTTGCAATGATTACCCCAGCACTTTGCAGCTGAGAGGGGACCTTACTTGCCCTTCTATGGCGTCTGCAGGTGGGAGGGAGGAGATGAGTGCACCATGAGAAAATGATGACAGGTACCCAGAAACACCTGCTGCACTGTCTTTGTCTCATCAAGCACTGGGAACCTAACCCAGAACGCAAAGGGGCAGCAGGAACTGCAAGAGAGCTACTCACCGAGAATCTCTGTCAAAGTCAACAGTAGCCACCCTACTGGGAATGCACTACATTGAATTCTTGCGCACAATAGGGACATGCACCTTCGCCTTTACAAAATTGGTTGCTAAAAAAATCAACCTTAATAAATTCAACCTAATCTCACAGTATAGGACAGGACCTAGGATCAAATTCTCCTTCACATAACTCCACTGAACTCCATGATGCTATACAGATGGTAACTAGGATGAGAATTCTGTCTATAATCTTGTATTAAAAGAACCTTTATATGAGACACGTCCCTTTCACTTTACCATGCCTGAAACTTACAGAGCTAACAATACTGACAAGTGGGCACAAAAGATAGCTGTTTATCAATGCTGCAAGGGATTTAACTGAGCCAACTCAGAAATAGGAGAAATAATTAATGAGTGACCATGGCAAGATTCATCACAATACACCAGGCAGAGCAAATCCACAAGTTGGGGAACACTAACAGCACAGGGAGACATCAGGCAGAGAAAAGGGATAGAACCGCATCGGAGGAAAGCCCAGAAACAACAACTGAAGAATAAATGCAGAAAGCTGATTACTCGATTGCCTAAACATTCCATATCTATAGCCACCCTGAGTGGAGTCGAACCTCCAAATGAATTGTCCCGTTAAAGGTATAACTCACCCAAGGGGGATTTAATTAAATTGGATACAAATATTTAAAGTAATAGGATATCCTTAATATGGGGTTTATTTTTGTAAATGACACTTAATATAGAATCTTTATAGTAATTAGAAACAAGAATATATTGTGATATTATACTAATTATACTATTAATTTTTATTCCTCTTTTTAGTCTAAGGCTGTTTGGGACATTATACAATAGTTCACAATGAGCCCAACTCAGCTTTCAATTCAGTTAATGGCAAAATTTCCACTAATCTCAACAGAAGGGCCAATATATTAAACCTATTTTTAACAAATAAAAATGCCACGATAACATATTTGTCTAATCTAATAGCCAGGAAAGCAAATAGAAGGTGAGTGCGTGAGGGAAAGGAAAAAAATGTTAGAAGGGGTAAAACGGGGAGAGCTTGACTGAGATAGATGTCAAGGAGAAACAAGTGTCCCAGCAGATGATGATCTAATGAGGATGGTGGAATGCCTAAAAAGTAAATAGTGTCTGAACAAAGATACTAGTCAAGACATAGCTAGAGGAGGTAGTCTGTAATAAAGACATGGTATGCCATTGAGTACTTTAATGAACTGAAGATTTTTAATCAATGCATCCATTTTACGGCCTCCCAACTAAATTATTACTAAACATTTTGGGCTTACGTAGTACTTTCCATCCAGGGATCTCAAAAAGTTGCAGTGACATAAACCTATTTAATCTTTCAACTATTCTGTTAAATAGTAGCCTCATTTTACAGACTGAGAAAGTGAGTCACAGATACCCCAACAAGGTACTTCACTGAATGGGAGATGGCAGGATTTTCCAGTGTGCGTGTACCTAAATCCATATATACACTCTTAAGTACTCTCTCTTTTTTTTTTTTTTTTAAGAGATGCTGCATCAGAGGAGACAAGCCAACAGGAGCTGTGGGTGGCTAGCACCTCTGAATTTCAGGCCACTATTTAGGTGCCTCACTGTGGATTTTAAGTGTCTATTTGTGTTTGGAAAATTGACTTGCCCAAGGACACAGAGAAAGCTTAATTGGTGCTGGGATTAGAACCCAGGATCCTCTGAATAGGGATGTTAGGAATCCGATAACAGTGTAGCTGACACAAATTTGTCAATTCCACAATTAACCACTGTGGTTCTGCATTTAAAGTATTTTGGGAGCCGGTGGGCAGGGACGCTGGCTCAGTCCTGGCTTGCACCGGATCCCAGTAGCTACCCCCGCTGTGGCTCTGTAGAGTACTTTGAGAGTACTTTGCAGAGCTGCAGTGGGGATAGCTGCCGGGACCTGGCATGAGCCAGGAGTGAGCCAGCTGCTCTCAAAATACTTGAAATGCAGAGCCACAGCAGGGGTAGCTGCTGGGACCCGGCACAAGCCAGGACTAAGCCAGTGTGCCTACCCACCGGCTCTCAAAATACAGGTTGGCCCTCTCTGAGCTGGTACCCTTGGGACGTGGTCGGTCCTGAAACAGGGAATGTAAGTTACACTGACCTATGTGTCAGTGTGACCAATGCTATGGTGGCGAGAAATCTTCTCCCAATGAGACAGTACCACCACTTGCAGGGGCAGAGTAATTAAGTCAATGGGAGAGCTCTCTCCCATCAGCTTAGAGCAGGGATGTGTGATAATTTTCACAGGGGGCCACTTAACGAATTTTGGTATGAGGTCAGGAGCTGGCTCCACCCATCCCCTGGAAGGAGCAGGGCCTGGGGTGGAAGAGGCTGATTTGAGGACTCCCCTCCCCCCCAGAGTTGTCTGGGGCCAGAGGCTTTGAATTAAAAACATAGCAAAGGCTCCCAGCTCTGCCGCTGCTGTGTTGCCTGGCTCCCTCCTGGGATCATTGCAGCTATTTAAAGGGCTCACCGCTCCAACCCTTGCCAGGGTAGCGCTGCAACTGGGAGACTTTTAAATAGCCACCACAACCCCAAGAGGCAATGGGCAACATGGTAGCAGCATGGACAGGAGCTGAGAGCCCTTTAAATAGCAGCAATTTAAAGGGCTTGCGACCCCAATCCCTTCTGGAGTAGCATCACGACTGGGAGCCATGAGCCATTTAAATAGGATCCTGCTGCCAGAGCCACCACCTCGAAATTCAGTTGCACTGGCAGCAGGATATAAATAGAAAGTGGCCAGATGCAGTCCATGGGCCGAATCAAAGTGTCAAGCGGGCCAGATTCGGCACCCAGGCTGCATCTTGCCCAGCCTTGACTCGGAGCATCTTCATTAGCATCGCTACAGCAGTGCAGTATACTGTAGTGCAGCCATAGCTGAAGCGGGCTATTCTACCTTTCGTGCAGGTCACTAATTAGTATCACTATGGGCACACTAAGGGAAAGAGATCCTTCTCCTTTCCCATTTTGACTGGCGAGCTTTTGTTATATCAGTAAAATGTTTTGCCATAGCAAGGATCTGGGGAAATCTAGGATACATGCAAAAAATGGATAAGCTGTCCTGCAATGCTGGTGATCAATATGCTAACATCTCTGAACGAAAAACAGTGTTCCACACATAAAGCATTTGTTTCATCTGCCCCTTAGGGTGCCATGTTTTTCAGTCCCAATGCTACACGTCCAATATGTAGAGAGAGTTATAATGTCAACCGAATTCACACTTTCATCAGCCCAGTCAAACAGCATAAGGGCTCAGTGAAACATGGGTCTTGCAAACGGGTATGAATGTCACACTTTTGGCAGTAAAAAACAACTAGGAAACACTCCAGTTGAATCTTTCAATTTTCTTCCCCATCCAAGAACCTGACATTAAGACATGTGTGCAAGAACCACATTCTTCCCTTATCTGTCCAGACACCTGACATTTCATTTTCTCTTACAAATGAGAGTATGGGGCAGTCAAGAGCTTAAAACTACGACATCCATCACAACAGGAAAAAGAAGACATAAGGACCAAAAGTCTCAACTTTGTTTCACAGTTGAAATGCTGTCTTATGTTGTTGTTGTTGGGGTTTTTTCCTGGAGACTGTTTCCTGTCAGAACTCTCAGCATAATACAGGGACTTCTGTTCTGAAAAAACTAGTAGGTCTAAAAGAAATATCACATCATATGACCCTTAATCAAAGACAATGGATTCCCCCTTACTCCACCATGCCAAAATTTAACTTTGGAATGAATCATAAATGAGTACAGTTGAACCTCTTTTGTCTGGGACAGTCTGATCTGGCAACATCCCTGGTTTGGCATGGTCAGGACTGTAACCCAGGTGCCCCAAGGTTGAAGCACTCACAGGGGAAAACTGGCCCAGCAGGACCAGGGATGTTCCTGGACAAGAGAGCCAGGCTAGCAGCTAGGAGTGGAGCTCCATAGCAGGGGCCGGCAGCTGGGGTAGGAGTTCAGTGGTCAGGGCTGCAGCTGTGGGTGGAAGCCTGGCAGATGCGGCTAGGAGACAGTATCTGAAAACAGAGTTTGGGAGCCGGGGGCTAGGAGCCAGCAGCAGAGCTCAAAGCCCAGGGCTGGTGACTAGGGGCCAGGAGTTGGTAGCCTGGAGTGAGGCTGTGGGGCTGGAGGCCAGCGACCGGGAGCAGAGCCCACTGGCTGGGAGTAGAGTTTGGCAGCAGAGGGGCTGGCATGGACCTCCATGGTCTGGCAAACTTCCTGATTCAGAACTGGTCAGGTCCCAAGGGTGCTGGATCAGGGAAGTCCAAGCTGTGTCTAAGTAGCCATTTTCCTGTAAAAAGGCAGGAAGTTTGATGAACCGTGATGGATAGAATACCTGACCTATCCGTTTTAATGAGAAAAAGTATTAGTGACGTTTCCAAATGCAATTTAAAAAAAAAGTGTGGCAGTAAACAGTTTCATTTCAAATGACATTTTTTAGGCAAAACAGTATCTGGGATTTGCACATTAAAATGGAAATACTGCATTCTTCATCCCCTCGTGGTTATCCTTCCTGCCCATGCCATTTAGATGCCAATAGTACATTCCATTTCAACGCTGCCTTTCCTTTGTAAAGAACTTCACAGGAGCTCTGTCAGAAGGAGCACATCTATTTATAATCATGTACAAATTCTAGACCCTATTCATCTTTTGGCAAAAATACAATATTCAATCAAAACCTAATTTGCTGTCACATCCCATATATATATATACCTACACACACACACACACACACACACACACACACAGTGACCTCTATTATTATTATTAATAATAATAATTTATATAAGTATTATTATTATTATTATTATTATTATTATTATTAGAGGTCACTTCCTGTTTCCTGGGGCATAAATCATATGGTGGGACGGATGAATGCAATGGTCTCTGCAGCTTATTATCTTCCAAGGATTTCCAAGTCAAGAACTCCCATCAAGTTCATCTACAGACAAGTTAAAAAAATATTCACATTCTAAAATGAAAGATGAAAACTTGCCAACCCCAAAACAGATAGTGTTATAAGACTACATGGAGGAAAGGGGGCGGTAAGCCTGCGGAATATGAACATCTTTGAAAAGTATAGAAGCCTACACATCTCTGTGCTCCATTGTCAGGCAGGTCTTCTCACCATGCAACCATTGTGAATACAAATATATTGCAGTTAATTTCACAAGAGTATTGCTCACCTGCAAGGAGCGACGGGAATGTCAGCAGGGAAACAAAAAGTTGGGGGAGGTTGCTTTGTTTTGTTTTAAATACTTTCCCTATTCAGTGTTTGATAGCATTGTTTTCTTTTAGGTATTTTCGTATTCTCTTTTGAGTAGCCTTTGCACTTGTACTACTGCAGGTGAATAGGTGAGATATTATGGTTGCCATCTCTGTTACTAGAAAAACATTTTGAAAATTTTGGAGTGCATGGGCCAACCATAGAAAATGGATTGCTGGAACCAGAGTAAAGTTTTGCATGTTCATAGAATAGTTATTAAGCAGTAATCAAAGTGATTATACTAATTTATTCACTGAGATTGGCTAATGGTTGTCAACCACAGTTCAAGGATTCACAAACGATAGACTGAGAAATAATTGTACAGTGATTCTGCAAAATGGAGCCCTAACAAGTAGTGTGTCTTCCCTGCAGTCTGACAGGATGTGGCAATTTCATTTCAGGATCACTTGAGTGCACCCAAATACAGTGTCAAAAATTAACTCTTTTCCAACTGAAGTCAAAGGGAAAGAGATTCATTATCTTCACAAAGATGTGGCTGATTTCATGAAGTAAATAATGGCTAATCACACACAAGTCTTTCCAGGTGTAGGGCCCTAAATCTTCAGTACGGATGATGAATGAATATGATGCCACTATCCAAGTCACTAAAGAATGGGGATTTTAATTATAGGGATGCAATATAGGGTGTATGAGGCACCTGAAGAATGTAAAAGCCACTGCAGAAACAGGATTCATTTAGAGAGAGCTTCTGAATTTGAGACAAAGCACTGTGGTAACTCCTCCCTCTAAAGATATTCTAGGGTGTTGGCAGAGGGGAAGCAGATTAGCCACACAGCCAAATACAGGAGATGAGGAAGCATGAAAAGCCATGCTATGAAATCCCAAGAGAAGAGAGGGCGCCCAAATGGACTGGTTTTTTGGGAGAGAGGAATTTGCACAACTCCACCTCCTGTAAAAAAAACTGAAAGAGGATGCAGAGGAAAATAGAATGCAGCTCTTGTAGAGAGGAATGAGTTGTGATTTCAGGATCTTGGATATGTCCCAAATATTTCGAAAAGAATAATCTCTCCCTTGTCTGTCTTAGCCTGTAAGAGAAATAACGTGACTGTTCATAGGTTGAATATTGGCTTTATGTTTGTGAGAGCGGATCTATTGTTGGGGGGAGAAAATTGATGAAATTAGTGGGGAAAGGTAGAGTTGCAGAAAAGATTTATGCATGTAGTTCGCAGTCTCTTTTAGGTTGCCCCAACCTTGGGAAAATTCTGCCCCCTGTTCACGCAAGCCTCCCCCTAAAGGTCAATTATTTCATTGTTCTGAGGGAACACAGCTGTCATGATAGGCCATAGTGATGCAATTTTTTATGTAGCTAGGATCCATCCCATGAAGAGCTATGGATATCAGGAGAGAGACTTGAACTAGACTATAAATTCAGTGAGTAGCCACTGCAGAAAGCAGTAAGATGTGTTCATGATTACATATTTTACTAAGAAGATGGGGGGGGGGTTATGCTTTGTATCAACTGGATCTTTTCAGGGAGAAGGACTTCCTTCCTAGACATGAGTTATTATAATCACCAAGTGTGGAACATCTTGAGTGCATGCATCCATTGGCCAGCTGTCTCTCATGGGATTTCTTATTTAGGCCAATAAATGGACAAACACCAAGGCACGTACAACATTTGTAGGACTATAACAACACCTTATGATGAGAGCCATAGGCTTATAAAAAAGAGAGAGATTAAGCTCCAACATCAAGAGATGTTCTTGCTTGCACTAAGGCTTAAGAGACTACAATGATATTGAGCAGTACTTCAGGGAGGGTATGTCTACACTGCATTCCTCTTTAGAGAGAGGCATGCAAATGCAGCTGAGCGAAATTGCAAATGAAGAGCGGATTTGAATTTCCCATGCTTCATTTGCATAAGTGCATCCGGCTGCTTTTTCGAAATACCCCATTTCGAAAAAAGAAACGCTGTCTAGACGCGGTTATTTCTAAAGAAAACCCTTCTTTCTAAATTACCCTTACTCCTTATTAAATGAGGTTTAAGGGTAATTTTGAAAGAAGGGTTTTCTTTCGAAATAACCACGTCTAGACAGCGTTTTTTTTTCGAAATAGGGTATCGAAAAAGCGGCCGGACACGATTATGCAAATGAAGTGTGGGAAATTCAAATACGTGCTTCATTTGCAATTTTGCTCAGCTGCATTTGCATTCCTCTCTCGAAAGAGGAATGCAGTGTAGACATACCCGGAGCATGGTTGGTTCGCTTATTTCTTGGACTGTTTTCACTTGTTTCTCCTAGGAGCCATTGAAAAAGAACAACTTTGTTCAACTTTCTTCTAAGTTTGTAATAGTGGAAAGAACTCCTGAGTTTAGTGTGAGGTTACAGCTAGACACACTGATGCTATTAATTGGAGAAGGGTTGACTAGCAAGATCAACCTGATTGCACATATTACAACGCATGTAAGATAAAAGAAAGGTAAATAAGACTTTACCATAAAATTATCGATAAACAATGTTCTTATATACACAAAATGTTTTTACAAAATCATGTGATCCAATTAAAGAAAAAGTCTCAGTAAATTGTATCCATCAACTGAGAAATCATCACAAATCAGTATGATAAAAGTATTTGTGGAACCCAGTCAACTGTCAAGGCTGGGTTGAGGGCAGCCAGACCTAGGAGTTTGAGCCTGAATCTATAGTCACGATATGGGAATCAAGGGTTGACTTGGTCAGAATACTGGGAGATAAAAAGCCAGAAACAAACTGGAGATCAGAACAATGAATCAGGAACCAGAAGGAAGCTAGACCAGAGACAGGAGCCAAACTATAAGTCAGGAACCATAAGTCAGATGATTTCAGGAAATTGAGCCAGGGGAACAGGAGGCCCATGACATGCGGTCCAGAGCAGGGTGGAGTCCTTTTTGGTGGAGTTCACCCTGCTATTTAAAAAGGGGCACTCTGCAAACCCTGAGGGACAGAGACTCACATTGGAACACAGATATATGGGTCTCAGGTCATCCAAGTGGATGATTTGAGTGTGGCTATTCTCATGAACCCTGCATGCCTAGATTCAAGACCCGAAGCATGAAGGTGAATGAATTTAAAGAACAATGTAAAAGACCAAGGTTTACACAGAATCATTGTTGGCCAGTAGTCTTGTAGCCATGGAATGTTTTCAAGTACCACACAGAAAAATGACTCTCAAAAGTTAAATACAATTTACACAATAAGCAGTATTTTGTATCAATATGTATTCAAATCACAACCTAAACGAAAAAGCAAAAGGAAAAGCAAATTTTTATTTAGAGAAATCACTAACAAAATATCTCCATTTTCATCACAGACTCTAAGACCACTACAGAAACATTAGATGTTATCGCCACACCCCTATGATATAATAAACAAAGTCAGAGGTAAGAAATGGAAGGGGACCAAGAAATTTGCATGCTCCATTTCCTGCACTATGTTCCCTACATATTGCCTCTGGCAGTGATGTTTCCTTTAAGGGGATATCAGAAGAATCTGATACTACCCTGGGAATGTCTAATGTACATCTATCCATAAAGAGGGAAATGCAAGTTGATCTGAATATTATTCTTGACAAATAAGGAAAAGTGGCCCACTTTTCATTGTGTGTGTGGGAAGGGGAGCAGAGTGGGAGAGGAGCTGCAAGGAAGTGGCAGTAACACGGTGTTCCCTAGGCTCTGTTTTTCAGAAGCTGGGAATAGGTGATAGGGGAGGGATCACTTGATGGTTACTTGTTCTGTTCATTCCCTCTGGGGTACCTGGCATTGGCCACTGTCAGAAGACAGGATACTGGGCTAGATGGACCTTTGGTCTGACCCATTCTGGCCAGTCTTATGTTCTTAATATCAAGGTAATCTTTTATCATGAGGCCTACACATTGTTTTGCTGCATTGTGGTCAACCTTTACCAAAAAAAGGAAAGAAAAGAAAATAGAGTTAAGAATATTAAATGGCAAAAGCAATTCTTGCTACATGTAGATGAAATGAAGAAAAATTATATGGGGAATGTAGCAAAGCTGTGTTCAGTATCTCAGCTTTCCCCAGAAGATACACTCTACAATGGAAATATAAATTCTGTTTAAATAAAAAGTCTTATACACATTTTGTTAACTTAAAAAGAAGTCAAGACTATAACTAATAAAGGCATGACAGATCTGCGGTAGCTATGACTCTGCTTTTATTACATATGTGGTTCCTAAGATGGAAAAAAGCCCACTAATTGGAGTTTAAAATTGCAATCAGTAGCTTGAAAGTGTGAAGCAAGTGATCCCAGTCAGATGGCTTTACTTACCAGTTCAGTAGGCCTGGTAATTTCCTCAAATAACCTCCTTTTTGTCCTTAATACTATTAAAGGACAGAGGAAAATACTGTAGAATTGTTACTCTGTGCAACATTACTTCATGTATTATTTAGTTTAATATTTTCTACTAGTAAACACAAAATTAAATTGTACCATTTTCTTTCAGTGAACACTGTAAGTAATTTTGGTGTTGTAGTCAAACCATAAAGTATAATAGTATATATACAAAAATCCTACTGATTTGCAAGCAAAAATATGTAATTATAGCCCACAGCATTCGACTCTTGGCTGGTGTTTTATTGCATGCTGCTTTGTAAGACGACTTCTCTGCCAAAACAAAAAAGGAAAATACTGAGTTGTTCCTTCTAGTTGTAGTGGAGGTTTCTGTTTTGATTTTATTGACATTTATGAAGTGATCTCCCCGTATAACAAACAAGCCAGAACTGCCAAGAATGAAATATGTAACCTACATTAACTAATGAATAAACAACAAGGCAGATGTTACAACACTCCATGGGTCCGTAATCTACTAACTGAATTTTCTAGTAGTAATTCAGAATGCTGAATTTATCCAAAGCAATTTTTGCTTTCTACAATAAGAACAATATAATACAGGATGTACAGTGTGGAATGAAAATCAGTCCATAAAGTAACAAAAATGGTTCTATGATTATCTCATTAGACTAACAACAGTATTCTCCACAAATACAGTTATTTTACAGCAAATCTAAAGGGGTACAGTAATTCCTAGGAATAAAGCACAGCTCTAAATCAGCCTCCTCTCGGAGCACAATCCTTGACGTCTATCTAGTAGTCATGGCAGCTAGTGGGAAAGTATATTATTACCCTTCCTAAGGTTACCAACACTCAGGCCAAATGGTCTCAAAATGGCCCAGCACGCCTACTGCTGAAAGCAGGAGACATTTAGAAATAGCTGAGCCTGCTTATTTTTATATTATTTCTAGGCAGAGGCAAGCTTGCAGATAAGGGACCATGTAATATTATAAAATGAAAATAAGGTGGGGATGACACTATAGTAGGCTCTGAAGGATACCTGGAATAGCAATATAGAAAATTCATTCTCTCTCTCTCTGATATGTTGCATTTCTCCTCTACATTTTTTTCTTTAAAAAAATATAACAAAGTACAGGCTGGACCTCCCTGGTCCCTGGTACCCTCAGGTCCTGACTGGTCCTGGATGAGTGATTTTGCCAGACCAGGGGAGGTCATTTCTGACTCTCCTGCTGCTGACCTCAACCCTTGCCCTGCCTCCCCTTTCTCTCCCACAGCCCAGCTGAGCCGCGCACCAGCTCCTGGACGCCCACAACATAGCTAAGCAATACACGGCTCATGGACACACACACCAAACCCCCATACAGTCCATCTGGACCATACTTCGGCCCCCCCTTCTTGCACTGGGCTTCCGATTCCTCTACCCCCTGTCTCAACAGTGTGCCAGGACTCTCTGAACCTGAAAGATACATGGTTCTGCTGGACCATGGATGTTGCCGGACAAGAGAGTTCCAGTTTATAGAGGTGCAACCTGTAGAATGACTTTAATAGGTTTTCAGTCAGTACTCCTAGGGTATTAAGTTTTAAGTAATGTTTATACTTGCACCCTTTAACAACTTCAAAAATGGAGAAAAAAATAACCGAACTAAAGTTAAAACAAATATATGATTAATGACAAAATTTTGCTTCTAAATTTGAACAGTAATGTTGATCGAAGTTCAAAGAATCGATCTGAGAAACAGTCCCATCATGCTGACAAAAAACCAAAAAGGGCAGCATAATAAAAGAATCATTCCTCAAGGTTTTACATATAAACAGGCTCTAACAAGTAACTGAGCAACAACAAAACAAAAACACTTGGTCACTGTAGAGTACAAGCATAAGCAAGCTTTGTTTTAGAATGCATAATACATTTTGCTTGCAGTAGTAATACTAAGAATGAAGTGTCTGAAAGAAATGAGATTGAAGGAAAGGAGACTCTATTTTAAAGTTTCAATAAGGCTAGAAACTCTTGCACAATCATTCCCCCTGATGCAGGAAAAAACACAAGTAAATTCAGTACCACAATGCCAGTTATTTCTGAGGGCAACTGTGGTCAGGGATTCCACACTCTCTCACACTGTAAAACTATTGTAATATGAAAGAACTCTATCTCTCAGTAAACAGGTTTTGTGAAATTTAATCTGCATCCAAATTAATGAACTAGAGGTCTGGATATCATGCCATTGTTTTTATCCCAGAGGCATGCTAGTGAAACACTCTCTCAAACACTTGGCCTCGAAGAATGTTATGGTTAATTTAACATAACACACTATCAATATTTCATATATTATCAATGTCATATTGGGGAAAAATGAACTATAGAAAGATGACAATTTTTACTATAATCAACAACCATCTCAGTTTATAAGATTAATGTATTATATTGTATTCTAACTGCTCTGTAGATTAGCTGCCCAGTTGAAACATGTGAGACTTTTCCCTTCAACTTTCCAAAAACTGCCTCAGAAGCTATTCCAACATCTCTTTTCTGGTCCCCTTTTTCGCCCCCCCCCCTTTTTTTTTTATTGACCAGGACAATGCCCCTGGGGTAGAGCACACCTACATTTACATGTTATTCAAAGGCAACGCTTTTAACTAACAAAACAAGGGCCAAACAATGGGTTAGGTATTTGCACAATGAACTTACAGAGTTTAGGCTATTCAGTATTCCCAAGTACTTCCATGGGATGATAGATGGAACTACAAAAACTGTTGCTGAGATACTGAAGTGGATGAAAAGCCTAGCCTGCACCATAGTGAGAGACAAGTAGGCCCTGTTGATGCAAGCAGAACTGCATGGGCAGAACCCCAGGACATACATTGTGATGTGTAATACAAATTGTGTACAGTGAGGATGAGAAATTGTACTGCCGAGGGAGGGAGGAGAGAGAAACAAACAAAAATATTAAAGATATAAAATGATGATACTACCCAATTGTTCAACTATACTGAAAGGAGGACAGAAGACCCTGAATATGGTTTAATCAGGCTGCAACTTTATTATTACATGTCTGGAACTGCTCAGCAGATAAAAGAGTACAGTGCAGCTAACTTCATGGTCATTTCTGTAGCTACCTAGTACATTCTGCCAGCGCTTCCTTTTTCCATCATGGACTCCAGCCAACCTACTGCTGGAACCTTACCTCCCCCCACTCTGCTCAGTGTTAGCATTATGGTGGGCTATAAAGAAAGGGGTTTGGCTCCCTGCCATGCCAGTTCTAGGAATCCCAAAACCCAGCCCACCCCCAATTCCACTCCATTAACAAAACATTCCAATAAGTCCTTTACTAAGCCATTTATTCGGTCACTGTATCCCTTCCTTATGGAGTACCTGCATTGCACACCCATCCCACACTTCAGTAATGAGTTGCAACATCATAGCCCAACTTTCTTCTCTACTCATCATAACAAAGTCCCTTCCAAAACCCATTGTGGGTAAAGTGTGTTTGGTTGTGGGGGGGGAGACACTAAAAAATTCCATCTTGGCCAATCTGTTGCTGAAGGAAAAATTCCTTTCCAGCCTTCTGAGAATGGAACAGCTAGAGCGATGCCCACAGTGAGTCTCAACCAAATCTCGTATTTTGCCACTTCCAAAGCGGAAAGGGGGAAGAGCTTAGAGGTTGGAGGAGGAGCTTGGAGATGAGCTAGTTTTGCCACACTGACCCACCCTACATTTGCAATATTCCTGTGCCTCACTCTCACGTCCAACCCATCATGTGCTGTATAACCCCAGCCCTCAGCCTGTTTAAAGGTGTGGGGTGATTCTATGCTGTGTATACCTCAGCAATAACCTACCTCAGAGCCAATCTATGTTTCCCACAAACCATAATGAAAGTAATTTAAAAAAAAATCTTGCTACTGCCCTTTTATCAGTGTAAATTCCATATGCAGATTCCTTCTAACTAGAATTCCTGTCTTCCTGATTTACTGAACTATTGCATTATATGATTTTAATTAGTTCACACTTGCATGCATGACTGGTGTTTGAGTGTTATGTCTGCATCATATAAATAAATCCATTTAGCCACTTATACACATTTTAAATAAACACAGTAACAAAGACTATATTTAAAAATAATACTAATGTGTATATAGGTCCAGCTGCAAATAGTTGAATATTGGTCAGTCTCTAGAAAAGTTAAGAGTGACAAGTTTACAGCTCTCCAGAAAAATATGATCTCCAGTTGATTTTTAATAGGATTTTTATTTGTATAGTACAAATAGTCTGTGCCTTCCCCAGATGTTCCAACTCATTATTTTACAAAGCACACATTCTTTTTAAAATATAATTTCTTTGAAGAGTTTATGAACTAGGCGCAATACAAATATTAGTGAAATTTACATCTCGCTCTTAGATAGTGCTTTTCCTCAATAGTTCTCAAAACACTTTACAAAGGATACCCAGTATTTTACAGATGGAAAAACTGAGGCACCAAAGCTATGGCTACACTGCCGTTTTTTTGCGGAAGATGATATGCAAATCGTGCTCTCATTTGCATATCTTCTTCCAATTCTTTTTGCGGAAGAGGTTTTGCCGATAAAAAGCCCCATGTAGATGGGGCCATTTGTCATAAAAAAAACCTTTTCCTCAAGATTCCTTATTCCTCATAAATCAAGGTTTACAGGATCTTGCAGAAAAGGTTTTTTTTCCAACAAATGGCCCTGTCTACATGGGGCTTTTTATTGGCAAAACCTCTTCCGCAAAAAGAAGACATGCAAATGAGAGCACGATTTGCATATCCTCTTCCGCCAAAAAACGGCAGTGTAGCTGTAGCCAGAGAGGTTAAGTGACTTGTTTACAATCCTCCAGTGGGCCAGAGGCAAAGCCTGGAATACACTTGAGGTCTCCGCAGTCCCAGTCTAGTGCTCTTTCCAGTAGACCACACTGCCTTCCATAGTGATAAGTTTTTAAAAAATGGATGCAGTAACATATGAAAAAAAGAAAAAAGTTAGGGTCCTAAAATCAATTATAAACAGTTTGTATATACCTATGTAAAATCCTAAGAAACTAAAAATAATTAAAGAGTGAGCATATTTTAAACTATGAAGAGGAGTGGAAAATAAGCAAGGGATGCATAAATCACATGAACTTTCCTTCCTCCAAAATACTGAAGTTGAAATCAATGGCAAAACTTCTTCAATGGGTCCAAGACTTCATCTTAATAATTTGTTACATGTGTATATACATACTCATAACCTTTGTGCTTGCATTCAGCAGCGGCAAAGGTGTACATTTTTCACTGTATGGTTCAATGATTGTTAATGGGTTAAAAATATTTTTTACCCCTAGACTAGACGATTGGTTCAAATTTAAATCTGGTCAGATAATAACAGAACATTATTTCCATCTATCGGCTGTTTGGTGGCCAGAATAAAATAAACTAGTGATGAAAGCCCAATTAGTATTGGGTAAATATTTGTATTATAAAAATCTCCACAGCAAATAGCTTGACATTTCACATAGGCCCGTCAGGACAGGTTAGAGTAAAAAAAACTGTATGTAACCATGTAGAAACTTTGTTTCTTACTACTAATGTTCTACCTGTTTTGTGGATGAACATAAGGTGAAACAATACAATTAGCAGGAATTCTCTAAATAAATAGTAACCATGTGTGCACATCACAATATAAGACATTTTCTGGTTATCACTTGAATTGTCTGGGAGTGCAGATTGAACCTCCAACCCAGGATCACAACACAGTGACATTATCCACAGCAGAAGACACTACCTGCTTCAGCCATTGTTTGCAAGATTTAGTCCTAAACTTGGCCATTCCTTTAAGATTCATGCTGCCTTTTTTCCCCTTTTAGGATTCTGGGTCCAACTAGTCTGCTCAGCCATGGGGCTACGCTAACTTGCACAGCTTGCAGTGATTCCCCAGAGTCATTCAATACCTGAAAATAACTGGAATACAGATTGCTCTAACCACGCCTATTTCTTCTCTCAGAAAACTCCTTTCCCTCTTTGGCTATGTGACCTGCCCCACAAGGCTGCAGAAGGAGCACCACAGGGCCATTCTGCCTGTCCCGCACTGCAAGGGAAGCCCCTTTACACAAGGGATATTTTCCAGGGGCCTATTCCTTTCTCTTTACACCTCTGAAATAGTCAAAAGCAGTGCAGGGAGGAGAAAGAGGAGACAGAATCAGGGCCCAGAGTGATCCACGATATCCATTTATTTCTATAGAACTCCCACACGCAGCCACAGGATCCCATTAAAAATGGTATCACTACTTCAGGCTCTTTAAATACATATCTACCCTAATTTTTAAGGGCAGAATTAATAAATCTACAAAGATTCATTTAGTTGCATATTGCAGCCTAAGTACATGGACGATTTTAGTCTCCAGTGCTGTCAGTCTGACATGTTTCACAAACACTAACTATGCTTTAATAAAACTGAATAGCACACTCAAAGTATAAACACCTCTTATGTGTTAAGAGTGAAAGGGTTATGTTTAGCTCTTACTAAAATACACTTAAAAACAATGCCTGCACAGGAGACAGTTACAAGGGCAGTCAATTAGATATTCATGGCTCTGCTCCCATTTCTGCTACAGTAGGTGTGATAGTTGCATTGCTGTTTCCCCAATTATTTCACTCCATTTAGTTACGCTGGTCTAGAGATCGCTTTACTACACACCCAAACAAAACTGCTCCAAAGACAAGGAGGAGTGGATTTACAAAGTATGTAACAATGCCATATTTTCCCAGAGCTCCCTAAATCGGATGCAATATTGACAATGACGTCTCAAAGTCATGCTGTTTTCCTCAAAATGAGGACCTTGCAAGAATTCCCCCTGGAACAGGAACAACACGTGGACAACAAATGGAAAAAAATATCAACATAAAACTGCAACCTATGCTACTTTTTTTTTTTGAGACAGGAAGGCCTTCAGCCACTGAAAATATGTAGAGTACCAAAAATGCACTGATTAACTTAAAGCAGCAATTACTTTCTATCCAACGTAAGTAAAACCTACAATACTTTGTTTTTCTTAAACACAGTAATACAGGTTGAAACTCTCTTAACCGGGATTCTCTGGTCCGGCAACATCCATGGTCCAGCATGGATGTTGCAAGACCAGAGAGTCCGAGTGGTGGGCCAATGGCAAGGATGCCTCCGGGGCCAACAGGGTAGTGGGCTGCCCACAGTGAGCTGGCAGCAGCGCTTCCCAGCGTATGGCAGTGGGGATGCTCAGCAATGTTGAGAGACCAGGCGCATGGCTGCCCTGTGGGGCTGGGAGCCACAGTAGCTTGGTGGGACAGGGAATCGTGGCACGCAGCTGCCTAGCAGGTCCCAGAGCTCTAGCGCAGCTGCCCAATGCATCCCAGACACATGGCAGTGATGGCTGCCCAGCGGGGTTGGCAGGACAGAGGGGCCAGCCGGAGGTGGGGAGCTGGACTGGAGGACAGCAGCCAGGCCAGGAGGGCTGGTGGCAGGTGTCCAAAATGATCTCCTCGGGTCTGTCAAAATCCCTCACCCAGGACCAGTTAGGTCCCGATGGTGCCAGACCAGGGAGGTCCAAGCTGTATTGCCAAACAGTATCTAGTGTGTGGTTTTGTATGTATTTCACTGCCTCCTTTTTGAAGAGTGTAACACAACTTGGTTAAAGGAATACTTTCAATAAACACATGCCTTTCCTGTATCTTAGTTTCAATTATTTAGTGTTAGAATCTAAAAAGACAGTTATTAAACAAATAATGAATGTTAACTGTTTACACAAAAGTGCTTTAGTAAATCGAGAACATTAAAAACTCCCAAGAGTGTCAAAGTTATTCTTCCATAACAATAGGGAAAAAAGATGCATGGATGTAATTACAGTTTGTGACATATGCACAGTTTTGCTAGAAGAGGAAAGGAATAGAGCTGACCTGATATACTGCAGCTTAAAAATCACTGAAAAAGGAGTTTAATGTGTAGAAGATAGAAAACATGAAATCAGATATATTTTCTTTGTGCCTTAGAGCTTTCATTCGGTCTTGGGTTGCATTCTGCTCAGACGGTTAGATATTTTCAAATAAATTACAGTACACATTTTAAAATCTGGATTTACACATCACATGCCTCTCAGACAACACTGCTGCTAAATGAAAATGCAGGTAATTTGATATACACTCTTTGAAAATACTGGGAAAGAAGAATATAAATGAATACATTAAAGAATGGGAACTTAAAATATCTCCTTCCACTTGTCCCCAGTTCAAATTAGTTTGGTCTCCAGGCCAGAAAGATTTGGCAACATTGCAGAAATGGGACAACAGTTACTTATTTGTATGTGACTGTTGTTTGAGTTGTAGGTGTAGCTGTATATTCCACTTGGGTGTACATGTGCCCAGCCCACCGAAGCTGAAGAACTGCTCAGCAGTATCTGTTGTGGAGGTGCCCCACCCTCTGGCCTCTCTGTTGTGGAGACATCAGTAACTATAGTCTTGTTTGGTGGAAAACAGGCATGCCAATGGGGGGGGTGTGTGTGTGCAAAGGGCGTAAATGCCCAGGGGTCAGGCAATTTCAAAGGGACCCCATGGGATCCCCCAGCTGCCGCCAGCAGCACCAGGGTCTACACTAGGTTTCCTGCCCACTCTTATTCTGTGCTGTTCTCAGAAGAGGCCAGCACTATCCTTGCAGCCCCAAAGGGGGGGGTGTGGAGGAATTTGTGTGTTGCCCCTGCCCCCAGTATCAACTCTGCAGTTCCCACTGGCCAGAAACTGAGGCGAATAGGAACTGTGGGGAGAGTGGCACAGAGACCCTTTGGACCACTCACCCAGGAGTCACTGACAGAGGGGTGTGTCAGTAGCTTTTGGGAGCCACCCAAGATAAGCACTAACCCTCAGACCTTCCCCTGCACTCTAACCCCTTCCCCAGCCCAGAGCCATCACCTAAACTCCCTCCCAGAGCATGAATCCTACACCCCTCCCCGTATCCAAATGCTCTCCCAGTACCTGCACCCAAACCCTCTCTCACAGCTCACACCCCTAACCCCAACTCAGCCCTGAGCTCTCTCCCATGTCTGAACAACCGCCCTCAGTCCTCACTCCACACCTAAACTCCCTGCCAGAGCCTGACCCTTTTAATCTGGCTCCCTACAGCTCTGGCTCCTGCTCCCCACGCTTGCCGCCTCTGAAACAAATGAAATAGAGGCAACAATGGGGATGGTGGAATGCAAGTAGTCGACTTGACTAACTGAGAAGCCTAGTGTCCAGGCTATTCCCCAATCTGGAACGATGAATACAGAAGTGGGGGCCTGCAAAAGCACCCCAAACCCTGATCTCTACAGGCTTTGGTACAAAAACTTCCCCCAAAATGCTAACACCCGGACTTTGGGAAATAAAAAAATATAAAAAACTTGCTACCCCCCACTCAAGTATTACAAGAAAATCCAGGGAAGAGATCACTTGGGAAATCTCAGCCCTGAAGTAAAACCAGGACACAAAAATTAACCAATAGCAGGTTAAATAAAAAAGAAAGAACATTTATTATAAAAACAATACCCCAGTTACAAGCACAGTTGGAATGGCTAGATGGCAAGAGCCACCAATTAATATACTCATGGAAGATTCCCCCATGGGCCAAAACTTAGTTACAAAAGAGAGGAAAAACCACTTCTAACAGCACAGACATCAGAACCAAATTCCCAAACCAGAAAACAATAAAACCTGACGGATTTATCTAGACTTTACCCTACTTACACATTATGAAGAGTCTTTTTCTTGGAGAGAGACATGTCTTCTGTCTCCCTCAGTATCTAGAGAGCAAACTGGCTCAGATACAAAGGAGGGGGAACCCAAAAATTCCTTTGTCTCAGTTTGAAATCCCTACCTGCATTTCTTATGGCTGACTACTACCTGGCTAGGTACAGGGGACATAGTTAACCCCTTAGTCCCCAGGCTGCTGGCCAACCCTCATGGTTATGACACCTAGGCTTATCGATTAGTTGACTAGTCGACTACTCACTTATATCCCTATATAAGATACTACCCTGAATACTCTGATGCAGGTGGTAAGAAAGTGGTTGGGGTGGCACTGCCCTTAAAACATCACAGGATAGCTACAAGAGGCCATACGGTGCATGCACTACCCCAGGTACTCTCTGGCTTTAGTATGCTAGGCATGACCATAACTGAGTGGAATACATGTCTGCAATGACTCGAAATGAACAGGATTTTAAGGTACTGCAAAGACAGATCATGCTGACTGAAAAATGAGATGACATTCTGTAACATCCAACACATGATGTTACAGGTTCTGTCAGAGGAAGGGACATAAGACTTCAGCTAAACAGCCAGTCTTCTGCACTGGAGGCAAGAATGACCAATCATACTTCCAACCCTATCCTTTTGAAGAAGGGAAGAAAACATATCCTGTTGCAATAAGAAATTTCACTTCCCTTCTCTGATTTCCTGACATAGCAAGTATTCAGACAGCCAACAATGTGCTGCAATGCTCCATCTATATTAGTGGATAAAGGAAAAAAGAGGAGCAAAACCATTTTCTAGTAGCTTCACAATTTGCTAAATCAAAAATCTGATATGAGTGGATGAATAAGGTCTCTTCTTCACCAAAGTCAAATACCATCACTCAACCTGAATAAAAAGAGCGAAAATATGGGTTCTTGTAAGAAAGGGAACAAAAGATTATCCTGGGTAAAGGGACAGCAAATATGTAAATATCATAGTACAGTACTTTATGTTTAGTTTAATGAACTAATAATATATTGTAGTACCCATTATGTTTTGGCAGCCTTTGAAAAAGTAGCACCTACTTAATTGTGGGTACTGTATTGTACTTCAATGTAACAGATCAGATGGAAGATATCTCTATCTTTTATATTTTTTTCTTGAACACCATGTTTCACAAAATCTGCCAAAAAGCTTTAAACCAATGTTTCTCAACCTTTCCAGACTACTGTACCCCTTTCAGGAGTCTGATTTGTCTTGCACACCCCAAAGTTTCACCTCATTTTAAAAACTACTTGCTTACAAATCAGACACAAAAATACAAAAGTGTCACGGCACACTACTACTGAAAAAATTGCTGACTTTCTCATTTTACCATACATTTATAAAATACACCAACTGGAATATAAATATTGTACTTACATTTCAGTGCATCGTATATAAAGCAGCATAAACAAGTCATGGTCTGTATGAATTTTAGTTTGTAATAACTACACTAGTGTTTTCTAGGCTCCCTATCGTAAAACTAGACAAATACTTAGGTGATTTGAGTACCTCTTGGAAGACCTCCAAGTACCCCAGAAGTACACACACTTTTGGTTGAGAACCTCCTGCTGACATGTGGTTTTTTTTCCCCCCCGTTGTATTCCTCCCTCTTTTACTTCTGTTTCATGATGGGAAAAGACCGGTAACTCTACAAACACCATACCCCCCAGCAATTAGCCACTGTAATACGGCACAGAGTACCTGGAGATTCTGACTTTCAAAACTGAAGTCTTGCAAGTGTTATACAGGCAAGTCCTTTGATAACAAGAATACATTTCCTAACAAACACTTTATTTTTTCCCCTCCCATCAGTTTCCAAAAGTAGCGGTAAATATAAAGCGAAGTGAAGAATTATAAAAAAAAAAAAATCAGTAACATGAAGATCTTTTAATAAATAAAGCAATTACATAACTATCTTAAATGTAAATGACAATTAGGAAAACAATAAACACTAAGAGCCAGACTGCATGCAATCATGGGTAGGGATGATGCAAAGCCAAATAATATTTATCTACTTAAACAATTACTGTATGTAAAGCACTTTCAATTCCTCACATGGAAGGGCACAATAGATATGTAAAGTATTAATTATTATTATTGTCATTACTATTATGCTTTCTCCAAACAATTTAAGGTTGTGACATCATTGCTATCAAAATATTATGCTATAATTTCTAAGAAGACTGGCACAATTGATTTTATGTATATTTTATGCATAATTTTTAAATGTAGAAATGGTACTACATTATAGAGCCAGAACTTGTCCTTAAAGACTGACAGCTTTGTGCTGCTACTCAGCATTTGGTAATGCTTCCTGAAGAAACTGCAGTGTTCTATTAGCAAGACAGTAAGTGATCAATAAGATGTAGAGTTAAGCTGTAATAATAAAGGTCACATTTCAAAGATGCTTTTCTTTCACACAACCTTATTTTGTTGCCTTTGTCAGAAGGCTTTAAAAAAAAATTCCAGTCCAATGCTTTGCACCTTAAGGAGACAATTAGCCTATAGGGTCATTAGCTCATTTTAATTACTGATCTCCTTCATATAAATATTTTGTATATAGCAAAATTAGGGAATTTATTTGTATTATTAACAATTTAGAAACTTCAGCTTTCAATGTTAGCAAAAAACAAACAAACAAACAAACCAACCAACCACAACCATTATGTCATCTCTGGTACCATAAGCCTTATACAATGACAAAGATTGAAGAGATCTAGAACGTACAATAAAAATAAAATAAAAAAGTAATGACTGCTCTAAAATCAAATGCCAACTGTTGCCAAACTTCTCACTAATTTCTTATAGTAAATGTAGTAGTTTACATTCATCCATTTCTATCATGGTGTCTTTCTAGTACGCATCCTAATGACGCCAGACAATTATACCAGCATGGTTATAGTCACATAGTACAGAGAGCACTGCAACAGTCAATAGCATGTTGAAGCAAAAGGAGGAGGTGTGTTAAATAAGAACAAGACTGTTCTTCAACAAAACTCCTTTGAAAAAAGAAGCCGTAGGAGTCTGTTTACAGGCTACCCACTGATTTCATTGAAGTCTTGTTAACTCTGGAGTAAGCCTGCATATACATTTTTTTCGCAGATTTTTTAAAGATTGCCCAAATGTATTGATTTATACTAAATGATACATTACAAAGTCTCGAATGTTCTTTTCTCCCTCTTGAGTATTTATCATATAAGAAGGAAGAATGTTATATTTTATGATAAAATGCCTTATGCCTTTTACATGACAGAAACACATTAGCAAACTAGGAATGAGTAAGTTGTGTTAAAATAACTGCACCTAATATAGTATATCTGTTTTCAACTTCATCCTGATTTGGGGTGCCCTATGGTGGCCTCCTCAACCACCCTTGAATCACAGGGAGGCCTATGAGGTTACCTGGGGGGCCTGATGTGGGGCAGCCACAGGGGTTCCCTCCCTCCTATCTCCCCGCACTCACCATGGCAACAAAAACAAGAACGAACTGGCAGCCTGCTCTGCTCCACTCCACCCAGCTGCCCTCTCCCAGACCATTGTGCTTCACTTCACCATAGCAGCAGGAAGCATAGTGCCCCGGCCCTGGACCCATGTGCTCCGCTTCCCGCCCCTGTGGTGAAGCAGAGCACAGCAAGCTGGGAGAAGCCGGCAGGGTGAAGTGGAGCAGTCTGCTGGTTTGCTCCGGCTGCTGCCGCCGTTGAGTGCAGAAAGGGGGGGGGGGAACCTTGCTGCCGCCCTGTGCTAGGCCCCCCCTGATAATCCCCTGTCTCATGTTGTGTGGGAGAGGGGACTTCAGGCAAGGGGTTAGGGCAGGTGCAGGGTTTGGAGGAAGGGGTGGAATGGGCGGCAGGTGTGGAGCAGAGAGACAGGGCAGGGACTGCAGTGGGCTGGGGATTGCCCTGTGCCCCGCAGCTAGGGCACTGCAGGGAGGGTTACCCCAGGCCACACACCCTCCTAGGGACAGCCATGATTACAGGTGATTACTTTAAGAAAAGCTAAAGAACATAAATTCTGTAAAATGGTGCCATCTAAAAAGCAACCACCAAGCAATTGTATTGTGGTTTGAAGCTCAATAAAGCTGTACTGCTCTTTAGAGAAGGCCTAGATGGGAATTGTTCTGTCCTGTGTTTGTATAGTGCTCAGCATTGTAAGGTCCAGGTCCCTCACTGCTACCAGACTACAAAACACTACCCACCCTCTCTCGCTTTTACCAGGCTGAGGTGGAGGGTGGGGGTGCAAGAAGAAATGATATCTCTGGCTGTGGGAGGTGAGGGCCTGAAATTAAGGTTCAAGGTGTGGGTGGGGGCTCCAGGCTAGGGCAGGGGGTTTAGGTGTGGGAGGGGGTGATAGGCATGGGCTCCTGCCAGGCGGTGTTTTAGCCAGCTCCTGTAAGGAGCGGGCATGTCTGGCCCCTATATGGAGGAGCCAGTGGGCACTGTCTGCTGCCCATGCCTGCAGGTGCTGCCCCCACAACTCCCACTGGACATATTTCCTGGTCAATAGGAGCTGCAGAGCCGTTGCTTGAGGTGGAGGCAGCACACAGAGCCCCCAGATGCTCCTCTACCTAGGAGCTGGACTTGCTGGGAACCAGGAGGTAGGGTTCCCAGGTGTCCGGTATTCTACCGACAGTCTGGTTTTTTGGGCCCTCTGTCCGGTAACATTTTTTAGAAAATACCAGACGTGTGCAATGTCCGGTATTTTCTGGTTTTCCGGCTGGGCGCCGGGAGAGTGGCTGGGAGGCGGGGCGCGATTAGCACTGGGAGCCTCTGGTTGCAGCTGAGGAGGAGGAGGAGGAGAGGGGAAGCCCTGTCCCTGCTCATGTGCGTGGTGGAGCCGCAGCCAGACTCACTTCGCTGGGACCATGCGCGGGACGGACAGAGCCCTGGAATCTGCACGTGCCCAGGTCAGTCCCAATCCCTGCCAGCCGATTCGCTCGCCCCCCCCCCCGGCCAGCCCCGCTTCGTCCGCCCCCGCCCCCGGGCCAACTCTGCTTCCTGCCACTCCTCCCCCGATCTCCCCCTGACACCCCCCCCCAACCAGCTCTGCTTTCCGCCGGCCGCCCCTCCCCCGATCTCCCCCAGCCAGCCCCACTGCCCCCCAACTCTCCCCCCCCCCTCCGCCAGCTCTGCTTCCCATCCCGCCCCTCTCCCCTCCTGGCCAGTCCCTCCTTCTCCCCCCCGCCGCCCCGATCAAGTGTGTCCAGTATTTTTTTTTTTAAAACTACCTGGTAACCCTACCAGGAGGGACCAGAGCTGGCAGGGAGCCTGCTTTAGCCATGCTGCCCAGCTGACCAGACTTGTAGCAGCCCAGGCAGCAGTGCTGACTCTAGCCACCAGGGTCCCTCTTCAATCATGCATTCCAGTAAAAAACCAGATGCCTGGAACCCTATTTGTATTGGAGTTAGGCGTGGAGGCCCAAACTGAAATTAGAGCCCCGCTGATCTAAGCACTTTGTCTCCCTTTCTCCCCACATGGTTTACAGTCCATATAAAGTACACAGACGTAGGTAAAAGTGATACAGAAGTGAAGTGACTTCCCTAAAGTGACACTGTAGGACAGTGACAGAATGGAAAATGGAACCCAGGGTCTCCTTTCTCCTAGTCCAGTGTCCTAGACAGTGAACACAATATTTCCTGATCCTTTTAGCTGGTACAATGGAAACCACTATGTGAGGCTGGCTTTAAAGAAAAGCACCAGCTCCTACATCTAGTTTCACTTTAGATTTCTCTGCCCAGTGAGCTTTTAAGGCAACATCTACACAGCTATTCTGCATTTTTAAACGCACTCATTATTTCAAAATATATTTCAAACATATTGGAAACTTGGACAGATAACTAGGGAGGCGTATAAATATATTACTCGAGAATGCAAGGGAGTAATCAAGAAGGTGAAAGCACAATTGGAATTGTAGGTAGCAAAAGATGGGAAGGATAAGAAGAAAGGTTTCTACAGGCATGTTAGCAATAAGAGGGTGATCAGAGAGGGTGTGGGGCCCTTATGGGATGAGGGAGGTAGCCTAGTGACAGATGATGTGGGAAAAGCTGAAGTACTCAATGCTTTTTTTGCCTCTGTCTTCACAGACAAGGTCAGCTCCCAGACTACTGCACTAGGCAATGCAGTATGAGAAGGAGGTGGGCAGCCCTCGGTGGAGAAAAACAGGTTAAGAACTATTTAGAAAAGCTAGACATACACAAATCCATGGGTCTGGATTTAATGCATCCGAGGTTACTGAGGGAGATGGCAAATGTCATTGCAGAGTCTTTGGCCATTATTTTTGAAAACTCATGGAGATCGGGAGAGGTCCCGGAAGACTAGAAAAAGGCAAATGTAGTGCCCATCTTTTAAAAAGGGAAGGAGGACAATCCAGGAAACTACAGACCAGTCAGCCTCACCTCGTTCCCTGGAAAAATCATGGAAGGGATCCTCAAAGAATCCATTTGGCACTTGGAAGAGGGGAAAGTGATCAGGAATAGTTAACATGGATTCACCAAGGGCAAGTCATGCCTGACCAATCTGGTTAGCTTCTATGATGAGGTAACTGGCTCTGTGGACATGGGGAAGTCAGTGGATGTGATATACCTTGACTTTAGCGAAGCTTCTGATACGGTCTCCCACAATATTCTTTCCAGTAAGATAAGGAAGTATAGATTGGATAAATGGACTGTAAGATGGATAAAAAGCTGGCTAGACAGTGGTGCCCAATGGGTAGTGATCAATGGCTCAATGTCTGGTTGGTGATCAGTTTCAAGTGGAGTGCCCCAAGGATCAGTTCTAGGGCTGGTTTTGTTCAACATCTTCATTAATGGCCTGAATGCTGAGGGTGCAATCCATCCCCTCAAGTTTGAGGATGATACTAAGCTAGGGGAAGAGGTAGATATGTTGGAAGGCAGGGATAGGGTCAAGAGTGACCTAGACAAATTAGAGGATTGGGCCAAAAGAAATCTCATGAGGTTCAACAAGGAGAAGTGCAGAGTTCTGCACTTGGGATGGAAGAATCCCAAGCATTGTTACAGGCTGGGGACCGAATGGCTAAGTAGCAGTTCAGAAGAAAAGGACCTGAGGATTACAGTGGATGAGAAGCTGGATATGAGTCAACAGTGAGCCCTTTTCGCCAAGAAGGCGAATGGAATATTAGGTTGCTTTAGGAGGAGCATTTCCAGCAGATCTAGAGAAGATTCTCCTTTATTTGGCTCCGGTGAGGCCACATCTGGAATGTTGCATCCAGTTCTGGGCCCCCCACTACAGAAAGGATGTGGACACACTGGAGAGGGTCCAGTGCAGGGCAACCAAAATGATTATGAGGCTGGAGCACATGACATATGAGAAGAGGATGAGGGATTTAGGCTTATTTAGTCTACAGAAAAGAAGAGTGAGGGGGGGATTTGATAGCAGCCTTGAGCTTCCTGAAGGGAGGTTCCAAAGAGGATGGAGAGAGGCTGTTCTCAGTAGTGACAGATGGCATAACAAGGAGCAATGTTCTCAAGTTACAGTGGGGAGGTCTACCTTGGATATGAGGAAAAACTATTCCACTAAGAGGGTGGTGAAGTACTGGAATGGATTACCTAGGGAAGTGGTGGAATCTCCATCCCTAGAGGTTTTTACGTCCTGGGTTGACAAAGCCCTGGCTGGGATGATATAGTTAGGGTTGGTCCTGCTTTGGGCAGGGGGCTGGACTCGATGACCTCCTGAGATCTCTTCCAACCCTATGATTCTATAATGGGCACGCTATTCCAGCATCCCTGTAGCCCTTGTTCCACAAGGGTTAAGGGATGTTGAAATAGTGCTTCATTTTGAAATAACCTTGAAATAAGCTACGCAATTTGCGTAGCACGAACTGTGTAGCTTATTTTGAGGTAAGAGTGCTGTGTAGTCACACCCTAACAAGTGAGAGGAAGCTGAGCCATGTTCCCCCAACTACCTCATGTTGATCCTCACAGCCTACTCCACAGCCAGCCGTCCCAAAATAGAATTAGTAAAAATGTGTTTTTCTGTAATATCTCTGTATTGTTTATACCACAGATATCAAATTAAATATGTATTTACTACATAATTAGCAGTGTAGTTCAGTTAGTGTTTCCCATCTAGGTAATGAGCAAAAACATTATCACAGCTATTACTGTTATTCATTATAACACTCAAAAGAGCTTTATAAGACCAATGTTCTTTCCATAAATATGCTTTGTTTATTTAAGTGGGAAATTATTCTTACAATATTTGCAAAAATTATTCTTGAAACACACAAAAGCACCTCACTCATGTGGCGTGTACTGTAATAGAGGTCCCAATTCAGGAAATCGTCCCTTACTCAGGACAGCACTTAAGCATAATCCCTCCTTAACACCTGCTTTTGCCATAATGCCTACCAAAAACAACCCCCAATAATAGTTAGGCTGCTGACGCACTGATACTGTTGCCTATCATGCTGATCAATACTGTCTCGGTTTCCTTGCATTTCCCCAGCTGTCTACATCCATCCATTGTCTCGTCTTATATTTGGGTTGCAAGCTCTCTGGGGCAGCGATTTTTTGTTTTGATTGCATGATACCTAGGGATCTTAATCCTCAAGTAGGGCTCCTAGGTGTTATTGTAACAAAAAATTATATGCTTAAATTCTTTCCTGATTCAGAGCCAGAGTACTCAATTATTTGTACACAACTTCCCCGTATCAGGAAAAGAATTAAAAAGGAGGTGTTATTTTTAGTGAACAAAACTGAAAAAAAGGAATACCATAATTTTAAATAGATCAGTAGAATTATTAGAACATACTAGAAAAATAATTGATATTTTATACTAAGTTAAAAAAGGATCATAGACTTAAGAGGGTTTATTTTTTGAAATGTTAGTTTCCCCTTGATGAATTACAATGCAATTTTCTAGCCAACTAATTTCACTAAAGATAATGACTTGAGCAAAAGGCTAATCAACTGCCAATCAGGATTCCTTGAAGCACAGAATGTCAAATATTGGAGCAATTTTTACAAGTCATAAAAGCGCTTATGTTCTCTGATATGTCATAAAACCTGTGATGAAAATCTGAAGTTGATGAAGCATTCTCATTTCTCCGGTGATTTTCCTAAACAAACAGCTTTCAGGTTTAACCAAATCTGCCATTAATATTCAGGTCTATTAAAGGAGCATCAATGCTACACAATTAGCTGTGTAAATGTCAGTCAGAGAACTAAACAGATTAATCATCTAGGTTGTTTTCTTTCTGTAACAGGGTAGCTGCCCCCATTAAATCCAACTGGGTTCAGCTCTTCCATTCCAGTCATCCCCGGTGGCCCAATTAAGAGGGCAGGCAGCTCCCAGGGTCTACAAAAGGGCAGTCAGGAGTCAGACAGGAGATGAGAGCTGCTAGGAACAGAAGATGGTTCCTAAAAGAAGGTTGAAGGCAGGCGAACAGCAAGAGGGGAATCCTGGCTGGCTTCCACAGAGGGCTGCAGGTGGGCGGAGCAGCAAAGGAAGCTGCCTGATGACTTAGCCAGAACAAAGGGCCAGAGAGGACTAAAGGCAGAGTTCAGAAGGACCCTTAGCTGCTGACATCTCACTGATGGAGAGCCAGACCCCAGGGAACAGTCAGAGAGAATAAGAGATACTCCCCTGGAAAGAGTTCTTCAAACAGAGAAGCCATGGGAGCTCCCATGGGGAGGAGCAGGGCTGCACCACAGAGGAGGGGCAGGGATGGCTGCCCGGGAAGAGGACTGATAAGGACCCTCACTGTGCTGGAAGCCACGGGTGTGTGTCTAGAAAATAGACTATCTGCACTGTCTGGGACGTATGGAGTATGTTCTGGGATTGTTGTTATAGACTCTGCACAAAACTTTTGTAACAAGCTAGCTCCCAGGAGGGATACTGTTTAAGTGAGAGTCTGAATTAGGGACATGAACGAATAGTTGACTATCTGATAAACAAATGCTAGCAAATGCTTATCAGATAGTCAACAAACTAGTTGACTAGTCACCCCCGCCCCCAGCTGGCTGCCTCTATCAGAAAGAGGCAACAAGGGGTGGGGGGAGAAGAGAGTGCTTCAAAGTGGCAGAATCGTGTGGAGCCCGGGGCCAGACCCTGGGCTCCATGTGGCACTGCTGCTTTGAAATGCCACATGCAGCCCAGGGCCAGAGGGGAGTCTCCAGCTGACTCTGAGCTCCATGTGATGCTGCTGGTTTGGAGCGCTGAGTGCAGCCCGGGGCCAGCGGGGGATTGCTTGAGTCCCCCACTGGCCCGGTGCTCCCCACAGCGCTCTCACCTTTGAAGTGTAGCCACAACCATGGGGCTGTTGCTACACTTCAAAGGCAGAGACGCCCTTATTAACTAATCAAATAGTCAATGCAAATTACATCAATATTCGATTAGCTAATTAATCTAAATTTAACATCCCTAGTCTGAGTGATGTCCTTTTTGATTACCCAAATGGGAAACAGAGGTGAAGGGCACCCCCGATGGAGTCCGCACATTTCCACTCTACAACACATCTGACGTGTCAATGTTGATCAGTTTCCCAAGGCGGAAAAAAAAGTTAAATACAAAATCTTCCCCTAATTCGGTAGATTTTTAATACTGCAACAGGGAAGTGTAGAAAATAATCAGTAAACATAATTTACAGTTAATTTACATTCACTTTATTTCTGCATTTCATTTACACCTTTCCTCATCGAACAGCACGCGTTTCAGAGCTAAACCTTGCAAAAATATTAATTGCAATTGTCCTTACCTTCTGAGCCACATAAGCCACTGCTCTTTCCTGTCTGACTAAATAGCAGCCTCTGAAGGCAGCACTTATATATTTTCTTCCAGTTTGTCTCCTTACTATTTTTAAATCAAATAATTAATTGTTTCTATTTGAAGATTTTGTGTGTGTTTTTCAGAGAAAACTTCTAGGCAGCTTGAATTCATCATCACCCATTTGATCCTGCTGTAATGTTTTAACATGTTATTGCACAGCATCTGCAACCTGAATACAGTTTTTTGTTGTTGTGAAAACACACACTCAGCAGTTCCAGATAAGTAAGCTATCATTTTCTTAAATACTTTTGGATATCTGACTGCTGATGGGGAGGTGGATGGCCCAGCCCAAACTCCTGAAAATCTACTGCTGCACACTAAAAACACTGCATTATCCATAAGGGCCATAGAAAAAAAAAGGCACAAGAATTTAGATTTAACTGTGCATTTTAATTATCTACATTATATTACGTCATCTGAAGTTCCTTAATTATACAATTAAGGGCTATGTTTCAAACAGAATTTAATTAAACTAAGTTATTAGACAACGGTATTTCACAAAAACTGGCACAATACAGTATGTATGTTCAGCTATGCAGAAACAGGTAATACATTTCCTGAGGCAACAAATACATTTTTATCAACCTCAGTGAACAAGTAGCTGTGATCCATATGAAGAGTAGAAAACAGAAGAGGCAATTTAAGTCAATCTGCAGAGAGCTCTCCACAAGAAGTACCCTACCCTCTTCCACGGACTGATAGATCTCTCTCATGCCAGGCTGCCGAGCAGCCAGTATTAGGCAACAAGACCTGGAGACCTTTTCCATTATTGTAGAGGATTAGAATAGAGGATTAGATGCCTTCATGCACCGCATAAAAGGGGAGAGGATGCCAGAACAGAAAGCTTTGATCCTTACCACTGTCCACCTTATCTGTGGACGACAACTAGTAGATGGTGGGACAAACAGATGTCCTCTTCCACAAAAAAACTAGGGGGAAGACCTGAAGAAAGACATAACTGCTCGAGCCACAGTTATGACATGATGTCACGGAATAGATAGAGAGATATTTCACTGAGGTGGAAACCGAGACCGTGGGGTCAGAGGCTGTACTTTCATACATGTAAGGCTACTCTGTGCTTGCTGCCAGGCAGCCTTGCAGCTCTCACTACCCAAACTAAAGGCCTCTGTCTGACCAGCCTTCTCCTTTCCCAATCCCAGGAGGAGACTAATTTCTAAAGCTGAGGGGAAAGGGGCCAGCAGATACAGACCCTTCATTTGTCTCTTCCATCAGGTCCCAAGAAACAAAGACCACCCAGAAAGCAGGCAAAGAGGCCGGCAGTAGCCCTGCTTAAAGGCATGAATGATAGGGCAGGCAACCAGATCTTACTCACAGTGAAACGAGCTGCTGTCCCTAATGCCTCACCCTCTGTGGGACCGTGCGCTGCAATCTCCTTTCCCTTTAGCTCTTTGGGGACAGACGTTGAGGGTGAACCCCAACCCTTATCTACAAGGTGTGTAGAAGAGTGGCGGAGGTGCACAAGCACCTGTGCTACTGACATTGCTATCAAGCTCTTGATCCTGCTCCCTTACACCTCAGTGTAGGCAAAGATATCTCTGTTCCTCCTCCCCCCTAGTCTATCAGCAACTTAGCTGCCTCCAGCTGTTGGCACATGCTAGATGTGGTTGGCAGTGTGTACTGTAGCCCCTACTTACCATGCTGCTCACAATCATCTGCTGTGCACATAATGTCTGTTGCATCCACCTGTGGTCTCCTACCTTCTACTTAAAACATAAACTCTTCAAGTCAGGGACTGTTTCTATTATCATAGAATCAGAGAACACTAGAACTGGAAGGGACCTCAAGAGGTGATCGAGTCCAGTCCTCTGCCCTCATGGCAGGACCAAGTACTGTTTAGATCATCCCTGACAGGTGTCTGCCTAACCTGCTCTTAAATATCTCCAGTGATAGACATTCTATAACCCCTCTAGGGGATTTTTTTCCATTGTTTAACCGTCCTGACAGTTAGGAAGTTTTTCCTAATGTCCAACCTAAACCTCCCTTGCTCCAATTTAAGCCCATTGCTTCTTATTCTGTCCTCAGAGGCCAAGGAGAACAGTTTTTCTCCCTCCTCCTTATAACACCCTTTTAGATTCTTGAAAACCACTATCATGTCCCCTCTCAGTCTTCTCTTTTCTAAACTAAACAAGCCCAGTTCTTTCAGTCTTCCTTTATAGGTCATGTTTTCTAGATCTTTAATCATTTTTGTTGCTCTTCTCTGGACCTTCTCCAATTTCTCCACATTTTTCTTGAAATGTAATGATCAGAACTGGACACAATACTCCAACTGAGGCCTAATCAGTGCAGAGGAGAGCAGAAGAATGACTTCTCTTGTTTTGTTCACAACACTCCTATTAATGCATCCCAGAATCATGTTTGCTTTTTTTGCAACAGTGTCACACTGTTGATTCATATTGAATTATCGACCACTATAAGCACTAAGTCCCTTTCAGCAGTACTGCTTCCTAGACAATCACTTCCCATTCTGTAAGCATGAAACTGATTGTACCTTCCAAAATGGAGTACTTTGCATTTGTCCTTATTAAACTTCATCCTATTAACCTCAGACCAATTCTGCAGTTTGTCCAGATCATTTTGAATTTTGACCCTACCCTCCAAAGCACTTGCAACTCTTCCCAGCTTGGTATCATCTGCAAACTTAATAATTGTAATCTCTATGCCATCTAAATAATTGATGAAGATATTGAACAGAACCGGCCCCAAAACAGATACCTGTGGAACACCATTTGTTATGCCCTTCCAGCATGACTGTGAACCATTACTCTCTGAGAACGGTTATCCAGCCAGTTATGCATCTACCTTATAGTAGTCCCATCTAAGTTGTATTTTCATAGTTTATTGATAAGAAGGTCATGCGAGACTGTGTCAAATGCCTAAAGTCTAAGTATACCACATCCACCACTCCTCCCTTATCCACAAGACTCGTTATTCTATCAAAGAAAGCTACGTGGTTGGTTGGTTTGATATGATTTGTTCTTTACAAAGCCATGCTGGATGTTACCTAGCACCTTATTTTCTTCCAGATGTTTATAGATGAATTCCTTAATTACTTGCTCTATTATCTTTCCTGGAACAGAAATTAAAGTGACTGGTCTATAGTTTCCTGGGTTGTTCTTATTTCACTTTTTATAGATGGGCACTATATTTGCCCTTTTCCAGTCTTCTGGAATCTATTCCATGATTTTGCAAAGATGATAGTTAAAGGCTCAGATACCTCCTCTATCAGCTCCTTGAGTATTCTAGGATGCATTTCATGAGGCCCTGGTGACTTGCAGACATCTAACTTTTCTAAGTAATTTTTAACTTGTTCTTTTATTTTAACTTCTAAACCTACCCCATTTCCACTAGCATTCACTATGTTAGGCATCCCATCACCATCCATCTTCTTGACGAAAACTGAAACAAAGAAATCATTAAGCACCTCTGCCATTTCCAAGTTTCCTGTTATTGTTTCTCCCTCCTCACTGAGCAATGGGCCTACCTTGCCTTAGTCTTCCTCTTGCTCCTAATATGCTTGTAGAACATCTTCTTGTTATCCTTTTATGCCTCTAGCGAGATCTAGCTCTTTTTGTGTCTTTGACTTTCAAATCTTACCCCTGCATACCTGAGTTGTTTGTTTATATTCATCCTTTGTAATATAACCTAAGTTTCCACTTTTTATATGGCTCCTTTTTGATTTTTAGATCATGGGAGATCTCCCAGTTGAAACAAGGTGGTATCCTGCCATACTTTGTACCTTTCCTATGCAGTGGAATAGTTTGCTTTTGGGCTTTTAATAATGTCCCTTTAAAAAACTGCCAAATCTCTTCAGTTGTTTTTCCTCCTAGTCTTGCTTCCTGTGGGTCCTTACCTATCAACTCTCTGATTTTACTAAAACCTGAAATCCATTGTCTCTATTTTGCTGTTCTCCTTTATACCGTTCCTTAGAATCATGAACTCTATGATTTCATGGTCACTTTCTCCCAAGCTGCCTTCCACTTTCAAATTTTCAACCAGTTCCTCCCTATTTGTTAAAATCAAATAAAAAAATCTTCCCCTCTAGTAGCTTTCTCAACCTTCTGAAATAAAAAGTTGTCTCCAATGCAGTCCAAGAACTTGTTGGATAATCTATGTCCCATGTGTTAATTTCCCAACATACGTCTGGATAGTTGAAGTCCCCCATCACCACCAAATCCTGTGCTGTGGATGATTTTGTTAGTTGTTCAAAAAAAGTCTCATCCACCTCTTCTGACTGGGTAGGTGGTCTATAGCAGACCACTAGCATGACATCACCCTTATTTTTTATTCCTTTTAACCTAACCCAGAGATTCTCAAAAAGTCTGTCTCCTACATCTATCTCCACCTCAGTCCAAGTATATTCATTTTTAATATATAAGTCAACACCTCCTCCCTTTTTTCTTTGCCCATCCTTCCTGAGAAAGCTGTACCCTTCTATACCAATATTCCAGTCGTGTGTATTATCCCACCAAGTCTCTGTGATACCAACTATGTCATAGTTGTGTTTATTTACGAGCACTTCAAGTTCTTCCTGATTATTCCCCATACTTCTTGCATTTGTAGATAGGCATCTAAGATACTAATTTAATTTTGCCCTAATCCCTAGTTCTGCCTAGTCCCTCCTTTATCTCTGCTATTATAGCCGATGCTCCTTTCCATTTCTGACTCATCTCCTAGGTCTACACATTTTTCACTTACCTGTGGGCTTTGGTCCTCTGCCCTGTCAAACATAGTTTAAAGCCCTCCTCACTAGGTTAGTCAGTCTGTGTCCAAACACTCTCTTTCCCTTCCTTGAAAGGTGAACCCTATCCCTGCCTAGCAGTCCTCCTTCTTAGAACAGCATCCCATGGTCGAGGAACCCAAAGCTCTCCTGGTGACACCATCTTTGCAGCCAGGCTTTCACCTCTAGGATGCACCTGTCTCTGCCTGGGCCCCAACCTTTGACAGGAAGGACTGAAGAGAACACCACCTGTACTCCAAACTCCTTCACCCATACTCCCACAGCCCTGTAGTCACTCTTGATCTGCTCAAAGTCATATTTTGCAGTATCATTTGTGCCCACATGGGGCACATAGCTTGGGGTAGTAGTCAGAGGGATGGATAATCCTCGACAATGCTTCCGTAACATCTCAGATACGGGCCCCTGGCAGGCACCATACCTCCCGAGAGGACATGTCAGGGTGACAGATGGTGCCTCCGTCCCCCTCAGAAGGGAGTGTCTAACCACCACTACCCTACATTTCCTCCTCACGGTGGTAGCTGCAGACCTCCCAGGCTTGAGGGTAAAAGGCTTCTCCTCTTCTGCTTTAGGGGATGATTCCTTATCTCCTGTATCCAGAACAGCGTAACAGTTCTCCAGTACCTCGGTGGAAGGGTTGGGAGCAATAGTGGAGCACTGCCTGATGCCAGAAGTGACCAGCTGCCAGTGTCCCCCCCCAACACAAAGCCATCTCCTCTTCCACCAGTAGTGTGTCAGCAGTCTTTTGTAATGGAGTAGCATCCTCAACCTCAGTAGTCTCCACATGGATACTCCCCAGGAATTCTTTGTGGATTCGAATGCTCTTTAACCTAGCCACCTCCTCCTGTAGCTCTCCCACCTGCTTCCTGAGAGATTCCACCAGCAGGCACCTTTCACACTGGATCATCCCCCAGCCTGGATTTCAGTAAGTGGGAATTGCAAGCCACAGTCCCTGCAAAACCACACCAGGATCTGGGTAGAGGTGTCCATGGTCAGGTGCTTGGTCTGGCTACAGGCGCAGGTGGAGGAGACAGAAGCAGTGCTGGCAGAAGTCTTGCGGGTCTTCCTAATCAGAGTACGCCTCCCTCCTTCAAACTCCCTCTCAAACTTCCCTTTCAGCAGCCCCCTGTCCGATTATGCAATGGCACAATCTCTAGCACAATAGGGATCTGATTACTAATTGGGTCCCTGCAGAGTACTGAACTACAAAAATAATCATCATAATTTAGACTATCAGATATCAGCAGTAGAACCCAGAGTACAGCACACTGGCCCTGTATCTCAAGGATTCTTGGTAGACAGCAGAGCAGGTGAGAAATGTTCTGTCCCTCTATTGAAAGCAAGTTCTTTCCATATTTTACTTTTACTGTTGCTTTTCTACAGGTTGAGAATAAGGGGGAATGAGGCATCCATTCTTTAACTGAATTAAAAGCGAAGACACAGATTGTAAGAAAAATGTTTTTGGACTTTGTAAGCCAGCTCACCAGTCCACACAGAAAATAAAGGTCCTACAGCAACAGAAACCACAAAGACCAACATCATTCAGACATATTAAACACAATCCATAGAACAAAAAAAATAAGTCCTTTTCTGAAACCCAGGGTCGCCCACAAGAACCTAACTGCATCCCTTTCTCTCAATAGAACAGCTTTTTGGCCTTTTATCTAAGGACCAGTTGACTGGTAGGCTGATTACTCAACACCAAACTTACCACCTGAAAGGCAGCCAATTAGTGATAAGTGAAGCTAAATCCAACTCCCACAAGAGGCTTCCCATTCTATGACAGATTCTCTCAGAGCTCCAAATCCACAGTTCCCTATTAGGATACCATGCAACAAGAGATGCAACCACTGAAGAACCAACTTACATGCAATGTATCATTACTGGTTTACAAAATCTCAGTCATACCTAGAGGGCATGGTGTTTTTCCAGCCACTTTTGAAAGCTGTCTTTTTCCAATATAATATTCACACCTCAAGAAAAACTATCAGATCAAAGGAACAGACGGCACAAGTAGGCAGGCAGCAACCTATATATCAAAAAACAACATTTCTGAGTACAGCAGGATGCAACATGTTTTATGCTCTTTAAATACTAACCCCAGGGATGTTCATCTGGTTCTCCAAATGCTTGTTGAATGTTTAGGTGATGATAATACTTCACTTTCATTTCACACATCAGGTATAAATCACTGATTGGAAAGCTATCCAATAAAATAAAACAGAAATCTCGCCTGGTAAAATAATTTCAAAGAGCACAATTAATCTCTGGTAAACACCGAACAAAGGAGAATTCCGATTTTTTTTGGGTGGGGGGTAAGGGTTGCTATGAAGGGACTGTTAATATTTCCCAAAAATTAGGGATTTGTGAAATCAAGAGAAATTATAGTCAATTAGGTTTTGCATTTAAATTTATACAGCTATAAATTGTAATAAGGGAATACAAGAACACCTACAGTTAAGGTTGAACAAATTTGTAATTGCAGGGGTCACTTTTAGTTGCTTGTATGTTTTTCAACCTTTTGTTTTTGAGGCTAAAATTTGACAGATTTGTTCTCAGATGGGATTTTTTTTTTTAAAGAGCCAACATGCTTCATCTGTCTTCTTCATGAAGACAGTGAAAATATACAATTTTCACTTTATATTGTTCTTTTCTACTGAGAGCTCTACATCATCAGAGGGAGATGGTAGCAACCTGAAATTTGTCAAAGATAGTCCCTACCTCATTTTCATTGGTCTTATGAGAAATAGCTGAATGAAAAATGGTAACTGAAAATATCTGGTACTTGCTCACATACAAGCTAAAGAAAGCAAGTAATTGGTCTTATTTTGAATGAGCTCTTAAAGGTATTAAAATGACTCCATTCCTGGATGGCTGTATAAAAAGTAAATTTCAGTTGAGATCCCAATGGCGTAGCCATTCTTGCTACCTGGAGCCCAGGTAAAGGAGTGGACTGGCAGCAAAGAGGGACACTGACGGGCAAGGAGGTACTGGAAGCACTAGTAACAGTATCCTCAAATGCATGACAAATTTCAGAGCAATGATTACAAACTTTTTTCTCATTCTTTTTATTGTTCAGGGTTGGGGAAGTCAAGGCTTCCTGTCTCCCTGCTCCTTTGCCTATACTGACAACCTATGACTCACTTAAGATTCCCATTTTCAGGAACACAGAAGTATAAACGTAGCTGACATGAACTTTCTATAGGCATTTGTGTCATAATTTCAAGGTAAATGCACCTGTATTTGTCCTCAGTGGCACTTTTATGCTTCTGGCTCCCAACTATTACTTCTCTTGAGCAAAGACCAGGCACCACATATCTTGCTGACTGAACAAAATGTTTAAGGTTGCAGTTTCCCGTACACTTTCCCACGTACAATATGAGATCCCCAGAAAGCCACACTGCCTAAACAGAAGAGTGACTCTGCTTTGCTTTCTTTTCAGCAGTTATAAACTGAGTAATGGCCAACAGTTACAAGCTACCACACAGCTTTCCTAAGCAAGCACATTTACTCTTAAGGTAAAAGCATTGAAAAGAAAATATATTTTTTTTAATTAAAAAACATACATGCATGTTAAAGAGCTTACCAGAGGTCACCTCAACTCCAAACTCAGATTCTGCTAGAGTCGTTCTATCAAAACTCACAACTGGAAATTTCCTTTAAGCCATTTCAGAATTAGGACCAGAATCTAGACTGGGCGGATCAACCTATTTGTTTATATCTCTTGGGCCACTTATCTTGTGTCTGAGAATAGCTAATCAGCAATGACTCACTCCTTAGGATGTACCTTAGTCAGACATGGGAATTTGCATTAATCTCTCCCACGGCATTTGCCAGAAAATCCACTTACCACTAACCCAAAAGTCTACTCTGGTCTCCCACATTTTCAGTGTAGCCTCCTGGACTCTCAGGCTTTGCCTCACATCTCTCATCTAGAGTGGCTGCATATAATCCCAACCCACAATAATACATAAGCTAAAATACAATCAGGTTTTTCAAAGATATTGCAGGAATTTGCCACATTTCTTACAATTGGTATGCATCTATTACCAGACTTCTGACTACACTTTCAAGCTTTTTGACTGGAATACCCCAAACTACCATGGAAATGAAGAACTGATGTTGAAGCAATCTTGAACATTCAAAAGCATCATATCAGTTTTTGACATGCAAAACAGTTCTGCCTTCAAGTCCAGATGGAAATACAAACGGTGACAATGTAACAGCTTGCTTGCCTGCCTTCCTGCAAGCAATGAAAGAAAAGCAATTTGAAATAGGTTATTGTGAAATCGATGGAATATAGTAACCAAGGAATGGGACATTGATTTCCTTTGGCTTCCTTTTTTTGTTTTGTTTTTTGCTTCCATCTTCATTTTTGCCTCCCTACACCTCATACCCTCATTTATTACATTGTTTTCCCATATATCTTTCCATCCCACCTTTCCTGACAAAAAGACCATCTTGGTGCCATCTGTCTCACACTGCTTCTGCCACTAGGGAATTATGTTACTGACTGAGCATGGTATGAAACAGCACCAGAAATATCCACTGAGGGTTCTGATAATTCAGGAAAGCTGGGATGGTATACACCCTATTCGCATGATGCCACTGCTTGGACTTAAAATATACAGGAGAAGGGTACTTCTGCCCCAAAGACACACCCTGTACCTCCCTGTTGCTGAAAATAATGAGCTTTCACTATAATATAGACTGTGGAGGCCATCAGAGATTCCTTAGAGGGTTGCCAGATACTTTCACAAAAAAATACTGAACACGTCAGGGAAAAAAATTGGTTGAGGGAAAAAAAAAAACCACGGGAGACCAAAGTTGTTTACCGGACAGAAGTCGCAAATACCGGACTGTCTGGGCCAATACCAGATACCTGACAACCATAATTCCTTATCTTGTTCATATTTTACAATTATGATTGAATTACAGAGTTCTTGTGATTTGTACCAAAGGCTGAACAGAAATAATCCATATGGTGCAAACATTAGATCAGAGTCCTACAAAAGTTTATACTGGGGATGTTAGAGTATAACCGATTAACCATTTAACCAATAAGCTGGTGCTTATCAGTTACTGGTACCAGTTACACTTCAGCTGCAGCAAAGCCTCCTCCCCAGGAGCCATGCCAGCACTCTCAAGGAGGCTTCACTGCAGGCTCTTACTTAAGCTTCATACTGCAGAGCCTGCAGCACGTATAATCACTACGATTTTTAGCGTTTAAACTCTTACCCTATTATACGATTTTTAATTCCTAGTTTATATACCTCCTCAACTTGTCTCACTGACTTCAGCTGGACTACTCACGTGCCCAACTACATTTATAGGAACATTGCCACTAGAAACTGGAAAATAAAATTATGGTCAAGCTGATACACTAAGAAATAAGTTAATACAATTTTAGTGTGTTACCTGAAATAGTTTATTTTTTCCATTAGTTACTGCTCTGATTTGCATATATTGTATTCCAAAGCACAATTCAACGTTCCATTTAATTGATACCAATATCTAATATATTGTGGAGAGCAACAAAACTCACTTAATGGCCTACTGCTGAGAATTAAATACTTGATAAATGAGGACTGTGTTAATTTGTGCTTAACTCATTTCTCCTTGGTGATTAAACATCTGGTTAGATAATTTACACCTAAAAGCTCTATAAACAAGAAACAATCCTGAACAGATTAAGTATATTCTTTTGAATGTTGTTTGTTAGAAATAAAAACCTATGTACATTTTCTACATTTCCAATTATTTCCATATATAATGACCTTTTCAGTACTGGCTTTTAAAAAATAACTAGCGTGGTGTATAATTCAAATAATAAGTAAGTACCTAAATATTTACCTCACAGCTTCAAATCCCAATTGTTAAAAGTAGCTAATTTAGGAATAAAGGCCATCAAACAAATATATTGTATTCAATACATTATAAAACTTTTAAATAGTGATGGGTATTGTATGAGAACCCGAGTAGAATATTTCTTACAACATAATGGGAAGAAGAGCTCTCTAAGGCCAAGCAGAAGCCAGTACATGCCAAACAGGTTAAACTGTCCCTTTACAATAGGTGAATGTGTCAAAAATCTTATCCCCTGCTCTTACTGCGCTTTTTAGACTCAGCTGCAGTAATTCCTCATTGATATTGGTGGTGGTACTTTAGAGAACAATATCTATGAAAAATATTGATAGAGTGCAATCTTAATTAAGTAGCATATATTTTAATAGTCCTTATCAAGGCATAAACAGAGGATGCTTGAGTAGGATTAGAATGTATTTTGTATTAAATACAACTACTGCTGGAATACTTTGACTGGTGTGGGTATCCACAATTCAAGAAGGATGTTGATAAATTCGAGAGGGTCCAGAAAAGACTCATGAGAATTATTAAAGGATTAGAAAACTTCTTATAGTGATTCTCTCAAGGAGCTCAATCTATTTAGATTAGCAAAGAGCAAGTTAAGGGGAGACTTGATTATACTCTATAACGGGAGCTGACAGTCTCGCCGGGTCTGTAGGTGTGGCCACGTGGAAGGGATGGAGCCAAGGTAGCCAGATCTCGGTGCCACCAGAACTGTGGCGTGCCATGCTTCCCCAGCCCTCACAGCCACCCGGAATGGGCCGTGCGCTGCTCCGGCAGCCATTTAAAAAACCTGGGACTCCGGGTGTCGCCATTGCCACAGTAGAAGCAGCCAGGAGTCCTGGGACCTTTTGAATTGCCAGACCCTGGGACTTTGCCCTTTCCTTCCCGTTGGTAGGCCTGGTCTATAAGTACCACATCAAAAAATACTTGATAATGGACTCCAATCCAGAGAAAGATATAACAAGATCCAATGGCTGAAAGCTGAAGGGAGACAAAATCAGACTAGAAATAAGGTGCAAATATTGAACAATGAGGATAACTTACAATTGGAACAATTTACCAGAAGTCTTGGTGTCTACCACTCCACCCCGAGTCACTGCCCTACTCTCTGCTCCAGCTCTGGGTGGGGAGACCTTGTGGGGCAAGGGAGGGTACAAGGTATAAAAGGGCTTTGCAGTTTTGCTGGCTTTCAGCGCTTCCATTATAAAAAGGGTTCCAGGGCCATTGCAGGAAAAGGTTGTGGGAAGCCCACAGGGAGGCAGTCAGTCTGACCTCCTTGATAGTTCTGAAGAGTGGAACATGGATAATTTTAATAGGTAAAGGTTTAAAATTAAAACAACGTACCACTAAAGTATGTATGTAATTAACAGAACACACTAAATCAACTAATATTAACTAGGTAATTGGGCATCTAGGGATAGGTCACACACACACAATTTTTAAAAGGGAACTAATAAAACACGTCCAACCACAACCCAGACCGCTATTTTTTGTATATTCTGAATTATTTACAAAAAATTATCACCACCATCATCTGCCCAGAGGGGAAATTTTTCACTAGCCCTAGGCTGTTAGCAGTCCGCTTGCACACCCTGAAGCATGGTGAAGAATAGTTAAAGTTTGCTAGGTACAGTTTGAATTTTAAAAGCCAGAGGACATTGTCACTGCTTAGGAAGTATGATCAGAAGTTCTTTTTATTTTTCCAGGCTTATAAGAAGACACAAAACTGCAAAATAAAACATTCAACTACATTAAAGAAAATAATGTTCAGAAAGGGTCTTTCACACTAATGCTGCCAGTCAAAATGAAGATTACCTTGGAGAATAAAGAATACATCTTTTCCTCGATCTTATGAGGGCAGAAAAATTGCTGCACTCATTAACGCAGATAACTCATTTAGATAAGTATTCAGATTATTGATTTGTGCCTCTGTCTTGACACTGGTAATACTTGGGGCTTACTATCAGCTATGGAAGTGCTTCTCTTCTTGGGATGGGTATACTATTACTGTGGTCTGTGGAGAGCACTGGTCAGATTATGATAGCTCCTAATTATTATTTCCACCTGCTAAGCAGCATGGAAAGAAGCTAAAATACATCCAGTACTTTCCAAATACTAATTTTCTTTTTGAACAACTGCGAAGGCAGGGGCATAGAAGGAAATGGTACACAAGGTCACAAATGGAATGTTAGCTGGTTGATGCAACAAACTTCTATTAAGATGTGATCCATACTATTAAAATGTTTGGAAACCTCTGCACTGAGTTCTTTTGAGGGTGACTTTACATGCAAACCCACATTCATGCACAAATACAGAGTTTACATATAGATATACACACATATATTCACCCACTCATATGTGGGTCATATATGCGCACACACACACACAACCAAATCCAGTGGCAATATCCATGTGAAACTGCTAAGCCATATGATAAATCACACTTTTTAATAACTATTTTACATATTTCAAATTTTTTTTTCTACAAGACATGTGACAAATAGAAAACATACTTTGTTATGTGGTATAAAAGTTGTATTGGCGTGAATGTAGTCAGGCCTCATTACAAACAAGTAATTAGATTTTAAAGCTTGTTTGAAGATACACAGAGATTTGGAATGTTAGAAAAAATTCCAGAAGAGATGGCTTAGTAGACTCAGAGTGGGTAAGGCAATCAAAGGCACATGATAAAGGTAATTTGTCCCATTGCTATGCAATTTATTACACGCCTCTTCAGTGTACTATAGCATTAAAAGAACATTAAGATTGCAAAGTCCAGCACTAAAAAGTTAGAACATGCCAGAATTAATGTTCCCCCAGGCAACCTCAATTCAGCCTCCTTGTGCAGATTTATTATGACACAGTCTTTAATTACATTATCACTTTTTGTTTAGACAGGACACCTTACTCATTCAGTGCACAGGGCAGACTTTTTATGAGGATGCCCAGCCACTTCTAGTTTCCCTATTCTCAGTTCCTCAGCTGATTAACTTTTCTTCCTGACACTCCAGTCTCCATTCGTACTTCCCAGCCCATCCTACCCACTCTCCACACCTCCAGTTCCATGCTCCTTCTCCAGGCCATTCATCCCATCTCATTGTCTAACCAACTCTACCTCAGTTCTTTGTCCAACCATTCTCAATACCACCCCTTTATCCAGCTCCTCATCTGTGCTCTATCTCCCTCAAAATTACTGGCCCCAGGCCTTTCCCGAACCATGTTTCCCTCTACAATTCCCAGTTCCACTCTCCTTGACTAACAAGACACAGACCCATTCAACCCATGGTAACCAGTCTCTTTGCACATTTAGTGCCAGTCTCCTGGCAGTGCCTCCTCCAGTTTCAGACTTGCCCCACATACTCATTCCTTGTCTCCTCCCCTTCTTTCTGTTTCCTTCCGCATCTCCCTAACCCAGCCTCCTTTCCTAGAGGTTTCCAGTCTCTCCTACACCCCTACTTTCAGTCACCCTCACCCTCTTTGCCAGCCTCCAATCCCCCCATTTCAATCTACACTCACCCCGCCATTGGTCCAGCTCTTGTCACTCTGCGTCCAAAGCAGACAGCTATGACCTCCATTTTATGGAGCCCAATGTGGGAGTCAGATTCAGCACAGGAGAGATTCAAATGCCTGAGAAATTATGGCCCGATAAAAATATTCTGCTTGGCACCAGAGTGAAAAAATTTTATACCAGCATACTAACTACATTACTATCATCTGCATTAAATTAAATAGACATCAAAAGGCTGGAGACTGTAAAATGAGAGTTCTCCAAAAAATGGCAGGTATAAAGTGGAATGATGTTTAAGACAATCGTAGATGTTAGATGGAGAATGTGAAATCAGGATATGAAACTGGCTATAGCTGAAAAGATTACAATGGTAGGGACACTGAAAAAAAAAAAGAGACAGACGATACAATACTAAAGAAAATAATGCCAACACAACCCATGTCACTTGGACCTTGAGGCCATCCACTGACTAGATGTCAGGACATCATCACAAGGACATGAGCAGACTTGGCAAAATGCAGAAACAAACCATGGACAGGAATGAACGGCAACAGTATTCTGCTCCCTATATTGCCAAAGATGCTTTGGGATAAGTAAGAGAGTGATGTCATTTAGGGCCTTTACCCTTGATATAGTCAAATTAATTTTTCAAGGTACAAGCAGGTCTTCATGACTGAACATTGTGTTAGCAAACTTTCTTTTGATACCACCCATCTCTTATATGTTAACACTGATCTCTTGTCAGTGTAGATAAAACAGAAACCTCCATCCTATTCTATTTGCTAGGTTATAAATTTCAACTGTACAAGTATTGTACATTGTTTAGATTTTTCACTCACAAAAAGCCCTCATCCTGCAAGGTGTTGAGTGCTCTCAATTCCCAGTCAAGTTGACAGGTGATGAAGGCACTCAAACATTTTGTTGGATCCTGTACGAGCCATTTTGGTTTATTACTCCCTGATGGAAGATCATTATTACAGAGAACACAAGTACAATTGGGAGATCATTTGCTAGACAAACATTCATTTTTAGAACATAATTTGGAACAAACTACTATATTACATTATCATTAATAATGATTAGACACTGTTTACTGTATCATGAAAAACAGTTCAAATAGCAAATTGTATTTTATTTATAAACACTGAAGAGATTCTACTTAGGCCTAATCTAAACTACTGCAGGCCATCAATCCAAGTTACGCAACTACAGTTACGTGAATAACATAGCTTAGATCTACTCACCACGGTGTTTTCACACTACCTCCCAGATTGATCCAGTGAAGGTTGATTTATCACATCTAGTATAGACACGATAAATCAACCGCTGAGTGCTCTTCCACTGATTCTGGTATTCCACCAGAATGAGAAGCATAGATGGAGTTGACAGGAGAGCATCTGCCAACCACTCACTGCAGTGAAAACACTGGGGTGAGTAGATCTAAGCTATGTTATTCACGTAGCTGTAGTTGCATAACTTGGATTGATGGCCTACAGTAGTTTAGATTAGGCCTAAGTAGAATCGCTTCAGTGTTTATAAATAAAATATAGTGTAGACATGCTGTTAGACAAAATACCAGTTGCAAAATTAAAGATAAAGCTAAAATACCTAAAGGAAAGAACCAAAAAGGGAGGCATTTTTCCTACAAGTAAAGCAAAAACAATTGAAACAATAATTTCTTTTCCTTTAAAAGACTCTTTGCAATCATTGTCCTGAGGCCACTGAAAGAGGAACAAGATTTAGTTACTGTAGCCATTTGATACTGCAATTTTATTGCTTGCCGTATTTTTCTTGAAACAAGATATTTGAGTGAGCCGGTTGCTGTGTTAAAAGCTTAATTTTCAAAGCAAAACTTAAAGAATGATTCCAGATTTTGATGCAGCTAGTCTTCATGATATTGTTCCAATATTTTCCTTCAGCTAAATAAGCACTTCCAGACCTGGTCTGTTTCTGACATTTTACCATGACAAATTAACATGTATTCCAAGCAAGTAATGGAGTTTAAAACCAATTTTACGTGTTTCTGACAATATGTCCTCTACATTGAACTTGAGTATAAAATAGAAAATATATTTTTGTAGCTTTAATATTACACCAATTGTATTAAACCACCTTAGAATTATTCATCTAATTTTATTAAAATACCGTGCACTGAAAAAGCTCATTTAAGAATTCTTAATTTTATAATGTACTCTTTGAATTTATTATGTTTAAATTAAGTTATTTATTCTGATAGTTCAGAAATCTCTGAATTTTTTTTTATATTCTGATTACTTAATAGACTAAAACAGTTCCAGTCCATTTGTAAAATAAACATCTACATGTATATTTTTAAAGCCATAGTAGGTATTTACTCAATAAACCAAATGTCTGCTTTGGAGACATGTTTGTCTAGCTAATCAGGAACATAGTTAAGACACATGGTTAAACTACACAGGAGGAATTTTCAAAAGCAATCAACACTCATCTACCTCTGCTCCTATTGGGATGTATTATTACAGCACCAGAACCCAATCCAGGCATGAGTAACATGCCTTGTGTCCTCAAGTCCTGAGAACTCATGTTCAGAGCCTGTAAAAGGTACTTGGCACATTTCAAGGTTGGATCCCTACACTTGGTATTACAGCTCAGTAAACATTCTACAAATATTTAACCAACATGATTATATCCTGCCTCAGCTCAGGTCTTCCACTGGGCCAGGCTCTGAACCCATATATGCAGTAAGAGAAAGTCCTTACTCCAAAACACTTAGTCTATGTCTACACAGCAACATTATTTTGAAACAACTAGTGTTATTTTGATATAACATAGTCTGTGGCTACCCAGCTGGCAGTTATTTCAACATAATGTTGAAATACTGTCAAGCAGGAGGACTTCTTACTCTGACTCCTGTAACCCTCATTTTATGTGGAGTAAGGGAAGTCGGAGGAAGTGCGCTCTGTTTTGAAATAAGTTCTGCGTAGACAGCACCAAAACTCGAAATAAGCTATTTCAAAATAAGCTACACAATTGGCATAGCTCAATTTGTGTAGCTTATTTCAAGTTAAGCCCTGCTGTGTAGACACGCCATTACAGTTTAAACAGAGAAAACAGACAAAGAGAGGTGAGATATACCAGACAAACAGTGAAATGTGATGGTCTGTGAATGGTTTATTTGTTTCCCCCGACACACACACACAAACTTCTCTCATCCCCTTTTGGGTTGGGATTTGTAAGGAAAGGACTAGCAAAGGAAAAGAAAAGAAATGAGAGGGGAGGTAAGAAATGGAGAAGAGGAAGAGAAGAAAAGAGGGGGGGATGGAGGGCAGAAGAAATGAGGCTGAAGGAAATGACTGTAATGGAAGGGACAAAAAAAGAGGAGGGGGTAAATATACTGTTATCAGAGGGGAAGGAATGTCTAGAACAAAGATTGGGAGGGGGGGAGTTATGACATTAGCAGCATCTGCAACTTGTTCCATATCTTCCCTTGCCAGCTCAGTCTCTGCTCCCAAGGAGATTTCATCTTGAAGTTTTTCATTCTTTCTCCAAGCTCATGTGGCTGAGGGAGAAGTACCCCTCACAGTGCAGTGGGGGTGATTCCCCTGCATTTTTATGGCCCTGGGGGCACTTGTGCAGAGAATTAGCCCTTGTTGAGTCAGTTGAGCCCCTGCCCGCCCCCCCTCCAGCTGAATATACAGTATTAGTGAATGTATATGTCAAGTTATGCTTTCTCAAAATAAGAGTAGAATAGAAAGTACAGAATACCACCACAGCAGGGCAGGGGGCTGGTGCTACGGGAGGGGGAGGGGGTTCAGGAGTTAGGGCAGGGCCTTGGGCATGTGAGGAAGGAACAGGGGACAAGGCTCGGAGCATGGGGAAGTGCAGGAGTCAGTGAGGTTGAGGAGGGGCTCAGAGCTAGGGATCCCATCCAGCAGGGCTTTCTCTCCCCTTCTGGATGGTGGTATCTTTTCTTCTCCTACCCCAATCCCACCATCCCATGGAGTCCACCTCCCCCATTTCCACCAGCCAGCAGGGGGTCTTCTGTCCCCCATGAACTCTCCCAGGAGGCAGGGGTCTTCTCTCTCCTCCAAACTTCCTGGCCACCAGGGTCCTTCCCTCTCCCCCCAGCCTCACTGGCTGGCATGGGCCACCTCCCTTTCCCCATGCTGTGGCCAAGGTCCAGGGTAGAGAGAGGGTTTGGGGCAGAAGGGCTACTGACCCAGTGTGCTGGCAGGCAAGATGGCAAATCCCAGTCCTGCTGGCCTCTCTCTTGGTGGTGTGGCTGCCCTCCGTGGTCAATCTGCAGTGTAGCTCTCCCGTGCACTTGCTGCCTCCAGTGGCCACTTCCCTCCTCTCTGTTCCCTTTCCCTGTTATGGAAAACAGTTCCATACCTGGCACTTCCTATTTTCCTGGCACAACCAAAATCTGACCTTGCTTTAAGCTAGGATAAGAAGCAATTGCAAATCTGGTGGTCCTAGCTCTTACAATCTAGAAGTTCTTGAACAGACTCATGGACAGAGAGACATACAGGTGCACATTTCTAAAATATATAGATAGATGATCCAGCATGTGCGGTCCAGCTGGTAAGACAAAAAGACTGGGAGTCAGGCAATTGGGGCTCTAGCCTCAGCTCTGCAATTATTCCACTTCTGGAGATGCAGGAAAAGTTATTTAAACTTCTCTGCCTTGTTTTTCTCATCGGGAAATTAAGATTAATCAACACTACCCACCTTTGGAGACAAGTTTGAGATCAAGATGAAAATGCTATATCAATGCAAAATATTTTTATTAATGAGGCAGCATGATTGACATTTCAAATGCCCTTTGATAAGAAATGCATACATATGGTTAAGGGTTGTGAACTCTCTCTCATTGGCTGGGAGTCTCTCAGAATTGATCTCTCCCAGAACTGAAACCAAGCCTGGAGATTACAATAAGCCACTAAAAGTCCAATTGGTGGTGTAATAGGCCTATGACAGGCTCCCCACCTGCCCTGGCTCTGCACAAATCCCAGAAGCAACCAGCACGTTGCTTAGGCTGTTAGGCACAGGAGTAGTCAGGAGGGTCTCTGCACACTGCCCCTGCCCTGAGCACTGACTCTACAGCTTCCACTGATCAGTGGGAGCTGTGGGAAAGGTGCTTGCAGGCAAGGGCAGATGATAGAGCCTCCTGGCTGCCTCTGAGCTGGACATGCTGGTCACTTCAAGGAATCACCCAAGGCAAGTGTCACCCTGCCAGAACCCACAACCATCACCTCCCCACACAGCCGAACCCTCTGTCCCATCTGAGCTCCTTCCCTAACCCAAACTCCTTCCCGGAGCCTACACTTCTTATCCCCTCCTGCATCCCCCATCTTCCTGCCACAGCTCAGCCCAGAACCTCTCCCACATTGTGAACCCCTCAGTCCCACCCCTGAACCCAGAGCGCACATTCCTTCCTGCACCCCAGCCCTCTGTCCCAGCCTGAGTTAGCATGAGGGAGAGGGAGGGAAGGAGGGAGGGAGGAAGGAAGAAGTGAGCAGGGGTGGAGCTTCAGAGAAAGGACAGGGCAGGGCAGGGGCGGGGCAGACATTTGTGCAATACACAGCTGGCAGCCTTAGATGTGGTTCATACAGTACCTTACACAGGCTTTTGAAATACTAGAGCAGAACAATATTTGAAAAAATGGTAGAACTTCTCTTAACTGGTGAATTGCTCATTTTGCACATTTGAATAATTTCAGTGGAGCTAAGTATTAGCGGCCTCAGTTGCATTTCCTGTGGACAGTTCCTCACCATATGTGGCAATCCCTTTTATTTCTGTGTCCTTACTATTGGAAAGACTTGGAATGCAGCAGTTACAGAGACTGCTAAATAAATTTTGCCATTAGCTAATCTAAATCAGTCACCACATTTGTCACCCTTCATCTTGCCAGAGTTACTCTCTCAGGGTATGTCTACACTACCACCCTAGTTTGAACTAGGGTGGTTAATGTAGGCATTCGAAGTTGCAAATGAAGCCCGGGATTTAAATATCCCGGGCTTCATTTGCATCTTGCCGGGCGGGCGCCATTTTTAAATGCCCTTAGTTCGAACTCCGTGCCCGTGGCTACAAGCGGCACGGAGTAGGTAGTTCGAATTAGGTTCTCTAATTCGAACTACCGGTACACCTCATTCCACGAGGAGTAACAGTAGTTCGAATTAGAGAACCTAATTCGAACTACCTACTCCGTGCCGCGTGTAGCCGCGGGCACGGAGTTCGAACTAAGGGCATTTAAAAATGGCGCCCGCCCGGCAAGATGCAAATGAAGCCCGGGATATTTAAATCCCAGGCTTCATTTGCAACTTCGAATGCGTACATTAACCACCCTAGTTCGAACTAGGGTATGTCTACACAGCAAAGTTATTTTGAAATAACAGCCGTTATTTCGAAATAACTTTACTAGCATCTACACAGCCAAACCGCTATTTAGAAATTAATTTGAAATAGCAGAGTGCTTATTTCAAATTTGGTAAACCTCATTCCACGAGGAATAATGCCAAATTCGAAATAGCTATTTCGAAATAAGTGCTGTGTAGACACTTATTGCGAAATAGGGGGCCTCCAGCCTCAACCAAGAACACTCCTCTCCCTCCCCAGAGCCCTTAAAGGAGTTGACTCTGGCCACAGTGCCTGTGCCAGCTCCAAGCCTGCCAGCCCAGAGCCAGCAGTCACTGCCCCTGACCCAGTGGCCCCAAAACATGAGCCAGCAAGCCACTGGCAGCCAGCCCTCCATCACTCGCCAGGAGCAGTCTGCCAGCTCCCAGGAGCCTGCCAGGGGCTGGAGAAGGCGTGTGCCTTCCTGGTCCAGGGTGGAGATCATGGACCTTATTCAGATTTGGGGGGGATGCCCCCAACATCCATGATTTCTTCACTAGATGGAGGAACATGGCCGTCTATGGCAGGATAGCTGCCAGCCTGGCCACCAAAGGCCACATGCAAACCCAGGAGCAGGTCTTCATGAAAATCAAGTTGGTCCAGCGAGACCCCCAACCCTGAGCTCTGAGTTTCCCCTCTCCCTTCTTCCCCTTGCTTCCCCCTTCCAGCTCCCTCCTCCCAGGTTTCCCCCTCCCCTCTCCCACCCTCTCTTCTCCCCTCTCCCACCTCCTTTCCCCAGTCTCACCAGAGTTTCATTCCCCTCCCCCCCCAGTTTTGTTAAATTTGTGTTCATGAAAATACATGTATTTTATTTGACATCAGGAAGGGGGTTAGGGAGGGGTAAGTGGAAGGACGTGAGGGAGGAATGAGGCACAAGCCCCCAGTGGGGCAGACCAGGGAGGCTCTTAGTGCTCTTCAGGGTGGAAGCTCTCCCACAGGGCCTCCTGGATACCGACAGCCCCCCGATGGACTTCCCGGATGGCAGTCTGCAGAAAGTGCAGCCAGGCTCACAGCACTGCGTCCAAGGGAAGCACCAGAGTACCCAGGGGCAGCTCTGGCTCCATGTTGCCGAGTGCTGTGGTGTCCCGAGTGAGGGCAACCAGAGCACGCAGAGACAAAATGCGTTGCTGTCCCTCATCGAGGTAGGCAAGCAAGCAGGGAAAGCTGAGAACCGGCTGTCCGGGGGGGGTCCCTTTAAGCACAGGCCTCAGATAGCCTCAGGCAGCAGCCCTGGAATTACTGAGAGCAGCTGAGAAGTAGTTTTTCTTCCAGGGCAAAGGACAAAAGGGGCTTAACCCCAGTCAAGATTCATAGTACCTGAACCCTGCTTGGCCACCCTCAGCACCTTTTCTACCCCGGGGGGGGGGGGGGGAAGCTCAGGTGGCTCAGGAGGCATTGTTGCCACCTCCATCAAGGGGCCTGTTGCCCCTGGCAAAGGGGAAACATCTGCTGTCTATTTCTGATCTGAATCCAACCATTTTGTACCACTTGACCAGCGGCAAATTAAAGGATCACACTGCAGGATTCAGGTGTATGTGATACTAATAGCTTTAGGATAGAAAGGTTCCTGATATGGCACCAATAATCAACATTCATAAGCAGCACATCGTAGATGACTTTTTGTCTAAAGTAGGATTGCAACTTTATTCGTTTTTCACATCATCTCCGATGGCTCATTTGTTTTGACACCACAACTCCGTTAATTAAACCAGCTACACCCCAGAACTACACAGGCTATTATAGATCTTCCTTCCTCTCCCTTCCTTCCTTTAAACTTCATTCACACTGCATATAAACAGCCTCTAATTAGTGAACTTCTAGTCATGATAGGAAATGTAGGTTTCAAAAGTTCAAAACAAACTCAGGGATGGAAATAGAGTTAAAGTTATTAAAAAATGCAACCATTTGAAAATGTTCCATTCTGAATCCACTTATAAAATGGGATATATAGAAGTGACTTCCTTGTACCTTGTTTCACTGAGCACCATTGGTACCTTAGACATGCACTGACTATGTGGGAAAGATTTTTTTCCCCTAACAAACAATACTTTCCTTTCATATATGCGCAGATATGAATATATGTGTTGCAAATATTTTTTTTAAATTGCTCTAGCAAGGTTCTAAATGTGCACCAAAGTGACAATCCCGGTCTGGAATGCATTAAATCACCAAGTGTCACTAAATAATTCTCTTTATAAAATATTTATGTATGCTGTAATTCATTAACTCTAGTGGGATCAATGAATTATGAGTTTGTGTTCTCTCAGGGTTAAATTCAGCACCATTCCATGCACAGAGCCAAGTAAATAAACTGTGTAGGCAACTAAGCAGGGGTAAGGTATCCACGCCCCAAACCTCTGGTATACTGGAAAATAGTTCCAAGTCCTAGGTTAACAGGCTGTTAACCTGTTTACATCATAGGGTGTTGGAAGAAGTATCTGGTTTATTAACTGTAGATCCAGGGGCCTGAACTGTTCCCAGAAGAATACAAAGAGGTAGTCTGGAATCAGATGTAACCTCTTGGAAAGCTTTCTAAGTTTCTTGGCATTCGTACTTGCACACCATAAAGTGTTTTGCCCTTGTTCAGACATGTTAGGGGCACTGGTTAACTAAGATAACAATATACTGCCCTTAAAATTAGGCATGAATTAATCTTTAATAAACTGATATAATCTCCATGATACACTAATTCAAAGTATTTTAAAACACAAAATCTACAATCAGTAGAAAACTGCCCATGAGATACAATTTCTGACTTTTCCAAATATGAGTTTTTTCTCTCTCTCCAATATTGATTGTTTTGTCACCTGGCTTTTATTCACATAACTGGCTTCAGCTTCTAGCACTGAGTTAGACTTTGGAACTAGATTAACAGGATTTGGCAGTAATTTAAAATCAAAATAGTGTACCTATTAACAAGTTGCTTTATAAATCTGCTCATCAGCAAACTACTTTAATTATCTTGCTAACCTTTAGTTCATTTGCTCAGGAATACTAATGATAAAAAATACTTCATCTTCCCATCAACCCATTCACTCATTCAAGCTTTATTACAAGTTCATTCTACTTAAAATAGCACTATGGTCCTTCAAGAGTTAGCAGTAAATTTAGTTTATTCACCTGTAACTTGGTATCCTATTTCTCTAGCATCAGAGGGCATTGTGACTTAGTGGATAAGCTTAAATCAACAATTCTACTAACAACAGGTTTGGTACATTAATTTTCATCTCCTTATCAGGCTCAAATTTTATTTTAAATACACAGAGATATGCACAATAGGTTTTAAAACTTGAGCCAAACATGAGAAGATATTGGTTCAGATTTCTAGTGAGGTAACTACACTGAGCCATCAAATATAATCCAGCTTTATTTTTCATATATCAAATTAACTCATATATAAAATGCATTAACAGAACAGAAATGAGACACTTAAAATGAAAAATACCAAGGTGAACCACTGATGATACATCCATATTTTGTGACTTAAAAATCATCTACTGTAAATATTATAGGAACATGGAGTGCCACTCCCTTGGGAAAATACGTAATTAAAACACAATCCCTTCTCGAGCTTCGTTTACATAAGAATTCAGAAAGGCTTCTCTCCAATTAATGTCCCAAAAGTAAGTGAATGATTAGATTTTTCAAAACCTAAGTTAATTGAGGAAATATTATTAACTGAAAAGATTAAGGAATTACTATGCATTATCCTCCTTTGCTTCATGAATTCAACTTCAAAAATACTGTTCAGTCCAAATAGTCAACTTTGCACCCTTCACCCTGCCTTACACAATCTTCCAACATATGTGCAAAAATTAAATCTAAAACCAGCAAGCGTATGCATTGGGTTAAATATCTAATGCTCAAAAATATCTTAAACTGTTACTTAAGATCCTGTATGATACCAAGTTTTAACCCTGTGTAAATTTTTATGGCCCATTGTAATTAACAGGAATGCTGATACTTTCAGATATATAGGACTCTATGCAGTCCAAATTAACTCTATGGCTGCTCTTCCTTTAACTTTAGATAAGCCTATCGAGCTACAGAGTCTGCCCTTTATTCAACAGAACATTTTCCTTCTAGAAGCAATGATGTAAACCAACATTTGCCTTACACTGCTTCTTAAACTTGCCGCCATCCTTAGAGCACACTAAAAGAACAGCTCATAAGAATAAAGTCTTTCATTACAGTGCACTGTGTCCTCCACAACAAACCACACTCCCCATCCAGTTTCCTAAGCCTCTGTTAGAGGCCTCAACCAATTAAACAACTAGTACAGCCAGAGCAAGATGTCTCTCTAGCTGACATATAGGGTTGCCAGATGGTTTAATTAAAAATACTGAATTCTTCCCTCCCCCCGCCCCAAAAAAAAACACCGGGGAAAAAATTCTGATGAGAAAAAAAAGGGGGGGGAGACCAAAGTTATTGCGGAAAAAAAAAAGAGACCCGAGAGTTATTAAGCAAAAAAAAAAAAAATTTAAAAAATGCAAAATAAAACAGCATGGTCCCTTTAAGAAAAGCCTTTGAAGCTTTTTGCTGGTGGCTATCTTGTTTTCCTGATCAAGCCAGAAGACAGCTTCCCTGTGGAACCAGGTAAGCAGGGGTGTCCGGGGGCCTCAGGAGGCCTGGGGGGGCCTGGGGAGACCGGGGGGGGGTGGTTGTTGAGTATGTGTAGGGTTGCCAGGTATCCAGTATTTTTCCCACCTGGCAGGGGAAAAAAAATTAAAAAATACCAGACATTTTAGGTGTCTGGTATTTTCTGAATTTTTTCACGGACAGGAGGTGAAAATACCGGACTATCCGGGTCAATACCAGACACCTGGCAACCCTACTGATATATCTGATATGAGCCCATGAGAGAAAGGAAAAAGTCCATTATGCTGAAGTTTTTTCCCCACAGTTGTAAATGGGGGAAAGAGGAAGCAGATAATTCGTCCCTCCCTCCCGCCCCCATCCCCCTTCACACACTTACACAAACACACACTTTCTCTATTCATTTCATTCATTTGCAAAGGAGAAAAAAAAATACCTCAACTCAAGTATCTCATCTATATTTCCCATAGTGGAGATGTACAAAAGATTTACTCCAGCCCAAAGGAGAGAATGGGGAAAGGTGATGAGACAAAAGTACCTAAAATAGGTAACTGTAGTGTGTATGAAGGGAGCCATACATAGAATGCCCATTCTTTTCACCTTGAGGGACAAATGCTATTTCTAAAAGAAGGTCACACAACTACAACCAGTAATACTTAGTACCCTGTTCTAACCTCTTTACTTTCCTCAAGTGATTCAAAGGAGATAGAAACCACATACAGATTCAGTTGCTATGGTCTGGATTTCCATAATCCGGCAACGTTTGTGGTCCAGCATCCTTATGGGTGCTTCTAGGCTGAAACACTCACGGGGAAAAGCAGCCAGCCAGCCTCCCCCATCTCCTGCTCAGCAACTCCTCCCCTACCCTCTCAGGCTCTCTCTATACTGCATCATTTTGTCGGCAGAGGAAATGCAAATGAAGCACTCATTAGCATTTCTCACGTTGTCATTTGCATAGTCTCTTCTGAGTCTTTTTGTGGAAGAGGTTTTTGTGGAAAAAAACGCAGTGTATACGGGGCCATTTTATGCAAAAAAAACCTTTTGCGCAAGATCCTGTATACCTCCTTTTTTGAGGGATAAGGGATCTTGTGCAAAAGGGGTTTTTTTTTTTTTTGCAAAATAGTCCCATCTACACAGCGTTTTTTTCTGCAAAAACCTCTTCTGCAAAAAGGATCGGAAGAGACTATGCAAATGACAGCACGAGAAATGCTAATGAGCTCTTCCTTTGCATTTCCTCTGCTGAAAAAATGATGCAGTGTAGATGTAGCCCCAGAGCCTTCAGAGCACCGCGAGCTCAGAGAGGGAAGAAGAAGGGGAGGGAGAAGCAGGGACAGGTGACACTCGGGAGGAAGAGGCAGGGTGGCTGCAGAGCCCCCGGCCAGTGGCAGCGGTCAGGAGCACAGCCCAACTACTACAGGACTCTGTGCACTCCCTCCAATCTGCATTCATGGGGCTCTTTCACTCACCACGCCTCTTCTCCTGAGAGTCCACTATCCTGCTTGATCAATGGCAGCCCCTCAGCTGCCAGAGGAGCAGAGCCCAGAGCTGGTGACGTACTTCCCTGGCCTAGCAAATTCCTGGTTCGGGCCCAGTCAGGTGACACACAGTATTCAAAATACAGACTTTGTTATTTAATCCAGGGGTGGCAGTTGCTTCACTACAGCTATTTGCTAAATTGCTAAAGAAAATCAAAAGCTTCATTCTTTGTTTGGGTTTTTTGTTTTTAATTGGGGAGAAGGATTTTTTTTTAAAGGGAACCCTTTTCAAGAGTAAGACATGAAAGCAGACATGCAAAATAACAAAGGAATCAGTTTTGAAAGGTGCTGAGTGTCCTCACTTTCCTCTGACGTTAATGTCAGTTGAGAGCACCCAATGCCTTGCAAAGCTGGATCCAGAGTGAATATAGCAAAAATTATTTTACCAGAAGACTGTCAACAATTTTGCCTCACTTGAAGCAACAGAATAGTTCTTAGTGCTTAGCATAATATCAAAATACAACTCGAGTATAAAGCACAAAGCTCCCCACTACCACATAAATACTATCTGACCTGATGTTTTGATGGAGCTCCTGGTAGAAATGTAATCTACTAATATTCCATAATTGGTTTGTACAGCTTGGAACAGACACAGAGACTTTAGTCGGCATTAGCGATACGGTAGTTTAAATCCATTATAGTCTATATTTTGTTTGGATACAGTTTGTCTGAAGCACTGCTCACACATGGTTTTAACTAAGGAGGGCCACTGAAAGGGTTTCCAATATCCTGAGGACAAAGTTATAACTGATACCAACATTTAATTTAATCTAAATGAATATCATAGTAGAATGAAAATGTATCACGATTAATAAAAAACCCACAACATATAACAAATGTATTTAAAAGCTGGGAGATAAATCTGTTGTAGGATGCATGTCAAAAATATTAGAAGGCAAAATACAATATTTATTAGAACTTCCATTAATTAAAGAAAAGGACAGTAACTTAAAGGACCTGAGCATAACTGTTGTCCCTGTACTCTCCTGAGCAGAAAGACATGGGGTCCTACCTCCACACTCTCTTTATAGCAACTACCAGTACTAATTTGGGACAAACCTTGACCTTAGAAGATGTTCATGACTGAGAACTTACCGAGGCCTTATGTGGTAGGAAGAAAAAGACAGAAAAGAGGTGCCATGTGCCCACCTCCTCTTGGACATCCACACAAAGATCTGACATAGTATGCTTTTATTTTTCTCTTAGAACCAAAACTCTGCTCTTTAGTACGTACATGCACCTTCATTGAGGTCAACAGAAGTTCCACATGCATAGCAAAGGGCTGAGGTTGAACTGCAAGTAGATATTAAAGAAATCAACATACAACTCTCATACAAGAAGAGTGGTATCCAGAATAAATGTTCAAAGAGTTTTTTCTTGACTTTGTAACATTAGAAATACAGATGTTCAGAACTGGAGAACTACCAAAATGACATCCATAAAGATGAAAGACTCAAAGTTGGGCAACTGACAAGGTAAAGATCTTAGTGAAATTGTTTTAAAATTCTTGTATTTGTTTTTGTTAATGCTAATAGCAAAGGAATGTGAATCCCATATAAAAAGTCTTAGACATTGCCACTAGAATTACTGCAATTATGTATGTTACATATCCATTAAAAATCTCAGTTTCCAAGGTTAGGTCACTTGTCCGCGGAACTGTGCCCTGTTGAATTAGTCCTCTGTTTTCACACAGTCCTGAACATAGGTTTGTGCTCAAAAGGCATAATGGAACTCATAATACATTCTTACATAAACATTTCAGTGCCTAAAATGTAGTGCAACTGAGATACTTTTGTAAGATTTTTAGAAGGGTTGGAGACCATGAATCCTTTTCCACATAAGGAACATGCCAATATTTTTTAAATGAAGTCTGAAGGGTTTTCTTACGGCTCTCATATGTACTGTATCCAGATAAAACTAATAAAACTTAGGAGCATCTCAGTGGCTTTAATCACTTCCTTTTACACATATGGCACCTGACTTCTCATCAAATGGATAAAACCTCAGCCTACGAATTTACTAAAAAATAAACCAATTAACTATGCTCATCAGCAAGTTCCATTATTATTCTTTGTTCAGCAGTACAATGAGACTGAATCTGCATGTAGGATGAAATACATTGATTTTTCATAATGCAGTCTTTTTAGTCATAGCAGAGGTGCTTTGTAAGTTATGTTGGAAAGTCGCTATACCGTCTGCTTTCACAGCTGCTAGTAGTCTCTACATCCTTTATTTTCCAAAAAATTAAAATCATTGAAGACATTTGTCAGGGTCACCGAAGATTTATTGACCTTTACTGCTCAGCAAACAGATTTGTAAAAGCTTTACATTAATTCTGTTAATGCTAAATTTATGCCTCAAAAATTTGGCAAGCATGGAAGACTATTTAAAGTTAAGATTTAAATAAATTTTAAAAGCTATTATGTTCTCTCTCGCTCTCTCTTTAAAATTATAAGAGATAGACAAAGTCGATGAGATATCTTTTACCAGACCAACTTCTGTTGGTGAAAGTACAGTTTGGAGCTTCAGAGAGCTCTTCTTCACTTTGGAAAAGTACCCAGAGTTACTGAGCTAAATACAAGTTGGGACAGATTGTTAAGGATAAGGGATTCACACATGCTCTAGAAGACCATTTTATTTTAAGTGGGTCACTAAGGGTACATCGACACAACAGGGCTAAAGTTGAATTAAGCTACACAACTTCAACTACATCAATTGCATAGCTTAAGTTGACTAGTTTAATTCAGCTTTTGGCGCTGGCAACACTGTTCTTCCTTTGACTTCCCTTATTCCTCATGAAATGAGGGTTACCATGAGTTGGAGTAAGAAGTCCTCCAGCTTGACATTATTTCAAAATAAAGGCTTGTAGTGTAGATGTGCACTGTGTTATTTCGGAATAATGTGCATCAACCTCATTCAGTGCATCAAATGCCGGTCAACTGCTATGTGGGTGAAACCAGACACTCACTATGCTCTTGAATGAACTCACTCAGAAAAACAATACATCCTCTCTCCCAAGGGCAAACGCTTTTCACAAGGTGATCACTTTAAATCTGACCTATCAAGCCTCCTCCTCAAAGGAAACCTGCACAAAGATTTTCAAAAGATGAGCCTGGGAATTTAAATTCATAACCTTGCAAGACCCTACAAATTACTGACCAAACAGATGCTGGTTTTATGGTTCATTAGTATGACAACAATTCATAACACATTATACTGTCTTTTAATCCTTAATTACCCAAGTTCATTTTAAGAGGTCTCCAAAAGCATGTGTGAACCCCTTATGCTTAACGATCTGTCTCAAAATGTATTTAGCTCAGATACTCTGGTTACCTTCCCCAGATGTGAAGAAAAGCTCTGTGAAGCTTAAAAGCTTGTCCCTTCCACCAACAGAAGGGGGTCCACTAAAAGAGATCTCACCTACCTTATCTCTCCTATACCCTGGAACCAGAATAGCTATAACACTGCAAACAACTACAAGAGAGGCAAGCTTTGGAACCTAAAAGATACTTTGTATAGATTTCCAGCCCAGTCCTGCAATCAGATGTGCAGGAATCAGATTTTAGAGCTACATGGAATGTCACTGAAGTCTGCCCAGATCCAGCCGCAGGATTAGGGCTTTGATTAGTCATCTCCATAATGGTATAGCTTCCAAAGCATTCAATTCTTTGTTGCAGTTATGCTTATCAGTAAGGATATTTCATGGGGCTACAAAAAAGGTTGTCTGTGTCAGAACTCTCAAGCTTGAGAAAATAACACAAAATTGCATTTCAGAATTATGTACATGCTGACAGAATTTTCACTCCTTGCCATACATTCAACACAGTGACTCGAAAGAGAAATAGTTTTGTATACGCTCTCATTGTTTTGTAACTTGACTGATGTCTACAGCATTTTAACAGTGAAGGAAGAAACAACTAATCTTCCCTCTCAGTCACCAAGGGAGATCATTATGCAGCAATAGATTCTGGAAAGACAAAATATTTCCCCTAAGGGGAAAAAGACGATTCTAGAAGCCTAACATTTCTCACCAAAAAGATATGCAAACATTTAGTCAATCCCACAGACTCTTATGCAATGACTAATTAAAATAGAGGAGAAAAAATCTTAGGTTTTCCGAGAGGGTTTCCATACTCAACCACAAGCACATATAAATGATTTTTGGCAATTATAAAGATTTCATGTTTGAACAAAATACATTTCTTCTAAACTGCTTATCACATACAAAAGTGAATTAACCATTTGAGTGAGACAAGTAATTAAGACAAATTAGAAACAAGTTTCATGGGCTTTCTACATCACAAATACCTTAGAATGTCTTTCAGTGACCCGAAAACTGAACAATAAGAACTGTGTTAAAGGCTTCTGTCAGAGACTAAAAGCAAAGAGATGCAAGCTTTGTCTAGATTCATCCAGAGAAAGTCAGCAAATTGCCATGTCATGCATTTTATACCCTTCCCAGCAATAATGTGAACCTTTGCCCTTTTGGCCTGACAGATTAAATCGAAGCATGAAGGAGTGGGGTCTTAACTGAAGAATATTTCATTTTAAAAGCTGACCTAAGCCTTTATTTGCCCTTTTCATTTTGATCTCATAATATTAAAGTATTTTTTCTCAGACACTGAGTCCATCAATCTCTCTCTACCCTTTCCTGAAGTATTTTAAGTTTCTGAATTTCTTAGTTTTCTGTGAAGTGTATGCTTTCCATGGTAGAAAATCAATCAACTCAAATGTAGCAATTGGGATTTTTTGACACAGAAGTGCTCAAATACTTTGAAAAAATAATTAGTAAGTTGGAATAACTTTTTACATAATTTAAAGTATGAACTATTTTTATGCACTGAGCCTTGAAAAAAGTATAATAAAATAATTATCTCTGGTTTAAGGACTACTTTTGTACTCGTATATAATCCATCATCAATGACAGGAACTGTATGTGCATCCCTCTCCTCTCTCTCTCTCATACTGCAATAATTTCAGGAGTGTGTGTAAGTGCCTTGTAAGTACTTTGTAATCCAGTCTTCAGCTTTTCTTAAACCATAAATACTAACGTTTGACACTGTGATGAAATATCATCAATTTTTCATACAGGTTTTTCTTTGAAAACTTACAATTGATTGCATTTTCTATAGTTACTTTAAAAAAACAAACAAAAATATGCCTCAGGTAATGCCTTTTATACCTAAAAAATCATGGACTGGAGTCTGGGTGACCCAGGCTTGTAGTAAGGGAATACTGAACATCTCTGGTTTGTATATTCTTTAAAAGTCGGAACTTTCTGACAGATGTTATGCAACTATGTACAGTGGGTTGGCAACCTCAGTCCAGTTTGATGTGGAGAGATGTCCATAACAGAAAAACCCTCTAAAAATGCTATTAAAGAAACAGACAAAGACCATGGAAATTGAACCATCTTCTCACCTCAAGAGACACTCCAAATGGGCCCGCCAATGGGGGGAGCAAAGGCAGCAATTGCCCAGGTGCCCGGCAATTTAAAAGGGCACCAGGGCCGAAGCTGCTGCTGCAGTAGCTCAGCCGACAAGTGTCTCTTGATTGAAAGACACTTTTGATATGCCTCATTTGGGTTCCAGGGCAGGTTCACTTGGCCCCAGAACCTGCAGGGGGCATCTCAAAAGAATTTTTCAATCAAGAGACACTGCAGCCGCTTTTCCAGAGCAAGCACATTGGGTCTGAGGAAGGTAGGGGAGGGAGGGACCAGGGCTGGGGTGGCCAGCCTAGGGGGCTGCTGGGGCAAATGGGGTTTCTCTGGGCAGAGGGTGCTTGTGGCCCTTGCTGAGAGGGGGCGAGCCCAATGATTTCTGCCCTGGAGCCCTGAACTGCTGTTGGTGGGCCTGTTCCTATTGAAGTTCTTGGTCAATATATGAAAGTTCCTGTTGTCATTGTCTGCACTTCACAAGGGCTTTAAAACTGGTAGTCTTTATACTGGGTGAATCAACGTGTGAAAGAGCACCTTCCTTCAGTTAGCATGAGGCAGGCTCAATGAAGCTGGAAACGTAAGACTATTAAAGTGCTGACATGACAACCATTCACATTTAAAAATCCATTTCTGGAACTTCATGGGGAAAAAAACCCCAAACCTACACAAGCAATTTATGAAGTTCTTGATGGCTAAAAAGATAACTTTCTTTTCTGTAGAGACCAATATAATAGTAGATGGGCTGACTTGAGTCTTCCCAAAAATTTAGCAAAGAATTGGCCATGACGAATCAATATTTATAGATTTTCTAACTGCTTCTCTCTTTAGACATGTTTTTGGAAACCTTATTTGTCAGACTCAAGTTGACATACAGAGGCAGAAAAAGGTGATTTGTGCCACATACATGACAGACACAAAATGCTCAGAAGTCTGATATCACAGATCTCTGGCAAGTGAAGATTGATTAACTAAGAAAATGAGTTTCAAACAGTTTTATATATCTTTTTTGTTTTGTATATGCCTATCAAATGTGCTATAAAAAGGAGAAAGAAGGGTCACCAACCCTTGCCCTTTGATTTAAAGACTGAGACAGTTCACAATGCAAATCTGAGCCCTCCAAAGACTTCCAGCAAGAACAAAACAAGACTTGATGTTCCCAAGGTTAATCTTTCTGTAATCAATAGGGAACCAAGGAAATCTCAGTACTGGTTGGGTAAATTGAGGTACATAAATCCTCCTGAATTGATTTTATAAAATGGGCTGAATGGAAACTAAAAGTATTATGTAGACACACAGGCTACGTCTAGACTGCAAGCCCCTTTCGAAAAAGAGCATCTATACTACAAGCAGATTTTTCGAAAAAGCGAGCCGCTTTTTCAAAAGAGAGTCTAGATGTCCTCTTTCGAAAAAGCACAGTTTGCATTCAATAGCGCCTTTTTTTTGGAAAGAGTACTTTCGAAAAAAGGCGTTATTCTTCATAAAATGAAGTTTACCGTGATTGAAAAAACTGCCACGTTCTTTTGATTTACTTTCAAAAGAACACGAGTGCAGTCTAGACGCAGGTGAAGCTTTTTTTTTAAAAAGCTACTTTTTTCGGAAAAAACCCTGTAGTCTAGACACACCCACACACACAAATAGAATTGGAGCATAGTTCATATGTTTATAGGTAATGCAAGCCTTGAGAGCTGGTACTTTATAAATATTTCTCTGTTTTGCATACTCCAGAGATTGAGATTTTTGTTTGCAGTCTTACATTCCTATATGTAATATATGTTGGCCTTCAACATATATTAAATCTACCACTTTTGAACATATTTCTAAGATTAAGCCTTTGTGATGGGGAACCTAAGAGTGAATGTTTATGACAGATCCACTGAATCTCATAAAATTGGTTTTCTACAAAGATTTATTCATCCAAACTATAAAATATTCATTAGATTCTTTGGGACAGTTTGTTTATATCAATGAAAAGGTATTATTTTTGGCTTCTGTGGACATTCCATAGTAGGCATTCTTAGAAGCCTAGGACCTGGAAGTGTTACTCTCCCCTAAACCAGTGTTTCTCAACCAGTGGTACGAGTATCCTCAGGGGTACTCGAGAGAAGTCTGAGGGGGTACATCAACACAACTGAAATTTGGAGAAAAACGAATTTTGGTTTTAACTTTTACAGCGCTTTATTATTTTTGTACTTTTTACGCCCAAAAATTTCATCGCCAGCCTAGATACGATTAAGTTGTTTAAACAAATGTGTTGCAATGGTAGAAAAAAAATTGTGTGTCTGAAAACTGTAGGTACTTGGGGTACTTATAATTTTTTTTAAGCGGTACTTTATAAAAAAAGGTTGAGAAACACTACCCTTGAAAATACCTCAATTGCTGCTGCTTCTCAGAAAGCAATAATGCTTAACTGGAATCTGACAATCCATCTGTTTAAATCTTTGAGATCTTAGATAAACGAAAATAAGAGAATGATGATTCCACAAATGTAATTTTCTAGGATTCCTAAATGATTAAGAAAGTTGGACTCAATATACCACTGTAGGCAAGGAGACATTTATTTACATTCCAAGAAAAAACCAAAGAGTTAACATACCTAAAATCTCAGTAGTACTGCCATTCAAACATATCCTTATCTTCCTCTTTGCCCTCTCAGGCCTTTAAGTTTTGGAATTAGGTGCTTCAAATGTAGTCTAAAATGCCTCATCTCCTTTTAGATACAGTGCATTATGGAAACTTAGTATAAAGTAGAAACCAATTTTAGCATGAAAAACCCAGAATTGGTAGCTACTTGGAGAATTCTGTATATGTAATTCAATCCACACACTGGCCCTCTAAGGACATTGCCCTTCCTGATTGGTGAAGGCCGGTAAAAACAACCATGATCTCTGCAAATGGAAATCAACCAGACTCCTTTAAAATACATGAATTTGCCCAATCCTCTTTAAAAAACCCTAAAATTAAAACACAACTCCACACCATTAAAGCCAGAAAGCCTTTCCAAGTCTTGCTCTGTTTTTTGTCTCCCATTTGCAGCCAAAACACTTTAAAAACAATAACCAAATTCCAGCAACATGCCAAATCTACCATCATCCTGGGAAATTTGCAGTCAGATTCTGGCCAGGGCACACCACAGGTAACAGGCCTGTTCGCATGAAAATATAAACTCCTAATGGAAGTGGACAGAGGCCACATTTAAATGTTCATTCTACTTATTCTTCCTGTAGTCTTTGACATGGATGACCATCAGGTGCGGTCAATTCACTTACTGAACATAATTGAAGTAGAGGGCACTGTACTATATAAACGGATGGTAAGAAACGGATATGACCTACTTTATACCAAATTCTTCAGAAGTAAGATGGCAGTAAGGGAGTATCTAGAATTCACAGTGCTACCAGCTGTGTGCCAGATTGCAATAACGAAAATAAAGAACTGGCACTTTGGGGGCACTGCTCCAGCCCCCTCCTGACTTTCCCTGTCCCAAGGAGCAGGACTCAATCCTTCCCCTCCCACATGGCCAAACACATACATTTTTTTAACCGGTGCTCTTATGATTTTACACCCCATTGCCCCCTAAGCCTGTGATTTTTACAAAATTTATGACAGCTGCCCTATGATTCTTGATAAAATTTGCAGCCCAAGTTATTCCACTTGAATCTATAAATCACCTAGCCAACACCCTTTAAAATGCATTACTTTGCCAACACCCAAAAAGTCAGAAGCCCCTCCTCATAAAACCTTTCATACTGGGTTGATATGAAAAGGTTCCTAGATTTCATATGGACTGGACTAAAGCCCTTGAAAAGTCCACTCAGCTTTTTATTTCATTTGACATTAATTCAGTAGGTTCTGCTGTTACCACGAGAGTGAAGAGACCTATGACTAAGCGGCGGTCTACCTGTTTTCAGTACTGCTATAACCTGTCCCTTTAATGCCAGTCCAAGACAGATTTGCCTCTCGTAAACTATTAAAAACACATATGTACAAGCTATTGCTCACAATACGTGGGTCATGGTTCATAAGCAGAAGTGTTAACCCTGCCAACAACAAGGCAGTTTTCCCATTTCTCCCACTTTGGTAGCTGTGGGAGAAAAGTATTCTAAAGAATTGACTTTCTTTACATATTCACAAGGTTTAGAAAATCTCTAATCTTCCACATAGAGACCCAAGAAGCAGATTCTATGGAGTGGTCTATGTCATGTGAGAGTGGGTGGGTACTTGTGTGCACGCGCGCGCGCGCACACACACACACACACACACACACACACACACACACACACACACACACACACACACACACAGAGTTTGCTATGGTGGGACTTTGAAGACTACTTTACAGAAACTGCCTGGGATGCCTGAAACTGTAAGTCTGGCCCCATTTTACTGCACGTAGGACCACTGGGCCTAACTTTTCTATTTTTTAAGCAGATAATGGAAAGAGCAACAATAGACACTATGTATGAGAATCGGCACCTGGTTTTGCAACAGGATGCTTTAAGTATCAAGACTATGTGCCACAAAAATATCCAAAGGAAGTGGGATAAAGAAGATGTGAAGATGTAATGGATGTAGTATAAATACCTAGAAAATGGATGACATGCTGGAACCAATCCCACTGTCAGGGCAAAGAGTAGCACAGTGAGAAGAGAGCTCAAACCCCCAGTGGTTTTAAGAGTCATATTGCACAACAAAAAGGAGAAAGACTTCTGAAGTCTGAGACTGTATCAACAAAAAATGTTGATGTCAACCCCCTTTTAGGGCATTAGTGGAATGTCATGAAAAAGTTAATTAAGCTGAAACTGGATGGCTGATAGGAACACACTTTGGGTATGTCATACTTTAAGACTTATACTGCTGATGAGAACAAGTCAGTGATACCACAAAAAGATCTCCACTAGCTATGGTTAAAAAAAAAAAAAAGTCTTGGAACAGCCTAGGTAGAATAGCTCAGAGTCAACATAATATCCCCTACTTCTCACTATTGGTAAAGACAGTTTCACATTTTCAGCTAAGTAAGTTCCCATTAAACCCACATATAGGCAGGCACTAAGAGTGAACAACTGCTGATTGGTATAGTGAGAGAACGAGAATTATCATGAATTTGCTTGTGCTTTCTGTTTTCAGGAAAAAATGCACTGAAAAGGCATCATCAGAAAGACAGGTTGGCAAGGGCAAAAGTGCAGGCAAAACAGGATTGTGGGAACTGACCTTAAGAATATGACCGTGTTTATGCTCAATGTCTCTTCCAAACTGAATTTGAAGAAACAGAAGATTTATTATTCAGTATTCCTTTAAAAGACTTCTATCAACAATTAAAATGCATACAGACTACAGAGAACATGGTACAGCATTGCTAGAATTTGTACAAAGCTGAAAATACAGTTTCAAAGTAAAGCAAATAGGTGTGCAGTTTGGCAATTGTTTACCCTTTTTCTTTTCAATGATATATTATACTGTGCTATATCACATGTGGGAATGATAATGCTGTCTATTTTTAAGGTTGTCTGACACATCCCGTTATGACAAGTCTCAGTGGGGCAGCCATGTTAGCCTGTATCTGCAAAAACAATGAGGCACCTTAAAGATGAAGTGGTTTTTAACTATGAAAACTTATGCCCAAATAAATCTGTTAGTATTTAAGGTGCCACGGGACTCCTCATTGACTTCCCATAATAAGACCCTATTTTCAGCTGACCTCTTCAGGCTGAGTTTTTATTTTAAAAATTGGACAAAAATATTCAGCCATTTCTGAGAACAGGCCTGGGAAAAAGTATATTATTTTGTCTGTGTTAAAAAAAATTCTGGCAACTTTCTCTTCTCAAAGTTCCAGCATTCCCATGCTTTGAAGGAAGTATGTGAAATTTGGCAGGGGACAGCCTTTCTATCAGGGATATGCCTTTTGCTGTCCCTATGTAAATTTACCAAAATCTCACAGATTTATAAGATTCCCCCTGCACTGAATATGCTCCAAATATAGCTCTGGGCTGCTGTGGGCCATGCCAGGTCTAGGTCTGGAAACCTGAATTTAAGACAGACAGTCTCTCCTGTGCTCTTGTTGACCGCCCACGGAGGCACGGCTGGAGGAGGAAGCAGACACGGCGGAAAAGAAAGTTGCCTGATTCCAATATAGACTGGGGAGGAACCAGGTATAAATGGTGTAAGAGATATTGGAGGAAGAACCTGGAAGAAGGAACAAGACCAGACTAACACGGCTACATCTCTATTACTATTCTACATGCCTGGAAGAAGGAATGATGGAAACTGGGGCTGAAGGGGGAAAGCAGGGAGAAACTAGGACCTGAGGACAGAGAAATGGAGGGGGACTGAGAGCCAGTAGGCATGTAGTTGGGGTGGGGGAGAGAGAGATCAGATAAGGAGCTGAAGACAGACTGGGATGAAAGACTGAACAGAAAAGAGCGGGAATGGTTAGATAAGTATAGGACTGAGACAAGGACTGGAATAGGCTGAAAGGAACAAGGCAGAGGCTGTCAGGCTTCAGGAAAACAAGCCGACGACTCCAGGCCAAAAGAGCACGCTTGACTCCGAAGCTTAGAATGGAATCCAAGATGTCCATTCCCCATTCACCATTCCCCTGTTATCAGCCAATACCTGTGAAACCCATAAGCTAAGTGTCCCATATCCTGCTAGGAGTCCATGGAGGAAGAGAACCTACTATTGTTGTCAGTGGATACTTTGACATTTGGTTTTATTCTGATTAGGAACAACCCTCCCTCACCCCAAATTAAAACTGCTCGCAAAAGGGAATGGAGCCTTGGCTCCAAGACAATCCATCTGGAACGCTGTGCTGACCAAGAAAGGTGTGGTAAGCAATGCCATTTCCACAAACTAACCAATATTGATGAAAAGATATTTGTTTGTCTGACCAGCTCCTACAATAGGCCTCAACTTGGGCACCTACTAGTGGAAACTTTTTAACTTAAAAAAAAAAAAGGTATACCTCAGTTCTTCATCTGTAAAATGCAGATAAAAATATCTCTCTGTGCTCAAGGTTTTTGTGAAAATAAATTAATATTTGTGAAGCATGCAGAAACTTCAGCATGAGTGTCACGGGAAGGTCCATGATGAAATTAATAATTCTGTGGAAGATTAACCACCTGAAGTAGGGAATAGCCCCTCAGAATCGTCTCCACTGTCAGTTATTGCCATTTGAGGTGCTCTAAAATTTGCTGGATTTGTATTTTGGATTATTAATATGATTGTATCAAGGATTGTTGTTTGCCCCAAGAAAAGAGGCCTTGTTTTGGAAAGAATATTGTTCTGTGTCAGTCATTTACTGGAAGGCTGTATACTTATCCTCCAGGTATTTCTTTGGACACCCTGGAGACTCAAACCTTAGGAGTCTAGATTGTTTAATAAATGGGATGTTTGATAAGAACCCTTAAGCCACCAAAGAGGGGGTACAGGCCCATTGACAAGAGAGAAGGGGCAAAGGGGACAACTGCTCCAGGACCCGGCAATTCAATTGCCCAGGCCTTCCAGCCACTGCCATTCCTACTCCAGCAACGGCTGGAGGCCTGAGCCCTTTAAATCACTCCAGAGGGTGCTGAGGGGAGGGCATACTCCAGGCATTGCTGAGGGCCAGCTGCTCCAGCCCTGCCCATTCCATTTGAAGTCCTGACCCTTCTGGGAGCACAGAGCTAGCCTCCTCCACTTGCCCAGAGGCCCATTGAGTCTGTCGGCTCACCTAAAGGGGCAATAGATGAGCTAATCTAGAAGTACCCTAAATCTGTTTTTGGAGTAACAGCGTAGGACAACACGCTGAACTATCAGAAAACACAATATTGAATTACTGCTCATTAAATGAGCACTGTCCTTCCTGTGCACTGTTTCCTGTGGGGAAAAAAAACAGAAAGTAATCAAAGACAGTCTCATAATGCATATGAACAAAGGAACTGAATTATCTGGGATTAGTCCTGCTTCTAGAAGAGGGGTTGGACTCGATGACCTCCTCAGGTCTCTTTCAACCCTATGATTCTATGAATTCAGGCTGCACAGATAACATTAATTCTGGCATTTTCTCTCTTTTCAAGTCTTGACCTTGCAGCTTTAATAATGTTCTTTTAACACTGTTTTCTGTGAGATGTTATAGATATGGTTTTATTTGGATATAGTTTGAAACATTTTATAGAACAGTTACATTGTTTTTACTCTCACCAAAATCTTTAATCTTTTCATCAGTCAGTTAAGGAAAATACAGATTTAAAAAGCACTGAATGTGAAATGTTTTCTTCAAAAAGGTCCTTCACCAACCAATGCAGAGGCAAATCAGATGTAAACAAATAGCGAATCATTACCATGACAAAGTATCAATTTTATCTCCTTTTCCAGTAATTTTGTCATGAAGTGCCATCATATATCATAATTATGGAAAAAACCATTTCATTTGTGCAAAGGATAAATTCATAAATTACAATAGGTCTTTAGAATTTATGTCATATTTTTCAGATCATGGACCACTGCTACCTCTTTACCCTAGACTGGTTCAAGTCCCCAACTTTCAATCATGCCAATGCAAGCCTACATTATACACCAATAAAAACTTTATTGAGGATTATTTACTTTCTCTTGCACAAATTTGTATTTAAACCTTCATATTACTTCTCCCCCTCCCTCCCCCCCCCCATGTGTACCTTCTATAAACACCTGCCAAGATTTCAGGAATGGGTACCTGAAGGGTAAGTTCCTAAATATATCTTTAGGCAGTAAGTATCCTGATTTTCACAATTTGTGAGGTTCCAGTGAATCCCATGAGAGCATCTATGCAAACTGCTGCACCCTCAACATATATGAAATTCAGCTAAAGATGGAGTTAGTACCAAACAAGCCACATCTCTTTTTGAAAATCTTAACTACTGCTGTTTACATGATCAAATGTATAAATGCATGCTTATATATGCTTTCCATGAAGACAACTATATTTGTCTTTGTGGATTTTAAAGTTCTGTCAGTAACGTTGTTTGAGAGAGAAAAAATAACCAACAAGCATTATAAAATCCTTCTAATGGTTGTTCCAATGATCATTTTAGTCATATTTTACTTCTTTCATAATTTTCCTAAATTTGTCAATAAGTGCATACCGCCATAATTCTCCATGTGAAAAACAAAATGTTGTTTCAGTGACCTTTGCAAACCCCAAACAAAAACTTTCCAGGGACTTTCTGATTCCCCCTACATTTCATCCACTTGTTCCCAAGAAAAGCTCTGGTTTATTTCCCATCAGATCTGCAAGATTTTTGAGCATGTCTACATCTGTATTAAAGATGTACAATTGCTACAGGTAAAATAGTATTTGCAATATCTTTGCCTTCCTCTGCAGCATAGGATACAGGTCACGTAGCAGGATTATCTGGGTATATCTGATGCAATCATTTATTTGCCATTGCGGGGGGTCTTTGGGTATTTGTGCACTTTGATCTCATTGTTCTGTTCTTTTGACAACAATTTAACTTCCTGTGGGCTGTAATGCTTTGGTTTACCTTGAGTTGTTCAGATTATTGAGTGAGTGCTGGGTGGAGTTAAGAGACCTGTGACATACAGGAAGTTAAACTGGATGATCTGTTGGTCCCGTCTGGCCTTACACTCTAGCTTCAGGGGGTAGCCAAGTTAGTCTGTACAGGATAAACTTAAAAAAACAACAAATGGTCTAGCAGCACTTTATAGACTAACAAAACACGTGGATGGTATCATGAGCTTTCCTGGGCACAGCCCACTTCTTCAGATGACTGGAGTAGTATTCTCAGATTAGCTCTGGCCAATGGTACTTCCACTTTGCAAGGCAGATTTTGAGACAGTCCTACTCGTAACAATCCCTCCTCAAGGAAAGTGATGTCCTGAGGATATCCTGAAAAAGCATGATTTTCTTGCATAAGGTGCAATAGCAGCACTATTCATGTTGCACCAGAAAACAAAGGATTCCTTTAGCCATGTTAATCCCACCAGAAAAGCCTTTGGGTCTGAATCCCCAAGACAGAAAGGTGATAGCTGTGCTAACTGGGAGCTCAGGATTGCTCAGAGAGGGGGAATCACTGAGTGATACAGCAGGCATACTAATGTCTGGAGTATCCTCAGCTGATATAAAAGGCTCCTAAGACTGCTATCTTATGTCATGCCCTGAACAGGCCACCAGCAGCTCAACAGAAGGCAACATGTCAAAATACAAGATTCTGCCAAGGAACAGCCTTGCAGTCTACTCATCATGTGGAAGTGATTCGAATGGACCTCAAGGGATAAGTATATTGCATGTACATGCATACGCACACGCAAACACACGTATTCTAAAGTAACATGCTGTATTTGGGTCATTTTTAGATCAATAATTATTTTATATACATTCAAAACTTGTCATTCCAGTGTAAATCACTGCATCAAAATTGTAATACATAATTCCAGTAACCAGGTCTTGTGCCTAACTCTAATTTTGCCAACATCAAGACAATGGGTTAAAGGATAATTATGTATGTGAAGTCATGTTTTTTCTGGAAAGCAACAGAGAACTATCTTGAACTAATCTCACATCTATAATTACCAATGTTATGTTCATACTGTAAGAAATGTACAAAACAGTTTTAAATGACTGAAATAATGTGAAGAGAGACAAATCCAGGCCTGCAATATCATACATCACATGCAGACAAGGCTCAGTGACAAATATTTTATAAAATAAAATGTGGTCCTAATTCAATTAAAATATACATTTAGTGTCCTTACAATATCTATCCCCAAATCACATTTCTTCTGCCATCTCCCTTTTATTACTGGATTCATCAGACAAACTTCAAACAACATGTCTAAGGAGAGTCAATAAAACAAAAACAAAAAACATTTATTACTTAGAGGTCTCTTTTGCATTTTATGGAACAGATGAATAAATTCATCAAGAAAAAGGTCAGTTTCAACACCAATATGAAAATAGTGAAGTATCAGTGTACTCTTTGCTTGTTATGAACTGAGGTGAGATGGCTATGTTACAGATTATGTATATCTTAATGTGAAATATACTAATTTAAGAGAGCAGATGGACAGCTAGCAATACAAAGAAAATATTTATACATTTTATGTGTGACTTAGGATCTTAAGATTCCCCCTGTGAGTTAATAGAAATAATTATGCTCCTGACTCAGCATCAAAGAGTATCTGTAGTTTTTAGAAAGCCATCAATTATGTTTTAAATTTCTTCATTGCTGATCAGAATTGAAGATACTGACTAGAGGTTGGATAGGTTTGAAAGCTGTTGATCTTTTTGCCAAATGCCGTCTTCCCCAAATATGCTGTAGAGTGTATAATATTTGTATACTTCCATGCATTAAGGAATTCTATACACAGCAGGGTAACATTATTGCTCTCTGCTTTTGGTGTAATATAGTACATTACTTATTGCTTATTATCATACTGTTTCTGAATGCAACTGGAGGATTCAAAATCATTCTAATTCAGATTTCTCAACATTTTTTTAAAATGTAACCAATTATAACCTGCAATTTGTGAACCTACTGCTACATGATTACTTTCAAGAGACCAATCTTTTTTGAGCAAAGTGGAATACCCTTGAAATTAACAAAACATGCAACGCAGTCTTCGCACGCTGGTAATTTACAGCCACATAGATAATAAGGTTCAAATACTGTTGTAAGTGTTCCGAAACATACCTCGCATGCTAATAGGCAGAGATTATTTCAGAGCACAAGATTATGCTCCTGCATGGGGGTGAGTAGTACTGCCTCAGAACAGGCAGTATTTTAGATCACAGTAAAGAGATGGGCAAAAAGTAAAGCCATTCTCTCACACCCCAAATTCCCAGTGCCCTCCAGCCACTTCTCTCTCCTGCAGTGGCTGAATCTATTTGCCTTTTCAAACCAGCTTCTGATGACTAGTTCTTCTCTACTTCTATGTCTTCCTGCTCCAATACCTACCAGCAACCCAGATTATTGCTCCTCAGCTAGAGTTCTTGTACCAAGTATCCTCTCTTCTCTCAGCATTCATGCTCCCTTATTCCTCCTCTGAATAGTTATCTTACTCCAAGAGATCTCATACTCTCTTCCTGCCAATAATCCCATTTTTAATCCCCCAGAAAACATAACGTCCCATTCCAAAAACTCGCCCACATGCACACACCATCTTTCCTTAAGCAAAACAATTTTGTTGGTATTTTCTAGGCTTCACCTATAAATGTTGCTTATTTCAGAAATGATGTGAATACATATGTTAACATCATCATGCGACAGCAGTTGCCTTCCCATATAGGGGGCACCAATTAAAGGGGGCATGTGATCTCTCCAGAAGACTCTTCCACATCTGGCCCCAACACTCCCCCATCCCCTCTCAATTCAACATTACTCAGGAGCGGGGGCTCTGTCCTCCTGCTATGCTGGCTCCCCATGGCACATTCAGTTGCTTGCCCGGATGCTGCCTGGTGCAGCACAGCAGCTGCCCGGGAGAGTGCCTGGCTGTGGAGTGTCTTGCCTCCTCCCCCCGTTTGGCTTCTGGGACAGCAGCTGAGCAAGTCAGAGTGGTGGGGGGGCTCTGACTCCAGCACAGCCCAGGAAGTCTATTGTGTTGTTTCTGTGCTTTTTAAAGTATTTGAAGTGATTTCAAGAGATGCTATTATCTATTGGTATGAAATGCAAATGTAAGTAACAAATGTATGACCATGATTCCATTCTTCATCAGAACAGTACTCACAAGAGCTGATCCTACTCTTACCCAAAACCACTTCCATCTTGACGGCTACACAACACAGGCTTAATCCCCATCTTTAGACTTCTCAAAGATACCCAGCACTCTGGCCACATTTTTCTATTTCTAATAGGCCAAGGGATCTCATCCCAAACTCCATACTGCTCTTGTGCTCCCCTCAAGCATCAGGCCCAAACACTACCTAGTCCAATGCCACAATCATTCTAATGTCCATCCATTACCTCACACTTCTCTCCTTGCCTCCTTGTGAATCCTTTTCCACTTTTCATGAGCCCCAGAAACTGTCCTACAGTAGAAGCAATAAATCTGTTTTCTACCCCACTTTCTCTAGGAGATCTCAGAGATTCATCATATGATGTACCATATCTTCATAGAAAAGACTTTTGGGGATGACCATCTCTCCAACTCATAATGTTCCAGGGGGCAAAGGAGAAGCAGGGTCGGCAAACAGCATTGTTGGTCCAATGACAGAAATTGCTTACATGGCAAAATGAAATTATGAAATCATGTGCCACCACCAAGTGATATGTGAATCACTGCTCTAGACATATTCCAAGTCAAAAAAGCTCAATGATAATTTTGTTTTGACTGGAAAATTTACCCTGTGATACGTTTTCATCCCAGGTCAGATGGTCTCAGTCATTCACTGAGTAAAGCAATACTCTCAAGCCCATTAGATTTATGCCTAGGACTTGGGCAATTTCTATCAGTTGTGTTTTTCTCCATAATTCTAGGACTACTGATTACTAGATTCCATCTACTGATCATAAATATTTAAGCTTAGCAATATCTAGCTGGATCCCTTTATCAGCTGCTAATTTTGACAAGAGATGTAGTTTTAATAATGTATGACTAGTATCCTGATGAGGATAGCATGAAAGTCGCTGTTTCATCCCTAGCAAAACGATACAAAACTTGCATTAATATTCACTACATTTACCAAGAATAAGAACTACTGCTCAATACATATGCCTATTAATGAAAACAACTAGTTGAAACAGCCTTTCAAATTCTTAAGAATAACATAAAGATCTTTACTTAATCTAATGTCTAAAATGGACTCCATGTTTGACATAAACGTCATACTAAACATATGCAAACCATGACATAATCACTATATCTGGAGCTCTTTTGATTTACCATTAATATTCCAAACTTAATAGGAAAAAAGAAAAAAAGAAGACTCTCAAAATGTTGATTTGACTCAGTGTAGTGTAAGTGATGTTCGGAAGATACGCATATAAATTTGTTAGTCAATAATGGAACTAGTCAACACCATGTACACATTGGTTTGAAAAATTGATTATCAGAGTTATGTCAATTTCAGATTCTAAAGGTACAGAGTTGAAACGATCTGAAGACTGCATATTCCCTAGTATTGTGAATTTGAATCTGTACATGACAACATGGGAGAACAGCAAAGGTGGTGATCAGAAACAAAACAGGTTTTATTTTCTTTTAAGAAAGTCTTTATGAATTATAAAGATTTTCTAAGCTTTGCATTCACAAAGACAGCACCTTCTATCTATCACAGGATTTTACAGAATAATGAGTTTATTTAAAGTTCTATCTCCCTTTTTGAACTGAGGCCCCAATAGGGTATACGTGTACTACATGACAGCAAAGTTTACTACACAGAGAATGTTCTAACTTTTTATCAAAAAGGAGATATTTATCACAAAAGGGGGAAGGACTTTTCTATTCTTTCATATAATTTCTTCAATAATTCAGAAAACAATGCTTTGAGGTACTTTTAAAAAAAAACTGCACTAAACTTTTCCTTGCAAGTGCAATGTTGAGAATTTCCAGAAACGAAAAATAAAGATGCAACTCCAAAATAATTCTCCAATGCTCTAACCAAGAAATCCAGAAAGGTAATTTCTATGCACAAATGACAAGGCCAGTGCCACAGAAACTGCAGTTTCTCTAGTACTACATTAAACTCCACCTAGACACTATTGCTGCACTGAGTAGTAATCAAAACACAAGTCTAGGCATTTAATCTGAGGAGGTAATCACTTGACAACTCAATCAGCTTTCACTTCACTCTAAAACACAATGTAGTAGATTCACTCAGATTCCAATGGCTTCTGCAATCAAACTTAGGCTCTAAAGGAATTCCAGAGCTCACCTATTTTTTTTTCCAAAGTAGGTATTCATGACAAGAGATGAGAAGTATCAGTTCAGGGTTTCAACAGAACAGATGAACTAACCCTTTTACCTCTCTTCCTAAAATGAGGAAGGTCAAACTGGGGATGGAAGTTAAGCTGGGGCAGTAGTCGAAACTCTTGGTCTCCTTAACTTTGGGAAATCTTATCCATATCTCTGCCTCATCCCTGGCACTGCACAGGATTGTCAACCTACATGCCTACTGACTAACCAGGGAGACTATCCCTGACTCCTGTCAGCAATTTAAGGAAGGCATCCAAGTGAAAAGTAAGAGAAAAGTACTGCGCTGAATAGGTTCCATAGATCCTCTTCAGTAAAAGATGTGCCTCAGGTATGATGTACAGAGAAACTGAAGCTTAAAAGGGTGAGCTTTTCTGGAAAGGGGCGATGGGTGCAAAAAATCCCCACACTGTGGAGATGGATTTAGCTATGTTATCCAGTGACCGAGGGCAAAACAGGCCATTCAAATACTGCTAGGCCTTGTTGCATAATTTACAGCATCAGTGCATTGCCTGCGTCATTCAAAACTACATGGCTTAAAAGATTCAGTTTTACTTAAATTTTTAAGTTAAAATGGGGGAATCTTAACATATATCCAGTAATAGATTTTCACACTGAAAGGAATGACTAAATAATGAAGTACTTATTAGTATCTTCCGTGTTTGTGCCCTTTTTCTGCTTATTTGAATGTTAGAGTGTGAATCTGAGACGCTCGTGTTGTCCTCCCCAAGGAGTTTTGTAGCAGGTGGCACTAATAATCCTTGAAAAAGGATTCTCCTTGCTACACAAGCTAAAAGTAGGGGGAAAGGGATTATGACTAACACTTCACCTGACCCAATAATGCTTCTGTCATTTGTCACCTATCATGTCAGTTTCAGAACGCACAGGTATAACGTTTCAGTCATAATACTGCAGATTTACTTTCACACCTGCCAAGGTTGAAGGCTAATATGTTCTCAGAGAGCCATTCCTCTGAAGGAAAATATATGGAAATTAGAAATAGGTTACATTCTACAAGGAACTGTCAGTTTTCTTGAGGGGTTTGCAAACTCCCTCTCTTCTGTTTAATCTGACAAAAGACAGGAATTGTGACATAGAGGTCAAATTAGAATGTCTCATGTGAAATATATATGTGACAGTTTTGTGAAATCACCTTATTGAAGCCTGAATTGCGTTTTGTCCTAATGCAAATGCTTTTTAGTTTTCACTTAAGTTGATTGCTCACGTGGTGAGAAATATTTGGGGCAATTATGTCACATTACATATAACTGAATTGAAAGATATGGCACTTTTATAATATATCTCATCCCAAAATAACAAACATCTCTGCATTATTATTTTTTCATTAAGGACTTATCTTTATAATAAATTAAGACCTTTGGACCTACATTATATAATTACGTAAAAAATGCATCTCCCTTTCCTAAATGTGTCATTTTCAAAAACTTAATACAAAAAAATCCAATGTATTTTACATGGAACAAGAAAGCCATAGGTTATTAAGTGTGATGAAAAAATGTCTTCAGTGACAAGGTCAACCTTAAATACTTTAAGAAAAACACAGAAAATTGTAATGCACATACAAACTACTGATTTTAAATATTAATGACTTTTAAGCTAATCAATTTCCTTTCAGGTTGTCTTGATTTTTAAGTTTCAACCAGATCTACAAAAGATAGTATTTCAATCTTAAGTTCCCACAACAGTTGCAAAACAGCAGCAAAAGCCAACCACGACCTGGCTAACACCAAACAGAAAGCCAGAATCCAAAAGTAACTTGCTTAAGAAAATTATAAGCAAATTAAAAGAGGGAAAAAAGAGGTGGGTGTATTAGAATGGAAATTGGATTTCATCTTGAGATGGAAATGGCCAGAACTGGAATCTGGAATTGCAAACCCTTTCAATCTAATTTGTCAGATTCAACAGTTTTAGATCCAGGCTACATTCAAACAGGAAGGATTTATGGATCCAAGCTTGATACATCGATAATCTCCAAAAATGTCATTCTTAGGAACTTTTTAGTCTAACATAGGGCTAATGTCATGAGTGCAGCTGGAATCCCAAGATTTCTCCAATTCATGGCAAGCATTAATTGGAACATCTCATAAAATATCTTTGCCATTGGACCCAAATCTGAATTCCAGCCTAAAAATATTCTAGCTACAAATACCGCCTCGTCAACCCATCTGTCATTTCAAGCTCAACTAAAGCAGATTCTCCTGTCACCCACTGCAACACAGATACACCCCCTACAAACACATCAGAGAAAATTGTGAGCATATGTGCATTTTAAGCCCAATAAGAAGAATAGGAAGATTTAAACCACACAAAGTTACGTAACTCTACGTAAATTTATCTGAGGCTTAAGAACTCTCTGTCCTCTAGCATTTGAGAGAAAATAAATATACTGTTGGGAGTTTACTTATGGAGATTTATAAAAATAAGTTATGTTAAAAATATTGAATTACTTATTTTAAACTACAGACTGGTATGGGTAATGAGGTAGCACCCACCTCTCATGGGCAGCTTCATGGTTAAGGTTGTGCGTACCTGCAATTGTTTTCAATTTCTTGGTTTATGGTGCCCTCTGTCAGCTGCTGCACTTGTCAGGGGGGTCTTGCGTGACTCAGCCCTCTGGCCAAATCTCACACGGCCCGTGTGCAAACAAACTAAACTGCTCTTGGATGCACAAACCAAAATGTTGGCCTGAGATACCTGAGTTTAGTCTTTAAATAGCCCAACAGGGCTCATTTTGGTTCTTTCAGTTGGTGTATCCTTTCCTGCAGGCCTCCTTAGGTTCAGTCTTTTACCAGACTAACGGAGTCTCTCTCAGTACCTTAGTTGGCCAGCTTATGTGCAGAGGTTCCTACTCTGGGATGGAGAAGTACCCGCAGGACTTCCTTCCTGGAAACTCTTTGCCTGCCTTTTGGTCCTCTGACCCCCGCTCTCTAACTGGGTCAGTGTTAGTGCAGCCTCCTTCCAGGGTGGGTAAGAGGTCCACATACACTCCCTTCCCTGGCCCTGACCAAACTCCCTTCTCTCAGGACACAGCCACTTCCCCAATGGCTCTTGTGGGGAGAGGGGATCCAGGCCTGCCCACTACTCTGGGTCCCAGCCCAGGGACAATTTAAGCAGCAAACATGCGCCACATCCCTTTAACTGTTTCTCTTGGCCACTTCCCCATAGGCCATGTTAATTCAGTTCTGGTAGCCAACCAGAAGCTATTCTCTCACTTCCCCGGACCCTGCCAGCGACTACCTGTCTTTGAAGCAAGCTAGGAGCAACTCTTGCTCCCCCTGGTCACTGCAAGCAGATTGAATTCCCTCTGACCCAGCAGCTCCTTTTATATGAGCCTGCCGGGCCTACCCCCGGTAGCCCGTCATTAGCTGTATCCCACACAGCTACTCTAGGCAGCCTGGAGGATCTCTGAATGGCTCTTTTCTGGGGCAGGGTGAGGGTTCCAGACCTCGTCCTCCCTATCACAGTATGCTTTACACCCTGTTGCTTAAAAGAGTCCAATTTCAGTACATAACAAGATCTGGCCTCCAGCAGACAGCTTTTTTCAGGTAATTCATATCTGGTTTTCTTTGCAGGCAGACTTCTTAATCTGACCCCTTCCTGCCCGTTCCTTCATATTCCCTGAGCTCACAGATTCACACTGCAGCTATGTCTAGACTACAGAGTTTTTTCGAAAAAAAAAAAAAAAAGGGGGGGCCTTTTTTTCGAAAAAACGTCACCTGCATCTAGACTGCCATTGCATTCTTTTGAAATTAAATCGAAAGAACACAGTGGTTTTTTTGACAGCGGTAAACCTCATTTTACGAGGAAGAACACTTTTTTTTGAAAGATCTCTTTCAAAAAAAGGCATTCTTGAACACAAACAGGGCTTTTTCGAAAGAGAGCATCCAGATTGCCTGGGTGCTCTCTTTTGAAAAAGTGGATCGCTTTTTCGAAAGTCTTGTGGCAGTCTAGACGATCTCTTTTGAAAGAGGCTTGTAGTCTAGACATACCCTGCCTGTCCTTCCTGCTCCTCACCATCTTGCAACCTCTGCTCTTCACTTTCATTCCATCCCCTTGCCTTTTTGCCTTACCCCTTCCATTATTCCTATGAGCTCACCCTTGTTGGCTTCCTTCCTTGTCCCACTGCAACCTACACATGCCAGTCAAAAAAAAAAAAAAAAAAAAGGAACTAATATGAAGTTTACCAGCCATCATTGTGCTTGTTTGTTGATTGCTTTCTCCCAAATTTGGCTGTTCTGCCTATTTAGAGTGTAAGCAAGACAAGTTAGGAGCAGGGATTCAACACATTAAGTCACCTTTTTTTAATTTCTCAGGGCAAAGGTGGATGGTTTTTGTTTGTTTGAAGTTGTGCTGATTTAAGAAATTCCTGGGAGCAATGGTTTGAAAGCCACTGGAATTGTAATTTCTCATATTTTACACTCAAATAGTAGTATCTTTTTAAGGCAATAATGAATCCCAATTTAATTACCTTCATTTTTAAATGTTAATTAAATTACTCATGTATTCCTCTTTTATGTATAACCACCACATGATTATGACCTCAGGAGTAAGGCAGAGCAAAGCATTTTGGCGTATCCCTCTTGATACATGAATGTAGCTCCCATTAATAGTAATTGCATCATGGAGATTTGCTTCAAGGAGATACTATATCATCTAACAGCTCATAATTATCTCATGATTCCCAAGTAATTGGTCTAAAGCATTAATAATCACAAACTTGCTTTCACTATTTTGATTTATGTTTGCTCTCGCTGCCTGTCCAGATGTGTCTGAGAATTAATACAAATAATTTGAAGTATATGTATTTTATCCTTTAAAAAGAAGCTGAAATGCATACTGAAAATCAAATTCAAACAATTATTTTTAGCTAAGGATCTATCCCTTGATGGCATCCTGACTGCAACAACAGGGATGCCCTATGTCAAGAGTGGGGAACCTAAGGCCCAGGGGCCAGATGCAGGCCCTGGCTTGCCTCTATCAGCCCCCAGAGCGAAGGGATCCCCTTCCCAACCTGGTCTCCCCTAGGCTTTGTGTACAAGGAGAATGCAGGGAGTGACTTTCTCCTTCTCAGTTGGGGGCCACCTCAGCAGTGAAGTCTTTTTTTTCCTTCTCACTTCTGTGTGTCCCCCAAATGATTTTTCTGTGGGTCAGCGGCCCCCGACCCTAAAAAGCAGCAAACCTAAAAAGGTTCCCCGCCCCCACTCTACATCCTATCCTGTTACTAGACAGAAAACTGATGGGCCCTTCCATATCTGGTTGCTGCTTCATTATCATACGTAGCAAGATGAGGGCCTGAAACATAATCCCATGTATCACAGGCCTGAGGCGTAGACAGCAATGGTCAAGACTTTGCTAATATAAAGCAATGTTAAGCTGTCAACAAGAGACAGGCCCTGCTTACAGAAATTAGCAAAAACAGGGTTGATATTACAGAAACACTCATACCTAACAGGTACTAGGCACAGGCTATAAGCACATTCCAGAGGGGTCGTAACACAACACCTCATTAAGATACATATTGGTACCAACATACACCTCACAAATAACATACATACCGACCAAGGTTCAAGACCGGGTCTAAATTGGCAGCACAATGGATAGTGATGGAAATCCCTCTTCTGTGAGGTAAGGGCCAATAACTAGCTAACAGAGGGTGGAACCTGACACATCAGGAGTGATGTGTAACTTGTTTGTACCTGTGTATAAAAGTGCAACCCAAAGGATGGCCATCTGCTGACCGTGGAGGGATGCTTGAATCCAGAGCATTGGGTGTTAGTCCATTGTCACAACTTATATAGGTCTGTTCACTGACAACTATTATTGTACCTTGCTTGGCAATAAACCTACTTGGGTGCTTTCGATCCTTATCTGATTTGTGGGCTCCGGGGGCTCTCTCGGAATCTGTCATGTTGACTATTTGCACATGGTTAACATGTTAGACAGGGAAGCACATGCACGCAGCCATAAATTGATCATCATTGACAGAGTAGAGGACCTGTTGGGAACCACTGGGATGACCCTGCCTGACCGATGACATCATCCACGCTTACAGATACAGTCAATCTCTGAGTAAGCACCCAGTGTTTTCACCAAGCTGTAGGACTTTCCATCTTATTGCTTCTAACTATATTATGGCTTTCGCTTTCATTCTTTTTTTGGACTCCTCTACCCCTTCTAGCTGAGCCCTAATACTGAATGCAACCACACCAATACAATGATGGCTAAGAGGAACAAGAGTTTAAAGACTAATGGAAGATGGGTCTCTAAATCCCCTACACTGCTTTGAAAATCTCAACCTGGGTTTATTCCACCTTCCTAGTGAAGCTGTTACTAAAATGATAGGCATTCCATACCAATTTAGAAGCATTCAGTATCATTCAGCCTGGCATATGTCACAAGCTTGGAATGGATAGGATGAATGCACCTGCCTATATCTGAACACTGAACCTGAAGTTCACATAAATAATGAAGTACACCAGGTGGTCTGCAAGCTGGGACTAAGGCAGATATAATGAGGAACTTTCAGTGACACATTAGTTGTCAGCTGTTGAGCCAGTTCACTACACATGAAGAAACCAATTTCCCTGCAAAGATGAAAGGAAATAGTTTTTTTTTAAAAGATCACATTAGTTCTCCGCAAACACACTCTGAAGAAAGTCAATGATCTAAAACATTAATGTGACTGAAACTGAACTGAATCAAACTTAACTTGAAGTATTAAATGGATAAAAACTGAACTTTTATATAGAGAAATCCTCACCAGCAGGTGTATAAATCCTGCCTAATGGCCCCATCACACTTGGGAGGACCCATGTTTTAGATTGTGTTGTCAAGCTGCTGCTAAGCTGTCGGACCTCTGGGCTGTTCTATGCCACTTCAATCTTGTATTCCGCCAGCACCAACCTCGGCCATTTCCAAGAGCAGGACAGGCAGATGCAGCAGAGCATACAGAACACAACTCACTCATTCGGCCTCTCCCCTCAATCCTTCTCACAGCGAGACGAGAAGTACAGTGACCACTAAAGTGAGAAAGATGACAAGTATTCATCTTGACTCCCCTCTCATCTGATAGACAAGAGAGAGCCCATGTGGCCTAGTCCAGGGAAGAAACACACACTTGAAACCCTCTTAAAAGATGGGGAGAGTGTTACTCCAGATCCCTCTGCAGAAGCTGGGGGAAAGTATTTGAGATTAAGTACATAAGACAGAGGCTGGTCGGATTGAGAAGACATGGAATGTGGGGGAAGAAAGGGAAAGAACTACAGGTTGGACATCCCAAAACCGGGACTCCCTCATCCGGCAACATCCGTGGTCTGGCAGGACCATGGGTGTTCCTTGACCACGAAGTCCTGGCTGGAAGCCCCAGTGGATAGGGGGTTGAAGCCCAACAGGGCTGGGGTTGGGATCAGCACCATAGCCCCGGTACTGCAGGAGGGGCCACAGCAGCCCCAGTAGCAGGGACAGGGATGTGGCAGTCGCAGCAGCTGTGGTAAAGGGGCCGGGGCCAGAGATGCAGTACCTGTGACAGCCCTGATAGCAGGGCTGGGGCTGGAGACACATCAGCTGTGGCAGCCCTGGCAGTGGGGCCGGGGCTAAGGATGCGGAAGCCCTGATAGTGGGGGTGGGGCTGGGGCTGGGGCAGTCAGCAGGGAGGGAACATGATCTGGAGAGCCGATAGCAGAAGACCTCCTCCAATTGGCAAATTCCCTTGTTCTGGACCAGAGAGGTCCAACCTGTACTGTGGTGAGCAAAAATGGTGATCACTTCAAAGTGTTGAGTATGTGCCCATCCACACTTCATTTTAGGATCAGATACCCATTTTTGTGTATCTAACTTAACTAAATGTTTATAATACAAGTAACTAGAGTTTGAATTACACTAAACAAATCTGTATTTCACATATGTCACTGATTTCCCATAGGAAAATACCAGGATGCCCCACCTGAGTACCAAACTATATCAATTCTAAGTTCTTACAAGTTATATGAGGATAACTGTGGTGTTAAAACCAGTAAAATTCTTGTGGCATTTCAGTACTTTAAAAAAACCAAAGGAGTTTAAATACTTTACATGATGCAAGCTTGTTATAAGTATTAACAAAGAAGGCTTCCCAAATATTTAATAAAATCAGTTACGTTTGGTCTATACTAAAGGTTAATAAAAAAAAACCCATCCCTTACATTTAACTGAAATAGTTGCACAGAATTTAACATCAATAGAATTCAGACAAACTTACCCAAAGAAACACACATACAATTATATCTACTTGAATAAAGAAAAACTGTTTTCTGCGTGTCTGTTGGAAACCAAATCTAAAGCACTTGCCTGAGAGGAATCTAGTTGTAAAGCTCCTGAAGCAATTTTGGCTTAATTGTTTGGAGATCTAAATGTGAATGCTGCAAAATGACGTGCTCCGTTTGGGAGAATAATGAAATCCAGGTAGAAATACAGATATCGGATCTGAAGCAAGCTGTTCACTGTCCTGAAATAATACAACTTACTCAGACATGATTTCATGCATAAAACAGAAGACGTCAAATTGTTGCTCCAGGCCATGTGTGACACTGCTCTTCTAATGAGGCCAGCACATTTTAGCAACGCAGTCAAAAATATTTTCAGGTGTCCCTAGAGTACAGCAGATAGCCAAGATTATACAGAAGCTGATCTATGTAATCGCCCAAATATGGCATGGTGCTTCTTTGCTGTCATAAATTAAAAGGAACAGGCAATAAAAATAGGGCCAGAAATGATGGAATCACTCCAAAAACAGGGAGTATGAGATAAGCAGTCAGGGACCTAACACCACAGTGACTATGATTAGTGTCTCTGGTATCTAAAAAGAATTGGCCATGACATATACACAAACTACTTTATTAACTGATAGTGAAAATACAAACATCCTTATGATGGGGCATCCATTCCACATTGGCATGTAAGGGGTTAACAGAGCCCTACAAATGCTGTGCGCAAGCCCGCCGGCAGAGGGAGGGCAAAGGGCGCAACTGCCCCAGGGGCTGGAGATTCAAAGGGGCCCAGAGCTCCTGACCACTGCTACTGTGGAGTCTAGGCCCTTCTGAATTGCCGTAGGAGCCCCAGAGTGCTGCTCCGGCCTGGCTCTGAGGGCTAGGGAGGCATGCGTTGTGGTCTGGGTAGCACTAAGGGCTGACTGCTCTCGGCCCCGCCCCTTTCTCTAGGGCTCGCAGTGGCTGTCAGCCCTGCTGGCTGTGCAAGAAGTGGCTAATAGGAGAGAGACTGTGAGGAGCAGCCAATCCAGGCCCAGCAAACCAATATCAATAGAGCTTCAAGGCAGAGCAGGGACAGTTCATCTCTGAAGCTCAAAGACGGAGGACTGAGTGCCTCATAGGTTGAGGGCAGGTAGCATTCTCGACAGAATAGTGCTGGGCAAGAACAGGTGAGCTAGAGGAATCTCCCAGATGCATGCTCAGTCTCTGAGATGGGGGTAAAGGTGGTGCGAGGGCGTGAGAAGAAGCCCAGGGAAATGCAATGAAGTGTTGGAGGAGATGCAGCACATGGCTGCCATCTACAAGGTCCCTGAGCCAGGATCTGGAGTAGTGGGTAAACCCAGTTTCCTTCCAGTTACCACTGGGAAGTGGCAGGAAAACTGATTAAAGAGCCCCCAGAAGAGGAGAGTACAAATCATGAAACGGCTGGTGGGCCAGGTCATGAAAAGTATGCTGCAGCCTTTGGAGTAACATGAGTGCAGAAGCAGGCATGATGGAGGGTGAGACACCATTAGGAGTGGGTGTACCAACCTGCAGAGCTAATCCTCAAGATGGCCAGCAGGAGGTGCCAGAGTGAAAAGCGGAGCCCAGTCACAGTTTTCCATAATTTTTCTCTGTCTTCAGTAAAACTTGTCCACTGTTCTAAGAAGACCATTGCTAATATTCAAGTTTATTATTTTTCAAATCTCAGGAAGGATGTATTTCTATCTCTGAAGTGCTCTTTCTGAAGATACAGTGTTTTAGCATAAGTTATTGTAATCCATTTGATGTATATTTTATTTGTGGTTTTAAAGTTATTCAAGGGGAACATATGTCTTTGATACGGTGCATAATGATAGGCTAGTTAAAAGAGTACCTGAAAAAATGGATGCCTCTGAACACTTTTGTGAAATGGCATCAAAGAGGTGCAGTTTGAACCTGAAGCTTTCAGACTAAGACATAGACCAAACATGAAACGGTTGTGTGACTCTGAACCAGGGGGAAACTTTAACAACATTAACAATACTTGAAAGCTTCATTCTAAATAAGAAGTAAACCTGACTTCTGTGGTTGTTAGCATCTAGCATAAAAGCAATAGACTGTCAATCTAATGCCAGTAAAAATGTGAAAAGCCAAAATCACGAGTAAAACATCTGCCTGAAAACTGGTTCTACATTCAGCCATGAAACCAACTCTCATTCATGGTTGAGTTACTTGTCAAAGTTTGGTGGCATGGCAAATAACATGCAGCTGAGTCTCACAGCATGAGCCTGGGGCAAAGGAAGTGAGATGCATGATACATTTCAGTGCATTCTGACAGCCTGCACCCCACACCCTCCTCTTTTCTATTCCTTTTCCAGCTCTGTGGTATGTAATATGTGAATAGAGCCACTGGGATATGGAGAGCTTTCTCTTAGGCTTACATCAACAGCATCAATTCCCCTGCTCACTTCCCCATCCTTCTCCAGTCGCTATTTGTTGGTCACCTGGATAAACCTGAAAGGGATCATCGTTAAGAAAGATTCACATTGGTTACTGCTATGGTCACCCCTTCAGCTCCTCACTACAAAGTAGAAATGGGGGAAACAAAGGTAGACAGGGGGCTTGTGCAGTTCTTGGAAGAATTTTCTTCAACCAATGTCTGGTTTTTAAAAAAATAATAATAAAGATTTTGACAAATTATTGCCCTTTAGTGGGAAAATACGCATTCTGGATACATGGCACTTTAAGATGTGTTACCTAGGACCTAACCAAAAAGCTTCCATGAACTGCTTGGTCCTAGAACAGGATGAAAGGTAGGGACAACCTTGAAATAAGGAAGCTATCTGGGGAAGCAGGAAAGGAACAGAAGAAGAGGTGGGCCTGAAACCAAAGCAAAAGGGGTGAAGGAGTTTATCTTAAACTAAGCAGGCCAAATGTTGGCCAAGAAATATTCTTAGCTTGCAATACACTACAATGATGTTTTACCTAAAAATTAAATGTATGATATTTTCCCCATAAACGTCTAAGTTTCAATGACTACTAGTTTCTTCTACCAATTTAATTAATTAAAAGCACAAATGGAAATAATAGCAAATCTGCCATTTCCCAAAGTACTAGTTTATTAGGTTACTTATTAACAGAAAACTGATCATGCAAATGTACCAATGAAGACATTTAATCTCATCAATTCTCATAAATTGTATCAGATCAAATTTGACTGGCTTATGAAAGACTGCCCAAGAATACTTACCTGCTGTAGAAAGTAATATTGTAAGGTTGAATCTCTCTAGTCCACCATCTTCGGGACCTGACTAGTGCCAAACCAGTCTCATCATTCTTGTCCCCTCTTTCTGGGTACGTCTAGTCTACAGGCTTTTGTCGACAGAGGCTTTGTCGACAAAGCCTCTGTCAAAAAAGAGCGTCTAGACTACAGCCAGTTCTGTCGACAAAGCAAGCTGCTTTTTCAGCAGAGAGTCTAGACGCTCTCTTTTGAAAAAGCACAGTGTGGATGCAATAGTGCCTTTTTTAGGCATAACTCTGTCGAAAAAAGGCGTTATTCCTCACAGAATGAGGTTTACCACCATTGACAAAACTGCCGCGTTCTGTCGACTTACTGTTGACAGAATGCGGCGATAGCATAGACGCAGGTATAGTTTTGTTGACAAAAGTTCAGTTTTGTCGACAAAACCCTGTAGTCTAGACACACCCTCTTTGAGCAGGGGGAAATTGACCAGTACTACATCTAGAAGTTTCAATGCTATGGAAATACTTCAGCTAACCTGTGACAGACTGCCCCCCCATGCTTTATGAAATGGACTCATGGACAAGAATATACATAACCAGGGCCGGCTCGAGCCATTCCTGTGCCCCGGACAGCAGGCGCGCGACGCATGCACGGCCCCACCCCCTGGTGCGCTGCGCACCTTACAGCTGCAATCGGGCGCCCCCCATAGGTTGGCGCCCCGGGCAGCTGCCCGGCTAGCCCCCTCCCTTAATCCGGCCCTGTACATAACTCAAAGGTGGTTTGAAAGAATTATTTCATGTAACCCATCCATCTTCATGTCATGATCTGCTGGTTCTGTTTATCTTACTCTGTTGTATGTATCATTTGTGTGTGTAAAATTAGACACATGGAGTGGGGAATACTTTGTGAGTTTCAAATGTGTGAATGGGAGACAAGGAGGGTGTTACCTGCAACTTCTAGATGAGCCACTGTTAAACAATCTTTTGTCCTTAAGTCTGAGCAGTGGTTGGTAGGGAGTGGCCTCAACTCCTTAACAAAAGGAATAGGAAAGCAGAGGAGGGGGTCTTTTGGCTGGGCTGCACCTGAAGGAAGGGGCCAGGGACCCCAGGGTGTGGAAGAGAGCCCTGGTTTGGAGGGGCAGCTGGAAAAGAGGTTTTAGGGTGAGTTTGATTAAGTTTGTACTGAGGTTTCAATGTAGAATTAGCCAACAGGTTTTGTTTCTTTTCATTTGTAACCTACTTTGCTCTGCCTGTTCTCACTTATAACCACTTAAATCCTACTGCTTCCACTTAATAAAATCATTTTTATTTTCTATCAAGCCCAGTGTAAATAATTGTTACCTGGGGGGGCAACCAGTGTGCACATTTCCCTTTTCATTGTTAAAGGGGCTTACCTAATGCTTTGGGGTTTGATCCCATCTGGGGAGTGCTACCTCAGGAAGCTGGGCCTGCACACTCCTTGGACCTGAAGTGGTTCAGTGTCTGTACTGCTTCTCGGTGGGGGAAGGGACCTCAGCTCGGGGCCCTGGCTGGGGGAGGCCAGCGGAGCTGGCGCAGCAGGACCAGGCGGTGAGAAGCCCCAGAGAGCGGGAAGATGAGTGGCAGTAGCCATGTCAGCACCCCGGGAGGCACCCCCCGAGGGGTCATCTGTGACTGCACCCCACCACACAACCATTTTTAAAAAATATTTTTACTTTCTATACAGAAGTAATACTAGTTTCTCTTTGAGTGACTGTGTATACGTACACGCTCCTCCCCCTCCCCCGGCTTTTGGTGTATATGTGCCTAATGCACCCAAGTCACGTGAGTCCTGCATGCATATGTTTCCTGCATGCCCTCATGCCTCAGACGTAGGGTACGTCTAAACTATAGGGTTTTTCCAGGATACTAAAGGTATCCTGGAAAAACTCCACTGCATCCAGGGAACGCATCTGCTCTTCTGCTTTTTTTTGCAGATGTGGAAGAGCAGACACGCTCTTTTTTTTTCTTTTTTTTTTTTTTTTTTTTGCAGAAGAGGAGACATGCTCAATGGAATCCCTGTCTTCCTCCTCCCAAAAGGGGGATTTATCTGAAATTTGGCCCAGTGTAGATGAGCCAAATTTCAGAAAAGCCTCTTCCGAAAAAACTATTGGAAAAAGATATGCAAATTGGAGATCACAATTTGCATACCTTTTTCTGATAATGCCCCATAGTGGAGACATAGTCAGGGCTCAGAGTTAGGGTCAGTTAGAGCTAAAAAACAGCACAGAAAAATGAGCACCAAGACTGATGGCTGTAAACAGACTTAATGGGACCACAGGAAACTTGGTCACACTCATGATAAGTGAACATCCGGATAACTAAAATCATGCCAGACTATGGATATCGCCAAACCAGAGCGTGCCGGACTACAGAGGTTCAACCTGTACTTCTCTTTCTAGGATACTAATTTACATCTATGCTGGCAGGGGAACTAGTGCAAATGGTACTGATCAAATAAGAATCCCAGGCTGTGTGAGAAGCATTGTGGCCCAGTGCTTAAAGCACTGAAACAGAAATAGGATTCTGGGTCCTATTCCTGGCTCTGCCACTGACCTGCTTGTTGATCTTGGGTAAGACACTTTCCCGCTCTGGTTCTCCATTTCCCTCCCATGCTAAATAATTTTTGAGTATTTAGCCCTGTGGTACAAAGACCATCTTTTACTTCATATGCTTTCAAGCACAATGAAATTTCTCTGGGCTGATATAACACTACTGATAACAGGCTGTTTTCTCAATGGTACGAGTATTTCCCCCTAGTGCGTATCTAAATCTTATGTAGGTAATTACACATGGCCTACCAGTTTCAAATGAACTGTTGTATAGTGTTGCTGTACTGTTTAAATACTGCTGTTCATCTTAAAGATAAAAGAAGTGACCCTTATGTAGTTTGTTATGCTGCAAACAACTTTAAGCTCCCTGGATAAAAGATAATTCATAGTAGACAATCAATCATTCATTAGTAACACAAGTGAAAATGAATACAGAATAGGAGTGGTTTTTTTTAGATCTAACATTAATTTATAATTGTGTTCTCATTTTTCTATTTTTTGAGCTCCAATTTTATACAAATATAGATGTACAACTAGTGGTGCTGGAACTGTGGATTGCTGCCATACATCCTGGCTCGAAGTAGCAATAACAAACACCAAATACATGGTTTTGAAGGTTTCCCGCACTATAAAATTGTTCCAGCACCTTTGTGTACAACAAATGCTGGGAAAACACAACAACATTACAGTTTTTACTTGTTATTACTCCATGGGTTATTATCATATAGGTTGGACCTCACTGCTCCGGCACCCTCAGGACCTGACTGGTCCCGGATGAGGGAATTTGCCGGACCAGGGGAGAACCCCTGCCCCTCAGTCCGCCATCCCTCCCCACCACCAGCTCCTTTGGCCTTGGCCAGGCTGCCAGCTTGCTGACCCCATCCTTGGCCCCACTTCGGCTCTGCTTCTAGCCCTGCTGCCAAGACCGCAGCCCCACTACCAGGCAGCACACAGCACCAGCCCCTCTGCTGGGCAGTACGTAGTCTCGGCCCCACTGCTGGGCAGCAGTCGGCCCCAGCTGGGCTGCTGCAGCCCCACTACCACCACCACTACCCCAATCTGTGCCGGAATCCCAGCTGCTGGCCATCCTGCCCCAGTGCTCTCACATACAGGAACATCTGTGGTTCTACTGGACCAGAGTCCCGGTTTAGGGAGGCGTAACCTGTATATCATAAAACATTGACACCCTGTTCTTCTTTTTTAGAAAAAAAAATCATGTTACAATTTTATGAGAGTTATTTGTCCTGACAACTGTCTTTTGCAGCATTTCAAAGCTGAAATTCTCAGCCTATAAAATAATACGGGAATGTATTCAAGAGGAAGCAGTTCTAGTCAAGATTGTCTTTCAACTTGTCTAAGGAAGTGTTAAAAGGATGGCAAAAAATGCAGAGTGAAGCTGGCACACCTGGGTGTAGTCTGACCAGCATTCCATGAAATTTTGATTCAGGCACATGAGACCCCTACTAAGTTCACACCCTTTTCTGACAAAATATGGTATGGGAAATAATTCAGACCTCAAAACTTTTTAAAAAATAAAGATCCCTCTATTTTATTATTTTACATTATATCTCCCTCAGGAAAGGCCAGCGTGGCTATGAGACAGACCTTATGCAGCCTGAGGGAAAGGATTACGGTTGCCTTATGCAGCCTGAGGGAAAGGATTACTGTTGCTTAGCTTTTGCAGAAGGAAAGGGAGCTATCTTAATTTATGCCCTTGCAAGCTGGCTCTATATTAACATGTAGCATTGGTGATGAAAAATGAAAGGTGAATATGTTAGCCTCACGTTAAAAAAATGAATTAACATTAAAATAGCCTGGGACAATCATCATTCAGCCAACAAAGACAGGACCCTAAATTCTCCTACTTGTACTGAGCCATGAAATATTTTTATTGATTAATGCAGAGTATTATGTCTATCACATGTGTTGTACTAATTAGGCAGAATGGCACAATTTTTTAAACTTCACTGAGTTACATTTAAGTTTTAATTGTAACACTTCAGGATAATTAAATTTTATGTATTTTTGGTTCATTGGTGCCCTTTTATTTACCTTGAAACTGTTTATCCTAAGTCTAAATTCTTCATGCTAAAATGTCTTTTTCATGCTGCATCGACTCTCGAAAGACAAGAGGGTAATAATACTGCATTTGAACTCTTAAAATTAATTGCTCCATATATTCTCTACACTGATATCTTATTTGAATAATGGTACTATGTTTGCAATTTTCTAGCACTGATGAATCTGACCTGTCATCAGAAAAACGTGATTTCCTTCAAAACTAATGCATTTGTTATCTGACTTAGTATATTATTAAGAACACCCATACTTCTAACTATTATGACAGTTATCTCCATATAAGTGTCTCTCCAACTATACAAGGAGACCTCACCTCTGTCTTGGGTAGCTTTACCATAATTCCTTTTCTATAAAAACAAATTACCCCCTTTAACAAATCAACCAATTCTTTGTCATTTTCCCACTTCAGGGGACAAGTTTTCTTTTTAATCTTTTGTGCGTTGTGCAGACAGGAAGTCCTTGCAAAAACGCTAACTGCTTGCAAGCCCACAAAAGAGACTGAGTTACACTGGCTTGGGACAGAGGTCCCACCCTAGAATAAACCACCTCTGTGAAGGAACAGTTGCCAAATAACCTAAGGTGCAGGATAAAGGAGGTAATAACACCAAGGATCTCACCCTTTTGTGTTTGCAGCACAAACGTTACCCATAAGACTCATGGAATCTCTTAAAGCTGCACCCCCTTTCTTGTTCAGGTATTTGAGTCAGGTTGGACTGATCTTCATCAAAGCAATTTTAAATCCTTTTGTGAGTATAGTTAAAAGCAAGAAAATAATTGCAGCCACCAGTTTTAATTAGCTTCTGTTTCCATGTTGGCAATCCTCCTAAAATAAAAAGCTTTATTCTAATGTATTTGCTTACATGAGACAACACCAAAAAAAAAAAAAACACTTTAAAGTAACGTGATAGTTTGGCTTAGTAAATTCCTGGACATTCAGGCTTTAATTCTGAATAACGATGAAAACAGGCAAAAGGGAGATTGAGGATGTGGGGGCAGGGGAGGTGGGAACTGCTTTGGGAGAGGACTGGAAATCTGAGAGAGGGGAAGAGCTAGGGAATAGGTGGACAAGGAGACTGGGACAAGGAACAGTGAAAGGTGGAACCGGGGCAGGGCGACACATGAGAAGGGTCTGGGAGGAAAAACTGAAACTAGATGGGCAAAGAGACCAAGGAGCCGATGGACTACAGCAGGAAGCCAAATGAAGAAAGAATTGACATGGAGCCACGAGAGCAACTAGAAGTCAGTCTGGTGATGGGGAGTTAAGGGAAAGAAATTCCAGATGAGGAGCCAGAAGGGAGGAAACAGGGACTAAGTGCGGGGAGGAAGAAAAACTAGGACTCAGGCGATAAATTCAGAGAAGGAGACAAGCACTGGCTGGGGCAATGAGATTGGGACCCAGATAAAAAGCCCTGGAGAGGAGGCTGACTGGTCAAGTGAGAAACATGGGACTGGAACAAGATGGGGCATAGATATGACTGGGAGAGGGACAGATTGAAGGGGATGGAGCAAATGGGGTCAAGCCTGAGGAAAGGCAAGAGGCTGTGGCCACTTAGATCACATGACCTCTTTAGTTACGCAAGGATATTCCCCCCTCCCCCCCCCCACAGGACCCTTGCCTCACTCAATGCACAGACTAGAGCTGTTGTGTGAATGAATTAGGGCCATTTGGTGAAAGAATGCTGTGTATCAGACTTCTGCCTCATCAGCTGCAGAGGTTGAAAGGTGTCTGATGAATGACAATGGGGACTTTGGCCTCATGGTTAAGACAGTTGAATGCTGCCCTGGAGAACTGGATTCTATCCCTGCCTCTGCCAAAAAGTTCCTAGGCGACACCAGGCAAGTCCCTTAGACCCAACTTTTTGCTGGCGGTCATTAATTACATACTTCTCATTTTCTGAGTGCCTGACATGAGGCCCCGGGGTCTGATCACAGGAATCGTGCTTTGAACACAGTAATTGCTATGTAGTACTCAGTATTCTGAAAAGTCAGATCCTTGGTTCTCAAATTAAGCACCCAAAATGAGTGGAAAACGTTGACCTTCAGCTATTTGCTTCAGTTCTTCATCTCTAAAATGTGGATAATAACCCACCCCCTCACTTCACAGGCATTTTTTGGAAGACAAATTAATTAATCTCTTCAAAATGCTCTGTTACTATCATGGTTACACCCATGAGGAAATATTTCTGTTTTCAGAGCAGGGTTTGCCCTTGGGCCACGCACTGAACAGGAAGGATAAAACAAAATACTGACTAACTGCTCATTAAATAAGCACTGTCCATCTTGTGAAGGAAGCAGGGCTCCTGTGTGATCATGCAATTAAAAATTATCATTAATGAATATGAATAAGTGGGCCATTATAAAAATGAGCATTATTCTGGCATTTCTTAATTTTTGTGTTTCACTTTGCAATCTTAATAATCATCTTTTCATTTTCATTTGAGTGTGTATATTATAGGTCATTCATTCAAGGCTTAATTGACTCCATGTTGTTTTTACTGGTGCAACAGGTTTACTAAGTTGTTGCCCAATCCAGTACAAAGCTGATTTTTTTTTAAGTTTTCATGACTGTAAAGAGCAGATTGAAAATATGACCCAAGCATAACCGAAAGATTCAAAAGCCTGAAGCCATTATTTTTTTTTTTAAATCATTCTGATGATTTTGTGGCGCCAGACTCATGGTTTCTAAAATGTTTGGGGTTGGCAATGCTGGAAACAACCATCTCCTATCCTCCTGCAGAGCACCAATGTTTTAGGGACTGGTTATATTTTTCACAAATAAATTTTATCAAATGATTTTAAACTTTTGCTGCAAAATCCAGTGAAACTTTGCCATAAGCGTCAAGGATCACAACCATAGAATTTAAGTATAATTTGCTCCATAATATATGGAGCTTTTGCCATCGGGAAAAAACAACTTCACTTGTTCATCTTGCCCCATGGGAGGTTGTACAGCTTAGCAAAAGTCCTCGGCCTAATCTGAGTCTAGTTCCCTCTATACGGGTAAGGCCACACTAGCTCCCCTCCTGCAATGAGGAGTAATGGTAGTTCGAATTAGGATCTTTAATTCGAACTACCTAGTCTGTGCCACGTGTAGCTGCGGGCACGGAGTTCGGACTAAGGGGGATTTAAAAATGGCGGTGCCCGGGAAGATGCAAATGAAGCCCGGGATATTTAAATCCCGGGCTTCATTTGCAACTCCAGTTGCCCTCATTAGACTACCTAGCTCGAACTAACGAGCTAGTGTAGCCTTACCCTACCAGAGTGGCAACCTCAGCAGAGTTGTAAGATAGAGGGAAATGTCTATTTCTGCCTGCAGGTCAAACATCTAATAAAGTCATTTCATTGGTACTGCTTGTCTAAATCTGTTTTGGCTCTAGACAATTATGCCTACTATCAAAAAATTACATTTAGGGCAAAATATTTGCAAACATTTAATTTATATATAGAGCATGACAAAATTAAAATTTGTTTTGTGGCTTCCAAAACAGTGGTGAGATTATTTTCCACACTTGGTGCAACATTTAAATTACATGATGCAAACTTTATTAGTTATTGATTTAAAGAATAAGATTATAATTCAAAGCCAGGAAAAAAAATAGAAAAGATTTGCATTTGCCAAAAAGATTTGCATTTCCTCATTTTAGACACAAATCCTACTTTTTCTTCCTATTGAAGTTTGAGAGTCTTTGCTATCAGTGAAATAGGATCAAGTCTTTAACCTAAAGAAAGGGTCAGAGGTGGTTTGTTTTGTTTTTAAAATCAAATAAAACATGTCTTCAATGCAGCATTCTTGCTCATTCTTATACCATTGAAAGGGATATTGTCAAGATTGTGAGACATGAAACTGACTAACTGTGATAGTTGTCCCAATTTGTAGATTTTGCCTTAAAGATTCCAGGCAAGTATTTTATTTCCAAGCTAACCTTAGCAGCCTGGTAAATAAACACAAACTCAAAACATTGGCTTAGTATATTTTTCATTATAAACACATGGCAGTTTGTGCTATTTTCTAGCATTAACTCAGCCTTCATGTTCTTTTTTAAACAGACTGCTTTCCAAACATACGTATTCTAAGACCTTTGCTCTGCTTCTTGTTAAATGAAAAAATAATTGTTTCCTGCATCTGTTTGCTGACTGGTCTTTATCTTTCCTATACTGAAGAGTGCACATACTGCCATAGCTTTAAGAGTGAAGTACACCTAAGAAGGGGCAAAGGAACAGAGATTCCAAAATTGCACCTAATCAAGAGCTTTAGAAAAATAAATGTATATATGAATATATAACAAAATCAGAAATGTCTGTTGTATGTTTATCAAGAACAGATTTAAAGGAAAATGTAAATATAAAGTTTGTCTATATGCTTGGAGAATGTGGCTAATTTTATTTCATCCTGTGTATAATTCAAGTGAAGTATATATTTTTCAGAATTTTGGGGGGCTGGGCATTACATCATTATCTTAAGTACGGGTTAATAGATACTGTAAATTTAGTTCTTGATGGTTTAATTTCAAGAACAGACAATACAAAGAAGAAAAGGCCCTTATGACTGAGTTTCCTGCTTGGATAGGTCAAGACTACCACCTTTAAATCTTTATTGTGGTTGTGGCAGATCCCAACATCACCATTAGGCTAAGGGGCTGAGATGCTTTTGAAGAAATTGAACAGTACCTCATAATTACTCAGCAGGGTGCCTTCCTGAAATGGAATTAAAATGTGTTCATGCTCTAATTCCATGTAATTTAAGAAATACATTGTATTTATTTTATTTTATTTTTAATTTATTATTTACTTAGTTTGTTTGTTTATGTCAGCTTTATGTTTCTATTACTAGGGGAATAGAAATTAAACTCCTGCCATGTACAGGAATACAGTTCGAGAGCCATGTTCAGGAATGATCTAAGAAAACTGTAGAGTCAGTATGCTCAGCACCTGTGGGTAAACATTCATTATTACAGACTCCCACTTGCTGAATGAGGCAGTAACACTAATAAGCTTTGTAAGCAGTTGAGGAGGCCAGCATAGCATAGACCAGGAGGCTGACAGAATTGCCCGGCCCCTGGGCAAGGTGAGGGGGCCCATGCTCCCAGAAGGTGCAAAGCCTTGGACAGAAAGGACAGGGCTGAGGGCAAGCAGCCCTCAGTACCACCTGGACTGTGATGGGCCGTGGCCCCCCGCTAGCCGTCAGAGCGGCCTGGAGTACACCATGTGTGGCTTCAGCACCAATTTCAAGGACATAGGAGTCCTACGCCCTTTAAAATAGCTCCCCCCCCACACACACACACACTGGTAGGCCTGGTGTGGGCACCAAGATTCCCTCTAAGCTGCGTGGCAGCACAGCCCCACAGCTACTTTATGAGCCCCGCCCATGGACTCAGGATTGCCGCGCATGGAGTTGCCTGCTCTGAGGAGAGAGCAACGCACAAGGACTAGACAGAGCGTTTCTGGATAAAGTGTAAACAGCCCACTGAGCTACAGAGTAGCCTAGATCTGAGCCATCTGCATGACTCTCGCCATGAGCCTGAGGGAGTATCTAAGAAGATTTCTGCATTCTGGTGGGAAAAGACTGACAGACAGAACATCTGTCTTTTAGGTGTCCTTCATTTCAACGAACCAAGCAACATATACACATCTCTGAGGGAATAATAGCCTGAAAGGAAAGCCAGTGCTCAAAGCCTGGGGATTCCTGCATTTGAAAGTGGCATCAAGAAAGAAAAAAAAACTCTCTACTCATGAAACAACAAAGAAAACATTCAAAACATTGCTAGCTATTTACACTAAGCAAATAACTAATACCATCAATTATTTACATACGCTGTCTAGCAGGTAAAGTACTATGAGCTCAAGATGACATAGGGAATTCCAATTCTTAGCCACAGGCAGTGAGAAAGAATTGGGAGTGGGTCAAGACAGCCTCACCTTTTACGTTCTAGGGCTAGGTCTACACTACGCCTTTTTTTCAGAAAAAGCTATGCAAAATGCGCTCTGCATTTTGTGTACCTTTTTCCGATTATTTTTTTTGAAGTTTGGCCCATCTACACTGGGCCAAATTTCAGAAAATCCCCCTCTTTCGGAAGATCCCTTCTTCCTCATGGAATGAAAAAGACAGGGCTTCCAAAAGAGCGCATTTGCACTTCCGCTTTTTTTTTTTTGCGGAAGAGCAAATACGTTCCCTGGACGCAGTGGAGTTTTGCTGGGATACCTGTAGTATCCCAGAAAAACCCTGCAGTGTAGACGTACCCTAGGTCTGAGGCATGAGGGCACGCAGGACACATGTGCATGCAAGACTCACGTGACACGAGTGCATTGGGTACATATACACCAGAAGGGGGGGTGTACGTGTACACAATCACTCAAAGAGAAATTAGTATTACTTCTGTATAGAAAGTAAAAATATTTTTTAGAAATGGTTGGCTAAAGTATTTCCATATCTTTGAAACTTCTAGATGCAGTATTGGTCAATTTCCCCCTACTCAAAGAGAGAGGGGACAAGAATGATGAGAGAATGAGGTTCAACTCTTAATTTTCTTTACTTAAAAATGATAGAATTGCAACAGCTGTCTTCTAACAGCATTTTAAGGGGTTAATGAGCAACAAAGGCTAATAGTCCTTTTGCCTTAGGTTATCAGTTTGCTTAGATGACCATTGTTCCGCAGGAAATCTTTGTGTCTTCATAGTTATTATCTACATATCTAATGGAGACTTTAGACTAGAGAGACAAGGTGAGTCAGGTTTATCTTTTATTGGACCAACTGTTGTTGGTAAGACAGACAAGCTTTTAACCTTACACAGATCCTGCTATTACCACTCTGTAACATCCTAGGACCAGCACCACTTCAACACTGCATACATAAGGGATTATGTGACAGCATACAAAGTAACAAATAGCTGTTGAAGCTAGTTGAATGGCAAAATGAAACAGATACATTTGTTGGGAGACCTCACTGGCTATAAGTACAATAGAATCTCAAATTTATAAATACCTCAGGACTGAAGGTTGTTTGTAACTCTGAGATGTTTGTAATTCTGAACAAAATGTTATGGTGGTTCTTTCAGAAGTTCACAACTGAACATTGACTTCATACAACTTTGAAACTTTACTGTGCAGAAGAAAAAATGCTGATTTTCTTCTTTCTTTCTTTCTTTTTCTTTCTTTCTTTTCTTTTTGGTAGTAGTATACATTTAACTTAGTGTATTTTAGTGTCTCTCAGACTTTCCACTGACATACCATTGGGATTGTGGTTAAGACAAGTAATTGAGGAGGTCTGGATCTTTAATGTGAATAAAGAGCAGCCTGTGGAATGAGTGATGTTATGGACTGACAAAGATCCTTCAGGGTTTGTCTTCATTTAAATGCTATAGCTGCACAACTGTAGCTCTTAATGCATAGACAACACCTATAGATTTTTCACATGCCTGAACGACACAGTAGTGCTTATCAGGCTTCAGTGTCTTGTGTGAAGTTGTAATGGTCAATATTTGTGGGCACTGATTGGCTGAAATCTCCATTTTGCCTCTTGCAAGAGAGCATTTAAGATTTACGATGCATGAGTATCTCAGATCTAGTTCTTGGCAAAACATAGAATTTTATTTCATTCTACTTGTAAAAACAGCACCTAATGTGAGATTTCTTTTATATTCCCCATTTATATAGTGAAGAAATGCACTCAGAAGTTAAATAAATGGTTGATGATTACATGGTCTATTCCTTTAAACTGTAGGCTAAAGACTGAAGAGGCAGTCCAAATTACAGTTAAAAGTTTTGCCAGCACAGATCTGTCAATCGGGGTATGATTTTTTCCCCCACCCTGACTGACATGTTGGCAGAAGCACTAGTGTTGATATGGCTATTACAGCAAAAAAAGCTGTTTTGCTGATGTAGCTTCATTTGGGGAACTGGTTTAAGCTAAAACAGCAAAAGAACTATTTTGCTGAAAAGCTGTTCCTCCATGTTTGGGGTGGGACGAAAGATGCATACTGGGTTTATCTACTGATACTATTTACATTCCTAAGAGGACATGAAATTGTACCTCTTGTCCCCACTACATTATATATACACACATCTCCTTATTAAATAATGTTAGGCATTAGGGTATGCCCAACTTTGATGAACCAATGCATATAAAACCTACAGCAAAAAAAGGTAGTTTGTTGCTAATTAGTTTTTAAGCTTGAATTGCAAATATCATGTATAAAGAGAAAGAAGAACAACCCAAAGATTATCATGCAACAAGTGGTTCATTAAGTTCAGAAAATAAAGAAAGAATATACCTTCAGAGAAATAACTGAGAAATGGTAAAGGCAAAGGAGGAAAGATGGACTGTTGAGCAGGAAAGACGATGGTTCCAGGACTTTTTCTTGTGAACAAGGCGTGCAGGATCACACGAGTGCTTATCACACAACGTACGGCCCAAGACACAATTTTGGGCATCTCCATTTTTGACTGTCCCACCTAACGAGACATCTTAAGATGCTTGATTTTCAGAAAATGCTGAGTCCTCCCACCACTTCTGAAATTCAGCCCTTTTACAAGGAGTTACATTTTGTACGTAAAAAAATAAGAGCATCAGAAATCGCTAGAACCTTTTGAAAATACTGGCAGTGGAGCAGAAGTTTAGGGTAGGGCCAGTGCCTTTTGCATTTATCCACTGTTATACTGTGGGAAACATTAAAAACAAATAATAATACATAAGTAATTGTCCTGCACAAATTAACAGAAGCAGTGGATGGTAAACCTGGCAAGAAATGTGGACCTGAAATAATGTGAAAAGTGAAATAAAACATGTCAATCAGCCTGTCTCTTCATAAAAACCCAATTTAATTTTAAGAGAAAGAAAAGATTACTCATAAGACTCTTAACGAAGTCCAGGAAACTTGTTGGAGTTATTTAATAAGCAGAAAGAAGTCTTAAAAGAATCTTTAGTTAAATATAGAAGTCTGCCATTGAAAGAATATTGAAAGTTTCTTGGCTAAAAATAGTCATCTAAATAATTATAGCTGGCATCTTTCATCTCTCTCTTTATTCAGTCATAAAAATATACACTGGAGATGTAAAAATGAAATCTAAGGATCATCATCAGTTTGGCTCTAAGAAACCCAATTATACTTAGATAGTCTGATCAGATGAAAAAATTTAGTTATATCATATGGCACAAAAAATAGCTGGCACCTAGTAAAACCACCATCAACTGAACCAAAGGACCAACTTGCTAATATGTTTATCAAGAAGTTGGTCCATTAAGTCTTCTCCAAAGTAACTGATTAGAAAGTTCAGGAAAATGACACCAGGGTTCTTCACACAAATCTATTCCAATTATTAGGAGTTCAATTCTAGAAATGTTTTAGAAAACATATCCAGATTTTAGAACACACCACATTTTTTTGAGATGAAAGACATTTTCATAGTGCTGTAAAAAGTCACATGTAAGAGGGAGCCCTTGGAACTGAATTTCCCTGAAAGCAGATCTACAGAAAGGACTTTCCTCTTATTGCCCAGCTTTGATAGGAGAAATTTGGAGAGCCTAAGCCCCACGCACTGTACAATGAAGATGAGCTGGACTAAACAATACCTTACTTAGTGAAGTTCTGCCTGTACCCAGGAAAACAAAAGGAGCAAGCTGGGAATATTATTCTGCTAGCTCAGTGGTTCAGGTATATGACCACCGTCATGCACTGGACTTTTGAGGACACAATTTTCTCATTTTAGCCTTCTGAGTGTAGAGCTCACAGACTCTGATTGTTGGAAGATGGGACTGAACCTGCAACTTCAAGGGCTAAAGTCATGTGCCTCTACCAACTGGGTTTTAGTTAATACTGTAAGACCCAATTTCACTCTCCCTTTCTCAGTGGTCTCAGTGTTACTTGAGCATGAAGGCTGTTCAATTTGTTGCCTATAGCTCAAACATCTTTATGGGAAACTCTCTTTCTATTGGAGACCCTATTCCCTGTGTTCGGCAGGGATCTATGTTTACTCCCCACCCAGAGAGACTGTTGTCCAAGGCTGTGTATATTCTGGTAGGATAAAGAGAAGTCCGGAGCCAAGATGCTGCTGATCTGCTTATTGTGAGACCTAGTGAACTGAACAAAGCTAGTAGCTCCAGTACCACTTGGGTGGCCCAGCCCTGAGAGTGACCAATTAAATCAGTTAGTTAGAAAAAGGAAACTCATTTGATAGAGTCACTGAGTGGCCAACATGACCTTTACCAAAATACTCTAGTCAGATTCCAGGCTGAATGGAGAAGAGCTGATTAGAAAGACCATCAGCTCAGCACAAGCCTTACTACTTTTAGAGAGAGTAAGTGATGATGAGTTACTGAATGTCCTCAGGTTCACCAGTACCAGGAAAACTCCTTGATTCACAGTATTTTTGAAAGATTATTCCCGCTTTTCAGAGCACCTTCTCTGTTTTTCCAGTTCAATTGCTGCCTGTCTCAAAGCTACTCTCAGAAAGTCAACCTTTGCTACCACATGTGGATGCCATTTTTGTTTCTCAGTCCTTCTGGCATCAACATGCGGTAGCAAAGGTTGACTTTCCGAGTGTAGCTTTGAGAGAAGCAGAAATCGAACTGGAAAAAGCAGAGAAGGGTGCTTTGCAAAGCAGGAAAAATCCCAGCTGGAGACTAGTCATCAACCTGTCTGTCAAACTGAGTGAAGAGGATGAACTACATTCTGTGGTGCCACAGTAATAGGATATCAACTTCTGAAGTACAGCCCAGCAGCTGAATAAATACTGCCTGAGAGTTGGTAACTAAAACTTGTCTACAATAGCCAGTTCTCTAGAAATCTGACTGGATTTGGAGCACTTCCTTTGGTTTTAAGATGTCAAATGGGAATAAATACTCAAGAGAGAATATAGTAAAATTTTGACTAAAAATCTATTCATGTTTAACTCCTTCTCCAATGTAGTTTTGAAGTACTGTTTTCAAATGAGAATCCACTCTTCATGGTTCAGGAATAATGGTTGCTTATGCTGTTAAGGTTTTTAAAACAAAGCTTTGGTTTATCATTCCGAATCTCAAAAGCAATAGCAATCTTCTTACTGAATCCTTTCTTTTTCAATTGCGTGTGTAGGCTGTGATCATCAGGACCTTTTAATCCTAGCCAGAAAATGTTAACTCTTGTAAGCTCAGGGCTACAGTGTTATAACACATAAAAAGCAAACTAATGTGTATTAAAAGGGGAAAGTATTATGTTTCTGAACAATATTAGAAACAACACCGCCGTGCAGTATACAAGCTTGCGTCTTATTTACTCAAAATTGTAAGAGTTCACACCAAAGTGAAACAAAAAGAAAATATTATAAATAAAGTACTATTCTAGTACACCACCCACTCTCAAAGATAAGGGGTGAAAATCTGAGATAAAAATGTATGAACAATTTTATTTTCTAAATAATTAAAATTGCTAGAGCTTCTTGAATCCATGGGCCATAAAGGCCCACAAAATAACTTGAAGATGCATCATAATGGTAGCAATGCAACTTAAGATAACCCGACTTTTGTTTTTGAATGGCTCTAAGGTGTGGCCCAAATAGAAGACAGCACAATAACTTAATCCTGAGGTGACAATGGAATGGATGACAGCTACAAGTTCCATATCCAAAAGGAATACTTACAACCTGCCACTTATGTGTAAAGGATAAAAAGCTCGCCTAATTTTCTTTTCATTCAGATGGTTGTACACTTGTAATTTATTGTACATAAACAAGATGCTCTGTGTTAATTGTGATTATTCCTGAATCTTGGTTTTGATCAGAGCATACATAGTATTTTTGAGAGTAAGGAGAATCTTAAACAAAGACTTACCCCCTCCACCTCCAAGAAGACTGGAATTAGCTAGAAAAAGCAAAAGGAGAATAATTAGCATTACATTTAAATATGAAATGCAACAGAAGGTGAAAGTATGTATTTATAAGGTACAAAATAATATTTATAGTGTAAAATTGTTGAAACTGATTATTTTTATTATAGAATGTACATTGTATTAAAAAACAAAAACAATTCAAATTACTGTTTTTCATTCAAACCATTCCATTTTTTTGTGTTTGTCCCAAGACATTACTGGTTCACATTTTTAAAAAAATATCTACATTATTCTCAAAATCATTATCTGTAAAATATCATATAACACTTCTGGGCCTGCAGATTAATTAAATTGACAATAATGTATGAAAATAGTAACACTTTTAAACTGCACAAATTTCTGAAATTATATATTGTCCAGGCAACATTACTTTGTGATAACCAGAAAAAAAGGCACAAAACCCCTTGTCAGTTTAGAGATCAGCAAATGAGCTTTCATGTCCTCTGTAATTAGTTCTCCTGGGTCTCTCTGACATCTGGCCTTTGAAAATTAGTAAAGAGCAAATTATTCTCTAATCTGTAAAACCACAATCAATGAAGTGCCCACAATGGTCCCAGAACAAACCAAAAGAGTTTTCACATTGTTTTCAGTGGGATCAAGATTTCACCGAGTAGATTTACATGCTGCTCCACTGTACCTATTTGGATGTCTGTCCAAGTAATAAAGAGTAAATTACTTACAGACAGCAATAATTAGCAAAATAAGACAGTTCAAGACAGCTGTTCAAATCAAGTTTGTGTGGCTATAACCATTCCCCCCCCCCAACTTGGACACAGGAAAAGAGGAACAGTAATACTATAGCTTGAAAGACACTAATCCTATAAGAATCATGACTACTGGACTAGTAGTAACTTACGATCACCAAAATTATGAATTCCAGACTGCTTAAATCGATACTGTAGGTTGTGTTGGTGATTTTATTTCAATTATTAAGATACTCATACATTGTTTATTTACAGTAAAACCTGTGTTATCCGGCATGCCTGGGCATTAGGGAGTGCCAGTAACCTCAAAATTCTGGTTATCTGGGGGGGGGGGGGGAAGAGGGGGCGGGAGCCATGCGGGGCCTACCGGGGGAGGGGGCACGAGAGCAGTGCGGAGGGGCCAGGATGTGGCCTGCTGGGGGGGGCCCCCACGAGCGGGGGCAGGATGCGGCCTGTTGAGGGGGGGTGGAAACCAGGGGGTGGGAGGCGGAGATGGCGGGGACACCTGACGGGGGGACAGAGGAGCCACGGGGGGGGCTGGCCTGCCAGGGGTACCAGGAGCCGTGGGGGGATGCTTGCTTCTGGCTGCTGTTCACCCCTCCCCCAGGTACGTGCTGCACTCTTGTCTGAGGAGCGGCCCGGCACTTAAAGGGCCAGTATCATCTTCTTCTTCTTCTTTTTTTTTTTTTGCTTTTCCCAGAATCAGAAATTTGTTGGTTTCCAGATGCTTAAGTTCCAGATAGAGCAGGTTTTACTGTAGTTTGCTTTTTCATTAATTTTCTTTTTTGGGTTATTCTCACATGCTTCTTTCTGTCATACCATCAGCATTCAGCTCTCCCTAACACTACACAGGCAGTGTTACAGTCACCAACCTACATTTCCTTTAACATAGCGTATTTAGTAACTAACACAAATAGCGCCCTTTAAAAAAAAAAAAGAAAAATGTCCTTGTATTGTTATTTACTGTTATCAGCCATAGGGATCATCTGCAAAATACTAACATCTGAGACAACCTGTAGACCTATACAAGTCCCTTTGCAAGGATAAAATTATATATATGGCAGAGATTAACTGGAGGCTTTGATCCACATATTTTTACTACCTCTTATTTTCACTGAATTTCAAAGCAAAACCTAACCAAAGCATGACAAAGAATTCCACAATAAGCAAACAGATGATGTATTCTTTATTTTTCTAGCACCTTCTGAACTACTACTTTAACTGTCAATATCAACCCTCACTGCAATAAAATTAATCAGGACATATATAAGCTAAAATAAGCAAAATAGTAAAATCCAATAAATAAGAGAAAAAAAACCCATAACAATACATCTAACACTATCTTTCTGCAATGTAGTTCTCTGAAGCGTATTAGAGAGCTTTGTCCATTCTAGTTTTAATGAACCCAAGTTCCAGGGCTTCAAACACTTCTCTTGGGAGTCTTGCCTAAGATCTAATAGACCCACTCTTGAAAAGTTTCCCATGAACTAACATTCATGTTATCCAGCTAACATTTTCTAATACAAAACCAATCCTCTAACAGCTTAAATCACATAAAATTCCTTGAGGAGTCCAATAGCACCTTAAAGACTGTCAGATTTATTTGGGCATAAGCTTTCGTGGGTAAAAAACAATTTCATCAGATCTGACAAAGTAGTTTTTACCCACAAAAGCTTATGCCCAAATAAATCTGATAGTATTTATTGTGCCACATGACCCCTTGTCTTTTTATAGATACAGAGTAACACAGCTACTCCTCTGACACTTATCATTAAACTCCTCTTCTTCCTTGACAATTTCTATCTTTCAAGTTTTAATATGTTCTACGAGCATTTATCACATTAATTGGCATTAGAAAAATAACAGTAAAAATATTTTAAATGAAGATGTTGGCCACAATGTATCTACTACATCTATTACAATGAATAGAGTAACTCATTAACATTCCTCTGTTTTACTGTCACAGGTCTTCAGAAGAGAAAGAAAAACGAATTTCTTACTATGCCAGAAAGCGCCATTCTTGAATTAGATTAGCAATACACTTTCTATAAACAACTAGGGGAACAGTATGTCCCTGAAAGAAAAACAGAATGTCCCTATTCTCAGGGCTGCTCTCTGCAACCTTAAGAAAATATAGTGTTTGTCCCACTTATTAAAAATCCTGCAGATTAGGCACCTGAAGGAGATTCCTGTTAGCAAAACCAACAACACTGAAAGCACCTTAAGAACTCCGTAATGCTCACATTTTTCCACTCTGCTTGCCTCTTCCACCCTACAAAAGCTTCCAAACATCATCCCCTCTGTGACGGGGAGAGCATACCCCGCAATGAAGGGGGGGGCTAAGATTCTATGTGTGGAGGAAGTCCCACCCCTTTACCCAGACTGGGCATGCTCCAAGAGCTGGAGCAGTATAAGAGGCAGCAGAGCAGCTCAGTCTGGGCTGACCATTGAAGGACCAGGACCTCCTGCCAGAACTCCTGAACTGGAGAGCCGGGAGACAGCCACAATGCAAACCCCATGGAATCCCAGGCTGTGTCTAGACTACACCTCTCTGTTGACAGAGAGATATAGATTAGGCACGTCGAAATTGCTAATGAAGCAGGGATTTAAATATCCCACGCTTCATTAGCATAAACATGGCCGCTGCTTTTTTCTAAACAGAGCTTTTTCGAAAAAAAAAAAAAAAAAAACGGTAGTCTAGACGCGGATCTTTCTAAAATAAAGCCTTTTTCAAAAAAGCCTGTAAACCGCACTGACTCTGGCTAGTAAGCAGTACTGCCCTGGACTGTGGGCTACCAATTACTGACTCTGGCTAGTGGGCCATTCTGCCCTGGACTAGCAGGTATTTACTGACTGTGAGCTGCCATTTACTGACTCTGGATAATGGGCCATATTGCCCTGGACTAGCAGCCATTTACTGACTGTGGCTAGTAAGATGTACCACCCTGGACTGAGGACTAGTTATTGACTCTAATCAGTAAGGCATACTATCCTGAACTGAGGGCTATATATTTATTGACTCTGGCTATTGGGCCATACCACCCAGCGAGCTGGGCCATTTATGGACTCGGGCTTGCCCGGAGACTGGTGGAGTGTCACAGATTATAAGGACAGCCAAACCCTTTTGGCCGAGGAGGCGGCGTCCACACCTCGAAATTAGGTCACCCCCATGACAGGGAGTGCATACGCCACCATACCCTCCATGAGGCTTGTAGACATTCCTGTCACACACTGTCAGAGGTTCGCTGAGCCTAGGAACTAACGACTGGTGCACGTGACCATCTGTAATGGCTACAGATACTGATTCAGTCCGGGACAGCAGTCATGATTCTTGTTCTCCTCCCCTGTCCTTGTCCTCCACGGAGCAGAGGATTCTGACCAAACCTGGGGAAAACAAGAAGGAACCTGTTTCTGGGATGAGTGTATATGAAAGACTGTGAGAAAAGACAGAGCTAGGGACTTCCTGTCCTCTATTCCCAAAATTACCTTCCTGGCTCCACTTCCCTGACCTTTGCTAAAAGTGCTCTCCTGCAATCTCCAGCCCATAGCAAGCTCCCAATATTCACTTTGAAAGTCTGGTCACACCACATACCTTGAAATATGCCTTTAAACAAGTGCCTATTTATACCAAGCCAAGTGACAGCACACAAATTGCCTGCTGAAGATGAGCTGTGTGTGACTCAAAAACCTGTCACACTGACAGAAGTGGGTCCAATAAAAGATTTTATCCCACCCACCTTGTCTCTCTAGCACACAAATCAGGCACCCTGTATTGTAGGCCCTTAGTCTATAATTTACACATGCTGATAGGACATTCCTGCATTCCTTACGCTAACAAACTCCCACTGAAGTGAACTAGAGTTTGCCTGGGAACAGAGTGAAATTTTTGATCCTGAAGAATAATATAGCTTTTAACTCTAAAGTTTTAGGCCTTGTCTACTCTAAGAGGAAGATTGCTGCTGCCATGATCCATTTTCCGGAGTTCAATTTAGCGAGTCTAGTTAAAACTTGCTAAATTGAACTTAAAGTGCACCCCTACTGGCATCCGGTATTCTTCCCTTTGCAAAAAGTAAGGGAAGCCAATGGGAACATTTGCTTCCATTGCCCCACTACTGTGGGGACACCACCAAGGCTGGCTTAAGGTAAATCAACTCCAGCTACGTGTTCTACATAGCTGGAGTTGTGTACCTTAAGCCAAGTGGCTGGGTCAAGTATCGACCTAGCCTTAGATTTGGTACCATCATGGCATAGGTAAAAAGAGAGTTCCTGAGCCTTAGACTAATCCCTAAAGAATAAACCTTCACATTAAAAAAAAAGTTTGCCCACTGGGTTTTAAACCAAACCCCAGTGAGGCGCTTAAGTCCGAGGGCCTTTGAAGTCCATGGGAGTTCAGTTAACAATGCTCAGCACCTCTCAGGACTGCACCTTTATTCCATACTCAAAACAAATGATCAGAACTCAGGACAACCAAGGAAGTCCCATTAGTGCATGCCTGGTTGGACCAATGCAATTGACCTTCACTCAAAACACCAACATTCTTCCCAAAAAAACAGAAAACACAGCTCATTTGCAAATCATTTGGAGGAAACCATTTAAACAAGGTTAGTCTCTTTTTGGTTGTGGACTATATAAAGGAGACCTTAAGTTGTCAAAATATATTCATGACCCAAATGTATACATTAATATATTTTACAAATATATTTTAAATTTGAGCCACCTAACTTAGGTTAGTGAAGAGATTGACTAAACATACACACAAAACTTCTGCAAATCCTGAAATTTTGGATCTCTTGAATGTTCGGGAAAAGTACATTTTTGGGAAAGTAAATTTGGCTGAAGCAAATGAATTTAAAAATCTGAGTCTTCACAAAAAATATTTTAGTATTTAAAAGTTCAAAAACTGAATTTAAATGGGCATATTTATTAACAGTAACACTTTTATTATCTGTTATCAATTCAGCTGAATTTAGTAACTATAAATTACTAGAATACTATATTTTTATGATGTATCTGGGGATAACATGCTTGTGGCATTGTTAACCATACAGCTGAATAGCACAGGCTACTGTTTTTATTAGGGCTCTCAAGTGATTAAAAAATTTTATCGCGCGATTAATTGCATGCGCTACCCCTTTGAAACGCAGCCCCACGGGCAGCACCGCAGGACCACGGGATCAGCTAGAGTCCCCAGCTGATCCCGGGCTGCATTGCACTGCCCCTTTGAAACGCCAGGATAGTGTTTCAAAGGGGCGGTGCTGCCCCTTTGAAATACAGCGGTGGCGTTTCAAACGGGCAGTGCTGCCCAGAGACCAGGGTCAGCTGGGGACTCCAGCTGATCCCAGGCTCCTACTGTGCTTCCCTTTGAAATGCCCTGGTGGCATTTTAAAGGGGCAGCACCACAGAAACTCCTGCGATTAATGCGTTTAAAAAATTAACATGTTAATTGTGCTCTGCGTTAATCACAGGCGTTAACGCGTGTTAATTGACAGCACCAGTTTTTATTTTTAGGGAATACTCCTCTGGTACAACTGTAAAAATGTGATTTCTTTTGGGACCATCTCTTTGCAAAGGAGTAATGGCACGGGTAAGTTAGCGTCAGATAGCCATGCAAAAAAGTTTACTTGATATTGTCTAATGTAGGTAGCAGATGTTTAAGCTTGTTTTGATATAAAAATAAATCCTCGAGTTGATAGATACTTTTTTTAATTGTTAAATTTATTCAAGGAGATATACTTGACAATGGTGTGAAATGCAAAATGATCTCTCTCCATCGACACAATTTTCATTTAATTAATTAGACTTCATAGCAGACTATAATTTATGAAACAGCAGCCACATTTCCTCATACGTGTTTTGTAAAACATCTTGACCCATCGCTGCATTTTGTTTGTGATCAGTTCTTTTAAAAAAGCAGGAGAATAAAGTAGATCTGTGAGCAAGCAACTTTGCCTTACGGACACTAAAACGTTTTTGGACACGATACAGTTGGTGATACAAAAAAGCCCAAAGTAATTTTGTAATATATTTGATAAATAATATACAGCTAATTGTGAGTTAATACTATGATAGTTCAATTTTCCTTACTAATCCATTACAATCGAACGGAGAAAAATAAAGTTTCATTAGTAGACTCAGGATCAGATTTACACAAAGATATTTCAGTGCCTAATATGGGATTTACAAAAGCACTTAAGTCAGCTAGATAAGGTTGAGAGAAACTATTTAAAATTTCTTTCAGAGCTTTAAATATGCCCATCTTCGTAAAACAAATGCTCTGGGTGATTGGTTCATCTACTCAAGAAAACAACTTTCTGAAGTCTGTTATGTTTGACTACCTTAACTTATTTTTAAAAGCCAATGAGAGCAGAACATACTCCAGTTGCACAACTCCCTGCATCTAGAAGAATCAAGGCTTAGTCTTCTATAAAGGTTAGGAATGAAAGTTTCCTTCTCTTATAGGTATGGTGACCATATTTTCTGAACCAAAAATAGAGATACATTAACTACATCCCTAACACTGCTAGCCACACCCCTCACAAGTTAGGTCCCACCTGCCAGACACAGGATGTCCCACCCCTGAGGGTAGTACTTCTGGGGTCATGATGAACACATGACCAGAAGTAAAGGGTGATCCCTCTCAGAGCTCCTTCCACCATCCTCTATCCACAGGAATGGGTTTGGACGTTACAGGAGCCCCCCCTTCCTCCTATCCAACTATACTGCAATTGCATTAGCTCAGGCCCCAGACCTAGCGTCTCAGGACACTGCAGCACTAGAGGGTCCAACCTCGATTCAAGATGAGATCCAGGATTTGAGTCCTATTAATTTGCAGTGTAGACGCAGCCCCATTTGACCCAGGGCCTAGGAATCATCCAGAACTATCCCACAATTTCATGGGACAACTTCCTTAGCCCTCTTAACGGAGTATGCTTACCGGTTCCAATTAACTGGTAATCAGAAGGGGCTGGAGCAACTCTCCACCTGTTGCGGTCGGGGGCTGCTCCAGCCCCACAGAGAGCCCACTGCAGACAGGGCTTGCTCTGTAGAGAACCCAGGGGCCCCACAGGCAGGGACTGCAGCAGTGTCCAGAGCAGCCTCTCTCCGTGGGGAGTCCAGCCTGCTGTGGACAGGGTCTGCTCTGAAGGGGGCTGGGAGCCTGCAGCAGCCCCAATGTAACCTAACACTAACTGGTTAACTGATGAATTGGAATTTACATCCCGAATGAGATGGACCACAACTGCATTTTTTGAAGTTACTGCAAAACTATCAAGTGCCTTCCATTTCCACAATCCATAATGACAATACTGAACTAACCGTAACATAAGAACAAAAGAATGGCCATATTGGGTCAGACCAAAGGTCCATCTAGCCCAGTATCCTGTCTGCCAACAGTTGCCATTGCCAGGTGCCCCAGAGGGGGTAGACTGAATACAATGATCAAGTGATTTTTCTCCTGCCATCCATCTCCAGCCTTTGACAAACAGAGGCCAGGGACATTCCTTACCCCCTGGCTAATATTCTAGGTGTCTGACAATTTTATTCTTTACTATTGTTTCAACTAATTTGCCCGGTACTGACGTTAGACTTACTCATCTGTAATTGTCAGCGTCGCTTCTAGAGCCCTTTTTAAATATTGGCGTTATGTTAGCGGTCTTCCAGTCCTTGGGTACAGAAGCTGATTTAAAGGATAGGTTACAAACCACAGTTAATAATTCCGCAATTTCACATTTGCGTTCTTTCAGAACCCTTGGGTGAATGCCATCCAGTCCCGGTGATTTGTTACTGTTAAGTTTTTCAATTTGCTCCAAAACCTCCTCTAATGACACTTCAACCCGAAACAGTTCCTCAGATTCATCACCCACAAAGGATGGTGCAGGTTTGGGAATCTCCCTAACATCCTCAGCCAGGAAGACTGAAGCAAAGAAATCATTTAGTCTCTCCGCAATGGCTTTATTGTCCTTGATTGCTCCATTTGTATCTTGATCGCCCAGGGGCCCCACTGGTTTTTTAGCAGGCTTCCTGCTTCTAATGTACTTAAACACTTTGCTATTACTTTTTGAGTTTTTGACTAGCTGTTCCTCAAAATTGGATTTTCTTATTACATTTTTACACTTAATTTGGCAGTGTTTATGTTCCTTTCTATTTACCTCACTAGGATTGGACTTCCGCTTTTTAAAAGATGCCTTTTTATCTCTCACTGCTTCTTCTACATGATTGTTAAGCCATGGTGGCTCTTTTTCAGGTCTGTTACTATGTTTTTTAATTTGGGGTACACATTTAAATTGGGCCTCTATTATGGTGTCTTTGAAAAGTTTCCATGCAGCTTGCAGGGATTTTACTCTAGTCACTGTACCTTTTAATTTCTGTTTAACTAACTTCCTCATTTTTGTGTAATTCCCCTTTTTGAAATTAAATGCCAGTGTTGGACTGCTGAGGTTTTCTTCCCACCACAGGAATGTTAAATGTTATTATATTATGGTCACTATTCCTAAGCAGTCCTGTAATAGTTACCTCCTGGACCAGATCCTGAGCTCCACTCAGTACTAAATTGAGAATTGCCTCTCCCCTTGTGTTTTCCTTTACCAGCTGCTCCAAGAACCAGTTATTGAAGGCATTGAGAAATTTTATCTCTGCATCTCGTCCTGAGGTGACATGTACCCAATCAATATGGGGATAACTGAAATCCCCTATTATTACTGAGTTTTTAATTTTGATATCCTCTCTAATCTCCCTTAGCATTTCAACATCACTATCACAGTCCTGGTCAGGTGGTCGATAATATATCCCTACTGCTATATTCTTATGAGAGCATGGAATTACTATCCATAATGATTCTATGGAACATGTTGATTCATTTAAGATTTTTACTTCATTTGATTCTATATTATCTTTCATATATAGTGCCACTCTGCCACCCGCACGACCTATTCTGTCCTTCCGATATATTTTATATCCCGGTATGATTGTGTCCCACTGATTGTCCCAGGACAGTTACAGGGCGGAGAAGACCATGTCACTATCCCTCACTAGTCACCACCATTGCTTGAAAGGTACATTTCCCATGGAGGTCAATGGGGCTAGGCTATTTTATATGTAAAGCTACTGAGAAACGTATATGTTGATACCATGATGGCAATGCCTATGTTATACTTAATAATACTTAATAATAATTGCCAAATGAGACCACTTCCCAACCTGCTTACAAAAGGCCTGATCCAATTCAAACTTTAACTAGGATTGGGCCCAAAGCAATCTGTTGATATTACCCAAGAAGATCCAGTTAACATTTAGTCACCCTTCAAAAATATAAGGGACCAATCAGTAAAAGCCCCACTGCCTGGTAGAGGCAATCTTTGGAGAAAATTGGAGAGACTTGAATTTACTTCTTTTGACAGCAGCACTTTCTCTCACTGGATGTAGGTTCTTTAACACAGGTTTCACTTTGTGTGTCAGAATAACTCAGAAATGCGTTGTCACAGCTAACTCCATTCAGGTCTAGGCAACGTGCAGCCCCAAGACAGAAGAACAAATCCCTTGAAACATCTCATCTCTTCACGGAGCTCACAAAGGGCTTGTTCATCAAGAGCTACAAGTCATGGCAACCCTCTTTGTAGAGAGAGGATACATCCTGCCTCTCTGTGGACACACCAAGTGTTTTCATGTGGCATCTTCACATGCTCTTTAAATCATCAACTGCTTCGATGAGGACAACTCACAAAGAGTCTGTCCATAATCCACACTGGAGTGACACAGTGATTTCACTTTGGGCTCCTGTGGAACAGCAGGAAGAGGCCAGGGGTGCCTCTTTTTCAGTGTTTCTCTGCCTTTTTGGCCCATGGACCACCTGGCACAATGGAAACCTTTCCACAGACCACCAGTTGCTAATGGACACTCACTGTTAATTACATTTACACCCGAGCCATTTTGCTAGTGCTGCAACTAGGCAGAATGGTTTAATTTAAATTATTAAACAAATTTAGCATTTTAACTTTCTCATGTTAGTTTATCAAACTTTATTTTAAATAAAGTAATATATTAATTTATGTCCAACACAAAAGGGTTCAATGTTTTCTTTATTTATGGCAGGGGTAGGCAACCTTTTTTGGGTTGGGGGCCACTGACCCACAAAAAAATCAGTTGGGGACCACACAAGTGAGAAACAAAAAAAATTATCCAAAAACCCCCATCCCTCACTGAGGTGGCCCCAACTCAGACAACTCACTCCTCTGGTGCTCCACGGGGCAAGGGGAAAGACAGGGAGGACTGAAGTTCAGGGCTTCCCATAGGCCAGATTTGCTTTTCTGGTAAATTTTATGGACCCCCTTAGGTTCTGAGGTGGGGAAAAAAATGAGGGGCTCGGTGTGTGGTACAGGGCTGCCAGTGAGTGGGATAGGGATGGGATGCAGGATCTGAGTGGGAGGTAGGGTGCAAAAGCAGGCTGGGAGCAGGGTGTCTGGCCAGGGGGAAAGAGCTGGAGCAGATGGTGGGTAGGTATCTAGCTAGGAGGGAGGGTGCAGGTGGGGACTTGGGCTGGGGTTAAACCTTCCTGGTACGGCACCCTCAGGACCTGACTGTTCCCAGATGAGGGATTTTTCTGGACCAGGGAGGTTATTTCAGGCCCCCTGCTGCTGCCCCACACTGGGCTCCCTGGCACCCCCTCTCCCCTACAGCCCAGCTGAGCCATCTGATCCCTGCACTTCCTCCCAACCTCCGCAGCCCAGCTGAGCCCTATGCCAATTCCCTGCACCTCCCCCATCCCCCACAGCCAAGCTGAGCCCCATATCCAGGTTCCTGGTGCCCCCCTCCCCAGCACTGCAGCCCATCTGAACTCCACACCGCTTTGCTGTACACCCCCCGCAAATCACTTGCTTTCCCGTGCTCCCAACAGGCACCATCTCCTGCTGCTCCTATTGAGCAGGAAGTGTCCCTGACTCCTATTCCCCCAGCGAAGGAGGGGGAGGGGAAATACCAGTGTGCAGCTGCGTCTGGAGTTTCAGAGCTTTTCGGGATATTTCAGTGTTTCATGGGGACATTGGGACAGGAGATTAAAAATCGGGACTGTCCCAGATTTTCCAGGATAGATGGTCAGCGTACTTATAGGCAGGTACAAGAGAAGTGCCTCAGCTCTAAAAATTGGAACAGGTGTTCTCTATACCTTATTACTGTTTGTAAAAAGTGCCCTAAAATATCAAGTCATCTCCTTGAAAAAGAGAGATCTTCAAACACAACCCTGAGTAGTCCAGAAATCTGGCAGTTTTCCCGAGATTTACATTAATTATGGGGAAAGAACTACAAATCAGGAGGGTTTTAATTTGTTCTGGTTTAAGTTTAATAGCTATTGGAATGTCTTGTAAGTATCATGCACTTAAAAGAGTATTCTCCATCTGGACTCAGGGGGCATGGCTCGATAGCCTGTGTTTTTTCCACACATACAAAACCCAGTGAATTAACATCAAGCAAATCCAATCCTCACAAGTTGTCTAGGATGACACAGAACAGATTTTAACATATGTTTTCTATCTTTCCATATAAAATTTGTGTTACCTGGGATTTCAAGCTTCTTAAGGGGATTCTGTAGTTTGAGGAGACAAAAAAATTCTTTTTTAGAACACTGCAATAGGTTTTTATTAGGCAGAGTTATGACTGACAAAAGGATTGCCTGTATCATATTCTGCAGCAAACAATAACTGACGCAAATTTTCCATGTCACTTTCACTTCATTACCAGCTTCATTCACAATATGTTTTTACTCAAGAAAACCATCCATAGAATGGCATACACTACATTCTTGAAGCTTAATAACTGTAAAGAAGGACTAGCTGAAATCTGATATAAAAATAAGAGCCAAGCCACACAAAATACTATGGAAGCCTCATACACAGACAAGACAACAATCACTACAAGTGACAGCTGTGGAAACAATATACAGACAAGAACACAACCATCCATTTGGCAGGGCCTAGTGTTTACACTATGCTAGATAAACACCTTCCAAACAGAATAAGTAAAATGGCTAACGTTCTGCTTTGCATTGTAATCCAATTTGAAATAGAGTGAAAGGAATTTAATAGTAGATTGAACTGCTTTACTTGCAGTGACTAACCATAAACACATGAAGAATAGTTTGGGTTGAAATATGTACTGAATGTTTTTATATATACACTGAATAACCAAAAATAATGACTGATGCTACTGGAATCTGACCCATGTTGTGCTATGAGCCTTCACATTACCACAGTTGCTCCTCAATGCAAAAAATAATCAGCCATAGAGAACAGCAAGCAGGGGAAGTGCTGGTAATCTGCTAAGTGTCAGCATGTTTTTTTATGCTTTTTCTTCTTATTTCCTTGTGCCAATATAATAAAATTGCAAAACACTAACATTTTGCTATGAAGAGAGCTGATTAGCCTTGGCTAGGTGTAGGCTTTATACAAGTGTATCCATGCAGTCATACATTACGAAGCAGTATTGCAAGCATGGTTCCATTTATTTGCGTTGGTGAAATAAAAATAGAGAGACCCACTCACTACAATATTGACTACAATATTCGTTTGGCAAATTCTCTGGTTTGGCACCTCTCAGGTCCTGAGGGTGCCAGACTAGAGAGGTTCAACCTGTACTAATCTAGCTACAGTAACATAAAAACACTACAAACACTGTCTAAACTATGAAAAAGACTAACAAGTCTTAATTAATTCTATTTACAGGTATTAAAAATAGAGGAAAATAAACCAAACAGAGGATTCGGGCCATGAGGCTGTAAGAAGAAACTGGAAAGCTGTTGGCTTGCACTGCCCTTTTTACCTTTGGTTTGGCACATAATGAGATCTACCGTGTGTGTGCAGACCAACTGACACTGGTTACTAAAAAGCTCCAGACTGAGGCATTCGGTGCACATGCATAGAATACAGTAATTCCTCATTTAACACTGTAGATGCATTTCTGAAAATGTTCATGCTAAGCGAAAACATGCTATGCGGGTCAATTTTCCCATTAAAAATAATGGAAAAGGTAGGGGTTGCATTTCAGGTGGTGGTGGCAAAGTCAATTTTTTGTTGGTGCTCAGTCATCAACGTCAACGTTACATATCTAGCAACACAAGTCGCCGTGGTTTATTAAAACACAAAGATAAACATGTGAGTGAGTGGAGGAGCGCTGTGACCACGTGTATTCATCCACTCATGTGTATTACCACTGTTTTCACCAACTTATACCGCTGCACGAAGTAGTCCGCCACTTGATTATTTTCGTGTTATTTCAGGGACAGTCGTGTTATTCAAAAAAGTTCCCTAAAAAAAAAAATCGTGCTATTGCAAAAAAGTGTTAAGCAGGCACGTGTTAAATGAGTAATTACTGTACATACAAGGAACATCTCGAAGAACTCCTCCCAAATTTACTCAAAAAAGAGAAAAACCCAGACACTGTTTTTCTTCATGCTACAAGCCAAAAGTTCAGTATCCATCAATTGGAGCCTATGGGCTCTGTAAGTTCCATGCTGGGACCCCATTAGACTTTTCTCACATGCCCTGAAAACCTAAAGACATTTTCAGAAACTTTAAATATAAGGGCAATCACAAGCAATCAAACTGCTATGAACTCTTATAGGTTCTTTCAAATACATAAGAGAGGGAAGTGACAATAGCCTAGATGAAATCACACCATTTCAGACAGTATTGGACAATGTTTCTCTCTACCAGGCAGTTTCTCATCTTTCCTACCCGCAGATATTCCGTCCATGGGGTTTTCCAATAACTCTCATGCTGAAACTGTATTGTCAACTTAATGGAGGACAGTTATGCTGTCTCTTTTTCATGCTGTTTGTATGTAGTCCATATACTGACTGTGTAAATTATCCTTAGGTTGACAAGCTGCTTATGGCACTTGAGTGTGGAAACGCACCCATGGGTAGCACATTGGCATCCCTATGGTCTTCTTTTGAATGTAGCAAGTTTAACAATGGCTACCATGTGCCTACAGAGACAAAGAGACTACAATCCCCAGCTTTTTGACTGACATTGCTAGAGGGAGCAATTTTCTGTGAAGAGCTCAAATATGTTGGTGAGGTTAAGACACTGAGCAAAACAGTTTCTAAAGTTTGAGACAGACACAGTTTGACTAAAGAACTTTAAACATAGATCTATGTATTCCTGGAATTCTGAAAGTGATATTACCCTGCAACCTTTGTCACTAATTTTCTATTTCTTATGTACTTCAAAAATGGCCATCCCCAGATTATTTACATTTTTTCTTCATCTTTGCTCAAGATTGTAATAGAAATTATGCACACAGCAGGACAATACACTAGGAAATAACATGCTACATCTGCGGCCACTCGTTTCTCCCCCAAACAGTGCAATGAATGCAGATAGCCAAAACATTTTTACTTGGAGAAACACATGGGCTGCGTCTAGACTGGCATGATTTTGCGCAAATACTTTTAACGGAAAAGTTTTTCCATTAAAAGTATTTGCGCAAGAGAGCGTCTATACTGGCATGTGCCTTTGTGCAAAAGATTTGCTTTTGAGCAAAAGCATCCGTGCCCAGTATAGACGCTCTCTTGCGCAAGAAAGCTCCGATGGCCATTTTAGCCATCGGGCTTTCTTGTGCAAGAAATTAACGTTCCTGTCTACACTGGCCCTCTTGTGCAAGTATTCTTGCGCAAGAGGGCTTATGCCTGAGCGGGAGCATCAAAGTATTTGCACAAGAAGCACTGATTTTGTACATTACAAAGTCAGTGTTCTTGCACAAATTCTCGCGGCCAGTGTAGACAGGCAGCCGCTTTTGCGCAAAATCTAGCCAGTCTAGACGCACCCATGGAGATTAGGGTCACAATAAACAATGAATTCTTCTCTGCATTATGTAAATTCACTACCTCCCAAGTATGTCAGATGTTCTCTTCTTAGGCTGACTGTTGCACCTATCCTCTGTCTACTAACCAGATCCACTAAACACAACAACATGACTTGGTTTTGAGCATACCAAACACTATGGGTGCATCTACACAGCAGGGCTTAACTCAAAATAAGCTACGCAAATTGAGGTACGTCAGTTGTGTAGCTTATTTCAAAATAGCTTATTTCAAGTTTTGGTGCTGTCTAGACAGCACTTATTTCGAAATAGAGAACTCTTCCTCCAACTTCCTGTATTCCTCATAAAATGAGGGTTACAGGAGTCAGAGTAAGAAGTCTTCCAGCTTGACAGTATTTCGACATTATGTCAAAATAACTACCCTCTGTGTAGACACTATATTATTTCAAAATAATGCTAGTTATTTTGAAATAATGTTGCTGTGTAGCCTATGTTTCCTTATCCTAACACTACACATCGACCCTCTCTAGTCTTGCACCCTCAGAACCTGACTAATGCTGAACCAGAGAATTTGCTGGACCATGGGAGGTGAATATTGTCTAGCAACATTACCAACATGTCCACTGCTTACTGGGTGGGATAAACATTTAGGGGTAAATTAGAGCTAACACAGAGCCAGGACTGGTGGCTGTAAACAAACTTTATGGTGCTATGGGAAACTTGGCCACACCCATAATAAGTGGATATCTGGATAACTAAAATCATGCTGGACCACGATTGTTGCCGGACCAGAGAGTGCCAGATGAGAGAAGTTCAACCTGTACTAATCTTTGCTAATCATGATGCTTAATAAGCAGACAACCAACATGTTTTTTTTTCCAATGAGCCAATATATCTTAAACCAATAAACTGCTACATTTTACTACACTACCATTACAACACAATCCTTCTCTCAGTTCTAACTCCTCACTAACCAGCCAATAATGCATACTCTGATTTCCTTGAAATTTCACATTTTGCTCCACTCACCTTGTTACACTGATATTCTTTTTAAGTCTTGGTAAATATCTTTAAAAGGTTTCCATTTGGCAATTTCAAAACAATTTGATTTTTTCTGAATTCTAAAAAATGTGTCTGGAATTAAGCACTTTTTTCTAGGCTTGACTATGATCCACTATGCCAAAATTTCTGACTTGGAAAATAATCATCACTAGACATTGATGTCTCAGGTCTCTACCATCAAGATAAGTATTTTGAGGAACAGAATAAACTATTTCTCACTTCTATAGTATGTTCCACATGAGGAGTTCTCACAAACTGAAGTATCTACATTAATTTTTAAAAATAATAAAACTAATAATTTATAACTTGCAAAAACCAGAAAGAAGCATTAAGATACTCAAAATCCTGCCTGATATTCCTGTCCAGGTAGTATCACATCACACCTAATTTATCTACATTCTGTCCCACAGTTCAAACTCAAAGCCGTCTGAATATCAGTGTGAACCAAGGTGCTTCACTGAAATTCCCCCATGTGGCTGTTGCAGATGCAAACTAAAAGATTCCTAGTTGTCCTTAATGCAGTCCTGTTTGAACAGTGGCAGGTGGCACATACAAATCCAGACCCATAAGGCCATGCTTCCTAAGTGGAAAGGAGCGGGAGGGGGAATAGATACACCATGTGGTACACAGAGAATTCTATTCTCCCTTGAAAACAGCTATAATTACTTCACAGTTCTGTAACTAAACTGCAGTACAGATGGCTCAGAGGATTGTTAAATTGAAGCGACTAGTTATAAGTAAGTGTGCCATAAATCCATTTCCTGAATTGGCAGGTCGATGGACTAGAAGATCAAGCATGTATCTTTCTCTCTCTTATTTCTATGGTAAATATGAGACCCATTAGCTCTGGGGATGCATGCCACAGAAGTTCCAATAAATAAATGAGTGAATATAGTGGGCTTATGGTCATGTTCTAAAAGGCTAGAAAACTCCTATCTATATATTAAGAGCCTGTAGAGTTTTCCTTAAAATTATAGTTGGAAGGGGAACAATACCTATTGCTTTGGCTGGAATTAAAAAGATCTCCAGGAGTTTTATATGGATCTTTACTCCTCCCAAAGTAACAGCTTCAAATCAATCTCTCCTTGATATTTTAAACACATTAATTTTACTTCAATCAATGATTAAGGTGCTTCCTTCAATCGACACATATCCCGCTAGGAAATTAATTTAGCTATTAAACCTCTCAAGGCTAGGAAGGCACCGAACAAAATGAATTTCCCCTCAATTTTATAATGGAATAATAAACACTGTATATTCCACTATGCTGCCTTCTGCAATCAAGTAAAACTCCCTATTAGTCAACATTCAGCTCCAATCAGTTCAATTGTTAGAACAACAGAGCAGGAGATGGGCTAGGTGAATGTAAGAACTGAAAAGCAGTAATGCACTGAGTTCAAATATGATTATGATGCAACATTTGAGGAGGAAATATTTCAGAATATGGTCACATTCTTACACTTTAAGACACATGACTGAAGGATTTCACAATGACCAAAGCAGAAACCTACATACTAGAAAGAAGAGCCAGGCCTATTTCTAGGCTTTCCAATGGGTTCCACTATTACACAACCTTGCATCTTCCTCTCTTTGTATAGGTAGATCCTGCCATGATATACCGGTGATTTAGACACTGTTCCTACTCAGCACACTGAGGTAGAATGCTGGAGAAATGGAGTAGCTTTCAAGTCTTTTCAAATACAATTCTCACTGGCTGAACCCAAGACCCTGGGTTCAGCCTCTTTGAATGCCCTCACACTACTACTGTGGGGATACTAGAAGCCTCAGGTGTAGCAGAACTCTCTGTGCATGTGACACAGGGAATCTGGGTAGAAAGCCATGCTTCTCTTGCCACCACTCTACAACTGAAAGTGCTCCAGCAGATCAGGAGAAGGAAGGAAGACGGGAGAGCTGCAGGAGGTGGAGCCAATGGGATACATGAGGTAAAAAAGTCTCTCTCTGTAACAGAAGACAGGAAGGAACACAAACTGGAGATGTAATGGGAGGGGCGGGGAGGAATAAATTTTCCAGTCAGGGAAAGAGACAAAATCCCTAACATGAAGGATGAGAGATGGAAAGCAGAACCCACCACCCTTCAAAAATTTAGCTGAGTGAAAGGAAAACTTTCCATTTTAAACCATGTAAAGTGCATCCAGGTACCAAGGTGATGAATTACCTTAGCATGCCTGTGAAATGAACTGTATCATTAACTCCAGGGTGGGGAATATATAGATCTCCTTTGTTTTAATTTAATTTAATTCAGTTATTTCTGACCAAAGTTATCCAGACTTTTTTCAGAATTTTGCCACACTATTTTACCCTCACCTCTTGCTGCAGTGAATTTCACATGTTAATTAGAAAATGTGCAAAATATTATTTACTCAAATTGAATCTAAAATCACCAACCATTAATTTCATCTAATAAATTATCTGTCTTTTATTATGGGTCTAAGTTAAAAAAGGCACTAATGATTTTATTATAGCCTTCGTAATTTGGGATGCCTCAGTCAAGTCTTCTTTATATTTTTTCAGTCAGGTCAACCAATCCCAGTAATTTTGCTTAAACAGCTGGTTTACATTCCACTAAAACTACCCAAATTTGATCTGAGAAAAAAGTTGATCTTGCAGGAAGAAATTCTACTTCATTAAGAAAGAAAGTGGAAAACCTATTGCCCTGAAGCATACAGTGTTGCCATCGGCAGATGAATTCAGTTACTGCTAAAGCATGTGAAAACACATAATTAGGGCCTTAAACATGAATTATATTGTTGCTGCTGCTTCATCAGGACAGATGTAGATTACCTAATTCATTTCATGAAAAAGACAAGCTTTTATTCACAAAGAGAAAAAAACCCAAATCATCGAGAGCCTTATTTCAAGGATGAAATTTAGTGAAATGCAAAACAAAATTTTAACAAATCCTGCTCACAAAACCCTTAACCTTTACAATTAACAAAACAAAACAAATACTACAGCGGATGCCAGCCTGTGAAGAGAATGTAATGATAAGATATGCAGCATATTATTAAAAGTCAGGCCACAAATTTATTGGAGAAATATTTAAGAGCCTTAACAACAAATCTGTGGTTATCTAACATAAGGTACCAAAACTCATGGTACTTATTTGCACTTAATTGTTAATAAGTTATGTTGCAAGCCCAGGGCTCTGGGTTCCCTGGGCCTTTTAAATCACCACCAGATGGGAAGCTTGAAGGACTTGGGGGGGTGGGCAGTGCATCATGGTCCAGGCAGCCCTGAGGGATGGCTGGTCCAGCCCTGATTTCTGCCCAACGCTCTGACCCTCCCGGAAACGCAGCACTTGCCCTCCCCCCGCAACTTACTCAGGGGCCTGACATGGCTGTCAGCTGACGTGCCCATATTTATCCCAAGACAGTGGACTACCCACAATTTCTGAACAAACACACCAAATTTTAAATTGCAAATACTAAAATTACACCAGTCATGTATGCTAAAAACCATCAGAAATAACTCAAAGGGCGTGCCTGAATGCACAAAGCTGTTAATAATTAAGGGGTGTCAGGGTGGCTGACAATTTTCACCATGTCCTGTGAAAGGTCGGGGAGGCTGGACCCAGGTCCCCAGAAGAGGTGGAACCTTGGGTGGAAAAGGCAGGAATGGAGGCTTTGACATTCCTATCTCCTCCCTGACCATGGAAAACTTATTTTGCCCCCCTCCCCTCCTATTATGTCTCCAGAATGAGGTAAGAAGTATATTGCCATACAAGCATGCCAGTGACAGGAGCTGTGTTGGTACCAAAGCGAACAGCAGTAGTGGACTGTCTAATGGTACCGACATCGAGGGTGGTGAAAGCTCCCACAGCAGCATTTGCAGTGCCAACTGCAGCAATGCCAGGGAGATTCCCAGTAACAAGGTCCCCATACCAATCCTTTTACTATCCCTTCTTCCACAACCTGTTGAAGGAGAACATCAGGGTGCAGGGCCGACAGATCCAAGGGTTCAGAGGCTTGATCAAATCAACAGAGCTTTAGAAATCACAATCTTGACAACATACTGGACAAAAGGAGAGGCTGGGAATCAAAGACAGAAGAGATTGGTGGCTGTCTGGTATACTGCCGACATAGAAACAGTCAGTACCAGCCTCTCCCTCATTGGTTCCACACTCAGTGAATGCCGGGAGGCCTGAACTAGAGTCAACAATACGGGGTTCCTAACCTTGCTCCTCAACACCCAGCCACACATTTCCTGGGGAGGTGAGTTACCCCAAAACCTGGCATGATCCCTTCACGGTCTTATGTGATCTTTTTTTCTTAGCACAGTAGACAGGCTCCTGCAGTTCTTTGTAGAGGCTCCTGCTCTGGAACGTGAAGTGGTAAAGCTCTCAGAACCCGTAGGGTGATCTACAACTTGACGAGGGCCTCAATTCCTGAGCAGGCTGCATGGCCTGTTCAAGGAAGTGCTTGTCCAGAGTCATCCAAGTCGATTTCTTAACCAAACAGCAGATTGCACAACGGTCTTTGACATGGGCCTTGCTGAGACAGAGCAAGCCCTGGGTGAGGAGGTCACTGCTGGTGATCGCTGTCCCACATGAAGGACAACGTTTAAGCACAGGGAGGACATCGCCAAGAGAAGCAAACTACTACAATTAACCCTACTCTACTAACTATATACAACTAGGAAAAAAACAAACTAGATGTGAGGTTATGAGGTTAAGCCCACACAGAACTTTGACTCCAGCCACGGGTAGGCAGGGGAGGGACTACAGTCATGAGGCATGAGCACCACATCTCTATAGTACTGCTAGGCAAATTTGTCTGGCTCCAATGCACTGGGCATACATGCACACCTAAGTGAGTGCACATCTGCATCTACTCAAAGAACTCTCTCTGTTTTCAGTCTGTATTTCGTTTCTGCTGCTGAAAAATAACCAACAAATGCCTTTAGCAGGGTGCCTCATACTTAACCAAGTCTGTTGTGGCATTAGCTTATATGCCCAGCTCTAGTTGTACATGACTTAAAGGGTGATTTTCAAAGCACTAAACATTCCTTTAACTGAAAGCAGGAAAAATATATACACAGATATCCACATCAGTACATATACATATGGTAAAAATAACAACTTTTCACCTACAGTAATGTATTTAAACAACAAATCCACATTAGGAATTTAAATGAGCCCTTAGCATAAATAAGGACCAGATGCAAAGGGAAAACTGGAACACTCACAGGATGCTGTTACAGCTAAGTGGAATCTCATCAAGGACTGATTCAAATATCAGTTTTTCACATCCATAAATACAAGTTTAAATCAGCTTTTATAAGCTCACTGTTAGCGGTTGTACTTTTACATTATGCATGATTCTAACTGATCAAAGAATAAAGAAATCACACACTCTTTGAATTGTTCCTAATCAACATTATGCTAAGCGTTACCATTTATTAGTACTACTTGGATTGCGTTTCTTTTCTATTGGAAACCTTATTTATTAGTAGCAATGTTATGTTTTGGTGCGGAGGCCCGGCGGCCTTTGTAATGCTTGCACACATAACCTACTTCATTTTAATAGTTTAGTTATGTACACAAGCCTGCTACACTTAGTTGACTTTGATGTTTCATTGATGTAACAGTTGATATGAAATAACGAATGGCACAAAGACTGTAGAACAGAAGCTTCTGTTCTCCTTGCCTCTCAACATCTGAACAACAGAACATCCAATTAAATTAAAAGGTGGGAAATTCAAAACAAAAAACAGGGTGGATTATATTTTTGCACGATGGGAAACAAATTGTGGAACATACTACCAGAAAAAATTGTTGAAGCCAAAAACTTGACAGAATTCAAAAAGAGATTAGATATTTACACAGACATCAAGAATATCCAGAGTTGTCCTAACTAATGATAACAAAATATTTGTGGAAGGACTGACTACTTAACCTCCTACTTCAGAGTCACTACAACAGATCAGGATGAGATCTAATCAGGGGGAAATTATCCCACATGTGCCTCCTGTAGTGTTCTTACATATTCCTCTAACGGACCTAGTGCTGGCCACTAGGAAACAGAATATTGGAACGGATGAATATTTTAGGTTAATCCGATATAACTCCTCCTATGTCTAAAAGTGTTGTCTAGTATTGCTAACCTCAGGGTTGCCAGCTTTGTAATTGCTGGTAATCCAACCCCCAAAAGCCCTTCCCCTGCTCCAACTCACCCCTGCCAAAGCCCTGCCGTACTCCATGCTTCTCTTCTGGCCACTCTGCCACACAGCAAATCAAGTTTTGGTTCAAATACCATTGAAGGGTTAAAATGAATCCTCCATGTGGTCTGACTTTATATACACCATGCATGGAAGGTCATGATGGAGGGGGCAGGCCTAACGTTTTCCTGAAAGTACCAGCAAGTCCATTATTCTGTGAATGTATGAATGGCCACCCTAGTGATTATCTCAGGGTCAAAACTCAATCTTAAATGCATGGGAGTAGCATAACTCTCTCTCACCATCCCCATCTTTTATCACCCTCCAGCTCCTGCCTCTGCCTGGGTCAGTCTACTTCCCAATTTACACTCCACTTCCCTCCGTGCTTTTCTACAGTCTTCTGTCTCCAGCTCAATGGCCTCATTCAGTTCTCTTCACATTCTCCCTCATTTTCCCTCTGAGATACCCCTTACATTTTCTCTCTGAAATCCCTTATTTTCTGTTCCTCTAACCCATCATTTGTTTCCTGTACCCCACATGCCCCATTCTGTGCAGCCTACTAAGCACAGAGTCCAGAAGATGGCTCTTTTCCCTGCCGGCAGCCTAAATTCAGACCAAGTGACAACAGTGAGAGATTGTTTCATCTTTATGAAGAGCAGTCTCACTTCCACATGCAAAGACTATAAGGAATGGTGACCATCTTGGCTGAGATTAGTTTGGGTTCAGCTCCATGAAAATACTGAGAAATGGCAGCCATTTTGAATACAGGAAAGTTCATGAGTTTTGAATCAAGGAATGTGGTGAAAGGATTCAGATACCTGTGGACATAAAGTGGATATCTGCAGATTTGCAGGGCTCTAAAGATTATGGAAAAATATAAAGACACATCCAATGAACAAGTATAAAAACCAAACTAGCTATGCCAAAAGCAGCTCTAGCCTTTCAGCCAGCCAAAACAAAAACAAGTTTTTGGTGCCCTCCACCTCAAATGGTTGAGCCTGTTGTCCCAGCCAATCAGTGAAGCAAAAGTTGCTGACCAGAGTGAGGACAAAAGGGGGCATAGCATCACAGACTGACTTGCCCAGCCCCCAGAACTGGCTCTGGCCGCACCTCATTTGATAATAGAATCCGCCTCTCTCCCCCTGTACTAGTATAGGCAATCAGAAGGCAATTATTCTTAATATTTCAGAACCATTCCTTAGGAATGATTCTCAGTAAATACAATTTAGGAATCAGAGCAAATTAATTTGGAATTTGAACTTGCATAAATATCTCCAGAAGAGAGAAACTGGCTGCTAACTAAGGCCAGGTCTACACTATAGCCTTTTTTCAGAAGAGTCTTTTCCTCCATTTGGCCCTGTCTAAATGGGGGCCAAATGGCAGAAAAGCCTCCTCTTTTGGAGGCCTCCTCTTTTTATTCCTTGTAAAACGTGGTATACAGGGCTTCCCGAAAGAGCTCATTTGCTCTTCCGCAAAAAAAAGTGGGAGAGCAAACGGCATTCCCTGGACATGGCGAAGTTTTTCCGGGATACATCCGGTACCCCAGAAAAAATCCACAGTCTACATGTACCCTAAGTGTGTCTTTTATCTGATAGCCCCAGATTAGGAGTGTGGCTACATGAGATTGGGGAAAGTATCTTGACTGAAGCATGGCTGTTAGCTTTTAAGAATATGAATTATACAACATCTTGCTCAAGAATAAAATCCTTAATAGGTTTTACTGGATACCACATAGATTATTTAAAGCTGGTCCCCAATTTTATTCCAAATACTGGAAATTTACTTACAATCCTGTACAGCAACATATGATGTGGGATTTCACTACTGTTATTGTAAACCCAGAAAATAGTTCCACAAAGGTAATCAAAATGAATAATATTTTCTTTACCCATTTTACAATATGGAAATTAAATTTCTAAACACTTTAAATCAAAATTCAGGAATAATTGTATGCAAAGAGTCAAATTCATCACAGGCTACATTCATCCAAATTTATCAAGAAGCTTATATTATTATAAACACGAACCACCTAAATTGGACATTGAATACCCATTGTTTCTGCAATTAGAAAAAAAATTGCTCTCCTAGGTTGAGCAATTAAGTCAACCTGCAGGAAATAAACATATTAAAATTTTGCTTTCATACTACTTAACAAAACATCATAGTGCAGTAATTCAACTTCCATCCTTGATATAGTTATACTAAAATTTCATGTAAGAGAATTAGTCTCTTTTCATATTAACTTTATTCATTTCCCCCGTGTTCTGGAATACTCGTCTGTGCAAGCCATGGCATATAATAAACAGCAAATAAAACAAAATCCTGTATTCTAATCGGATTTTAGCTACCATAGCTCAAATGACCAGTTTTCAATTAGTGCTAAGAAGAAAAGTAATTATATACATTCAAGCCTAAAACTCCAGAGTTATCCTCATTTGTTTGGTAATTATCAGACATTTTAATTTAAGTGTATAGACCACAGTAAATAACTTCTGCCCTGAGAACAACATACTGAAACTGGGAATTGGCGATGTACTTGGGGGCTCTGGACTAAAACCATTAACTGCCAATATTCTGCTAGCCATCAAAATATGTCATTCATCGCATTCTAATGATTATTCCACATCTATGATAATGGACTAGGTAGTTCGGTGTGGTTCAATAGGGGTGGTTTATGTCTAATGGGGGCGGGGTGAGTAGAGAGTGACAGTACGCTGCCATTTGGGAAAAGTGGCCATAGAAACCAGGCTGTCAGTAAATCTAGTTCCTCACGCAGAATAAATGCTACATATCTAGAAGGCAGCAGCAAGAAGCAGAAAGGGTAAAGGAGTGTTTATTAGTGGCAGCAAGTATTCAAATGCCGACTCTAGCTCTAAGTCATTTTTACATATTTTCCTTTGATGTAGCGCAATAAACAGGCTCTAAGTGCCCAGTCAGTTACTCAAATACAAATTTCAAGCTGTTCACTCCTTCTATCAAGCAGCAACTCCTGAGAGGACTGCCAGGCATCTGGTTTTCAACTGCAAAGTCTGATCAAAAAGGGAACCTGATGATGTTCAGGCAGATCTACTGGCCAGGCACACAAAGTCCAGTCACTGTGAGCAGAGGTGTTGGGTCTTCTCGGGTGCCAGCCCCTACTCAGCCAAGGCCACCCTCCTACCTACATCAGGCGGCTGCAGCTCCCATTCCCAGCTATGCAAGTAAGTCGCCCCCAACCCCTGCTGAGGCAGTAGAGGGAGGAAGAGAAGCAAATGGATGCAGAGCCTCAGGGGGAAGGGGCAGGGCAGGAGCAGGGCCTCTGGGGAAGGAGCGGGGCATGGTTGAGGCCTGGGGGGAGAAGGGGAGGTCCAGGGTGGTTCCAACACATATGTTGCCCACCTTAAGTGCCAAGAATAAATATCTCTACAAACTTACCTCAAAGGCCAGGCAAAATCACATGCCCCCTGCAGCACGCCCTGGAAATAAGCAAATCCAGCATATTTTAGAGGACCATGGCTCTTATGGAGGATTGTGTGTCAATCTCTCTCTCCAGTATATGAAATGGGATCTAGCATTAGAACATCCACTGAATACTGTTAAATCAGTGTATCCTAGGAAGAGGCATGCTCTAATGTTTATATAGATTTGCGTGATTACATTCAGTTCTTTGTGTCAAAATAACTTAATTATTTCTACATATTTTATTAATAAAAACATACCACTTAGCTAACTTTATCCTAATGGATATAATATGTACATAATCCTTCATTTAATAATAGATCTAAGTGATCTGTAATAACACAAAAATAAGTTAACATACTGGTTGCAAAATGTCTTGTGTGAGAGAACAAGGTAGCATGGAAACTGCTTATACAAATACGAACGACTCTGAACATTTCATGACAGGTGGCATCCCTCCTGGCACACCTTTCAAGACACAGAGGCATGCAACAGAATGCTGTACACTAACACCAACTTCCCACTGCAATCTAAACCCTTAGGGTGCATCTACACTGCACCATAACTCGAAATAAGATGTGCAATTTGAGCTATGCAAATTGCGCATCTTATTTCAATGTTATTTCAAAATAGCTTATTTCATCATTTGGGGCTGACTACTCAGTGCCAAATTTTGAAATAAAGCGTTTACTCCTTACTCCTTGTGGAATGAGGTTTACAGGGACATCGGAATAGTGAGCCTGAAATAATGAACTTGCTGTGAAGATGCGGGATAGCTATTTCGGGATACTCCAGTATCCCAAAATAGCGTTGCAGTATAGACATACCCTTAGTGATTAACCAGGACATGATGGAGAAATGCACTATTAGAGTTCACGTGGCATTTTGCATCTTTGTTCTCTGTGGTATTTTGCTGCCCAGGGTCATCCATCAGGAATAATATTTTATATTATCTTTGGGGGTTTAGTCTTTCCACAATGATATTGCTCAACAATAATTTTTTTGTCAGTCTTCTTCTCTTCCTCACCTTACAAAAAAAAATGCACGTTACTTTGTACATTGTATACGACACTGCCCACCAGGAAGAAGAATGTAGGAAACATAATCAACACAAATACCTTGCTGCTGAATAAAAGGAAGAGTGGAGACAAGTATACAAGAAAAGAGATGACAAGACAAATTAATGATAAGTCATTTTCTTTCATGGTGCAGTCACCTATTCCCCACCCACAATAAAAACACCATTCTTTTAGACTTGTGTAGCATGTCATGCAAATATAGGATATGGATTTATCTTAAACTGAAATTCTCTTCTACTTAAAGATATGTCACCTAGAGTAGGCAGGACAAGCTGTAGTGAACAAGAATGAATGTATGACAATCAGGTAGCTGCTCAGCAGAAATCTACTCTCTATCCCCAAAACTGACAACGTCCTTGTCAAACATGCTCAAATTCTACCCAGTACAATCTTTACTGCTTTAAGTTAGTCTAACAAGCTTCTACACCCAAGGAAAGGTTACCAATTAGACAACTTTCTTTCAGAATGCTGGAAGAGAAAGCTTTGGACTGGCTTATCCCCTTTGTGCTCATTTGCTATTAAACACAAGAAGCTGCCCCTTGCGCAAGTGAAATGGAGTTGTGAGTGGCAACAACACAGAATCATTAACATAGAACAAGGTTAAGTAATGGGGAAGAAAGCTAGGCCCATTGTCAGCTTCTGCTGTATTTGGAGAGAATGACATATATGGAGATCAGTCACCCTCAAAATCATGAGTTCAAGGTTGCAAATGCTACGTCCTAGTCCACTGAAGGCACAAAAGATTAACATCTATTTAACTTAGTAGATGCTGAACCCCCTTTAGCAAAAAGTCAGATGATGAACAGATCAGATTGAGTGGAAGCTACCTCTAGGGTTATGCTTTGAACCCAGTTCCAAGCCCCTTTTCACAAACACAAGACCCTTTCTGGCACAGGAAAAATAATCTGTTTTGGAAAAGAGGCCTGGTTATTTATCTTAGATAGCGAAGTCTCTTCATAAAGGCTTTAGGTTCTTTGGGCTGCTTACTCAAGCAAGATTCATAACACAAAACAAGCAAAGTAAAACTGCACACCATCTACAAAAATCACTCAGGGAGGGGGAAGCAGCTATATCCTAGCAGCATCAGCAGCCTTCCTAGAGCCTGCTTTACATCCTTTTTCCATATTAGTAGTAGCTGTCTTTCTTCCTGCTCTTGAATTTGTGAGGGAACTCCTCTCAAATATAGCTTCTCACCTCCCATGTAGATATTCCCCCATTTTCAGCAGGGAAGCTGGGATTTAGAAGTACCTGAATCATAACTGTCTCACTGTGGCACGTTCTGTACCATGTGCCACAAGACTGAGGGAGGAAATACCAAAACCTAGAATGACATTTCAACACCACGTATTCTTTATTATACATAAAATTAAATTTCAAGCAGTTTTAAACGTGGATGCCTTAAAGCTTTGCCACCCTAATCTAGGAGGCCAGATTTTTAGAGATTTTAAGCAAGCCATCATACAACTTCTATTGAGTTCAATAGGGGTTTGGTTTCTGGAATTTTAGGATTATCAGAACAACAATATCATAGCTAAGAGGTTCTCATGCAAAGGACTTACTACGGATACAGTAGAAATGAAAAGCTTTACCTCCATTCATAAGCATTTCCCATGGTTCTAAATTTCAGGATAGGGTATGATAAACATGCAAATCATAATATTACACGGGATATAATTAAAATCAGTCAACACTAACTGCCAGAAAATAAACATATTTTATAACTAGATATTTTCAAAGGCTTCTATGTATTGAGGATGATTATTCATACAGCTGATGCATGATTCCGGCAATTTCATTTCAGCAACTTTTGTTCGGAATAGAAAACTGTACTTGCATAAGCAAACAATGGTAAAAGTGTTAACACTATCACCTTTGCAGAGGTTGTTTTGGAAAGACCTCATTATTTGTGCTTCTGTCACAGTAGTTCTTTTCTGTAAGCTTAAGCGCTACAAATTGCAATATAAAATATTATTGTGATCCTGCTTATCACCCACTTTTACAAGCAACCATCAATCATAGAATCATTTCCCTCAGGGACTATATTAAGTTTTATCATTGCAAATATTGTGCAATGTCTCCACTACACATGTGATTTCTTTTGAATTTTTTTCAACTCCTCCCAGCTTTCTGATCACAAGTTTAAAAAAAACAACCTATCAGATTAAATGAGTCACTACTCTTCCTCTGTCAGAAACTGCAGGATTTATATAACTTAGTGGTTTCGTACACTGCCAAAGGCAGTAAAAGGAAACATTAATGGTTACAACTATTCAGATCTTCTGAATGCAACCGCAGTACCTGCTTCCTCCACCCAAAACACAGAGAGCATCATGACAATAAACTACTGACAAAAAGAGGTCTATAGCATCCACAGCAACTTAATACTGTTTAATGCCTTTGTTGTCCAGGTCATTGACTCGATCTCATGGAAAGTATTCTCTGCCCCTACACATGTTCTTGCCTGAATGTGTCCAAGTAATTTTAAAAAGTATACACACTACACTGTACTTTATTTCTTCCTATCCTCAGTCTTGTCTATTTAGATTTGGATAAGGATTGTGATTCTTGTCACATGAGGCCCTGATCACATCTGGGATTTCTCAATGCTCCTGTAATAAAAATTATTTTAAAGAAACATTATGAATTATACATCCATATGGAGAGTTCACTGGGATTCCTCCTAAACATACTGCTGATTGTAGAAATGGAAGGTTCTTCATACATCTGAGATAGACGGAGATTCAAACAGTTGGCCTACCTCACATTTTTTCAACTCACAGAATTGCTTGATTTCCCCTTTCTGACCAGAGATTTAGAAGGAGAAAGCAACCCAAAGTCCAGTCTGTTCCTGCAGGAGGGCAGGAAGTGAAATCAGGTCCAAGTTATCACCTACTCCAACTCCTGCAGCTTGGGTCCTGGCAAGCCACAAGGCTAGCCCTAATGGCTTCACAAGGCTACTGTAGTAGGTAAAAATTAAATTGGTATTCTGAGAAGCTACATCATATGCTTTTTTTAACAAATAAAGAGATTAAGAAACATTTTGAAACAAAACTATGCTCTTTCACTCATGTTTGTTTTTCCAGCAAAAGGGAACAGAGTCACAGGCCCCTGTTCTTTCTCTTATACACACACACTTAACTTTTTCTCACTACCTGCTTGTAGGGAAAGAGCAGATCTATTGACAGCTTCATGGCTGACACCCTTAGCAAGAAGGACAGACTTTCACATCCAGCAGCAGCATAAGATGTGGTTTGACCACTTGCTTTCCTTAATACACTCCTCTTATCTGCAATTCACTCCTTTTGTCATCTGTTCTTGGAGGTTATCAGTTATGTCTACGTCATGTCTGCTTATCAGCATTACTCTTCATCTGCACTGATTGCAAAGTTGTGCCCAGCATCCTGCAAGCTAACTCTATTTTTCATAGCCATCTTCAAACACTACAATATTTCTGAAAAAGACAGAAAATCCTTGCAAGATTTCCTATGGTCTGCTTCCATCTCAAAATTAGTATGTCCAAAATGGAACTACTCATCTTTTCCTGTTATTCTTCTCTATCTTATTTCTTCAGTGCCATCAATACCTCCTCATTTGCCAGGCTCACAACTTCGGGGTCTTGTTGGGCTCCTCTTGAAAAAAATATATATACATACACAACATTCCAACTTTATATCCACATTTTTCATTACTATTCTTCTATACATACGATCACCAAATCCCAGCCTTTCCTCATTGTCCTCACTGCTAAAACGCTTGACCACTTCTTGATTTTCCTACGCTGGTAACCTGGTTACCTTAACTTTGGCCGCTCTGTCTTCTCACCTCTCCTTCCTCTATGTCTATCTAAAAAACAGTAATACCAAAGCTCACAATTTTATCATAAGCCTTTGTAATAGGTGGCAATTTTTCTTAGACTCAAATGCTAAGTCCATGTCATTATGACAACATTTTGGCTTACATTTCACCAAAATGGTAGGAATGCCCAAAATCCAACAGGAAAATCAGAAGAATCTCCAATTATTTTTTAAGTCTCATTTTAAAGCCAATTTTGTGAACTTTGGGGACCTGAATTCTTGAAGCTTCATCCATGATCTTCAAAAATGACTAGCAATTTTGGGTGTCCAACACGAAATGCTTTAAAAGTGCTTGATTTTCAAAAGCCGTCAGCACAGTTTCTGAAAAATCAGACTCCAGAAGTATGTCATCAACTTAAGAACCTAAACACTCAAAAGCAATCAAAATCATGTCACTTTCAAAAAATCCTGGCCTAAAACTTGATATGTAAAGAAAGGAATTTTCTTCTTTCTGGGGTGAATTCCATTGACCAGTATTGGGCTCTGAAAATAAGCCATTGTTCTTCTGAAGAATATATGACAAACACCATGACATCTCTTAACACTATCTCATCCTTGAACTAAAATGTTACACTTCGATTTATCTGTACCAAACTGAAATTTTTTCAGGGCAAGGTCATATCTTATTCTATACATAGTTAAAGCACTGTACATTTAAGGTGCAACAGAAACGCATAATAATAAACAACACTTAAAGAACCTACAAAATTGCACAACTTCAGTGAAAGGTGGATAAGAATTGAGTCATATTTCCAGGAAAGGGTCCATAAATCTTATCAGCATAAACTCCACATGCAGTATATCTTACTGCTTTGTATTTAAGTTCAGAGCTATTTCAGGTAATCTTAAACCAAAAAACAAATGCTAAGGTCTCTTGTAGAAAAAGCACCTATTTCAATAAGATTTTAATTTGATGAAATCAAAACGGATTGATTTAAAAAAAAATGTATAAAACAAGTCATTGTAAAACAACAGGGCACTTATCTGCCCTGCCGGTCAAGTTGATTCATATTTGGCCTCCCCTAGTCTAATTTTCATTTTCTTTGTAATTAGATCCAAATGAAATATTAATTAATTTAATTGAGGTCATTCTTGTTATTGTTTCCCCACACTGAAGAAGTATATTCAAAATGGCATGTGTAAGGCTGTCTTGCTTTTTAATTTATTACCAAAGAATCCTACTGAAAAAAACTACTTTTAAATATGGGATACGCAGAATACAGATTCAAAGGATCATTTCATACTATCTAAATCTATAAATAACTTTTAACCTAAAGAATTATCCTTTTACGTGCATTTTACACATTTTCATCTTTAGTTTAATTAGATCTTACAAACAATTTGCATATATTGAACTTCTGTCTGAGTGGGTGTGTGTGTGTGAGAGAGAGAGAGAGAGAGAGAGAGAGAGATTAAAAAAGAGACCCTTCAGGGTATTCCAGGTTTATGAAGCATAAACCTTGCTGGCAGTTTCATGTGATATGTAAGGTTAAAAGATCAACTATCTGCCACTGGTAATTTGTTCCTTCTGGATTCTCCTGTAAAGAGAAAAACACTTTTATCAATGGATTGCAATTAAAAATACATTAAATAATGGGTCATTATTTAAGAGGTCTTGTTAGTCAAGCTAACTTGCACAGTCTAACCAGCCTAATGGGCAATTTTGAACTCCCAAAAGGAAATGCGAGCAAGAGAAAAGAGGTATTCTAGTTTCAGATCAGTTTTTCAGTTACATTGCAGCCTCAGAAGAAAAAGTTGACCAAAAATGTAGTGCCCTTATCCAGAGGAGTTGTGTTCTTTGGTTTTATGCTTTTCTGAGATCACATTACTCAGGCTAAGTTGCAAAAAAGGCATACTTCTCCTACATCACCAACATTTCGGACATTCAAGTAATTTAATTTTAATTTTTCCTACTTCATTCATTGGGCTGACTCAGTTGTGCAAAGAATTATGTTAGAAATATGCAGCCAAAAGAAAGACTCTCAGGAGTGCAATTACTAATAGTATTGACTGATAACATCAGAACGTAACCCACATACCTAGTGTGGCTCACTGGCCCATGCAGAGGCACCTAAACCACAACACCAGATAAGAACAAGAAACCTCTACAGCAGGGCCTAAGAACTAGCAGTCTTTCAGCTCAAAGGGTAGAGGCACCTATATTAAGCTCCAGAAGTCGGAGGTTCAAATCTGCCTGGTGGTAATTACAAGAGTACACCTTTCTGTCTGGGATTCTTACATTATATGGCCATGACACTCAGTTCTAGCCAAAAGAGATTATAGTTTATGATGGGACTCAAGAAGGTGTACTATCTGTCTCAAAATGGCTAACCCTTCTGGTATTTCACTGACTACCACAACCTACCACTTTTAAATATTACCATTAGTGTTAGGAACTTTTCTGCAAAAGTTTCCTCCCCTCCCCCACTTGAAAATGCTGATGCATCAAAACCAAAACTTTTTTGCAGAAATCGTTAGTCTTGACAAAACTTTGTCTAGAATGTAAAACAAAATCTCAGATAAAGCAAAAAGATACACCAACACAGCTGGAACAGCCAATAGCCTGGTGGTTAGGTCACTATCAGAAATATGTTTAACTCTCTGATCTTCCTGATTTGGAGCAAGGACTTGCCCTCAGGTCTCCTACTTCCCTGCTGAGTACCCTAAAAACCAGGCTATGGCAGTGGTGCAAGTAGAATCAATTTCTTACTGATATGAGGGGGGCACCAGCTAAGAGGAAGACACATAACTCTTCCCCACCTAACCCCCAGCCAGCTTCTGCACACTCCCTGTTCCATTCCACATCACCTGGGGTGGAGGGAGGGGCTCTGTCCTCCTCCCCCTGCACCAGAGACTTCTGAATCATAACAGCAAAAGGAACAGAAGGTGGGCCCATCTGGCAGCCCCATGATGGCAGCTCCTCCAGCACAGCGGTACCACTCCCAGCCTTAACTTCAGTCCTGGCACAGAAGTGCGTCTTTTCCACCTGCACAGCACTCCCACCAAAGGACAGGGATGGAGATGGTACAGGCATGAGAAGAGAACTGCCAACATCCTGCTTCTTTCCCTGCTAAGGTTACTAGGAGACTCCTGTGATCAATTTTCTATTCCACTGATTGGGTTGACTCACTTTTACAAAGAATCCCATTAGAAATACAGCAGCCAAAAGACTCTCAGCTCTCCTGGGAACGGCAGCAGGGAAAGGAGCAGAGCATGGGGCCGCCAAGAGGTCCCATACCAGCAGCTCCTTCAGCGTGGCTGTACTACCCATAGGGTTGCCAGGTGTCCGGTATTCTACCAGACAGTCCAGTATTTGCGCTCTTTGTCTGGCAAAAAAAATCCAAGAATACCGGACATGTGCAATGTCTGGTATTCTCTGATTTTTCTGGCTGCGCACAGGCTGGAAGCCTGGCATGGGCGGGGGGAGCAGCTGAAAGGCGGGGCCAAGATCAGCGCTAGGAGCCTGTGATTGTGCAGAAGCCTGGCGGGGGTGGGGGGAGTGGCCGGGACTCCCAGCCACTCCCCCCGCCCCCGCTAGGCTTCTGAAGCACCCAGAGCGGCAATCGCAGCCGCACCTACCAGCTGGGACTCCCAGGCTGGGAGGCACGGCCGCCATCGGCACTGGGAGCCTGTGATTGCACAGAAGCCTTGCGGGGGCAGACTCCCAGCCACTCCCCCCACCCCTGCCAGGCTTCTGTGCAATCACAGGCTCCCAGCACCGATAGTGGCCCCACCTCCCAGCCTAGGACTCCCACTGTCCGGTATTTTTTGGGAGACCATCTGGCAACCCTACCCACAGCCCCATCCTCCAACAGGGCTGATGTACAGAGAAGATGCAGCTGCATGGAAGGTCTGGGGCAGGGCTGTGAGTGATAGCTCCGTTGCTGTGACTGTATCTGCTCCTTTTGTATATTTTTGGTGCGAAGTACAGGCTGCAAATATCTTGCTGGTACGGTGTACTGGACTGGAATGCTGTATTTGAACTGCTGGCTATAGATTATCCTGGGGTAGGTAACTCTCTCTTTTTAGTTCCTGCACCTGAATTGCAACACAGAAGAAAAATGTCAAAGGATCTCTGCTTCCTTCTTCAAAAGAACAACAACAAAAAAAAATTGTGGAAACCTCCAACATTTTTCACTATGGGTACGTCTAGACTACATGGCTCTGGCGACAGAGGCATGTAGATTAGGCTACCCGGCATAGGAAAATGAAGCGGTGATTTAAATAATCGCTGCTTCATTTAAATTTAAATGGCTGCCGCGCTGAGCCGATCAGCTGTGTGTCGGCTCAGCGCGGTAGTCTGGACACTCCGCGGTCGACATCAAAGGCATTTGTCGACCTCCCAGGTAAACCTCATCCCAGGAAGCATACCTGGGAGGTCGACAAATGCCTTTGATGTCGACCGCGGAGTGTCCCGACTACCGCGCTGAGCCGACAAACAGCTGATCGGCTCAGCGCGGCAGCCATTTAAATTTAAATGAAGCGGCGATTATTTAAATCGCCTCTTCATTTTCCTATGGCGGGTAGCCTAATCTACATGCCTCTGTCGCTAGAGGCATGTAGTCGAGATATACCCTATATATGGCTGCTGGGCAGCTATAACTGCTATGGTCATTTGTTAACTGTAGGCCAATATTTTTTTCCCCCATTACCAAGGAAGAAACCAAATTAGATGCTGTTTTGAGTTCCAGATACAAAATACAAAACCAAAACTCAGCTGAAACCTGATTGTATTGCAACAAGACGTCATTTCACTTAAAGTCCATCTTGGAGCATGTGTGAAAACTAGCCACAGGGCTCTTCCCTTCTATCACAAACTTGGCTGCATGTTTATACTAGAGTTGGATTTCCAGGTCATTAAGATGTCAGTTTTAATAGGGTTAAATCACCATGGCAGATAGGTGCTAAGCTAGGCATTCATAAAAAGTAATACAGAGGGATGGCCTCTTATATGACATTCCATTCAAGGACATTATTCAAGAAGACCAGTTCAAATGGGTGCGGAAATTGTTCATTTACTATATTGAGGTCATTCTTGCACTGAATTGAAACAGTAATATAATTCAGGGCTCCTCACCAATTAAATGGTGGGTAACCCCTGCCTAATCCTAATCATCCTTGAAGATCCTGCTCAGTGAGGGAAATTAAACAGATAGGAGGACTGTCAGTGGATTGTATTCTCAGAAACTTGAGTTCTCTAGAGTCCAAGCAGACCTATTTGGACACATCTCTGTAAACCTATAGAGTTTCTTTCATATATATCACCTCAAGAGTTAAGTGTCTATTATTCCTCTTTTCCATTCTTTACACTAGTGAAGAATTGACCCTTTTTTGATAGCAATGAGTGGTTGCTGAAGACTTTGATGATAGCAGTTAGGTTTATCCTTGTGGTAGGCTAGATTGATACCAGCGGGGCTGAGTCCTTAGGTGAGATTTTCTTTTCAATTTATTTTAATTTCTCCCATTATTTTAGTGCAACATTTAGATATTTTGCAATAGGCAGCATACATCAAATAAGTTAACATTTGATGTTTGTCTATTCAAGGGGTACAGGGATACCTCAAGAATGCATTGTTTGATGTAAGATTTTGTCATGACTTACTGCTTTTATAAAACCCACTTGTCATCACAAGTTGTCTGCAATAACAACAAAATGAATGATAGACCAGAGATGAACAGTTTTAGCTTATCATGCAAAGATGTATTAAGCAGCCTATAGATGTATATGAGTCTCCAAAGGAAAATGACAATACTTAACAGGATTGTGCATTTTGCACAGTATTAACACTGCTTTAACTAGGCAAGACATTTCAACAGATAAAGCTACACTTGGAAAAAAGAGAACCACACAAAGAATTTTATTGCCCTTTGTGATCCACAGTGAATTGCTTATACAGATTGCAAAAATGTTGCACTGTCAAATCACATACAACCCTATGAATTTGCCCAATATTCATCTAGAATACTAATAAATCTTCCTGATAATAGAAAACGCGGGTAAGCCCGAGCAATTTATTTTCCACTTTGCTGTCTTCCATGCAATGCTAGCTGCTAAATTGGTATGTTACTCAGCTCTGATCTCATTCCTACAAGTAGAAAGTAAAAATAATGGCCCGTTTTTCTTAATGACAGTAGAAATTACTGAATAAAATCTGCATCCTTCATAACTGCTTTTGACATTCCTGAGCTTTTCTGCTTTTGATAAAACCTCCTGTTCCAGCCTTTTTTTTTTCCTCTCTCTTTTATAGTGAGGCATGTTAGTCTGCCCAGATACATAAGACTTTAAGTAGCCATGATGTGTCTCTGTAAGGTGCTTGCTTCCTTAACCCCTGGGGGGAATATCTGCCCTACCCATTTAATCGGTAGCCCTTAGTTCTGGACTCCAGTTACTGTGCACAGGCTTACCACATGAAGTCTTCTTCTGCAGGAGACTGTCCCTTCCTGCGCACACGCACACGCTCTCTCACACTTTCTGCAACCCTCCATCAGCTGAGCTATTTGCAGGTTCTTATGATCACTTACTTCCCAGCTGAGTCTGATAGTTGACAGGGCTAACTGGCCCTAGGGAGGACAGGCCACTCTGTTACAGTGTCTTTTAAAGTGTGTTTTAATTGTTTCTCACCACCCTGTCAAATATGTAAAATGAAACTTTTGGGACAAGATTATACACTTAGAACAGGCAAGAGAAAGCTTGGAGCCTACTTGAGCTGGAACCTGGTCTCTGAAACCCCAGGAAGCAGGCTTGGTCTGGGATCCAGCCCAAGCAGGAATGTCTCACCTGTTATTTTTAGCCCAGTGGCACAAGCCCCATGAGCCAGAGTCAGGTGATCTGGACTCTGAGACTTCCTGTCTCAGTATGTGGGTTTGGTTTGGAGTTTTTTTGCAGGTAGTCATGTCCATAATGGCTCAATGACATTACCATCATTGGAAAAAGACTAAGAAAGCTAATCATCAGGAATTTTTTTTCTGGAGCTCAAAAGTCAGAGCTAGCACTACAGCTGAGCAAAGCCCAACATGCTATGAAAAAAAAAACCAAGTAATGTGATAAACTAAATCTCTCAATAGGTTTAGCACAATACCCAGCTTGTCCAGCCAGCAGCTGGCAAAGAGACTGATGAATAACAAGCACAACAGCAGCAGCAACAATGACAGTGACAAACTTTATGAGACTGCAGGGAACTTGGTCATGCCCATGATAAGTGGACATCTGGGTAACTAAATTCATGCTAGACCATGGATGTTACCGGACCAGAGTGCGCTGGACTAGAGAGCCTCAACCTGTACAAGACCATCATAAGACATAATATAACACCCAAATTATACTGCAGAGTCCATTGCCAATTATACACCAGAGACCACTGCCAAAAGATCCTAGCTGTATAACCCAATGAACAAATGCTCGCCTCACTATAAAGATGCATTTTACACCATCACATTTTATTACTTCTTTGATCCTCTTTCTAAGACTAGAGATGGGCAGAACTAGATTTTCTGTTTCAAGAGAAATCCTGCAATCCTCCCTCCCCCACACACAAAAAATCTGTTCAGAAATTGAGCAAAACACAACAATAAAAGAATCAAAAATACATGAAAACGAAATTCTGGGGGTAAGTAATTTTGGGTCAGATGAAACATGTTTTGGTCTTTTAATTTTATATGATTTTTATATACAATAAAACTTAAAAGTTGAAACAAAACATTCTTTCAAAATAGAAAATCAGATGGTTCAGAAATGGTCAAAATAGAACATGAGGGGTTTGCTTCTAAACAAAAATTTAATTGGAATCAACATATTTCCAAGAAACATTTTGCTTGCGGCTATTTGGCATTTTATTACAGAAAAATGTTCAGTCAGAAAATTTCAGCCTGACTCCAGTCAAGATACTTACCAGCAAGTCTTTGGGGAAGAGCTGCTGATACCTGCCTGATGCAGCTTCCTTCCATAAAGCCCACAATGGATAGAATGTTCCAGGCAATTACTGATGGGAATTGCTGTCAGCTGCTTGAAGGCAGTGGGAGAAGATTGGAACTGGCTGAGGGATCCAACATTCCCCTCCTCCCCATGCCACAGATCATTTGGGCAGGGAAATCTCACTGGGGGTAGAGAATTTGCAAGTAAATCCCCTAAAATAGGGCACATTTGATATGGTCTCTTGACAACTAAGGGAACTGGCAGAAGCAGCTTGGCCCTAATGCTTTTCCTTTGGGGGAATCAGATTAAGTAGCTTCCTCTTGCCCACCATTGGGAAAAGATGCATTTTTGCCACAAGTGGATTATTGTGGTTCAGGGAAAAGAAGCCCACAACATTCCTTCAGAGGTGTGTGTATATAGGTGCTTGTTAGAAAGACAGAAACAAAGAGAGAATGCACATTTGTGGGGTCTTTCTACTGGCGTGGTCATCTGAGCCTATCACCAGAAAAAACTGTAGTAGGAGCAGGACACTTCGGCTTATTTAATTGTCATGTTGGGATCAAGCAGGAGCACAACCAGGCATGTATTGAAGAAAGAAAACTCCAGGAATCATGGGGCTCAGCCCCAAAAGCTAGCTTAGAAGTGTGGTAACCAATCAGTCCATGTTAAACAAGAAATTCAACTATTAGGTTTGGTTTAGTTTACAAAAGTTTTAGGTCCAAAGATCTGAAATCTTAGAAGGAGGGAGCTCTGTTCAGCCTGCCTGTGGATGGGGAAGCAGAACAAAACTAGCATGCTCCTCCACAGGAACAGCCTACACCCAAGCCAGCTACTTACAACCTGACTTCTTTTGCTTTCAATCTTGCAGACTGGCAAAAACACCATTGACTTTACTGCGCTGAAGCAAGTTTCCCCTACTAATGGAACCCTATTAATCACCTATGTGTGTGTCCATGCCAATTTTCTGTCCATAAGATTATTTTCATGTGACAAGACTGCCGTGTAACTAGTGTGCATAACTTTAAGATACTTCAGAGAGGAGGCCAAGTTAGTCTGTAACTGGAAAAGCTTAGAAAACGATGAATAGTCTAGCAGCACCTTAAAGACTAAGAAAACATGTAGATGGTATCATGAGCTTTCATGGGTACAACCCACTTCTTCAGATGAAAAAGTGTGGGTTGTGCCCATGAAAGCTCATGACACCATTTACATGTTTAGTTAGTCTTTAAGGTGCTGCTAGACTATTCGTTTTTTTAAACAGGATCAGCTATAACATGTGTTAATACCACTTTTAGTATTTCTTTACATCTATACTCCAGTGCGTTAGGTAATCATTCTGTCAATTTACAAAACAGCTATTTAACACCTCATCCTAAATCATATTTGAGATTATAGACTAATCTGAACAACACTAAGTTACTATTTTACCAATATTTTTCATGACCTAGTCAGATCAACACTCAGTTCATTGCTATGGTAAAAATTATGGTGCAGCTACAAAATAAAAAAGGCAGGATTATTAAACTTTACTGTGTTTTATTAAACTGTAATGTATTTCAAAGAGATTAACAAGAATCCCACAATTTAAAGACACTTAAGATCAACTATCAAAATAAGTAGTAAACCTCACCCAATCTGTTACAATTAAGAAAAATTTCTAATTGCAAAAAGGATATTATGCAGTCTGCCAGAATTTGCTATTTAAGCCACTTGGCATTTCATTACTTTTAAAATGCTGAAGACACCAACTGGTTTTTAAAAAGCTAGTAGGAGTACAGATTTTATTAAACGTTTTCAGTGAAAACTACTATACTGTATTTTTTTTACTACACCATCTTACAAGGTAGATTATACAGAGACATCCTTGTTGCCTGTTATATATTGTTACAACATATAACTCTGGGCAATAAATAGACTTCCACTTAGATTTAGAATGCACTTTTTGCATTAAAGATATGCAAATAAGGCAAAACAGAACACTCAAGTGGTTTTGGTTCCCAATTCTCCAATCTTTCATGGTCCCTCAACCCACATTACTTAGTATTTGCATGACAGTAGCACCCAGAGGAACAACTCAAGATCAAGGGGCCAGTGTGTTGGGTTCTATACAAAAGAAGCAAAAGTCATTTGGATTCTTCCCAGGGTTTCAGAGCCCAGACTAAAGCTTGAGCCCAAATATCTACACAATAACTCAACAGCACTGTGAGCTCAAGCAAGCTGGCACAGAGCAGCTCTAGGTGTTAAACTGCAGTATAGACATACTCACAGGACTTATGGTTTAAATATAGCTACACATGACAGCTGGATGTTGCCTTAGGCTAGCCTAACATCTTATATTAAGATTGAGGTCCCCTGGATTACTCCGGACCTTGAATACTCCCTTTCCCATCATTCCTTCTAGGTTTTCCCGAGAAGATGAAATGGCCCTTATGTGGATGGCCCTGAGTCTGGAAGATGTAGTATGTTTGCGGTAAGACATCTGATTTATATGAATGAATCATACATGGTTCAGGTGGGAATCTGTAGAATTCCTCCCTTAACTTTCCACCTTGCATTTTGATCTTTGAAATTTCTGAATTTGTTTTGATCCTACTTTATCTATAACCAGCCTATCTCCTCACTTACTGAGACTCTAACCACCAGTATTGTCATATTATTACTGTGGAGCAAATCTGATACGGCACTCTTATTTGTGGTTAGCAGGATTCAGTAGCATAAAACAAATGGAAATCTTAACATTACTAACAAGCAGAGCCTGACATTCTATTTATAATGATCTTGCAATATTTTTCAAAATCTTTCTGTGAATCTCATCTATATGGGTGTACACGCATACGACTATTTTTATTTATTTGTAAGCTTTGTCTACTTAAAATGCTTTATTTGATTTTTATTATGTGTCCAATTTTTGCTCTTTCAAAAGCCTTGCTGTAAAATCATTGTATTCTGCCTCACATCTAGCAGCATCATGATTTTTATTTATCTTGAAAAGCGTATTTTATTTCATATGCAACAGTACAACTACCCATCTGAATCCCCTGAGCTTCCGCCACCTTCAATACCACTTCTATCACTTCTATCCTTGCCTTCTAGAGTTTTGTTTAATTCAGTGAATGGGTGGAGGAAGAGCAGTGCATTCACAGTCTATGCAGCAGGGAATCCTACGCAATTTGGAATTTCGTATTCTTTTGGCCTTATGGATTTCTTAAAGCAAGTAAATAAAAAAATCTGACCCTCCTGAACTATATTACTTTTCTTTGGAAAGTGTCTTGAACATATGTCCATCACTGTCAAGACCAAGGCTGCAGCTTATAAAAGATTCCTGGTTGTTGACAATATATTTTCATTAATACTTAACATTACTTGAGAAAAACGTTACATACTTTTTCTGAGAGATTCTAAAATTATAGCCACCTCCTCTAGTACAGGTTGAACCTCTGCGGTCTAAGACTCTGTGGTGCAGCGGACCACAGATGTAGCCCAGGAGCAGAGGTTGCCATTGGCTGGCAGGGCAGCAGAACCCATGGTGGAGAACCCACAGTCAGTGGGGCCAGAAAAGTCAGCAGGTCAGCAAAGTTGGCTGAGCCCAGCAGGTCGGTGGAGCTGGCAGGCTGCCAGAGCCCATGGGATAGCAGAGCCAGTGGGGCTACCGAAACCCAGTGGGACAGACAAGACCGTGGGGCAGGAAAGCCATGGGGATGCTGTAGCCTGGCTGCCAGGGACAGGAGCTGGCGCCCCGCCCCCACCTCCCCTGGTGCAGGACCAATCCAACCTGTAACAGGCTTCTTTTCCTTTACAAATTAAGGGCTTATAAATTTTATAGCAAAAAAAATTACTGTTTACAAAAATATATTTGCTGGCTCTCTACCTGGAAGGATACTTTTTTGGTATTTGTTTGTATTAATTCACAGAATAAGTTATTTTTAAAGGCCATTTTTGTTCTTAAATAGCATACACTGGCATTACATTTTGAAATAAAAGTTCACAAGCTATGAATCATTCCATACACTTGATTTATTTTGGTTGCTTTCTGAAAATATATATATATATATATATATATATATATATATATATATATATAAATAAAGTTGTAATCTTGATTTAGAAACTGACGTTAATGCTCATTCAGTATCAAGGAGACATAATAAACGTAAGTATTGTTATTGATTAGTCACAGTATATGCATCATATGGACTTTAAAATATCTTTGAGTTCAAAATATTCAAATACAGTCTATGGCTAACTGCATTCTATAAAATCTCAGGGGGGTAGCCATGTTACTTTGTAACTTTAAAAACAACAAGCAGCCCTCTGGTACCCTTAGAGACCAACAAAAATATACAGGATCATAACCTTTCGTGGGTAAGACTCATCTGATGAAGTGGGTCTTAACCATGAAAGCTCATGATTCTATATATTTTTGTTAGTCTCTAAGGAGCCACAGGACTACTCACTGCAATTTACAAGCTGGATCTATACTGAAGACTGCATGTGGTTACTAATACACATAGCATACCCTACTGTTTCCTTATGTTCTGAATGTGCACTAAGAATAATACACTCAGACCTCAGTCTCTGACAGATGAGTTTTGAAAGAACTCTAGACTCCCAAGCAGGCACCTTGTTTTTAATACAATGAATACAATGATACAAATCTATGCAAAACTATATTGAAAGGACATGATGTATTGGATTTTGGGCCATTCCTGTTTATCTACTTATGGCCACCCCCTAAATAATTTCACCATATACTAGTGCAAAGGATTTAGAACTTATTCATCCTTATGTCCTTAATTGCTACCACAGTCAATTCAATGGTGTAGCTCTAGCAGGGTAAGAAGGGAATACCACATACAACCTTCGCTTTCTGGTTTTGCAACTTTGCTCACCTCTCCCATAAACCTACAAGGCTAGAAATTAAGTTGTAAAAGGTAATTAATTGGTCATTCAAAGGTTAAAGAAAGGGAAACAGACATCCCTCACACAAATTGTTTGGTATTTATATTGATCAAAGTGAGTTTTGTACTGTCTGCATCATTTCATCCCTACTAAAGAAGTTGCACTATTAAAGGTTCATCTCAATTGCATCATGCACAACAGATAATGGGAGGCAATTGGTCTACTAGTGATTGTTTGCTATCTCATTACTTTAACTTTTTAAAATAGCTTCCAAAGTGTAGGCTTAGTTAATACATGCAAGCTTATGCTCCTATCACTGTTATGGTATCACCTAAACTGTTGTGCAGCAGGGCTTTGCATTATTAAACAGCTGCCACAGCTAGCCCCAGAAGTAACTGCATTTTAGTAGTAATTGATGCTACAATCATTCTGATAAAAGCACTATGCAAGTCTAAGATTCCATTCTTATAAGTAAATATTAGTTACAAAAAGATTTTACATGGTCTGGTTCTATGCCACTTTAGAAGATTTTCTGGTTCCTTTTCCAGAAAGGTGCTTTAGCAATTTAATACATTTCTCACACATATCTTAAAGGCATGACTGACTAACGAGTCACATGCTATCACCCCCTCTTCTAGAGCTGGATTCCTTTATCTGCTAGGATCTCAGATCACAGGCCTAAATTTATGTGACTTTGCCATTTGGATAAATGAAGTACACTATCTTACTACTGATTATGCACAGTACCTAGGGTGCTTTCCACTATGGATATCTTCTATAAGTAAACTTGAGTGATTGGTCACAAAACTTTTTTGGATAACAGTAAAATGGATTTGGCCTTGGGCCACTATCTGTTTAGCACAGATATAATGTAAGACAGAGATAACTTACCATTTCAAGAATTCATCATGAATATGTTTAGCATCACAATCCTATATATGCACTGTTAATAATGTATATCCATTTAAGAATATTTTTCTCAATAGTGCTGCATACAACACTGAATAAAAAAGTTCAGGCTGGATACTCAACAGAGAATGCTTATGAAAATGTGTTTTCAGTAACTCATGTGAACACAGCCCACTCTCTGCTGATGAGATACAGTTGCAGTTCAGAAACAATTCTATTCAGCTGCTGGGAAGCAATCACTCCCTGAATTGAGAGCTTCATGTCCAATGACTCTATGCCCAGACTGATCAAGAAGAATGCATTAATTGTGGCATCGATCTTCACCTTGAATGGTAACAAGAAAAAAACAAAATGTAGCTTATCCTTCCATGGGTTTTTCTGTGCAGTTGTTTTAAGGGGATATTTCAGAAATGCATTTTGGAAGACTAGCTCACTATACTAATGCTGTTCTATCAAAGCACAGAAAGACCAGCATTGTGAAAAGCTATGACAATGTATACAGTTTACTGTGCAGGCCTCTCATTATACAGTACATATTTTCTCATAACAGGTGATGATAGGTCCATCAATGGCTATTACTTAGCCAGGACAGGTGGGAGTGGTGTTCCTAATCTTTGTCAGAAGCTGGGTGACAGGGAATGACTTATGATTTGATTAGATGATTACCTGTTCTGTTCATTCCCTCTGGGGCACCTGGCATTGGCCATTGTTGGAGGACAAGATAATGGCTTGATGGATCTTTGCACTGACCCAGTATGGCCATTCTTATATAATTGCATATCAAACATAGTATTTGTAATAGAGTGAATCTCAGTGTAACTTTGGCAGATGTTGCCTTAACTCCAGTTGCTTACAACTTTATTCTCGACAGGGCATCTTTAATTATCACAAGAAGTCAATATCCCCACTGGAAGATAACACTCCTTGAGAAATGAATGACAGCTACTAAATCATTAACACCCTTTCTTGGGAACTTGAGATTTCAAAAAGTTTCCCATCAAGTATTGGTTAGAGTAAACCCAACTCTGCTCAAGTTGTAAAACTAATCAGAGCATAACTTGTAGTGCTAAAGCTGTGCTGCAGGGTACTTTAGAGAAACTACAAGCTTAAAAGAAACAACTTTGGAGCCAATATATTATAGTTTAAATATGTATGTTCTTACAAATTTTATTGTATTTGCATACTAATATGTTTAACACCACCACATCGTATTATAGTAGCCTTAATTTCTAACTTCTGAAATTGATCATTTGAAATTCTGCTGCACAGTTGTGCTTTTTGAAACCCATGCACCTAGTGTGGTTGACTGTCCCATGTGGAGGCACTTAGACTACTTAGAACAAGAGATAAGCTGAGAGCCGTTTGGCTTTATAGCCCATACTGTAGCAGCTTCTACATGAAGCTCCAGAGACCCCAGGTTCAAATGTGCCCACTGGTAGTTACAAGTGGGGGCTCAGCTGGGACTTTGAAGCTTGGGATGTGCTTCTTCAGCTAGAGGAAGTATGTAACCCACACATCTGGTGTGGTTTACTGTCTCATGTAGTGGCACTTAGGCTACTTACAGTGAGAGATAAAAATAAGAGAGGTCTACACTGTAAGCTAAGGGCCAGCTGGCTTTATAGCTCAAGCTATACAGGCTCCCACACTAAGTTCCAGTGGTCCCAGATTCAAATCTGCCTGGTGGTGGTTACACTTTCTTGCATTTAATTTTGAGAGATGAAAAGTCAAAGCCTACTTTTCATTTTTTTAAATTTATAATCAAAAAGGAATATTCCTATTCAAAGAGGAATATAACTTTACCAAAGCTATTTTATAAAACCTGTATATTTAGGGTTTTTAACACCATTCACAGAGAACTGATTCTTACTCCAAAGCCCTGATTTATTCATTTCACATAAAGTCAGCACAAATCTTTGTTTATTACTAGCTAAGTATAATCAGATAAGTCATTTAGACAATACTAATAAGATTTATTATATTCATAAAAAAATACATTAAATAATTTAACTTATGCATATTTTAAAAACAAATAGCCATGAAACTAGCATTTTAACTTAATATCCATAATAAAATAAAATAAAAAATAACAGACACACCGAAACAATGAAGAGAATTTTTCTTCTTTGGTGTAATGAATCTGTATATTATCTATAATGAACCATATAATATCTTAATATACAGCCATGACCTAGAACACTAGCACAGCAGCAATGCCTTGCACAAACAAGAAAACCAAGTCTGAATGAATAGAGCCCTGTGTGGATACAACATTTTGTATCCACATCTGCATCCCTAAAAATGATCCTTGGATATTCACATCTGTGGATGCAGATACCCACTTTTTAGCCAAAGGTGGGTATCCTCAACTTTGCAGGGTTCTAGATACAAACTTTGTATCTGCATCCATATCCACAAAAGTGAGCTGCAGATATCCACTTCCATGGATTTGCATGGCTCTATGTATGAGACTTTCATGTTCGGACGGCCTCTGAAGTCTACAAGGTAATGTGCACATTTTGCAGCTACAGATTGCACCTAGCAGTCAGTATCCATCCCACAGATTAAGCCTGAGATCACAATTCCACCAATTTTGGAGGAGGAGGAGGATGCTTTCTATTGTAGACATTTAACTGGGGGATGAAATATATAATATTAAAGCAAGGCCTTCTGGACAAGGAGATATCAGAGGGGCATGAACACTGGTGATTTATTTGTTATTGACATATTTAAAATGTCACCCTGACCACTCAAAACCCCAGAAGAAAAGTCAATATTCTTCTCTGTTGTATCACTCTTAGAAAATATTTAATCAAACCTAGTGATGAAGAGAAGAACAGAAGAGGCTATTGCAAAGCAGAAGACCTGCCACCTCTAGAATAATGTATTCTATTCTGAGTATTACAATGCCGGAAAGATACAGATGCACTAGGGGGAATTACAGTGAACAGCAATAAAGATGATCATAAGGCTCAAGTGAAATTTTGCAGGAATTATTAAAATTAATAAATATGCAGAGTTATTGCAAACTACCATGGATGATGGTAGGGCATAGTAGTTGTCAACAATCTCTGAATAGTAAAGCAGTTAGAATAGTGAAGAAATGTTTTAGGGTAGTCCAAAGGAGTTACTGAGAGAGATGAAATTTTAAAGAGGTGACCTATTTCAGAGCTAGATTTTATTATTAATAATAAAAATATAGGAAAATCATCACAAGAAAGGCATCTCCTTTATTTGAGTTATTTAAAATTAGACTTACGCACCACATCATCATTCTATGTTGGAAGAGGATGTTACTAGACAACCTACTACGTCTTTTCCATCTTTAAATCTGGCAAGTCTACTGAGAGGTGCGGAACACCTGCTGCTTCAGTTTAGTTCATGTCAGTTCTTATTACCTCAGTGATAGTCACAGCAATTAGAGTCCAATGGTCACACTTCAATGGTCTCTTCTGCTTTGAGAGCTATCCCTAGGATCACTGCATTCCTCATAATATACAAAATCCTTCAAATGGGTACAATCTTTCAGAATGCTAGAAGCATTTTAAGAGTGAAAAATCAACTCCTACAAAATGATTGGAGGCGTTTTGCTCACACTCTGATGCAAGAAGTAAAATAATTTATAGTTCTATATTTTTGTTAAAAGTCATAGTCTTTTTTGTTTTGTTTTATTGAGACCAACACTACACTTTTGCATGGAACAATCTTGGAACACAGTCTGCAGGTGAGTCAACAAAGGATACCGGAGGTGTCTAAAAGATTTAGCAGCTGATATTTATTCATGAATAAGAGAAGGTCATCAACCAACAAGAGGAGTACAGCGCCTAAGCCAAATGCAGGCACAAGGCTTGATTGATAGGGATTTAACAAGTTTAAGGATTCTATATACGGCCCAAATTGCCTTACTGCCTCTTTCTGGATAATATTACCTAAAAGGGCATGTTTATACAAGACAAGAATGAAATCAGCAATGTCAAGAAAGAGTTTCTTTAGGGCAGGCCTAACTACCTTGTTTGAGAGACATTGTCATACCACCCTTCTGGGAGGAAGCATTAAATAATCTATACCAACAGCAGAACCAGTTCTCCCTCAGGTGATTCTACAGGTCATAAGAGGCATGGAACCAACTCACAAGCAGTAGCATAAAACTCTTTCAGAACATTTAGAACCCTACGGTTAAGCATTTATAAACCCAAGTTTTGCTTTGAGAGTTCCAGAAATAAAATGTAAATCTGAACTGCTTCCAACAGTTTGCATTCACCGTTTGATCCTAAATCTTAATTTAAAATAATCATATGCTAATAGTTTAATGACAATTGACTGAACTCAAATTGGTATGTCCATTTTATGCATGACTTTCTCCTTCTGCTGGAAAACGAGTAGGAAGGAGGACACATTCTAGATCTATCTGGTCTGAGATCTTAGCATAAAATCAGCAAGTTGATTTTCATAAAGTCTTTCAGAGGCACACATCAGGAAAATGTTGAAATTAACTTCTCTTTACATAGCATGCAGAAATTATATTTTCTCTCTCATCAGAGAACATCCTTTAGTCGCATAGCAATGCAAGTTTTCTAGCATGATGAGCCAATAACTAAACAGACATCATTTATGCAATCTTTTGAATCAGTGAGTAGGACACTTAAATGAATCCAAACAATTTTCTGCATTTTCCATCTCAAGGGTATACCAATAAAAACATGGGCCATTTTTGTTACATCATGTCATTTACAAAATGAATCATAGCACTTGACAAGAGAAAAGAACATCTTGTAGCTAGGAACGCTTCATTTTAAAAGCAAGATTCATTGCTAAATATTATGTCTCATCAAAGTGCCAAACACAATAACTTTTTTTCTACGCTTCAAATCTCTGTCAGTTCATACATCATCATACAGCCAGACTTACTCTCTGATGAAAAGAAAAAACTGAAGAAACCCAGATACATATGGAGAACTACAAAATAACACAGCACACTCAGCGGGACTCCCAGCTGTTATAATAGTATTTTAAAGATATCTTTTCAAATACACATGTATGCAATTCCTTGATTTAAATGCCCCCACATTTCGAGGGACTAAAAAAAAATTACCTGTAAACTGACGTCATTTTAATCAAGTACAAGCAGAATGTAACTCTTTAGACAGAAACTAAGACTTTAAAAATGTTTCCTGACTCTGCTGTAGGAATTAACACCTAAAGTTGTAGGAGACTGCTACAGAAATGAAATAAGTTCAATAGTGTACATCAATAAGATATTAATAGACTTCTAGATTAAAGCCTTTATCCTCTTCTCCCATTTGCCCCATGACATACAACTGTAAGCAGGGGCTGAACTGCTGCTTGCTATCAGCCAGCTAAAAGGAGGGGTGGGTGTGCCCACTACAATTGTTTAGCTCTGCAAGGTAATTAACTGTTAACTGTTATGTAAATACAGCTCAGGAGAGAATCCGAGGTGTGGCTATGTAAATCCCATTCAGCCAGGACTGATGGAAGGTCAGTGTTGGAATGGAATGTGGAGAATTGTATATAATTTGGGACTGTTGTGAGGGTCACTAATCATGCTACCCCTAAATGTGGGAACTGTAAAACATGCCATCAGTGCTTGCAGGAGAGATACCACCATCATGGTAAGAGGTCTCGGAAGAACAAGCCTCCTCCCTTCCAGAGTTGAGTGAACTGAGCTGGGGGGAAGAGTTAAAGGGCTTCAGTCAGCCTGTGTCACACCTGTTAGGTGTGAGCTATAAGAGTGGCCCAGCCTGCACCTTTCCCCCTTTGTTTTAAGGACAGGCCTAAAGCAGGCTCCCTGAGGAGACTTTTCTTTTGCTAGTCCAGTGAAAGCTAGATTCATTTGCCAGTCCAGCTGGTGGCAAAGAGTTGAAAGCTGAAATCACTGGTTTGGCTGAGAGCCAGGCCTATTGCAGCCAGTGAAGTGGCGGCGACCAGCGGCGAGGCGAGGAGCGGTGACCAGCGGCGGCAGCAGACGAGGAGTGGCGACCAGCGGCGTGGCGTGGAGCGGCGGCAGGCGAGGAGCGGCAACCAGCGGCGGCGGCAGGCGAGGAGCGGCGACCAGCGGCGTGGCGTGGAGTGGCGGCAGGCGAGGAGTGGCGACCAGCGGCATGGCGTGGAGTGGCGGCAGGCGAGGAGTGGCGACCAGCGGCATGGCGTAGAGCGGCGGCAGGCGAGGAGTGGCGACCAGTGGCATGGCGTGGAGTGGCGGCAGGCAAGGAGTGGCGACCAGCGGCGGCAGCAGACGAGGCGCGGCAGCAGACGAGGCGCGGCGGCAGGCGCCCAGCGGAGCGTCCAGTGGCGTGGGACGAGACAGCTGGTGGAGTGTGGCGGAGTTTCGTATAAGGTGCCCCCTATCTATCTCCCCACCCCCATTTCTACCCAGGTTGGGAAGTGAAACCCTGCGGGTGAACTTTGGGACTCTGGGTGGCCCGGACCAGGGACAGAGACTTTTGGGGTGTCGGACTCTTTGGACTTCGGGCGATTCTTGGCTGGGGGGGCGGGGGCTTGGCTCATGTTTGGGTTATGAACTCTGTTTGTGGTGTTTTCCCCAAGTTAATGCCGTATGACTTCTCTCTCTCTTTCATTAAATGTTTCTTTCCTACACTCTGACTCAGTGTTTGCGAGTGGGGAAGCATTGCCTCTCAGAGGCACCCAGGAGTGAGTGAATTTCCCAGATTACTGGGTGGGGGCTCGAGCCGGTTCTATGTGAGATGGACTCCAAGATATTGAATCCAGCCCTGGTTACTGCCAGGCCTACCCAGCAGAAGGGTTACACAACAATAGCCTACTTATGCACACCCTATTGTGATTTATGGCTATTGACTTTGACTTAATTTCATGAGGCCTTTTAAAGTGGCACACATCAGGGAAATGCTGAAATTAACTTCTCTTTAAATAGCATGTAGAAAGTATCTTCTTCCCGCTCATCAGAGAACATCCTTCAGCTGCATAGCAGTGCCAGTTTTCTAGCATGATGAGCCAATAGCTAAATGGGCATCATTTATGCAATCTTTTCAATCAGTGAGTAAGACAGCTAAATGAAGAACCATTTTTTTAAAAGAACCATTTTGAAAAAAAAAACCCACATTTCAAGAGGCTGTTGCGATGCTTCTTTCTACCACGAAAATCAGCTTCTGTAAGAAGGATCTGTCTGCACATTTATATAAAGGAAGTAGTTAAGAAACATTTGCTTTGACTTTTTAACTAAACACCTCCCCTGAGAGTCTCCGGACTCTACTTCTTCCTATTTCCCGTAGTGCAAAGAGGTTGGTCATTGATACCTGCAAGCATCGGGCTGGACGATACAAAAATATGGTGCACCCTCCATGCTATGATGCTGGGGTGAGAGACTGGGCCTTCTTGAGACCTATCCTTGGGCCACTGCAGTGCCACACATCATTTGATCAGGGCAGTGCTTATCTGACACAATCAAACCCTTAAAAAAATTAAGGGAGTTAATGTAGCCAGAGGGCCATAAAATTCCACCTAAAGGGCATTTGTGGGAAGAAGGAAAAGAGAGTTTAGAACTTATCTTTCATCTTTTCCAGAAACCAGTTGCCTTTCATTTCTTCCCCACACTTGCAAAATGAATCTTGTTGGCAGCCACCATCCTCACAAGTGTTAATCTCAGTTCTCAATCTGCTCAGAGAACCCTAAAACCAGCACTCGGTTCAGCCTCGCTTGGGTAAAGCAGCCAGCTTTTGTCCCACTGATGGAATACAAGAGCTGGGCTGGTGTGGAGCACCACTGATGCTGGTCTGTGGCACTCCTGTGCAATGCTTCCAAGAGGTGTTTTTGCTTCCTCTGCAGTCTACTCATGCTGCTCAGTGTGTCAGCATTGGCTGCAGCAGCTCACCTAGGATCCAGAAAATGTACTCATGTGGTCAGCCTGTGCTGCCATGATTTCACTGGTGTTTGAGCTAGTGAGATTGAATCTAGTTTGGGAATGTCTACACACACTACTTTACACCTCTGATAGCAGTGTAGACCCACATGCAGATGATCACATGTTGGAAAGAATGGGTTTGTGACTAGGAGTGGTAACCTCCCAGGACTGTCCTGGAGTCTCCAGGAAATAGAGATTCATCTGTAATTCAAGATTCTGTCATGTTATGAAACTTCCGGGTATATGTCCAACCAAAATCGGCAACCTTACCAGATCCTTTCTGAAGCACTATTTGAAATTCTATAGCTGTACACCATTGTAATATCATAGGGGGCCTCAGTGTCTCATCACACTTGTCCTACACGCCAACAGTTTCAATAACCACTGAGCACAGCTTGTAGGCTTTTACACCAGCACTCTGGACTAGAAATGGACCACAGATGTTAACATATAAAGATGCTTTCACAGTTAAAAGTTTTAGAACAACTGGAGGGACAAACTGTAACCCAGCAAATTCTTGGTGCTGGCAAACTGCCCACGAAAAGAGAGCAGCAGCTGCTGAATATGATGTAAGTTTTTGCATCCAAAGCAGGAACTTACTGTAATGAAACTCCAGCCCATTTGCAAAAGGCTGCAACTCTGTGAAAAAACCTGGGAATTTCAAACACACTATACTTAAAGGATTTCAGTTCAAGCAAACACAATGTTATAGACTAGAATCAGAGAGACCTCTATATAATGAATAAGGCCACTTAGATTGCCTGTAGTGTTTCTAGTAGATGTTTAAAGGTGAGGCTATTTAAATCTAAAGGGAAAACAACTATAAAACTAGTGTCTAATTTGATTTGGGTAACATGGAAACAGCACTACAAACTCTGGCCCATAAGAACATTCCTGTGCTGTTCTGGATTGCCTGGGGTTATGAAGCTGCTTGGGAAGGGAGGAGAGCATGAGTAAATGAGCTACCTGAATTAGGATCAAGGGAAACCTCTAACCTGCATCATAATCCTGCTGAAATGCTAGTTTCCCGTAATCAGAGAGTAGAGGGAAATGTGACTCGCTAACCTCTTCACTGCTGTTTGCAAGGCAAAGGCACACACTTCAGCGCTCAAGGCCTCATTTCACTGGCTGAGTTTTGCTGCAGTGCTGTGTGACAGAAACAAGGGATTTGAACCACACTGTTTCTTTTCACTAAGGAATTTTTAGTGTGTGGCAGTGGGGTCCATAAGAACAGTTAGTGAGGGAAGATTTACACCTAAGTTTGCCATGAATCACGATTGTGTAAACATCACCTTAAGTCTGCAAAGCCCTATACACGTGCTTAACTTTATGTAAATGATACCACTGAAATTCAGTGACTCAAGGGGATGCAGATTTGAGTAACGGAAGGCCAAGTTCTCACTCCTGCCTCCACCCTGAATAGCTGAGCACATCAGGGAGTTTGTGGGAAGCAACATTCTTATTTGGCCCATGGGGCTGTGGCTGAACTGCTCCGTAGAATCTATGGCAGCCCCAGCATGAGAGGAAGGACCTGTGTAACATCACATCTTTTGGCTTCCTCCATCTCTCTGCCTCCCTCAAGCTGGGCTTCATATGGCACAGAATATCAACTGGTTTGGAGGCACCCCAATACCTGAGGACATGTGGGCAGGAGCATTTCATAAAATCTTACACTTTTGTTTCTATTTATTGTTAAGGTAACTTTGTAATTTTACTGATTGTTATAAGATACTTTTCTGCATTATTGGAATCTGCAAAGAATTTAAGATTTCAGATCAGTTGCCTAGTCCCCAAGTTCAAGGGGAGGAGTTACTGACAAGTAGTTTTGACAAAAAAATCCCTGCTTATCAGAGTTTTATTCAAGTTGTTTGTACAGTCATGAAATTATACATAATATTTTATATGATAGGTTGAACCTCTCTATTGCAAGGTATAGCGCGATTTCAGTTAGCTGGATGTCCACATCATGGGTGTGGCCAAGTTTCGCACAGTCCAATAAAGTTTGTTTACAGCCACCAGTCCTGGCTCTCAGTGTTCTGTGCTATTATTTAGCTCTAATTTGCCCCTAAAATGTCTTCTAATAGCCCAGTAGGCAGTGAAAGTGTCGGTAATCCTGCTAAATGATATTGACCTCACGTGGTTCGGCAAATTCTCTGGTTCAGCACCGGTCAGGTCCTGAGAGTGCTGAACTAGAGAGGTTCAACCTGTATTTCATTGGGTGCATTTCTACTACTAAAGGTTTATTATCTATACTTTTCTCTTCTTGTAGCATCATGGACTTGGAACAAATTTCCGGTCTTACAAATTGTTCCCTTTTTCTGTTTTTGTACTGCGAGTGTGAGAGAGAATTGAGTATTTGACAAACGAGCCAAAGTGTGTATATGATTGTTGGTGTAAATATATGCACATACACACCATTAAAATATCCTCTGAGATACTATGTATGGATTATACAGAGAAGATATTCTAATTCATTCCTTAAAATGAAACTCTGACAAAACAAACAATATGTCTAATTGGCTTCTACATCACAAATAATTCTTCAGACGTACACTGTAAAACCACAATACGACTGTAACCAATTGTCCCTGTGGCATTAATGCAAGAAATGCTACATCTAAGGAAAATGTCAACTTCATTTCTGTTCAAAACAAATTATAACAGCAACAACATTGGTTCAGGGAATTTTTTAAAGAATTAATAACCAGCTAGGGTTAGTAGCCTGAGGCAAAGTCAAGCATTAAGCAGTGTAAGAACGAAGACATACATACAGCAGCTTAGAAATACTGTAGTTAACTCCAGTTTAATAATTTTGTTTCAACGTCAAAGAAACATATGAACTTTAGATTGCAAGTATGATTCACAACTGCAAAGGAAGAAAATATATACATGTGAGAGCTCTGCAAATAAATGGAAATGTACAATAGTAAAAAGAATTCTTTGAACTATATAAAAAGGAGAAAATTGTGTTACCTATAAGTTTTTGAGAAGATTTTATCACTTTTAGTGATTACAGAAAACTATATCAAAAGTAAGCAAAACCTTGTGGAAGAAAACATATTATAATATTAATACTAACAAATATATCGAAGCCAATATATAAAGAGAACAGAATCATGAGTGTTAAGAAGCATCTGACAATGCTGAGATCCTCAGAATTCATATATTTCCCCAATGCACTTTTGCTTCCATTCCACTCAGGCCCAAAAATCACAATCCAGGACTTACGAAAATGTATTATTGTAGGACTGCAGAATGAAATTGCCCTATTAATAAATTCTATCTACCAATGTGACATTATGTATGTAACCTCTTGACTTGTGTCCCAATTTTTATGAATGGGATTTGGATTAATTTGCTAGTAACCTGTTAAGAATTGCCTTTGGAGAATCTGTTACTGAAACTTTTTTTTTTTGGGGGGGGGGATGACTTTTTATTATATATTGTAACTAAAACCCCATTTCTGTGTGTGTGCGCGGGGGGGGGGGGGGGCGGGAAATCAGTCCCTGAAGTCAGCCTGTCTGGAGACCGGGGCCATAACAAGGGCAGACAAGCAGAGCATGCCTCCCGGGAGCATCATAATCAGGGGCGCAAAGACACAATAAGTACAAATAATAAGCTGTAAAAGTAAGGAGCGCAAGGCACATAATTAATATTTTGCCTCAGGCACAAAAATACCTAGTTACAGGGCTGCTGGAGACCAGCTGCTAGCACCATCTTGATGGCTGAAGAACCATGTGAGGGAGCCCTGGAAAAAAACCCACCCAAGAAGAGAGAGACAAAAGCTCCATCAAAAAAAGAAGATCAAAGTCCAGTCTGCTGTTAACTGATGACTCATGATCATGCAGTGTCCTGGGGCAGTGGGACAGCACAAGATCTATGAACTAAAACATATAAAAAGATGGGTACACACCGACAGAATTAGATCTTTCAGTTCTACAATCACCCTCCACGAGCATCAGTGTGCACTGACATAAACCGGCTCCCCCTTCATGTCTATATTGCCTGGCCAGTGAACTAGCATGAGCAACCAAGGCTGGTAATTATATCCCATCTGTAGAACTGTATGTATACGTGTGGTGGGTAATGTTAGTAGCTAGTGAGAGTAAATGAATTCTGCATTCACAATAAACGTGGCATATTGCCTTATCCCCCTAACAGGATTCTGCTAGTTCTATTTATACAAGTGTAACATTATTAAATGAATTTGCCATGTGTTTTATTACTATTAGGTACTTCATTCAAAAGTGATCCCTGGTGATCCCATGTACTAAACTAATGGAACTCTCTTGCTCTAGTTTTCTAAAAGATGTTAGCCTGATCACATATAGGTTTGATGTGAATTGAGTCAGAACTAGATTCAGACAATTCTTTAAATGAGTAGAAAATTAAATATATCCTGAATATATTTTCAATTAACATAGGCCATTTCTTCACTAAACAGAAGATCAACAGTGCTGTCATCAATCTTCTAGAGTTCGATTTAGCGAGTCTAGTTGAGAGGGCGACCATGCTGGTGGCTGGTACTCCTGGTTTTGCGAGGAGTAAGGGAAGCTGACAGGACCGTTTGCTCCCATCATTCTCCCGCTGTGGGATGGCAGGGAAACTCAAATCAAGATACAGCAGCTCCAGCTATGTAATTAACGTAGTTGGAGTTGCATATCTTGGTTCAACCTCCCCCTTTAGTGTAGATCTGACCAGAGTTGTCAGAATGGCACCAAAGATAAAAGGGGTTGTAAATCACCCAGGAGTTTGGACTGAGTAGGTAGAGGGGGCAAATAACAAGACTACAACACGGCAGATATGAAACATCAATTTCTACATCTATTTAGAACATCCCGGGCCCCAAACTTTAGCTAGCCACTTGGCTCAAAAAGCAACACTTCATTGGAGTTAAATTAGCTTTTGAAAGCCCTAGTGAAAGAAAGTTAAAGTATTGAGCAAAAAGTATCACTATTGGCATAGGTGTTTCTTACATTGGAGCACCCAGGGAAAAAAAGTGGGTGCTCAGTATGCACCAGCCACCTACCCATCAGCTGTTCCATGGGCTGCGCCAATCAAATGCTTAGAAGAGGTGGGGCAGGGCATAGTCTTGAAAGAAGGGTAGAAGCATCCCACCAGTCCTCTGATACAGAGGCTGATTTAAATGATAAATGACATATAATCATTGCAATTTTATATCTCAGTTCTTTCAAACTCTTGGGTAAATACCATCTGGTTCTGATGACTTCTTATTGTTAAACTGATCAATTTGTTCCAAAACCACCTCTGTGGATACCTCAGTCTTGGACTGTTCCTCAGATCGGTCACCTAAAAATGGCTCAAGCACAGGGATCTCCCTCACATCCTCTGCAGTGACAACCAATGCAAAGAATTAATTTAGTGGCCTTGTTTTTCTTTAAATGCTCCATTAGTACCTTGGTTATCCAGTGGCCTTGCTATTGGGCTAGCTACCTGTTTCTGATGTACTTAAAAAAAATACTTTTAATATTTGTGCCTTTTGCTTGTTGATCTTCAGATTCTTTGCTTGTTGTTCTTCAGATTCTTTTTTTGGTCTGCCTAAGCATACTTTTACACTTGATTTACTAGAGTTTAGGTTCCTTTCTATTTTCCTGGATAGGATTTGACTTCCAATTTTTAAAAGATGTCTTTGTAACTGCCCCTTTTACTCTGTGCTTTAGCCATGGTGGCATTTTTTGGTCCTCTTACTGTTTTTTGTTTTGTTTTAATATTTTGAGTATACACACAGAGAGAGTTTGAGCTTCTTTTACAGTGTTTTTAAAAAATTTCTATGCATCTTTCAGGCTTTTCACTCTTACAACGGTTCCTTTTCATATCCATTTAGATAGCTTCCTCATCCTTGGATAGTTCCACTATTTGAAGTTATTGAGTAGTTCAGGTATATTCATCTCACCAACAAGACTCAAATATGACCAGAAGGGATCCTGTCTAGCAATGAGACAGCAACCTTACGCATTTGATTCTCAGCTACTATAACAAATTATTCAAATGGGTGCTCATTAGTGCCAGCTCTGGTTTGTAATTTGGTGTGATGTGAATCTCTCATGGTCACCAGACCATGAATTCATTTCACATAAATTGCCAAACAGCCATTGGATGGTAACTGTAACCTGTAACCAGCAACCAGCAACGTAAAGGTGATGTGCTCTGTATCTCATTATCAGTCCAAAAAGGAACACACTTCTTTTTTCAAAGAACACAGTTATCTTGATTTTTTTTTAAATCAAATGCCTATCTGCCAGAGTATACCTAATACTGGTAAAAGCAACCCTTACATAACCACGGCAAAGCTGAAACTGACAAGGCAGTAGGTAGTTGTGCACACAGTAATGGGAAAAAAGTCAAATGTGCCTGGTAGCTGTACTCCTCTGACTTCCTTGCAGACCCTTCTAAATACAGATTTTTTTTTAAGGATTTTTTTCCAATGTCAGCACAAGCTAGTTAAGGAACACTGTGTCAGACACTGATTAAAAATGAGTATTTCTTAAAAATATTAAGTCCATTTTAGTAAGAGAAAGTAAGTTCAACGCACGTGAAAGTAAGTCCACACAAATGAATTCACTCCTAATTAAGGGATGAAATGCTGAAATGCAAGAAAATGTGAAAAATTAATCTAAAGAACACCTTCTCTGCTTTACTTTTTAATGTCTCTACAATCGGCTTCACCAATGTTTACTTTGGTGCAAAAAGGAACTTTAACTGCTGTTTTGTTTAGAACACTGATTTTTTAAAGCTTTCACTTGGCAAACACATCTGTTCTGACTAAGGGATCTTGGTCAGTGTTTTAGTACAGAGAACCAATAATACCACTAAAGAAAACACATAGCTCTATGTGTTAGTTGGTTTCAAAGTAAATATAGGATTAAAAGTGATTTATCTCTAATGTCTTTGAAATTGCAAAACAATGGTAAAGGGCTAACTATTCTCCCAAAGTCATGTTATAGGCTCAGATTAAGACACTGAATTGGGAAAGATTGTTTGCTATTTTTTAATTATCTGTGTCTCCAGTGTTTTCCTTCTTTTGCAATACTAAAAATAATTTGTTAATCAGAGCTTTAGCTCTTAACTTAAGCCTGTAGTTTTCCTGCCCCAATAAATTCAACCTAAAACAATGAAAGTATGCTAAAAAGTTATGTGTGGGGCAGGAATAAAGGCTTCTCTTCTAATGGGGACTGTATTTGCCATGTATCTCATCTTGCATCATGTCCATCATTATAAGGCCCTCTCTTTTGCTATGTATCCTTCTTGAGTTTTCAAATGGATGGGGCCACCGCTCACAGGTCTAATATAACAGTGGTCGCACTCACTGGACTCTTAGGGCACGTCTACACAGCAGGGCTAAAGCCGAAATAAGCTATGTAACTTGAGCTACGTCAATTGCGAGGCTTAAGTCAAAATAGCTTATTTCGGCTTTTGGTGCTGTCTATACAGCAGGATGTTGAAGGAAGAACACTCTTCCTCTTACTTCCCTTACTCCTCATAAAGTGACAGTTACAGGAGTCGAAGTCCTCCAGCAGCTTGCCATTATTTTTAAATAATGGCTTGCAGTGTAGACACGTTCCTTGTTATTCCGAAATAACACTGCTGTGTAGATGTACCCTTAGATCTGATGGACAAGGCTATATAGCAGGGGCAGGGAACCTTTTTTTGGTCAGGGGCCACTGACAGAAAAATCAGTCGGGGGCTGCACACAAGTGAGGAGCAGTTTAAAAAAAAAACCCTTCACTGCTGTGGGCCTGAATGGGAAGGCGAAAGGCATTCCCCTTACACACCAGAGCTTACTAAGCCCACACTCATAGATTGTGTGTGCTCCAGCCCCGGGGAGGGATGGTCGGAGGCAGAAATGGAGCACCAGCATGGGTTTTCCAATGCTGGGAGGGGAGCCCTGAGCCTCGCAGGCTGGATCCAGGTAAGCCAGGAGCCACATCCTGCCCCTAGGCCTTAGGTTCCCCCACTTACAGAATAAGGGGACCAGCTGCCTCAATGGTCCTCAACATAAATCATTAGCCTTTGTGTTGTGGCAAGAAGTTGTCAGGTTTGTTTAATGGGGTCTATACGGTATTGCACAGGGATGTTGCTATTGAAATGTTAACTCCTTCAAAGTTTGGCTACACTGTAGAGGTTCTCTGATCCCATTTCCTGTCCACTACTGACCCTAGTTCTGCTTTAGCATTCCTGGTTCCTCCCCTGCTGATAGGTTTTAGATAATTTTTTGTATAGCTAATAACTTGTACTTTTGGAGGATGAAAAACTGTTTTGTTTCCCCATTTATTTTTCAAATTTCTCTCTGTTTCTTTGTACTCATTTGTGTTCTGAACATCTCTCAATTACCTGCAAATTGAATCAATATGCTGATTATTCCCCCTTTCCAGATTGGAAAAAAAAATGTAATATGACAACTGATCTATATAGCACCAACTGGAAACATACTTAAAACTTAATACATTGTCTTTTCTTATTCTGCTTATGATTCTTCAGACAATTTTCAATCCATGGAACAATGCTCAGATTCTACCTTATTTGAATTCATTTTTCAGATAATATATAGTGTCATACTTAAAAGAGGAAAGTTATATTCTGTCTACTGTGTTCCCTTTGCCCAATAATATAATAATTTCAAGCAGCAATTAAGATTTTCTGCAATTATTTGTTCTTAATCACACGGTGTTGCTTATTGCTCACGGCTCCATTCTCCTCTAATTGCACCTCTGAAAAACAGTATCTTTTCCACAGACCCCTAAAGATAGATTTACTAGATGGTAAGTCCTAGATCTTCCCCCCCACACACTTTTTTTTTTTAAAAGGGTCAGAACTATGTTTTTTCTTTTCCTTTCCTCTGATAATTCCCTCACTCTGCAATGTATTTTCTATAGTAACTGACAGTGCTTCATTAAAATAAATTAGCTCATTCCTTACGAACTCTGTGATACTTATCACCCAGACCTGTTGATTTCCATAGATTCAATTTTTCCTTGCTAGAAAATCTTCATTAGCTATACTGACATGGTCTTCATTACTTTCTCATGGCTCATACTCTGCTTTACGAGTTTAAATAAAAACTGATTGAAGTTAATGGCAATCCTGTATCTACAACTGACTCCCTTAGCCCTGGGAAATCCCAACCTTGTGCATCTCAATTTCTGCACCCGTAAAATGAGATGTTGTGAGAAGCAGGGTTTTGTAGGGGAGAACGGTTGTTTGTTTGTTTTTAAAGTATTATGTAAGTGCTAAGTACTAAAGAACAGTTAAGTGGTGCAGGTGTGTATTAATCATTGTTGATTTGGTGTCCCTGCATTTATTTAATTATGGGCTTACATCATGTATTACTTGCTTGCATGAGTCAAAAAATCCTTTTTATTCCCCTTAACTCTCATTAACTCATTTTGCTTCTAGAATGGAATGTAATAGCTCTTTAACAGCTCACAGCAAATACAGAACAGTTTTTTTGTTGCTGTACATCTTAGTCTTACTTTTTATACAAATTATAAGTGCATGTCTATCTCTTGTCTTTAAATGGCTTCCCTTTCCCTTTGCTACGTACTTTGATGTCCACCACCTCTAACTAGCTTTAATACTGTAGCTCTGAACTCCAAAATCATAAATATAGCTTTAATCCAAATAATATCATCTCCTAGTAGACTTTGGCATCCAGTTTACCAATGATGGATACAGGATTTACACATAGCACTACAAAATATAAAGTTCTATTTATTTATCAACAAACAAGTGATTGACTCGTGTTGGTAGCTAAACAGACCTTCACAATTACACGGCATTATTGGAAATCAGAGTCATGTCATATTTTTTATGGTAACCTTTCAAAGAATGAAAACATTATCAACCAAGCTTCACCAAAAGTTTCTATATGCATTACTCACGCCATCTCTTCACTGAGGACATTTATTAAAGTGCATTCTTAGCACCCACTTTTGTAAAGTTGAAGGTGCATATCTCCATTGTGCGCAAAAATTAGATGTAGTTTCAAGTATCACGTCCCCAGTAGGGTGGCTACCGCTGACTTCGAGAACAATGCTCTGTGGGTAGATATTCCACCGTGTCTGTGCCCCTTTGCATTCTGGGTTGTGCTCCCAGTGCATGCTAGGACTGAACTTGCAACAGGTGGTTCTGGGTACAGGTCGTGAGCGTTCCATAATACACTCATTTCTGCCCTTTCACTCTGCTAGAAAGCAACAGCCACCAGTCTTTTGGCAGTCTTTTTTCCCTTCATTATTCACGCAGAAGTCATAGCAGCGTAAGTATGGAACCCATCATGGATCCCATTGAGCATCAAAGCATTATGATGATGATGATATTAATCATGGTGTGCCTAATGCTGGACTATGTCCAGAGCATATCCAGGGTCCACTGGGATATGGACAAATCTCGGAAGGCCACGAACACACTCTTCTGCAGAGCTCTTGAGCTGCCAACATTCGATCTGGTGCTGGTTCTGGTTGCCCTGAGACAAGCACAGACTGGTGGGACTGCATTATTATGCAGATATGGGATGATCAACAGTGTTTGCAAAACTTCTGAATGTGCAAGGTCACTTTCAGGGAACTTCACGAATAGCTTTCCCCTGCCCTGCAGCACAAAATTACCATAATGAGACCCACCCTTACAAAGGAGCTTGTGACAAGTGCCCTAAGGAAGCTTGCAGTGCCAAAGAGCTGCCAGTAAGTTGGGAATCAAATCCAAGTGGGGAAAATCTACACAGGGGGCTTTTGTGACCAAGTAGCCAAGGTAATCAATATTCTTCTGCCACAGAGGGTAGTGACTCTGGGGAACATGGAGCACATAGTGGAGGGATTTGTCATGATGGGATTCCCTAACTGTGGTGGGGCAATCGATGGAAAACACATCCCATACCAATAACCTTACCAAGGAGTACATAAGCCGCAAGGGGTACTTCTCGATGGTGTTGCAAGAGCTGGTGGATCACAGGGGTAACTTCACCTATAGCAACAGGGGATGGTCAGGAAAGATGCATGCACATCTTTAGAAACTTCTGCCTCTTCACCAAGCTGCAAGCTAGAACTGTTTTGCCCAGACCAGAAGATTATCATCAGAGATCATGAAATGCCTATTGTGATCCTTTGCCCCCCTGGCTCAGAAAGCTGTACACGGGCAGCCTGGAGCCAGTAAGGAGTGGGTAAACTAAAGGCTGAGCAAAGGCAGAATGGGAGTAGAATGTGCTCAGAGGCATTTAAAGGGAAAGGTCCACACTCTACTAACTAGGTTAGACCCCAGCAAATGCAACATTCCCATTGTGGTGTGCTCCAATAACATTTGAGAGAGTAAGAGGGAAAGTTATCTGACAGGATGGGGGGGGGGGTCAAGGCAGGAATTTTGGGCATCCAGACACCAGCACAATAAAGAGAGCACACTGAGGGGCAGTGCAAATCGGAGAGGCTTTGAAGACAGTTTTATGAATGGACAGTTTTGAGAGTTATGCATGTTGCTCTCCACAAGATGCCCCTGCATTCAGTGTGCTGGCCTGTAAATCCCCACACCCCTTCAACACAAGCAATAAAGAGATTGTTGTGGAGAAATAATGCATTTTTATTTAGAGAACACAGCAGGGAAGGAAAAGGAGTCCAGGGCAGGAGCTTTGGGGCAGGGGGTGATCACAATTGTGAGGACAGCATTTTGCTTCATGATGCATCCCTGGGGGTTGAGTGTGAGCCTTCAATTAAGTTCCCTAACATTCTAGGGCCGCTGGGGGAGCCTATGGAACTTGGTGAGGAGGGAACATTAGTCCACAAGGGCTGGAGGGAGTGTCTGTGCACGTAGGCATCCTGGAAAGCCACCACACAGTCCATAACATCTGCCATGGACAACAAGGCTCTCTCCCGGTTCTTCACTTCCAGTTTCCTGCACAGTCTTCTGTCTTCACACTCTGCGCACATCTGCCCCAGCAGCATATTCCTCCACTCACTTAAGTGCTCCTTGTCCAAGGGCTTGGATTACATTTGCTCCGTGAACATGTTATCCCTCGTCTGTTTTCACCTGCGAATTTGCGCTAGCCAGACATCTGGTGTGGACTGGGGAGTGCTATTCATGCTGTAACAAAAAGTGAAGAGCAAACTTTCCATGAAATACACTGCAGAAGGTAAAACCTAATCGGTTAGAATAAAAGGAGTGTCTGTCTAAAGATAACAGGGATGCGTTATGTACAAGGCCACACTTATGCTTTTCAGTGGACACTATGCAGCAGACACACCTCAGAGTTCTTAGGGGAGCAGCTGGACTCTGTGGTGGACTCTCTGGGGAGATGGAAGAATAAGCCCGTGTATTTGGCACCCGCTGTTTTCTAGAAGAGTACAACTCTCCCTTCCCTCGGGAGCATGCAGGCAGGAAGGGGGAGGTGCCCTGGACATGGTAAAAGGACAGGGGCTCACGCAGTCACTGAAGAGCCTCTGTGTGGGAGGGGGACTGGGCAGGGTGTCATGGCAGGGCTCAAGCCATGCATCATAGGGACGAGCAAACACATGTACTGCAGAGGCATCAGGTAACAGTTCCCCTGCTTCATCCAGGTTGCCGTGCGAGATGTCACAGGAATGACATGGAGAGTAGATGCTCACTGATTCTGTCTGGAAACCTGGACCTTATCCTGCAATGCTTTGTGCTGCAATAACGCCAGACCACTTACTGCTGGCTTGGCATGGAAAGATTTCCTAACTGTGGAGGATGGAATAAGGCAGGCCGCCCCAGAAACGTTGCGAGAAGGATGAAAGAGTTCCTCTATGAGAGCTCTATGGAGATGTTCAATGAAGGTTCCCACTCCATCTCCAGACATGTTAACAAGGTGTTCCGAGGATCCCCCACTGTGTAGGCACAGTGGCTACCACAGATCACCCCAATTGCCGTAACCCATTTTTAGCAAGATAATAAGAACTCACCAGAAGTGCCTGTGACTCTCCTTACCCCCATGCTGTATGAAATTGAGTTATGCATACTTGTGTCCATGAGTCAAAGGTACTCTGGACAAAATACCTCATGTAACTTATCAATTTTAATGTCACAGTCTGCTGGATCTGTATATCTTATTTTGGTGCGTGTATCATTCTTGTATGTAGAGATAGAAATACCCGGTATGGAATGGTTTATGGTTTTAAGTGTGCAAACAAATGCCATCAAGGGTGGTTTCCCTCCAAACCTGGGTGATCACCTGTAAACAGCCCCTTTTCTCCTTTAAGTCTTAGCAGTGGTTGGTCTTAGGAACACATGTGACCACTAACTGGTAGGGTCTGACCAGGTGATTGTCCATGGAAGGGCAGAATGTAGAAATAAAGAATTCTCTCATAAAAAGGAAGGCTATTTAAGATTCAAAGTTTTTCAGTCTCTTTGTCTTTGGCTGGCATGTCACTCCCAATGAACCAGAGACCCCAGGGAAAAAGATCTTCCCTGGCCTGGAGGTTTAGCCAAAATAAGAACAGCTTCGGGGTGAGTTTGTAATAAGCTTGAGTGTGTTAGAACTAACTATGTATTTCTTGTCATTTTAAATTTGTAATTTACTTTGCTCTTCCTGTTTTCACTTGCAACCATTTAAATCCTACTGTTTATATTTATTAAAATCGCTTTTATTTACTATCAAGCCCAGTGTAAATAATTGTTCCCCGAAGGACAATCAATGTGTATATCCTCCTTTCAGCGTGAATGACTTATTTGGGGTTCTGATACCATTTGGGGAGTGGGCTCCCTAGATGCTGGGCCCAAAATTGCATTCTCCTCAGACCTGAAGAGGTTCCGTGTCTATATTGCTCTTCAGGAATGGTGGTGATCCCAGCTCTGTGCCTTGACTGGGAAAAACTAGATCTGGCCCAGCAGGACAGGGTGGTGAGAAGCCCCCCGAGAGCAAGGAGGTGAGTGGCTTTGTCAGCATTCTAGGAAGCAGGCCCAAAGGGGTTTTCTGTGACCACAGCCTATCACAGAGCCCTCCCCAGGATCAGTGACCAACTGTGAGACATCCTGGGAGGAAGGGATTGTCTCCAAAGTTATAAAAAGTTCTTGGCTCTCAGTGACATTGGTTGTCCTGTTTGCCTGCTGATCATTCTCCATCCTCCTCCTCCTGCTTCATCATGCTGTCCTCCACCCTGCTGCATGAGGGAGGTCTTGGGACAGGGGTGGGCAATAATTTCTTAAAAGGGGACCACTTCAGACATTTCTGAAGTAGCCCCAGACCACCCTGGAAAGGGCAGGGCCTCCAGCAAAAGGGGCAGGGCCAGGAGACTTCTTGTGCTTCCTCCCCACCCTGATTGACTTGGGGTGGGGAAGCGTGAGAAGTCTTAAAACGGCTGGCAGTTCACTCTAGGCGCCAAGTGGGAGGAGACCTCGCATGCTCTCTCTGGCCCCAGGCCAACCAGTACCTGTGGGTGCGGGAGCGTGTGAAGTGTCCTCACCCCCACAAAATGCGCAGTGGCTAGAGAAAAACCCCAGCATTTTTGGAGCATGGAAAGCTCACACACACACACACACACCAAAGCCACACGGCAGCTAGAGATAAACACAGCTGTTTTAAAACAGCCGGCATGTCTCTCTAGCTGCTGCATGCTCTTGCAGGGGTGAGGAGACTTCTCATGCTGCCCCACCCCCAGGCCCTGATTGGTCTGGGGCGTGGGAGTGGCAGGGTGGCTGTGGGCCAGATACACTGGCTTTTCAGGCCGGATCCAGACCTCAGAGGGCCCTTTGCCCACCCCTGTCTGGGAGGAATCTACAGAAGCTGATTGGATCCTCCCCCAGGATCGCCTACACCTGCTCACAGAAGTGGCATGTTTGTAGAGATACTCCAAACCATCCATTTACCTCCTCTGTCTTTTGGTGAGACTGCCTCCGCTCCTTTATTTTCACTCAGCACTGCTTGGCATCCCTAGCATATCTTTTCTCCTCTATGGCCTTTGTGATCTTGGCAACAGATACCTGCATTTTCTATTTTATTTATTTATTTATTGCTGGTTTGAAGTTCTTGCAAGAACAGAGTCCTCTCCCCACAGAGCAATGAGATGAGGATGTCCTGCATACTTCATGCTGGTGCTTGTCTGCAACCCTGGCAACTCACAGAACTCATTGTCAGGGGTATGGTTCACATCTGCCAGCCATGCTGGCCACAAAGGAAATGGAATTCAAATTTTCCCCTGGGCTTTTCCTGTTAACCTGAAGATCAGTCAAGTTGAAAGTCCTGGCTAGAGGAATCACTGCAGGGCACTTCCCGGAGGCCAAGAACGCTGACGTTCAATGCGCTGCACAGCGTCAAGTCAACCATGAATTTAGCAGGAGTACAGAAATGGACTATAATGGCCCTTAAAGTCAACAGAATGGCTTGGTGGTGTAGAATCATTGGTTTTAAAAAAACCAACCTAATGCGGCTAAGCTCAACTAAACTCCCAGCATAGACCAGGCCTCAGCAAAAACAGTCATAACTTATAAACATAAATAGGCACATTACATTCTCAGTCCATTAGATTATTTAAATCATTGCTAATTTTGAAGACTGTAGGATGGTCTTCCATTTCTTAACATTAATGTGTACATGGTAGAAGCAAGTTTTTATACCTTATTAAACTTACAGATTAAAATATATGCCATTATAAAAATCAAAGTGGAACAAGTTATCTGACATGACATAAAAGCAAATGTACTTCCCTTGTAGTACAATTGTTGAGTTGAATGAATAAATGGCCATCTACCATGCTCTGTTACAAGTCTTTTAATATCAGCAAATGAAATAAAGTAAAAACTAACTTACACTTTACTATCTAAGCACATTCTTCAAAGTCAAAATTCTAACTTTGACATATAGGTTGTAAGGGTTGCATTACTGTGGAACTAATCCATTACTGAAACAGAATAGCCCAGTGTTGACACTTACTTTAAAATCAAGAAATGATAAAAGTAATTGTCACAACTCGCTTTTAAACTTTCAGTCAAAACGTCATAAGTTAATGGAAGTTAATATAAACAGCAATGAGATAAAGAAACTGAAATCTGATGTACAATCAGAACAAATCAGTCCATCATTTGTAAAGATATACATGAACTAAATTAAGTTGTGTTTATCCATTTTGCTGAAGAGCTTGAACAAGCTTTCTTTATAATAATTATGATATCTTTGCTTCTATCAAGAAAAAAGGCACTTTAGTAACTGTTTCACCTCTATATCAAGAGGTACATTTTTCTGTACTGGTTGCACAAAATGATATTTTGCACTGTTACTTCAAAGAAATTTATAATGAAAATGTTATGCTGTAACTCTTCACCAAATTCACAACTTCCAAAACTCTCCCAGTACTAGTTTTACAATTTGTGATTTATTTTTGACACTCTATAAGAGCAGAAAGATAAGATTAGGTAATAGGTTATATAGCTACTAACAGGATCCCAGGTATTTTAAATGTGACTCTTGGGTAAGAAAGAGTCTCAAATACTTTAAAAATGGAATCTCTGAAATTGGAATTAAGTTAAATATGTTACCTAATGTTGGTGCACAACAATCCACAGTTCAATTAATATAGCTATTTAGGATTCTGGCCTTTGTAACCACCCAGGGCTGAAGTAAACAAATAGTCTGCATTAGATATGTGGCTTGCTGTTATAAAAGCTGTAGTACTTTCTACCCTTAAGCACTTGTCTCATTTTGTACACAACTTGCATCCACTCTGCCAGACCATTTATTGTGGCAGACAATCAGATCAGTCATGACATTTTTAGTATAAACTTCTTGTTAAAAAATCAGCTGAGGGACAATTTAGGCTTGTCAGGATATCTGAATATTACAAGCTCCCACATCATGCAAATGATGCTTTTTACCTCCAGAAGGCGGAGACAATTTTGTTTTGTTTTGATTCACAATATAATTTAAGTGCTTTGCTTCTCACTAGTTCAGGCAACCATCTCTGAACTTAAAAAAAAATGTTTTATGTAACTGCTGAAAGAAAAAAGTGTACGTAAAAACCCAATGTCAACCCACTTGTACTGTGCTTCATACTCAAGCAGAACAATTTTTCCTTCAAACTTTCAAAATCATCTTTGAGTACGGACCAAGCGTGCAAATGTTCATTCGCAAAGATGAAAAGGTTATATAGCTATGAGCGAAGCTAGTTGCCTGTCATATAAATATAGGAAAAATCGCAGCTTTCTGCCATGGCAACAAATGAAAAGCATTTTTGTTAAATAGAGAAAAATAATGGTAAACAATGTTAAGAAGTTGGTAGAAATGCCATACTTAAAGATGCACTGAGATTTCAATTTAAAACTACACTTTAATCCTTAATCTCTCACTTTACTGATCACATTTCATATTCAAATTCCTCAAAATAAAATAAATCTTGTTAGGATATTTGAATTTAATATTATTGGTAGTGTAGTTGTGCTGGATGAGATGGCATGTTCTTGTATAAGTGAGGAACCCATCAGTGTGTGTGTGTGTGTGTGTGTGTGTGTGGTTACAGTAATGCTTGTATTTATGTCAAAAACCATGAATTAAAGTTGCTTTTTACAACCTCATTTACCTAAATTAGCAAGATTTCTTTACTTTTAGTTATTTCAGTAGCAGGAAATGGTTCTTACGCAATCTTAGCTCTAATTAAACAAAAGTTTCATTTGCAGTTTTAATTAATACTAAGTTAATAATGATTATTTACCATTGGAAGAGTTCAATAACTCACTAATATTTTGAAATTCTATAACAATAGCCAAACACTAAAAAACATATAAAATATATTTAAAAATTTTAAAAACAGTTGCTAGTTCATCATCTTTCATTAAAGATTTTCATCTTTTCCTAAATGATTGAGTTCAAAAACTCAAACTTATTCGTTACTCAGCCATACCCTAATATGTTGGATTCCTGGGAAGTCAAATTTATATAAATTCTTGGAGCCTGGCTAGAGCAGGGTGGGCAATAATTTTTTCAGGGGGGCCACTTCACGAACTTTGGTTCGCGGTCACAGGTTGGCTCTGGCCCCCTAAAAGGGGTGGTTCCCTCTAGGCTCCCTGTGCCCATGGTGTGGGGGAGCGGCAGGGGGGAGGAGGAGACTTCATCCATTCCCCTGCCCCCAGGTCCATCAGGGCTTGCAGGCAGGGGAGCCCGTGAAGTCTCTCGCTATCCGACTGTGCCCTGCTAAGTGTGTGCAGTGCCTAGATGGAACCGCCAGCCATTTTCAACAGTGGTGGTTTCCTCTAGCTGCCGTGCACCTCTGGTGGGGAAAGGGGACTTGGTATACTCCCCTGCCTCCAGGCCAGTTAGGACCTGGGGGGAGGGGGAGTTTGCAAAGTCATTTGCTGTTCAAAATGGCTGCTAGTTCCCTCTAGGCACTGTGTGCCCCTGGCGGGGTGAGGGAGCCACCAGCCACTTTGAACAGCGAATGACTTTGCGCACTCTCCCGCCCCCAAGTCTCGATTGGCTTAGAGGTGGCTGGGTGGGCCGGATCAAACAGCTTGGTGGGCTAGATCTGGCCCATGGGCTGTATCTTGCCCACTCCGGGCTACAGTGACAAAGACCAAGATCTTGTATAAGAATATTAGGAAAGTCTCAATTTTTTAACACTGAAGTGTTAAAAACAAACAGCTTTAATTATGACAAACAAACAAAAAGTTAAGCTTGTAACTTTTATGTATCTTTTCCTATAGAGGTTTGCAACCAGCATTCGCTATAATGCATTTTTCTTTCCTTTTTGGATTTGCCACACCTGATCAGATACAGATTATTCCAGCCTTGGAATCCCTGCTCCCAAAAGATTCTCATAGACTCATAGGCTTTAAGGTGAGATGTGAGCTTAGTCATCATCTAGTCTGACCTCCTGTAGCCAGACATGAATCCCATCTTGTTCCCCCCCCTCCCAGAGAGCAAGAGAAAGGCAGTCAGCCTTTGATGCCCTGGGAACGCAGGTGTGCTGCCTGTCCCTGACTCTAATAAACAGAAACCAGACAGTAAATGGGCTAGCTGATGACCTGGGGGCCTCCCGTCGCCCTGATGGCTAGTACCAGTAATTGACACGCCTACGCTGTCCCAGGAGAGGAATCTTCGCCCATCACATACTAGAAGTGCCCATTGTCTGCATTTTCCCAGGTGTGAATTATGCTTTGCACCCTTCGTGGGAAACTTGGCATTCAAAGCCATTTTTCCTAATTGGCCACTTGAGACCAGGAAGAAGCCTACGTGACCCAAGGGGTATAAAGATGGGTTTAGTAGCCCACCCCATTTGAGCTCCAATCATCTGCACCTGCTGGCAGGTATTGGTTGTCTCCCGAGGTCTGTGGGACGCCCAACCTCGCCCTACTTCTTCCCGAGGGATTGAGAGAAAGACGCTGGCCACGCCAAGTCTGGAACGCAGGGGTGAGAATATATACCTGCTAGGTGTCTATTTTGCATGCATTTAATAAGAGCTCAGAGAACCAAAAGGGTTTCATGGTACCTTGAAGTGACTTATTAGTGTAATTTCTGTCCTGTCCTTTGTAGTGGCTGTGTTATCTGTAACACAGTAGTAGCATTTAACAGCTAAATTTACCCTGTAACAATAAAATAGTAACTGTTTAAGCTGTGACCTGACTCCTTCAGTTGCTGTAACAGAACCAAGCACAATTTTAAAAAGAACTCCAGCCGGTCATAAGGGACAGATATAGGGAGAGCTTGAGCATTGGATCGTGTCGCTTCCAGGGGATAGATCCGTTGGGGCATCTCTCAGCCTCCCCAGGCTGCCCGCTGTGAAGGGATCGTGTATCCTAGCAGTCAAAATCTGAGGTGTAATAAGCTCTCCCTGTAAACTCTGGGGCGTCTGTCGGCCTGTTGGCTGCCCGACGCAAAAGGATCCCGATCCTAGCGGTAAAGACACGGACGTTAAACTCCTCGGGGCACCCGTCAGTCTCACCTAGACTGCCCACTGCGACGGGGCCTTGTGTCTCAGCAGTTGAAGACTCGGGTGTAACATACACACATGCACTGCCCTGACCATCGGCTGACACCTCCTATACAGTGCAGGCCACAAAATATCATTCACCCACTCCTGTAACAACTCCACACTCTGTGACTAAGTTAGTAAAGTCCTCAGATCATGGCTTATAGAACTCAATTTACAGACAATCCACCATTTCTACTAGTTTAAACCTGCAAGTGACCCTTGCTGCAGAGGATGGCAGTAACTCCAGGGTCACTGCCAATCCAACCTGGGGAAACAGGGGGGGCGGGCCAACAGCATCACCAGGCTGCAGGGTAGGTGGGGAGGCCCCAGCTCCACACTCCGGGAAGGGGCTGGGCTTCAAGTGAGAGGGATAGGGTCTAGGGCAGGTAGCTCGCAGTGCCACCAGGACCGCAGCACATTCCCATCCCTCACCATCACCAAAGCCCTCAGCACTGCCTGGAACAGGCCACACAGCGCCTCCTTCTCCCCAGGCAACTATAAGAGCTGCCCAGAGCACGAAGGGCTGCCTGGCAGCAATTTAAAGGGCTCAGGGCTCCAGTAGTGGGAGCAGGTGCAGGGAGCCCTGGACCCTTTCAAATCATCAGGCCTCAGGGAAGTTGCTCAATTTTCCCTCTCCCTATTGGTTGGTCTGTGGGGGGGAAATTCCTTCCTGACCCCAAACATGGTGATCAATTAGACCTTGAGCACGTGGGCAAAACCCATCAGGCCTTCCCAATCCAGTGTCCCATCTGGCCATTGGAGATTTTTGTTTCTGGTAGTCACCAATGGGCAGAGGTGAAAGTAAGTGGATGCACCCTGGTGCACAGCTGCACTCCAGGGAAAAAGCCAGCAGGGAGCTATTTAAAGAACTGGAAGGGACCCGGGTTGCAATAGTACAGTACCGGTAAGAAATTTCAAAATTACTTTCTCCTCTGCCGATGGGTTACGTGCCATTGTAGGCAACCCAGTCATATCATCCCCTCCATAAACTTCAGTTCAATCTGGAAGGCAGCAGGGCCAGATTAAGACCTTTAGAGGCCCTAAGCACCGAAAAGATTATGGTGCCCCCCCATATGTAATTCAAAATAAAAACAATACCATACCGTAAAATCTTTTTTTTTTTTTGGTGCCCCTGCTTTGCTGGTGCCCTAAGCACGTGCTTAGTCTGCCTATTGGATAATCCTAAGGCAGTTAGGTTTTTTGTCCCCACTGCTCCCTTTGGAAGACTGCTCTATAACTTCACCCCTCTGATGGTTAGAAATCTTTGCCTAATTTCAAAACTAAATGTGTTGATGGCCAGTTTTACATTTTTTTAATCTACATTAGGATTTAAAGAACTCCTCTCCCTCTCTGGTATTTATCCCTCTGATGTATTTACAGAGAGCAGTTGTACCACCCCCTCCCCATCTACTTTTAGTTAGGCTAAACTAGCCAAATTCTTTGAGTCTTCTCTCATAAGAAAGGTTTGCCATTACTTGGATCTTCCTAGCAGCCCTTCTCTGCACCTGTTCCAGTTTTAATTTATCTTTCTTAAACATGGGAGACCAGAATTGCACACAGTATTTCAGATGAGATCTCACCAGTGCCTTGTATAATGGTACTACTAATTCCCTGGCTCCACTGGAAATACCTCACTGGATGTATCCGAGGATACTTATCTGGTGATTCAGCGCGATACGTAAACGCCTTACAGCCTGTAACCATTTATACATACGAGAACAAAGTCTTTTGTGACTGTTCCAGTGATCAAAGAGTGCTCTGAGCATGAACTTTGATTGGCATAACTACATGTTATTAAAGATGTCTCGTCTAATGGATCCAGTACAAGCCCAGACACCAGGAGCTCTTGGGTTTTCAATCCCAGCTCTGTTAGCTCTGTTCATGCAATTTAAAGTTAATCTCAGTTTCCTCAACAATAAAACAGAGAGCTCTTTTATATTACCCACCACAAAGGCACGTATGAGAACGAGTTAATGCTTACAATTTAAAATGCTTCATAAATGAAGTGTTATAGGAGTATGATGTGTTGTTATTGATCATAATATTATCATGTCCTATTTAAACTCTACGTATGACATTAATCTCGAGGCCCTCCTGTGGAAACATGCTACAGGCTGAGTACTTGCTGTGTAAAGAAGTATTTCATTTTGATTTTCTCTAGTTAGCTGGATACGGAAATTTGTGTACATTTGTAGAGAAACAAGAGAAACAACGTGCAGCCACGGTTTTCCTCTTATAGTGTTGCCACCTAAGGTATTTCCATTGAAGGAGTGATACTACAAAGAAAAAGCTCTCATTGTTTGGGGATGGCAGGAGTACAAATGTCAGCTGTCCCAGCAGTATAGCACAAGCAGTAGTAATGTCCCACTTATTTAGTGCCTCGTGCCTTAGCAACGTTCTGTGTCAGATGCAACTGCCGGCAACTACTCGACTGCCTTACTGAATGTACTTGAGCTTACTTTCTTTCTACCACATGCTCAGATACATTATTGCAGGATTTAATTCAGCGGGGTGCCTCTCTTTTACGTACCACATTATTTTTATTGTACTTGGTAGTCACTTCACTCACAGTATGTCTAGACTACATGGCTCCATCGACGGAGCCATGTAGATTAGTTTACTAGACATAGGAAAATGAAGCAGCGATTTAAATAATCGCCACTTCATTTACATCAAAATGGCTGCCACGCTGTGCCAATCAGCTGTTTGGGGCACAGCGCGGTAGTCTGGACGCTCCGCGGTCGACTAGGGAAGCCCTTGTTGACCGCCCCGGTAAACCTCATTCCATGAGGCATAATGGGGTGGTCGACAAGGGGCTCCCTTGTCAACGGCGGAGCGTCCAGACTACCGCGCTGTGCCGCCAAACAGCTGATCGGCACAGCGCGGCAGCCATTTTGATGTAAATGAAGTGGCGATTATTTAAATCGCCGCTTCATTTTCCTATGTCTAGAAACCTAATCTACATGGCTCCGTCGACATAGACATACCCTCAGTGTTAAAGGACTGTGCTTGTCATGCTGTGGAGATGGACAGACATTGGGGCCTTTGCCATAACTCTTGGCTCAAATGAAATTCTCTCTCACACAAGCCTACTGCACGTATGAGAGTCACCAGCTCTCGTAAAATTGCAAGAATAAGTGCATACAACAGAGGATTGAAACTGTAACTCTTAAAGCTGGAAAAATGCCTGCTACATCTGAGGATCTTCACAGAAAAGAAGGAAGCAGTGTGGATGAAAAGGCTCAAAGGTTAGGGGTGGCAGATGAGGCAGTTGTTAAGTACTATATTAGCATTCCATGGAAAAGGAGGAAACTTTACTCTTCTAGGCCAAATCAATCAAACAGCTGTAAATAAACAAGCTGTAATACATCCTGCAGTGCAGAAGAGGAAGGGATGAGAAAGTAGAGGCTCATTCTTCCATCTTAGAGATATAAAGGAAGCATTTAAAAAGTCAAAATGACAATCAGCATATAAATACAACTGCATAACATAATATGAAGGGAAAATGTTAAGAAAACCTTAACATTCTGGTATATATTCTTATGATGTATCAGATACTAAATACCAGTACTTATAAATACTACTATAAGATAGATAGATCTTGTTTTGGTACCTCCCTATACATACCCTTAAGGAAGATGCAGCATGTTAATGTTTGGGATTTTTCCTTTAATACAGTTAAATACTGATTTACTACCCCATAAACATGACTCCACAGACTAATACTGTATTTGTTTTCTGAACCAATGTTCCTAAGCACCACCAAACAGTTCAATATTTAATTTTTATTGCTAAATAACTTGTTTCCAAATTTCTACATGCCAAAATTTTCATTGCATGACACACAATTCTGTCACTCAAACTTTGTGTGGAAAAAAAAACACCACAGGAAACTCAAACTTCCCTCTTCAGCCAACCTGTCTTTCCCCTGCCACCAGCACCACCATCACCAACGTCATTGGCAAAAAAGCCTGACTCCCTCCCCACCCTTCAACACTACTAATTCTATATAGAACACAGTGTAGGTACTATGCTTTGCTGATATGCTTCTGTGACAGGATCAGATGGAGTAAAAAACTTAATTAAATATTTATTGAGTTATTTTGCTAATTAAAAACATGCTGTAACAGATTTTCCATTTAATCTTTACAGCTATGAAATGTTTAGCTTGCCGCAGAAACCTCATGAACAATGATCAGCCACATAGTATTTATCTTGCAGGCCTAGTAAGGCAGCTATTTAAAAAAAACCAAACTGCTCATGTAATTTTCAGCATCTCATCTGTACCTTGAAGAAATTATTGAAGGCAGTTCTTTGAAACAAAAACAAAGTATTTTCAATATAGGTGTACGTAGGTACATTTTTATATGTAATCTAACAAAATTATATATTTTTTTAAAAATTGCTATCCAAGAGGAATTTTATTCCCATTTTTTAATGAAAAGATAGTTCAATACCTAGACAAAGAACCTAAGTATGTTTATAAATCGATTTTGAGCCCTACATATATGGATAAAATATTCTTAATGTTACAAAACAAACACCCAAACAATCAAAGTCTTGTTATTCCTTGCTTTGATGTTACACTATGGCTACAAAAGAGCAAGTATTTTTATCAACTACTTTAATATATTCTCCATCTCACTGTTTTCTGCCCTGTCAGTGGCTTTGCCAAATGGAATGAATAGTGGACAAAGGAATCAGATAAATGGAAAGAAAGGGGTAGTGGAAGTGTAAGCCATTTAGCCAGTCTTTGCAATCTACTTCAGACAGTTTGAATCGAAATGGCCCACTCCCGATGTCCACCTTTGCTCAATATTGAACACTCTTGCACAACAGAAAAGACCTTTCTAGCAGATAACTCCAAGGATCCTCCTATTAGCAAGACTTAAGAAGGTCTTTGTCATATCAAATATGCTCAGCTGCTTACCGCATGGTGAAGTAGTGTTAGAACCATTTAAAGATGTGTCTGACATCATTAATCTATTTGACCCTTGACCCACAGATCTAAACTGTAACTATGGTGACCAAAGCTTGACCTTACAATGCTGAGAAACTTTAAAGCTCTGTAGTATTCTGAGTCACACTGTTAGCTTGGACAAAGGAATAAAGAAGAAATGTGACAGTTTCCTGGGAATTAAGGTCAGCAGGTCAATTGCACTAATGCTTTATTGTTATATGATAAGCAAGACTAGCTGAAATAATTTTTCATTGTTAAAATTAAAAACATGCTTTATTGAGCTTTTGGTGTTTAAGCAGTAAAAACAAGTCTCTGAAGAATAAAGCAACAGGCGTAGAATGCTATGTTAAGTATTCAAAAACTATTTAACAAACAAACATCCCACAATCTATTTACTGTATATGCACATAAAAAAAAAGCAGAGAATCTCTGGTTACATTCAATTTCATCTCTCAAAATTTAACCTTCACGTTCTATTTTCACAAAAGCATCATTTCTACACTCAAGTTTTTTTGAGGTACTTTTAGGAAGTATATGTAAATGTGTTTCCAGGACTGTATTTTACAAAACTGTCTACTGCTCCCTAACCTTCCCTTTTAGAAACTTCAAGTTGTGCAATAATGAATAAGGGTTATACATTAATTTAGAACAGTCTGTGGAAGAACAGTATGCACTTTGGAGTAAGAAAGAAAAAATAAATTACATGAACATGACCTAAACAAAATGCTATATCAATTCTTATTACAATTATTTACAACCTTAATAATTAGGAAATTTAGTATTACTTGCTTCACTATGCATAATTGTGTAAACAATGTGCACTTTAAAGATGTGCCCGCAGAAGTCTCTATTTTCAAATAGATTATAATTTAGCCAATAACAACTTGCTCTGTGTTACAATCAACCATGCAAAGTCTTAGTCTAGAGACAAATATTTTTTTGAATTAAAAACGCTTTCTGTTTTAATTTTCAGGAGTCATTAGACCCCAACTCCAAAGTGGATTTTGAAAGTTCTTTGAATTCTTAAGATGTTTTAATGAAGTTTTGTTTATCTATTATACCATTCTATCAAGGAAGAGATTACTTTCTGAATAACTCCAATAACAACATTTCTGGTTCCCATAGCAGCATACATTAATAAGTGTAATTCCTACTGCACAGAAACAACGACACTGGTGGTACACAAGTAAATTTATTAGGGCATGAGAATGGGCTTCTAAAGAAACATCATAAATAACTGAAACAGCTGAGTTTTCTTAATTCAATAACAAATTTGAAGTTACCTGTTGACATAATACATTTCTCTAACAAATGATACAAAAATAGCACTATCCAAAAATAAATGTAGCCCATATTAAATTGATTAAAAACTGGCTAGCTAATAGATCTCAAAAAGTGATTTTAAATAGGACACTGACATTCAACAAGCATGTTTGTAGTGGGGTTCTGTTGATTTCTGTTTTCAGACCACTGCCAGGCCTGACTAGCAACTCTGAGGGCTGGCTGCCCTAGATTCTGTCCCCAGCCCCACACTTTCCTGGTAGGATCACTTAAACAGCAAGGGTTTTAATAGAACCAAATGTAAGATCATTACATTTAACAACAAACAACATAGCTTACAGGTATAAAATGGGGACTGTACTCTGGAAAGCAGTTACCTTGAAACTGACTCTGCAGTCAGAATAAATGAGCTGAACGTGGGCTCTTCATCAGAATCTGTAACTAAGATGAACATGTTCTTTGGATGTACAATATAGGGAATATCAAATAGGAAGGAGAGGGGGGTTAGTACTACCTCTGAATATACAGGTGAGACATTACTAGAACACTGTATCCATCTCTGGTGTCCACACTCCCAAAAGGATGTTGGTAGAGTAGAATGAATTCAGAAGAGATCAAGAAGTATTTGAGATCTAACTCCTTATAGTGAGAAATTTAAAAATCTCAATTATTTTATCCGAGACAATTAAGAGGTGATTTGATCAACCTCTACTAGTAGCTATATTGGGAAGAGATTTCTGATAGTAAACAGTTCTTTAATCTAGCAGAAAACCTATGCAGAGAGCTAGATAGAAACTAGACCAATTCAGGATACATTTTTAAGTGAAGTTAGCTAGCTATTAGAACAACTTTTTCAACAATATGGAGAATTCTCCATTGCATCTTCTTTCTAAAAGATATGCTACATGACAAATAAATTATGGACTTGAAGAAATTATTGGAGACAGTTCTTTGAAGTACTTTATGTACATGGTCAGATCACAGATATCATAATGGTCTTTAGTCTCTTCTGGCCTTCATATGTATCTATGAAGATAATCTTACACAAACCTCTATAGCTGTGAACCACTCAGACATTAAGATAAAGTGTGTAGGTACTCAATGATGTATTCTTAAAATAAAATAGAGATCAAAGGTTTAATTTAAAACATTAAGAAACTAGCAATAAAATATGCTTGTTTACCATACATAACCATAATACCATACTGAAGATCTACTGAACCTGGCATTGAATGGGGATTTAACAGAGCCAATGTCCTTGTGGTTTATTAGAGAACAAATATTTATTCAATAAACTAAAAAGGAACTATTTGAATGACTCCAGGAACAAAATACAGTTATAACCTTCCATGAAAGGAAATCACATCTAAAATCCTGCATTTAAATAACACTGAGGAAATGGCAGAAACCAACGAAAGCCAGGAAATTCAAAGTTTAATCTGACTCTCCATCCTTAGCACACACTATTGTCCTTTATCCCTTAAAATTTAATTAAAACTTAGTTCTGACCAGTTGGTAATAAGGAGTACAGAAAACCGATTATGGGAATTGCTTCCCTTCAACAGCCTATTGTGCTACATTTCCTCTCCATGAACTACAAAGAGTCTGTGTACATCTTTCTTCTTCTGTGAAAAGAAGGATAGAAAAATCTGGTACAGAACTTTTTAGTCACCAATTGTCTGTGCTGCTGGCATGAAACTGAGCATCTTCCTCTTAATGTTAATTTAAATTCTAGGTTTAATCATGTTGTATTATGCTAGAAACAGCAGCAAATGTTGTAGTTAAGATTATGCTACATTTTCCATTTTAAGACTTTGTTTTCAGTAACCAGCTTTCTATATCTTTGTTACCTTTTCTCTATCTTCAGAGTTGGAATGCTTCAGCTAAGTCTCAACATGAAAGTGAACAGTTTGGAAGTGGTGGCAAGAGCTCAGCATGTTTGTATTAGGAGGAAAGTAATTTTGCTATTATAAAGATAATTCTTACAGCCATAAATATCTTTCCATTATCCTTTCAAAAGATATTCTTTTCCTTGTTCTCCCAATTTCCCCACATCCTGTCTCAGCTGGGCACCACTGTTAACAGAATTGTATAAATGCTTGTTATGGATAACTTGAATGCTTATGCAATTGTACAATCTGTAATTAGTAGTGTTTTATTTATTGTAATGAGCCTAATACATATGAACGTGTATTCATCATTGTATAACCAGTACGTCACATGTCAATCATTTTGGAAACCATTGCTGTATTGTTATATTGCACGTAGTGTCAACTAACTGTTTGATTTTAAAATCCTATGAATATGTATAAGATGGGAGTGTTATGTCATGAATATTAATTTGTTATTGTCTAGGAACCAATAGATTTAAAATTATGTTAAACAGCATCTTCTCTGAGCCAATGAGTTCAAAGCAGAACCCTCAGGAATATTCAAGAGTCCAGCCTATAAAAGTCTGAGCAACGCCCGTTTCAAGTGTTGCGTCGGGGCGTCGGGCTTAGGCATAGGTTTAGGTTAGGCTAGGCTAAGCTAAAAGTGTATGAGAGGATTGTGCCATTGTAACGCAAAAGTGTGATTGTGTTTAATTAGTTTAGTTAAGTTAACTCAAGTGGAAGGCTTGAACTTAACATCATAGGTTTAGTTAGGTAGTTTAGACCACGTCGTCGAGCTTGTTCGTCAGGTCGCGTCGGTCCACGCATGTCGGCCGTCGTCGAGTCTGTTCGGCAGGCGCGTCGCGTCCTAGCTAGGGTCTTATTTTAGGTTAGGATTAGAATAGGTTAGATAGAGTCTAGGTCGACCATCGCCTGTTCCAGCTGCCTCCAAAGTGCAGGAAGAAGGACGGGGATCCAGCGGAAGGCGAATCCACCGCTCCCAATTCCAGTTCTTCGAGGGACTCCTGGTTGTTCCTCTCTGAGGGCCCGGAAGGACCCAAGGATTGAGGTCGCCAGCTTCGGCGTCGTCACCTGGCGAGGGACTCCTGGCTGTTCCTCTCCCAAGGCTTGGAAGAGCCAACGGATCGAGTTCGCCAGCACCACCTCAATCGTCCTTCGCACCGTAGACTCTGGTAACGTCTTTATTGTTAACTAACCTTTGTATTTGCTTGTTCGTAATATAGTCTTGTGGTTTAAATTTATCCAAAGTCTTACATCTTTATTTATATTCGCCCCGGGCCAGAGGGACACGGGAACCAGTGATAGATACAGAGTTGGAGTCGCACCTTAAGATAGTCTTTATCCAATTGGGCTAATTGGCTTTAATTAAATTATACGTTGCACTCTCCCGTTGTTTGAGTCAACACCACTAAAAAAATTACTGTCAAATGCTTTTAGATTAAAAAAAAAATCTTACTGTACTTTTACTAAATCCATTACTTCAAACAATGGACCCCCCAGAAAAGGATTGCATGGGTAAATAGATCACAGACCCGTCAGTGCCCAAAACATAAGCCTCCACCATCTGACATAAAGAACTATCTCCATGAGCCCAAGATGGTAGCATCTTGCTTTGACTATGGGTGTGGAAAAATGGACAATCATTACACACCTGAGCAATAAGATAGACCCTTAATAGGACAATGCATAACCCTCAGCATTCAATCTTCCCAGCCTCTAGCAGTCACATAGTGTATGCAAAGATATCAGCTAGTATAAGAATAAACATCCAAATTATTCTAGTTTTATAATGTAAGCCATGCACTACTGCTTGCAAAAATTGCAACACAGTCCTTTGAAAGAATCCTCAGAGAGTTCAGCTCATAATGAATAAACCAAAAAAGGTGGAAAGGAGCCTTGAGCTTTTTTAAAGAGAGGTGTAATCATAGACTCCTAGACTATTAAGGCAAGTAAGAACTATCATGATTGTCTAGTCTGACCTCCTGCATGTTGCAGGCCACAGAACCTTCTCCACCCTCCTGCAACAGACCCCTAAGCTCTGGCTGAGTTACTGAAGTCCTTAAGTCATGATTTAAAGACTTCAAGTTACAGAGAACCTAATATTTACACTAGTTTAAACCACCAAGTGACCCATGTCTCATGCTGCAGAAGCATAGGTGCTGACTCCATGGGTGCACCAGGACTAAAGTGCCTATGGGTAAAAAGTGGGTGTGGAGCACCCTCCATGGCCAAACTTCTCCTTCTGTCCGCTCCCAACACACCAACTCCTCCCCAGTGCTTCCAGAGTGACATGAACAGCCAATTCGCTGTGTTCAAGCTCTGGGAGGGAGAGGGAGGAGCAGGGATGGGATATGCTCAGGGGAGGAGGTGGGGAAGGAAATGGGGTGCAAGTGGAGCAGGGTCAGGAAAATGTGGGTGGGGCAGGGAGTTTAGCAGGAGGAATGGAATGAGGGCAGGGTCTGGCGCAGAGTGGGGAGAGGTTGAGCACCCCCTGGCAAGAAAAAAAGTCAGTGCCTATTTGCAAAGAATGACCAAAAAAACCCCTACAACCTATGGTCTCTGCAAATCTGACTGAGGAGAAAAATTCCTTCCTGACCTCAAATATGGCAATCAGTTAGACCCAGAGCATTTCAGCAAGACCCAACCAGACAACAGGAAAGAATAATTTTTAGTAACTCGGAGCCCTCCTCGTCACCAGCCATTGGGGATATTTCTTACTAGCAGTTGCAGATCAGCTATATACATCAGAGCCAGTCTCGTCATACCATCCCCTCCACGTTCGATAACGTCACTCCTCTTAGAAAACTTTGTCTAATTTCAAGCCTAAACTTGTTCTCAGTTCCGTTTCTATTTACTTGTAACCCACATATCTTCAGGGTGTTGTGCATTGTTACAGACAGAATAATGAGTCTGCTCTACAGCCTTAGCTCAGAGCCAGCTGGCTTTTAACTCACACAGTAGAAGTTCATGCACTAAGCTTCAAAGTTCCCAGGTTTGATTCCACCTGTTGGTGTTACATTTGTATCAGCATTGACATTTAACTTAAATAACTTATCTCCATGGCACTGATCCCTCTGATGTATTTATAGCGAGCAGGCAGGTCTTCTCTTGGCTAGGCTCAACAAGCTCAGCTATTTGATTCTCCTCTTATAAGGCATGCTTGCCATCCCTTTGATCATCCCAGTAGCCTCTCTCTCCACTTGTATCAATTTGAATTCATCTTTCTTAAACATGGGAGATCAGAATTGCACACAATATCCTAGAGGAGTTCTCACCAGTGCCTTGTAGAATAGTATCCTTATCGCTACTGGAAATACCTCACCTACAGCATTTTAAGACTGCATTCGCTTTTTTCACAACTGCATCACATTGGCAGCTCACAGTCACCCTAGGATCAAGAACTACACTCAAGCCATTCTTCTCCTGTCATTTCCTAATGATAAATCCCCAGCTGATTGCAAAAAAATTTTTTCTTAGTCCCTAAATGTGAGAGCTGGCAATTTGCGCTATTGAATTTCATCCCTTTTCTATTACTCCACTTTTCAAGGTCACCCTGATCATCTTATATGATATTCTGGTCCTCCTTCTCCTTGGCAATACCTTTCAGCTTTTTCATCTGCAAATTTTGTTAGCATGCTCACAGTTTTAGTGCCAAGATCATTATTAAAAATGCTAAATAAGTCTCAAGAATGCTCTGTGAGGGACTCCACTAGTAAACTTCACTTTCAGCCTGACAGTTCACCTTTCAGCATAACCCACTGTAGTCTCCCCTTTAATCTGTTCTTCTCCATGTTTCAAGTCTCATATTAGCTCTCATCTTCTCCAATTTAACTAATAATTTCTCATGTGAAATGCCTACTGAAATCCAGGTAGGTCTACTACACTTCCTTTAAAATCTGGCATGTCTCGCACCCCCAGAAAGGGCATCTTGCACCCCCAGGGGGTGCGTGCACCCCAGGTTAACAACCACTGGTCTAAAGCCGTAGTTATCTTCTCAAAGAACAGGTTGGACTAGCATGCTCTACCTTCTATAAAATCATGTATTTTATCCCAATTGCTGTTTACCTCTTTCCTTGAACTGCTTTCTCTTTCAACATTTGCCCTAAAATCTTTCATACAATTGAGGTTAAACTAACCTGTAGCTTCCCAGAATATTAAGTAGCCTTTAGTTTCCCAGAACATAATTTTTCTATTTCTTAAAAATAGGTACTATATTTGTAATCCTCCTGTCATAGTGAATGACTTCTGAATTGACAGATTCATTAAAAATCCCCACTATTTGGCCTTCAATTTCATGTGCCACTTCCATTAATATTCTTTGAAGAAGATGAACTTCCCCCCGCCCGTCATGTGTTCATTATGCTATTTGAGTTTGCCTTCCATCTCAGGCATGTAATTTCTGCTTCCATATTCTTGTTTCCATTAGCTACCCTGCCACTACCCGAAAGCTCCTCGTTACCTTAATTAAAAACTCAGGCAAAGAATTTGTTTAGTTGTTGGGCCATACCTAGATTATCTTTAATCTCCATCCCAGTCTCAGTTTTTAGCAGTCTCACTTATTAACTTGTTTTCTTTTTATTTATATAGCTATAGAACCTTTTAGTGTTGATTTAAATTTCCTTTGCCAGGTCCAACTCTGTTTAACTTTTGGAAGCTCTCACTTCTCCTCCCCATTCCCCTACATTTTCTGACCTCTGAGAGTTAGTTTTCATTACTGATCCATCCCATCTTCCATTCCTTGTAGATTTGCTCCTTTGTCTTAATCACCTGTTTGAGATACTTGTTAATTCAATTTGATCTGCAACCTTACGTATGATATTCCCCACCTTTCATGGGATGCAGGCTTCAATTTTTGCAACTTTTTTTTTTAAATCAGCTTCCTTCACATTTAGATCCTTCCCTTCATCAGACCAGTCTACTTACTTTCATTTTTTTTTTAAGTTTTCCCGTTTTAAATTAAAGGACCCTAGTTGAAGGCCTATTTTTGTGCATCTTTTCATTTAGTTGAAACTCAATTAGCTCATGATTACTCAAGCCAAATTTGTCACTTAAAGCCAGCTCTTCTCTGAGTTCCTCACTACTCGCCAACACCAAATCTAAAATGGCACCACCTTTTCTTAGTTCAGTGACTATGTGGTGAAGAAATCTGTCAGTTATCATATCCAGGAAGATCTGGGCCCTACTACTGCCCTCCAGTCTATATCTGGGAGGTTAAAGTCTTCCACAGTCACACAAATTCCAGCAGTTTTTGTTTAATTAAAAACATTAAAGAGTTCTATCTCCATATCCAAAATGGATCCTGGGGGTCTGCAGCTTACTCCAAGCACTATCCCAGGAGAGCTTCTGGTAGCTTTCTTCCCCAAAATTATTTTGATATGAACAGTCTCTGCTTTTTCCATTGCATCACTTCTAATTTATTTACAGTCCACCTCATCATTGATATACAATGTTATTCCACTGCCTTTACCTTTATTTCTGTCTTTCCTGAACAGCATATATCCTTTAATACCACTTGTAGTCCAGTCATGACTACTATTCCCTCATATTTCTGTTGAAGACATCATGTGTATGCCAAAATGGGAGCTGGTATTAGAGAATAAAGATATTTGTATGGCATTGTGAGCACATTAAAAGCATTCTCAAAGATTTCAGGGAAAGACAATGAAACTTGCATGACTCCGCAGCAAGGATAGTGTCTTACTGGAATAACAATCCACTTCTCTGACCCAGAAGCTACTGCCAGTCCCTGTTAAATAGAATTCAACATTATCTTCTCTCTAGAAGTTCTCTCAGGGCTTGACCATTGTAATTCCCTTTAACCTGGCTGGCCTTTTACATGCAGCAAATACAAAATTCAGACTTCAGCGACGTGTTTTTGTCATTGGTGTGATCGTTCATAATCATTTTACACCCACTTTCCATTAGCTGCCCACTGAACAGTGACTGACATACAGGTTTATGTTTCTGACATATAGAGCTTTTAATGTACTGAGATCTTACACTGGGGGGGACCCGCTGTCAGTTTACAATACTTTCCAGTCTCCACCTCTTCCTCATCACAGTTCTTGAGGTTAAATTGGTAGGCCTGCAAAGTTCTTCCCAGTGATGGCCTTAAAAGCAAGTAATGGTCTGTCTTAATCCAAATGAGATTTGTTAAAGAGTGATTATTTGGCTAATTGTGTAGTTAATACAATTTGTTTTGACTACACGATTAGTTGATAAGGGGCCTGCTCTACAGAGCCACAGTGGGGTAGCTCCTGGAGCCAGCTCGAGGCAGGACTGAGCAGTCCCGGCTTCCACCGGATCTGGACAGCTGTGCCTCTGCATTTTAAATGTAGTAAGAGCTACATTTAAAATGCACAGGTGCAGCAGTCCCGAACCAGCAGGAGCAGGGACTGCTCAGTTCAGGCTCATGTTGGATCCACCAGCCCCTGTCTGTGGTCAGCCCGGGCCGCCACAAACAGGGACTGCTGCCAGAGCAGCCTCCGCCCACAGTGAACCTCAGCCTGCTGTAGGGAGAGGCTGCTTTGCAGCAGCCTCCCCAACTCCTCCCCCCCCCCCCCAACTGCTTCTGATAGAGGCAGCGGGAGGTGACAGGCAGCACAGTGGAGATGATGCAGGGGGGAAAAAATCAGCTTTTTAGCCAGCTCTCTCCCCCTCCCCCCATCAGCAGCTCCTGTTTCTCCCCTCCCCTTGCTGCCTCTCACACAGAGGGGGGAGTGAGTAGTTCAGTACTCCACTCAACTACCCTATAACAGGTCTGTATGCAGTGGGGGTGTGAAGGGTGCAAAAGCACCCTCCATGTTCCCCCAAGTAAGCATGTTTCGGCTGGCCAGGGGAAGGCAGGAGTGGCGCACTACCCGAGCTTCCCTCCCCCACGCTCTGGCCGGCCGGGAAAAGACTGGGGCTGATTTTCCCTGCTTACTTAAGGGACCATGGGCGGTGCATTCAGACCCTTACAGTAAATTCCTGCATGCAGGCCTGGATAAGCTTATGTTTATATGGTAGTTGAGTAGTTGACTACTCGCTTACATCCCTATTCCAAATCTTTTAAAAAAAACATGAATGCCACATGTGACAGTGATTGCAAAATTGTGAAGATTTGGGGTGTGTTCTTAACTGTGTTCTATTTTGATTTTGAATTATTGAATGGCAAACCCAGTGCTTCAGCAAGGTAAATAGCATTATAGTTACTGTGGAAATTGTCAATACAGGTAGAACTTCTCTAGTTCCACACCCTCAGGACCTGACCAGTGCCAAAGCTGAGAATTGGGTCAAATTTTCTAGTAGCATTACCATCACTTCCACTGCTTACTGGGATGTTAGAAGACATTTAGGGGTAAATTATAGCTAAATAACACAGAACACTGAGAGCTAAGGCTGGTGACTGTACAACTGTTTGGAACCACAGGAAACTTGGCTACACCCATGATGAGTGGGCGTCAGGCTAACGAAAATGATACTGGACCACAGATGTTGCCGGACCACAGAAAGCCAGATTAGAGAGGTTCAACTGATAGTTTTAAAATAATATTATCATTGCATTACATCTCAACCAATTTAAAAACATCACATGACAGGAGAGGGAAACATTGCTAAGCAGCAAGAAAAAGATGGCTGCCAGTCTGAAGTTAGATGAAAGATGCAATGTCTGTCACATCACCAAAACCTTCTAGAATGCACTAATTTGATATATTGAAATCCCTATGACCATTTGGAATACAAGTTATATAGACCTAGTAACAATTTCCTAAATTAAGCCAATTTAATAATTATTTTTATAAATATAATCTATTATAGATTACCTGAAAACTGAAAATTTGAGTTACACAATTACAGGAAGCATATAAAGTGACGACTATTTTGTAATATGACAGATTAAAGAAATTATGCCATATTTGGTTGTTCCTTACATGAAATTTATACATCACACAAGATACAACCTGGAACAAATTCCTTTGAGAGTAAAAGTCATTCCTAAGCATTTTACAATAGTAATGGTGGAAGATCTTAGCTACCCGGAACCAATACTGCTTTTACAGCTGCTTTTGGAAGAGGATGGTATGGCCAAAGTAAAATAAATACAGTCTTCAAGCCAGCAGGGATCTGTTGCACAGGCTGCCACTGTCTGTCATTCAGACTTGTAACTTATGTTTCCAGGTGATACATCCCACTTCATGTTTTTTTTTCTTCACACACAGAGAAACAGTTTCACACAAAACCTGTGAACAGTGAAAAAACACACTCCTGGGGCTTAAAAGTTTACTTTTCCAGGTTTCTAAAAAGCACACATGCAGAACCATTAAAGCAGTTCACAGGATGTCAATTTTGCACTATGCAGATTCTAGAGAGTTGGCTCATTTTAAACCTGTAATGATCGTGCTGGAATGGTCCACACTGAATATAACTTGTTCACATAGAAGAATATACAGTTACAATAAGGATTTTTTTCTATATTCTACAGTATTTTTAAAATTGAATAGGAAAAAATATGGTAGGTTTTTATATCCATCCGAATAGCAAAAATTGACAGTTAGCCAACACAACAATAGGGAGAGAGGGATTTCTCTTTACCTGTTGAGATTCTTCTTCTTCTTCTTCTTTTTTTTAAGATACTATCATGCTCCAGTATGAAGACAAGCTGGAAAGCCAGCTGTAAGAATTCTCTTAGATTTTCTCTACCAGTTTTCAGATTGGGTGTGCAATCCAGCACCAACACTTTCACACTACATTTCTGTTTTCAGTATTTCAGAACCCAGCACAAAGTGTTTGGGATTCATATACCAACGAGATGGGGTTTCTAGCTCATGGCAAATTAGAAGTTTCAATTAAAAATATTTTTGAGTAAAAAAACAAACAAACACAAGACTTCATAGCAACTGTGAACAGCACCATTTTTGGTCTGTCCAAAAGTGTATCCCAGATACATGCCAAGTGAACAGCATCTTCTGATAACATACTATTTTGGATGCTTTATGTGTGTGTGTTTTTTTTTAAATAAAAGGTAGTTTAAGATAGTCACACTTTGGTCATATTTGGCCCTAAATGTCACCTCTGTAGCTGTACCCTTTCACAAAACTATAAGACAATATAATGGTTTTGAAGACATTTTCTCATGCCAAGGGAAATCATTTTTGGTCATATGAGCAATCTTCTCCAGTAACAGAAAATCAAATACTGCAGCACTGTGCTAGTGCATCAGAACCTGAAAGCCAGATTATCTAGAACATAATAAAAGTGAAACTGCTTAGGAATATAAAAATGCCATACCAAATCAGACCAGAAGTCCATCTTGTCCAATATTCTGCCTCTGACCAGTAACAGTTGCTTCAGAGGAAAGCACAAAAAAACCCTCCAGTGATAAAGTAATATGCCCCCAGGAAAAGTTTACTTCTAATCTCTTTTAATTAGAAGTTGGTTTGCAACCTGAAATACGCAAGTGTATATCCCTTCCAAACACAGAACCACTGAAGCAAGGAAATGTGAAACCAAGCTATCTGCAGGCTTGACTAGGCAGTCAGTAGGTGGCAAGCTGGCATGTAAAGCTATATTGCTGTAGTGTGCCTCCCAGTAATTGTTCATCTGGATACTTCTACCACACAGGAAAAGTTCCCTAGTGTATTTTAATATACTAGGACTACGTCTAGACTACAGGCTTCTTGCGCAAGAAGCTTTTTTCGGAAGAGATGTGCAACATAGCGTCCACACTGTGCAACATAGCGTCCACACAGCAAAAGCACATCAAAAAAGCGATGTGCTTTTTCAAAAGATAGCATCCAGACTGCCTGGATGCGATCTCGCAAGTAAGTGATTGCTATAGCCACCAGGGCACCTGTGCTTTTTCCTCTTCCCTCTTCTTCCGAAAAAACTCCCTCTTCCCCATCCACACATGCCTTTTTGCGAAAGAGCTCTTTCACAAAATAGGCTTCTTCCTCGTAGAATGAGGAATACCAATTGTGCAAAAAACCCTCTGTTCTTTCGATTTACTGTCGAAAGGACATGCTTGAAGTGTGGACGTAACTCAGGTTTGTCAGAAAAATGGCCGTTTTTCCGACAAAACTGTGTAGTCTAGACATACCCTAGACTTTTAACTGGGAGTAAGTATACACAAGTAGAGCCTTACAAATCCGTGGCCCATTTTTGCAGATACCAATGCTGATTTGAATATAAAATGTATCTACGCAGGGCTCCACAAGCAAGCCCTAATTTACAGTTACAAGTCCATTTCCTAATGTGCTTATTTTAATTTGTTCACACTGTACAAACTGTCAAGGACGTTGCTATGCTTATTTAAAATATAAATAACTTAAACATGAGTGGAAAACTTATGAGTGATTTCTTATGTCTCAAAATACAAAGCTCAGGACCAGGGCAATGACGAGCTTATGAATTTATTTTGTAACAAATACTATTTTGAAGAAAACCTTTCAATTGTTTTATCATGTTTTATTCATTATGTTCTCAATGAAAAGGGCTATGAATCAGCTCTGGTGTGTTTGATGTAAAAAAAATCCTACCATTTATATTTGAGTTGTATGGTTTTTTGCTTTTATTTATCCAGTCAATGAGCTTGTTTCTTTGTCAATAGGCTATTATCGGATAGGCAGCCACTGTTTATTTTCTGACTGGCCTTCGGGAAGAAGATGAGAGGGACAGGATTACATCAGAGGCACATCTGAATTGATGAGGCCTTTCCCCAGAGCTATTAAGGAAACTAGAAGACAGTGGAGAGAGAGGGAGAGGAAAAATACGAAGACAGCTGTGGTGGTTATTCTTCGGGCTTTAAAACAAACATAAAGGAGTATTTAAACTCCAGATGATTATATCCAATCAGTTACTCTGTCAGGAAAATGCACATATGGTGAAGAGTCTTATTCACTCATATTTTATCATCTCCTCTATAGATTCACTTCTACGTGATTGGCCACACTTTGAAATCTAGAACTGCTACACTGACTTCAGTGTGGTTACTCTGTTTATACAATGCTGAAACGGATTGAAAAATTTAGCCATATGCTTACTTTTTGAAGGACCCATTTTTTCTAAACTATATTTTTAAACAATTCATATAATTTGGAGTAAGATTCACTTCACATATTTATAGGCTTATAAACTGCAAAACATTGTATACTATTGTATACTATCATTACCATTGTTACGTTAGTCTGATAACGAGTTACATCTTCATCTACTACTTTTCTTTCCTTCAGTGTCACTACAAATTAACATATTCCCTGTTTTAAATTGGGACAAGCTACTTTGGAAGTTGTTCCAAAGTGCCTTTAAAGCTGATCTGCTCATTAAGGACCTCTCTCAACAAGCTTGACTCCACTAATACCCCATTTCACATCAGTTCACTGAGTTTCTGAAAGAGGAGTTAAAGGTGGATTAGAGGTTTGTGGGGCCCTAGGCCAGAGCAAGGGGGGGAGAATCCCAACCTGTCCTACCTCATGTCCTCCTGGGGGTTCACCTGGCAATCCTGCCAGAGAGCTTGGTTTGGGTACAGGGCTTCCCTGGAGCCCAGCGCTTCTGCTGCAGAGTGGGGTCAGGGCACCATGGCTTCCCTTACTCCCCAGCAGGAGCACCGGGTGGGTGCAGTGCAGTGGGGCAAGCCCCTGGGTCCCGACCCAACTCAGAGCTCAGGGTTCCTGCGAAAGCCCTGGGGCTCAACCACAGGGCTTTCATGTGACCCACAGAGCAAAAGGAGCAGAACGTGATACCAGTACCACCCCCCAGCCTGAACTCTGTCAAGGATGCACAGACCCCAGAATGAGTCAACTTCAGTGAGAGCCCTGCAGCTTAGAATTTTCCCGCACACGGGGGGAAGAATGTTCTCTGGCCAGCCGAGGGGAGACTGGGGCTGATTCCTCCCCTGACCTCCCCGACAAGAACGAGGCTTGGGGTGGGGCCACAGCTCGCAAACCCCCACAGAAATTCCTCGATACGGGCCTGCAAATAAATATATGGCCTTCCCTATCATGTCCCTCTGAAGTAACTATTTCATTTCCAATGCAAAATGCTTTGGGAAATCACATCAGAAGATGCTGAGATTAGGTGTTAGTCAAGGGCAGTTTCTGCAAGTAATCACTATCAATACATAGAGTTATCACTGTGACTAGATAGTATACCTTGCCTGTTGGTAACAAGTAACCCTATGGCACCTTTAGAGATTAACAAAAATATAGAGGATCATGAGCGTTGGTGTAAAACCCACTTCATCAGATGAGTTGGAATGGAAATAATAGAAACCAAGATTTTATGAGACTCATGATAATGAAGCTAATTAAGTGGGTTGGCTATGTCCTCTTGGTTTTTGTTATTTCCACTCCAACTCATCTGATAAAGCGGTTTTTACCTTACAGGTAGGGTTGCCAGGTGTCCGGTATTCACCCGGACAGTCCAGTATTTTTGCCTCCTGTCCGTTAAAAAAATTCAGAGAATACCGGACACCTGAGATGTCCGTTATTTTCTGAATTTTTCCCCGGCCAGGAGGCAAAAATGCCAGGCACCTGGCAACCCTACAACACTCAGCGCCCGGCCTCCCCCCTCACCCCTCCCGAGACCTCCCCGGCCCCCAACACCCCCAGCCCCATGCTTACCTGGTTCCCCAGGGCTGTCAGCACAAAATGGCTGCCAGCCAAAAGACCTAGGGGAAGCAATGCACTCAGTCTTAAAGAGGACATGCTGTTTTATTTTAATTTTTTTTTCTTTGGCTTAGTAAGTCCTTGGGGTCCTTTTTTTTTTCAACCATATGGCAACCCTACCTACAGGGCCACTAATTTTTAAAGTTACAGACTAACATGGCTAGCTTTCTGAGACTTTCTACTTGTTGCTAATTCAAAAAGATTGAGATGGATGAGAGTCTGCAGAATCATGTATTTAATACATGCATATATTATGAACTGTGCACATATACAACGTGTTTTGAACAGTATATACTGCATATTATTCTGAATTTATGACTTCTTAGCCTCAAAAACCTGAGACTTAAGTCTTAAAAATGCTGCCACATATCTTCCAAAAAATAATTTTCCTACAGATTTGCCAAAAGGTTTAATTTCTAATCTCCCTGTTGCAATGATTTCCACACACTAAGTATAGGCTAAAAGACTATTTTCCCTACCATCTTAGACTATTCTTAACTTAGCCTTTGTTTACACATAAAAGTTCAAAGCACAGTTGCGATAACGCTTTAAACTGAAAGCTCGAATGCTGGCCCTGGTTCACACTGGTGCTTTACAGCGCTGTAACTTGCTGAGCTTTAGTGGGGGTGTGCGTAACAGGGGTGTTTTTTTGCACCTCTGAGCCAGAAAATTATAGAGCTGTGAAGTGCCAGTATAGACTTAGCTCTTACACAGAAACTAACTGTAACTCATCCTATTTCTAAATTTTCAGGCAACTGCAATGAATACACTTGTTTCTCAGGTGAGCAGCTTGACTACCATAAACCGAGTTCTAGAACTGTCTTGAATTTTTGCATTTTAGATGAACAGTCAAGTTAAGCTACAACAGTTTGTTGTGTAAAGTATTTTAAGTGCTATTCAGGTTCTCAAAACAAGAAATTTAAGGAGTCTCAACAAAAAGCTAGAAATAAAAATAAGTTTTATACATTTTTTTAAAAAAAGTTTTAGTATTCTAAGGCAGCTGTGAGATGGTAAAATCTAATTATTTCTCAAATTCCCTTTGGAATTGTTCAGCATGATTTACTCCAATTTCTCCTACTACATTCAGTATTTGGCCAGACTTCACAGGCTAAAAGATAGCTGAATGTACATTTTATATCTTTTATGAACATCCCATAGGTACATGTTAAGATATAATATTGATGTGCTGTAACATGCATCACAACTTGTTGATAAAACTGGGATAGATTTCAGAGATTCTAGGAATACAAAATGCTTTAAAGATGCTTTTCTAATCTTAATGGAATCTCAGTTTTAAGAAACACTTCTAGAATATTCAGAACTCAAACTCTAGTTTGCATTACCATGTTCAATAGTCTTGTTTTGCATGACAACTGAACAGACATATACTGCAATAGCCTCTCTCTATTCATGTACACACACACACACACACACACACACACACACACACACACACACACACGAGAGAGAGAGAGAGAGAGAGAGAGAGAGAGAGAGAGTTAAATAGTCCTTAGTATAAACTGCTGAGCATAAGAGGGCATAAGTAGCTCTGCCAAGGCCAAAGCTCAATTCATTTAGCACACTGGGAAGATTTTATTAATGGATAAAATTAACATTGCACAGTTTTTAAGCTTTTCTCTTGCTGGGGAATTTGCTGACTGTGAACAAATAAATCAGCCTAGAGAGAAAAAAAATGGTCAATTGTTTAGTTGAATGTCGAAAAATATTTTAAATAGGTAATCATCTCAACCCTTTTCTCTTTGAAGCTTTGATTTGTAAAGTTATAAGCCATTGTGTATTTAATAATGCACATTTTTACTATATTCGAATGAGGACTGGAATTCAGGAATTGTAAGAGAATATTCTCATTTGCTTAAAGCTTGACAACATTCCTACTAGGGCTTGTTTCTTCCCATATATAAAGAAAAAATGGAATATGTACCATGTTTCAACTACATCAAAATCAACACAGCAAGTATTTTTAATGAAGAAATTATTTTAAAGAAATTCATGATACCAAAAGGTGAATGTTGAAGTAGCATGAAGTAAACAGCTGAATATTTTTTCAGGAAAATAATAAATTACAGGAAAGTTCACTTCTACACTTAGGCCTTATTTAAGCCATATAAATACCAAGTTGATAACTTCTTGTGTTCCTAGGGGCTTTCATAAACCTTGAGTTCCATTACGAACTTAATGGAGCTTGGTGGGGCTGTCCTCTGATGCTACAAAAAGTGCAATCATTGAACAATTGAGCTCAAACATGGCCCTTATCATGAGCTTGTCTTCTACTCTGATATCACACAGTACTGTTGGTGAATACCAGGGTCAAACTGCTATATCAAACAAGCATACAGACAAGATAAACTAAATGACGCTAATGAAGAGAATATAATCCAATACTTGTGGGAGACAGCAATTGACTGGCCTCAAAGAAACAAACATTGTGAGGGAAATTTAAAAAGACAAAGGGAAATGTCAACTATGCTAAATCAAATAGCACTTGTGCAAGTTAATAAGCTACTAGTAAAAGGAAACTATGTTGTAGGAAGACGTTATTAAGCAGATTTTCTAAATGTTACTTATCACTGAATTAAAAAGATATGAGTATTCACAATGGCCTCATCTGAATTTCCTAAGAACTAAAATAAGCATCTCAAATAGGTGTTTTAGAGGATAATAAGAACAAAAATTACACCATTACTGATTTTAAATGGACTTTGAAACACTAATGCCTTTAAGGAAACATTATTCAAAACTAGAGATGAATAATCTCTCATGATTCCCTATGTCAACATGACCTCCCAAGGGTCCCTGCAGTTGTTTATTGTTCATCAATGAATTACTTCATGCCTACAGTTTTTGAATGAAATCAGCACAATCAAAAAAACAATTTGTTTCTACATAGGAATGACTTCTCTCCTGAGAGCCTCGCCTTATTTCATGAGTGCAGCATTTGTTATACCTACAAAAACCTTTTTTGATCAGTTAACTACTTCAAAGCTCTCCCTGAGTCTTTAGAAATCCAAATCTACATTAGCCACAAATTAAAAAACAGCAGATCTCAAGCAAGAGATCACTAATTGTTTTACAGTAACAATATGAAACAGAGAACAGGGAAATAAAATCTATTAATCAACGTCTTACTTGAAACGTATACCTCTCCAATATGGAACAGTTTCTCAGAAGTTTATACTTAAATCTTTATCTAAACAATGGTGTTCATATTTTATTTTATTTTTACTCATTTAGATTCAAAGATGTAGTTATCCTTCATTAGGTAATTACATCTCATTTATGAATATAACATTTATTTTCATTGAGTAAGAACAGTCGTTTCCCATTTTCTTCTGAAAAGGCATATCTACCCAAATAAGAAATGCACCCACCCTTTCTGTAGTGTTATAAATCAGATTCTGCAGATATAATCATTTTAAAGGGCACTTAACTTTTAATAAATCCTAAAAGTCTTAGGTTTGTAACCAATCTGGTAAATACTAGTAGTACTGCCTAAGATTTTCAAGTTTGGCAGACTGCGCTGCAGTTGCCTTCTACTCCCTCTAGTGTTGGTAACGCACATTCCCTGTCGGTCTGCACACCCACTTACTCACGAAACAAGAGCCAAGATAAGACCTGCCCATTTATGACATCACCTCTTTATTCAACCACTCTTAGGTGAAGCTTTAACTTCAGACTTTGAGGTGGGCTCCGTGCACGTAACTGGAATGCTTTCTCTCTCATTCCTTCTCAGCGTAGGAGAAGCGATCGGACACAGCGTAAGCTCATCCCATGGTTCCGATTAGCTGCTCTTGCCTTTTGTTTATACTGGACATGAAAGAATGGCTTTTATTACTTCGCATAACCATTCGCAGTGGAATAACGGCTGTTCCTGTAAATAGCAATTCTTTTTCTCATCTTGCAGGTAAGTGTTTCCATTGATTTCTCCTGATTTCCTCCAAAGTTTTATATTTTTCTTCCCCGCTGATATTTCAAGTGCAACATGGCACATTTTTACTATCAGAGATCAGGATGGAGGTGATAAATGCCAAGGTACAATGCCCTTCTATGGTGCTGTACAAATAGAAGTTAATTTAAAACATAGTTCATATTTAGCAACCCATTTTCCATCTGCATACTAGCATTAATATTTGCAAACATTACTATCCTGGACACTCTACTCTTTTGCTTTAACCAAAAACTAAAAAAACTAAATGATGCCCCACTAAAATAAAAAAGCATATTTTCCAAGCCTGACCAGTACTGCATGTGTGGTATGATCCCCTTAATAGTCGTTTTTACAGCTGTGAAAGGAAATCAATGATCCTTCACTACGTGAGTATTCAGTACATGAAGAACAAATATCTTGCTCTCAGCTAGATCTGCTTCTGTGTACTTAAAATCTCTTGTGAAGGATAAACAAACAGCTACACCTAGATTTTAAAACATGCATTACTATCCCACAAATGTGTAATTCTGAAACAAGGTATTGGTGAGTTTTTAAACTGTTTAATTCAATGGAGAGGATACAGTTTAAAAATATATTCCTTTCCCAATATAATGCCAAAATTCGTAGCTTGGACAAATGTGGTATGTGACCTGCATAGTAATTCAATAAACCTTATGAGACAAACTAACAAAGCTAAGCTTTAGGGAAGTGCAATGGGACCAGATTGTTATATTCTGTTATGTAAAAAAAAAAAAAAATCCTTCGGGTGTACACTGTAGGTAAATTATCCATTCATTTTAAATCTGCTTTCCTCAATGACTATATGCGTTCACACGTGAAAAAGTTGGGGGGGGGGTTCCACTTCCCCCCCATACCAAAATATTGCATACATCATACAAGATCCCCAGTGGACTATATGTTAAACAAAATGGTTGTACGCCTGTTAAGGAAGAATGAAACAGGCCCCAATTTTCTTAGAAACCACAACGTGGGGGGGGGGGGGGTGTGAATGAGAGTTGCCTGATACTCCTTTCTATGAATCCAGTGTGTCTAGTTTTAATAAACTTTGCTCTGTTTTTTCTTGTAACTCAGAAAGTTATTAATTTTACTTGCCATTTTTCCCCAAGACTGCATAATATAAGCAAGTTGTTTTAACATCCTGGGGATCTGTATAAGCTGTTTCTGATTTAGCTAGCATTATTCTAAGACTTACGTCAATAAAGCATTAGCAATATGCTATGGAAAGAGAACGCTATTTGTAGTTTAGATACTTTATTGAAATTAGACTTTTACTCTTTGCAAATAGTTTGAGCACATCTCTGACACATTAAGGTACAGTTGCTAGAGTGTTACAAATATATTACAGTGACAATGAATGCATATAATTAACTAATTAATGAAGGGTATTGTTTGCCATAGATTACTAATTTGGTTGGAACATAGAAGTCACTTCTCTCCCTTTTTTAAGGCATTAATTCTGGTCAGTTCACAATTAAACAGTTTCTGTGCAGCAATACTAGTGAAATACAGAATCATTCCACAATTCAAGTTACTCTTTCAAAGAAATTATGTCATACTGATTTCAAGATATAAGGTATGTTCTCTAATTAGCCCTTGGAAATTTTTAAAAAATGTGGATATTCCTTCTCTACCATAAATTCTCAGGGGTTAAATGAGATCATGTTTAAAAAGAAAGGCTAAAATTTTGCAGCTGTCTGACTTTAATAAGCTTATTAATTATCTTTAGCCCCATTTTCTTTTCTAGACTATACTGCCCAGACAGATAGAAATTCCAGTTATCACCACCTACTGCCTCAGGATATGGAGTCTTAATGAACCTTTCTTTGTGGCAGGATGAAAAATGCAAATATCAATTTAACTAGAGGAAAAAATTGCTCTAAAAACAAATGTCCATATATATTTTTCTTGCCAATATATGTCCCATGTCCTGACTGACTTGACCTGTTAGGTCAATTTTTTCTCCCTCAAGCAGAAAAACTTAAAGTTAATTTAATTTCTCCCAAAAATCTTTTATCACACTTCAGTTTAAAAGCCCTCACCTTTGTTTTAAACTATTTCAGAAACAGAATTTACTGGACATCATACTGTCCTGGTTTATAAAAAGCCCATTCACTGAAAATACAAATAAGTGGTTCTGCAGTTATATTAATTCCATTATTGATAATCTGAGTTAGTCAAAAATTATTAACTCCTAAACAGCTTTTATTTCATGTCCTACCCCTCTTCCAGACACTGTTATAACGCCTTGTCACAGACCCCATTTATAAAATGTTAAATTGATGGCTCAAATGTTCTTAAATTCAGACTAGTTCTAATCGCGTTCTCACTGAGAATGACCAGATAAAACACCACATTAATAAAATCAACATGGGAAGTAAAGTTCAGTAAAATCTTTCAAAGAGTGATTTTTTTACCCTTGGAGGCCTCCACTGTTTCTCTCAACAGGAGGCTTTGTTGCAATTAAAGCAGAGAAAACTGGACAGCAGCAAAAAACATCTGACTTGTGGCTCTTGAAAGCAGACTTTTTGTAGTGTGTATCACCCCCCAGTGGGCAAAAACTCTGTAGTAAACTTACAGCAAACCTTAATCTTCAGAAAGACAATGTGTGTTTTTTACATCAAGAACAAATAAAGATACATTCCTGATTCATTTATTTTTTATGTTTTCACAATGAATTGTTTTAGTTTTAACTGATGATTTAAGGCAGCGATGTCTTTCCAAATAAGTTTCCGTTAAAATAATTTTAATGCCTTTAGCTGGTTGAGGGCCATCTTTTTCTCCTCCTAGCAGGACACATTTATGTTAACAGCTAATATTTCTGAATTTTTTACTTAACTTCCTCACTGCAGAAGAATGCAGCTATCATTTTCACTTGTGCCTGGCCACCATTAATACAGCAAGCATGTACACTTATTTTTCTAAGTTGTTGAAATAATCACAGTAGACTCTTATTGTGAAAAGCTTTTAATAAAGAAGATATGTACCACACAATATGCCTTCCCATTAAGAGCTAATAACTCTGACCACATAACTACTTGAACATGGTCAACAGGTTAATTTTTATATATTGGAGAGCACTTTAATCCATCACTAACTACCAAACCAAATAACTAAGAAGAGCAATAGCTGTTCTAAGTAGAAAAGAAACAAAACATTGAAGTTTTTCTGTCAGGTAAACAGTACTTTTTATATACTTTGCTTTTTGTTATTCCTCAGCTTCTGTGTCAGGCATTTGCTAAAGCCCTTCCATAGACTATTCCACTTAAATTTAATAAGGGAAAAAATTGGTTTTACTTGGAGACAATGGCAGCATTTGTTCTCTCTTCTTTCCCTTCAGATGTGGACAAGTTACCTTAGAAGCAATTTTGCAAAAGAAAACCTAGAAGCCATATTAGGTTAAGCCCAGAGAGTACAAACTCCCAGCCCTTCAGAATGCTACTTTTTCTGTTTTAAAATGTACCTATCAAAGTTGTAAGCTTCATAAAAGTAAGGCAAAAAAAATTCATGTTGAATAAGTACACTTCTAATATACTCTGAACTTTTCAAGCCATCAGCAGCAAACTTGCATTTTTTATTTAAGTCAATAATAACAAAAAATACTGGACAAAAACATCAGAACTGAAAAAAAACAGCCAAAAATTTTTCTTACGTCAATTTTCATCCACTTCAATGAATACTGATTTTGTTTTTAATTTATGTCATGCAACAGAGGCAAAAAGTAATTATTATAATCACCATCCATTTCCAATCAATTTAAGGCTAATATAGTCTCCAAAAATTTCATTTTGTTTAAAAGAAACCTGATTTCGTGTTAACCATCAGAAGTACATATTACAGCAATATCAGGTTCATTCACTATAAGCCTTTGGCAGGGGTGAGGGAGGGAAATAGTTTTGCACATTTAAAATTGGTTTTCCATAAGCCAAATAAAAAAAATCTTATTCAAAAGGAAAAGATATAACCCTAACCAAAGTATAAGTTGCACTTCAGCAAAACCTTAAATTCTTTAGCCCTCATGAGAATAGTTAGAGGTCCTTCTGCTTGCCTAGCATTAAACAAAAGAATGGGGCACCTTCCTGAAATATGATGATCGTGGAAATTTCAATTACGAGACAGGGTGCTTAGAAAGCATTTTGCTATTAACTAAGTCTGAGTAGAACATTCAAGAAGACAATGCCTACACTTTGTTTTAAATACAGTTGAGAACTGTATGTTCTAACAACTTTTTCAAGGTTTTTTTTTTTTTTTAAGAGCAGCTCAGGGCTTTGTAAACTAGTTATTTAACCCAAGTTTCTAAATTGGTCTTGTGTACAATAGACAACTCAATCACTTTTGCAATAAGAAACAAGTTACATTAAACACGTTTTGTTTTGCTGCCCACCCATTTCAGGTTTATAATATATCTATTTAGAATAGTGAAATATAAGTAAATGATACTGTGACATTGAAATTTTTGAACTATCAAATTTGTACTCAAAAGCTTAGTAAATTCTAGAGGTCATCCTGGTTGCATTTATAGCTTAAAAATACTGTTTACCAAATTATCAAACCATTGTTTTAGATATTAGACGGAAATAAATCACAGGCTTTTATGCTAACCAAATTCCTTCCATGGAACACAGGGTTAATTTTAAAAAAAGCATTTGGCAACTTAAATTGAAGTCATGCTTAACATGAAATAAAACAATTCTAGACTTTATGCAACTTTTAGAAAAGTGTGGAAGAAAGTGGTGTGATTTTTTAAAAATTAGCATTGGTTCAGACAGTGTTCTACTTTTCTTTTTTATACGTTTCATCTCTCTACAGAAGGGAGTCCAAGTAGAGATATATTACAAACTACTTATGTGATGTTTCCATTTTAGTAGATAAAAATGTGGTGACAAGACATTTTCTTTATACAACGCAAGTTACTTTGAATATTTTAACATAAGATCTCTGCGCAATTTGCTTGCCCCAGTGAAAAGCCATTGTTGGAATAAGTACACAGAAGACTTTGCATACATTATCTGTAGCTGTATTACATATGCACAGATAATAGTGTCTCAATAAAGGAACAAGTTTGCTATTTTAGCAAGGGCCATGAAAATACTCATTTTAATATTAAGTGTACTTAAAACTTCTGTTCTTAATTGTTCAGATATATTATTTTTGTTAGCAGAGACTGGTTTATGCGTTGAGAAAAAAATGTTTACAAAAAGATTACATTTTAACTTTCCCTCTTTTTCTTCAGGGTTCCCTCTCCCAAACCCCCAAAATTAATAGCCTCTTTCAAAACCATGCCTCCATGAAACCTCCCAATTGGATGTTGTGGAAACCTGGCCACAGTTTCTGTACCAGTGGGGGTCATTTTTCTTTTAATCTTGCAGGCTCCGCTACAATGACTTGATGTCAGGGAAAATGTAGAGACAGCTAAAGAAGAGGGAAGTCTGAGTATGGCAGCAGGATTCCCCTCTTCTGTGTAGACAGATCATTGCAGCCTTTGATATGCAAACACATTGTTTCCAGCTATAGCTTCAGAGGTAAAAGGGAAGTGCAAGATATAAAACAGAATCAAATCCTGAAGAAAACTATTCTCAGTTTAAGTAAAGGGAGGAGGGGGTATGCACTTAATCCACATTTTTGAAACAGTGCCTTTTTCTCCAAGACACTAGTATTTTACCTCTCTCTTTTGTTTTGTTGTAATTTTGAGAGAAGGGATAAAAAATTCCAAGAACTTAATGAGCTTTAGGGTTTTCAGTTTAATCCTACATTGCCAGTAGTACAATAAAGGCAATAAACAAGCTGTTGCATGTCAAATGGATCAAAGAGGAAATAGTTTAGAATTTGAAAAGGTAAAAACAAATACATTTTCTTCACACCATTTATAACCTCCCACCCCACCTCCAAGAGTAAACGCCCCCCCTCCCCAGGAGTAAACGTTTAGAAAGCAATTGGTACACATTTTTACCATTTAAGTTCTAATTAAAAGCAATTATGTCCTATCTTTTATTAATGGATTGGGAAAAGTGTTTTAATTAGTACAGACTTCAAAAGCATTTTAAAATAACTTTTTTCCCCCTTTTCCAGCCCCACCCTTCCAGGATATGCCCCCTTTTCTCAAAACTGCTTTTCCCTTATCATAACTTCATGAGTTCCACTGGGATTTCGTTTTTATGTAGACTATATTGCCTTACCCCGGTTGTGTCAGGTGCAGAGTCATCTTCTTAGAGCCCGAATCTCTCATCAGAGTACAGCAAAGGATTTTTGTCCTGTTTTCAACATTAACGATCAGGTGAAAGATCTTCATGGACAATGTTACAAATTAACTGTGTAGCCCCTAAGTGACACTCACTGGGAGGCTAGACAAATTTATGAATACCAGCCACAGAAGTTATATAAAACAAAACATTTACAGGCACTATTTGATTGGAAAGATTCTTTGGGATTTTTTGTGTTTATTTTCTAGTTTACAATAATGTCCAACACAGGTTAGTAGTGTCATAAGATACATAAGCAATTATATTTTCCTTTTTTCCAAAATGTACCCAGGCATTAATACTTAACAGTACACTATTTAAGTTAAAAATTATTTCTAACGTTGTTATTCTAACACTAGCCACATTTAGAGAGACAAGTTGATCCAATATCTTTTATTGAACCAACTGTTGTTGGTGAAAGTGACACAGAGCTCTTCCAAAGAAGTTGGAGCAAGGTAAGGTATTACCTTACCCATCGTGTCTCTCTTACTATCCTGGGACCAATACAGTTTACAGCACCACTGCAAACAGTAGCCACATTTGTCAATATTTTCATTACAGTCAATTGCTAAAATGCACAGAGAAAGAAAACACCTAGAATTAAAACAATTACAAACATAGCACTGCTCCTCAGTGGATGTTTGTATTGCTCTTAAGAGAATGCTTCAGGATGGGTGTCTATAGATTTCAGAAAATACACGACTAAATGTTTAATACCCAAGAATGAACATATCATTTTTGTCTTTTTTTTAAATGTTAATATTCCACAATACTTAACCAGATCTCTGATTGAAGGTAATATTTTATGATAGACTAGAAGCAGCTCTACATTTCCTCAGCTTATTAAAATGGAGCAGAAATCATAATTGTGTTGCTATAGCATAGCATCGATTCTAAATAATTATCTAAGTAATTACCTCATGGCAAGATGCTTCAAAAGTAATTAAAAAGCTTACAGTTTTAACAATACTCCATATTTTAATGTATATTGCATATAAAACTTACACTACAACCATGATCATCTCTCCATCCTTGCAGGATGAAATATTGCAAAAGTCTCAGTAGTCACACAATTTGGAAATACTGCTTCTGTTATTGAGGTAAAATGTTGACATGGTACTTAGCCCCAGCCTTTCCACCTGTCATACAGTAACTAGTCAACAGTATTTTTATCATTTTGTAAAACCAAGACGACTAACCTGTTCCCTCAGTTTAGTAAGAATGAAAACAGAGATATTTGTAATCAAATGGAATATACATCATGATTTTTCTACAGTCTGTTGATTAAAGTGGATTTCAATTACTATCGTGCAGAGACTAGCAAACAAAATAGCTGAAGTAAAATCCCAAGAAATGGGACAGCAGAATGTCTGACTGTTAGCAATTCCACTCATTTTGCTGAATTCCCAGCATACCAAGGCCATAAGATATATAGGTTATGTAAATAATAACTGTAACTCAAATTTTATAAAGCATATAGTTCAGCATTTCTTTTCATGTGAGTGTCCAGTATTACTGTTATTCATTAAAATCTGCTTACTTCCACAGAAAATTAACAGCTTAAAGAGGACACTTTACAAGAGGCATTTTTTTGTTTTGAAAGGAAATAGCGTGCTCCTGTTTCTTCAGAAAAATATCAAATTAATTAAAGGAAAACAATCGATTGTAAAATAACTCATCTGGTTATAGAGCATGAGGAAATATTTTCTGCATTGGAAATTTTGAACAAGTGTTCAGAAGTGCAAGTTGAAAGCAGCTCTTTCACAGCAGGTATGGATTTATCAGAATGTAGCTACTGTTCAAAGTTTATACTTGGATAATTTTGGACAGAACTCCTCCCCCTTTTATTTTTGACCTGTAGAGGCTATCATCATTCAACTTTCAGAATAATGAATGATTTCTGTCATGTGGAGCTGAAGTTACTATCGTTGACTACTATGCTACACAGAAGAGTTTGTAAGAAATACAAGGAAAGCAGTTTCTGATAACGGCTTTACAAAAAACCAACAGAAGAAAGATTCCTCATGCACAGACTTTATTTGAGGGGAAAAATAGAAATATCATTCCTGCATAGTGACAGAAATTTGAAACTTTTCTTTTCCACAATCTGGTGTGCTTATGTACCATGATAAATCTTTGTTGGAATGTTCTCTGAATACAGTGGAACTAATCAGAAAGCATTTACTACCAACAACAATCAATTGAGTAAACAACATCAGCGAAGACCAGCTACATGGAATAAACTATAAGACTCCAAAAGTCATTTTCCTTAGTGAAAAATGTATGTTTATTGGATTTCTGCAAGCAAAAAGTTTATTCGTACTTTTAAATAAGGTAAGATAAATAATAATTTTATTTATTTTTTAGTTTGGGAGCATAAAATACAATTAGTAAATAAATCTGCAAAAGTAATCATGACACAATGTAATGTATAGGTGATCTTATTTTTCAGTACCCTAATTACAGTGATAATTGAATTTTGTTGTCTTAGTTATAAAAATGTAAATTACTTGAGTAGAATGTACAGATACCACCAGAGCCCAGTTTTAATCTCAACAGTTCATGTATAGTTTCCATTGCTCAGTTTGAATCAATAAGATGTGAAAATGTCGGTAAACCTGTCAAATAGTCGCTTATTAGCCTACTGCTTAGTAAAAAGACTTTTGAGAATGACAAATATTTAAACACTAAATTAAGCATGAAATGAAATATTCCATCCAATCATCTGGAAAAGGGCAGTTATGTTAAACCTCTCCCAAGATACATTCCAGCTCCTTGAGTCTCACACTTTAGTACATCCTGGTTATTTTTTAACATCTCATGGGCAGCAGCATCAATAAAAATAATTACTTTCTTTGTATTTGATTACAACAACATGGGGCAGATCAAGGACTGAGGAGGCTGTATTTGGTCACTGTTCTTTTGTTCACATGCTGACTATAGAAAAGGTCTTTTCAGGCTCTTCAGAACTTCTGGAGCTGGCATGTAAAATGGAAGAACTAAGGGAGCTACATACAGTTCAAATAATCTAAGATAGTTTTCATGAACTGAATGTAAAATTTAGTCAAGATTTTGCTTTGAAGTGAGCTTCCAAGATGAATAAATATCTTAGATGGGAATGAAGGCATCTCAGGACAAACTCTCCCTTCTCCTTACATGTAGAATGTGTAGTATTTGTGAAAAGGATGCTTCCTGTTTAAATAATGTACAAATCAAACATAGTTGGGTTATGTTCAAATTACTGTATAATATTAAATTTATAAACTAACTAAGCACAATTAGCATAGGAAATCCAAGTAAAGTGTTCTGTTCTTCAGTTGAGCTAAAACTCAAAAGTTCACAATGATAAAACATTCCAGATGTCTTCTGTAATTTCAGTGTGGTATTTTCATGGTATTTCCTTGACTAGTAATCTGCATAATATTGTTCTTTTTTCCAGGTTGTTGAAGACCAGAAAAGTAGCCTGTACAAATCTCATTGTTCCTGACCATGATCAGTGTAACTTGGAACATCTTCCTAATTTGGACTAAGATAGGGCTGTTGCTTAAAATGGCACCTCACTGTGTCAGTGCCAAATCATGCCCATCGGTGTGTCGCTGTGATGCAGGTTTCATTTACTGTAATGATCGTGAATTGACATCCATTCCTACAGGAATTCCACAGGATGCTACCACTCTCTACCTTCAGAACAATCAAATAAATAATGCAGGGATTCCTTCTGACCTGAAAAACTTACTTAGGGTAGAGAGAATATACTTGTATCACAACAGTTTAGATGAATTCCCTACCAATCTCCCCAAATATGTTAAAGAACTGCATTTGCAGGAAAATAATATAAGGACCATTACTTATGATTCTCTTTCACAAATTCCCTATCTGGAAGAATTGCATTTGGATGATAATTCAGTTTCTGCTGTTAGTATCGAAGATGGAGCTTTCCGGGACAACATCTATCTCAGACTACTTTTTCTCTCTCGAAATCACCTTAGCACCATTCCCTGGGGTTTGCCTAAAACAATAGAAGAGCTACGCTTGGATGATAATCGTATTTCCACAATTTCAGAGGTGTCCCTTCAAGATCTTACAAATCTAAAACGTCTGGTTTTAGATGGAAATCTTTTAAACAATCATGGATTAGGAGACAAAGTCTTCATGAATCTAGTCAATCTAACGGAACTGTCATTGATCCGCAATTCCCTTATAGCTGCTCCCATAAATTTGCCAGGCACAAACCTAAGAAAGCTTTATCTTCAAGAAAATCATATAAATCGTGTACCACCTAATGCTTTCGCTGACCTAAGGCAGTTGTATCGACTGGATATGTCCAATAACAATCTAAGCAGTTTACCTCAGGGTATATTTGATGACCTGGACAACATAACTCAATTGTTTCTTCGAAACAACCCATGGTACTGTGGATGCAAAATGAAATGGGCCCGTGATTGGCTTCAATCATTGCCTTTAAAAGTTAATGTACGTGGACTGATGTGCCAAGCACCAGAGAAAGTGCGTGGAATGGCTATCAAGGATCTCAACACAGAGCTATTTGATTGTAAGGATGATAGTATTGTAAGCACCATCCAAATTACTACTGCAATACCAAACACATTATACCCTGCCCAAGGGCACTGGCCCATTTCTGTGACCAAACAATCAGACGTAAAGACTCCCAGTCTCAACAGACACTACAGAACCACAGCAAGTCCAGTACGGAAAATCATTACAATCATTGTGAAATCTGTAAGTACCGAGAGCATTCATATTTCTTGGAAAGTTGCACTACCCATGACTGCTTTAAGACTGAGCTGGCTTAAAATGGGCCACAGCCCTGCCTTTGGATCTATAACTGAAACCATAGTTACAGGAGATAGGAGTGACTACCTACTTACAGCCCTTGAACCAGAGTCACCATACCGTGTATGTATGGTTCCCATGGAAACCAGCAACATCTATCTGTCTGATGAAACCCCTGTTTGTATAGAGACTGAAACAGCACCTCTGAAGATGTACAAACCTACAACAACCCTAAACCGAGAGCAAGAGAAAGAGCCTTACAAAAATTCTAATTTACCTTTGGCTGCCATCATCGGTGGTGCAGTGGCCCTAGTGGCTATCGCATTACTTGCACTAGTGTGCTGGTATGTCCACAGAAATGGATCCTTGTTTTCAAGGAACTGTGCGTACAGCAAAGGACGGAGGAGAAAGGATGACTATGCTGAAGCTGGAACTAAGAAGGACAACTCCATCTTAGAAATCAGGGAGACTTCTTTTCAGATGATACCAATAAATAACGACCAAGTGTCCAAGGAAGAGTTTGTCATACACACCATATTCCCACCTAATGGAATGAATCTGTATAAGAACAACCACAGTGAAAGCAGCAGTAACAGGAGCTACAGAGACAGTGGCATACCAGATTCAGATCATTCACATTCATGATACTGAAGGAAATAATGGACTTCGGTTTGTTTTTCCAACAAGGAAAGAGTGACTGTAAACGTTGCTGTTCTACTGCAAAACACTGGATTAAAAGATTGAAAAAAGCAATGTACTGTACATTTGCCATATAATTTATATTTAAGAACTTTTTATTAAAAGTTTCCAATTTCAGGTTACTCCTGCAATTAATGTAGTGGGGATACCTGACCACAATTCTCTATTTTAGTATTTTTTAGTAATTTGTACTGTATTTTCCTTGCTAATAATGAAGTTACAGCCCATTTAACCTTTGTGTTCTACTGAGTAAGATGACTTGTTGACTGTGAAAGTGAATTTTCTTGCTGTGTTGAACAATCAGGACTTTGCATTCATTTAAGATCCTTGTAAGTATAAGCACAGGCCATTTTTCACTTTGGTATTAATAAAATATGAAACCTGGAAGACTGAGGAGATGAAAAAGTGGTTGCAAAAATTCTTAGAACTATAATGTTGGGTTTTTAACTCTATTGTAAACCACGACAATACTCAATAAACAAAAACGTTCGTGGTAATGGGCAATATCAGCTGTTTGGATATATCCATTTTAACAACAGTTAAATAAATTGTTATAAGCCAGTTTATCATCTGCATGAAACTGAAGCTGTTGACATGAAAATGAAAAATTGAGTCCTACAAGTTAACTGAAACTCCTCATAAGGCTTCAAGAATACACTAACACCACAAATTAGAGGGTACATTTAATTACTAGTTCTCAAAAATCAGTAAGATATTTATCATGGAGAACATGGACAGGTGATAATAGGCATTTGTATCTGTACTTGAACAGAAAATATGTTGATAATTTCACACATTAGAAAACATATCAGTAAGAACAAGATTAAATAAGGCTTCAGCCAGTTTTGAGACGTGATGGTAAGTGGTTAATTGTACAATTGCTAAATATGGAAATAAAGTTCTTACTTCCTAAGCATATATACATACACAGACATCAAGTGTATTAAATACTTGGCAGAATTTGATTTTATAATTTCAATAATATCACATGTTCATTTAAGCATTTTTTTAAATTTATCTCATTTAAATTTTCAGAGTTGTGCAAAATGAGGGATTCTAAACATTTTTATGATTTTTATTGATTTTAATATGTTATTCATTTAAATATTCATAGTTCCAAGACATTGTAGGATGTGTGCCAAACAATGGTGGGATGGCGGAGGGAGGGGGGTCAGAAAATTATTTAATTATTTACAAAATACATATCCTTACATCAAATACTAAAAAGTTCTCAAACGGTATTTGTCTTACTTTGCCTGTCCGTAAATTTTGATTATCATCAATGCCAATATTTTTCATCAGTTTGTGTGCACAGTGAAATCAACACTTAATGACATTTAACAATAAAATTCAAAACCTTCCAATCATAATTCTTCCAAATCTAAATATACTTCCACTACAGTCAGGAATACTGCCCATTACGGTCACAAATTTCCAGAAAGGTCATAATAAATTTGTAAGATAACAATTCCTATTGAATTGTGCAGTATTTAATGTTTCAAACCCAAGCCACTCTTTTTTGTTGCCAAAACCATTTATTTTTGCAAATGAAAACCAAAGTGCATTGTATGCCCTTTAGCCAGTCTTGTATGTGCCTTGATCTAATGCTATGTGTATTCAGCTTTTTACAAATAAATAAACAGGTAACAAATTTTTCATACACACCCAAGTATGAAAAACGTTGGTCTTATTGCTGAATAAAATTTAACAATAAGTACAAAACAATGTGTTTTGCTTTTCCTAACTGATATGCAAAAGAAAAAAAAAAGCAGCTAAGGAATTAAAATGCAGGCTGTGCATCTGCAGTAAAAATATCCAATAGGAGGCAATTATTTTTCAGGTCACAAACTTCCAACTGCTTCTTTGTCAAGCACAGTACCATATAGCAATTAGACGGGGATTTTTTTAATCACTTTAAAAACAGGTTGTCACTTACCTTGATAACTATAATATTAACAACAGAAGGCAGGCACAGGCAAGACACAGACTTATCTCTAAAGTACAAGAGTACTCAGTTGAATAAAGAATTTTTATATGAATGAAGTGGAGGTATTGAGATGGAGAAGAAGAAAAACAAAAAGCACGGTATGAGTTTAGAGACTACTTAAAAAAAGATATACAAATGCTTAAATATAACTTTTGGATTGCCTTTCTTCAGGGAGGAAGGAAGCATAGAAAGTAAAGTTCAACACTTAAGAATGTTTCTGTAAACAGTGCACTTGCAAGAAAACAATGCACAACTGATAAAAATGTAACTCTTTTTGCTCCTGAATCACATTGTCTTCCCTTCTGGAAGAACTGTATCAATTTGGTTACAAACTAACACCACACTAAACTTTTATTTGCTGATTTCTATATGTTATGCTAAACGAACTATTCCTGCCAAATGAGCTCATGGCCAGAGACAAATCTAGAAAATGAGAGTCTGAGAGTGCAGATATATAAGGCTAAGCTATACTTTTATAAAACACCGATTCCCTCCCTTCCATTAACAAGTTGGAACAGAAAATTTCCATGTTGAGTTCCTCCAATTGCTGAATGAAGTGGTTTTTTTCCCCCATAAACAACCATGTTATGTGTCCAGCAGAATCCCTGTATCTCTGAAACCCCCATGAACTGCAGAGCCATTATTAGTACAAAAGACTTGTGTCTTTTTGGCTATTAGCCCATCTCTCTGATAGCAAAATTTATTCCAGGGACTCTTCAGGCTCCTTATGTTATTGGTAAAGAGTACTCACTGAGAGAAGTACCACAGAACAGTTACATATAACTATAGCAATCTTAATTTAATTGTCTGCAGGTACGTTGCACTATTTCCCTCTAACCAAGCATTCATCCAGATTGCAAACTCTGCTAATGATTTCACCGATGAGTCCAGGAGAAGGAAGACAGAAAGCTACCTATACAGGAATAGAACAAAGTGCATGTAACTTATTCATATGTGAGATGGACTGGGGGTACAGAAATTTCATGGGGCAAATTCTGCTTTCAGAGAAGACAGAGTCTGGATTTACATCAATGTAAGAGAAAAGAATATGCAGCTAGGAAATTTACAGTGAAAAATTCACTCTCTTGAATATGCAATATGTCAAAGTGTTGTTTGGTAGGAAAACACTGAGACTGTTTTTAAAACAAACTTCAATTACTATGCTTTATCCTAAAATTCCTATTTCATTTCCCAGTCAAGCCTACACAATTCAAACATACACTATTTTTACAGACCACTACCTTTCTGCTACCACTGCAGGATAAGACAGAAAAGGCAGAAGTGTTCAGTAAATATTTTTATTCTGTACTGGAGAAAAATATGTTGCCATAGCTCATCAATGGCGATATAACACTCACTGTTCCACTGCCATCTCGGGAGCATGTTAAACAGAAGCTACCAAAGTTAGACATTTTTAAGTCAGCAGATACACATAACTTGCCTGAATAATTTTTAAAAGATCTGGTTGAAGAGATAGCTGGACCATTACTGTTGATTTTCAATAAGTCTTGGAGCAGTGGGGAAGTTTCAGGGACTGAAAGCTAATATACCATTTTTAAAAATGGGTAAACAGGATAACCTAGGTAATTAAGTCCTGTCATAAGCAAGATAATTGTGTGACTGTTACAGGACTCAAAGTATTAAAAGGTGGTGATGTAATCTATGCAAATGAACATGGTTTTATGGAAACCAGATTTTGCCAAACTAACCTCATATTTTTATACAAAATTTACAAATTTGGTTGATAGTGTGACCATATTGATGTAATATTCAGAGACTTCTATAAGCCATTTGACCTGGTACCTTTTGATACAAAAACTAGTACAATATACAGTTAACATGGTACATATTAAATGAATTAAAAACTGGCTAATAGGTTTCAAAATGTAATCTGAGAATTTCCCATCTCACAGGTGCCTTTTCCAGTAGGGTCTCACATGAATTGGTTCTTGGCCCTATGCTATTTAACGTTTACATAATTATATATATATAAATAAAATTTACCCTTCTACTGTCTGCTATGACTCCTAAATGCCTACTATGTTGTTTTAACCAGGAAAATTAACTCTGGATCACTAGCGCTATAGGAACCATATTCCTTTTGTCTCAATAACTTCCAAAACTAATTTGCTTCACTTATAGGGTGTTTCTTACTAGCTAACAGCACTACTTGATGCAAAATGCTAGGTTTCTTCTTGCTTTAAGATGACCAATAGTGAAATATTCTGCTTTTGAAACACAGTAAACAATTCTATTAGTAATGCACTCTTAGAACTGATTCGACCATTCCTGTACAAGCAACTTAGTACTAGCAGAAACAAAGGGAATAAAATCTTATTTTGTTATTCATGTGAACAGACATGAGTCTGAATACACACACAGAGTTTAAGTGCTGAGTTAAAAAAAAAGTCTGTTTTGCATATATACTGTGACCAAAGTTGGACATAAAATTTATTTGTCCATTACTATATTGTATGGAAATTGGAATTATCAATTTCAGATTTGTTTTCCATGTTTAATGGTGCTAAAATTGTCCTGAATATTTTACACTAAAATTTAAAACTCAACCTTATCTCAAAATATCTGGATGCTCATATCATCCGTTCATTCAGCGTCACCCTTGCAAATAATCTTTGTTTAATTTTTCTTATGCAGAGAGCAGAAGAACAAAAGTTGCAGGACACAGGGCTTCCTCTATTTAAGATGAAGAGGAAGCTTTCACTGGAGATAAAATTATTCAACAGCTATTTACTACAAGTTTCTTTCTTTGGAAGCAAACTTTGGCCACTATTAGAGATAAGATGCTACATTGCTACTGATCTGATCCTGTTGTAAATTCCTACCATGTTTCTACAAAAACTTCTATTTTGAATTTATTACATATCTCTGAAATTAGAGGAGCAGCCATACTGTTTAACTAGATACACAAGCTATGCAATCCATTATTATAGCATTGCAGCATATCAAATTTTTGGCCTACACTCTTGCAGTGTCACTTTAACAAATGCACACTTGAGATTAAAAGAGAAGTATACATACGTTTATTAACTCAACAGAAGTATACATACATTTATTAACTCAGCCCGCAAATTATGTCCCGCCGCTCAAGTGCACAGAAAAAAAAATGAACATGTGGTCTCAGGTAAATGCACAAGCTATAGATTAGAAAAAGTATTGCATTTTAGCTAGCATTTGGGACAAAACATCAGGTTACACAGACCACTGCCTACTTTAATGTAGTGTAAATTTACAGAATTAGTACTCCTAACATATACTGAAAAAAGCACTTCAGCAAAATTGATGTAAAAAGATGAACATTGTTCTGTTCTGCTCTGCTCTGGCAGTTCCCATGATCATCAGTTTCAGCTGAAAGTTACCAACTCCTTGTCAAAGGCAAAGAAATAGTACATACTACTCTGTTTCTCCTTTTTGAAGAACTCATGATAATCATAACTTGGCAAACTCTGGTCATCTTTCATTGTACTGGTAATTATAGAGTATTCCGCATGCACTATAATCTCATCTGGTAATATCATTGCTATTGCAGTACCAAGTCTTTCTTGATACATGAACTACCTTGTCTCAAAGCATGCAGATTTCAGCAAATATCAGTTGTAAACGACCCCTGAAATGAATTTTATCTAAAATCCTTGTTGGGTAAAATGTGTTAATTAATTGAACCACTCTTTTATGGTCTCAAAAACTTTATGTTTAGAGTCCTGCAAATCCACAGATAGTCCCTTTATAACCATGGGTATCTGCAACCATGGATGTGGATATCCACAGCTCATTTTTGCTGATATGGATGCTAAGGCAGATACAAATGCTGTATCTAAAACTCTGCAAATTTGCAGATACCTGCTTTATAGCCACAGGTATCCGCATCCTTGGATGTCGACGTGGATAGCTGCAGCTCATTTATGCAGATACAGATACAAATTTTGCATCCACACAGGGCTAAATTTATGTTTTCTTGGACTGACTATATAATGCAATTGATGCACAGGATCCTCATGTTATACAGGGTGGACTCCTCCGGTCTGGCACCTTCAGGACCTGAGCAATCCCGAACGAGGGAATTTGCCAGACCATAGGAGGTCCCCTGCTACCGGCTCCCCAGATCACCTTCCCTTCTCGCTGCCGGTACCAGCCACCCACCCTGCTGGGCTGCCATACTGCTGGGGCCCCGGTAGCCCAGATCGCCCCAGTCCTGCTATCGAGGCTGACACGTCCTTGGCCTTGGCCCCACTACTTCAGCTACTACAACTGCCACGTCCTCAACCCTGCTACTGGGGCTACTACTGAGACACCAGTCTCAGCCCTAGCCCCGCAGGGCTCCAACCCACTAGCCCTCTTGCTGCTGGGGCTCCCATCCAGGACTGCCTGGTCCAGGAACACCTGTGGTCCTGCCGGGCCCTGGATATTGCCTGATGAGGGAGTCCTGGTTTTGGGAGGTCCAACCTGTATTACTGTAATATGAGTCTTTTGTAAATCTGAACTCACAACCTTGCTCAGTAAGACTGCTACCAAAAAAGCACTATAAAAAGAAGTGTCTTGCTAGGACCAATTAAATGACCTCAAAGTCTAGTGAGTGACTAGTTCAAAGTCTTTATACTGAGCAAGATTCAGCTCTATACAAAGGGCCTGTACAAAATATGGTTTAAGTAAGATTCTCCGCATAGGAATCTTCCATTAAATACAACCATTACTGAAGATAAAAATAGGAGAATCCATTGATAGAGATTCTCTAAGCTGTAGTCAAAAAGAGAGGAGGGGAGAGGGCAAACCATGGGCCAGAGCAGACAAACAACCGCATACAAAGGAATCCAATGCATCAGGAAAGGGCAGACAAATAAGCAGTGGCAAATTTTTAAAGTGCTTCTACACAAATGCTAGGAGTCTGACTAATAAGATGGGTGAACTAGAGTACCTAGTATTAAATGAGGAGATTGACATAATAGGCATCACTGAAACCTGGTGGAATGAGGAAAATCTGTGGGACACAATCATACCGGGATATAAAATATATCGAAAGGATAGAGCAGGCCGGGTGGGTGGTGGAGTGGCACTGTATGTGAAAGATAATGTAGAATCAAATGAAATAAAAATATTAAGTGAATCAACCTGTTCAATAGAATCGCTATGGATAGTAATTCCATGCTCCAATAATAAGAAATTAGCAGTAGGGATATATTACCAACCACCTGACCAGGACAGTGATACTGACATTGAAATGCTGAGGGAGATTAGAGAGGCTACCAGAATAAAGAACTCTATAATAATGGGGGATTTTAATTATCCCCATATTGACTGGGTACATGTCACCTCAGGAAGAGAAGCAGAGATAAAATTTCTCAATGGCCTAAATGACTGCTTCTTGGAGCAGCTGGTGCAGGAACCCACAAGGGGAGAGGCAATTCTCGATTTAGTCCTGAGTGGAGCGCAGGATCAGGTCCAGGAAATAACCGTTACAGGACCGCTTGGGAATAGTGACCATAATATAATAACATTCAACATTCCTGTGGTGGGTGGAACACCTCAGCAGTCCAGCACCCTGGCATTTAATTTCAAAAAGGGGAATTACACAAAAATGAGGAGGTTAGTTAAACAGAAATTAAAAGGCACAGTGACTAGAGCCAAATCCCTGCAAGCTGCATGGAAACTTTTTAAAGACACCATAATAGAGGCCCAACTTAAATGTATACCCCAAATTAAAAAACATAGCAAGAGACCTAAAAAAAGTGTCACCGTGGCTTAACCACCATGTAAAAGAAGCAGTGAGGGACAAAAAGGCATCTTTTAAGAAGTGGAAGTCCAATCCTAGTGAGATAAATAGAAAGGAACATAAACACTGTCAAATCAAGTGTAAAAATGTAATAAGAAAAGCAAAAAAAGATTTTGAGGAACAGCTAGCCAAAAACTCAAAAAGAAATAACAAAATGTTTTTTAAGTACATTAGAAGCAGGAAGCCTGCTAAAAAACCTGTGGGTCCCCTAGACGATCGAACTATAAAAGGCGCAATCAAGGACGATAAAGCCATTGCGGAGAAACTAAATGATTTCTTTGCTTCAGTCTTCACGGCTGAGGACATTGGGGAGATTCCCAAATCTGCACCGTCCTTTGTGGGTGATGAATCTGAGGAACTGTCCTGGATTGAAGTGTCATTAGAGGAGGTTTTGGAACAAATAGAAAAACTTAATGTTAACAAATCTCCGGGACCGGATGGTATTCATCCAAGGGTTCTAAAAGAACTCAAATGGGAAATTGCTGAACTATTATCTGTGGTTTGTAACCTATCCCTTAAATCGGCTTCGGTACCTAATGACTGGAAGGTAGCCAACGTGACACCAATATTTAAAAAGGGCTCTAGAGGCGATCCGGGCAATTACAGACCGGTAAGTCTAACTTCCATACCGGGCAAATTAGTCGAAACAATAGTAAAGAATAAAATTGTGAAGCATGTAGAAGAACATAATTTGTTGGACAAAAGTCAACATGGTTTCTGTAAAGGGAAATCCTGTCTTACTAATCTATTAGAGTTCTTTGAAGGGGTTAACAAACATGCGGACAAGGGGGATCCAGTAGATATAGTATACTTAGATTTTCAGAAAGCCTTTGACAAGGTCCCTCACCAAAGGCTCTTGTGTAAATTACATGGCCACGGGATAAGAGGGGAGGTCCTTTCTTGGATTGAGAACTGGTTTAAAGACAGGAAACAAAGGGTAGGAATAAATGGTAAATTTTCAGAATGGAGAGGGGTAACTAGTGGTGTCCCCCAAGGGTCAGTCCTAGGACCAATCCTGTTCAACTTATTCATAAATGATCTGGAGAAAGGGGTAAGCAGTGAGGTGGTAAAGTTTGCGGATGATACCAAACTGTTTAGGATAGTCAAGACAGAAGCAGACTGTGAGGGACTCCAAGAAGATCTCACCAAACTGAGTGATTGGGCAACAAAATGGCAAATGAAATTTAATGTGGATAAGTGTAAAGTAATGCACATCGGGAAAAATAACCCCAACTATACGTACAGTATGATGGGGGCTAATTTGGCTACGACAAATCAGGAAAGAGATCTTGGAGTTATCGTGGACAGTTCTCTGAAAACTTCCACGCAGTGTGCAGCGACGGTCAAAAAGGCAAATAGGATGCTCGGAATTATTAAGAAAGGGATAGAAAATAAGACCCAGAATATCTTACTGCCCCTGTATAAAACTATGGTACGCCCACATCTTGAATACTGTGTACAGATGTGGTCTCCTCACCTCAAAAAAGATATTTTGGCCTTGGAAAGGGTTCAGAAAAGGGCAACCAAAATGATTAGGGGTTTGGAACGGGTGCCATATGAGGAGAGGCTAAAGAGACTAGGACTTTTCAGTTTAGAAAAGAGGAGACTGAAGGGGGATATGATAGAGGTATATAAAATCATGAGTGGTGTGGAGAGGGCCGATAAAGAGAAGTTATTTATTAGTTCCCTAAATAGAAGAACTAGAGGACACCAAATGAAATTAATGGGTAGCAGGTTTAAAACTAATAAAAGAAAGTTCTTCTTCACACAGCGTGTAGTCAGCCTGTGGAACTCCTTGCCAGAGGAGGCTGTGAAGGCTAGGACTATAATAGAGTTTAAAGAGAAGCTAGATAATTTCATGGAGGTTAGGTCCATAAAAGGCTATTAGCCAGGGGATAAAATGGTGTCCTTGGCCTCTGTTTGTCAGAGGCTGGAGAGGGATGGCAGGAGACAAATCGCTTGATCATTGTCTTCGGTCCACCCTCTCTGGGGCACCTGGTGTTGGCCACTGTCGGCAGATATTGGGCTAGATGGACCTTTGGTCTGACCCAGTACGGCCATTCTTATGTTCTTATGTAGGAGTTAGCAAGTTTTGTGGGGGTTTTTAATGGTAGAAAAGAGCACAGTGACTACAAAAATAAAAGCTTACAGCTAAATGAAAACTCATGTTTTCTTTTCAATTTCTGAAATCGTCATGCATCTGAATGAACTTTTAAATAATTAGATCTGCCAAATTCAAGAGAGACTGCTTGATGTTGTTTAATCATCAAATACGGGATGCAGCATTCACAGATGTTTCAGGGGAACCCTAAAATTATGCATAATTTTTCAATGTTATTCAGAGAGAATGAAGAAACTAATAGGATCAGAAAGTTGACAGGCAATTTATTTAATCTAATCCCAACTAGTAGATACGCCTACCAGATACAACCCATATTTGTTGTGTAACCAAAATTTCTAGATGCATGTATATCTTCAAAAGAAAAGCTACATCTAATGCTGTTTTTAATGCTTTCAAGTTTCCTTCAGAACATTCATTCTCTAAATCCAGCCTAGAGTCTCAAGTGTATCCAGAAGAGTCTAAACAGATACAACTTACCTGTCCTTCTCATACCCTCAACACATACATCACAACAACACTGACTCTCAAACTCAATGAAGTGCTCACACTTCTCAACAAGTTACTTTACCTGTTCAACCACCTTTTCTCATGAACCCCATTACTGCTGACTTTGGCACAAAGAAATTAAGTCTGCAGGCCCATTTATATTAGACAAGGGGCACTCGTATTACAGTCAATTTGTACCAGCTTAACCAGATTGATTTATTTACACTGGTGCAACTGCGGTGTTCACATCCTAATTAATGACTTTGATGTAAGAAATAGAGAGCATTCCAATTAAATGTTTCTCTATTTTTATGGCAATCTTTCAGGTATTTGAAAACTGCCATTATGTCCTCCCTTTATCTCCTCTTTCTAAATATACCCAGTTCCTTCGGCTTTTGCTCATATGACTTGCATCCCATCCCTTTGATCATCCTTGTTGCTCGCCTCTAATCCTTTCCAGTTTCTTTACATCCTTTCTCTACAGCAGTGGCCAGAACTGGATACAGAATTCAAGCGGAGGCCTAACCCAGGATGAGTAAAGCAGTACTGTCACCTCCTGTGACTTACATGCTATGTCTGTGTTAATGCACCACCCATTTTTTGCTTTTTCCTTTTAATTGCTCTTGAGATCCACCACAACTCCCAGTGCCTTCACAGCACTGCTTCTGCCATGCCAGTTATCCTCCCAGTCTGTGATTTGTGGGATTAGGTTTTTATTTCCTATGTGGCACTTTACAGTAAAATTTTTCAATTTAATTTTGTTGTCTGTAGCTCACTTCTCCAATGTATTAAGATCCCTTTGAATTTTTTTAGTTTTATCCTCCATAGTCTTTGTAAAGCTCCCCCACTCCCCCCAGCATTTTTCCTCATCACTTTCTCCTTCCAGATCACCAGCACTGGCCATCATTCTGGCACTTCCTAAGGATTACATCGTCTTATCCTCCCACCCCTCCTAGGCTGTCATACTATAATACACTGACATTGTTGTGTTTGATATATATTCAGTCAGGGATGTTTTGTTTTCTCCCTATTTGTATTTCCCCACCTTACTAATGATGAAGTATTTTTTCCTACAGGTCAGTATATCATTGATCTCAACTTATTATCATATATGTCGATTTGTTACCATGGGCCTTCTGTGGTTATGTATCACGTTTGTTATTTCTGTCATACCTGGTTATTCAGTCTGGTCTTATCTGTTTATTTCGGGTTTTTCCAACTAATGACATACCTGCTAAGTTTGAGGGTATTCTTGGAGCTCCTATGCCATTGAAGGTTGCTTTACCTAGGTGAAATATCCCAAATACATGAGCATTGACTTTACTATCAGGGTGAAAGGTCCCAGATATGTGTATGATAGCTTTGCCTTAGCTCAACATACAGGCCACATCCTGTATGTCCCTTATGTTGCAGCCAAACTGCCAGCATATACCTACAGTAACTTATAATCAAAACAATAAGGAAATAATTTATCTATAGGCAAGCAAGCAAGTTACCTCTAAAGGTTACAGATCTCCCTTTGACAGGGTGAAATGTAAAATGAATCTCGTCATACAGGTATGGATGTAAATGGTCAGATGTTTGTTGGGGTGGTTTAAACACTATTTCCCCCCTCCCCAATTGAGATGGAGGAGAAGTATCATAAAGATGATACTTTTTATATATTTCTGGGATGTGATTATATTTTATAACATCAGTGTTTGGTGCCTGTCTATGATAGTACCTGTTAGAGTTGTATCCGAGAATAATGAAAATGATGCTAACGAACAGTGTCTATACCCATCCTTTTAATCCAACATCCACACCAGGGATTGTTAAAGACTCATTACCTTCCTTCGTTAATGGGAGTTAAAGACTCATTACCTTCCTTCGTTAATTGGGGAACAGCTTGTTTTGCATTATCCGTATTGTTAGTAATTTCTACGAAGTTGGTCTCTTTATTGAGCTAACAATGACTAACTATAATCCTGGGGAAATAGGGGGAAATGCTTGCTTCCCCCTCAAAGTAGGATACTTTTACTCTGGAGTAAAACAGAAATTTGGATCTGTGACAGGACACTCCAAGGGACCATATTTTGATACCTCTTAATTGGTTACCACTCAAAATTGGCCATATCCAGAACAGGTTACCCTCTCCACCAGAGTCTTCCACTTTGACAGCATCACCAGGAATGATGATTATTAGTTATTCCTCTCCCCATAGTACACACAGAACAGTATCCCTCTCAAACACATTACATCTTCAGATGTATTTAACCTGTATTTTATGTTCCCCAAAATCTTGGGGGTTTCCATTTGGCTGTTAGTCTGTACATAGTTTATTTTATTAGCTAGGCCTCAAAAGTTAGGCTATATTTACACTGGGAAGGTTTAGCAATAAAAGTGCTATCCACATGCAAAAGTCACCACACCGGTCAAACCAGTTTTTCTGCCTCCCACTGTCAACATTTCATAGCCACACTGCTAGCTCCCCTGTCGACTGATAGAGCAAAGCAGTGTGGGTAAGCATCCCATAGTGCAGTGTTGTGGAAAGGCAGAACTGAGCCCTGCGCGTCTTAGGATTCTCTCTGAGTTCTCCCACAGCCTTCTCAGCTGCTGGGCACAGCATCATGAGAAGCTTTGTGAGCTCTCCATGCTGAGGAATGTCAAAGCAGCAGAGCCATTTCTCCAGCCATCTCCCTCCAGCAGCAGTAATCTGCCTGCTGCTGTGTTTCTAGCAGGGCAGGAGAGAATCATTGCAATTATTTGCTCTTTCTTTGTTCCCCCAACAGAGCAGCTCACTCAGCTGTCAGATACTTCCCGGAGCTTTAAAAGGGGAGGGGGCATGCCTGCAGAGCAGCAGAGATCACAAAATACTGAGCACAGTCATTGAACACAGGACAGGCATCGTGGGATACTGGTGGGATGTCAGTTCTCTTGACAAAAACAAACAACAGTGTCCCTACTGGCTCTTTGCTGACAAAGGGAGGGGAAAAGACAAAAGCTTCTCACAGGGCTGAAAGATTGGGTGTTTTTCCCAACACAGGTTGCATTGTAGTGTAAACACTATCACTGTTTTCTTGCCAAAAGGCAGTTTTTAGCGACAAAACACCAGTGTAGACAAGGCCTGATACTAACTTGCTGAAGTTAATGTCTTACGGGATACAAGCCTGTAGGTGACTTGCATTACTGCTGAATCTAATGCAGAGCAGAATCTAATATAACAGTAAATCTAATGAAGGAGGAATAGAGTAGTAGTTAACATAAAAAAAGCAAACTAGCCCACCCAATAGGATGTGTGTGGGGGTACAGGAATAAGGGCAGGAGATTGGAGGTGGCGGGTCAGGAGGGTTTGGAGGGTTCAGGAGTGAGGGCTGGGGGTTGGGCTTCTGGGAGATTCAGGGCAAGGGGGCTAAGGGTGCGGGGGACTCAGGAATAAGGGCAGAGGACTGGGGGGGGTCACTGCAAGCAGCTATGGGTGTGGGAGCTCAGGGCAGGGAGATCTGGGGGTTCAGGAATAAGGTCAGTGAGATGAGGATGGGGCTCCAGGCACGGAGAGTTGGAGGATCCAGGCCAAAGGGCCGGAGTTGCGTGGGCTCAGGGCAGGGCAGTTTGGAAGTTTAGGAATAAGGGCAGGGGGATCAGAGCAGGGAGGATATGAGGGTTCAGGAATCACAGCAGGCGACTGAGGATGGGAGCAGGAATCAGGGCAGGGGGTTGGGAGGGTAGGGGAGAGTGCAGGAGGGGCAAGAGTGCCATTTCAGGAGGGTGGGGGCGGAGGTGCAGCTACCCATATGGGCCATTGCTGGTCTTCTCCTGGCCATCAGGGAGCGAAGGGAAGTACGCAACTTGTGTGAAGTCTCCTTTGCCCCTCCCCTGGGCAGCTGGGAGTGCGAGGAAGGCTCCCACTACACACTTTCCTCTCGCTCCCTGATCATCAGGGGAAGGGGAGCAGCAGAATTCCAGCTAGACATGGCTACAGCCCTTCCCCTTTAAAGGGCACCCATGGACTGGGGAGCCCTTTTCACTTGCCTGGTTGCCTACTGCTTAGCAAGGCAGCCTGTAGGAGAGTCCCAGGAGCCAGGCTGGGAGCAGCTGCAGCCAAGCGCCCCAGCCTGCTGACTTCTCTGGATTTGGGACCCCTGTGCCGTGGGCCCACATGCGCTTCATGTCCTATATGCCTCTAGTTCGGGGGTGGGCAATAATTTTTGGCCGGGGGCTACTTCAAAAATTTTTGAAGTGGCCCCAGGCCATCCTGGACGAGGCGGGGCCTAAACCGGAAGCATTGTGGCCAGGATGCTTCTGAGCTACCCCACCCCCCAGACCATGATTGGTCTGGGAGTGGGGGAGCCCCTTTGCCCCCCCTTCCCACTAGGCACCCATGCCCCTGGCAGGGCAGGAAAGGGCTTCACATGCTCCCCCACCCCCAGGCCAATGAGGGCTTGGAGGCAGGGGAGTGTGGGAAGCCTCTTCCCGCCCTGCAAGGAGCATGTGGCACTTGAAAGTGCTGCATGCTCCTCGCAGGGCAGGGGTAGGGCGGGAGGAAGCCAATCAGGGCCTGGGAGCAAGGGAGCTGTGTGAAGCTTCTTTCGTCCTGCCCCCGCCCTGTGTGAGTAGGGTTGCCAGGTGTCCAGTATTGATCCGGACAGTCTGGTATTTTCGCCTCCTGTCTGGTAAAAAAATTCAGAAAATACCAGACACCTAAAATGTCTGGTATTTTCTGGGGGGGGGAGGGGGTGGGGTTCCACACCAGGAGGCAAAAATACCAGACACCTGGCAACCCTACGACACACTCAGCAACTGGGCCCAGCCCCAAGACCTCCCACCGGGCCCTCTGGAAGCCTCCCTCCCGCTTACCTGGTTCCGCAGAGGCTTGTCTTGTGGCTGGAACAGAAAAACAAAATGGCCGCCAGCAAAAAAGCCTCTTCTTAAAGGGGCCATGCTGATTTTTTAGTTTTTATTTTATTTTTATTTTTTTGCTTAATAAGTGCTGTCGGGGTCTTTTTTTCCCCCCTCTCTCAACAACTTTGGTCTCCCCGTTTTTTGGGGGGGGCGGGGGTGTGTTTGGTATTTTTGGTTGAACCATCTGGCAACCCTATGTGTGAGCATACAGCACTTTGAAGTGCCATGTGCTCCTCGCAGGGCGGGAGGAAATTTCACAGGCTCCCCCGCCCGCAGGCCCTAATTGGCCTGGGAGCAGGGGCTTGGCCAGGCCTCCGCAGGCCAGATCCGGCACATGGAGGCCCTTTTGCCCACTCCTGCCCTAGTTGCAACTCAAATTACAGTACAGCAGATTTGGGGGCTGCCAATTAGTTAGTTAATTGCGTGACTAACTCAAAACAAATTAACTGTGATTCACAGTAGTTTGGAGCTCACTGTTAGAACTAATTGCTGTTACCTTTCCTTGAATATTCCTTTCTTGTGCAACATCCAAGAAACACTCTACACTTTCCAAGGCAATGTCTCTCTTCAGTACACAGGCCTGTTAAAGCAAATGACTGCAGTGCCCATGTAGTGTCAATCTAATGTGCCGTGACTCTAAGATAGCAGTGACTGAAATCATGTTTGTTAAACACGGGAGATCAGAATTGCACCCAGTATTTCAGATGAGGTCTCACCAACGCCTTGTGCAATGGTAATAACATTTCCTTAGCTCTACTGAAAATTCTTTGCCCGAGGCATCCTAGGACTGAATTAGCCTTTTTCACAGATGTATCCCACTGGCAGCTCATAGTCATCAACCAATACACCCAGGTTTTATTCTTCCCTCACTTCCAAATGATCCTTCACGTTGCAATAGGTCTCTCAATTAAAGATTAATTCACAGCATGATTAACATGTTAAAAAAATTAACACATTAATCACACTCCAGAGGCAGCCTGGAGCTGGAGCCCAGTGCCCCACTAAATATGGGCTCACGTTCCAAGCCCCAAAGGCTTAGGGGAGGGGAGGTCTGAAGGACAGAGCCCCCGGCTCAAGGGGTGGGGTCTGATGTCTGGAGACCTGAGTGGTCACATTTTTTCTTGGTGGGGGGAGGAGTGCATTTTTTAAGTCCAAACAGAGTCACCAGCACAAAAAGTTTGAGAAACACTGCTCTAAAATGTTACATTGTTTATTTTTCAGTATAGTTATCTAAAAAAAAAAAATTCACATTTCTAAGTTGCACTTTCATGATAAAGAGACTGCAGTGAAATGCCTGTATGAGCCGAACTGGAACAGATTCTTATATGTTTACAGTTAAAATAGTTGTAATTAATGTAAAGAGAGCACTGTACACTTGGAATTTGTGTTGCAATTGTAATCAATATTTTTGAAAACGCAGAATATATTTAAATAATTTTTATTCTATTATTGTTTAACAGTGCAATTAAAACATATTATTTTTTAGTCTTGCTAATCATTATTAATTTTTTAAATCATTGGACAGCCCTAGCGGATTTAGATTAAATTTCAGGAAATAATTTCTCAATGATAAAAACAGCAGGACAATGGAACAAACTGCCTCGGAAAGTAATGCTATCTCCTTCATTGAAGATTTTCAAACAGAGACTGGATAACCATCTGTCTGGGATGGTTTAGACACAATAAACACCGCATTTTGGCAGAGGGGTCACACTAGATGACTCTTGCTGTCCATTCCAGCCCTAGGGTTCTGTGATTCTTGAATATGATCCTGCCATGAATGCAGGGGACAGACTTGATGACCTCTCAAAGTCTCTTCCAGTTCAATGATTCTATGGACCAGGCTGAAGTTGGAGTAGCATTGACACACAGGGTATGTCTACACTGTCTACACTGCAAAGTTAATTCGAAATAACAGCCATGGCCCCAAACCATGAGCCAGCAAGCCACTGGCAGCCAGCCCTTCACTGCTCCCCAGGAGCAGTCTTCCAGCTCCCAGGAGCCTGCCAGGGGCTGGAGAAGGCAGGTGCCTTTCTGGTCCAGGGTGGAGATCATGGACCTTATTCAGGTTTGGGGGGGATGCCCTCAACGTCCATGATCTCTGCACTAGACGGAGGAACGCGGCTGTCTATGGCAGGATAGCTGCCAGCCTGGCCACCAAAGGCCACATGCGAACCCAGGAGCAGGTTTGCATGAAAATCAAGTTGGTCCGGCGAGATCCCCACCCCTGAGCTTCCCCTCCCCCTTCTTCCCCTTGCTTCCCCCTTCCAGCTCCCTCCTCCCAGGTTTCCCCCTCCCCTCTCCCACCCTCTCTCTTCCCCTCTCCCACCTCCTTTTCCCAGTCTCCCCAGAGGTTCATCCCCCCCCCAGTTTTGTTCAATAAACCCAGTTTCTATTTTTGAACATACGTGTCTTTTGTTTGACATCAGGAAGGGGGGCTAGGGAGGGGTAAGTGGAAGGACATGAGGGAGGAATGGGGCACTAGCCCCCGGTGGGGAGGACCGGGGTGGCTCTGAGGGCTCCTCAGGGTGGACGCTCTCCCACAGGGCCTCCTGGATCCTGACAGCCCTCCCATGGACCCCCCCAGATGGCAGCCTCCAGCAAGTGCAGCCAGGCTGATGGCAACGACCCCACGAGATGCACCGGTGTGCCGAGGGGCAGCTCTGGCTCCATGTGGCCGAGTGCTGTGGTGTCCCAAGTGCGGGCACTCAGGGCACTCCAAGACAGGACTGCTTTGCTGTCCCTCATCGAGGTAGACAAGCAAGCGGGGAACCCTGAGAACTGTCTGTCCGGGGTGGGGGTAGGGTCCCTTTAAGCACGGAGCTCAGTTAGCCTCAGGCAGCAGCCCAACACACTAAGTCCTAACCTGATGTCCTGCCAGCGCTGGTTCCGGCCAGCCTTAACTTTGGTTCAGGGTCCACTCAGAGTGGACACGCTATTTCGAAACAGGTTTTGTGTGTAGATGCGTTAATTCGAATTAGCGTGGTAGTGTAGACATACCCACACACAGTAGTTAATTCGAAATAGCGTGGTAGTGTAGACATACCCACACACAGTAACCAGAGCCAGGCATAGCAAGGGTAACAACAGAGGTCAATGGAGTCAGTAGTCAGTCATCTTATTCCTTTTTCCAGCTTATCAGAGTATATATTACACCAATTTGGGGCATGTCTACACTAGAAATGTACATTGGCTTATGTTAGCTCGACTTATAATGACCACGGTAATTACCGCAGTGGTTCATGTCCACCCTCCCCTCCTCCTATTCGTGGTGAGCATCCTCACCAGAAGTGCTTCCACTGACTTAAGAGGAGCAGCTATGGGGGGGCTGCGAGCCTAGCCCGACTGCTCCCCTGGGATCTCAGCTCCCTACTGCTGGGCACCATCTCCTGGTAGTTTGCAGGCAGCCACAGGGCTGTGCCCACTCTTTTCAGAGCTTGGCTGCCTCTAACCCTCTGCTTCTGGCTCTGCCTGCCCAGTCTCCCCTCTCCCAGCTGGGCTGCTGCCCAGAGGCTACTGGCTCCTCATTCCCTTCTGCCAGGAGCCCAGCTACTCTCCCCACCCTAGCTCTGTCCCCCACCCAGATCTCAGCTCCCTGATGCAACTGGGCTGTTTCTGGGGAGCAAAACACCTTAACTTAGTGCGGCTCAGGGCTCCCAGTAGGGAGCCTCAGGGCAGCTGGCAGGCTCCCCATAGGGAGCAAGGAACTGGGAGCCTCAGAGCTGCCATATACAGTATCACAGACAAAAGCTCCTTATTTATAGATGTCCCAAGTTACTTTAATTGTTACAACAGATCATTTGGTGACCAAATGGAATGAAAGGTTAAACAAAATTCCATTAGAGTAGCCAGTTTACTAGCTTCGTACTCTTACACTGCCTCCATCAGGGGAAGAACTTGACTGGACAGCAGGCAATGCAAGAAGGTGGTAGAGCATGCATGCATGCCACCATGCCCACCCTCCTGCTCCTTCCTTTGGTCCTCTGCTTAGCTATTGGCTGGAACAGGGTGGCTATTGAACCATGTGCCCCCTCCCCTTAAGACAGCCTCTTACTTGCCAATTAGCTTCCACACATTTCCTCTCCTCCACTTTGCCTTATGGATTGTGCCTTTTATGATGCTGTGGGACTGACTGATCACCTGTGGGTTTTTTTAGGTATCAGGAAAGAATTTTGTCTCTTCAGGAGAAATTGACCGAAGGTTGCAAGGTATTTTTTTCACCTCTTCACAGTCTCCTGGAGGCACAGGTGCTTGAAAGCGACAGGGTTTATAAATTCATGCAGTGAGGGATAAGAATACTGACTTGTGGCCATAGCCGATGAATAAATGCTAAAAGGAACATCCCCTACAGATAAATGAGAACCAGTATTTTGCTGTTGGACCTGGCATTCATAGGAAAGTAGGGGCCTGAAGATTTTGCTCCCCACCCATCTTGTAGCCTCTATCACCTTTCAACCCCTTAACAAGTGAGAGAGATTTCACAACTGAGCTAAATTTGTGGACTAGGCAGGGAAGATTTACCCTGGGCTATAGTTTTGTGTGTGTGACTGGAGGCCTGAACCCAGGGCCAGCCTTAGAGAAAATTACCTCATAAGTGAATTTGTATTTTGGAGCCTCTGGCCCCTGCTGCCTCCCCATCCATCCCCCCATCACCTCTGACCCTGGCTGTCTCCTGGGGCTCCCAACCCAGTCCTTTTCTTCCCCCAACCTGTACCCATCTCACCATCCTCCTAAGCCCCCACTGCCTTCCTCTCCCCACATTGTCCCAAGCACTATTCCTTGTCCTTGCACTCCAGGCCTGCCCAACTCTTTGCCTCTTGACCACGACACCCCTCTGACCAGCGTGCCCTGGCTTGTTGCCCAGAGTGCCCACCTGTCAGGCTGGCCCTGCTGGAACCAATTAAAATACCTGATATATCTGAATTTGGAAAACCAACTTCTTAAATAATTTTTCCACCATTTCAAAGTTGAGAAATATTAGAAACAGGAACAGCTATTTGATCTATCAAGGCTCATCCATGTCAATAAACCTTGCCTGTAGGCAGCATATCATTAAGACCGACCTAATGGATTATGTGGTTGCCCAGATTAACACATTCCTCAGACGCATACAGAAGCATTAAGAGGAGCGAAGTGCTGCCAGAGCACCTGCAAAATGCATTAATCAGGCCTAAACCACAATTTCAAAGTGTACTCAGAAGGGAAGTCATGTTTGTCTATAACTCTGAGAAAGCAGGTTTTGCCCACAAAAGCTCATAATAGATATAGATCTAGATGCTTCAGGGGGTAGCCAAGTTAACCTGTAACAGGAAAAACTTTAATAACAACAAATCGTCTAGTAGCACCTTAAAGACTAACAAAACATGTAGATGGTATCATGAGTTTTCGTGGGTGCAACCCACTTCTTCAGATGACTGGAGTATTAGAAGTCCAGATCCAAGAATAAATAAGGGAAGTGGGGGGAGAGGGTGTAGGGGCAAGAGTAAGTCTCAGGTCCGATGCAGGGTTCTCTTGGTACAAATCGCTCAACATGTGGAAGAAAGGGAAGCAGATGGGCGAGAGAGAAAGAGAGTAGGGCAGAGCATCAAATTCCAGGCTGGCCATGCACAATATTCCCTCATCTTTTCTATCCATGCAAGCAGGCCTGGCCTTTGGGCAAGGCGAGTGAGGCGGTTGCCTTGGGCCCCGCGCTACCCAGCTCCCGACCCTGCCCACCCAGCTAGGAACCACACGGCTGTGTGGCTCAGTGTGCTGCCTTGGGTCCCGCACGTTCTTTGGCCGGGCCTGCACACATGGGTTTTTTCCACCTATGTGCATAATAAATTTTTACATGCACCAAAGCATGTGTGCATGTAGAGACAAAAAACCAAGCTGTGCTAATCAGTTCAGAAGGATCTGCATCTCTCCTGAGCAGCCACTCAAGCACCCAGCTTACAGGGAACATTGGCCTGGATCCAGCTAGCACTAGGACTTTGCCCAAGACTGGAAATATTTTAACTTCTACATTATTATAAAATTAAACAAGTTCTGCCTAATGATCCCAATTTAGGATTGATAGTTTGTGCTTTTTATTCAAAAGTGAGTGGGAAAATTCCAACTCAAAGTGATTGAAAAGCTAATAATCCTACACTGAGGGAAAGAGAGGAACAGGCACAGAGAGTCCAGATACCAAAGTGTAAATAGTGAGAAAAAATGGCACCCACCCGCTTTTAACAAAGGGAGAGTTAGGGTATGTCTACACAGGGGAGTTATTGTGAAATAACTCCTCTTATTTCAAAATAACAAGGTCAATGACCACACTGACAAGCCTGCTATTTTGAAATACTAACTCCTGCTTCTGAAGAGGAATAAGCTTATTTCAAAATAGTTATTTTGGGAGTTATTTTGAAATAAGTTATTTTGAAATAACCTGGTAGCGTAGACATAACTTTAGTTACAGCCAAAAGGTTCCAGGCAGCTTCAGAAATTATAGGAGAAATGCAGGCTTCACCTCCCTGGGGCATTTCACCACCCAATGTCCAGTCAGAGAAAATTAGGAGCTGATTGGTTCCTTGCTCCCACAATCAATTCAAATTATTTTTCATGGTTTCTCTAGCTTCATTTTCCATTTTAGCTGAAAAAGAGAGTCAAATATAGAGGGAGGAATAGGTGGAAGAAAAAAAGAAAACTCCAGGGCAGAAAATGTGTGACACTAAATACAGCATTTTGGCAGTTAAAAAGATAATGCTAAAACTCAAGTAAAAGGGGTCTAAAATTTTCCTATCTTCTCTCTAGTTTTTACACATTATAATCACTTAGGCTCAAATCCTCCCATGACTTAACTTTATGCACTGCAAAAATCCCATACCAAACAACAGAACAACTCACAGTGTGAGAAATCAATTCCGTGCCTACGTTTTTGCAGAACCCTGGCCTCAAAGATTGATTTAAAGCCCATTAAAAACACTGGACATCTTCTCATTGACTGGACTTGGGACCATAGGTGCCAACTGCATGAGTGCTCCAGGGCTGGAGCATGCCAGGGAAAAAAAATAGCAGGCGCTCAAGCAGCACCCACCAGCCACAGCTGTTTGGCAGCTCAGGCAGAATCTTGGGGGAAGGCAGAGAGCAGTAGCTGGTGGGCCAGGGCCTTTGGGAGAGGGGAGAGCAGAAGTGGGAAGAGGACATGAGAGCAGAGGACATGGGAAGGAGCATAAAGGTGTGGTGTGAGGGCAGAGCTTGGAGCAGAGTGGGGGTGAGCCATCCTCAGGGAAAAGTAAAAGTTGAAGCCTACGCTTGGGATGTGTTGCATAGGCAAAATTCTGCCACCCTCAACCCATTAAGTAGTATTCCACTGCAAAAGTAGTCTATAGGAGGAAAAAAGTACTATTCAGATTGACTTCAAATCCCAAGTAAGAAGGGAACCGGGAAACAAGTTTCTGAGGGAAACTGAATGGAAGCATAGAAGAAAGGATACACATTTCTACCATGCAGTTCCTAGGGCACCTGGACACAAGACTATCACTGATGTTGCGGCAATTAATAGAACTTATAACCTAATTAAAATTTTCAACATCATCTTTAATTTTTTTCTGTGTAATCAGTCACTAGCTTTATTAGCACACACATTTCAGACTGGGTGTAGGAGAACAATAGACTGCTTTGCCATTTTAGCTCTTAGAATACTAGAGATAGGAGAGATGAGATTCAAACCAAAATCCTGGCTGAAAAACAAGTATCCTACATTAAATTGCATTTAGACTAGTTATTTTAATTAAACCAAAAATTAATTTCGTCATCAACCAGCTGTGCTATTTTTTATGAGGCTGCACATGCAGGAAACTACGGCTAGCTCCTGAAGTTAAGTAAATTTCCTTTGAAAGGAAATTTACTTAACAGCTACATCCTGACTCCTGTTCATTTTTGCAGGAACTCCCCACTGTTATTGTAAATATAGGCTTTATGGCCTTACCATCACTTGAAACTAGCTACTAGAATAAGTCAAAAAATAAAGGGCAAGAAACCCAAAATATAATTCCCTGGACCTTAAAAAAAAAAAAACCAAAAACCCACGAAATCCTCAAAAAGCATCTATCAAAGCGATTTCAATCCAATGATCCAGTACAAAGTCAAAAGATGTAAGCTGTTCTAATCCAATGCTTTCAGCTTCTTTAAACCCAGCTTCTGTTGCTAGTTGCCAGGGCACAGCTGACATGTTCTTCAAAGAATGGAAAGAAGAGAACTCAGCAATGCCTAGCGACAGGGCTCTTCAGAGGTTTTCAAACTGACAGCTGTTTGCTTTGGGTTTATATACTACAAAAACAACTCAGGAGGCGAATAACATAAACGGCACCATGTTCCAGTCCAGGAGTTTTTATTGCAATGAGTTTAGCTCTGGGCAAGCTGCCACAATCAGCACATTTTGACAAGAAATTCACTGATTATGTATTTTTTCTTAAATAGTATGCAGGATTTATGCTACTCCTGAGCAAGACACATAGAACACCTATGGCTGTATGGAGCGTAATTTTATCATCTCATCAAAAAACTGATTTTTTTTTAAATTTATGAAGAGTTTGGCCAATGTGATATTACTGCTCTGCAAGCTAATGTATAATCCCGCAAATTAATTTAAAACACATTTCACAGGCTGTATACCTCATCAGTATCTTATCACTGTCAAATTCCTGTTTTACGATTATGCAGAACTATATCAGAAAGTAGACAATGTAGTCATGTTAATGGAAAAATACTTTTCAGGGCAAAATACTTTTAGTGTTACTGGCACTGGTGAAAATTAATAGAAATATGTTTGTTGGGAACATTAAAGTTGCATATCAAGACAAATACATATATTTCGCATACTTTATTGTAATGTTAACAAATTGCTCTGTGAAAAAGTGTGTCCTGCCTTTTGACAATTTTCTTGTACAAATCCCTACAATGACAGTGGCAGGAGTGTAGAAAAAGCTGCTTAAGACTGACAAAGATTAGAGTAAGGCATAAAAACCAGAAATAGTTTGCTTATAGGGTTCAGTCCTGCCCTACATTATGTGCCTAACAGTCACAAAGTACATATATTCAATCTCTGTTTTTCTAAGGGAGCCAGGGAGACAAGCAATGCACGGCAAGAGGGAGCTGTTCAAGGATGCTGAAAGTACCAGCTTCCATACCTTTAAGTGTGGGCAGCCTTCCCAATGTGAAAGAAATTAACAAGCCAGAGAATGTGAATGGCTTTTCACAGCTGCTCTTATCAACTGAATTTCAAAATGAGCTGCTCCTTTCAGAGTAGTTTCAGAATCCTGCCATTTAAGATGCTATTCCATCCTCCTGCTGACACCTGCTCTCTCATCAATGCCTATGTCCAGTTCCTCCACTCCTAGTTCTGCACCTCTGAAGACAAAGAAACAGCCCAGTCAAGCAGAACAAGCACTCGGGCACCATCCAAGGAACTGCAAAGAATGGTATGGATGCTGGTACTTAAAGGTATGGAAGCTGGTACTTTCAGCATAGTGTGGAGAACGTGCATTCTGGAACTAAGGAGGGACAGAATTTTGCCAGAAGAGAACGTATTCGCTACAGATGCTATTGACTATTTTATTCTTCCGTTTCTCACTGTCTGGCTTAGGTATAAATGCAGTTGCTTGTTTCCTTGAGCCAGCATCCTAAGCATCGAATTGTGGAGAGGGGACAAATACAGGTGGCCTCTGGAGTGCTTTTTTCATAGAAACAAGGAAGAAACTAGGTAATTAAAAATATTTTCCTTCATCCCCTGGTGGTCCTTCCAGATCAGCCAGCCCGCTGTCCCAATCCCTGAAACCCACGACTCTGTCAGTGCACCTCAACCAGCCTACACTCCAACCCCCCCAGTGCCACCAGTGTGTTCCAGCCAGCCTGTAGCCCTCTATCAGCACATCAACCACCCTACGCTCCAAACCCCTGCACCACTGCCCCCGAAACAACCTGGAGCACCAGCTAAGCCAGGGAATCCCAACTCCCTGCGCCCTATTCCATTGTACCGTACTACCATCCACTCCAAGCACTGGATAGGTTAGAGAGACAATTACTGTCATTAACACTGGAGGTAGGTGCACTGAACCTCTAATAAACCAACTGCATCTGGAGAGTATCCAAATAATTCCCACTGGCTACCATCAGCTCCAGGGAAACAGCAGGAAGGCAGCATATACAACTGTTTTCCTCTTTTCTGTCCTTTAATTGTGTTAGATGGAATCCTGTGGGTGAGAGTGAATGGGTTGTAAAAGGAGATGAAGAGCTTAAGCATTTTAACAATTCTAGTGCTGGCAAAATAAAGATGTGTGTATTGCTAGGGCATATCAGGGCATTGATGAAAGAGAGCAGAATTTAAGCTGCATGGGCAAACTTAACTATACATTACCTGGCTTAAAGATGTTTGAGTTTTGCTCAACTTAATGTTTTTCAAGGGGACTACATATCACCAAGAAACCAACCATTAATTCTATGTTAATGCATTTTATATTTGGATTCATAATGAAAGCATATACCATCTCTGACATGGGCAAATCAGGGGCTCGCTCAGGTTAAAACCCCAGACCAATTCACTTGTATCTTTGATCAATACTAAGCATTAAAATGCTTACATGTGTATTCAGATGATTAAAACTAGCGTAATGTTACTTGTACTGTTTTCACTTAGCTGTACCTGTTATGATTAGCAAGCATTTACATGGTGTACTGTATACTCATGTAATTAAATAACCTATAAAAGAAATGTTGTCAAATGCTAGTTAAGGACTTTTAACAGAAAAATGCTGATTTCAACATGTGGTCAATATGTAAAATGATTGGAAGGCAAAAGAAGAAGTTTATCAACATCATCATCATCGGAAATACCCATGTGGGTAGAGACACTGTTTTGTTGCTTTCTGTGTGAAGATACTATAAATATGGATTCAAAGAAAGACTCTTCATCTCTGGACTTTTTGGATTCTAAAAGGGCAGACTAACTGCATGAGAAGATGAAGATCCCCGGAGCTATTCTTGGTAGCCCCGAGAGACTTTTGGAAAACTGGCAGATTACTACACCTCTGCTACTATTTATAATTATAGATTGTGATTTACTGTAAATATATTTTACCTGCTTTAACATCTCTAACACTCATCCTTTTTTCCTTAGCTAGTAAACCTATAGTTAATTTACTACAGAAATGGTTGCTAGCATCATCTCTGGTTTAAGATCTAGCACACCAACCAGTCAAGGCTAAGTGAATGGTCTCATAGGACTATGAGAAATCTCGTATGGTTTGATTATTGGTTTAACTCAGAGGTTCTCAAACTTTTTGGGCTCCAGAGTCCTTTACATACGTAAAAATTTATGCGGAGCCCTAGCTGTCCACTGATTGTATGTGTTGTACCTATCGATGTTTCCAGTTTGTCAACCTCGTGGAGCCCCTGGAGATGTCTCACAGAGCCATGGGGCTCCGTGGAGCACAGTTTGAGAAACACTGGTTTAACTGATCTTTTACCACAAAGTTCAGATTGTCTGGATAGCAAGATAAGGTGATGAGTATAAGGGGGCTGTCTGTGATTCCATTTTAAGATGGCTATAGTGACCCAGGAGTTCACGTTTGGTACTGACTTGAAATCTAATGACCGAACACACTAACAGTTCGGGGTGACTGCTGTTTTCTGATAGCCAGCTCTGAAATAGGCACTCATAGTTGTGAGCCACTCCAGACAACCTAACACCATCCTCTAATCATGCAATAACTTTCAAATGCAATCATTGTTCAGGTAAATCAAGCTACCCAACTCTGCTGAAAGTTTATTTTGTTTTACATTTATGGTAATTTGTCACAGAATTGAAGAAAAAGTGTCATGATAAACCCCTCACAGAGAAATATAAAACAGCCACCTGAGTCATTAACATAAATTCAGGACTTAAGAGTCACACAAGTTTGCTTTCAGGGGCAAGACACAGTTCCACAAATCTCAGGCCAGTGACACCTCTATCCTGTAATTTCTCTGTCTTGGAAGGTGATGGTATTGTGCCTAAATCCAACTCTGAGACTAACTCTCTAAGTATCTTTGTAACAGAAGAAAAACTGCCAGTTCTCAGAATGGTTGGAAGACGACAGAAAGGCGCTGCATCAATAAGCATCCACTGGGAACTAGGTTGAAACTGCTCAGCTCTTATTCTCTCATGCCCTAAACTAGATCTGACCTATATTTACAAAATGTGAAGTGATAGATTACATTTTTACGCTTGTCGCATTATTATGCAATGCACAGAATTTACAGGTCCTTTCACAAAATGTAGCGTTGTAAAAATCTTTGAGAAAATGTAGCTTTTGTACTGACTAAAAACTACTTTTTATAAATATCTTAGCAATAAAATAACTCCATTATTTCACATCAAAACTAAGAAACTATGAAAACTTTATTAATAAGTTAGACGCCTGCAAAAAATGGTTTAAGACACATTTTTAAAATACCAAATGTTCCCTTTCAACATCTAAAAGTATTTTTGAAAATTGACAAACCTTTTAAACAAATTTTGTAAGATATTTTGCTCCTTCACTAATGAGTTTCAGAATATACCAAAATCAGTTTTTAAAGAGAGTTTATGCGTAAAAGAACATTTCAACTTCAGAGTTTAACTGTAGCAACAATACAGACTACCAATACAATATGCATGAAATACATTCAATGCTAGCTTTAGGCTACTTACACACAAATCTTTGCATACAATATTTAAGCACATGCAAGCCTGTCAAGTTTTCTATTTAATGCTGCAAAATTATTAGCTATTAACATGAAACATTTTATGTGGTGCTCACCATGAACATAAAAACAATAAATTGTGCCATTCAAAATCAAGGTAAGCCTGTCTAGATACTTACTAGAAGTCTGTGAGAAAATTCTAATTATAGTGTTAACCCCTGGATTCCAAGCTATTCTCAAAATCACTTCTGGAACTCCATACTTCTGTTGTACCATCTATTTCTTCCATAGAGGAATTAAATTATTCACTACTGCGCTATTTAATTTTTTAAAAATTGCACAGGTTTCCATTCAATTTTTCTTCATATATTGCTCCATCATTCATCCGTACATCGTGCAGACTGCAAAAATTGTAAAACAAAACAGAAAAAAACTACACTGAATTAAGAATTAAAACAACAACTAGTACAGGTAAAATTTGCATACTTATATTGATTCACTATATTATTTTCAAATTAGTTGATTGTTTTCCTGATTAAATTAGTCATATAAAGTACCATAAAAATACTCATGCTGAATAATTTAATAAATGTATGTAGCCTGTCAAACATAACTAATTATTAATATTAGGGGTGAAATTTTTTCAAAAGCCTTCCTTCTAATGTGCAAGTAATATGTATTGGGAAGAAGAGAAAAGTAATTGTGATCTGATCCAGAGACAAGGTCTAATTCCCACTGAATTTGAATGGACTCGCTCTATTGACTTTAATGGAAGCTCGATGGGTCAAGCCACAGAGGCAGAAAAGTTTAAGAAAAAGTAACTCTGGCTGTTTTTGAAGTTGAATAAATAAGCTCAGGAAAAAGGAAAAATCTTAAAGACAGCATAAGAAAAGTTTGCTGCATTTAAGCACAGTGTACACAGAAAAAAGGTGATATTCAGAAAGATTTAACTGCTGCTTCTCTTTTCTAGATAGCTGCTTTATTGTTCCCAAGAGTTCCTTACTAAGAAGAAGAGAACTACAAGTCAAACAGTAAGAACTAAGGGATTCAGTATTAAGAACTGAAGCATTTTTTAATATATTCACAAACATAGTTAAGTTATGACAAAAATTAACTAAGTCACAAAACAGCTTGCAATGCACACTTTCCATAAAAATACTGTGCTTGGCTGTCACTGTACTGCACTTAACATCCATTATACAAAAAGACAGCATCTTAATTAAAATTATAACAAGTTGAATTAGTTCTTTAAAATATACTGTTTAATTCAATAAGTAAAATATTAATTAAAATTCACAGTGCCTGGTGGCTCCATATTATCTGGACACTACTGCTATTCATTAATTTGTAATGGTAATTGAGGGACAAGGTTTAAAATGTATTCATTTAATTTTACAATTTTCAATATAAGAGCAAGGAAGTTATGAGAACATCTTAACTTTGTCCTCCATTAATCCATATATTCTAGACATAAATTGAAGCAAGCCACTAATGGTTAATTTTACATAACCACTTTTGGCTTTGGCCTAAATCTGAATCTGCCAGCAGCAGTGAGGCGCTAACTCATATTTCATTAATGTTATTGCTTTATTACAACCTTATTTGAAAGAAACTGAACAGACAGAAACCAACCTTTAATTACTGAGTCTGAGAAACACAGACCATAAAAAGTACTTCATACTCTTATCTCAAGTACTATTCACGCAGGCCACAGTTTTGATGTTTAGATACAGAAACTTTTTTTTCCACCACAGTATATATAGGTGCTATCAAACCATAATTTTACATTTAAGAATTTTTTATTTATGTGACTAGTCCAAAGACAGTTAGCAATTCAGCACTAGAAATAGAATCTAGATCTGTCCAAGTCATGTTTCATCACAAGTTTTAACTACAAGATCCCGGTTATAGCTAGAGGATTAGCTGCATTCCTTCCCCATTTCTAGCCTCTCTAAATGTACTTCCTATCAGCTGTTAGGTCACATGTTTTCACCTATCCCAGGATAGAAACCTGAAATTTCCAATTCTTACACTAGCAATGGCCTACCAGACCCACCATATCAACCTTCCTTACCCAGCAGTTCTGACTGGGTGTAGTAGGAGTGGCACTTCCCTTATGATTCCTGCCATCACTAGTGTTTACCACAGCCAGACAGTTTCCTTCAAACAAAAACATTCTTTATTTTAACAGCTGGAACAACTGTTAGGGGGAAAAAAGGATTTTACAACAGTCTACACACATTTATTTTACCTAACGATAACAGTTCTGGGAGCACGGAGCTGGCCTCCCCCTTGCCCACGGGCCCAGCAATTCTGTGGTCCCCTCTAGCACAAACACTGTGAAAAGGCAGCGAGGCCACAGACCTATGGCCAGGCAACCCACCTTGCAAAATATGAAAGTAAACGTGCTGGGTATATCAGAAATGGTCTAGTTCTTACTAAGTCAGAAAGGAAAGGGACATGAGCACTTGCAGCAAATTCACACAACTGAGGATCAGGTTCCCGGACTCTGGGAAATGGTGGCTATCAGGTCCACAGTGTCTCAAAACTGGACTCAACAGGAACCAATGTTGCCTCCTATAATGAGGGGATGTACTGGACCTAGAATTACTAGTGTCCAGAGCTCAAAGTGTATCAATCTAGGCTATCAATCTAGGCAAGAGCTTAAAAAGTAAAAAAATAAAAATAAAAAAGATGGCCTTTTAAAGAAGTACTCGCACTTGATTTGGGGGATCAACCTGCCATTAGAGACAGGGCAACAAATGTCCAAAACCATCAAGAGCAACAATGGTGCTTTTAGAACCGCTCTCCTGGGAACACACACACCTATATGGAGATTCTCAAGGCCCTGAAAGACTTTGGCCATAAGTACTCTCAGGTCCCTTCCAGAGGGGACTTCACTATGAAAGATGGCACAAAGTACTCCATAAGAAGATAAAACATTTTATGGATTTTGCTGTAAGAGATGGCACAGAAAACTTCTGTGCAAGAGATAGCACAGAGGACTTTGGTGCAAGAGCCAGTGCAGAGAACAACAGAGAGATTAAAGGATTCCAGTGAGGCCCTGCCTACCCAGCATCTTAATAAAGCTGAATGACTAAAATGGGTTGGGTGCAGGCCCATCCAGCAAGACTAAGCAAGAATTTCCTTGGGACTGGAAGATAACCTGCAAAGATATCCTTCAACTACTACTACTTGTTGATCTAAACAACAAATAGGGTTTTGTGGAGGTGGTACCATCCAGAGTTACCTGTGGTAAAACAGGGTTAAAAATACTGCCTTTCAGTCTACACTTTGAAATATAGGGGGGGAAATGTGTTGCCCACTGTAATGAGGAGATTTAGTGGGCCTAAAAAATACTGGTGTCTATTTTCCAGTGTTTTCTCTTAATTAACTAAACTGTACTTCAGATTAAAACAAAGTACACAAAAGGCACAGGAAAAAAATATGAGAGAATACTGTCAGTCTTCCCAGCATGAATTTCAAACTGAGTGTACCTCTAACCTCAAATTAAATCAAACATGCACAATCCAATCGATTTCTGAACAAGGTTTTTATTAGTACACTGGATATCATTCTGTCATCTTCTGACTAATTTTATTACATAAGTTTAGAAGATGTGTTGTAAGTCAGACTAGAAAACTTACCCGGTGTTGTCCAGGGCCAGCCAAAGGTTGGGGGTGGGAGGCACACACCCTGCACTGACTTCTCTCCAGGACCAGTCCAGTGTAGGGGGGAGGCCATGCAGGCTGCCCACTGGCTTCTCCCCGAGGGGAGGGAGGGGCAGAGGTGATGGGGGCCACACAGGGTGCCCTCCAGTGCTCTCCTGGGCCTGCCCAGGGTGGCGGAGGCCATGTGCCAGCTAGCAGCTGCTCCCCAGTACAGGCCAGTGTGGCAGGGGCTATGCTGCCCACCACTGCCTGCTCACTGGGGTGCTTGCTGCCTGCTTGTGGTCATTTCTGTGTTTACTTCTCTCCCCATGCTTGCTGCACCCTGTGGTCATGCAGGAGTGTAACGGTCTCTGCTATCACACACATCCCCTTTCTGTTTGATATGAAATAATCGCATTCCATGCCAATCCCATTGTCCTGGCACAACCAAACCCTGACCTTGCTTTAAGTTATAATAAAAGGAAGCTGCACGTCAAATTTGGTGGTACCGGCTCTTGATGTTTAGGAGAAAAATGAACAGACTCATGGACAGTGTGACGGTGCCCTGGGGGAGTGAACCCGATGCCCCGAGTCCGGCACCGCCCCCTTCAGTCCGGCCGACCAACTCCTCCTCAGCTGGCGGCTTAACTAGGTTGTCAGGTGTCTCGCTGCAGTTTGCTTCCACCAGAGACGGAGGAGAGAGGGGGGCCCGGGCCCGCCCTCACTCGCGGGCCCCAGCCCAGGGCCCTAAGGACTTGGACCACGCCGCGGTCCCAGTCCGGCTAACGGGGTCGTAACCCTAAACGCGTCAACCCACGGGCTGGTTCACCGCCCTGCCCTGGGCTACTTCCTCTCTCCTCCTTGTCGTCCTCCCTTTTTCCTTCACCTCTCCGTCAGGGTGCTCCCTCCAGCCTTTCCCTTGCTTCCTGCTGAGTCTCCCCAGTCGCCTTCCACCCTTCTCCCGTGCCTCCTTCCCTCGCTCTCCGCACCCCCCCCCCCGCTCCGTCCGGGCAGCTTTTAAATCTCCCGCCACCCTGGACATCAGGCCGGATGTCCCCCTGGCATCATCGGCCTCTCCCTGACCCCGCGCCATCTTGCCGTGGGGTCGGCTCCTCCCCCCTCTCCGCAGCCGCACCGGTGTTCTCCCAGCTGTGCCGCGGCATGGGAGCAGCTGGCACACCGCCGGGAAGCGTACCCTGGCAGTGCCAACAGGGCGCTTACCTCCCGGGGTCCAGTGTGGGGCCTCGGTGCCCCATCACAGACAGACACACACACGTTTCTAAAATATATAGTAAGATATAAATATTAAAGTTTTTAAAAGGTATTTTTTGTTTCTGGGGCTCTTTTTGATCCCATTTCAATTTTAATTCTTCCTTTTTTTCCCTCCCCATCACCACTTATTTCTCCACAGAAAACAAAAACAAAACAAAAAAATCCTGGATTCCATGAGAATTTTTCAAAAAATATTCTAATACACACTTCAGTTCTTACATCCCCATTTTCAACCTCTCAGGTCTTTTCATTCCCTACTTCTTACCTGCTCACTACCTGTCCAAATCCTATTTTATTGGAACCTCAGAACATAAATGATCTACTAGTTGATCAATATCTGCCTTCAAGGGACACCAAATCACCACTTGCAGTTCCTCCACCCTCTGAACCTCACAGTGCAAATCAACAGAATTTCTATCTATCTAAATCAGTATTTCTTCAACTGTGTTCCGTGGCACACCGGTGTGCCGCAAGGCAGTTGGAGGTGTGCCAGGGAGAACAACAGAGTTCAAAATGGCCACCCTTAAAGGGACAAGCAACTTCTTTTCCCCCCTCAATAACTTTCCCCCCGGACCCTTTTTTGGGTTTTTTTTTTTGGCTCAACAACTTTCCCCCAGCCTCTTTTTTTTTTCCTCAACAAAAAGTCATTGTTGTTCCTCATAAAAAAAAAATTATTGTTTGGTGTTCCTCCATCTTAAAAAGTTTAAGAAACACTGATCTAAATAATACCCTGCTATGAGATAGACAGATACAGGCAGTGGGGATGGAGGTGTTTTTAACCTTAACGAAGAAAAACTATAAACAGAAGGTCATATCCTCCAGAAACTCCCTCTGCTATCAAGAGGGCATGTGAGCTGGGGCTCAATCCCAAATGCCATAGCACAGAATACAATTTAGTCCCTCTTTGCTCACAAATAAAAAAACCCTATGCATGCCCCATACATCTATGTGTATTTTTACCCAGAGAGTTTTAGGGATTTACTTGCGTTTGGAAAGAGTAAACCCTACCCATTGCTATGATTTATAAAAGCAAGCCCCAAGAGTCCCTCTGGCAGCAGAAATGAATATACAGCCCTGTCACCAAAGAGAAAAATTCTTTGCGAAGCAGAGGGGATTAGGCAATGGAAGCCATACAACTAACTACTAGGCAGATGAAGCTAGTGAAACACCCCCAACTTGCTTAACAACTTTCCCAACTTTCTAATTGCACAAAAACGAACACCCTTGCCCCACTGCTTGCTCAACCCCTATTCTACTCCCTCTTGGAGGCCAAGCCCCTGACTCATTCCATCATGTTTCCCCCCCCCCTCCCTCATTTTCACTGGGTTGGGGCAAGGGGTTGCAGTGTGGTATGGGGTGAGGCCAGAAATGAGGGGTTCAGGGCACAGAAGGGGGTTCAAGTCTGTAGCAGGAGGTTGTGGTATGGGTGGGGGTGTAGGCTCTGGCTAGGGGTGTAAGCTCTGGGGTGCGGCCAGTGATGAGGAGTTTCATGTGCAGAAGCTCAGGGCGAGGGCAGGAGGTTGGGTGAGGGGAAAGGGTTTTAGGAGAGAATTCTGGGAGGTGGCATGGGATGAAGACTCCAGGAGGGGGTTCTGACCTTAGGCAATGAAGATTTGGTGTACGAGCGCCAATCAGGTGGCACTTGCCACATTCAGCTCCTGGTCAGTGGCACAGTGGGGCTAAGGAAAGCTCCCAGCCTGCCCTGGTCTGCGTGGCTCCCAGAAGCAGCCAACGTGTCTAGGCACAGGCATGGCCAGGCGGCTCTGTTCAATGTATGCTGCCCATGCTCGCAGGTGCCAACTCTCTTCACTTGCTATTGCTCATGGTTCCAGGCCGATGGAAGCTGTGGAACCAGCACTCAGGAGCGGGGCAGGACACGGAGTTTCTGCAATTTCCTCTGTGCCTAGGGGGCTGCATGGGCATGCCAGTTGCTTCCGGGAGTCACACAGAGCTGGACAGGGAGCCCGCCTTATCCCTGCTCTGTCACTGACTGGAGTTTTATTTGAAGGTGTTTGCTTATTTCCCCCGATAATTAAGATAAGAAACCCACTTTGTGTAAAGGATTGAAATCTTAGTCCTGGAGTTTGCGGTGAAGACTAATAATGCATATTCATGCATATCTAACATATAATTGATTTAGGAAAAGGCAAAGCTGTTTAGCATTGCCCCTCCTTAGAGAAGAAGGGATCCCATTAAGAACTTCTAACATAATAGTTAGGACTGCCATGCAGAAGGCTTTCAACAATCTGAGCTTTAGGGATATACTAATTCCAAAAGGCAATGTGAAAGCATTAATTTACTCAAAAGCATCTACAGAAAGTCTTGCTTTGAAAAATCTAATGGAAGTCATGAAGTATCTACTTACTATAGAATTTTTTGTGTATGATTAAATATACAGTACGCTCTTTAACAGATCATGGAGTATAAATTATCCACATAATGAAACTCATTTTGATTATGTATTCATACAGGCAACACAGAATATTAAGTAGGCACATATCAGTAGTTGAAAAGAAAAATGTACAAATTTTCAATTACTGTACTTGCTATATACTTGAGGTGAAGAATCTCCCGTCTAACCTTACCTTACCTTAAAGGTATTATTATTAGCTACAGTTTGCTTACAGCTGATCTGTGTTGGCAAAAATATTTTAGAAAGATTGTTTGTAACTTCCACATATAAAAGAAGTATAAAGCAAAAACACAAACAAATGGTCCCAACAGAATCCCTTGTATCCCCATATCTTGAATATAACACTAGAGAAGACACTTTTAGTGACAGTTTAATATAGTTGAAGCCTAGCCTGCTACTTCCATTAGCAATGTATTGGAATACATGTAACTTATGCCAACACCCACACCATAGAACAGTTGTTAACAATCTTCTCTAAATATCAGCACCTTTGCTGAAACACTATCTACCATATTAAGGGCTGCCCTGGAAACTGATACTCTGTAAAAAGGAAGAGAAAGAAAAAGAACAACAGAAAACATGTGTAATAAATAAAGTGAAGGAAAAACAGAGCTAGTGGACATTACCACTTTCATAAATTGTCAACAATTTAAAATTTCTATTTATATCAGTTAAAAGACTGTATATAAAATAGGAATTTCCAGAAATCATGAAGTGGATACTCCTGTTATCTTATATCACATTAAAACTCTCATTTAATCTAAAAGCAACATTTTAGTGAGAAAAATAAAGAACTGGATGATTCAAGTAATCAGCAATCAGATACAGAATTCCTCCTTTCCATGTTGCTAGTTCACATCCAACTCAGGTCAGTAATTACCTAACAGTATCAATCAATGACTGCTTAGAAGCCCCATGGGAAATTACCTTCAATCCTAGGTGACAGGTGCCCACATCAATTAACATCTTTCTTGAAATTCTGAAAAGTCAGACATTGAATATCTACAAACTTCCTGCCTCCATCCCCAGTTTCACCAGCTCTGCAATGAGTGGAAATAACCTATTTTCTGTAAATTGTAAAATGAAAAACAATTAGGCGGCTCCCCACATGCACTGGCTCCTGCCTACTCCCTTTCACCCCCGCAGTTTGCCACACACACTGGCTCCTGCCTGCCTCCTCCCCCCATGCTGCTGCCTCTGATGCAGAGATCCCTGGGATCTGGTGCACGCAGGGAGCTGGTGCGCGCAGGAAGCAGGATCCTGCACATAACGGGAGCCTGTGTGTAACCATGAAGGTTAACCAATGAGCCCAGGCTCATCAGGTAACCATGTTCACAGTTACACATTCAAATCCCTATATCAGGGCTACGCAATTATGGAAGCCCCGGGGGCCACAATGATACTCACAACACATGCCAACGGCCGCAACTTAAGTGTGGTTGCATATACATGCAAATATAGATACAAATAGCTTCTTTGACACTGATGGGCATGAATACGATTAAGGCAAGACTATGCAACACGCAGGCCCCATGTAAGTCAGTCCTGCTGATATTAATAAAATGTAATATTTACCCAATATGACAGCACTTTTAATGAGCACTTTTAAAAAGAAAATTGTATACCAGTGTTTTGGGTGTTTAGCTTGAAGCTTCAGTTTGTGCGTTTCTTGGAGTGATTTTACTCAGAAAACGTTTCCAAGCCAGAGCGCTCCAACCTGCAGCGAGCTGGGTGAATCAGGCCAGACATGAGTAGGGTTACCAGATGGTTTCAAAAAAAAAAAAAAAAAATACCGGACACACTTGATCTCAGATGAGGGCGGGGATCAAGCTGGGAGGGGAGCGGGGCTGGCCAAGAGGAGTGAGGCTGGCCACGGGAGATGGGGAGAGAGGGGGAGAACCAGCCAGCGGGAAGCAGGGGTGGCTAGGAGAGGATGTGGGGGGAGCAGGGCTGGCCGGGGGGAACCAGCCAGCGGGGAGGCAGGGCTGGCTGGGAGGAGGTCGGGGGGAGCGGGGCTGGCCAGGGGAGATCGGGGGGAGGGAATGGCCAGCAGAAGCAGGACTGGCTGGGAGGGGGTCAGAGGGAGCAGGGCTGGCCAGCAGGGAACCAGAGGAGCTCAAGCGAGTCTGGCCCCCGGGGATTCCACCCTACCCCCACCCCCCTCCTCTCTACTGCGTAGTTGCGTACTGTGTGGCTGATAGACACACTCACGCAGTGTGTCTCACGCACTGTGAGCGTGTCTACCAGCTAGGCAGTACATAAATATGTACTGATACTCATAATAATAAAACTAACCTAATTAGAAAATACCGGACGTTTATAGGTCCGATATTTTCTCAATTTATTTCCTGGACAGAAACCTCAAATACCGGACTGTCCGGTTCAAAACCAGACACCTGGCAACCCTAGACATGAGAGGCAAAAAAGGACAGGTGCTTGGGAGCCCCCTCCAGGATCCCAGCAGGGCTGACGTCCCCATGCAGGAGGCAGGGTTGCCTGGCCGCAGCCCCGGCCCAAATGTGGACAGTGTGAGCCAGTCAGCACCTCTCAAGCTCTGCCCACAAGGCTAAGCATCCAGCACTTCCCACAATGCCCCGGCACTCCCAATTTTCTATAGGTTGGGTAAATTTCCTTTATTCTCGTGAGCATTCATGTACAACCTGTATCTCATGATTAGGGCCACATGTCGGAGATAGATGTGCCTTTACAGTATTTTTATGATTTAATATTAATTTTCTGGGTAATTTTGCACAATATCACTTGGTATCTCTTTTTCCATAATAATAGGACATTGGATTATTCTTTGAGCACTTTTATTTTTTGTGTCCAAGGCCAAAAATATTTAAGCAAAAATCTTGCAAGCTTTAGATTCTTGTGTTTCAGCTTGTCTTACTTATGATGTCTGGTACATAGTTTGGTATTTAGAGGAACTCTTATATTTTTATAAGCCTACAAATTAATGCTAATGTACAATATAACAATCATAACATAAAAATAAGTGAAAAATAATAAAATACCTGACCACCAAATTGTCCTGCTACCAAAAAGAAAGAGAAACTCGGTTTAAAAGATAACTTTTACACATCAGGAATTTCTCATGTTAAGCTACTCTAGATAGGAAATCACCTGACTACTTTCCAGACTCCTGTAGGAAAATTGTCAAAGCAGAACACAAGTTAATGTTAAATCACACAGTTACCCACTACACTGCACATACAAACTATCACCACACAAACATAAAATATTAATTGAGATTATCAATATGCTTTCATAAACTATACAACAATTGCAAAGGAACCCCTTCCTGCTAACCTAGATGGCTAATATAAAGACATACTTAACAAGTATTTAAAATGCTTATATAAAAGGATACATCTATTTTTATCAGTGTACAAATAGAAGTTATGTAATCACTATCTTCCACCCATTTTAGCACTTGTATATTAGAGCAAAATGTATTAAAATAAGTACTGTATTGCCACAATAAGTTCAGCTGGCTTCTTAAAATGATAATCAGTGTTGTTGTTTTTTTAAACTAATTATCTGAATCAATATGAAAAAATAATATTGACCATGGAATTTAGAAACTTCTTGCATATTCTTGCCTGAAAAGACAGATATGTTCTAGCAGAATGAACTAACAGGACATGTCAGTTAGGTAATAAAGCTTTGCAAGTTTGCTCTTCAATTCTACTACACCACCGTGCTATGACAATTTTCATCTCTACTAAAGATATTGCAAGCTACACTTCAATGCTTATGACTGCCAGCATTATTAAAGCCTACATCGTTACCAGTTCCTTCAGCCAGTATCACATTAATATTCAAAGTTTCAGTGAAAAGAACTTTCCAGTTATTGTGCTCAAGTCTGTGCACAGGAAAAGTGAGTATCACAGAAATGCAGGAATAGCGTGAGCATTGTACTCAAGCTGTCACACAACTGTTCAGTACTGCATAGTAATGAACCACAATTTGTTTGTTTTTGGAGTAAACATCTGTTGTAGAAAGACATGGGCATACCATAGTCCTCTGTCAAGTGAATGGAAGCTATCCGAAGTGGCACACTGGCATTGGATAGATAGCGTTGCTTTCATTCCCAAGAAAGAAGAAAACTAATCAGTATTAAAACATGTTCATCTGTTTTATCAGTATTAGCATAAGTTAACACAATGGGGGTATGGAAAAAAGGTAATAAAAATTGGCTCAAACTGTCTGGCATTTCTGTTAACAGATTAACAAAATATATCATTAAAATTGCAATACATGCAACACAAGAAAAATAATCTATAATTATATTCTTCTAAAATATACAAGAAGATTTAAAATCCAGAACTCTTCATATAAGGTCAAGATTAACAAAATGGAAAAAAAATATTGTGGACATTTTGGTGGCAAGGAGGAGAGTATTCTTTCAACCAAAACATAAGAAGTGCCTAGCAGGTGACAAAAGTTACTCAAGTCACACCTCCTAAAATGTGGTTGCAGATGCAAGGAGTAGCATGCAGGAGAGTATCTCTCATGTCACCCAGGAAAGCCTTGGGGTACAGCTCAAAATTTCTGTACTACAGGAAGGAGCTTGGGTGCCTCAAATTTATCAATGAGAGGTGGATATTCAGCACTTCAGGAATATCAAGCTTATCATACATCTCTCCCTCTCATGTTCTCCTTAAACTGGAACTAAGTTTCTACACAAAAATTTCACTGCTGGGATCACCACAATCAAGACTCCAATAAAGCACAGGCCAGACATGAAGAGACAACTGTTAGCTTATTTTTATTGTGGGGAGACTTTGTCTAGTATAATTATATCACACAACTTTGACAAGTGTTATTTAAATGTGTTTCTAAATTATGGATGAAAAATTACACATAGGAGACCGAGTCAACATTTCACTACCTTATGAAAGGAACACTGTTACTACTCGGTTGACTCTAGGTTGCACTTAGTTATTGAAAACTCCAGGGGGGTAGCCGAGTTAGTCTGTAACTGGAAAAACTTAAACAACAAATAGTCTTGCAGCACCTTAGAGACTAACAAAACATGTAGATGCCCACCAAAGGCCATGATACCATCTACATGTTTTATTAGTCTCTAAGGTGCCGCAAGACTATTTGTTGTTTTTTCTTATTTATTAAGTGATCCTTAGTAGAACTGTATGTAAAGTTTGGTCTTAAGTGTAGTTTCTTCAGAACGGGTGGTATAGAGCAGTGTTTCTCAACAAGTGGTACTCAAGAGAAGTTGGGGGGGGGGTACGTCAACACAACTGTAATTTGAAGAAAACTGAATTTTTGTTTTAAGTTTTACAGCATTTTATTGTTTTTGTACTTTTTACACTCACAAATTTCATCACCCACCTGGCTACAATTAAGTTATTTAAACAAATGTGTTACAATGGTAGAAAAAAAAATGTGCGTGTCTAAAAACTGTAGATACTGGGGGGTACTTTTTGGGGGGGGAAAAAGGGGTACTTTATTAAAAAAAAAGGTTGCAAAACATTGGCGTAGAGTACATATGGGTAACTGCTGTATTTCTTGGAAGTGTCAGATCAACAGCCTTCATCCAGGCTCAAATCTTTCACCGATACTGTTCAGTGAGTACATCGATAATCTGCCAGCTACATTCACATGCAACTTGATCTATGCTAACACCATCTGCTTAGGGTTGCCAGCCCTCCACGATTCTCCTGGAATCTCCAGGAATTAAAGATTAATATTTAATGAAAGATTGTCATGTGATGAAACCTTCAGGAACACATCCAACCAAAATCAGAAACCCTACACATGCTACAGCTCCCAAGCTCAGTCCTTTTCAGAAAAGGTCTTGAATGATATAAAGCTTACGGAAGACTATTGTAGTCAATGGCACCTGTCCAAGAGGGTTACGCGCCGCCCCCCCCCCCCCCCGGTCTGGCAACATCCATGGCCTAGCATGGACTACAGATGTTCCTAGAACACAGAGCCCAGGAAAAGGGAGGTCTGGCGATGGGGCAGGAGCTCATTAGGGGGCACCGGCAACCCAGTATGTGTGTGGGGGGTGGGAGGATGGGCAGCACAGCGGGGAGTTCTAGTCCCAACAGCAGCCAGGGAGCTCCAGCCCCAGCAGTGGCCAGGGACCGCCATCCCTGGCCACAGAGCTCAGGTCCTGGCCCTCTGTCCCAACCCTGGCTACACAGCTCCAGCCCCAGCCATGGAGCGAGACAGCTGTAAAGCTCTGCCCTAGCTGCACAGCTCGGGCCCCAGAAATTCCAGCCCCAGAACCAGGTGGCTGTTCTGCCCTGGCTGCGAAGCTCCGGCCGTGGCGCTCTGTCCCAGCAGCAGCAGCGAGGACAGCAGTATCTAGAGAGCCCCGGGGGCAGGCTACAGCCCTAACCCAGTGGCAGCACAGGCTAGAAGGGGAGGGATCTTCCCTGGTCCAACAAATCCCCTCTCTTGGGACCAGTCAGGTCCTGTGGGTGCTGGACCAGCGAGGTCCAACCTGTAGTGAAGTTCATCTGCTTAAAGTAAGCACAAGCCACAAATTAAATGTTTTCTTCAATGCCTTCAGCATGATCCAAAACCAATTTACCTCAGTGTGACATTGGACAGGTCACTAACATACCATAGCCACTTGAAGAGGACAATGGTCAACGTCAGCACTAAGAATAATTTGCTCAGCAAACTGGCCTGTTCAACTTGCGGCGTGAGCACCTAGATACCTAGATCATCATCTCTTGCCCTCTGCTATTCAACAGCAGAATGCTGTGCTCCTATCTGCTGTCACTCATTTCACATAAGGCTGGTTGACAAAACTATGTATATTGTTACTGGGACTTTATATGCAACTCCACTGCTGCGACCACCTATTGGTAACACAGCAGCACCCATATTTGCCATGAGAAGGTCTCTATCAGGCTGCTGGCCAAGTTCTGTGAGAACAGCGATCTACCTTTGCACGCAGACCTCTTCACATATCTGTCAGTTCACCTGACCTCTAGATGCCCTGTATGGTCATTTATGCCACCAAAGAACATGACAGTGAAACAAGTATGTAAAGAGCAGTCAGCAACAACTGTCATTAAAAACTCTCTCATCACTGACCAAACCATCTGTCCACCAGGTTTTTAATGTGCCAAGACACCTGAGATCATCTCTGAACTGGTTTTGAACAGGGCAGGCAACTGAGCGACTGATCACTTTACATGGAATTTTTCTAATGCCCTGCAATGCAGCTGCAGAGAGCTTCAGATGATGTTGCATATCCTTGACAAGTGCCCACTAACTCCTTTTGATGGCAGGCTTACAGCTCTCCATCCGGTGGATGACAACGCCATCAAATGGCTGGGCTCATTGACATGTAGGGTGTGTCTACACTGCATTGTAACTCAAAATAAGATACGCAATTTGATCTACGCAAATTGCGTAACTTATTTCAATGCTATTGCAAAATAGCTTATTTTGTCATTTGGCACTATCTACATATCACCAAATTTCCAAATAAAGCGCTATTCCGAAATGTCCCTTACTCCTCGTAGAATGAGGTTTACAGGGACTTCGGAATAGCAAGCCCAAAATAAGGGGCTTGCTATGAAGACATGGGATAGCTATTTCGGGACACTCTGGTATCCCAAAATAGCGTTGCAGTGTAGACGTACCCATACAGATCGTGTTAAGTAAATTTTTTGTAGGTTAGTAATGCATCACTGAAACCATGGATGAAAATACTAACAGCTAACCTTAAAACTATGCTAATGATGTATTTAGTGCATATTCTCTGAAAGATTAATATTTTCTTCAAGTGTGGATAAAAACTATATTCTAACATATTAGGCTATGCTAACTCTCACCCACTGTGAATAAACTACCTCTGTTTACTTCTGGTAAACACTTGCTCTTTCTTCTATATTTTAGCTCCTTCAGGTAATTATGAAATACATCAAAATGGAATGGCCTACTTTATTAATAAATCTAGTCTTGAAAAGGTGACCTGAAGTTCAAGACAAATATTGGTCCAATCTAATAATTTTTGCTTATTGATAAAGCAACTAACACCACACACAATATGTTGACAAATTGCAAATGAATATAACACTATTCCTGCACAAAGCCGAATATGAACATTAATACTGAAGTATAGCAACAAAAAGATATTATTCTATTTCATTACTCCAGACTATTTAAAATAATCCAAGGAAATTATTTACACATACACTACCTCAGATTTTATAATTGACAATTTCGCAGGCAATATCATAACAAAAAAGATGGATACATAATTACAAGCCTAAAAAAAGCATGCTTCTAACATGAACTGACAGATGGCTTGGTTCTGGATTCTTGTAAATGCAGCAACCCTCCCTCCGCCTGTTTTAAAGTTTTGTTGTGATCTTTCTGTTAGGGGTCTTTTAACTTGTTTAGATGCATCTGTCACCACATTTTGTGAGCTATCTGGCTGCTGAGTAAAAACTGTACAGCTTTTGAGATGCAAGCAGATTTTTTTCATCCATCATAATAATGTTCTAAATTGGGACATGGCCATTTTCTCATTAAGAAAAATTCAAAGTATAATATTGTTGATTGCTAAGCAATAAAACAAGAATAAAAAGGAAGCCTAAAAATGAAGTAAACCATCTACATGTGAAAGGTTATAACTGTATTGGTGTGCTCTACCCTGCTAAATTCCTTCTTTGTCTGAATAAATCTGTCAATGGTTAAAGATCTCTTCGTGTAGAAGCTGGAAAACCATGATCTTCAGAAACAATAAATCAACATAATGGCTAGCATGTTACAGGCTGGGCATAGGCTAAATATACAATTCTAAAAGCATATTTTACCTCATTTTATTCATATCTCCTTCCAAAATATGGTTTCTGCTAGAAACAAAAATACTTCTTTGCTATATATGCTCTGTGTTCTGCACATCCATTCCACATGCTATAGACATGCATTTTTTTTGCTAAAATTAAGTAAGCCATTTAACAACTTAGATTAGACAAACAGATACAAACTAGAATGTTAAAATACTGAAAAATGATTACACAACACATTTAAATAAAGACTGCTTCCTGTAGAAAAACAATGGCAAACATACCATTTGCCATAAATAATATTTTTATTCCCCCTCATTTTTTCAGTTGATCTACAAGTCATAAAAGGACATGCTAGCTTTTTGAGGGGCTGTTGACATTCACTGTGGCTCTTCTGTATCAGTCTCAATTGGCTATGTGCCAGCGTGGATACATCCCAAAACGGTCAGAGCAGAAATACACCCTCTGCCCCCTCATCATTCCCCCCACCCCAGAAATTCTTCTCAGGCATGCTGCCCGACATTGTCCCACTATCACTGTACAACTGGTTGAGGCTGCACTTCACCTCCACCCCAGACACAGTTCCCCCAAAGCTGCTTTCCTTCCGCACTGACAACCCAGTAATGCCCACCAATTCCATTATTACGTTGATTACTTATACTGAGGCAGCATATGGAGGCCCCAAACCCACTGTGTTAGGCACTGTACAGACTTATAGGGTGTGTCTAGACTACATAGCTCCGTCGACGGAGCCATGTAAAGTAGTTTACTCGACATAGTCAATGAAGCGGGGATTTAAATAATCCCCGCTTCATTAAAATAAAAATGGCCACCGCACTGTGCCGACAATCAGCTGATCTGGCACAGCGCGGCAGTCTAGACGTGGTGCGGTCGACAAGGGAAGCCTTTGTCGACTGCTCCGGTATGCCTCGTGAAACAAGGTTTACTGGAGCGGTCGACAAACTCTTCCCTTGTCAACCGCGCCGCGTCTAGACTGCCGCGCTGTGCCATATCAGCTGATTGTCGGCACAGCGCGGTTGCCATTTTTATTTTAATGAAGCGGGAATTATTTAAATCCCCGCTTCATTGACTATGTCGAGTAAACTACTTTACATGCCTCCGTCGACGGAGCCATGTAGTCTAGACACACCCATAATGACTACAGTCCCTGCCCCCAAAGAGCTTATAATCTAAATAGAATAGAAGAGACAACTGTCAACAAGTCAAACAAATGTGAGCACAGCCATAAAAAGACAATCAGCTCCAACTCCACAACTGTTCAACCGTCTGTTGTTCACTGGCTGATCACATGTAAGACCGGCTCTACCAAAACAGAGACCGTTCATCAACATGAGACACAGAGCTTGTATATGCACTCACCCACAACCTACCAGCTCCTGTCCTATCCCTCCATGCACCCTGTTCAATCTATTTCATGAGGGCTTTGGAGGGATAAACAGAGAAGTGAGCAAATAGTCTGTGTGACAGTCATGAAGTCAAAGTCTCCTCGGATGAAAAAGACAAAACAGAAATTATTCTGATTAAACTTTTGGTAAGACCACAGCTCTTGGAAAATTTGCTTTATCAGGCATTAAATCTCAGTATTAACAGTAATTACTATACAGAGGTACAGCTTCTCTGTAACTCAAGTACATAAAAATAAAGGTCATCTGCATAAGCAAAATTCCAGATAGCAGAACATGTTCAATATTCAAGCCAAGAGTAACAAATTAATACTTTTAAAATGGCATTTTTTTGATCCCACATTATCAGGCTCCACTACAACTCCAAATTACAGCCCACTATATGCCTTACCTATAATGCTACAGTCACCAACCAACGCAGCAGCATCACAGAGCAAATTCATGTCTAGACAGGTACATACATACGATTTTCAAGACCTAATGTCCAATGCTGCAAGCATGACCTAACGTTCTGCTGAAAGACCTCAGGATTCCACAACAATCCAGTGAAGGAGACTGGAAAGTCTGTGGCAATTTAAGATAATTTTTAGATAGAAGATTGTTTGTTTTTTTTACTTAATTCAATATGAGCATTCATATTACAAATACAACAATCTCTCTCTTTCAAAAGTTCTCATTACGTTGAATATGCCAGTAAATTTTGTAAGTACTCTACCTACTGAAGAAAGTTGTATTGAAAGCTTTATTACAGAAGTCAAGGGGAGATGGTCACTTCTAAAGTTGAAACTGTGGGCATCTGGGAAGGTTTAGGAAACGGTTGGGAATGTGAGACAGCACATTAGCTAGATGTTAAAATGATGAGCAGTGAAATAGTTAATATTGACATACATTTTCATAACTGAAGTTCAAAGTTAACATTCCATTAAATGAATAAGACATTCCAAACCCTAACAGAGATATTATATCAGAATATACGTAGACATAAACAGGTACGTCTACTGTAATCTTACTTCTTATCCAGTTTGGGTCTTAAGGCTTATTTTTTTAATGTAAGCTTGGCTTCAGGATCAAATTCCACACAAATGCAAAGTACACAAAGCTGTATATATACTGTACTTCACAATTTTTTTTTTGTTTAAGAGTATGTTTAATATAGTATTTTGCATCTTGAATGGTATAAATGAAACTAATATTCACAATAGCTAAACCATCCACTGTATTTTAAAGCATTATTTACTCAGGCAATTTTGAAATTTTTGCCCCAAGTATCATTTTCAAAACAGATATAGGTACTTAGGAAGCTGAGTATATACATCACTTTTGCAAACAGGACTTTTGAACTTTTGAAATTTTTACCTATAGTCTCTATAAGCATTTGCCTTCATACTCTCTCAGAGCTAGGTAGCAGCTATGACAACACGTGCAGCCTATTATTCCTGGGTTCATTAGCTTCTAACGCATACAAATGTTGACTTATAGCAAATAAGAGGTTATAAACAACAGAGCAAGAGGGTTCCAGGTGGTCTAAAACCACCTACATTTTCAACTGGTAAATTAAGTTTGCTGAACTGTACCACTGAGACCAAGACCATTAGTTTTAGGTACCCAGCAAGGGGGAAAAGTATGAAAGTGGAATTTTGGCTCAGTGGAAGCTGTGAAGGTTACTATGTATGTTTTGCAGAAACAGGATTTTAAAAAATCCCCTGGGTGGACATCACTATGTCACAGGAGAGCTTTCCCCATGACATAACTACCACCTCTAGGAAGGAGGATTTGCTCTCAATAGGACTGAGGGAAAAATCCAGGCTGCCAGACACTTTTCAGTGGACTGCGAGGCTGAAGCTGAGTTGGGGCAGGAGCCATGCCCACTCCCCAGCACAGAGCCCCACCAGCAGTAGCATAGGGGTGGGAGTAGCAAGCATCGACTTTTGGAAGGGAAGATGTCTCCACACCCTACTGCAAGTAACTTAATATGTCTTCACTATATCCTGCCTCTGCAGTCAAGGAGTGATGGCATGTCACATGCTCACTCTGTAGCCTAATCAGAGGGCAACGCTGTCTTCCCTCCCATTACCCCAGAAATGAGATCTGAAGTCTCACTCCCTCCCACAAAGCCTCTTTCCTGCTATCCCAACCCCAAAAGGGGCATCACCCTACTAGTTGGATCATAGTCCAACAGCTTCAGCTCCTGGCTCCAAGCTCCAAAGTACTCCCTTAGACTCTGCTTTGCTGCACCAATCCCAGCCCATATTCATTCCTCTTCCTCCCACCTCCATGTGAGGTATCTGGCTGACCATTGGAGGCAGATAAGCAGTAATGCCAGTTAGTTCAGGTCAGCCAATGTCCCATTTTCAGTTTAGGGAAATAAGATCACTCCATGCGCTGGGCCAGGTGGGCGGTATGCTGGCAGGAGATCGGAGAGCCTGAGGGTAATTGAGTGGTTAAGGAGCTGGGTGGCTGGTCTGGACCTTGTCTATATCTTGACCAAAATAACTGACTATCCCTGATGTAGAGCATCTTTAATAAAGTGTTACAGCAGCACAGTTGTGAGGATGTAGCATTTTGTATGTAGACCTGCTCACAGATTTAGGGCCAGAGAGGACCACAAAATGATCTAGCCTGATCTCCTGCATATCTTAGGCCACCAACATCACCCACCACATGCACTTTAAACCCAACAACTGAAATGAAACCAAAGCATTAGCAACCCCAAGAGACTGGAGCACGGGCAGGCAAGATCTGGCCCATGGGCTATATCCGGCCCGCCAAACCTTCTAATGTGGCTCATGGCCCTCCACACCAGGACCCTCAGGCATGGAGCAGCTCCACACCGCTGATAGTGGTTGGCTGCTCAATGTGGAAACCACCTAATGGGAACTGATAGATTGTGCCAGGGACAAGGGCAGGGTGCAAAGTCTCCTCCACCCTCTCCCACCCCCCGACACATGGCACAGAGAGCCACATGGAAAAGTCAACTGCTTTGAGCAGTCTGGGGCTGCTGGCAGACAGTGAGCTGACATAAGAGGTAAGCACCTCCTGGTCAGAGTCTGCCACTAGCAACCGCCTCCTCAAGCTCCCCCTCCCCTTTGCCACAGGTCAAACTCCAGACCCTGCATCTCTATCCTGCATCCCTCCCTCAGGCCAGAATCCAATCCTGCACTTCTACCCCCTCCTGGACCCTGCACTCTGATGATCCCCTGCCCCAGGTCACAATCCCCTCCTTCACCCAAACTTCCTCAAACCCCACATCCTCTCCTGCACCCAAGTCCACTACCCAGAGCGCCCTTCTGCACCCAACCTCCGTCCCTGACTCCACACTCTCTCCATAGAGAAAGTGCAGCCCTTGACCACTTACCAAAATCTTAGCGTGGGCCCCCTCCATCAAAAATTATTGCCCACCCCAGTGCAGAGTTACTAGACTATTATACGCCATGGGCAGAAAATAGGAGGGACTAAAGTATATGAGTGCCTGAGTCCCTGCCAATGGCAGGGAGATCATTAAGTGAAATATACTCAGATAATCTTGACAAGTGACCCATATCCAGAGAGTGGCCAGTGCCACCTCAGAGTCTTGGTAATTGCTGCCCAATGTGCTATCGCCAAACCCTGATGCTTCAAAGGAAGGAGATTAAAATCTCACCCAGAATGCACTGGACAGAATTACTTTGCGACCCTTGCTAGTGGGTCTTTTAAACCAAGCCTCTGACAGCTAATAGTAAAGCTAAGTACAGTATATAAATACAAAAGCCTCAAGAGCACAGATTTCAGCTCTGTGGGTGCAAAATATCGTGTATGGGCTGAGTAAAACCGTAGTCAGCATCCAGTGGGATGAACTGCTGACACAGCAAACACTCAGGCTGCAAGACAAAGAGTCAAGCATCTCTCTAAAGAAAGAAAGCTAACGCACACAATAAAAATTTAAAGATTAATAGCCTTGATTCTGGTCTGGCCATTTGAGTTTAATTTAGGAGGAAGCTGCTTGCTGAAAGAATATTAATGAGAAATAGAAGACTGTTTAAATATTCCAGTTGCTATTTTATATCTTTTGTATCCATTTATATTTCACATAGCAATGAAAGAAGCCAAGTTAAGGTTGTTGTAAAGAAATCCCTTCCTCCAATGAGAACTTAGGGCCTGACTAAATAATTGCATGCATAATGTTGCTAGAGAACAGAGATTTAGAAGGTTACCATTAGAAAGCTGTTATAAAGGCTGCAAGTGTTAAAGCTGCAATATCAGTTTGACAATTGCTTTTAAACTTAAAGTTTAAGTTATTGGAATATAAAATACTAATTTCTGAAAACAAAAAATTAAAAATAAAATGAGTAGCTTTAAACAGAAATAACTGCATCTCTTAGACGGCATTAGAGTATTTAAATTTAAAACAGCCTACAGGCAAAGTTAGTGAAGCAAATGTTAGGGCTTGATGGTTTTTATCATGTTACTAAGAAACTGAATGGGAGAAGGGAGACAGAAGTTTTGTGTATATATTCAATTAATATTGAATATATAACACATAAGGCTATTTCATATATAACTTTTTGTTCAATGACATATGATTGTAAAATAGCAACATACATTTATTATTTTTCCTTATGTATATCAAAGAACAACACTGCATCCAATCTTAACATTTTTAAAAATGAACTCATGCAGTGGTTTTTAAAATCTAGTTTACCCTTTTACTTCATATCATGAACGTTCTGTTCTACATGGAGAGAAAGACACAATGTATGCATTTATCGGTGCCAAATTTAGTGAAAGAAATCATTCCTATGTTAGAATTTGTTTGTACGTTCAAAGAAATAAGATGCATTACTGAAAGCAATACTAATGCAAAGTTTCATGCTCTTGAAAATTTCATGGGACAAACAAATTTAATTCAGAAACTGATGATTCATTTTCCAACCACTCAACAATTCAAATCCTTAACAAAACCCTTTCTTGAGTGCAAGATTATATTCATTTCATAAATTCTTTACACTTGGCACTGTAGTTTTCCTTTGAATAAAACAATTATATGGATAACCACAACTCAGACTGCTTTCAGCAAAAAATATTTTATTGATGAATTCAAGTTCCAGTAAATGTAACAAAATACATATTCTCTTTTATTCTGGACACTGTTGATTTATTGTTGCTGAACAGCCTACAAGCCTGCAATTTTACTAGAAAAGAAGTGTAATAAACAAGTCATTACTTAACATGCAATTACTTAAGAGCATAGCATACACCAATGTAAGTATTATTAAGACGCCAGAGTGAAAATGGAGGGATTATATTTACCAGAGAACCACTTCAGTTAATTAGACCTGCACCCTTTACAGTGAACTTGTTAAAAATTGTGAGCCTTCCACTTCATAATCCTACTTTGAAGAAGTTGTATTTTGACCATACATACAAATTGTCACCTATTAATTTGATTTCTGTAGACTCAGTGCTGATGCATAGGAATTCTTAGGTTCCTGTTTCCATTCCTCACTGTAACAGGCAACAGACTCAAACAGTGATTGAAGATTTTTCATGCTCTTTCCTTTCTGCCTTGATATTATCAGTTTTACAAAAGCATAGCCTCTCTGAAAGGGTTGATTTACCTTCTGCTATTTATGTGAAACACAAACCAACCCAAATACTAGATATTTAAAAGGTAACATTAATGGAAAAAAATCTTATCAGATTGAGACTTGAATTCAAAGCCAAGGAGATGCCATTCGAGATTTCTAGTACCATGTCCTCTATTATCTCAAAGCATCATTACTAACAGGTGTCTGGACTACAGAAATCAAGTCATCAGGTGCGAGAGAGATTTCTGTACTCCAGACAACAGCTTGTACTATTTTGGATCTGTCTAGCTTGTTTCCTTCTAAAATACTAGTTTCACCTGTCTTTATTTGAACCAGTGTTCAGAAACCTAGATGTCCTTAGCTCGGAATCCTCATGTTATCAGGAAACTATCAAGTCTTCCATTTGCTAAATTCAGTGCTACAGAAGTTGAATTTCAAACAACTATCAACAGCTGTCATTTTGGGATCTTGCAAGACGGGTTTTTTTTTTTCTTTAAATTTTAAAACAATCAGTTATCTTTATAACAGCCTCACTGAAAAGTTTTTGTGCAATCCTAAATGAAAGATCTCTGTTTTCCACTACTATGTCTATAGTGCATATATGCTCCTATTGTCTCAGGGCAGAAGACAAGGGTGGGGTGCAGGGTCTGGGCAGGAGACAGGGTACGGGAGGGGGCTCAGGGCTAGGGCAGAGGGTTGGAGTGAGGTGTTTACTGGGCCAGTTCCCCTTGGGTGGCGCACACCTGGCTCTGCTTGCTGCCCTATGCTCTCCTGCAGGCACCACGCCCACCGCAGCTCCCAGTGTTCCTGATTCCCAGACAATGGGAGCTGTGAGGGCTGAGCCTGCAGGTGAGGGAAGTAGATGGATTTCCCAGTTCTTGCAGCTCCAGCCCGGCAGCGGGGGGTGGGGGAAAGTGGGAAGAATAACAGAGCACAGAGGTGCTTCACGGCCCTGCCATGCAGGGCCAAAACATAGGGGCTTTAGTATCTGCAGCCTAGGTCCCTCGGTTGGGGGACCCCACAAAAAGAGCTGCACTTCTGACGGCCTGGAGATCTTTTTGTGGTGCTGTTAGCGCAGGGATCCCCGTAGCTTAAGGGACTAGGATGGGGGCTGCCAGAGCCCATGATGAGCCAACAGGCAGGGGTGTGGGGTTGACAGATGGCGAGGCTGGAGAGCTGAGCCCATGGGTGGGAGGAGGGCAGCTGAGGGATGGGTCTGGCTGCAGTCCTCTGGCCCTTGCTCTCTGTTCACTGTCACCTGCACCTCTTGCCTGCTCCCCTGATGCTGCAGGTGAGCATTCGTATGTGCAGGACATTTGTCATGTGAATGTTCATAACTCAGGGAATGTCTGTACTTCAAACCTTAAGACTAACTGCAGTGGTTAATATCATCAACTTGTTTCATGTCAAAATAGTAAATTGATACCTATTGAGAAGTATTTATTGGGCAAGAATATATTTTAAACCAAGTACTGCAGTAGTACTGAACTGAAGTAATGAAAGCTTGCATTTAAAAGGAAATCTTGGTTACATAAAATGACTGTGCATTGCTTCCAGACTAAACTCTCCAATTCCAGTCTCCACGTAACTCACAAACTGTTTAGGTTGCCAAGCAATATACAATGACAAGAGTGACATGTATTTTTAAGTATGTTCTATTCTGAATGTGTCAAATATTTCTTCCTCATATGCTTTCCTGAAGCCCTGAGAAGCCATCCATTTTGAGGCCCCTTCATGTAAGATGAAGAGAAGTATTATCAGAAAATTTCAGTTGCAAGTGTGTTACATGTTCTCTCTTACAGCAGGCTTTTTATCGGTTTGTAAAAAGATTAACACGCAGCACCTGGTGACAGAAGGAAACAAAGCAGCTCCCAATATTTAAAAACAATTGCAATTAGGAGATCAAAAATTAGAGAATATAAAACAGTAGAAAAAGAATGACAAGCTTTAACAGGGTAACATGATTGACTATCACCTTTTCCAATCCTGTCTCTTACTTAGATTGTAAAACTCAGAAAAGCAATATTTTAAAACTAAAAAAAATAAATAAATTCAGCCTTCATGAGCAGTATGGCATTTTTCTGCCATTTGGTGTCACAAACAGCAAAACAAATCTAAGACCAAATTCCCCACTAATGGTTATTTCACTTAAATACAATATCCCGGACTAGGTTCATTTAATGTTGTAACAGAACTATTTAACCAGTGAACTGAAACTCAGCTTTAAATAGGCAGCTAACTTCCGAGTGCCCTTAATTCACATGCCAGAGGCGTTATGTCAAATTTAACTCAGATTCATGGAAGCACTTTTCAAAAAATCCTGATTATACTGAAAGCTTTTGTCAGTACAAATATCTGAGGCAATTAAATAACGACAGTGGCCTAGCCTAATTCCCACGCTTCTGGCAAGAATGGCTCTACAGCTTCTCCAAGAAAACCTTAAGAGTTTTACTTTAAAAAAAATGTTTTGAACTATTTACTATAATCTAGAACTCTGTATAGACTTAAATATCCTAGCAGTTTAGATTAAACCCTTTGATCTGATTGAGGAGTACCCAACAAATGTATCAGTATAACAAAAACCTGTGATTAACTAGACTACACTGCAAAATAACCTTTGTAAAACAAAATTTGTAAGAATATTCCTATGAAAATATACCTGCAGATCTAAATTCAAAATCAGTGCATGGAATTCTCATGTTTTTCAAATTACCTATATTATATGGTCGAGTAATGTTAATATTTCAAGCAGAATTTCTTTCACTAGATGGGGAGAAGGAAAAGAAATTTAAGAGGCTCCATCTTTAAGAGGCTCTTTCTTCTTCCATCTTTGTAGCAAACAACTGATTATGGAAATATTTGAGTTTGTCTTGAAAGGAGAGGCAGCAACTCACAATACCATCATTAGTCTACCATTTTATATGGTATGTAAATCCCTCAATCCATTACCAAGTCACCTGGCTACAGAGTCAGTATCTGTCTTTCTCTGGGCCAATAAGCACCTAAAGTGAAACATCTCAACAACAGTGGAGATCTCCAACAGTGGACTCACTAGCTCCTCAATGGCAACCTAGACTAGCAAGTGGTCTGCGTGAGTGGTCTGCAAGACTATTGTAACCAAGACGGTCTCTGGGGATAGGGTAATTTTGCTAGCTGCGCTTGCGTACCTAGAATTTACAGTGTGTGCCAATTCAACAGTAGCAGCACTATGACTGGATGCAGAGGGAGCATACGGCTCTCATAGTCAATGTTGTGTGCCATCAGCATGCACCTCACTTCATGTGTCCTTGCGTGTCGTTTTAGTAATACTGGTAGGACAAAAGTGTGCTGGTTTCTGTCCACGTCAATCTGGCAACCCTAGGGCTGGGCAACAACGAACAAAATGTCTTGTGGGTCACACAAGAACCCCAATGAGCCCTCAGGCACCAGGTTGACCACCACTGCTACAGTAAATGCTAAGGGCACTTGCTTTAGCTGTGGGAGAGGCAGGTCCAAGTCCTTGCTCAGAACTGAGTAAAGGAGGGACTTCAGCTTGGATTTCCAATATACCAAACAAGTGCCCTAACCACCAGCCTCTGGGCTATTCTGGGATCTTGTACATATACACACACACCTGGGCATGGAAACATTCCCAATGAAAGTTTCACTGAAACAGGTGTTTCTGTGAAAAGTTTTGGTTTTGATTAATTGGTATTTTCTGATGAAAAACAGTGTCAAAAATCCCCAACCACTGGTAGTAAACTGAACAAGATTTTGGGGAATACAGATTGACATTTCTCAGAGGGTTGCAATACCCAGTATTTTTTCTGTGCTTTTCTTTTTTTTCAATTTACGTCCCAGGAAAATAAGATCAACTGAGACTCTGGAAGTGAAGGAACAAATCACTGCTCAACTACACAGAGAAATACAATCTCTCTATGACTCATGCAAGCCAAGTGAGCATGAATGGTGTGAAGAATGTCTTGAAACACACAGGCTGATGCTACTACAGAAAAAAGAAAAAAAAAAAACAGGAGATGATTATCTCTCCCCTCAAGAGCATCAGACACAGAGAGCTTAAGGGGATTACATGACATCATCTCAAAGGAACACAGTATGAGTTATGTATGCTTAATAGAGGAGGCATTTTTAAATGAACCAGGTGGAGATGACCAGGAAGAGCTATACCATCCGACTTAAACAGCATCCTAACAACAAACAAGAAGGGAAGAAGCCCCATCAGAATAAAAACAGAGTTGAGACAAAGAAAAGTCACAGGGTCTCAATCATTCACACAGAGTACAGCATGCTTTTTGTTTACTAAGTATTACTATCTATTTTAGTTTTCTAAACTCATTTTAATTTTTCCTTATGATACAACTTTCTAGCAGCATGAGTTATTTATAGAAGAGTTCTGTGTTGGTCCAAAGCTGATATTTTCCACCAACAGAAGTGGGTCAAATAAAATTTATCACCTCACCTACCTTGTCCCTAGTAGCATGAGCACATAAAACAAACTTTTGATAAAGCAATTCTCTTCATATTCCATTTCCTCACTGTTTCATTCACTGTAACAACTGTATGTCTGGAAAGTCACCTGAATAAATGCTACCTAAATACATTATATTTTAATGTAACATGTCACATCTTGGGGAAAAAAAGTTACAAACCTGTTCCATAACTGTTATTCTTTTGAAAGTGTTAACACATGTCCATTCTACTCTTGGTGTTTGTAGGGCTAGCACACAGCAGTCAAACTTTTTCTCTCAGTGGTACCTGTCAAACAGCTCAAACACCCTTTATTGAAACATGCCACTGCATACTGGTATTAAGGGCAGAGCTGACCCCTGACTCATACTGGTCCTTGTTGCCCAGAACATCAATATAGAGGGATAGGAAGGTGGGTTGTGGAAAGACATGTACAACACATCTCAAAGAGCAAGTTTTACAGAAGAGGTTAGAAACTGTATTTTCTTTGAGTGGTTGCACATGTGCATTGGTGATTCATAAGCCTTGAAACTGGAGGAGGGATTGCAGTCTATCTAAATAAATACTGGATGGCATCTCATCCAACTCTAGCATCATCTCCTGAATGATGGATAATAGGAAGCCAAGTGTGGACTGAGGATTGCCAGGTTGTTGCTCTACCAATGTACAGAATTGGAACATATACTAGAAAAGCTGCAGATCTCATTGAATGAGCTGTGGCTCTGTTTCAGAGGGAGATATTAGCCAGGCCACAGCACATGAATATACATGAGGCTATCTAAGAAGCAATTCTTGGAGCAGAGACTGATTGTCCTTTCATTCTGTTTGCAACTGTGGAGTCAGAGAATGGGAAGGCTATACTCCAAGAAAATTTGACCAGAGGGGAAAATGTCTCCACTAATAGATGACTTTTTATTATTTAGCATGACCTCTTGAACTTCTTTGGAGCAAGACTGCTGCCAACCTGTTAGTCCTCAACACAGCAGCCATGCTCTAATTCAACTGCCAGAGGAAAAACCTGCTCTTCTTTGCTCTTCATCTAGAAGTTGGGGGCTTTTCAATCTACTGGATCTGGTAGACTACTGGAGCAGATCATTGGAGTCATCATGAGTGATTTCTTCATCCAGATGTGATCAACAGTGGAGGTTTCACCAAACAGACCTACCTGTGACAGGAATCAACAGAACGTATGACAGTTCTGTTCCCTCTGAGGTCACATCCCAGATGCTTGGCACCTAGAACCGCAGGACTATTAAGGGTTGATAGTACTCTCTAACCAGGGCAGGCGCATACAAACCCAAGGACTTCAAGGTGGTCCTTGAATCCCTGAAGCCATTGAGCTTGTTTTTTGCCTGCTCTGACAACGGATAAGGAGCTTAGAAAGTCTAGCCTTGAAATTTGTTTTTCATACTTCATAGGGAAAACCAGAAGACTGCAGCCCAATGGCAACATGAGGGCCTTCACATGGCAACACCAGAAACTATGATCCTAACTGCTGATTTCAGACCAGCCACAGTGAAGTTCTCACTACTAATCTGCCCTTGTTTACCAAGGAAGAGAACTCCTCTGTAGAGATTTCTGGGACCAGATCTTTGACTTTCTTAATTGAGTATTACAATCATAATGGACTCTGGAAATGAGCAAGCTCAATGCTAGGACTCACCCCAATTGGATGAGGACACAAAGTTGGCACAACAAGGGGAGGACCTGGAAGCTGGAAACCCCAAAAGGAAAGCCTTGTAACTCTGCAGATACCCCCTTTAGATTCATGAATGCAGATATCTAGACACCATTTTTGTGCATAGTGGAGTGGATGCAGATACACCGTGCAAGGCTCTACTCACTGGCAGCACCTGGCCTATGGCATCTGGCTTGGGCAGTCCAAGGAATGCAGTGTGTTTGGGGTCTGTGGAAGCAGCCAGAGGCTGGGGCAGGACAGCAGGTCAGAGTTGGGGCTTTCCAGCACCCCCTCACCACACTGTTTCTGTCCAGTGGCTTGGGTCCCTCAGGCAGTGCTAGCACCCTCAACATGGCTTGGCCCGGCAGCACTAGCTATGCTCCTGGCCCACCGGCTCCTGGGCAGCAGAGCCCTTGCTGCAGAGATTGGAGTAGGTGGGCTCTGGCCCCCACCCCCAATGCAAAACACGTACTGCTGCGAATGGATGCTATTGCTCAGAAACTCCCAGGAGCAGCGCACAGTGTGACGCCTTTTCCCTGCAACCTCCCCTTCTATGCCAACCCTTCTCCATGAAACCCCACCACTGGTCACTAGCTCTTTTGAGACTGCTTGCTGCTGCAGGTGTGGCTTCACGTGAAAGATGACTTAGCAGACCGCAGGTTGGATCAGTGGATTGATCCTGGCAGATGCAGATCCACATTTTTGTATCCACACAAGGTTCTACCCAAAAGGTCCACTGATAAGGAGCCAGATCCTAGTGACCTCCTGGCCACATGCTCATAGCACTCCTCCTGTGGGGTTGCAAGGAGGTCTTTTTTCAAGGCTGAGAGATTTCTGCACTTACCCCAGAGTCTTAACGAAGAAAAGAATTCCCTTCCACCAGCCACAAAGTGACTGTCTCAATCTCTGCCAGTGAGAACCCACTGGTGCCAGGTGGTTCATCAGTATTGGCAGATTTGATTCCTGTACTGCCGACACTGACAACCACAGTAAATTCCTCGCCACAGCAAACGCTTCTGGCGTAGCTGGCACCGAGAATTTATGTGGCTTATAGAGTGCCACTCAAGTTCACCACGCCATTTTTGGTGCTGGATTTGATGGTGACCACTTCAGTGCTTGAGTCTGATTTCAGCACTGTTTTGGAAAAGATGTGCTTAGACTTGGGCTGCCTTCTGCTTGACCAGCTTTTGGCCTGCTTTACAAGCTTCCTCTGAGTTCTTCCTCTGGTCAGAGCCTCTCTGCAAGACATTCCATTTCCAAGGCAGAGATGCGGGAGCTTGGTGCCAAGACTCCAACAGTCTCAGAGACACTCTTCTGCATCAAGCTGCAGCACTCAGCACCGAGTCAGACCAGAACAGTCTAAGGGTGGCCTCAGCCCTGTCTCCCTTATTTCAGTCAAGCCTCACTATATTTATTTTTGTCCTAGGTTTGAATTCTTAATAAATCTGGTATCGATCCTTCATATGTGACTTGTCCAGGCACTTAAGACAACTACCATGTGATTGCACACAGGTATAGACTTTGGGCAGGAACTATATGGTTTGAAGCCTAATGATTGGGGCATGCCTCGGTGCCAGTAGCAGAACCCTGACATGGGTAAAATAATAAATTGAAACTTACTATCTACTACAACTACACAAAGACTGAGAGCTAACTGTTCTAGCAATGGATAGGGGTATCAACAACCACCGCGGGTGGGAAAAAGGAGCTAAGAGAGGGTGACTCTGCCCTTTACCCCTGTGTGCAGTGGTGCATGGTAGCAGAGGGTGCTCAAGCTACCTGATGGGTATCGCTCAGGGAAACAACTTGAAGAAGCAGCTTACTAGAAGCACATAGGCGATGTACTTTCTTCTGCTTTTTTGTAGGGAAAGGAGGATTTTAGGAGGCTGAGATGGTCTCACTCCTCCAGGATTCCAACCTGTAACAATGATGTTTTAGAGGCAGAACCCTTGGAGTTCTTACTAAAGACAAGTGCAAAAGGAGGCAAAAATAGACAGCTCAGATGCTGGGGGGGGGGGGGGGGGACACTGTTCTTTAACAAGTTTTGGGGAAAGAACAAGGTTCAAGTAGTCCCCAGCCCATCAAGGTAAAAAAAAAGGCCTACGAGGGGCACTTGTGATCATTTCTGCCAAGACACCCAGTAGGCAGGGAAGGTAACAGACACTCTTCTCAAAGATCTAGGCAGGAGGCTGGGAATTGGCATATCACAGACAGTTTCACTGCCTTTGGAAAATGGCCACTCAAACACTGATCTTTGTGTTCCCACTCCCTCATTGCAGGAGTCTTTGCTTAAGCCACTGCTAGACTCCAAAGCCTCTTTTGCCTGTGTGCGCCAAATTCCTTGTTCAGATAGAAGTCACTTTGGAGGAAGATGCTGGTAATGCACAGGTCCTTCACTATTCCACTGGACTGACCTCATCAGCCAGGGAGAACGGAAAGTGTATTGCACATGTCTCCATCTGACTCAAGCCTAGGACTCCATACCACTTTGGATGTGCACTGAAGTCTAGGCTGTGTCTGAAGTCCAGGTGTTAAACAGATGTGGTATTGACAAGTTTAGTCCAGACGGATAAGAGAAAAACTGAGCTCACCAAATCATTCTTTATGAGAATTTTTCTCATATGTACATTAACATTATATATGGAGGCTGCTAGTTTGTAGCAGTGTGTTAAAAAACGTCTTGCCCAAGACAGAACTATTTTCTTCCACCTTAAAGACATTGAGCCAATAAGTATTTTATTGAAGCACTGATATGTGAAAACATAACTATTTATACAAATACACATTTTCAATACATCATGCTGGCAGTCTTTAGCCTACAGAAGCTCCCAATCTTTCCTATCAGAACCATACTCAGCAGAACAAATATGACACTGTTTTTCAAGCCAAATCTGAGCAATTCTAAGAACTTGTACAATGCACGGAATTAGATCCTAGCACAATTCTGCCAACATCATATGCAATGACCTAACAAAAATTACTATATAAGCACTGTTATTTTGAGTTAGGACTTCGGAGAGCTTATAATGGAAAGGAGAGGAAAACAATACACACACATCTTACTCCAGTATTTGCCAATATTTGAGGAACTTGGAATTCCAAAGAACATTTCCAAAGACTGTTTTTAAATATATTAATTTCTTTATTACCTTAAGGGATAGTCATTAAATAGTTTTAAAAGCTCAATGAACAAGCTATTTTTGAAATATTTCAGTAGTTTTAAAGGATTATTAATAAGCTGTTTCACCAATTTCAAAATAAAACTCATTTACTGTGTTATATAGTGTTATTTCTTGGAAGGTCTGTTATGCTTCTTTGGTTGTATGCAATTTTTTTGGCATGAAAAAATAAATGTATTTTTAGTGTTTGTAAACTATGCTGATTTGATGATCCTCCTGGAAGACAAAATCTTCTGTGTTACCACAGAGGAATGGCCGCATGGGTAGTGAAAGTGCAAGGGAACGTCTCTCATTTTCTGATATGCTTCTTACCATAATAGCTGAACATCTTGCATCTTTCTGTGTGTGCTGCCAATATGACAGAGACCTGCTTTGCAGGGGCATTTAATCCTGCCAATCTTTGTTTGTTTGTTTGTGAAGGAAGGGATAGGATTTTAGCTTTGGCTGGAGCCCATCTCAGAATGATACAAATCTGACCTCTCACTGGGGAGGGAGGGAGGGAAATCCCCTCCAACCCCAAGAGGCTTCTAGGGATGTGACTGCTTAATAGGTTAACTGGTAAGCATCACCCTTAGTGGGTGATGCTTACTGCATACAGGTAGCGGGTGGACTGGAGCAGCACCCTGCCTGCCATGAGAAAGAGGCTGCTCTAGCCCTGTGGGTCCCATCCTGCTGGCTCCCCATTTAATTGGTTAACCGGTTAAACTTAACATTTAACTAGTTAACTTATTAAGCAGGATTTTATATGCCTAGTGGGGGCCAAAATCACTTTAGCCAATACATTTGGAAGAGTGGGCAACACTAATTTTCATGAACATGTAGGAGATGGACAGAGTGAGTTCAAAAATTAAAAAATAAAAATATATTTTAAATCTTATAGTTTTGGGAGAGGTCTGACAATTTTTTCTCTCTTGAGGTTAGTAACACTAGGCACTGAAATCTTGGACATCCCTTCAGAGATTACCAACAAAAATGTCAAACAGTGCCATTTGCAGTGGGTGGGTTTATGAAAGAGACACTTGTACATCAGGAACTGGATAGAAGCCATCAATTTCTTTCGAACTGCCCGCAGAAAAAGCAGTCAAATGTTAACCTTCAATCACAATCCATCAGGGAGTCTCATATCTTCTTTTATTAACCCCAATATTTACGGCTCCACAATCTCTGAAGAAAAAATGCTTTTATGATACATTCTCATAACACATAATTTTCTTTATCATACTTATTAAAGTTTTCCCAGAAGTGGTAGAATTCCAGTACTTTTTTTAAAAAATAGAGCTTTTCCCATCCAACGATCAGGATGTAGATTTTATAGATTTAGGCTATAGTCACATAAGGAATTATGTTTGGACACATCAATTTAGTTCAGAGGGGCTCCATGTGGACACTAGGGTATGCCAATATGGAGCTCATTACAGGCTATGGGGTAATGGGAGTACAAAGAAAAAACAGATTTATATTACGATCTAATTAGCTGTCTGAAAACAAAATAAAGATTGAGACATTTATTACACAAATGGCTATTTTGACTTTGCTCTCTGTTTAAGATGTAGAACAGCAATTCAATTTAAATGATTTTTTAAATAATTTTCATCTGCCACAGAATAGGAAATGTCATGGACTTCATACGTATCAAAATGTTTGTAAACTGAAAGCTGTAGAACATTTGGTATATGTATCATATTTCCAGATTTCAGGAAATAAAAGCTATAATAAAATTATATAAAAGCTGTAATACAATTCCAGCCCTTATTAAATAAGATTCTGTGAAATATACATTGTGGACCACTTCTAACAGGCAATCAGCTGAAAGTCAACCTATTTTTCCTAGTCCTACAGTTGGTCACTTAACACAAGTTTCACTGCACATAAAAGCAGACCTAACCACTTTCATAATTCTTTGGGATCTAACAATCATATTATGAATTGTTTTTCATATAACTTTTCAGATACAGATGGGGGAGGAAAACAAAGAGAGCAGTTACCCCAGGGCTCTGGGCTGTGCTAAGGGCGGGCCTGGCACAATGCACTCTGGGTGGTGCTGAGAGCCTGCTGCCTCCAGCCCCACCCCTTCCAGCCAAGGCCCCACCTTTTCCTGGAGGGTGGAGCAGCCTCCTCCCCACCCTGCCCAGGGTCTCAGCAAGTCTGTCTCTCCCCCGACACACACACCTCATTTGAAGCTTAATGTAAGACATTCTATTTCTTTTTAGCACCGGAGGGCCGAACAGTGAGGCTATGTCTATACTGCCCCCTCTTGCGCAAAAAAAAATGCAAATGAGGCAAAGCATTAGGCATAATTAATGAGGCTCCATTATATATGCATAATTAATGAGGCTCCGTTTTTGCACAAGAGGGTTCTTCCCCAAAGAGGAGCCGTCTACATGGCTCCTTTATGTGCAAAACCCCCCTCTTGTGCAAGAGCCGTTCTTCCTCTTTTTTTTCAGGAAGAACAGCTCTTGTGCAAGAGGGGGATTTTGCACAAAAAGCCTCTTGCACAAAAATGGAGCCTAATTAATTATGCAAATGAGGCACGGCGATATTCCATGCTTTGCTTCATTTGCATATTTTTTTGCACAAGAGGAGGCAGTAGAGACATAGCCTGAAAGTATGCCACAGGAGCATACAAGCTGAACAAGAGAGAGGAATGTATAAGTCATATAGGCCCCATGAGCTGGCTGAGTTTAACTAACACCATTAACTGATGAGCACCAGCTTATCGGTCAAATGGTTAGTCAGTTACACTCTGACTCACAAAATCAGTATGAAAAAGGGATGTGCATTTTATGTAGCCTGTTGTTGATGCACTCCCCGGAAGACCTCCAAGTATCCCGAGGGGTACACGTTCTCCTGGTTGAGAAGAGCTGCTCCAGAGTATTGAGTTAAACAGCCAAATCTCTGAAATGTTCAACTCATTTTCCAGAACATGCAACTCAAGAAGCCATTAAAAAAAATACAGTGAAAACCATTGTACCTTTTTGACCAAGACCATGGCTGATCTGTATCAAGTCACACAATAGCAGAAAACTATTCTGAGCTGAACTTTTATTAACTCATTCAAAGCATTTCTAATCTTGATGTGCTGCACCCTCTCCATCCATCATGCCTCTATCCCCCTGCCCCAACCCTAATTCCCCCTCTCTCTGGCCCCAACCAGGAGCTCCCTTGCACCCCAAGCCTCCTGATCCATGGCTCCACACTAGAGTCAGCGCCCCCCGTTGGAGCCCTCACTCCCCACACCCTAACCCTCGGCCCCAGTCTCATGAAAATGAGCAAACAAATGAGTGAGGGTGAGGAGAGCAAGTGACTGAGCATGGAGCCTAGATAGAGTGAGTGCATGCAGGGCCTTGGAGGAAGAACAGGCACCCTATGTAAGAGCTGACAACTACCTACCACATGATAAACTCCCTCATGCTGGAAGTAGGGGGTAACAAGGTGACCTACAAATCTGGGCATCCCAAGAAAGCATCACAGGTACTTCTACAAGCCACCAAGGCCACGTTGCTATTTTTAGAATCCCAGCTTGACCACAGCTAGCACATGTATGTGTATCAGAGCTGAGAATTACCCTCCCCCACTGCAGTGCAGATGTACCCACAGACTGTAACTTACACAGCGATTAAATAAAAACCCACTAGGCACCAAAATAAAAACCAAGTTTATGATACATTGTAGTCTCACATCCCTGACCACAGCTCCCTTTGAAACCAGGGGGGACCGTGTACATCTGTCTGATAGGAATTTGGGCTCTAAGTAATTCTTTTGCAGTTCAGCCTCTGCAGTATTATTGAAACATGTCTACCAAATCCCTGGAACCTTGCAAGTTCTGTTTTCTTACTTTGCACTGTCAATAGCTGAGGAAAAAAATAACTGTAACAAGTGTTTGAAAGATCACAGAAAATGTTAACAACTGGTAGATTAAATGTATTGAGAATTTTTTCTCTTATACACCCACACCATTGGACTATGCATTTATGTTCCACTATTCTATAATGCCCTATAGAACCTTTTTTTAATCCAGACTTTGTTACAAGATAAACTCTAGTGCACCTTTGCCAGGAATGTATAACCTTTTTTTTACAAGACACGCGCACTCCTTGGCAATTTTAGTCTTGTCTAAGTGCTCATTCTTTTAATTAATAACTAGTTTATCACACATTTTCTTGAAAACAGAAAAAATGTTTGCAAAGGGAAGTAAATGATTTTTAGGTTCTTAGAGTCTCCATGCATTAATCTTACATAACAAACATTAAATGACCAATAGACTAAGAGCTGCCAAGTAAGGATGCCAGGCATCCATTTTTTGACCCAAACATTTGGTCAAAAAGGGATCCAAGCAGCTCCAGTTGGCATTTCCCACTGGGTGGTTAAAAGTCCGGTCAGTAGTGCTGTGGGTTCCTGGGGCTGAGACACCTGCTTCCTAGATAATGTGGTATACACCACGAGAACGCTGCACCCAAAATTCCTACCCCAGCCCAAAGTCTCTTTCTGCACCCAAACTCCTCCCAGAGTCTGTACCCTGTACTTCTCCATACCCACTTCCTGTCCCAGTCTGCAGCCCAGTCCTGTACCCCAACACCTCATCCCCAAATCCACCCTAAAACACTGCAGCCCTCTCTCACTGAAACCCCTCTGTTGGCCAAGAGCCTGGACCACCAACCAGAGCCCTCACCCCCCCATACACACCCCAAACCCCCTGTCCCAGCCCTGAACCCCCTCCCAGAGCCCACATCCTCTGCTGCACCCCAGCCCCATCCCAGAGTCCCCTCCTGCAGGCCAAACCACTCATCCCTGATGCCACCTCAGAGCCCACATCCTCAGCCAGAGCCCTCATCCCCCTCAACACCCCAAGCCCTTGCCCCAGCCAGGGGAGTGAGGGGGAGGGAGAATGAGTGATGAAAGGAGGGGGGATGGAGTGAGCAGGGCCTCAGGGTTGCGGCAGGGTTATTTTGGTTTAGTGTGATTAGGAAGCTGACAACACTATGCCAAGCTGCACTGAGGGACAAGCTTAGTACACAGAGAGTACAGATGAGGTGGGGAATGTCCAAAGGCTAGTTTTACCCTCTGACTCCTCAGCTGTGTCTTGTGTTTGTCAAACATAACCAAGGATCTGGGTTTTTCCACCATAACCAAGGTTGGCTGTGTCTTCTTTCCATTTAAACAATAATCTTGTGTTCGGATGCTCGTGGTTGAGAATTTTGCCCTAGCTATCATTATCCATAACCCTCAGACACTTGGTTCAGCACTAATTGTGTCTAATCATTGATCAAATCACCCAAAAATCAATTGTGATGCTGGAAAAGAAGAAACATTATTTAACACAACTGCCATAATTTAACAATTTAGCAGGCAATTTACAGAACAAATCATCTCACTTAAAGGGCATAGATCTCCCTGAAGGCTGAGAGAAACAAACGAAGAGGATTTGCAAAGCATTAGGCCAGCCCAGTGACGTGAGCACAAAACTACACATATGCTGAGAAAACGACTGGCAGAATCTAGCAGCAGGTCGAACCACTCAGGAGCCAGTGAAACAAATTAAATAGAGCATCTTGGTCCCTCACTCAGGTTGTTACTTGGCCCGTCCCTTTTCCCATTCGCCGAGGATTTTTAACCCTCCAAGCCCAAACTGTGTTCCGTTCTGGGACAAGGGAAATTACACTGGTAGAAGTTATACCCTTTTAAAACAGTTAGAGCTAAGCGAGCAGAGGAGAAATACTCCCTGCAGTGTGTTCCCACACCAAACAACAGTAGCCCCTTGTCCCATTTCTAGCAACCAAACTGTCCATCAATGCCCACCAGCTCCCCAAAATCCTCCCATATTTTTTTCCTGTGATTCTTCACAGCCAAAGGTTAGTGGGGTATGAAAGTTTGGATCATTTCTTAGACTATTCTGTGAGACAGGGATAAAAAGTGTGAGCTACAGTCAGTTTAGAGATAAGATGTCTCTTTGGTGGGGCGTGGGACCAGCAATTAGAGTGATTCAATAATACCTCTCATTCCCATATAAGAATGAGGAAAAAAAAACATCAACCTTCTTCATATTGTCAAGTGATCTAGAGTAACCCATGAATCTGAGAACCAACCTCAGGACAGACTATTAGGCCTTGTCTATACTCAGGATGTAATAATGTAGTCAACTAAATGATTAACCAATAAGTGGGTGTTTGCTTATCGTTAACGTTATCGCCTACATGCAACACTCTCCTCCCCACATAAGTACATTTTTTAGCAAGTTGATTGACAGGTTGGCTTAGTCCCAGGTCACACTGAGACCCGGCATCAACCCCCACTGCAGCTCTGCAGTACAAGTGCTTGTAGTGCAAAGCCACAGCGGCGGTAGTTGCCAGACTCAGCAGGAGCTGGGACTGAGTGTAGCAGCGCTACCCCTTATCAATTAATCGTGGAGTCGACAAATTTTGTCGACTCCACGATTAATGAATTGCATGCTTAACATTCCTAGTCTATACTACCGCGGGCCATTGACCTAAGTTACACAACTTCAGCTACGTGAATAATGTAGCTGAAGTCGATGTCCTTAGGTCTGCCTACTGCAGAATTTTCACGGAGATAAGCCGACAGCTGACACTCTCCTGTTGACTCCGCCTACTCTTCTCGTTTTGGTAAAGTTCCAAAGTCGAGGTGAAAGCACTTGGTGATCAATTTAAATCAACAGCTGACTGTCAATCCAGTGGGTAGTGAAGACATACCCTTACAAACTGGGGCATAAACCCCAAATTAGTATGCGTTTTCCTAGTTTCTTTTTTTTTTTTTGTAAATAGACTGCCCCAGCGAGTTTTCTATTTTTCCTGACATGGTATCTAACTAGACCCAACTTGTACAATCAAGATGAATGACACACTCACTCACTCTCAATGTATAGAATGAAATATCTTGGCACTGATGCTATCTCCACTATGATTATTTCATATATAATCAGCATTATGACTACTAGTATTTTGTAATCCTTGTTTTCTCATTGTGTCTGAAATATGTAGCAATTATTTCCTATGATGTCATTTAGTTATGATGACTCATTTTAAGAATACAAATTAGGATTTTCAAGTCAGCATTTTATTTTTTTAACTATAACGATAACAGAACAGCTCTCTCTCAACTCCTATCCACTCATCAGAAGACAAAAATAGACATGACAGCTTTATTCAGTGAACCTTTCTAATGTTAAGAAACTTCTGGATGTACTTTTGAATCTGTCAGAGCTGGAACAGAAACAATTCAAAAACAACACAAACAAGTATTACAGTAGGTTTATCCAACAGACAAGTGAGATATAGATAAGAAAATGGTATTCAAAAATCAAAGGAACTGAAGAAAATATTTGTAGATTTTGTACTTCATAGAAAGCCCCACTAACAGAATGTGTTTTGACAACATGCTATTCTCTCACCTTAAGACACTCTCTGAAACACTTCTTACATATGACCCAACAGATGTATGATGGGATGTCCTGGTCCTGGACTGGAGAATAAGGGGTTAAACCCCCTATTTTGGGCAGATGAAGACCTGCTCCTTCACCACTGCTAGGCCTGCTTGAGCTAAAGCCTCAGCATAAAAAGGAGCAGCCCAGCTAAGTTGGGGCGAACTACTGGGGAGAGAGAACTCACACTGCAGGCTCCGCTCTGGGTGCTGCTGGAGCCCCAGATCACAGAGCCAAGCATGCCGAGACACAGGCAGATATCCTGTGCGCGCGGCGGGGGGGGGAGGGGGGGAGAGGGAGGTTTGCCCCCCTAGGTATGTCCCTGATGGGTACACATGTTAGTAGTTTGGTAGAATCTACGGGGTAGTAGTAGCATGTTTTGACAGCAGGTGTATTTGTTCAGGTGTATTTGTACCTTAACAAAACTTGTGGTCATTGGGCAGTTCACGCAGGGTCTGCTGTACCAGCTACTTGCTCAGAGCTGGGTTGGCACACACAAAGAGAACACACATGCAGCCAACATATTACCATTGTAATGTTTTCTTTTTCAATTAATGGGAAAAATCTACTTTATTATCTAATTTGCATATTACTATCAGGAGTTGAAACATTCAATAGAGAAAAATGTTTATAACATTCAAATATATAAATTATTAAGCTGATGCAATGACACAGAAGTAGAATATGGTTTCAATACACAACTAGAAACTTAAAGCAAGAAGATAATTGAGGTTCTGAATAGAAAATTATTTTCCATTTCAAAAGAAAATAAAGTGTCATGTGGATGTTGTCAGATACAAACTGAGTGTTACCTCCATATGGAGTCGTTTAGCTTCTCTCTCTCAAAAAAAGAAACAAGATAGAGCACTATGACAAACACCTGGCTAAATTAAGATAAAGTTGCTTTATTGACTACTTAAGAGTTCTAAGGGGGGGATACAGAAAAAAGCGTGGAAGAGCAAGAGGAAAAGGAAATGGATGGCACTGAACACAAGTCGGAAATAAAACAAAATATTTGTGTTAACATGTTAAATGAGTCCTTTAGAAGGCCACAATGCCAATGTTAGTGACAAAATTATTTATTTTATTAAAATAGCAAAGTAGTTTTCAGAAGAACTTTGACTTTTAAAAATTGTTATGCATTAATATGGCTAATGTTTTTAACACTATTCAGAAAGTCAGAAGTGAAAAAAAACATTATAAAACAGTAAAAATACAAAATAAATGTCAGCAATAAAGTTTAATGATGTACACCTCTAGTTTAGAATCAATATCTAGATGCAATCCCATTAAAGAAGCTACATCTCGAGATGCTTATTGATCAGACTTAACTGTAGTACTAAAAACCAAGTAGGTTTCACCCTCTGCGTACCATACTTCCAATTTGATTGATGTAAGTAAGATTTTATCAAGGGCTTAAAGGCAAATATTGATCTCACAGTACCTCACAGTAGAATAGCCTCAGCAATAATCTTCATGACACGTACCAGACATTTGTGGAAATCATTTGTTGACTTGAGTTTTACACTTAGGGTCTGATCTAAAGCCTATAGACTTCACTAAACAGGCCATCACCCTTAAAAGGAGAGGTTCAACAATTTTGTGAGATATAAAGAAGGGAGATGACTACAGGAGGTACTATTATGAAGGGTTGTTTCATACTTCACCACACATTTCATACAGCTTTTTAAACCATTTGACATATCCTGAACAAACTTCACTGAATTAAGTTAAATTTTATTGAATGAAGTTTAACTTCTTTTGAGTTCATTGTATTAGAAATGCAAATGTTAATGTAAGGAGATTGTATGCAACTTTTTAAGCAGGAAGACAAGATTAATGCTATCTTGGAAGGTAGTAGGACATTCCGAGGTCTTTTTTGGAACAGTACATATAATATGGATTTCCTAGAAAACATCTTGGAAAGAGGGAATGCAAAGTCATTGTGAGAGATACCCAGTATGCAGTAATTATCTGTTTCTTGGGTGGGGGATTGAAGAACTCCTCCTGCCAGAATCCATGTTAGGGTTGGGGTTAATGCTGGTAAGGTTATTAGCATGTATATAGGAGTTTTATTGTTTTTAATGGGTTTTTTTCTGTTATGCTTTTTACCTTTAGAGTAAACTAGGTTTGCATAGAAAGAATTGTGCTACAGCTATAGGTTACAACAATCCCGCTTGTTAATTGTTTCTGAAGATAAAGCAAGCTGGTGTCCTTGGGCAAACTGTGTTTTCTGGGAAATGTACCAGGAAGGTGCAAGGCAGTCTGTAAATACTCTGATCAGAAGAAGGAAACCTGTCTCTAGCCAAGACAGGCAACAGCTGAGGTGCCAGAAGTCAGAGTGGGCAACCTTGCTGGACCACTGAAGGGAAATCCAGGTGCAGGTGACCTGACTTTTGACACATAGTACATGATTGCTTCACTCTGCATGTCTTCTGAGGTAAAAATGCAAACTAGATTGCAATTACAGAAAAGCACCCAGGGTGCAGTATATAAATGGTGTTAAAAGTGCTAGCATACTATTGACAGCAAGTAAGTTATAATTTTGACCTGCAACTTGACAGAAACACTAATAATAAGCAGATGGCAGACTGTAAATTAACATCTGGAGTTCAGTCCCAGGGAATCAGATCCAATCAAGGTAGTTTTGAAGCATTATGGCAAGTGCAGCATTAGTTCTAATTAGATGAGGTATCAGGTATCTGTTTTGCAGCACATGAACACTGACAAATATGCTGCAGATGCCAGTTAAAACAAAGAAAACAGAAGAATAATCCTAACAAATAGGGGTCATTTTCAACAAACAAAAGCAGGATACACAGGTGCAAGGTCATAAAAATTTTCTCCCAACCTAAAAGATTTAGCTTGCTAGTAAAAGACAAAAATATCTGCAACAACTGATTTACAGACTCAAAAATTTAAATAATTTTCAAATTACAAAATAACTGTTGCAACTTTTTGGAAATTGAAGATGCAAAAACATTTTAATCAATCAGCATTCAGTAAAACATTGCTCTTGACAGTTCCTCAACAAATTATATCTTCATACATTATAGAATAACATACTTTGTCTTCAATGTGTTTCAATAGAAACACAGAAAGTAAAGAGGAGCTGTTGTTTATTTTGTTATTCACAACTTTCCTTTTTTCTGCATGTACTTTAGAATCAGAGTACAATTCAAGCTTGGTATACTGTGTGAAGATGCAGTTATTAAAAGATAGCTAAGCCTTCTGCATGGGTCAGCCACAGCAAACATTCCAAGTATAAAATTCAATCAGGTAGAGAAAAGCAAGTTACACACTTATCTAAAACTGCTCACAGTAGAAAAAAGCAGAAAAATGTTTTCAGATTACTTGCTGAGCTGTGACATTGTCCAATTACATGAGCATATCAACTCTGAGATTTTACAAGCACAGTGCATCTTGTAAAAAGGGAGAGAGGGAGAAGCTTCTGATTACTTGGTTAACCATGACTTGATGTAATTAACTTAGCTCATTAAGCCTCAAAAAAAAAACCCTCTATGAGCTCAATGTATCTTGTATATAATTGATTGATAATTCTGCATGCTTTGCATCTGATTTCCACAATGTGGTAAGTGTGCAAATTCAATAATATTAGGGAATTAGGAAAATGTGTAAATTATAACCTTTCTTTGCTAGCCGTAATGTTTGAAAACGAAAAACATGCTGAAAATCAAGTATAACTATTATTGTAACTTCAGTCAATGTAGCCATGACAGTTGTGTCTGATTACACAATTATTTCAGTTAAACAAAAAGGGTGCATTTACACTGCACCATAACTCGAAATAAGATACGCAATTTGAGCTATGCAAATTGTGTATCTTACTTCAATGCTATTTCGAAATAACTTATTTCATCATTTGGCACTGTCTACACAGCACCAAATTTTGAAAATAAGCATTATTCCAAAATTTCCCTTACCCCTCATAGAGTGCCTTTTACAGAGACATTGGAATAGCATGCCCAAAATAACAGGCTTGCTGTGAAGACACAGGATAGCTATTTCAGGATACTCTGGTTATCCCAAAATAGCGTTGCAGTGTAGATGTAGCCAAAATGGCTTGTTGGAAGGCTAGCCAACATTGCTAACATTTCTAAAACTGTGCGAACAGAACTTGATAGTGTAGGAAGTTTTCTCTGCAAAGGGAGAAGAGGAGTTCTGAATCTCATCTGTTTGCTATATTAACAAAAGTAGTCTCTAGCTGTGAAGCCTGCAAAGTTAACCTACAACTTTGAAATTAATGTAACTGAGGTAACGCTGTCTCCCTGAAACTACAGATAAACAACCTGGGAAAAAAAATGAGTGTGTGAACTACTGAAGGCCCAAATTTTGGACCAGCATGCAGTTGGCTTGAGTTGGTCAAGAATCTCTCTGATTGTGAGGGAAGAAATCTTCTCCAACCCAGATCACTGGAGCATAGCAGTGCCAATGTATTTTCAAGGGGTAACTAGCTTACATACCACTTTCTCCCCACTCCATACTTTGTTGGTGCTATTCAGCACCAGCTGAAGCACACTGAAGGCTCAATGCTATCAAAACCAAAAAAACAAACAAAAAAATTGCAAGTGTAACCACCACTGCGCCGATTTGAAACTGGGACCGCTGAGACTTAATACAGGCGCCTCTACAGCTTGAGCTATAAAGCTCCAAAGGTTCCAGCTTCAAATCCTCCCAGTCACAGTTACAAGTGAGAGCTCATCCAGGATCTCAACTGGGTCTCTGATGTTTGGGACATACATACTTCACCTAGCTGAGGAAGCAACCCACACACTTAGTGGGTTTGGTTCACTACCCCGTTTAGTTGCACTTAAACCACTTACAGCAAGAGATAAGAAGAAGGGAGCTCTACAGCCTAATCTGATAGCCAGTTGGCTTTATAGCTCAAGCTATAGAGGCTCCTACCATGAGGTCCCTGGTTCAAATCCACCTGGCGGTGGTTACACGGGCTCCCTTGTTTTTCATCTCTCACTTAGGGTGTCTCTAAGTAGCCTTTTTTCGAAAAAAACTTCACCAGCATGTAGACTGCAGCTGTGTTCTCTCGAAAGTAAATCAAAAGAATGCTGCAGTTTTTTCGATTGCGGTAAACCTCATTTTACGAGCAATAACGCCTTTTTTTGAAAGTACTCTTTTGAAAAAAAGGTGCTATTGAATGCAAACTGCGCATAGAATGCAAACTGCGTCTAGACTCTCTTTCAAAAAAGCAGCTTGCTTTTTCAAAAAATCTGCTTGTAGTCTAGATGCTCTCTTTCGAAAAAGATTTCAAAAACGCCTCTTTCGAAAGAGGCTTGTAGTCTAGACGTAGCCTTTAAGTGGTCTAATTGCCACTACATGGGACAGTGAATCACATCCACTAGGTGTGCGTGTTACACAAGCCCTACCAATTACTGTCTGCTCTACATTTTTTACCACAGTTGCATACCATGAAAGTTTACCAGTGGTGAACTGTTACTAAGTTTGCATCCACAAAGAAATGCACTTTATCTCTCAGCACAATGTTAACTGTGAATCTGTCTCTTCCCTTTTCCAGTTTTGTCTGTCTCCAGTCTCAACAATTAGTGCCATTTCATCAGTGTCAAGGCCTAGTGCAAACAGGATGAAAGTATCCTTCTACACCAGGTCAAGATGACCTGCTTGGAAAAAGTAAGGTACGCCAGGGTTCCTAAGAATCAGAGCTGGTGTCTTGAGGAAAAAAGTGCATGAATGTCATCCATGCTGTATTTGTATTTTAGCACTATGAACTCTATTTGCAATATTCATTTAACACAGTTTAAACCCAATATTTAATTTTGCTTCTACATCAAGTTTGGTATATTTGAATTGAATAAAATAGCTTTAAGCATGCTACTGAAATAAGAAGAATATCAAGAAACCAATTAAGGACTCGGAATACACACAAGCAAGAGAAGCAAAACTGAAAAGATTGATGACTAGAGCATGTCCTTAAAACATTTCTCACCACATTGCACTGTAAAAATATTAGGGGGTAGAAATATTATGCCTGTGGTATTACATATTCCTACAAGACAAAAAAAAAAACCTTCAGAAGTGAATAATTAAGCAAGGGTGGCATGACCAAACAGAAAAAAATTATCTCCATATACTGAAATTCAAAAGACTTCTTTACTCTTCAAATTTTCATTGAAGACCATCTGTTTATTTAGTTCAATGAATCTTCTGTTTGGAAGAAGATATGCTACCTTATCAATGCCAGAAAGCTACACTGCAGTATCGTAAAATCCAACTCCCAAGCAGGCTTTTTAAAATCACCAATTCAATTTAGATTCATATTCTCATGTATCTTAGCATTAAGAGCATTCAAGAACTTAAGAATGGAATCCACCAACATCCTCTATTTAGGAAAGACTGCCAAGGTTTTAATTTACATTTGTGTCTGTTACTAGTCTAAATATTTAAGAATATCAATGATTTTTCCCCCAATAATTTCAGTGCTTTGAGTCATAATACTCTGTCACTATAATACAACATCATGATGATGAAATATATTTATTTTCTCTTCCTTGCCTCCTACTTGGAATCACTATTTTGTTAATGAACTGCTCTAATGAAGAGCAGTTACAAGTCCGGACTCTGAATATAACTTTGTTTTGTTGTGTTTTGTTTTGTTTATTTGTTTTGAAATCTCTACATTAAAAGAGAAAGAGACTATGGTAGACTTAGTATAGAATTAACTATGCAAACATAAGTCTATTGGCATATGGAAATCTCAAAGGTTATCTTGGCAATTGAAAAATGTTGCATTTTTCAGTGTGCAAGCTCAATCAAATATAACTTAACATGACTGAAAAGCCCACTTAATGTTTGTTAAAAGCAGAATAACATGTTTGAAGTCCTGTTAGCCATCTTTCTTGTAGCTCCCCTCAGGCTACAAAAAGGCTACATGCCTTCAAGTGTGGCAAGACAGTCCTTAGGAGTAAATGATGGTGTTAAGATTCTGCGTAGCTAGGAAATTCATTTCCACCACACATAGTACCATATTGCAGTACCTACTTGGGGTCTATCATGTAATTCAGTTCTTATCTTACTTTGTAAACATTCCCTCACTATGTTTACTTTATGAAAGCCCATGGGCATGATCTCGTGAGCCAAGTTTCCTTAGTATGAATTACTGTTGTTGGATCTGAGTTCTCTGTCACTTTAAGGCCTCACCAACGTGTATTCTGGTTGCCTTTAAAAGCAGCTAATTACATTAAAGAGTGTATTCACTGTTTAACCAACTTTATCTCAATATTTGCAGTAATCAAGAAAAAGGCAAAATTGGTGTGTTAAGTTGAGCACTGTGTACAATCCAAGTCACAGTATAAGACTCCTAAGCAACCACTCAAACATTCTGAAGAGCTGCATAAATGCCAATATAAACTGGTGAGCAACACAATTGGTGTGTTCAAAACCAAGAACAGTGCCAAAAACAGCTTGTTCAGGAAGAATAAAAAAGCCAGTACACTTTCATCCTTACAAAACCTTTCCACTTATCTTTTGTATCTCACAGCCCAAGCCAAACCCTAGAGCTTTTTGTATAAATGGAGGAGGGAGTGTATTTCCTCACTACAACGTAAACTTGCTAAAAATTCTCCTCGCAGGTTACCAACCTCATATGATAGTCTCTTAAGGTCCTTTTATTAAAACAAACATACAGAAAAATATGTAATCAAGTGCAAGATTATGAATCTGCATTAATTTAATCAATTATCAGGTGACTCTTCAAGACGTATCTTATTTCAAGGTAGGTTTCATGTAAGTCTACCGATTCACCACATACCATTAATAACAGTAGCACCACCCTTTTTCTGAAATGACACTGAAGATGCTTTATTAGATTTAAGTTAATCCAAATAGTCATGTTTTATAGCCCAAGTGGATGACTCACAAAACTACCTGTGCTGAATGAATCATGGTTTATTTTATAATTTAATGATTTGAACAAGATAATGGACATAATCAAGTAAATAAAACAGCAATTTGCTCTGTTAGCTGTAATTTGCATTTCTTCTTTTTCAACAGTTAAAATGGCATTGTATTATGACACACTGTATTCTGAATAAAGTGTACAAATATGCCTATTGTGCATAAAGACTACAAATAACTTGTTTCCAGAGACAGAGAATGTAATTATCTTATGGGCATACACATTTCAGTGAACTTGTATCATTAATAATGAGGCTTTCACCCTTTTCCCTCACCAGACAAACACTTCCTAGATATTGAGTTGACATTTTTCCTTTTCTTAATTTGATCCTATTTCTTCCTATCATTAGGGATATTAGACAGTGATTCATTGAATAATCATGTAACTTCATCAAATGTTAGCAGTTACACAATTACTCAGTTGTCCCCAGGGCAGGGCAGCAGCCAGTGCGCTCCCAGCCCCACTCCTGTGGAGCCTCCTGCCACCCTGCACTGCTGCCTTTGTATAATACAGCGCAATGTGGGGCAACAGCAGCCCCTCTCTGGCATCCCATGGAGCAGCCTTTGTCCATGGCGAGCCTGGGCCCATCATGGACAGAGGCTGCTCTGCAGCAGCCTCCCCTGCCACCCACCAGCTGCTGCTTTGATGGAGGCAGCAGCACAGAGTGGGGGGAGGGACAGGTGGCTCTGTGCAGCCGGCCTGCAAAGAGAGACGTCTTAAAAGTCAGTTCTCCGCAAGTATTAGCTCCTGCCTGCCCCATCCTCCCCATGCTTCTGCCTCTGATAGACACGTCAGCCAATACACATGGGGAGCTGGCTTGAACACTGCATTCTCACGTGTATCGGGCTTCTTCACCAGCCGCCCCCCCCCCACCCTCTGCGCTGCCACCTCTCTATCAGAGGCAGCAGGGTAGGGTGGGGATAGGCGACTCTGCAGGATCTGGTGCTCAAGTAGAACCAGCTTAAAAGCTGGCTCCCCATAGGCACTGGCTCCTGCTCTTCCTGGCTCTTGCTGCCTCTGATGAACAGGTAGCAAGAGGTAGAAGAGTGTTTAGTTGATAAGATTAACTGATAATGCTAGGCTATCAGTTAATTGTGTAGTAGACTACACATTGACATCTCTACCTGTCATATTCTCATATACCAAGCTAAGTAACTCCTCTCCATCATCTTCTTAAATATTGGTAAATCTGTGTCTCATCACCAATTCCTCTCTTAGTCCAATTCCATGCATTTAGTTCTAGGTCGCTCTACATCCTAACTGTGACGGAAAAGACAGCATTCCACTTAAATTGCAGCAAGGGATGTTTAGGTTGGACATTGGGGAAAACTTCCTAACTGTGAAGGTGGCTAATTAAGCACTGGAATAAATTGTTTAGGGAGATTGTGGAATCTCAATCACTGGAGATATTTAAGAGCAGCTTAGATAGATATTTGTTCGAGATGATCTAGATCAGTGTTCTCAACCAGTGGTACGAGTACCCTTAGGGGTACTTGAGAGAAGTCTGGGGGGTACATCAACACAACTGAAATTTGGAGAAAACTGAATTTTTGTTTTAAGTTTTACAACGCTTTATTATTTTTGTACTTTTTATACCCAAAAATTTCATCACCCGCCTGGCGACGATTAAGTTGTTTAAACAAATGTGTTGCAATGGTAGAAAACATTTTGTGTGTCTGAAACTGTAGGTTCTGGGGGTACTTATTTTTTTTAAAGGGGGTACTTCATAAAAAAAAAAAAAAAAAGGTTGAGCAACGCTGATCTAGATCATGGGTGGGCAAGATACAGCCTGGGGCCAGATCCAGCCCATCAAGCCATTTGATCCAGCCCACAGCCCGCTCTGTCATACCCATACGTCCAGGCCAATTGAGACCAAGGGGGCGAGGGAGTGCACGAAGTCTCCTCCCCCCGCCAGAGGAACCACCAGCTGTTCAAAACAGCTGGCAGATCCCTCAAGCCATCACATGCCCCTGACAGAGCGGGGGCAGGAGATTTCGCATGCTCCCCCACCCCGAGACCAATCAGGACCCAGGGGGCATGGGAGCGCACAAAGTCTCCTCCCTACTGCCAGGGGTGCACGGCACCAGAGGGAACCGCCAAATATTCAAAACAGCTGGCAGTTCCCTCTGGGTGCTGCGTGCCCCTGGCAGAATGGGTGGGAGGACCTTCCCTGCACCCCCACCCCACAGGGGAGCATGCACAAAGTCCCCATCCCCATCCCAATACATAGTGCCTAGAGGGAACCTGCCCCATCTGGGGCCAGCCCTGGCCTCTACCAACACTGGTGAAGTGCCCCCCCCGACAAAAATTATTGCCCGCCCCTGATCTAGATGGTGCTTGGTCCTGTCATGAGGGTAGGGGACTGGACTTGATGACCTCTCAAGGTCCCTTCTAGTTCTAGTATTCTATGACTCTATGATTTTTAATTGTGGCAAAAGAGCAAATTTAGGACCGCTGACACAAACATCACCTACAGTGCTGTTGACCATACACTCCAAGACACAACTCCCCATACCAAAACACATAAAAAAATACCCACAAAAACAACAGAAACATAAAACTATACTCCACTTCATCCAACTTGCTGTCATGTGGGTTCCCTCATGCTCTGTGATACCCACAGCCTGGCAAATTTGACTGTCACAAAGTCTATCCATTTGGAAAATTATTCTGCTTTAACATTGCTGAGGTCACCATTCAGACTGTGTGTGGCAGTGACCTGGATGAAATTGGGGTGCATATTGTTTCATGGTATTTCTTAGGCATGGATGTCTTTTGAAGGGTCTTAACAGCACAGCAAACAACAAGAAGGCGTACTTTTCTTGCAGTTACTTAGATGCATGACTTCTGGGGTTTATTTTGTTTTGTTATTGTAGCTGGACTCCATTATGTCCCAGAGGCTTAAAACAACTGTGGACCAGGGACACAAGCGTGAACTCCCTTCAAAGCTGACTAGTGAGCTGGTGAAAGAGGGCCCTGATCAGATTTGTGACAGCCCCTAACTCATTAACATTCTAAAAATCTCATTCTAACTTACTTTGGAAAAATCGCTTTTTAAATGAACTTTCAACATCTTTAGTAGATTTAAAAAAAATCTGGTCAAGATATCCAATATGACTTTTTGGTAGAAGCACAAAATAAAAGTATTAATAAAATTGTCATTAAAGCATAATAGCACAAAGAACATGCAAAAACTAGCAAAAAGGTTTTTTTTACATGAGTTCTATCTAGATTCTACACATCTGACTTAGAGCATATACAATGCTGGAAAAGACACATGTTAAACAATTGTAGCACATAAACGGAATGAACAGGAAAAAAATAATTTAACTAGATAAAACAAAGAATAGCCCTACTTTGTGTGTGTCACCAAATACATTGTTTTAAATATTTTCCAGCTAAATAACAGAGCTTAAAAAAAAAATCACTAAAAAGCAAAAACCATCTTGTTTTCTTGCCTATCAATCTCATTAACAGTTCACGTGAAATTCTGTATATGCACTCAAATCTCTCATTTGTACATCTGGCTTAACTCAACACACTTCTGTATTTGTTAACATTTTCCTCCTCAAGCAAAACAGCTGATTTACAATACCTTGCAATGGTATTTTAATGGACAAAGCAGTACTATTGTTTCAATGCTAAACAAAATTTAGGTATCCATGAAAGTAACAGAAAATATTTAGACAACATTTCATAAGACTATAAAAGGCACTGGTCCTAAAACTTCTCCTTCTATTATTTCAATGTTAAACCCTTAGAAAATGATTAAGTTTCACATTTCAATATCTCAATCTTATCTACCATTCTGAAGATAAGGCAGTGTACAGTACTTTATTGGAATTATTAGAGCAACTTCATGTGTAACATTATTAAGGAAACCATCACACTGGCTACTGTTTTGGAAAAGGTCAGTATTGTCATGTTAGGGTTATCTTTAATAAAGCGCTTTTCTGTTAGCATAGGTCCCTCACTCCTGCCTGCAGGACCAACATGACAGAGCAAAGAGTTTAAAAAAAATAAATACAGGCATTGATCTTGCTTTCGTTTAATACATATGACTTGCAGCAGGCTTTACAGCTCTCCCTGCCTCCGTTTCTTTAACCTCGTCCTGGCACCCAGCCATATTGGGTCAGACCTAAGGTCCATCTAGCCCAGTATACAGACTTCAGGCAGTGGCCAATGCCAGGTCCTGCAGAAGGAATGAACAGAACGGGTAATCATCAAGTGATCCCTGTTATTCATTCACAGCTTCTGGCAAACAAGCTGGAGATACCACACATGCCAATCTGGTCTAACAGCCATTGATGAACCTATCCTCCATAATCTATCTAGCTCTTCTGAATCTTGTTATATAGGCTGGGCCTTGACAACATTTTTGTCTATCCTTTCTCTATTGTATGAGGGCTGGAAGCATTGGTTTCTATACTGCCCCCTCCCTCTTAATCTAGGACTTTAGATGTTGGTTTCTGATTCCCAACACACACCTCAGCTATATAGGAACCATTGGTTTGCCTGCTTTGCTCTTCAAATGTGTGAGCCTTTTCTTGCCTCCAGAATTTTCAAGGCCTCGTCTGGGCTCAATCACCAACATCACTTACACACGTGTGTGTGTGTGTATATGTGTGTGTGTGAGAGAGAGAGAGTGAGTGTGAGTGTGTGTACACGTGTGCACATGTGTACATATGTAGATACATGGGTACACCCCAACTGTGCACCTCAAAACAATGGCCAGAGTTGCAGTAATACAAATTGCAGGGCCAGATGCTGTGCTCCTCTCCACACATAAAACGTGCATCTTCTATGAAGTTGTACATATAAAATGCAGGATCTGGACTGCAGAACCCTTATTACTAATGACGACATGCAAGCCTAAAGGAACATTTGATTCTCAGAGCCCTGCTTTGAGTCTGCAGGTCTGAAAATAAGAAAAAATAAGATGCTTGTTTATTTACTGAGTGAAGCTGCCATGGAATGAACAAAGATGCATATGCCATTTTAACAGGGTCTCTCTCATTGTGAACTTGCAATCTAAATATTCCCCTAGTGTCCATGAGACCATCCCCCTGATAAGTGTTTTAAACACCTTTAAACAGAGTTCCACACATTCTGTAGTTCCACAGCTACAGAATAAGCAACTGAATCCATTTTTCATAAAGAACTGTACTAAAAAAAAATCTCAGCTTTCATAGTTTAAAATGACAGTTGTAGTCTCAGGACTGTTAAGAAAACCTTTATAAGTTAAAACTTAAACAACAAAATAGTCTAGCAGCACCTTAGAGACTAACAAAACAGGTAGATGGTATCATGAGCTTTCATAGGCACAACCCACTTTTTCAGATGTGTTTTGTTAGTGTTTAAGGTGCTACTCCACTATTTGTTGTTTAAGTTTTTCCAGTTACAGACTAACTCGGCTACCCCTCTGAAGTTTTACAAGTTAGAAAGTTTTCCCCTTCAAATAGTGATAGAGATGCAGCCGTGTTAATCTGGTCTAGCTGAAACAAAAGACAGGACTATGTAGCACTTTAAAGACTAACAAGATGGTTTATTAGGTGATGAGCTTTCGTGGGCCAGACCCACTTCTTCAGATCAATTTGTGGAAGAAAATTGGCACGACCATATGTACCAAAGTGATACAATCAAAAAAAAATGTGAACACATATAAAATTGACAAATCAGATTTTAGAACAGAGGGGGAGTGAGGGAGGGGAAGGATACCCCACAGACACTAACCTTCCCCCCTCACCCCCTCTCTGTTCTAAAATCTGATTTGTCAATTTTATATGTGTTCACATTTTTTTTTGATTGTATCACTTTAGTACATATGGTCGTGCTAATTTTCTTCCACAAATTGATCTGAGGAAGTGGGTCTGGCCTACGAAAGCTCATCACCTAATAAACCATCTTGTTAGTCTTTAAAGTGCTACATAGTCCTGTCTTTTGTTCCTCTTCAAATGACTGTCAGCTTGAAACGTCAGCCCCCTGTAGGAAGTACTACCTCTGCCTTGATAAGCTTGAGAAAAAAGTCACAAATGTGAGAAACAGCATGGACACAAATTTTCAAAGGGACCTCCACCTAGCCTTCACTTTTACACCTAAATATTCAGTCATTAACAGAATTCAGATGTTTACCTGACTACAGCAGTTTTAAAACTTCTGCCTCAGAATACCGATGTGCAAGGAGAAGTATGAAAATCTTACTCACTTTAAGATGATATGCTGGTGAATGCCCCAAAACAGTAGCAAGCAATGCACTAAGAGTTAAACTGGATTGGGAAAATTGTCATCATTAGCCTAGACATATAATCTACTCACTCACCCAGTCCCACACTGCTGATTTTAATGGAAGAGTTAATATTTTAGTTGCCTATCAAAACAGGACATGATATATATTGTATGAGTAGGTGAGCAGAATTTGCAGTAATGCTGCTTTACGTTTTTAATTCTTTTTATCTTATAGTCATAGAATCACAGTGTTAGAATGGATCTTAAGGGTCATCTAGTCTATTCCCCTGTCAAGATGCAGGGTTTGCTGTAACTAAACCATCCAAGGCAGATGGCTACCCAGCCTTGTTTTGAAAACCTCCAGTGAAGAAGCTTCCGCAACCTCCTGAGGCAGCCTGTTCCTACTGGTCTGCCAGTTAGGAAGTTTTTCCCAACACTTAATTCAAAATTTGCTATGCTGTAGTTTAAATCAACTGCCTTTTGTCCTGCCTTCTGTGATAAGAGTAACTTTTCTTTGTTTTTTATGGTTGCTTTTCAACTAAAGATGTAAAGCATTAACCAACCTGCTTACCTGGGTAACCAGTTTACCAGCAGGGGGCTGTACCCGCACCCCCATCATGGTTAATAGGTTAAGCACTTCGTTTAACAGGTTACTCGCCTAACTGGGATTTTTACATCCCTACTTTCAACTATGTTGAAACTGTTATCGTAACCCTCCTTAATCTCTTTTCCGAATTAAATATACCCATTTCCTTCGGCCTTTGCTTACATTGCTTGCATTCCATCCCTTTCATCAATGGAGGGCAACCTGCAGCCCACGGGCCTCATGAAGCCCATTAGGGTTCTATGGGTGGCCCACAAGACATTTTGTTTACTATTACCCACATGCAGGGTAGTCCAATTCCGCTGGATTCCATCCACAGATTTTTTTTCCCCACCAGTATTACTCAAGTGACGCACACTTAAAGCAAGGGCATGGGAAGTGAGTTGCATGCTGACTGCGCACACTGACTGTGAGAGCTGTGTGCTTCCTCAATTAAATCAAAGTGCTGTAATGGTTCAGTCAGCATACCCTGCAAATTCTAGGTACTTCAAGTGAAGTCAGCAAAATGACCCTCTCTCAAGGGCCCTCTTCATTATGACACTCTTTTGGCTCACTAAGATGGAGGGCCACTCATGCAACCCACTCACTAGCCTAGGTTGCTGCCTTTGATCATCTTTTGTCACTTCTCTGGATTCTTTGCAGTTTCTCTACATCTTTCCTATACACAGTGACCAAAGTTGGGATCAATACTCCAGGTGATGCCTAACCAGTGCTGAATAAAGCAGTACTGTCACCTCTTGTGACTTACATACTATCCCTTTCTTAGTGCATCGTTAAATTGCATTTATCTTTTTTGTTACAGCATTACATTGCTGACTCATGCTGAGGTTGAGATCCACCACAACTCTCAGTTCCTTCTCAGCACTGCTGCTGCCAAACCAGTTAACCTCCCATTCTGGGATCTGAGCATTAGGTATTTCTTCCATGAGCGTGGCACCTTACATTTGTCTTACTTCAATTTCATTTTGTCGTCTGTAACCCAGATCTCCAATTTATCAGGATCTCTCTGAATTTTTGCTCTATCTTCTGAAGAGCTATCCCTCTGCCCCTGCTTTGTGTCATCTGCAGACTTAATCAGTGTGCTCGCTACACCTATATCCGGGTCATTAATAAAGATGTTAAACAACAATGAACCCAGAAAAGATCCCCATGGAACCTCATTTAAAATCTCCCTCCAATCTGACATCATTCCCTTAATAGTGATGCTTTGTTTGTAGTTTTTGAACCAATTATATATCACTTAACAGTGGTTCTGTCAAGTCTGTATTTCCCCAGCTTACTTATTAAAATGTCAGTGGGACTGTGTCAAAAGCCTTGCTGAAGTCCAGGCACATTATGTCCACTGCATTCCCCGCATCCATCAAATCAGTTACCCTGCCAAAGAGAAGAAAATAATTCCTTCTTTCCCCTCCATTGCACCTCCTCTCCTCAAGTTGACCTGTCGAGGTCCCTTCCACAGTTCTAGTATTTATGATTCTAAGTCCAGACCTACTGTCATTCACTGTATGGAATACTGAACAGGACCTCCATGGAACCCAGCATGTAACTATGCTGTATGTTACCTAGGGCTTGTCCACACAGGAAGTTAAGCTGAATTAACTGAAGATATAAATTTAAAATGCATCAGTCAAACCACATTAAAACCCCTCTGTGGACACACTCATTCAGAAGTGAAGTGGTCTTAGTTCACTTCACCTTAATTTACTCATGGCTGCTTCATATGGCCCCACAGTTCAGACTATGGAGGTGTGAACTGTAGAGAGCTCGAAATGTGTTATGCTCTAGCTGTCGCATATAGACAAACCCTGATGCAGTCCTGTTTCAAGGCCACTTTAGTTCTTAATGAGAGCATCCTCACAGAGGTCTGATGTGCCTTAACTAATGCACTGCAGTTAATTTGTATAGAAGCCTTTAGGTGTGTTCTTTTTTAAGTATACTGCACAGCTTAGCAAAGCTTTTCATTTCCCTGTACGCTACACAATTAAGTTTCACACAACACTTTAAAAATTGCTTTGCGATACCCACGGAGAACTATTCTACAGACACACAGTGTGCCTGTGAAATGATGGGTTTGACATTGTCATCATGTCTGTTGGGTTCTCTCATTGAACACGGACAACAAATCTGGATTTCATGGAACTGAAAGGGATGGGGTGAAATTTAAGTAAATAGTATGCAGAATGTCCCTTTTAACCTTGCTTTCTGGGGCGTTTGGCACAACTTTTTCTAAATGTAATGAAGTTTTCATGCTGCTCTTTGCCTCGTTGATGATAATTTGAATTCTAGGGCAATGTTAAAAAGAAAGCTGATGCATAACAGTTAGTGTTCAATTTTACACTAAGGATTACAAGAAATCATCCATTTCTAATGAGTACTGGCAAGCTACAGGCCAAGCCCTATAGAGTCTGCTGCAACGAAATAGAACCTTGCTAATCTACACTTTGCTATTCTACAAAGCCTCAGTGAAAACAATTTCACAGTTGCTGTTTGTAATGCAGATCAGCTAAATTCAAACTCCATTGCTGGGGATAATGCTGGGGGTATGTTACCCAGGGGCCACTGTGCGAGCGTGAAGTCCCCTTACTCTCATTTTCACCATATACTGGAACATTGAAGCAAGCTGTTAATACTCCTAGTTACTTTTCTTGTGGAGGCAACAGGAGCACAGAGGCTCTTTTACCGCTGTATTTGGCATAGGTGCAACTACTACTAGGGTACTTCAGCACTTCTGGTATCCACAACTCAGGAAGGCTGTTGATAACTTGGAGAGGGTTCAGTGAAGAATCATGAAAATGATTAAAGGATCGGACTACATGACATAGTGGTAGAGTCAAGGAGCTCTTTCTATTTAGCTCAATAAAAATAAACTTAAAGGGTGACTTGATTATGGTCTAAGAGTACCTGCAGGAGGAAGGGAGGCAAAGAGGGCAGATGATTCAAAGGAGCAACAATATAGCCCACTGCCCCAGGGCCTTTAAATTGCCGCTGGAGCACTGTGTTGCTTGCTCCTCATTGTGCAGAAGGCTGGCTGCCCTGACCCCACCCCTTCCATTCAAGGCCCTGCCCCTTCATCAGCCTGCATGCAGCCACACCCTCCTCCTACCTAGTGCAAGAGCCGGTGCAGGCTGTCAGGTCCCCTGCAAATATTCAGTAACGGGCCCTTCAGTCTAGTACAGAAAGAGATAACAACCCAATGGCCTAACCTAGCCAAATTCAGGCAGCTAAGACTTTTTTTAAAAATCCGTGACAGTACTTAACCATTGCAATAGTTTGCCAAGGACTGTGGTAAATCTTCCAACGCTGATATAAAAATCTATGTATCTATAAAGGTTGGCCAAACTCTTGACCAGAACAGGGCACCTTTCATTAAATTCTTCAGCAGAGATCAGGTACCTCATAAGGATGGTAGAGATTCTTAGATCTGCTGTTGACACTGGAGAATTAAATTGGTGGAAACCTTTTAAAACAATTTTTCTGTGGAACTTTTGGGAGTGGTGAGAAACTGGCTGGACCTCCCTGAGTAACAAACCATTGGGAGAAGAAGCCAGCTCCAGTGTAAGTGGCCTATTTCAGAACTGGTGCTGGTTACACAATGAGGGGAAAAAACCTTTAAATCTAACATGTCAGTTTAATCTACCCAGCCTTTAAATACTATCATCCAGTAATAACCACCGTGGGGCTATGATATGGAGCCACTACTAGGTTAAAGTACAGATGCTATGTATTTCCATATCTTAACATATTGGGTTGGTGAGTTTTTTGTGGGTTTTTTTAATTAAACCTTACATCTGAATTCTTGAGTTTATGCTGCTTGTTTTTTGCTGGCTTTGTTTTTTGTATAGTTTATTTTTGTAAATATTTTTACCCAAGTTAATGATATGTATTGAACTTTAACTTCAGTTGAACATTAATTGTTACCTTAAAAAAATTCAGTGTAACTTGTTTAATTTAAAACACAATCACAGTTGATACTCAGGAGCCTACAAGATGCTTAACCAATTACTTTATTAGTGTAATACCAGCTTTGCTGATGCCTTGACATTTAGAAATAAGATCCATGCCAAACAGTGAACTCAGAATAACAATCTGTCATTAAGAGAGGAAGAAATAATGAATGAACAGACAATTTTTTTTCCATTCTGTTCACCATTACTACTTCTCATGGAATGTTTAGGATTATTTCCTTATTCAGAAATTGTTTCATTAAAATTGTATCTTTAATCTTCTTATGGAAGGTACTATAATTAATGGAAAGCAGTTTCAGCTATTCTTTTGGGAGGCGGGGTGTTGGCATACTAATTAACTCAGTATTTAGAGTCCTAGTTATCTTCAAGTCACTTTTAGTTATTGTGATCAATGTCCAATTAAAAGTAAACCAACTAATATTAAACTGTACAACACACACTTCATCAGGACAGCAAAGCAAATGAACAGACACAAGAATGCATTTTAGAGGCAGACTGCCTTTTCACCAGGAAGAGACACTATGCACCTTCCCTGCCCCAATCTCATACCAGGCAATTAACTGGTTCTAGTGCAAGAATACAGGCTCTTGCCATATAACCAATAGCTTAGGACAGACCTTCCCCAGCCTTTCCCCAGAACTCAGCTCACTTCTGGACATCAGCCACAAATTGTACCAAGCTAAGCATTCTTACCATGCCTAATACAAAATTTTCAGGTCCTACTCCTTTCAACCCAACAGTGCAGAAGGCAAAATCCCAGACTGTCACCAATTTGGCCTATCAGGAAAAACCCTTCTCATCCCTGAACAGCCATCTATTTCAGTATGTGACAGTCTTTCATCTAATTTAGATTTTTAACATTGTTAGGGGACAATCATGCCCCTCCATGATTAATGAAAATTGTCTTATAAATATGAATATACATAATTCAGAGACACTTTGGGCAAAATGCATGCACCATATCATTTTTAAATTTACAATCTGCTGAATGTGTATATTCTGTGTATGTGCATATATCACTCTTGTATAGGAAGTTAGAATTATGAAGTGTTTAAAGCTGCTTATTAATCTGAAATTTGTAGTGAGAGCCATCAGTGGTACTTAAAAACTTAACCAGGTGATTCAGGTAACGACCTGTGAATGTTTGTATTTTTCCTGCAAACCCAAACTGTGGTTGGTCCTGCCAGGACATGTGGCTAGGCCACTTGATGCTGGAATCCATTTTGTATCTTGTAGTTTTCCACTCAAGTGCAAAAAAGTTTGAACTGAACACAAAGAATTCCTGCTTTGGGCAAAGGAGATATAAAAGGTGAGAAACCAAAAAATAGCAGCAGTTGCCAAATGTCGGAATACCTAATTTACCACCTAAGATGCCTGCTGGAAACATCTAAGACTGAACAGGGGAAGGATCAGGCCCCAGCTAAGAGGCTGCCTAGCTTGTGAAAAACATGAGAACGACTTAGGGTAAGAATTTGCATGTAACAAGTTTCTGAGTGCATTAGACTTAGCTGGCATGTTTTGTTTTATCTTTGCTTAGTAACTTACTTCCATCTGTCTGTTATCATTTGCAATCCCTTAAATCCTACATTTTATTTATACTTAATAAAACACTTCTTGTTTATTATCAAACCCAGGGTAAATAATTGTTACCTGAAGGGAGGGTGCAGCAGCTGTGCTTCTCTCTCTTTCATTTATAAAGCGAGCAAACTTATGCGCTTTCCCTGTGCAAAACTTTTATACAGAATAAGACTGATTTCCTTGGGGTTTTGGTCCCTTTTGAAGATTGTGTTGTTGAGTGCTATCAAGTCCCAATAGCTGAGCCCTCCCAAAGTGGAGCTGGTTTGGCATCTGTGTTACTGTGTGTGGGGCTGTTATCCCAATTCTGTGCCTTTGCTGCGGGAGACTAGAGCTTCTGGTTCAGCATGACAGGGGGATAGGGTACCCCAGAGGGCAGGTTCAGTGGTATAAGCAGCACACTGGGTGACAAGGGACCTCTGTGATCCAACTCATCACAAAGCGACCTCACATATTCAATCCAGCTTCAAGGACGTTTCCATTATTCCACAAAAATAGTTAGCACTTCAGAAAACTTTACCCTGTTTGCTCTTGGAATAGGAAAAAAAAAGAGATTGAAATTTAGATATTCACCTGGGAGAACTGAATGTTTGCAGTGTGGAAAGAACAACAGCAGGAACTCCTTTAGACTCGTGTTCTTACAGGTACAGAACTCTGTAACAGAAGTCTTTATAGTATGAAAGCATGCAGCAATTTAGCTCTTTTAGTTTCTATGGGGCAACAATAACTAAGGCCATTTTTTTCCAGTTCAGTGGTTCCCAGACAGTGATCTGCGGCTCCCTGGTGGTCTGCGACAGTACTGCAGGGGGTCCACAGAAAGTTTAAAAATAAGGATCGGGCCCCACCATGATGGGCCCAATCCTTACTTTTCCTTTCCTTTTCTTTTTTTTTTTCCTTCCCTGAGGCGGGATCCATGAAATTTTAATATACTGAAAAGGGGTCTGTATGCTTGAAGAGGCTGGGAACCACTGTTCTAGTTTCCTAGACCGTAAGAACTGACAGATGAAACAACGTTCTACCTGGAGCCTTCACAAAATTGGAGGCCACCTTGTAATGAAACTTCTTCTTGTCACGCTGTCACATTCCTGGATCTCCAAAGATAATATGGCAATACCACCCAAATACCGGAACAATTAGCCCTGTATTCTATAGCTAGAGTAAGGCCGCAAGTTATTATCTTGAAAGCTGTTCAGAAAGGGCCCTCAGCCACCAGCAGTAGCAATTTCCCCATGGCTCTTAACATAAGTGCCAAGCCTAAAACCTCTGGAATTAAGTTCCTCTGCTGCTTCAAGTACTTTCTTCAAAGCCAAACATATTTTGTTAATCCATGAGATTCTATCTCCAGGAATGCGAGTTCATTGCCAGTGATTGTAACTGCCAAATTAAATGTAACTGGTTCAGAGAGGCAGCTTATAGATACGGGGAAGTCTAAAACAGTTTGAAAAAGGAGTCTAAAGGAAGTTTGTAGGACTAACAATACCCAAAGCACAGCTTATGCTTGTACAATACCATTGATGTTTCCATAGTTTTTGTATTTTTTGAATTCTTTTCAGTTTCTCAAATGTAATGATGATTTAACCAATTTTGGCATGTAGTATATAAAGATGCAAGAAAAATCACTTTATTTGAGGAGAACTTACAAGTGTTTTTCTATGTTAATAAGAGTGGAAAAACAGATTCCCTCAAATATTAATATTCATTTACATTTGTGTGCAACACCCACAGTAAGTTTACACATAGAGATTGAACCGCACTGGTCCGGCACCCTCGGGACCTGACTGGTCCTGGATGAGGGGATTTGCCAGACTAGGGAAGGTCCCTTCCCTCTTGGCCGTGCTGCCACCAGGCTGGGGCTCCAGCCTGCACCCACTGCTGCCTCAGCCCCCCGGGGCTCTCCTGTCCCGCTGCTGCTGGAACCAAAACACCACAGCAGCCACAGCTGCGCAGGGGCCGAGCTCCACAGTTGCCTGGCTCCGCGGCTGGGGCTGGAGCTCTGCGGCCGGGGTGCAGCCGGAGCTCAGCAGCCCCCGGCAGAGCTCCCTGGCTGCCACTAGGGCTGGGACTGGAGTTCTCTGGCCACCGGAGCCAGAACATGGCTGGAGCTCCACAGCCAGGAACGGGGCCAGAGGTCCTTGGCTGCCGCTGGGGTCAGAGCTCCCTGACCAGGGCCGGAGCTCCACAGCTGCAGTCAGCTAGAGCTCCCCGGCCCCTGGGGCCAGAACTCCTCGCCATGCCGTCTGTCCCATTTGCCCCCCACCCACGCATTCTCTGGGCTCCCAGCAGAGTTGCCGGTGCTCCTGCTGCCAGACCTCCCTTTTCCTGGGCTCTGTGGTCTAGGACCATCCGTGGTCCATGCCAGACCATGGATGTTACCAGACCAGGGAGTCCTGATTAAAGGAGGTTCAACCTGTACCTTATATTGTTTTTTTCTCTATAGCCCGCATCAGAAAGCTGAACATTAGAAAACTCACCAACTCATTCTTCATCAATGATATGTAGGAAGCTATATGGAATTGACTAAAGTGTGTAAAGTAATCAGAGATGTGTTTTCCTGTTTAATATCAAACATGCCAAAATGATATAAGTAGATAAAAATCATTCTTTGACATTCTCCAAAACTCTATTTTTGGTTCTTCTGAGAGAATCACTCTACTATGAATGCCAGTGCAATCTACCATGTCAGAGCACTAACTGAACATTAGCTGTTAAGGTTATTTTAAAGGTACTTGGTTTAATGCAAAACACTTGTTTCCCATCTGTTACTTGTGTTTATATGCATTTTGATTATCTGGAGGCTTTCTGAATTTTTACTTTTTAATAACCTTCTGTCTCTGTTAGCAAAACAGTTATAAATCAGCTTATATTATGAGAAAAAATGACATAAAGATAAATTTTAAGAATATAATAAGCTATATCATTATAATTAAGTGCCACCTCCCAGGTTGTAAAAATTCTCTTCCTACACCACGCAACTCATTTTAACTTTTCTATTACACACATGTAAAAAAACAGAGAGAGAGAGAACAGTACTTCCCTACCTCACCAGGGCGTTGTGATGGATGAATAACTGAAGGTGCTATAATTATGAGGCTCATATAAGCACCTCTCTAGACAGAAGTCAAGGAATTGCACGTGTACATTTAGGCACAAATATTAGTTTTTGAAGTCAATAGCCTCAAGCCTAATGAAAAAAGTCTGCCTGAAGTAGAGAATAAAGAAGCTATTATTCTGTATGATAACAGCATTTGATGTCAAAACTTATGATTGACAGCACTTTAAAATTCACATGTTATCTCCATACATTATCAAGGAGAAAAAACAAACAGAAGATGGCCAACACTGCACAGGACTAAGTATCATTCCAGCATTTCCAAATATTCCTAAGAAATATAAACAATATTTCAGTCTTAGAAACAAGATTACCACTTCCCAGGATGGATGAATATAAATCAAAGCAAATTAATTATCTTCATGATTTAAAATCACTTTTAATCTTGTTTTGCATTTCTACTTTTTAGATATTTGCCTAAAAAAGTCTGACTCTCATTGGTTGTTTTTTGTTAACCAGGAGAATATACATCAACAGACATCTGAGCATTTGTACAGCTTAATTTACATTTATTCAGATTCTTAATTTTACATGTTTTTATATTACAAAATTGTGAAAGATGCATTTCTTATATTCTAGCAGAGGGTTATTTTACTTGTGATTTGTGTCAAGCTTTATTTGGATGGAAATTCAGTTAGAGATGCACAAAAACTGTTTATTTTATTATTAAAAAGACTTTTAAATGTGCTGGATACATAAGAAAAAGTTTCAGCACACGTTCTGCATTTACAGGAAACATCTGTGGTCAGTGAATTCAAGTCACTGTTGTCCAGCTATACTGAAAGGAGGACAGGAGACACCTGATAAGGTATTAATCAGGCCACAACTTTATTATTAGATGTCTGGGATTAGCTAGCAGACAAAAACGTACTATGCAGATAACTCTGTGTTCAGTATCTAGCCAGGGACCTTTCTCCAAGCCCCTATCTTTTTTCCACAGGTCCACCAGCCAACTTGTTGTCAAGACCTTACTATCCCCCCCACACCCAAACAAGAAAGAGGAATTGGTTGCCTGCCATATCAGTCATAGAATCCCCCAACTCCCACACCCCATCCCATTCTCGTAACCAACACCTCTTTAAAGTCCTTTATCAAGCTATTTATCTGTATACCGTACACCTCCCCTATGGGGTGAAACCCAGTCCAATTCACAGGCATCTCTTATTGTCCCCCTTTATATCATCCCAACATGTGTGTCTGTCCAAGTTGGACAGGTGAACCTCATCCTCCCAAAATTATTCTGGTGCCATATATGCTGTGCAGCTGTGGCAGCTCTAGCCAGCCTGGGGCTTCTCCATGCAAGTTGGAGATGGAGGTTCTGAGCTCCAACTAACCCAGGGCTCCTCTGGCCATGAGGGAGCAAGTGGTCTCAGGACTCCAGTCACATGGGGGTGGTGGAAGGGGCACCCCCAAGAGCTAGCCTCCCCAAAGTGGAGCTCCATCCACCTCCCTTTGTCAAGATGCCTCCTTGACCTAGCTGAAATCTGTGGCCAAACCATGCACTGAACATACATTGTAAATCAGTAGTACTTCATGTCGCTTTTTCCAAACATTTAGTGATATGCGTGTAAAGCTCAGATGATGCCAAATAGTTCTATCTTATCCATGACATCACCCTTTTCTAGCCCTTTTGGTTATGCATCTATGACCATTGCAGCTAACTGATATGATATATCTTAATTAACGACAAACTCCATTACAGAGACAAGACAGGTGAGGTAATATCTTTTATTGAACTAACTTCTGGTAGTGAGAGGAACAAGCCACACAGAGCTCCAGTAAAAAAACCTATTACCTCACCCGCCTTGTTTCTCTGATATCCTGGGACTGACACAGCTACAACTCCAGCACAGACAAACAATTGCAACCAAATGCCAAGTGAAAGATGACACTGATATTTTTGGCCATCTGAAAAGACCACATATTGGTATGATTTGTTTAAAACAAAAGTGCTAAAGATTTTGTTAACATCAAGAACTAGGATCCTTAGAAATACTAGCTCCCCTCCCCCAACATGCTCCTTTGTCTGGTTAGTCCACCCATGTTACATAAGCTTTTCCTTGTCAGCTAGCCTGCAGAGGTATGTTAATTAGCCTCTCTCTTTTTTAGTTATCTACATTTTTCAATTTCTACAGTATACAAGTACTTTCATGTAAATTAATACAGCTCTTGGGGACCTTGTACAGTTTTCCATTCTTTCTCTTCCCTTCACTAAGAACTTTACAAAACATTCTATTTCTAGTGGAAAAGCTTTCTTGAAGGGAAGCATCATGCAGCATGCCGTCACCATGGGAAGGTGTTGATTCAGTCTATAAAGCACTAGAAGTCCAAGATTTTTGTTTGGGGAAAATTTCCAAAGGCATCAAGTTCAGGAAGCCCTGCAACAACTTTCAAGTGAATGGAATTTGGACTCCTCTCACAGGTAGAACCTCTATTACCAAAACTCTGGTCTGTGCCAGACCATGAATGTCCCAGGACCAGAGAGTTCCGGTGAAGGGCTGCTGGTTGGGAAACATGGCACATCCTAGCAGGGCTGCCTGGCAAGGAGGAGGAGGGACTGGCAGCAGGCAATGGGGAGAAGCTGGGCCAGGACTGGAAGGGCCAGTAGACAGAAATTGCCTTCCCTTGCCTGGCAAAATCCCTCATCTAACACCAGTCAGATCTCAAGGGTGCCAGACCAGGAAGGTCCAACCTGTACCTGTAAAAATTTTCCCCTTTGTCCTCAAGACAACATGGATTAATATCAAGGTTTCTGTAGGGTAAGCATCTGCTACTCTGAAGACTGGCAGGAAACAAGAGATGTTACCCTACCTTCTCTTTTCTTGTTTCTTACTAAACTAGAGCTAGGTTTTTCCCTGGTTTACAGTGTATTCATAAACCTGTGGAGATGAGCTATGTTAAAAAAGGATTCATGGCTGTGGAAAACCAGCACTGAGCAAGGCAGAGCAGGTCAGGTATCTGGTTGAGAACTGGAAAGTTCCATGATTTTTTTCCCCCTTTAGTTTTTGGGAGGAAGAGGTAGTTGGTTTAATTTCCTCCAAGGGCTAGTAAAATATGAGATAGGGTGTATATTACCACAGGTCAAAATTTTAAAATGCACATTTAGCGTCTCTGAACTGAACGTTCAGTACTTGATTGAAATACTCTTCAGGGAGACAGACACTGAAAATGCACATATCAGGTATTCATTAGCCAGTATCACATGGCAGTCAGAGAAGAGGCTCATTTCAGAGTATTACAAATGTACAAGTCTGAAAAATCAGACTATGTACTTTTAGACCTGCACTTAAGAGGCAAAGCTCACTGATTAAATAAGCCATGTCATTCTAAATCATGACGTTACCATGACAGGTTTCCTCCCATTTCCACTAAGTTCATAAGTCAATCTTGAGAGTTTAGGCATAATGAACTAAAAAAGAAAAACCACAAACAGGAATACAATTTTAGGCATGGTCTCTAACTTCTCAAGTTAGCCACCTCCCTCCCCTTTGTCTTTTTTTAAGAGTTATTATAAACTTTAGAATCTACAGAAACAAATACCTTTCCCTATTTTTTTTCCATGGAAGCAAGTTAATTATTTAGTGCTGAATGAGAAATAAAGCCCTAAATGTTTTAGAAAATAACCCTCGATGGCACTCTGTTATACTCCTACTTTGAAAGGCAGGTTAAATTGAAGCAGGAATAAAACAAAAAACAAACAAAAACAACACAGACCCCACAGAGAATGGTGATAGCTATATGTATCCACCTGCCCTTAAATCAAATCCAATCCAGGCCAGTGAAATAATTCATGTATTATAGTTCTAGCAAAGTATACTGGCAAATGGGATATGTAGGAGAACCTCAGTTATGAGCATCTCAAGAATGGTGGTCGCTTACAACTCTGAAATGTTTGAAACGCTGAACAAAATGTTATGGTTGTCCTTTCAAAGTTAACTGACTCAATATAGCTTTGAAATTTTATTATGCAGAGAAAAAACCACCTCTGCTTAGTCATATTAATTTAAATGAAGCAAGCACAGAAAGTTTTCATACCTGTGTCAATTTTTTTTTTTTTAACTTTCCCCTATTTGTAGTTTCTGGAGAAGCAGTGACTAGCTGGCTGCTAAAAGGGATCCCAGGAATTGTATACAATCCCACAAGGAACCACGTGTGCAACAGATGCATCCACCAAACACTACGGTTGCGTGTATGTCTCCGTATATCTTACAAGGAAGTAGCAGAGGCTGGGCAGGGAGCATAGGACCTCTAATGAGAAATACCACTTACAGATCTGGCCTGGAAACCTGCAAGCTCCTATTTGGTTCAGCAGAAGTTTGGACAGGAAAGACAGGCAGAAACAAGGTGTGTGGAGTCCTCACACTCTACTGGGCTGTCTCTTCCCTCCAAACCACCGCCCAAATAAGAACCACTGTTGTTCCACTTTGAGCTGTAACTGTTTCAGCCCCTCTGCTTCCAGTATTTGCTATTTTCCTCATCTTGCCAAAACTAGTAAAATACCCCAGTCCTTTAACTATGTGTGTGACTGGTTATGGGGACCCACCAAGGCTAGAGCCTTCAAGACCTAGCATCTGAAATGCTTTCAATTACTTCTTTTCAAGTTGTGACACAAGTAACACACTACTAGTACCACAAAACTGGCTGGCTATAATAATTACCATTAGTTACATATTCTGCTAAAACAATTGAACCATCAGCCTTCATGGAGCAGGGCTCTAGCTATAGAAAAACATTCCTAGTTAATAGTCCATTCCAATACTGAGACTGAATTCATAATTTATTTCATAAGCAAGTACATCATTTAAAATTATTCAAGTGGTTGAAATATCTGAATTCTTCAAAAACTAATCTGAAAGGTAGCTAGGGTGATTGAAGATGCCGATAGAGCTGTGTAAATAGTTTGTTTTGTTTTTAAATCAGCCAAATTAAAACCAAAAAGTTTTCCAAAATGTTGAGTGATCAAAATATTAAAAATGTATCACTATCTGCCAAATGAAATGTTTCAAGGTCAAATCTAAATGTTTTGTTTAGATTTTAATGTGCTTTAAAGATCATTTTAAAAAATAAGAAAATTTAACAAAATGTTGTTTTGAAGCAAAACAAAAAATATATTTCATTTTGAAAATGTCAAATTGAAATATTTTGATTGTCAGGGTTTTTTCAAAACTTAAAGAACGGTGATGTGAAATATTCGTAAAATATTTTGGTGTATCTGACTGCATTTTGGCTGAAAAATTTTGCATAGCTTCAGTTTTTAATAAAACTAGTTGGTTCATCCATATTTTGGAGGGCTAAAATTATGCCAAAAATTCCTAAAGCCACCAGATCACAGAAGGAAGCATTTTATTTTTGTACTTGGCAGAACAAACAAATGTCTTGCTTGCAATCCACTTTCTGATTGGAACTTTTTCCCCCATAAAATGTTTTGGGGTTTATTTGTGTTTTTGTTTATCAGAGCAAAAGATTCCCTTCTGCAACAATCCTCCAAGCTTATAACATTCAAGAGAAAAAAGTCTAATTGACATAAAACGTTAAATGAAGCAGGGGTCAAATCATTTTTCACCTTCATAGTGTGACCAAAGTATATGCTTAAATTTTGGCAATTGTATCAGTGGCCAGCCAGAAAATTTACCAATAACACACTCATGTCAACAATACTTTCCATTGACTTTGATGCAGGATCAGGCCTTTTGTAAACATGTTTTCATAGTGCAGTAAATGATGGCCTAGTAACACTCCCAAATTCAAACCCTGCTACAAAATGCACAAAAAAGTAAATATTGATACATCAATTTCCAGATTACAAAGAATCCGTAAATCAACATTTACATTTTGACCTTGTTATTTCTGATAAACTTCTTTCTGATTACTGCCTACTTACTTCTGAACTGTAAGACCAGGCCTTGTGACCCTGGAAAAATATTAAAATTGTCATAACATTTGCTGACTGAAATATCTTTTAGCTCTTCAAAAACAAATCACTTGCTACCTGAACTCATACTATTCTCTCAAGGGAACATTGATACTGATATATAGACCTACTTAGATTCATATGGTTACCTTAATACAAAAATGTACACAAATGGCAATGCATCAAAATAAGTATAATATTAAACACTTTAAAAAGAACACTGCTGTTGGAAAAAACATTTCTGTATGACACAATTATCTATTTCCTTTCTGACATACAACCTTGTCTCAACAAAGAAAAATGGCTTGATATAAAGAAAGGTTATGATGAATGGATTCTCAAGATCCTAATCTCACCAGGAAAGAACGCAGCAGCCTTGGATGTATGAAGTGGTCAAACATGGTTCAAAGATAATGTAACAAGCAATCAACACTGAGCCACAGCAACAGGGATTTTCAAGAATAGATTACATATACCATGAGCATACTTAACAGAAATAACTGTGAAATTAAAGCAGGAAAAAAGTGGATTGCAATTTTTCCCCCTCAGGTCATAGAATTGGGGGTTCATCCCAACATAGTTTGATCAGAGGAGAAAAAAACTGGATAAATATATACTTGAATCAACTGCCAAACTACTTTAGGTGTTCAAATTCTCCCACAAAAATACACAGAAAAATGTTTACAATAGTCTGTTCTAGGTCCTTCATCTGGAAAAAAAAAGGCTCGATAAAGTTAATTCTGCATAAAGCTACACGCTTGATTATCTGAATGGGGCATGGGAAGGAGAGAAAATGAGCAAGTCCTGGGAGAAAAAAGCAGATTACTTTTGAGTAAGCCAATTAGTTCAGTTTCAATAGAAGCAGATGCCTATTTAGAAATCCTGAAAAATTCTAGCTGCTAAGATATCTTCTTTTCTTTAGAAAACTACAAAGTTACATGCGTTCATATGCTTTACTAATTAATATTGATACAAGGAAGTGGTTGACAAAAGCAGATATATTGGTTGCCCAGGAGTTGTAGAGTAGGTGTTATATCATCTATCCGTATATGTAAAATATTGCTTTTTCTAGCTGAGATATACTTTAAGAAATGTCAATACATCTTCTGCAGAAAATTCTAGACACAATACCCCTAATTAGCACTTATATGATATAAATTCATAAGTTTGTGTAGAAATCAATATTGCAACCCAAATCAATGAATATCTGTCAGGGCAAAAAAAAAAAATCTACAACGGATGTGATTTTCACACATTTCCCTGATATTCCTTCCACATTTTAGGGATAAACAGATAATCTCTAAACCCAGGATTAGACAGTCTCTTTTCCCTCGTTTCTATTTTAAGAGGTACAGTCACCACCTGTTACTTTTTTGAGAAGTGACAAGGAAAGGAAATCAGAATGAGCAACAAAGTAGAGAGGAATTGAGTTAAAGAACAGGAAGAGAAGAAGAAAAGAGTGAAAAAGAAAGTGAAAGGAAATAGAAAGAGAAGCGGAATTCACTGCAAACCACAACCATATAACAGGTGTCACTTGTATCAAAACTATCTCCTACTTTTCTCTCTGGAAGTGTAAACCCCTCACGGTAGGCTTTTGTAAGATCCAAATTATTTAAAAGACTCTCCATAGTAATCTCATCAAATAGTATTTGTAATATGGCCTGAATTCATTACCTTACATATCCTCTTGATCATCAGAGGACTTGCATGGGCACCTGGCACGTATAATTTTTGGTGGTGTCAAGAACAGGTCCAAACAGAGCCATCCTGTCCATGGTGGGGACATGGAGTCCAGGGAATCTATGGGCAGTGGGGGTCGGGCGCCAGCAGCAGCAAGCAACCTGGCCCCAGCCTGTCCCATTCCACCCCTCCCCATTTCACCCTTCCCACAAGCCCTCACCCTACCTCTCTCCTGCTGCCACTCCCTCTTCTAAGTGACACCAAGAGCCACCAGGGTGGGGCTGAGCAGACCAGGGCATGTAGGCTGGGTCTGGATTGTTGACACCATGCCCCTGCTAACCACCCAGGCTGCTCTGGACCCCATGTCCTCCCAAAGCAGAACAGCTCTGGAAAAAAAAAAAAACACATTAGTGGAGCCAGGTCTATGTTCCTGAATACTGATGAATACGGGCCACATAGGGCTGTAAAATTCACCACCTCTACCTGTGTTTCTTAAACTATGTTCCGTGGAACACTGGTGTTCCGTGAACAACTCGCAGGTGTGCCACAACCTCTTCTTTGTTTTTGTTACTTCTTTGTTTGACAATTTTTTTTGAAGAAAATTTTCATAGGTGTTCTGCATAAAAAAAATATTATCGTTTGGTGTTCCGTGGTCTCAAAACATTTAAGAAACACTGACCTATACTGATTTGTAAGCATGACTGCCTTTGGCAATCTGCAGAAGAACAGTTCAGGAGTTAACACAAGGAGACAAGAGAAAGAAAAGAAAAAACTAAAAGGACAGAATTTAAATTCTTGCCAAAGAAATGAATAAATTACCAAGCTATGCAGCATAGCCAAAAACTACGCACTTATAAATGGCACGAACTATAATTAACATTGAAGAAGCTTCTTTCAGAAGTTATATAGAAAATGTTACTCTTAGGCAGCAGATATGGAAGTATTTCAATATGGCAATACACTTAAACAATTATGTGAAGATTAGTCAGATAATAACTATTTCTATTTGAAGAGTGCAAGCAGAATAAAGTAATAGATATACTTGTGCTGTAATAGGGCCAGCTTCTCAAAGGTGAAAATAATTATGAGCAAAACAGCTGGGAGGAAGAATTTAATTTTAAAAAGGTCAGTGATAATTGGGAATTATTTAAGAACACCTCAACTGTTGCCCAGTGAGCCACAAACCTGCAATGGAAAAGGGCCATGCTGTTTTTTACATCTGTTACATACTTGAGAGTGTTCCTCTGTTTGAGAGTCTGGTCTTTGTGTCCATCTGTCTGTTTATTCAAGAACTCTGCTTACACAGTAAGAGCTAGGACCACCAAATTCAGTATAGAGTTTCCTTTTATCAGAATTTAAAGCAAGGTAAAGGTTTATTTGTGCCAGGAATATGGTATGTGCTTGGAATAGGATTGCTTCTCATAAAACCATACAGAAATCAGGCAATCACCAGGCAGGTGAAAGGGGCTGGCTATGGGCACTCCATATACCAGGGGTAAACCTCCTACTCCCCATGCACCCATTAGGGAGGGCCCAATTTGTATGGGAACCTTGCTGGCTGTTCCCATTCATCAGGAAGCGAGGGGATGTGCACAGTTTGCTGCATGCCTCACTCTGCCAGCAGGGGGGCGGAGAGAAGGACACAGGGGCAGATGACCCTGGACCTGCCCCCGCTGGAGGACGTGAATCCCTCACCTGGCTGTGTCCACAGGAGCTGAAGCAGCCATGGACAGGCGCTTCTCACCTGTCCCCAGGCTGCTGAAGTGAAAGAGTGCTGGGATAGTCCTCTCTCCCCAGGGCAGCCTAGATCCTGAAATCCTCATCCCCAACCCCACCCCAGAGCAATGATTTAAATGAAGAAAAACAGAAATCAATTGAGTTAAGATCCTGAGCAACAAAAAAGGAACAAAAAATTCTGACAGTGGAACTAGTCCATAACTAGAGAGAAATGCTAGAAATATCAACAACAATGCAGTACATGAAGATGCAGTAAATATTTGTGTTCTGTACACATTATTCTGTCTCATGGTACGATGATGTAACATGCTTTCTACTCCTGTAGAATTTCTGATTCATGTTAAAAAAAAGCTATTAAAGTCAGAAATTTTTAAATCAGCCAGTCCATGTGACTTGTTTCCAAGGGTTTTAAAAAAGCTGGTTTTGAAGCTCATTAGACACTTAACATGCATTTCAATAAGCTTTGACTGCAATTACTTCGATAGTTATAGGCCTGTCACCCTAATATCAATCCTGGGCAAAATAATTGAGTTGCTGTCATGGGACGTGATTAGGGCCCTCCCAATTCATGGTTCAATTTGGTCAACTTCATGATCATAGGATTTTTAACTTCGTAAATTTCATGTTTCAGCTATTTAAATCTGAAATTTCATGGTGGTGTAATTGTAGGAATCATGACCCAAAAAGGAGGTGGGGGGGAGACAAGGGTTTTTTTGGGGGAGAGGGGAAATGCTATTGGCAGTACTTCCTTCAGGCTGAGCAGCTGGAAAGCCGTGGCCAGGAGCCCAGCTCTGAAGGCAGCACTGAAGTAAGGATGGCATGGTATGGTACTGTCACCCTTACTTCTGCACTGCTGCCTTCAGATATGGGCCTTCAGTCAGAAGCCACTCTCTGGCTGCCCAGCTCTGAAGGCAGAAGCAAGGATGGCATGGTGTACTATGGTATGATCTTATCATGCTTACATGTGCGCTATTGGTGATGGAGCAGTGCCTTCAGAGCTGAGCACCTAGCCAATCAATGCCAGTCTCTGGCCACCCACCTCTGAAGGCAGTATAGAAGTAAGGGTAGCAATGCCATGACTCCCCTAAAATAACTTTGCAACCTCACCCTTCCCCCCCCGCAACTCATTTTGAGTCTCAAGCCCCAATCTGAGAAACATTGGTCTCCACCATAAAGTCTCTGTATATGGTAAAAGCACACAAAAGATCACATTCTGAAGTCCATGACTCATTTTTCATGCCCATGAATTTGGTACGGCTTAAGATCTGAGCAATAAAGAATTAAAGGAAGGTAATGCAATTAATGCAAACCAACATGGGTTTATGGAAAATACCAAGTTAAATTTGACAGGATCTATCTTTTGATATTACAAGTCTGATTGAAAAAAACTAATAGTGTTGATAGAATATACTTAGACTTCTGTAATGTGTTTGACTTAGTACCGCACATGATTTTGATTGAAAAAAACTAGAATATAAAATTAACATGGCACACATTAAATGGCTTAAAAATTGGATTCCCGATAGGTTTCAAAAATGTAATTGGAAATGAGGAATCAACAATCAAGTGGGTGTGTTTCCAGTAAGATCCTGCAGGGATCTGTTCTTAGCCCTACACTATTTACCAGATTTATCAGTGATCTAGAAGAACACACAAAATCATAATCACTGGTAAAAGTGTGCAGATGAGACAAAAAATAGAGGAGTGTTAACTAATGAAGAAGCTAAATGTCAATGTATGCATCTACAAACAAAAGAACATAGGCCATACTTTCATGACTGAGTAAGCTCTCTTCTGGGAGGCAGTGACTCGGACAGATTTGGAGGGCTTGGTGGTAATCAGCTGACCATGAACTTCCAATGTGATGCTCCAGCCAAAAATACTATCACAATGGTAGGCATAAACAAGGAAAACTTAGGAATGAGTAGCAAGGCATTTTTACCTCTGTATTTGGCACTGGTGTGACCTTTGCTGTAATACTGTGTCCACAATTCACAAATTATTTTAATAAATTGGAAAGAGTTCAGAGAAGATCCAATAGAATTATTAAAAGGATCAGAAAAACAAGCCTTATAGACTGAGCTCCTTGAGACTACCATTGTTTAGTCCAACAAAGAGAAGATTCAGAGGTGACTTGATTGTTCCCCATGCAGTTGTAGCCCAGTGGGGCTCAAGGAGGTGCTCCCCCTCGGGGTCAGTGAGCGGCCACTCCGACCCACTGCAAGGTATAATAAACATTTAATAATGGTTTGAGAGAAAGATAATACAATCCAATGGGAAGAAGTTGAAGTTACACAAATTCAGAATGAAATGTGACAAACATTTTAATGGAGAGCATAAGTAACTATCAGAACAATTTAACAAGGGATCATACTGGATTTTCAATCACTTAACCATTTAAAAATTAAGATTGGATATTTTTCTAAAAAATATTATATAGGAATTATTTTATGGACATCCTCTTGCCTGTGTTATAATGAGGAACAGACTAGATCACAATGATCTCCTTCTGGCCTTGGAATCCATTAATCTATTCCAATTACAAAAAAGTCTCCTAGGGATAATTGCCTTTTTGACCTATATTTTGCATAATTACAAGTACTGGAATCCTGCACTAGCCATAAAAATTAAGGCTTTAATTATGAAAGTAATAGGAAGAATACTATAATTACATCATAAAAAAAACAATATATAGAAGTATCCACATATTTTATTAAATACTAGTAAATTACAAAAAAAAAAAAACAAAAAAACAAAACAAAACAAAACAAAAATCATGTACTGTGCAAGTCAAAAAGGCAAAGTATATAATGAAATATTGCTAGCTAACACCAAAATTGTCAAAAGTAAAAACGTAAGTATGAAAAATACCTGCACCAACAGTAACTCTGATTAAAAAGTATAAAAGCATTTCAAAAGACATGTTTTACAATTATCAACAGTGTACATGTGTAATTTATGGATATCAAGTAATCTATAACACATTTTTCATTCAAAGATTTCAGTACACAAAATTATGAAGTTTGCACGTGTACAGCACAAATTGTAGTTCAGACTTATGAACGATCAAGTTACCCTTAAAAAACCCCTTCATATTGGAGGGTGTGATATTGCACCACTTCAAGATAGTTTAAGACAGGAAGTGAGGAAGAATAATGCATCTAACTGAAAATGCCAGTGCAATTAAGTAATTATCTAGAGCTGGAAGCCAGCCAATATACCACACTTAACATCCTACTTTTGTGAAGAGTATGAGCCCTTTAGCAACCACAATCAGTCAGGACCTCTTTTTTATACCTCATCCAAAACAAGGGCAATAAAATGCAACTCTCTTGCTGTGCTTTTCAATAATTTCCTTGTATTGTCTGCAGGGTTGTTTTTTTCCCCAGCTATTCAAAGACTCATGCTGTTCTTGATCAAGCACTGAGTAAGGCCTATAAGTACAATAAACTTCAGTTGCTTCAGAGCTACAGAGTGCTAGATTTGAAAGCGTAGTGTTTTTGCATTTTAATACTTGTGTGTTTATTAACAAATAAACCTGTAAATGTATGCACATAATGTTTGTTTCCTCTGAACGTTTCTGTAGTTTATGGATATCAAATACACTGCTGATAATTGGAAAACATGTGTTATGAAAATTGCAGTAATTTGGTTCTCCCTTAATGTCCTACTACTAACTGTTAGTACAGGTTTATAATTATTTAGAATACATCAAAAATGTAATGAGAGAGGGGGGGAAAGATGTTGTGGTGTGGTGCAGTAAAATGGTATCTCTGGTGATGAGCTTGCCATGGTCATATTACTCATGAGTGGTTAAGCCATGACTCATTGAGGCAATTCATCAGAAATGGGTGTCAAAAAACTTTAGCCCACTCTATATTATCAAATATTCTACATCTGATGCATGTTACAAGGACAAAAACGGACAATGTTTTAGAGAACTCAAACATTTTATTGGGACTATATTTTGTATCCTTTCATCTGTCAAGAGCTGTCTTAGTCACCATGAGTCCAATTGTACAGAGCACAAAAGAAGAGACAAGCTTCTCAGGATGACCCAAGACAGCTTTTGTTCAGCCAGAAAATGTCAACGCTTTAAAAAGTGTTATTTCAGGGATGAAAACATTTCATTTTGGTAGGGGGCTGTTGCTTGAATTTTGAAAACTCAAGTCCCAGAAAGATCAAATAGTGGCCAGAGAGCATGTGAGACACTCTCAGGTGAATAATACATTAACTAATAATGCATATACAACTCCTAAACTTGGTGCCAGTACCTGTTTCTTACACATGTATTATTTATATACACATACACAGAAAATCTATAAAAAGTTAGGAAACTTGTTTTAAAAGTTTCTTAGGTACTATTTTTGTAAAGATACTGACAATTATATTTTCAACTGTTAGTGAATGAGAAAAATAAGTAATTTAGATTCAACAGCAGTTGAGAGACCTTTGATTAGTAAGACATAATTTTACTAAATAAATTACTTGAGCTTCAAGAAGTACCTTAGCTTAATGTGGAGCCAAATTTGACTTCGGCTTCCATCCAAATAATTTTATACCAGAATGCTCTCTATCGCTACTGAGGCACTGCAATGTAATTATTTTAATTTCTTCATAGGCATGTTTCATTTGCTAACTTCAAGGAATTTTACAATTTAAAATTTTTTTTAAACCTTTCATTAATGAAGCAAGGTTAATGGAACGTGTTCTTTCCTCACCAAGTGATTTTTACATTTCAAAAGTTTATATGCCAATACTATATTCACAGTAGACTAGTAGCACCTTAAAGACTAACAAAACATGTACTGTAGATAGTATCATGAGCTCTCCTGGGCACAACCCACTTCTTCAGATAACAGGGGTATTAGAAGTCCAGATCCAAGAATAAATAAGGGAAGGGGGGGGGGAGGGAACAGAAAGGAGGGGTGAAAGAAGAGAGACAGTGAGTAGGTAAGCTTCAGACGGGTAGCCAAGTTAGTCTGTAAAAGGACACAGACTAACTTGGCTACCTCTCTGTAGCTTACCTACTCACTGTCTCTCTTTCTTCTTCCTCCCCTTCTTTTTTTCCTCCCTCCTCCCCTTATTTATTCTTGGATCTGGACTTCTAATACCCCCATCATCTGAAGAAGTGGGTTTTGCCCAGGAGAGCTCATGATACCATCTACATGTTTTGTTTGTCTTTGAGGTGCTACTAGTCTATTTGCTGTTTTTAAAGTTTTTCCTGTTACAGACTAACTCAGCTACCCCTCTTTTTTTTATATTCACAGTGTTCAACTAAACACAGTGGTCACAATATCTCTAAATACTAAAGGAGAGAATTCAACTACTAGACCTATTTGCAGATGTTTTCCAGGCTAGTAGAATACAAACTAAAGGAAAGCTACTATCAAGTATAAATTCCAGACATCTAAGGAGCTCTAACTATTTCCATATTAAACAACCTTATCTTGTTTCCATAAAACACTTATCCCACTTAGGGATTCTGCTGGTCAGTGATTTGACCACTTTATCTAACAAAAGGACAGTTATCTGCATGCAGAATGTAAATACAAGGTAGTTAGACTCTTATTTGCATTAGGATCAAATTTATCAGGCAAAAAAAAAAACCCCTCTTCAAACAAACTAATTTAAGTCATTTCTATACTATCCACAGACTTCTAAGATCCAAGAGACTGCCTATCCACATCAATTCAAAGGGTACATTTAAAAGGTTAATACAAAAACAATAATATACATTGCTGCATGTAAAAAATAAAAAATGCTTGTTAGTAGCTTGATTTTGAAAAACTACCGCTTCTAAACCTTTTCTATGTAGGATCTTATCTGCCCTTACCAGTGTATTATTTGAGTGCCTTCCAGTAGTGCTTTAAGTGATATGGTTTAACATTGGTCACAGGTAGTTCATTCTCTCTCTTATCTTGTACATATAGCATCGATTTCTCTCTCTCTCTCTCTCTGTGTTTAGGTTAAGCAAGATAGGTCAAAGATGTGTCTCCAGCACTTGGAGCAGAAGGCGGTGAGAGTCCTGGTGGTCCCTATTTCCTGTGGGAGTTCTTTCCACAGTCTGAAACTAGGCCCCAAAACAGCTTTGTGTCTCACACAGTCTAGCTTATCCTTAGCATATAAAGTTACTTTGTGCCTGAGAAGCAAAGCTGTCAACCACAATCTTCATCCGGGGGAGGGGGGGGGAGATACCCCTCTACATTTCACAGTATTTTAAATTAAATTTTCCACCAGAAGATGAATTTATTTTAGTTTAAAGAATTTTAATCATTTCCAATAAGTGCAATTCTCAATTTTGCTCTAGCTACACACACATAATTTAGCTCATTCTATAGCAAAATGACCACTCTATGTCAACATATAACTGTTTCTAGCATTTACTGCAAAGCTACGTGAGATTCTCACTTTTAGCTAGTATATATATATTGGAAACAAGAACTTGCAGGGCGCAATTTAAACAAAAGCTGTTTTTAAAAAAATATGGAACAACAGAGCAGAGACTTTTGTTCAGGAAAATTAACACATGACAGAGTAACTGGTTCTGTTTTTTTCCCCTTCACATATAGTTAGCTTAGGCTATGCTTCCTTCCACATATATCGCAAAGCTTAAAAGTATGACTCCATAAATACTGTTGCAGAGCATCTGTAAGGAGTGGCAAGTTTAATTAAATGCTGTTGATATCAAATCTTAAAAAGCCATCAGTTTGGCAACCTCATACTGGCTTCTTGTTTAGTGAAATAAAGGAGGCAATGGCAACATTATAATGCTTGACAACATGGTACTCTTCTGGACCGTTTGGGTACGCGGCTAACAAGCCGCAAACTCTCACTCATTCACACGAGTACACCGGAGAGCAGGGAAGCATGGTGTAACACACAAAGAAAATAACATGGGAACTCAGTCAGTTGCCCAGGTGATAGCAAAGCAACGTGCTGAAAAATTCAGGCACCAGAAAAAGCAGTGGAGAGACTCAGTTGCAGCTAGTTGGTATAGAAAGGAGTTTGGATTCATGGACTCAGAGCACACCCTAGTGACAGAAACAGTGCAGCTCTATTTAAAATAAAATCCAAGGATGCAATCAGGCAAGGATGCAGTTCTAAAAATAACTTAAGTCAATTAAACTATGTCCGCATTTATAAAACATTGAGCGATATTTGCTATTAGCCAAAATGAACTCTTTACATGAATAAATAATTAATTTGGTTTGCATGCCCTTTGCACTCAATGTCATATGAATGCCAAATGTAGTTCATACTCAATATTATACCATGTTTGCCATTCCTTTAGACCAGTTACTACATTACAGTTAATTTATTGATATTAACATACATCTTTTCCCAATAAGTGAATATAAGCATAGGCTGTATCAGCTATTACAGTGACGAGTTCTGCATAAGAACCTGAACAGAATTGCACAAAAGCCATAGGATAATAGCATGTTTCCAGATTTCAAGTTCTACTCAAAACCATGAGATTTTCACAAATAATTTCCTATACTACCCATGCCTTATGGAGTATAAAGCGCACTAACTATGAAAACCCAATTTAACATGAAAAGAACCTCTCATAATTTCAGAAAAATATAATCCCCACAACATCTGAGATAAATAATTTCAACTGCCAAATACTAATTTTATCCTCTTCAGTATACTCTCACTTTAAATAATATTTTAATCAAGCATTCTGGCACGTGTTACTATTACTAATTACTAGTTTGGTTATTTAAAACCCAGTGTTGGAACCTGATTTTACTTTCTACAAATTGACTTTTACAATTGAAGCTGCATGAAATGCAAAAGGTACATTTTTACTTTATGGTTGTCATTCCCTTGTATAATGCAATTTGGGGATTTCTAACGAGTTAAATAAGCTTAGTGACATTAAGATGTGTAAATATTTCGGTGTGTTGACATATATTGACACTGTAGGCCCAATCCCATAATCTCCTATTCCGGAAACAATTTCCAATACCTTTCAGCTTCAAAGTATGCTATCCTCTTGTCATCTTCTTACTTAACCTACATTTCAAGTACTTCATAGCACTTTTTGCCACTTCCTCTAAGAATGAATTCATGATAACACTCCCTCAAAATCATCTATTTTAGTTGCTTAGCCACCAAATGATGTGTCTATACTGCTGTTTCAATTCAAGAATTCCATCCCATCAAGTCAATTTATCCAGGTCTCATCCTGCTCCTAAATTCAACCCCTTTTCTTTTCCCACAATTCTGTTCCCCTTTACTCCTCTCTTCTTTCCAATAGATTCAAATACATCAGTTTTCCTGCTTAGCTCATATCACTTGTTTTAAAAAAACACCACCACCACACAATAAATGTGAGATATGTACCTCTATAGAAGAGCATGAACCTTATCAATCATGCACTTAAATCCCCTTTCCCCGGTCTCTACCTTTTCATCTTTTCACTGATTAGTTAACTCATGATACCATCTACATGTTTTGTTAGTCTTTAAAGTCTTACTAGACTATTTGTTGTTTTTTAAGCCATACACAGACTAAGGTTTTGGAGGCATGAACCAGGACTATTCTGCACTGTGCCTATCTATCTCTCTTTTGAGCACTTGGTAAACCAGTAGTACCAAATTTTGGAAAATCCTTCCTTCTTAAAAAAGAAATGTATAGCCTACATAGTTTGGCATTACCTAACTTTTTTTTTTTAATGGAAACAAATCGCTGCAAACTCATGTTCATAGTTTCAAGACAATGTGAACTTAAAAAAAAAATCCTTAGACTCAAAAATGAATAGGCTTATCTCAAGTCTTCCACGAAGTCCAGATCTGTTTTCCTTCTTGTTCCTTCTCCATTAGTTGATCCATAGACTACTTGTACCTTTGCTACCTAATTTTGCTTTAAAATTTTAAAAACTGAAAAACGTTTATTTCTGAACACAGTGTAGAATGATCACCATTTTGTACTGTATCAGCTTGTATTGTACATGGTAATTATAATACTAAACAAAAGCAACTTAGTGTCAAAGGCACAAATACATTTTTATTTGTTTTCAGGACATCAGATATTTGACTACTAAAACCACTATTTATCAGATGACAATGAATCATTGTACTAGTATTAAAGTAGATAGCTTGTTGAAAACATGATGCAAATGGATGGATACTGCTTCGTAAAGCCTAGATGTGGATATCCTTCTTTGCCTCCCTGTACAGACAGCATACTGATTATTTCAGTTTTAACATCAATTATTACAGAGAAGTTTTAAAATAACAGAAAAAGTTAAAAATAATGCACACCTATTTACATTAGAAACAGAAACAGATGAAAAACCTACTTCAGAATCCCAAGTGAACATAGCCATTTAACACATCAGTTCCATAATCATGTACGTAACTAACTATATATAGTCCTATAGGACTATTTCTGTGTATAAATATAAAGACATGTGTTTCTCCTTTCAGCTTCAGGGCCTAAATTTAATCTTTCCCACATAAATAGTCATGCTAATAGTCCAAACTGTTATAGCACATTAGCAATTTCAGTGCTATAAATAATATTTAATTGTTAGAACTCAAAATGGTTATTTGACTGTAATAATTTTTACCATATACTTAAATTTTAAAATGGTCATCAATATACTGTTTGAATTTTCCAAGTATCCAATATTTTCAAATGTAAATTAAAAACAAAGCTGGCCATAAAACTACTCAGCGTGATCCACGAGGTCATCTGTTAAATTATGGGGTATTGTATTAGCTTTAAAAACAAAAATCAACTGCACTACCAAAAAGCTAATCACTTCTGAACAACTCAAACCCCACTTCTGATTGGACATCCTATTACAGTGCTAAGTATAATCTTACAAATAGCAGTGGTCGCAGGAAAATTTTCTGTTACAGAAAACTGCTCTTCAGTAATCAATGCAGAGAAAATATTGGTCCTCTAAGAAGTCCTTTTGTAACCTGCATGGCTTTGCATGCAGCATTTGACAGTTTTGGCCCTATGACAGGGTGTACCAGCCCCGCACTGGGGAAGCTAGGCCTAACCAGGCCCACCTGGCTGAAGGAGTCCCACCCCCACAACCCTGCAAAGTATAAAGGCCTGGAGAAAGGCTCAATCTGGGTTGGCTGCTGAGGAAGGAGGTATTGCCCGAGCTCCTGGAGGCGACCTTCCAGTGGGACCAGACATGGGGACCAGCCCATGAGACACCAGAAATACTGCCAAGGATCTGGAATAAGGACCCTGGAAGGAGTCCAGAGGAGACTGGTAGGAAGTAGCCTGGGGCAGGAGATTATATCCTGAGGCACTCAGTGTGTTGTGGTGGGATTCTCTGCTGAGCAAGCAGTGGACCATGCCACTACTAATAGAGCCCTGAGCTGGGACCTGGTGGAGTAGGGAAGGCCGGGTTCCCCTAGCCCCTCTTCAATACCCAACCCATGGAGCTTGTACCTATTGCTAGACCACACTGCCAGGTGGGGGGCGCTTTTGTTATTGACTTTGGCTGCTTAGGTAGCACTATCCCAGCGAGAAAGGCATTGGATACAGACTCCGGCCGCTAGGTCACACTGTCTCAGTGGGAGGGGCGTGAGTTGAGAACTGCAGTTTAGTTCCAGTATGTGTGGGGTTGGGGCTCAGTTCCAAGAACTCCAGGGATATGACAGCTCCCCCCAGGGAGCGCGGGAGCTTGCGAACAGGTGATTGCAAACAGGGAGTTTAGAGAGGGAGTTCTCAGGTAAGGGAGAAGTGACTACAGGACTCTTGAGGGAAGTGGCTGTCTGTAGTGTGTGTGTGTTTGGGGCTTTCTTGCTGTGTGCTGAGTTTGTGTTTGTGAATGTGGGGTTTTTTTGTTTTTGTTTTCCTTTCCCTGCCCCCTTTCCTCCCCCCCCCCCCCCCGACCCTGGGAGTGTGTGCTGTGACTGGCAGCTGGAAACTGTTGGCTTCTAATTAAAGTTTGATTTCTTTGCTTCAGTCTTCACGGCTGAGGATGTTACAGAGGTTCCTAAATCTGAGCCAGCCTTTTTAGGTGACAAATCTGAGGAACTCACTCAGATTGAAGTGACATTAGAGGAGGTTATGGAATTAATTGATAAGCTGAATAGTAACAAGTCTCCGGGACCAGACGGCATTCACCCAAGGGTTCTGAAAGAACTCAAATGTGAAATTGCGGAGTTATTAACAGTGGTTTGTAACCTATCCGTTAAATCCACTTTGGTACCAAATGACTGGAAGATGGCCAATATAACACCAATATTTAAAAAAGGCTCTAGAGGAGATCCTGGCAATTATAGACCGATAAGTTTAACATCAGTACCAGGCAAATTAGTAGAAACACTAGTTAAAGAGTAAAATTGCAAGGCACATAGAAGAGCACGAATTGTTGGGCAAAAGTCAGCATGGTTTCTGCAGAGGGAAGTCGTGTCTAACTAATCTGTTAGAATTCTTTGAAGGGGTTAATAAACATGCGGACAAGGGGCACCCAGTGGATATAATATACCTAGATTTCCAGAAAGCCTTTGACACGGTCCCACACCAAAGGCTTTTACGTAAATTAGGTGGTCATGGGATAGGAGGAAAGGTCCTTTCATGGATCAAGAATTGGTTAAAAGACAGAAAACAAAGGGTGGAATAAATGGTAAATTTTCACAATGGAGGAGGGTAACTAGTGGTGTTCCCCAGGGGTCAGTACTGGGACCAATCCTGTTCAACTTGTTCATCAATGATCTAGAAAATGAGGTAAGCAGTGAGGTGGCCAAGTTTGCAGATGACACAAAGTTGTTCAGGACAGTCAAAAGCAAAAGGGATTGTGAAGAACTACAAAAAGATCTCAGCAAACTGAGTGATTGGGCAGCAAAATGGCAAATGAAATTTAATGTGGGTAAGTGTAAGGTAATGCATGTTGGAAAAAATAACCCAAATTACACGTACTACATGATGGGGTCAAATTTAGCTACGACAGATCAGGAAAGGGATCTTGGAGTTATAGTGGATAGTTCTATGAAGACATCCACGCAGTGTGCAGCGGCAGTTAGTAAGGCAAATAGGATGTTAGGAATTATTAAAAAAGGGATAGATAATAAGACAAAAGATATCATACTTCCCCTATATAAAACTATGGTACGCCCACATCTCGAGTACTGCGTGCAGATGTGGTCTCCTCACCTCAAAAAAGATATATTGGCATTAGAAAAGGTTCAGAAAAGGGCGACTAAGATGATTAGGGGCTTGGAAAGGGTCCCATATGGGGAGAGGCTAGAGAGACTGGGACTTTTCAGTTTGGAAAAAAGGCGATTGAGGGGCGATATGATAGAGGTATATAAAATCATGAATGGTGTGGAGAAAGTGATTATAGAAAAATTATTTACCTTTTCCCATAATACAAGAACTAGGGGACACCAAATGAAATTGATGGGTAGTAGGTTCAAAACTAATAAAAGGAAATTTTTCTTCACACAGCGCACAGTCAACCTGTGGAACTCCTTGCCCGAGGAGGCTGTGAAGGCCAGGACTCTATTAGGGTTTAAAAAAGAGCTTGATAAATTTTTGCAGGTTAGGTCCATAAATGGCTATTAGCCAGTGATAAAGTATGGTGCCCTAGCCTTCATAACAAGGGCAGGAGATGGATGGCAGGAGATAAATCACTTGATCATTGTCTTCTGTTCTCCTTCTCTGGGGCACCTGGCATTGGCCACCGTCGGCAGATGGGATGCTGGGCTCGATGGACCTTTGGTCTGACCCAGTATGGCCATTCTTATGTTCTTATGTTCTTATGAAATCTAGAAGCCTCTGCTGATTGGCTGAGCCTTGGTAGGGGGAGGTACTATCAGGCAGTCCAGAGCTTTATAAAGGAGTGAATCAGCAACCAGGTGATTGCAAACAGGGAGTTTAGAGAGGGAGTTTGGAAGGGGAGAAGGAAGGGGGCAAGGTACTCTTACCTTTCCTTTAAACCCTTTTTTAGGACAGCAGGTATGGATAGTGATAGGTCTACTGTTACCTGCACAGCATGTGCCATGTTTGTCTTCCTCCCGGAAGAAAGACAGGATTTCATCTGCACTAAGTTCAAGCTGGTCGCCATTTTGGAGGAAAAAATTAGAGGACTGGAGGCCCAAGTGTCGACCCTCCGCTTGATCAGAGAGGATGAAGACTTCCTCAATAGAAGGCAGTGTTTAATCCTGCAAGCAAGGCAGGCATAAGCCAGAGAGGGCAGTACAGGACAAGGAAGAGAACTGGCAACATGTAACTTCTAGAAGGAAAAAAAGGCCAGCACAGGAATCCCCCATTCCTACAGAGGTAAGTAATCTCTTTCAGGCTCTCTCTACAGGCTCTGCGATGGTGAATGCTTTGGAAGGGACCTCACAAGGAAGAAATCGGAAGGGAACCATTTCTACAGGAAGGCATGGGATGTGTAGTTCAGAATCTGAAATAATGACACTGCAGTTAAAAGCATAAAGCTCCTGTGACCGTGCCCCAGACAGGGGGGCGGGCTGTGGGTCCGAGGTCCTCTGTCCACCCCTTCCCCTGTCTAGTCCCGGGACATCCAGTCTCCCGAAAATCCACTCAGTCGTCCCCCTTTTGGCCGGGGCACCTTAGTAGTGGGTCTGAACATCAAATTGGGTCTCCCCTGGCAATGGAGGAGGAAGGGGGGCCCTAGCCCGCCCTCACTCATGGGCCCCAGCCCAGGGCCCTAAGGACTTGAACTGCCCGGCAGTTCTGGTCCGGCTGATGGGGTTGAGCCCCAAAACACGCCAGCCCACGGGCTTGACTCACCGCCCTGCCCTGGACTACTTCCTTCCTCCTCTGTCTGTTTCTCCTCCAGTCTGTTTCCTCTCCTCCGGTCTGTTTCCTCCTCCGGAGCTCTCCTCCGGTCTGTTTCCTCCTCCGGAGCTCTCCTCCCCAGGTCTTCTGCCTGGCGGGTTTTAAAATCGCCGCCTCGGACCGCGCCCCGGACGCTGACATATGCCCCGCCCCTGGTGCTGGTCAGCTGGGCGTGCGGCCCCTCCCCCTTCCAGCGGCCAATGCCGCACTCCCCCCTGGGTCCATGGCTCAGAGGCAGCCGGCGCACGGCCTGCGCCAGGCGCCGGCCAGCTGGGTGCTCTGTCCGCCCTCCCCCCGGCGGCCGCCACGGCACTTGCTGTCTGCACTGCAGCCAGGGAGCAGCTGGCGCACGGCCCATAGGCGCTCCCTGGTCGCATCAACGGGGCACTTGCCCCCCCTGCAACAATGTGGGGTCTCGGCACCCCATCACAGCTCCCAAGGTGGGACTGGACCTGAAACACAGCCAGAAGACCACAAAGATTATATAAAATGTGTGCTATTTGTCTTCACTTGTAACCAAACTAATATAGTTAGAGGTGCAAAAAAAGCTCTATGAAGACAAGCCATGAGATACTTGTATCTTTCTACAGGTAATTGCTTGGTCTGCCCCCACAGCTGAACTTGAGACACTATGATGTTTTGGGTAAGTACTACTGTGTGAATAAATAACTCAGGTTACCTTCTCTAATTTAGTTTCTCATCTTGTGAAGTGAAACAGTCCCTTTTCCCTCTTACCTTTTTTTTTTTTAATTAATGGTAAACCTCAATTCAAAATGAATTAAGCCCAAGGCTCTTCGAGGAAAGGCCACTACATTAATTGTAGTTATTTAGGATATATTCTTTAGCTGTTCATTTAACTTAGTTTGACATGGCTACAGAGATATCTCATCTTCCACTTCCCTTGTAAGACTGTTCCAAAACATTCTAGTTCTCACTCTTATGAAAACCAGTGGTCCAAGTTACTTAAAATTTCTTACAGGTGCTGTCCTATTGCAGCCCAGGTCCCTGTAAGCTCTTTACCTCCCTACCCACTTTTGCTGCAACTGATCCAGCTCTTGCCAGAGCCGAGTACCAAGGCGCACCTGCTTACTTTCCCTTCTGATGAAAACCCATGTTTACAGGAGTCCCATTCTACTGCAGTAGCTACTGGGCTTTTTGGCCCCATAGATTAATGTTGCTCAAGGTACTAAAGTCAGCAAAATGAAAAAGTTAAGCACTCAAATTTTCCAGGATATGCCAATGCCTGGAAAATCCTTTGAAGTGAGAAGGAAATGAGACATCAATTCAATTAATGTAACGCGTGAAGTTATTGCAGAGAATGTCCTTGTATTCCACTCTATTTTATCTTCTATCATTTTAATTGACAATTAAGAGTAATAGCATATTTTTTGCTGCAATAAAAGTTCATAAAGATTAACAAAGCAGAAATAAGTAGTGTTACTTTATAAATCTCCCTGAAAAAGAGCTCCTTTCTGATCTCTCCAGGGGAGCTGACAGACTTGTTGGGCCCCCCCTAAGCAAGGTGGAGGAATGGCTCCATGCGCTGGGAAGAGAGCATGGGCTCAGACAGAAGGGGCCGGGCTGGCAGCAGCCAGCCCTCAGCACTGGGATTTGAAGGGCCAGCAGCTCCAGCTGTCAACTCTGCCACAGTAGCGGTGGTGGACGCAAACCCTGGGCCCTTTTGAATCGCTGGACACAGGGGCAGTTGCTCTCCTTCCCTCCATCCACAGGCTGGATCACTCATTTCAGATTTGTTTTATCCAGTGACAAAAAAGATTTCTGTTAAATTAAAATGAAGTTCACAAGGTGTACAACGAACGTGTTCTTTCGAGCCCTTACACTTGAGACTAAAATGCTGCAGATGTGAACCAACTAATGAAAATAGTCTGTATCCACTACAATCTGCAGACAGCCTGTAACACGTTTAAGATATATGTTAACTACTCCTATCTATCATATTGGGGAAGTTATGCTTAAGCATAATGAGGACAGTAAAGGAGGTCTTCAAATAATGCAGGTGCACAATTAGAATTACTGTAACTTTGGATAAAACGAGTAACCATATATGCAAGTGGCCAAACTAAAAGCAAAAATAGTCCTAAACTAATGTAAGCAGGGTCTGAATCAATGCTTCCAATGTAGCCAGCTGGAAGGGGGAAAGGAATCCTGGGTGTGGTTATGCTCACTCAGCTGTTTAGCCCTGTAAGGTATTCAACTGTTGTCATGTAAATACAGTTCAGGCTGGAATGGAGTGTGCTCATGTAAATCCAGTTCAGTCAGTGCTATAGGCCTGATGGATGGTCAGTTGTTAGAATGGTATTTTGCCTATTGTAACTAATTTGGCTGTTGTGGGGTCACAAACCATGTTAACCCTAAATGTAGGAATTGTAAAATATGACCACCAGTGCTTGCAGGAGAGACACTGTCATTGTAAAGAATCTCAGATGGACAAGCCTTTCCCTTCCAGACTCAAGTGGATTGGATTGCGGGGGGGAGGGGAGGGAAGCAGAGCTCTGAACCAGCAGGCTATATCCCCTCCAGGCATAAGCTGACAGACTGGTTCAAGCTGTTTCTCTCCCTCCCCCCACTTCCCATTCTAATGATAGAACTAAAACAAACTCCATAAGGAGTCTCTTTATTTTCTGCAAGCCTATGCTGTGGGTCAAGAGCTGAAATCACTCAGAAGTGGGAATCACAAAGAGCTGAAATCACTAGGTGTGGCCCAGATCCAAACCCATTGGCAGTAGGCGGCCAGCAGGGCAGCTGGCAGGAGTGACAGCAGGCAGCCAGCAGGGCGGCTGGTAGCAGCAAGTGGCCGGCAGGAGTGGCAGCGGCTGACAAGAGCAATCGGCAGACAACCGACAGGAGCAGTAGCCAAAAGGGTGGCTGGCAGGAGCAAGCAGCCAGCGGGAGCAGCAGCAGGCAGCCAGCAGGGCGGCTGGCAGGAGCAAGTGGCCAGCAGGAGTGGCTGGCAGGAGCAGCGCCTCCTATCCCCACCCCCCAAGGGTGGAAAGTAAGCTCTGAAAATCACCTAAGCTCTGGTCTGTCCTGACCAAGGGCAGCCACTGTGAGTAGAGTACAGAGAAAGGTTGGGCATGTGAATGGGACACATACATTTCTGGACTTGTGAGCCTGAGAGGCAAAGGACATTGGCTCAATCCACTTGAGCTGGGACGTTTACTCGTGGTTTTGTTATGAACTCTGTGGTGTTTTCCCAAATGAATGCCATGTTACTTCTCTCCCTCTTTCATTAAAAGTTTCTTTTCTATGCTCAGACTCTATCCTTGCAAGTGGGGAAGCATTGCTTCTCAGAGGTGCCATGGAGTGTATGTATGAATTTCCCAGGCTACTGGGTGGGGGCTCGAGCCAGTTCTGTGTGGGATGGATGAAAAGCAACCCCTAGATATTGAACACGGCCCCTGGTTGCTGCCAGCACTAACTGGCAGAAGGGTTACACTAAAATAATGCAGAGCATGTTATTTGAATACAACATTATCTCTACCAAGCATCTGGCTACATTTTACCTTTCTCAAACCCAGTCTCAAATTCTGGGACTAACGTTTACTTACTACAGAAGAGCCATATTCTACCACTGATCCGATGCTGACTGAAAGTGTGTGGCTTTAAGTTTATAAATCTTGCCCAGAAACTTTCTTTTAACATTGACCATCTTCACAGCATATTCAACATCCCTACACTATGGCACACAAATACTTGGTTACCCTATATCTAGAGCCCTGCAAGTCCGCAGATATCTGCTTTATACCACAGAAAGTCACATCTATGGATATGGAGGCAGATATCCATGGCTCAACTTGGCAGACAGAGATACAGACGTTTTATGTGCACAGAGCTCTATCTACCTGTGTGTTTTAAAGCTCAAATAAAACAGGATTATGCTTTAATGAATATAAGAAGTACATATCTAAAGAGCCCATCATGGCATGAACTTACCTGTGACTGCTGACCTGACAATTTTGACCAATAGCAGGTCACATCACATATAGGTTTTGAGCCAAAACTTAAAAGCTGAACCGTACTACTGATATTAACTTTAAGGTCAGAAGTGAGTGGCATTCCAAAAGGGTTTTTTGTATCATTACAAGGAAGGAAGAAATAAATTTACTTTCTGAAATGAAGAGCCAAATAGCAATAGGTCTGTGGTTCTCAACTGGTGGTCCATGGTGACTTTTTTCAGTGGTCCACAGGAACATTGTCCAAAGTCACACGGCATGAGTAGGCACCACCGTTAGGCTGTTTTACGCCGTGTTCACGCGCGGCGCATCACCTAGGATGCAACCGTGTTGCGTTGCCAGTAACTTCCGTCTGAGGCTCTGAGCGTCAGTGTAGCTGCCGCCTCGTACTGAGCAGTTGCTGTGTCGTTCATCCTGTGCTACATGTGCTGTTTTACAGGTGTGGTGTAGTTTGTTTATAATGGCAATGACAGGAAGAAATGTCAAGCGCAAGTATTCGAAGGACTACATCAAATTCGGCTTCACTTGACAAGAAAAAGAAGGCGTGGATTTGCCACAATGTGTAATTTGTTTCAAAGTCTTGGGGAATGACTCAATGAAGCCGGCTAAGCTGAAACTCCATTTTGAAAAGTATCACCCCAACTTGTTGCAAAAGGATGAAGATTATTTTGAGCAGTGGCTATCAGGTCTGAAACGGCAGCACCTCGACTCAACAAGTGCATTCTACAATAAAACAAGCAATGCAGTGCACGCTTCCTACATTGTTGCATACAAAGTTGCACAGGCCAAGAAGCCTCATACCATTGTAGAGCAACTTGTGCTCTCCTGTGCAAAAGAGATGGTGCGGCTTGTTCTTGGCAAGGAAGCAGCAAGAAAGCTGAATGATATATCTGTCTCTAACGACAAAGTATCTAGACGGATAAATGAGATATCACAGAACATCAGTGAACAAGTTGTGGATGAAATAAAGAAGTCTCCATTGTTTGCCATACAATTGGATGAATCAACCGACGTCACGTTGTGCTCTCAGCTATTGGTGTTCGCGCGATACATGGTTGAGGGAGACTTCAAAGACGAGTTTCTTTTTTGTAAGACTCTTGATACCACCACAAAGGCTCAGGATGTGATGGAAATTGTTAACAATTTATTTGAAGTACATGGTCTGGATTGGGTAAATCTTGTGGGTGTCACCACTGAAGGTGCACCTTCCATGCTGGGCTCAAGATCGGGCTTCCAAACGCTGGTGAAACAGCGTGCTCCAATGGTAAATGGAGTTCATTGCTTCATTCATAAGGAAGCTTTGGCATCAAAAACATTGCCTGATCAACTGAACGCCGTTTTCAAAGGGTTGGTGAAAGTGGTGAATCACATCAAATCATCGGCTCTGAACACCAGGCTGTTCAAAAGATTTTGCCTGGACATGGGTTCCGACTTTGATGTGTTGCTTTTCTACACTTCTGTACAGTGGTTGTCAGCAGAGAACATACAGAGTTTTTCAATTGAGAGAGGAGTTGGATTTATTTCTCCAGGCTCAAAGGAAAGAGGAATTCCGAAATGTGCTGACTTGCATATCTTGTCGATATTTTTGGAATCCTGAACAAACTGAATCTTCAGCTGCAAGGAAAAGGTGCAAATCTGTTCTCTCACCAAAGCATCATCAAGGCTTTTCTTGACAAATTGGAACTCTGGATCATAAGAGTGTAAGGCAGTAATTTGGTTCAATTCCCATGCTCGGGGAAAAGGAAGCCATTCGGACGCAAATTCTCGATCATTTATGGAAGCTACAAGACGAATTCCAACGATACTTTCCGGAGGTGGATAGGACAAGGAATGGATTATCTTTCATCAGGATCCATTCACAACAGATGTTAATAGTGTTCCAGAGGATCTGCAGGAGGAATTCTTGGATCTGAAAAATGATTTTGCGGCTCAAGACGTGTACCAGCAGTCTACCAGAGAGAAATTTTGGGCCAGAGTGACCGGGAGTTATCCAAATCTGTCAGCATATGCAGTCAGATTTCTTTTGCCATTTGCATCAACTTATGTATGTGTGACTGGATTTTCATGTTTGTTGCACGTTAAGTCCAAACAGAGGAATCGGCTTGCGGTGGAAAGCGATATTCGTTGTGCATTATCAAGTACCACTCCAAACATTGAAAAGCTTGTCAGTGAGACGAGAATCCAAAAATCTGTTAGTAAGAAATAAATTTCAAACCAAAATGTTCGTTGTCTGCTCTTTTTTATCGTGTCTCAAAAAGGAGGTGGTCCACGAAAATTTTTTGATTGGCCTGGTGGTCCGTGGATTGAAACGAATTGAGAACCACTACAATAGGTCAAGCCCATATGTGTTCCATAGCACATAATTAGGCTTAGCAGAAGTTATTTTTTATCATTTCAGCTGATACAGATGTTTATTTTTAAGCATTTTTAAATATCAATTTTTCAGTTGCACAAAATTATACTTTTAAGTTTTCACATTTGTGGAAAATTATGGGGGAGTTAGCCAATTATCTGATGACAGTAGATTGAATAATAAAAGCTCTGTTTGAATCTCTAACATGCCAACATTATATGTCAGTATATACAAAATAAATCTGAGATCAAATCATACCTGTTTTACTATTCATTCACTAGTCCTTTTTCAACTGTGCCAATTCAAAAGTCGAAATAACTGAATTTTAAGTCTAAAAAGTTCTGAAGCAGGATTCTTATTTCTGTATCTATAAACTGATCATCATTGACATTCTCATTCATGTGCATACTGTGAAAGTGATGTTTACTGATATTTACTTAAAGCAAAGTAAAGTTGTGGTTGTGCCAGGACAATGGGATGTGCCTGGAATGGGATTGCTTCTCAGAAAACCACACAGGGGAAAAAAACGCAAGAATTCACCAAGCAGGTGAAAGGGGCTAGCTGGAGTTGGTCCACCTCACCCCAGTCTGGGACTCCCCTGGCCCTGAGCCTCTCATCCCCTAGGTACCTTTTACAGAGAATGGGAGCAAGGAGGCTGGAAGCTCTCCCCTCCCCCATTCATACAGGGACATTGCCGGTTGTTCCCCTTTGTCAGGGAGCAAGGAGAAAGTGCACAGTTTGTTGCATGCCTCACCCTGGCTGGTGAGTGCAGGGGGCAGACAAACCTGAACCTGCCCGTATTGGGGGACATGTACCCCTCTGCCAGCTATGCTATGAGAATGGAGCTGCAGCTCCATCGAGAGGCGCTTCTGACCTAGCCCCAAGATGCTATGGTGAGAGAAGGCAGGGGTAGTCCTCTTTGCCTAGTGTAGCCTGCGTATTAAACCCCTCATCTCCAACCGCACCCCAGAGCAATGACTTAAATCAGGGGTGGGCAATAATTTTTGACCAGGGGCCATTTCAGAAATTTTTGAAGTGGCCCCCAAGCCATCCCAGAAGGGGTGGAGCCAAGGCATTTCTGTGCTTCCCCACCCCCAGACCAATCAGGGTCTGTGGATGGGGGAGTACACAAAGTGTTTGCACCCCTCAGAGAGAACTGCCAGCTGTTCTCAACAGTTGGTGGTTTCCTCCCACTGCTAGGGGCATGGGTACCTAGAGGAGACTTTGCGTGCTCCTCCTGCTACCCCCAGGGCCTGGGGAGGGGTCTGGGAAGGGGGAGCATGTGAAGTCTCTTGCTCCCTGCCCCCACCCTGCAGGGAAGTGCCACACTTAGAGTCAACCGCCAGCTGAGCAGCAGCCAATGGTTGACTTTCAGTGCTGAGCCCCTTGCAGGATGGGAAGAGACGTTGTACACTTCCCCCTGCCCCTAGACCCTGATTGGCCTGGGGGCGGAGGGAGCAGCAGGCCCTCCGCAGGTCGAATCAACCTGCCCTTTTGCCCACCCCTGATTTAAATGAAGAAAAAAGTTAATTAAGTTAAAGACCCACGTAATGCCAGGTAAATCTAGTTGAAAATATTGTCAAGGTTCTTACAGTGTAGGTATCTGAATGTATTATTCTGTTTCCCCCACATTCGGTTTCAAACACAAACTACGTGTAACAGAAGCTGGAAACATTTAGGAATCAATTATGTGAATTGTGCACAGTATTTTAAACATAAGCATTTAATATGAGCCTCGGAGATAATGCACCCAATACTGATTCTTGGAAGACAATTATTCTTTCCTCCATTCTGCAGTCAGTCTCATTAACGCGATTTTATTTCAGTGACAGAAAATTAAATTGTAAATCAAGAGCGAGACATCACTAAAATCTCATAATGCAGATTGACCTACTACTTCCATGTGCTGTCAGTGTGGCTAGAACACACTTCCAGTTTTAACATCACTTTCATTTTACATTTTTATTTTAAAACTAAGTATAGAAAGATTAAAAAGTTTAAGTGTATAACAAAAAAGCCGACAGAAATGGAAAGGAAGAACCCAATGCGTATTATAGCTTACTGTCTTGAGTCTGCCAACTGCTACATTAGGTCCTGCAGCTGTGCCAAAAAAACCCACTGCTACTCTGATGAACCAGTAATCATTTTCAGGTCAAATCACTCATAAACCGCCCAGGGATAAATTGACTGATGGATAGCACTGGAAAGCTGGGAATCCCAAAGGCAAGATGATGTGATGTGTCATCTCCTAGCCTGCCAATGTTAAGTACAAATGTGCTACACAACTAGAAATCTGGATTTCTAGTTAAGTCTGAGCTGCTGTTTGAGATCCAGGCAGATGTGGCCATCTACAGTTCCTGTTTTCCATTTTGCACTGAGCTACAACAGCCCAGTAAAGGAAAATGGAGATAAATCTCAGGGGATTGTTTCTGTTGCTGTTTTCTGCCTTTTGTTGCTGTTGTTGTTTGTGTATTGTAAATGGAGGTGGACGAGGAAAGAGCAAAAACAAACTTCAGCAGCTTTCCTACACTATACAGCATTCGCTTATAATGCTGGCAGACTGTTAGATGTCACAACTTAAAAATCATTTGAGATATTGACTTTTTTCAGCTCTCCTCTTTACTCCAACAGATTTTTGTATCTGGTTACTCATTAGCTACTATTACTACTATAATTATTTTTATTACCATGGCATCTAAGAGTCATCATCATGGACCATGATGACCCCACTATGTTAAGTCCTGTAAAAACACAGAACAAAAAGACGGTCCCTGCCCCCCAAAATGTACTAAGTATAAGCAGAAGCGGCCTGAGGCTGGCTGCAGCAGCTGGCGCCCCAGGCGGAACACGCGATCGGCGCCCTTCCGGCAGGGCCGTCAATGGACTGACGTCATCGGCGGGCGCCCCCATGACGTCATCATCGGGCGCCACAGGCGGCAGCACCCTAGGCAGCGGCCAAGTCCGCCTATAGCCACGGGCCGCCCTGAATATAAGAGAAGAGAGGACAGGTGAATACAGCAACAGGGGACTATAAGGAAACTGAAACTGGTTTCTATAGGCATGTTAACAAGAAGAAGGTGATCAGAGAGGGTGTGCAGCCCCTACTGGATGAAGAAGGTAACCTAGTGACAGATGATGCGGGGAAAGCTGAAGTACTCAATGCTTTCTTTGCCTCTGTATTCACGGACAAGGTGGGCTCCCGGACTAATGCGGTAAGTGATGCAAGATGGGATGAAGATGGACAGCCCTTAGCGGGTAAAGAACAGGTTAGGAACTATTTAGAAAAGTTAAACGTACACACATCCATGGGTCCGGACTTAATGCATCCGAGGGTACTGAGGGAGTTGGCAAATGTCATTGAGGAGCCTTTGGCCATTATCTTTGAAAAGTCGTGGAGATCGGGAGAGATCCCGGATGATTGGAAAAAGGCAAATGTAGTGCCCATCTTCAAAAAAGGCAAGAAGGACGATCCAGGGAACTATAGGCCAGTCAGTCTTACCTCGGTTCCTGGAAAAATCATGGAAGGGATCCTTAAGGAATCCATTTTGAGGCACTTGGAGGAGAGGAAAGTGATTAGGAAGAGTCAGCATGGATTCACAAAGGGCAAGTCGTGCCTGACCAATCTGATTAGCTTCTATGATGAGGTAACTGGCTCTGTGGACATGGGAAAGTCAGTGGATGTGATATACCTTGACTATAGCAAAGCTTTTGATACAGTCTCCCACAATATTCTTGCCAGCAAGTTAAGGGAATGTGGATTGGATAAATGGACGGTAAGATGGATAGAAAGCTGGCTAGAAGGCCAGGCCCAGCGGGTAGTGATCAACGGCTCGATGTCAGGATGGCGGTCGGTTTCTAGCGGAGTGCCCCAAGGTTCGGTTCTGGGACCGGTTTTGTTCAATATCTTTATTAATGACCTGGATGAGGGGATGGATTGCACCCTCAGCAAGTTTGCAGATGACACTAAGCTAGAGGGAGAGGTAGATACGCTGGAGGGCAGGGATAGAGTCCAGAGTGACTTAGACAAATTGGAGGATTGAGCCACAAGAAATCTGATGAGGTTCAACAAGGACAAGTGCAGAGTCCTGCACTTGGGACGGAAGAATCCCAAGCATTGTTACAGGCTGGGGACCAACCAGCTAAGTAGTAGTTCTGCAGAAAAGGACCTGGGGGTTACAGTGGATGAGAAGCTGGATATGAGTCAACAGTGTGCCCTTGTAGCCAAGAAGGCTAATGGCATATTAGGATGCATTAAGAGGAGCATTGCCAGCAGATCCAGAGATGTCATTATTCCCCTTTATTTGGCTCTGGTGAGGCCACATCTGGAGTATTGTGTCCAGTTCTGGGCCCCCGCACTACAAAAAGGATGTGGACGCATTGGAGAGGGTCCAGCGGAGGGCAACTAAAATGATTAGGGGGCTGGAGTATATGACCTATGAGGAGAGGCTGAGGGAGTTGGGTCTGTTTAGTCTGCAGAAGCGAAGAGTGAGGGGGGATTTGACACCAGCCTTCAACTTCCTGAAGGGAGGTTCCAAAGAGGATGGAGAGAGGCTGTTCTCAGTAGTGACGGATGGCAGAACAAGGAGCAATGGTCTTAAGTTGCGGTGGGAGAGGTCCAGGTTGGATATTAGGAAAAACTATTTCACTAGGAGAGTGGTGAAATACTGGAATGGGTTACCGAGGGAAGTAGTGGAGTCTCCATCCCTAGAGGTATTTAAGTCTCGGCTTGACAAAGCCCTGACTAGGTTGATCTAATTGGGATTGGTCCTGCCTAGAGCAGGGGGCTGGACTTGATGACCTCCTGAGGTCTCTTTCAGCTCTACGGTTCTATGATTCTATGAAACAATACTGTCAGCATGGTAAAAAATCTCAGTGTACCACCAACATAGCCCTTTTCAAAGTTTCTGTAGGCATTGCAGCAAAGGAGCGTTTTAAGATGGGATTTGAAGGAAGACAATGAGGTGGCCTTGAGGATCTGTCAAGGGACTTGTTGAAAAATTAACAAGTGGGTGATGGAGGCAGGAATCAATGTCACAGGCCAAATTAGAGGCAGGAATCAACACCTTGAAAGTGCAGACAAGACATGTTTAACGTGAGGGAGAAGAGGGAGCCGGTAATTCCATTTCTTCAGAGACAGCTACGCTCAGATGCTGGCCTGTTTAAGCAGTCTGGTTTGCTGGGGAATATCGTAAAGTAGGCAGGGAACTCTGCAGCTTGAAAAAAAACTCCAATGAGAAGGAGAGAGATAGTTCTCTGACCATGCAAATCGGTGGTGAAAAGCTGAGAATCTAGAGTGGGTGTCCTTATCAGATCACAAAGAGGGAACAGGTACAATTGCACTGAACTGTGACAGACAAATAGGGTGGAGAGAGGGGTTGTGAAAGACCTTGAAAGGGAAGACAAGGATCTTCTGTTTAATGCAATAGAGAAGAGGAAGTCAGTGGAGACATGCAAAGTAAGAGGACATGTTCAAAGGAACAGGCTAAGAGAATGACTGCAAGACGGAAAATGAGCTTCCTTGCCTTTGAAATCCAAACTTGACTTCTCAACTTTGAACTAAAACTTGTCACAATTTCACTTTTTTATGGGATAGGTGTAAAAGAGAGTTCAAATTTACAGGCATGCTATTGTCCAGGAGACTAATTTCACACGTGTCAGCACAGGTATCTGCATAATATTGATCTGCAGTGACCAGATCAGTGAGATCAGACTCTCCAGGAATCTCATAAAACCTTACAGATCACATAACTATTGTGGAATTCAGTGCCACAAGATATAGATGCAAAAGTTTATTAAGAAAACGAAGGAGGAAAAAAATCTCTGATAAGCATAATTAGATCGTCATGGACAGTCACACTACCTAGAATATACAGTAGACTTCCGATAATCCGGCACCTTTGGGACCTAGGTGTTGCCGGATTATTGGATATGCCGGAGTATTGGGAGGTACTCCGGCAGGGGGCTGTGACGGGTCTGCTGGGACCCGCACTGCGTCTGGGGGGTGGGCGGGGAACGGCGCGGCGAGGGGCGAACTCTCCGCCATTTTGCAGGAAGGCGGGGGAAACCCCACGCTGCCGCCGAGAGTTTCCGGGAGGGGAGCGGGCTCCCCACCCCCCAGACTGCAATAGTTATTGCCGAGCAGGGGGGTGAAGGGTGCTGCCGGGTTGGTCCCGCAGTGCTGCCCCTCACCCCCCTGCTCGGCGCCCGGCAGCACCCCAGCTGCTCTGCTCCGCGCCACTTCCCCAAGTCCACCGCTGCCACTGCTGAGACTGACGAGCGGCGGACTTGGGGAAGCTGTGGAGCAGAGCAGCTGGGGTGCTGCCAGGCACCAAGCAGGGAGATGAGGGGCGGCGCTGCGGGACCAACCGGGCAGCACCCCAGTTGCTCTGCTCCGCCACTTCCCCAAGTCTGCTGCTCGTCAATTTCAGCAGTGGCAGTGGCGGACTTGGGGAAGCGGCGTGGAGCAGAGCAGCTGGGGTGCTGCCGGGTTGGTCCTACAGCGCCACCCCTCACCCCCCTGCTCGGCAATAACTATTGCAGTCTGCAGGGTGGGGAGCCTGCTCCACTTCCGGAAACTCTCAGCAACGGTGCGAGGCTTCCCCCACCTTCCTGCAAAACAGCGGAGAGTTCGCCCCTCACTGCGCCGTTCCCCGCCCACCCCCCAGCCGGTCTCAGTGCGGGTCCCAGCAGACCCGTCACAAGGGTATAATCTCCTTCCCCTGTTCTCTCCCCTTCCCTTTCCCAGCCGCAAGCGCCCATGGGGGCTCACAGCAGCTCCAGTTGTCCGGCTGGCCGGAGCACTTCCAGATTCCAGTTGGTGCCGGACTATCGGGAGTGCCGGACCACTGGATGCTGGACAATTGGAGTTTTACTGTAAATAGAGATTCACATGATTCACAATGTAGCTCAAAAGAAAAGAAGAAAAATATTGATCTGGAGTTATCAATCCAAAAACTTAATAATCATTAGCATGTGGAACATTACTTAATTTTGCAATTTAAATCTCCATATTCAGTCAATTTTATTGTGAAGTTAATGAACTTATTTTAAGAGATTTCACAAGAAACTTATTACAATATAAAGAGTATTCACTGTTAAAGCTAAATGCCTTCATTATACTGAGTTCCACTTATGCTGTGGCTTTTCATACAAAAGACAACAGCGGGGATGATGGAGGAAAGCTGGTTCCCACTTTTGCTAATTTGGTCTCTCCTATTTAGAGCACAATACAGTTCTGCTTCCCTTAGAATATTGTTTACAATGTTGTCACCAGCAAAAAATGGAAACTTTACTGAGAACAGCTGAATCAATAAGCTGGCTTTATTTTTCTTTTCTAAGTTAATTTCTCATGGACTATAGTATATATCTCTTTTTCTAAAGTGCTGTACAATTTGAGAATTCAACTTCTCTCACCTTGTGTCTCCAAGTTACACTAATCTTACTGACCCTCTCCTGTGACTCCTTATTTTTAAATTACTTGCTATCAGTTATATTTTCAGTATTATGAATTGTTTCAGAACCTTCTTTGGTGACACTAATCTCCTGCACTTTATCCCTCATTACGTTTTCACAGCAATTACTTTCTGGAAAAGATACTGGCTAAGATGATGTTCTATCAAACCACTGTATGTTTTTTCCCCTGTTACATGCTTCTGTTTTAGTCATTTTAAATTAAATCATTCACTTTCCTTAACTCAACATACAATTTCATCTCTTTTCACTATGGATCAGTCAGACAAAACGAAACTTCTGTGTGCCCTCTGAATTGCTTTAAATCATATTCAGCACCCCTCAGCAATGCTTTTACCAATTCCTACAGAGTACCTTAAGTTCTTCACAGATACTGTGATTACAGGCAACTGCACTCTCTCAACTATTTATACTGAAATAGTTTTTTTTTAATGAACTAATTTAATTGGGCTTGTCTGAGTTCTCCTGCACACCAGTGTAGCTACATAAGTTTCAAAATACAATAAACCACACTGGCGTAAGTCACTTTTTATACCATTGCAGCTCATCTACATTAAAGGTGAAATTTCAGCTCTACTTAAATTCATGGTAATTCTGTTACTGACTTCAGCAGAACCAGCTTTTACCAAGAATTTTACCAACTAGCATAGGCTATACTACCACACAATATATGATGTAAGGATAACCTGTCAGTTAAGTAACTGCCTGCAGTTCAACTAAATATACGGATGTACTCAAGAAGGGAAAACCTTTCGAGCAATTTAGAATGATTTCTTTTTTGTTATTTCTACTTTTGGTACTAAAAACCTATTTCAATTGCAACTTTTTTGTATCGATATTAATTTAGTTATTTCTTTGTTAAGAAATCTTATCAAAGATGGTAAATTAAATCTATTGCTTATCAGTGTATTCTACGTGTCTTGTGTTTTTAGCATTCAAAAACGGTTTTAATATTTTTCCTATCCTTTTGCCATCTAAATGCAAATTCAGCAAAATACTTATGGAGAAAATGGTTTGCACATAACTGTCATCTTATTTAAGATGACTACATTTGGCAAATTCAAAATATTCACTTTTAAATGCTCTAACAATAGTCAGGCCTGTTCAATCCACTATTATAGAGCATGCATCTGAATTAATTCTCCTCAAAAGCTACAAGATGAAAATTCTATGCGATAAATTAAAATGCCAAATGAAATGGATTAGCAATCAGGGAAATTGCCTGATAGGCTGTCAGATCCATTCCAGATTAGAATTCATCCTCTCCTCCCACCTGTTCATTAAGCACCAAGTTCAAGGCAACTTCAGTGATTGATTGCACATTAACAAGCTGTTTATAAGGGGAGGTGTAGCTCAGCCAGTCAACATTTCTATACTTACACATTCGTTTGAGCATAATTCAGAGATAATATATGCAGTTCACAATTTTAATCTACAACAAATACCTCTACCTTGAAGTTTAATTTTGGGCATGGGATGCAATGCTTCATAAAATTAAAATTTAACAGAGCGAATCACATTATACCTCAAGGTCAACAGAAACAGTTGGGAAAGGGGGGGAGGAGTGTTAAACCATAGATCCGCTGTTCCACAGAGTTCTGATGAAAGTGTAACAAAAGCAAGGAACTTATTCCCATGTTCCAAGCAAAAGTTACCTGCAGAAACTAACCAACTTAAGCTACAAGGGAAAACTGGAGCAGACCACAAAATAATTAACCCAGGTTTTTGTTTGAAGACAAAATCCACTTTTAACTCTAATCTTACAGAAAGCTCCAGAGGATCTTTAATAATCTTAAATGATCAATATCTTGGTTTCACATCTCAACCAAAAACCACACAGTACCTTCAACAGTGTTTTTTTAACAGTTTTTACAATCAATACTAATTTAAGAGAGTGGATTACTAGTATTGAATCACTATTATCACTCGAATACTCTGAGGATTCCTTGTCTCTCCCATTTAATTTTGTTATAGGTTGATTCCTTTTAGACTGAGATCGGACAGGATTAAAATACAGCTGTAAGCTTCAACAATACTTAATTTTCTCTGAAGAAGTCCAATGGACTAGAGATCTTGATATTGCTTTCTGCTGTGAGTTTTAGTAACAGGAGCATCAAGAAACTAAATGTTTAACCAGATCTATAAATATTATTAGAGAACAGATCTAGATAGCAGCAGGGAGATCAAAAGGCCCTTCCAATGTATCTAATGTCAGATTTGCACATACCCTCCATGCATGTGGTATCAAAGAAGACAGAAGGGGAAGAAAAGACTGACCCACCCCTGGTCCTACCCTTGGGGGCTAAGCAGCAAATGACTTTATTGATCCTCAGGTGTGTTCAGTGAGCTCTTTGTCATTTGATGCTGCAGGAGCCATGGATTGGGAATGTGGCCATGGGCCATTGTTGGCAAAATGTGACATGAAGTCTTCATCCTGGTTGTTTCCAGTGCATCCCAGGGACTTTAACCTGCTTGGGTTTCAGTTTGAGAGCTATTTCTATTTTGATCAAGCCATGAGTCATATGCTGCTTTTGAACAATTCAGCTCCATGCTGGAGTGGGCAGTAGTGCAAGAGACTGGCTTGCCTCACACGGACGGACTCCGTATTTGCAGTAAGGTTAGAAGGTGCCACAGGATTACTTGTTTTTAAAGTTACAGACTAAAACGACTACCCCTCTGAGACAATTAAGAGTTCATGCGAAAGGCACTTCCAAACCTAACTGCGCACCTCAGGCTCCCCATGGCATAGGAAAAAAGAATCCAGAAGGCCCTATGTATAAATGTTAATGTACCTGGGCATCCAGCTGGCAAGAGTTCAGGGTGTTTCTAGGGTTACTACGCAGAAGTTGGAATCGGTCAGGAAAATGCTACAAGCTTTCAAAAAGGGGCAAAAAAGGGAACTGCAGTTGGGCATGGGGCACCTAAACTTTGCATGGCAGGTGTTAGGCACAAAATGCTAGACCAAGAGCCATCTGGACTCTGCCTGCTCTGGACTGTAAAAACCACACCACTTCATCAGAATGACAAGGGGGGTGAAAGAAGACTTACAAGGGTAGACAAGATCCCTGGTAGAGTTTAATGGAGTTTCAATATTGCATTTGGACTGTTGGCTCAAAAGTGAGCTGTATGAACAGTCTAATACCTAAAGAAGCATAGGTGCAGGAGTTTACTTTCAAGGAGAGTGGTGAGTAGAAAGATGGCCAGAAAACCGGGGGCCATGGGGTATTGCAGAGGACATTGACCTTCCTTGCTTTTTCCCCCTATATGGGAGGCACTTGTTATTTGGGAAGCAAGCTGTTACAGAAGTCCATTTCTCATGTGACATCCAACCGGGGGTCCATATTGTACATAGACCGTCAGCTAAGATTGCTCAAGTAACTAAGTAGGTGAAGGCCTTCGTTACTGATGCATAACATGGATTGGGAATGTGGCCATGGGCCACAACCTTTTTCATGCAGGGCCTATCCCAATGCATTCTCTCAACTTCAAGATGACAATTCTGGAAACTCACTCCACACACCAGCAAGGACCCACAGGCAATACCTCAATAACTGTGGAGCCTTGGCTCAATGCATCTTTTGGACTAATAGAGGATTCTGTTGCCCCTTGGGCTCTGAGGGCTTATATGGCCAGCCTTTTGGAGTTCACCTAATATAGGGCCATGGATGTTGCTGGACCAAAGAGCCCCAGATTTGGGATTTGGGAGCCCCAGCTGGGTCTGGCAGCATATAGGGAGCCTCCGCCTTGGCCGGGAAACCCCCAGCATCAGCAGGGCCAGGCAACAATTGGGGGGGTGCTTGCCCTGGCCAGGGAACACCAGGTGACCAGGGAATCTCAGCCAGGGAACCCCAGTTGCACTCAAGCTGTCAGCAGCCAGGCAACCCTAGCCAGGAATCCCAGCAAACCCCTGGTGGCAGCGAGGCTGGCAGAGGAAGGCGGCCAGAATCCCCAGTGGTCACGGGGCCAGCCATGAAGGTGGGGAGGCTGGGTGCCCAGGCTGGGGAACCCCTGGTAGCAGTAGGGCTGGCGACAGCTGGCTGATCCCAGCTGGGAACCCCGAGGAACACACTGCAGCAGCAGGGCCAGCAGCGACCATGAAGTCCCTGCCAGGAACCCTGGGAGACCATGGGGGCAACAGGTGGGCTGCCATGCCGGTCCAGTGTTAACTAAAATTCTAGAATGCCTGCGTAGCTCCTTGAACTGCACTAAGGCAAATGAGAGCATTCTGTACCACACTGTAAAAAACACACATTACAGTAATGTTAAGACATGAGTTATTTCCACTGAACTTAAAGCTGAAGTTGAATTCATTTGCCCGAAATTCCAGAAGGAAGCATGACTGCAAAAAAGCATGGTGAACTACCCGACCCACTAATGGCAAGACTTACTGACATTTACATTCATTCAAGAATAAGCCAGCCTACATTTTATACCCCTCACTCTACTGTCTGAACAGCTATGGGAGAGCTGCAAGCAGGAGTGTGGACTCAGGAGAGAGAGGCAGGGCAGGGGGCTAGCTCCCAAGATGAAGCTTCACCTGCTGCCCATAGCTTCAACCATAAAATAATTCATGTGTATTTACAGCTCAGCTAACAATTTCAAGTTTAGTGAAACACAGTTTCATGGATTTCCTCCAAAACACGCACACAGAGGCAAAAGTTCTAAGGAAATTCTGCTAGTTTAGGAACTAACTTAATTAACCGATTGTTTAACAATTGTTCTACTTTGCACTTAGCCATGACACTTGGAGTAACACTATAGGTTGGGCTCTGGAAAGAAATAACCTGGAAATGAATCTGCCCCTTCGGCAAAGGATTTAAAATATTAAACTTTCTACATAAAAAAAATAAAAACAAACAACATTAAGAAACATCGGCATGTTTTCCATAGGCAATATCTATGGGGGGAAAAAAATCACACCAATTTAAAATTGAACAATACATCATAATTCAGATAACTATTTTATACATATTCAGTACCTTGAATTAATACATTTCTTTTTTCATTTAGCAATTTCTGTATCAGTTTTAAATCCTTATGACAATCCAACCAGCTCCCACACATTTTATGAGGATAAATTTTAAAAAAGACTCAATTGTAACGAACAAAAATCTAACATTATTTCTTCATACAACACTAAACCCTTGAAATAAATAAGCAATACAACAAAAACAACTTGCAGGTAAGTCTGAACAATAAAGCACACCTATGACACCCAGTAGTTATAGCAAAGATAGTCCATCCTCATCTGGGGGGAGAAGGGGTGAGAGGCAAAAAGCCTTAACCTGCTACAAATTCTTAAACTGATGGGCTTTGTACTGTACCAGTACAGATCCAGACATTCTGGATATTTCATACCATGGAAGGGAGTGAACACCTAATTAGTGGAGTCTTCTTTGACGGAGAATGTGCTGCCAGCAGCTGCCTCTCTCAAAAGAGCTCCCAAGTCTCTGCTGAATGCAACCTGGCAGTATAGGGAGATAAATGGTCTCTCAAGCAAGTAGGCAGGTCCTAAGCCATTCACCAAAACTTCAAGATACACACAAAAACCAGTAAGAAGATAATGCCAAAGCGCTCATCTATTAAAAATAAACTTCCTGGCCTCACGTAGATCATATTGCAGGACTAGTCCAATCTCAATGTGGCAAAACACTAAAATTAGATGTTGAAGTGTAAATACTCAACTTTCCAAATTAAGTAATAAAATAAAGATGAGTGATGTCATAGTGTACACCAAACACATAGCTGGTGCTTTCACAAAAAGTTTTCACAATAATGGCACACAGGATAAAATAATCTGCTGAACACAGATTACCAACTCTACAAAAAGCAGTTCAAGGGTTACGATTTCCACAACAGTCATATTACAGAGCTTTCCGCTCCCCCAGCAGAACTGTATATTTCTAAATATAATTATATTAAACATTTTCTTACCTGCATTAACTATAGCATCAATCTCAAGCAATGTAATGTCACCTCTGTAGAGAGAAACCTTCTCACTCAGACTTTTCTTCACCTGCAAAGCTTCCTTAGTGTTTTCATCTGCAAACCAAGAAAAAAAAAATCATGAAGGATTAGAATACCAAAAATTGTAACATCTTACATTAGAAATTGAAAACATGGAGACAAGATTCACTAAGAGAGTTCCATTCCACTACCATCGTCAGCTTAACAGAATATCTAATCATTATCCGTACACTTGCTCCCCACCCCACAGCTGTAGCTGCTGCGGTATGTCCCTGCCCTGTGGCTTTAGCAGGGGCTGGAGCCAAAGCTGTGCCCATTCACCCACCCATTCTCCATGGCAGAGAAGCTGGGGCTGTCAATCCTACCCCATGGGGATTGGACTGTCAGTCCTTCTCCTTCCTCAGTAAGGTTGGCCCCCGCCCCCAATTATTTTTAGTGAAAGTCACAGACAGGTCAATCCTGTCTGACTTCCATTAAGAATAACCGTTACAAAATCTTAACTTTACCTATGGGATTATTCTTGGGAAACCTATTAGTTACGACAATTTTCAGTTTCACCCCTAGAGGGCACTCATAACTCAAAAAAGGTACACAAGCACTTAAGAACCACTGTACCAGTTAAACTGAGTTTTGGGAGTTTTTGCTTAAAAACAAAGCCCCCTTTAATACCAATAAATTATTAATCAATTTATATACACCTATTGAATAATAAGATTATACAAAATAGCTAGAATAAATGTTAAAAAAATGAAGCCTTTCCAAACTACTTTCCTTCTTTGACAGCTCTAGTAGCCTAGAAGATGGGGTAAGAGGGAAACAATAGGTAGGATACATTTTTATTTTAATAAAATTTTACAGTCCCAAATGAGACTCTTATAAGCCAACTAGCAAAAGGTAGTCCAGATAAGATTACTGTGAAATGGGTGCATATTTAAAGACAATTATCAGCGGTTTTCTGTTAAACAGGGTGAAGGGGTGGTTATCTAATAGGGCCCCTCGGGGATCTGACCTTGGACCAATACTATTCTGTATTTTCATTAATGAATTGGATAATGGAGTGGAGAGTACACTTACGAAACCTGTAGATGACAGCAAACTGGGAAGAGTTGAAAAATGGATTCAAAAAATGGATTAGACATCTTGTAGTCAAGAAAAAGACTAGTGTCATTTAAAGTATATTAACAGAAGTGTCATAAAACAGACAGTCAAGGTAACTGTTTTAGCAGTGGTGAAGCCTCAACTGGAGTACAGTGCCCAAATCTGGGTACCACATTTTAGGAAAAGGTGTGGATATATTTCAATGTATCCTGGAGACAGCACCAAAAATGATACAAGGTTTAAAAAACCTGACCCATGAAGAAAGGTTAAAAAATACTGGCTGTTAATCTTTTTTAAAGATTAAGCAGGACTAAATGGTGAATAGTTTTCAGCAGGGTTTAGGGCTGTTGTAGAGAGGAGGGTGATGGATTGTTCATTTCCACTGAAGGTAGGACAAGTAGCAATGGGCTTTATTTGTGACAAGGTAGATTTAGGCTAGATATTAGGGGAAAACTTTTCAACTACAAGGAGAACCAAATTTTGGATGGATTCCAAGGAAGTTTGTGGAATCTCCATCACGGGAGGTTTAAAATAAAAGATAGGCCAAAAGCTTATCAGGGATGGGTAAGGTTTACTTCATCGGACATCAATACAGGGGCTAGACTTGACCTCTGGAGTTCCTTTCCAGCCCTAAATTTCTATAATTGTATTCAATTCCATACCTGACCAGAGAAAAAACACTGTGCATGCAAGCATTTTTACAATTAGTTTGTCTATTTGCTGACAGTCATAGCACAAAAAGCAACAAATGACATCTGCAGGGAAAATGCAGAGAATGAGGGGAATCTTGATTGCTGCATTAATTACAGAAAGTTACTCTTAAGTTTTAGAACAGTTACAAGAATGCCAACTTTTAGGTAAGAAACAAGGAAGAAAGAAAAGAGAAAGAAAGAAAGCCTAAGAAAAAACTAAACAAGTTCATCATAATTAAGATAATTTGCAAGGGTCATAAAATTAGCCCAACCATCACAAATACATAGAACCCTATCATTCATGGAAAATCATGGAAGACAGGAGAGATTCCGAAAGACTGGAAAATGGCAAATATAGTGCCCATATATAAAAAGGGAAATAAGAACAACCCAGGAAACCACAGAGCAGTCAGTTTAACTTCTATTCCAGGAAAGATAACGGAGCAAGTAATTAAGGAATTCATCTGCAAACATCTGGAAGAAAATAAGGTGACAGGTAACAGCCAGCATGAATTTGTAAAGAACATTATCATGTCAAACCAATCTGATAGCTTTCTTTGATAGTATAACGAGTCTTGTGGTATACTTAGACTTTATTAAGGCATTTGATACGGTCTCGCATGATCATCTTATCAATAATCTAGGCAAATACAACTTAGATGGGGCTACTATAATGTGGGTGCACAACAGGCTGGATAACTGTTCTCAGAGAGTAGTTATCAATGGTTCATACTCATGCTGGAAGGGCATAACAAGTGAGGTTCTGCAAGGGTTTGTTTTGGGACCAGGTCTGTTCAATATCTTCATCAACTATTTAGATATTGGCATCCAGAGTACACTTATTAAGTTTGCCGATAATACCCAACTGAGAGGGGCTGCAATTGCTTTGGAGGATCAGGTCATAATTCAAAATGATCTGGACAAACTGGAGAAATGGTCTGAGGTAAAGAGGATGAAGTTTAAAAAGGACAAATGTAAAGTACTCCATTTAGGAAGGAACAATCAGTTTCACACATACAGAATGGGAAGCGACTGTCTAGGAAGGAGTACTGAGGATGGGACAAGAACCAAGCGGCTTAACCTGCAGCAAGGGAGATTTAGGTTGGACATTAGGAAAAACTTCCTGTCAGGGTGGCTAAACACTGGAATAAGTTGCCTAGGGAGGTTGTGGAATCTCTGTCTCTGGAGATATTTAAGAGCAGGTTAGACAGACATCTATCAGGCATTATTGAGACCAGGGATGGCCAACCTGTGGCTCTTCTGAAGTTAATATGTGGCTCCTTGCTCAGACACCAACATGGGGCCTGCAGCTACAGATGCCAACTTTCCAGTGCTTAGCTCCTGGCTCTACCTTCTCCTCCAAGTGTATTGTGCCCTCGCACCTTCCCTCCCCCACAGAGCCTCCTGAGTGCCATGAAACAGCTGATTGCAGTGGGCAGAAGGCATGAGGAAGGAAGGAGGTGGCACCGATCTGTGGGGCTGCTAGTGGGCAAAAGATACTGAAGATGGGAGAAGAGGACCCTGATGTGGACTGCTGACAAATTACTGTAGCTCTTTGGCAACGTGCATTGGCAAACTGTGGCTCCTTCTCAGGCTCAGGTTGGCCACATCTGATCTAAACAGTACTTGGTCCTGCTGTGAGGGCAGGGGACTGGACTTGATCTCTCGAGGTCCCTTCCAGTTCTAGTGTTCTATGATTCTATTATGTCAGAGCCATAACTAGGGCCAAACAAGTCTATGGCCGATGGCACAGCTCCAAGCTGCACTTTGACATGCTCTTACCCATCCCTTGTTAACTCTGGCACCAGCTGGCAACATCCCCTACAGTTAACTCCTACTTGCAGAGCCCACTTGCCATGACATACTCCCCAAGGCACTTGCAGCTCTGCAGCTGGCAGCCACAGTATGTGGGCAGGAGCCAGCTCCAGGGTGAGGCACTGGGCTCTTTTGAGGGAGAGGCCAAAGCAAGTCAGAGGCACTGTTCATAGGACAGTTCCAGGCAGCCATCCTAGGCCCTGCACTTTGCGGGGGGGAGGGAAAGGGGGTACCCCAGTGCCTGCCTCAGCCATCCTATGGATAGGACTCACGAGGCCCAGGCTGCCCCGAGAGATTACCGGGGGACCTAGAGTGGGGTGCTAGCAAGGTTCAGGCTAGCAGCATGCTCCACGTCGCCCTGCCATCCATCTCGCAGCAGTGGGAAGCAGAGTGCTCCAGCACCAGCACCAGAGTGCTCCACTTCATGGCACCAGGAGGAAAGTGGAGCAACGCAGCTGGGGGAAAAGATAGCAGAGATAAACAGACTGGCAGGTCACCCTGGTTTCCACTGCCATGATAAGGGGGCAACCCCTGCTGCCACCGGCTCTAGGCCCCAGTAATTCCTGAGCTCGCATCATTTGAGGGGGGAGCAGAAAGGGGCTTCGGGTAAGGAATGCAATGGGGGTGAGGGAGCAGAGTGGGGCAGGACTTGGGGAAGGGGTGGGGTGGGGCAGAGTTTGGGGCAAAGCCTGCAGTGATGCATTGCCCCAAGCCCAGCTGGGGTATGGTGGTGGGGGGGGGTTGTCCCACGCCGTGTACCCCCCCTCGGGATGACACTGGTGGTGAGATCTAGGGGCCCCAAGCAAGCCAAATAGCTTCCTCCAGCTTTCATTCTGCCAGCTCCTGGCAGGAGGGCACAGTTTTCCATCTGTAAGACATGACCCCAGAATTTGAAGGAATGCAGAAATTGGGGCAGGAGGAGAAAGAAAGGCAATGTGTCCCCATGCATTACCTGTAGAGGGGGCACATACGATTGCTCAACCCAAGTGCTAAAATGCCTATTTACAGCTCTGCATTACATACAGAGCTTTTGATGTGCAATGATCACAACTAAATCTAAAACTATAGATATCAACCAGATACAGTCCAAGTGGTCCAAATTACTCAGGGAAAAAATGTGGCATGGAGGAAGCTACAGATGCATTAGACTTTACAGGCTCATGGTTTAAGCTTCTTTTGTAAACTTAGAGTAGGAGGAAGGAAGCTTATTCTGCCTTCCTATTATACCTGTGTGGCCAATTGATTTCCACATTAGAGCATACAGGGAGGTTGCCAGATCTGGCAGTAATTTATCAGTACACAATTTTACAAGTCATGTTTTAGTCAGTAAACAGAACATATGTTCATTTATGTACTCTCGGTGTTTGCGTCATAAGTACAATACTAAGCTGACATTTTTATAGTAAATATTCTGTCATATTATAGTAGTCACTCCTCCGTAGACTTGGACTCAAGCCCACATCAGGTCACAAGTGAAAATGAGCTGTCAAACTGACAATTTAATGACAAGACATTTTTCAAATCTCAAAAGATTCAGTGAAATCCTTCATTACAAACCAAAAAGCTAAAAGGGAAGATTTAGCGGGAGTAATGAAAGCATGTGTACAATTCTCTCATAACATTTTTCTTCTCTTTGCTTTGAGCAATTTACCATCATTACAGTACTAAGTCTGACTTAGTTTTGCTTTGATTGGTATCAGTTCTGTAAGTACAAAAGAATAACATCTCATTAACTGCTTTAGACCATGAGTATGAGTCTGAAGACAAAACAACTCTTGGTTTATCCAGGTTTTGGGAGAACTGCCATCTAGAGCCATAACATTTGTCAAAATTAATATCAAAGTTAGTGGAAGTTAACAGTACAAAACAGACAAACCAACACTTACAGGATGATACTGGTATTTGTTCAACAACCATACATCTGGCCATTATCTAGATCCATTTTTTACTACATATAGCTATCTCCTCTCCAGATATTCATTCCAAATCCCTGGATCACTTCTGATGAATGGCGTGGTTAGATTCTCCCATCACTTCAATGCACGAGCATTCAGGAAGCATGGACCTGAGTTCTGGGTTTGTTTTCATCGGTTCTCAGATAGGAAGCAAATCCAATCCTGGATCTGCCAACGTGATTGCATATCTTTCTAGTGTAGTCATTGGGGTAGGGAGGAGTTTAGAGATGCTGACCTTATGATGCACTCTTCTCCTCCTCATGCATCACTCCTCAAAAGTGGACAAGTTCTAATGAGCATCTTGCATGGTTTGAGGTTGACCTTTAAGGTGACTTTGTATCTAAAAAGGTATGTGCTTCTTAAAAGAGAATTCTTGTGCTCAGCTAGCTGTACAGCACTGCTTTCAGTGTACAGGGAACCTCCACGAGGACCATCTAGTCAGCCCATGAAGTTAAGCCCTGATGAGCATGCTCTCGCTGCCAGGGATTTGCCCCATCAAGGATTTCAGGGTTGGGGATCCTGTCCCGCCATTTGATGCTGCAGGTAGATCTTAGGCAATAAAGGTAGAAGCTCTCCAGCTCTTTGATGTGATTTTGATAGAGCATTCATGTTTCACCCACAGAGGAGTAAGGTGAGTACAACACCACAACCAGTTCTTATCCTACTTCTAGGACACATTTCACACTCCATCCAGAACCTATGGGTGAGCCTGCCAAATGCCATGCTGGCCTCTGCTAGGGGCTCAAAGATCTCATCAGAAAACCTACCATTCATTGCTGGAAAACATGCTACCCTGATAGAAGCAGAACTTCTTCACTGAGTTGAGGGTGTGTTGTCAACTGTGAGATGGGATGACAACGCTCATGATGATGGTGGTATAGGACAAGTATATAACCTCGGTCTTTTTTCAGGTGGATTGTGAGACTGAACCGTTCTGAGGCATAAGCAATGCAGTCTGCAATAAGCTGAATGTCTGAGTGTATGTGCAATGCAGGCACTAGTCAGTGAACAGGAGCTCTTTTAATAGCAGTTTGGCATGGGCCCTGAATCACTGTAGATTGGGTGAGATTGGATGGTGAGACATGCATGCCTCTGACAAGCCTGGAACATGAACAAGAGCAAGGCTGAAAAGAGAGCGGCAAAGAGAACTGGAGCCATTGCACAGCCTTGTTTGGTATAGCTGATGATGGGGAAGGCTTTTCATCAGTCACCACACTCCATCACCCTGTCTGTCATGCTACTGTGTAGTGAGCACATAATCATTTTCTGGGCAACCAAATTTATGGAAGTGTTTCCATAGGCCTTCACGAGTCACTGTGTCTAATGCCTTCTTCAGCTGAAACAATAGACACAGTTCACAAGCCTTCACTCATATTTTTCAAGTTGTTAAGTTCGTGTCCACAGTGCCCCAGCTAGCACAAAAAATCCACACTGTGACACTGGATACACCAAGTCCACTAAGTGAGAGTTGAGTTGAGGACAACCTGCGCAAAGATATTGCCTGTTGCAGACAGCAGCAAGATTCTATGGTGGTTATCACAGCTAAACATACTTCCCTTCCTTTTATAATGGCGGACTATAAAAAAACATTCTTAAACTTCTCAGGGCACAGTACCCCCACTCTTTAGAGCCCTGTAAATCCACAAGTATTTCCATCAGCAGATGTGGATATCCGCAGATCATTTTTGCAGATGCGGTTACCAATTTTGTATCCGCACAGGGCTCTGCCTATTCTGCTACAGTCTTGAAAAGGCTGGACAATTTCCTTAGCAAGTGGGCATCTCCACATTTGTGTCCTTCAGATGGAATGCTCTTATGACCTGGAGACTTGCCCATGAACAAGTCTGGTTGATGGCTTAAGAAAACGCATCTCAACAAAAGGTCCACAGCCAGTTCCTTCACCACAGTATGCTGTGGGAGAGAGTCAATGGCTTCTGGCTCTTTACATGAAAGTTGCTGGGGATGCAATTCCACTCAGGGTAGTAACACAGGTGGTTGTTTTAGGATTCAGCCTTATGAGGAATTGTATTAAATGACAGTTTGAGTCAGCAGGAGATGGGCTCTTTGACTCTTCTAAAGCAATGACATGCTCCTTTGAAGTCTTCCCTTTGAAGCAGGGGTGGGGAACCCTTTTTGGGTCAGGGTCCGCTGACGCATAGGAAAAAAAAATCAGTCAGGGGCTGCACACCAGTGAGAAGCAAAGAAATAACAAACACACACACAAAAACCCTCTTAGATTGAGGAAAGAGATACTCCCCACATTTCCCTCATACACCAGAGTTTAGGGGGACTCAGGCTAGTAGATTGTGTGTGCTCCATCCTCATGGGGAAATGGTGGGCGGGGGGAGTTGGAGCATCAGCACAGGCTCCCCAATGCTGGGGGAAGCCTCAGGAGCCAGGTCCAGACTAACCGAGGGCCGCATTCAGCCCCCAGGCCTGAGGTTCCCCTCCCCTGCTTTAAAGATACAGTCTAAACAATTCTGGAGCATTATAGAACAGCTTATTACTTTTCATTGATGTTTTCACACTTAAGAAGTGCTCTGATAGCCTACTACTTCTATGTGAACCCAACCCACCAGCGGCAGACAACACCTACTTTGACAGTAGGTTATACAACTATTTACTGGACTGCAAAGGAAGGCTGAGGATCAGCCTTCCTATATTATATTCTCATCTTGGTGAGGAGAGTGTTGTCTAGTGGGAATAGCAGATGACAGAAGTAAGACTCCTAGATGGTACTGGTTTATTAATGTTTTCAATATACAAAACGATTGTTGTTCATGCTTGGTTCTGAAAGTGCTATATGAAAGTATGTATGTGCACTATGGCATATTCAGAACACAAAGGAAAAGCAACTAGCTAGTTTGAGTGTGGCCCAAAGGGTTGGGGGTTTTTTGTTTTTGTTTGTTTGTTTTTGCACAAATTCTACACTTCTTCCCAACTTGAACAGGTTTTCCTGGGGACAATGAAAAGGCATCTATCTGACCCAGATTTATGCTATGCCAAATTTCAAGTTCCTACTCAATTATTCAGAGATGGCAAAGCAATTTTAAAAAGGAAACACACACATTTTTAACACTGACAAAACTATAGTAATTGCTACCCTTAGTCTCAAAAACAGTACCAGTTTTGCTGAAGCCCCCACCCCTCAACCCTTTAAAAAAAAGCCATTTAATTACAGAAATTCCATCCAAATATAGATAGTCATTTATCCAGCCCAAGAGGGCAAGGCCAGGTACAAAGCCATGAAGGGTGGAAAAATGGGGTGGGGGGTGGCATAGGGCCACATGCCCCACCCCCAGACTGCTATCTTTCATTTAGCAGCAGCTTTCTTGCCAGGAGCCAGCAGATTAGAAGCTGGGACTGCTTGGGCCACTGACTCTATGGTGTGGGAGTCAGAATGTTGTCTAGCTGCCAGACAGCCCTCCCTGCCCTACTCCCCAAGCCAGTTTGCTTCTGCATACTCCAAGGTATACGCCAACACACTCTTGCCTCTTCCCTACATGAGACTGCTGCCAGTCATGATGTCCCCTGGAGCTGGCGTCTGCCACAGTACCCGCCTGTGATGAGGTACCCCATTGCCACAGAGCCAGTTACCTCATCACTAGGGATATTAGGGTATAACCGATTAACTATTTAATGGATACACTGATGCTTATCTGTTAATGGTATCACAGTTACATTCAGCCAGCTCCCGGAGAGGTGGCTTTGCTGCAGCAGGACAGCCAAGCTTCCTCCCTGGGAGCCGGGCAGGCAAGAGCTGCCCGCTCCACTCCCGGTTGGTGAGGCATGACTTGCCCAAGGTGAATCCATGTTGACTGTTTCTGATCACCTCTTTCTCCACAAGATTTCAACGATGATTGCGGAGCCATTGGCCATTACATTAACTGACTCTCTCAGCACCCCCATATGCATGAGATCTGGCCCCCATGAACTTGTACATGTCCACCTCTTCTACATAGTCCTTAAATCAGTGGTCTCCAACCTTTTAAAGTATGGGATCACTTTTTGAATTTAAGTGCAATCCAGGATCTACCTCAGACCCAAATACCCTTGCCCCACCTCCTTTGTGACCCTTCTCCAAGGCCCTGCCCCGCTCACTGCATCCCTTCTCCCTCCCCCATCATTCCTCCCTTTCATTAGGCAGGGGCAGAGGGTTGGGATGCAGGAGGGGGTTCAGGGTACAGGCTCTGTAAGGGTGTTTGGGTTCAGGGGGCTCAGGGCTAGAGAAGGGGCTTGGGGTGCAGGAGGGGGTACATGACTGGGACAGGAATTCAGGATTCAGGCCCCAGCTGGACAGTGCTTACCACAGATGGCTCCTGTGTGGTGGTGCAGTGGGGCTAAGGAAGGCTCACCCCTGCACCTCTCTCAGAAGCAGCCTGCAAACTCCCTCTATCCCAAACCCTGATGTGCACCCCCTCCTTTCTGTGGAGATAGAATACAGGGTGGGAGAGAGAAACAGCTCCAAGGCAAAGGGCAGGAGATGTGCAGTGGTGGGGAGAGGAGACAGCTGAAGTGCTATGCTTGATAGCCTCTTGGCCAAACCAGTCAAGATCACCTGTCAGAGGCTCCAAGATCTACCAGTAGATCCTGATCTACAGGTTGGTGACCACTGCCTTAAATTGTTCTTTCACCACTGAGGGATGCTTATCTCCTCCTCGTAACTGTGGTGCCCAGTGCTGCAGTCTGGGAGCTGATCATGCATTGAATACCTCAGCTTTTTCCACATCATCTGTTACTAGGTTGCTTTCCCCATTCAGTAAGGGCCTTACACTTTCCCTGACCTGCTCCTTATTGCTAGAAGACATGTAAAAACTCTTCTTCTTAGCCTTAATATCCCTTGCTAGCTGCAACTCCAGTTGTGCTTTGGCCTTCCTGATTACACCCCTGCATGCTCAAGCAGTATTTTTACACTAGTCTCTAGTCATCTGTCCAAGTTTCAACTTCTTGTGAACTTCCTTTTCCTTTTCGAATTTAAGTTTACTGAAGATTTCTCCGTTAAGCCAAGCTAGGCTCCTGCCGTATCTGCTATTCCGTCTGCACAAGGGGATGGTTTATTCCTGCACCCTCAATCAAGCTTCTTTAAAATACATCCAGCTGTCCTGGACTCTTCCCTCCCCTCCCCCCGCCACCCATATTAGCCTCCTCGGAGATCCTGCCCATTAGTTCCCCGAGGGAGCCAAAGATGGCTTTTCTAATGTCCAGGATCCATATTTTCTGCTGCCTTCCTTTTGTCAGGATCCTGAACTTGACCCTCTCATAGTCACTGCTGCCAAGGTTGCAACTTACTACTATTTCCCCTATCAGTTTTTTTTCCGGTTTCTGAGCACCAGGTCAAGAGGAGCAAGGATCCCTCATTGGTTCCTCCAGCACGTGCACCAGGAAGTTATCCCTAGCACTCTCCAGAAACATTCTAGATTGTCCGTGCACTGCTGTTTTGCTTTCCTAGCAAATGTCAGGGCCATTGAAGTCTCCTATGATAACCAAGACCTATAATCTGGAATCTTCTGTGAGCAAGCCTCATCTACTTCATCCTCCTGGTTTGGTAGTCCTATAGCATATGACAACATCACTCTTGTTGCTCTCACCTCTAATCTTAACCCAAAGGCTTCACAGTCAAGTTTCATACTGAAGGTCTGAGCAGTCATACTGCTTTCTCACATACAGTGCAACTCCTGCACCTTTTCTCCCCTACTTTGGAAAGTTTCTCCTCTACTTTGTGTGCTTCTTTGGAAAGTTCCATACTTATCCATGACAGTGCCCCAGTCATCTGAGTTACCCTCCAAAACCTCAATTATGACAATCATCAAATAGTTCTTGGACTGTTCCAGGACTTCCAATTCTTCCTGTTTGTTTTCCAGGCTTCTTGCATTCAGATACAGGCACCTAAGAAATAGCCAATTGCCATACTTTCTTAGTATGAATCAGAAGGCATCCTCTGTTGCAACTTCCTCCTTGTGTTTCCTCCTGGTATATGACTTTCTCACTTACCTCAGAGCTTACATCACCATCCTCCAGCAAACCTATTTTAAAGGCCTTCTCATGAGGTTGGCAAGCCTGCCCGCGAGATGTTCTTCCCTCTTTCGTTAGGTGGACCCCATCTCTTCCTAGCAATCCTTCTAATGACTAGGCCCATTAGTGTCTATAGGTGTCATTAGTGCTCTACCTTTTCAAAGGTATGTGAACACAAGTATATTAAGGAGTAATGCATTTAATCCAACTAAAAGATTACGGAGCATTGCATTTATTTAGTGTTCACTTGTACAGGGAGATTTCAGCAAATCCAGTAATGTGCCTGAACCACTACTGCTTAAGCTTTAGCAACCAAGCTTGCAGGCCCAAATTAGACCTAGACTGTGACTTCCACATGACCACTGTCAGGGAGAAAGGGGAGTTTGGGTGCCACAGAGGGGGCAGCTTGACCCAGTATCCTTCCTGAGGCCCAAATCTCTAGTGAAATCGCTGAGCTATACATTTAGAAAAACAGGAAGTTTGTCTAAATGCCCTAAGACATATATTTAGCATGGCCCCCAAGCATGGGGTCTCTGAAAAAGAAAAAATGCATCTGGTGAAAGTGATGATCAGAAGAAAACCTCTTGCCTAACCTTTAAAAAGTGCTTGCTTAACAAGTTTTCAAGTAACATGTTATTGTAATACTAATGGATAAACAGGGAAGGAAAGTTTGAGTTAGGGGGACAATTTTGGGGAACACTTGGAGGGATGCCTCGAGGACTCCTTGAGGACTCTTCATATCTGAACGCATCTTCGTCCCCACCGGCAGACGGAAGACTGGCCATCAGAAGCCTGCCCGGTGTCACTCGAGAGCCACACTCAACTTCGGTAATTATCGAGGGTGGGGGTGTTTTACTAACCTGTTGCAGACGTGTGTAAGTGCTTGAGACTAAGTAAAGTTTAGCTTTAAGTGAAGGCACTCTTGTGTTGTCCTGTTTGTACCATCCACCTATCAGTCGGACGACCGTGTCTCCCCTGAATTATTTCCTGACACCACCTCACAGAGAGTAAAAGTTACCGAGAGGTTTGGGTTGAAAGAACCCCGGGTAACATACTCAGATCTTCCAGCAGAAGGGATACTGCAAAGTATGTCAATGACATTTTTGCTTAATTTAAGCAACCATCAGCAAAAAACATTTACATTTGTCTTAAGCAATTTTCAATTGTTGTTTTGTGCCTAGAACTACTGTCATATTGAATAGTGTCCTGGTGACAAACCCAAGAAAATCCATGGAAAGCTATATAAGCGCTAACAGACTAATGATATTCTGCAATACTTAACTATTTTTTCCTATTACAAAGAGTAATGTTGTACTTTTGCAAAGTAAGTTATAAACAGTGCCCACTGGAGCTGGTTGCTAATAACTGTCATATGACAAGGATAATAACTTAGGTGGCCTGTAGCAAGTGACAGGGACCAGTCAATAATATTAACTAGTTTATGAACTGAAAGAACAAGTGTCCTACATAGTGCTATGCTGCTATTAGAAGTAATAAACATACCTGATTTTCAATTTTTTAGAGAGCTAAAAAATGACTTGTTGAAGTTACATGTTGCAAGTTGAATTTCATTGTTGCAGGTTTCTGTAAGTGACAGGAACTGGGATAGTTTTTTTAATGCAATGAATATTGATCACTGAAAAGCTGTTTTAAGTGTCTCACTATTTCCTACAGTTCAACTACCTTACATGCAGTAGGACTGGGAAGCCTATCACTGGATCACAATTTATAAATTGTGGAACTGACATTAATAGCATCCTAAGAAGAAAATGAAATTGCAGTTTATCATCTATATAGCACACACAGCTATTCACAAGAAAATAATCATCCCACTATGGCTTTTCTTTTTTTTTCCCCCGGCAATGTGTCACAAAACATAATTAACTGGTGCTTCAAATAGGTAACAGAAGGACATGTTAATGAATCTTTCTATTTTTATTTGAGTGCAAGGTACTTTGGAGGTTAACTACTAAACCTCTCTCTGTTACCAGTAGGCTCAACTCCTTTATCGCAATAAACAAGCTCCTTTTGGTAAATTATCAGGAAAACTCAGCCACAACTCTTTTGTCTTAGAGCTGCAGCCAATTAATTTCTGATCTATTTTCTTATATAGTTTTAAGTCCAGAAAAAGTGCTTTAAAAGGGAATAGTTATCCATATTTAAACCTTTAAGAGTTCTGTTTTGTCTGCGGCAGTAGTAACACCTTAGTTCAGTTTTCAGCAAATTCATCTGTTCAATGTGGCTTTTGTGCTTTTACAAAATATAATGTTACAGTTTTTTCCACTTATCTCCTTTTCACAGTAGGATATTTAACAGCAGTGAAAAAGCTGGGGAAACAGCAAATTTCATTCAGAACTCAAAAGCACTCAACAAAAAGTTGATGAAGACAGTAAGTCCATTCATTTCCTCCTATTAAATATTATCCATTATAAGTGTTGTTGCTCCTTTGCCCAGCATTAGACTTCGGGGCTTTGTAGTTACTTGGCTTCCTAATGAAGGAGGACTGATGATAGTCTCAGGGTATTTTCTTCTTCTTTAACCAGTTTACAAAATGTACATAATTCTGCTTACCTTGAAAAGAGATGTCAAAAATTACACACACCAGTCAGTTGCAGAAGCTTCAGCTAGAAAGTCACAGAATCAAGCCCTGTTGCCACAAACAGATCCTTTCCATCTCATCTTTGTTTATGTCTTTAGCACACTAACTCGTTGCTGTCTCCAAGAAGTGGTTCATGTCACCTCAGAACCACTTAGTCAGAATCCCTAGCAGTTGATGAACCTAGTACTAAAACACTTTATGCCAGTGGAAAAAAATATGTTGGCTAAAAAATATGCCATCTGTGCATTACTTTTAGGGCTGTGCAGAGTATATTTCCACCTGACCTATCCTCTCTTATTCGTTACCTAAAGGTCCACGAATGCAACAAGTTACATAGTAGTGAAATAGAAACAGATGGCTAAAAATGGTAACATTAACACAATATCAGTGATGAGTGATGAAATTTATCTTGCATTTCCTGAAAAATCACTTGGGCAAACTACTGACTCAGCATGTGGACGCAAAACATTTGCCTGTGACGCAAAACATTGCTAAAGATTCTAATTTGTCACTGGTATCAAAAATATGATTAAGAAGTGCATTGAAATGGGATTTACTTAGATTGAAGAGTGAACTATCACATATCACGCACTGCGGCTGATAGTAAGTCCGATTAAACAACAACCTAAAACCATCTCTCCCTACACAAACGTTTGGAAGCAAAATATAAAACACAAGGATGAAGATAACCAGAATTTCTCAAATGGACACATGTGCAGCTCATGACAAGCAAGGAAGTTTTTCACTCTGCTGCTGCTGACAATCTGAAGGCCCTTGAGGAATCATACTTGGTGGGTTAGAGAGCTGTGAAGCCAAGAAAAATACACTCCATAGCACAGGAATGAATGCTACCAGTGACTAAGGACACGGTAAGCATTATGCTTAGAAAGATACTCAAAAGTGCAATGCAATTAGCACCATTATCAAACAGTGTCAAGTTGAATTTATGACATGGCCAGTGATATGCTAACTCAATTAGTCAATCATATTGCTAGCAGCACAGACATTGGTCTGCAGCTCAGTGAATCTATGGATGTGGCAGACCTAGCTCATCTTCTGGTGTATGAATGCTACATTTACACAGGGGCAATACAGGAGGACATTTTGCTTTGCCAGTCACTGTCTACCAGAACAGTGAACAAGATTTTCCAGTCACCTGACAGCTTCCTAAGTCAATGAGATATTATTTTGTTATGATGGCATCTGCAGCATGGAGCAAAGCCCGTGACTGGAAGGCACAGTGGAGTAATGACACAGCAGAGCAGTTGTTCTGAATGGGAACTGGGTGTACTGCAGTGCACACAGGGAAGCACTTGCTGCCAAAAGCTTGTCTACCAATTTGAAGGGGGTGCTGGACATTGCTTTGAAGATGATAAACTTCATAAAAGTTCAAATAACTATCTTTTCAGCTCAATGTAATGACATGAGAAGCGAACATGTCAATCTGTTGCTCCACATGGAGGTTCAATAGTTGTCACAGAGCAAGGTCTTGGCATGTTTCTTTGAACTTCACAGCACTCTTTACAGATTACTCATTCCCACTTTCTCACTGTCTGCCTGATACAGCCTGGCTGGGCCACTTCTCAGATACATTCTCTGGCTCAAATAAGTCAACTCCAGGACTTCAAGGGCTGAATGCAACTATCTTCAACATAATTTTATCCTTTAAGTCAGTGGTTAAAAAAAGCTGAAGTTCTGGCCTTGCTGTGTGAGGAAAACCACTGAAATTTTCCCCAACATGCCTGAATTCCTGGCAGCAAATGAACTATGATTACAGAAGAGTGTTGTTAAAGGCAACATCACTCCAAACATGCATCTATGCGCAAGCAACCACGTTCATCACATTAATGACAAGTAGTATTATTAAATCCATAATTTAAGTTGGTTAAACAAGTGTAAATCACACATTATTATTATTATTATTAGAGTCCCATATAATATGCATTTGTGTATTATAATTTGTACCTTTTGTACAATGCTTGGACATTAAAAGACTGAAATACAAAACCTGTATTCGCCTAGGGATACACGAACAGCTGATAGGTCTGGAAGGGTGTATGCAGTAAGGTAAGTTCAGTCCTACAGGGAGCATTCTGCATGTTTGGAATGAGGAGCACTATGGAAAGTGTCTGGGCCAAAGATGGATGCACCAGATATCATTCCCTCCAGCCTCACAGTGGTGGTTTCTCCAGAAACAACAAACAAACAAACAAAAGAACCTGTGTAACTTTTTCTCAGTGCAACCCTTTTCACTTCTACCAAGGCAACATCAGGGAAACTGTATGGTAGGGACTGGGGATAATGGCCATGAAATATTCCTAAGCTCATGACCCTGTGTGAACATTCTCTCTGCAGATGGCCCTGTTCTCCTGTAGGCCATCCAAGAATAGAGTTGGCCTAAAAGGGGGGAGTAGTTCTGCAAGAAAAGTTTCAGACTCCTCCTTGCACGGCGTCTGCTTTCACAGATATACTAATCTCACTCTGGCTTTTAAAAAAATTGGAGTAAGTGCCAACTAAACCATTCCAATCACAAAGCACCTACATTTGAGTCAGACCTTGCTAACATCAGTTAGTGAAAGAGAGCAGTGTCACCACTGAAAAGTGCTCTTTTATCATTCCAATTCGTGTTTTAAAAAATATGGTTAAACAGTTTCAACTAGTATGGACAATAGTTACAAGACTCCAACTGACAGGCATTCCACAAGAGAGAGCTTTTATAACAGGTATAAGCATAGTTAGTTGAGATGCTGTAAAAAGTGTGGCATGGTCTAAGGGTAGTCTACACTATGAGCTTATGTCAATTTATTCAAGACTAGGTCAAATTTGTAATGAGAGTGTTTACACTGCTGAGTCCCTCCTCTCAACCTAAAGGGCTTTTAAAATTGACTCCTGTAGTCTGCCTGAATGAGTAGAGTAAAGCCTGAGCCATGAGTGTTGACTCTAATTAAGGGTAGAATCAGGTCCACTGACGGGGGAGAAAAACTGTTGAAGCAGCAGCAGCCGAGGCCCTGGGCCTCTTTGAATTGCCGCCAAAGTACCATGCCAGGTAGCTTTGAGGGCTGGGGAGGGTCAGTGCCACACTCTGGGAGATGCTAAGGGCTGACTGCCTTCGGCCCCGCCCCTTTTGCCAGAGACCCCACCCCTTCTGGGGTACGGAGCCAAGCCCCTGCACCTTAGACCCAGGCCCACAGTGGCTGTCAGCCCTGCTGGGCAGTGTAAACACTATACATTGTAATTCAAAGCTACTGGCCTCCAGGTGATAACCCAGAGTGCTCCAATGTGATGCTCTGGTGAGCATTGGCAATGCCAATGTTCCTCATCCAGGCAAGCAGGAAACGCCTGTGGGGAACTTTTGAATGATTATTCCCTGTTGGAGCAGTGTGAAGAGCTCACCAGCACATCTGAGCATGCACACCCAGAGGCACAAACTCACTTCAGCAGAGATGGTTCAGTTGAGATTCTGTGTTTGCTTGCTGTCGGGAAAGACGGGGAAGAAGCGTCCATGCAAGCAGAACTCTGACCAGCAAAAGAAAGACTGATATCAATGCCCAAATCGCACAGGGCATGGTGGAGAGGGCTATACCAGGAACACACAGCAATGCTAGGTCTTCAGGAGAAGCTTCCTCACTCCTCCCCAAGCCACAAAACTTACACTGAATTAAACTGTAGCCTAACCATAGCCCAACAGTGCTTTGTTTTATAGGTTGTAAAACAAAAATTCAATCAAGATGGTCATTTCTAACATATAGGATGTTTTTATAATAATCTGTTAAACAGGTTTATGAACTTCTCAAATTGCACAAGTAAATTTGTGTGTCTAAAGAAAATTCTGCATTCTTTGAATACATTGTGTCACTTTGAAAAAGAGAATGTAAGTTATTTTAATGTATCCAGTAATATACTATGTAAGCAGGGGCTGAATTGCTGCTTGCTGCCAGCCAGCTAGAAGGAGAGAGCTGCCCTGGGGGTGCGTATGCTCACTCCAGTTGTTTAGCTCTGCAAGATAATTAACTGTTGATATGTAAATACAGCTCATGCCAGGAGGGGGAAGGAATCCGAGGTGTGGTTATGTAAATGCAATTCAGCCAGGGCTGATGGAGGATCAGTGCTGGAATGGAATGTGGTGTATTGTAACTAATTTTGGGCTGTTGTGGGGGTCACAAATCACGCTACCCCTAAATGTGGGAACTGTAAAATATGACACCAGTGCTTGCAGGAGACACATCATCATTGTAAGAGGTCTCAGAGGAACAAGCCTCCCCCCTGCCAGAGTTGAGTGAACTGAGTTGGGGGATAAAGGGCTTGAAGGCTGAGTCAGCCTGCTTCATGCCTGCCAGGTGAGAGCTGTAAGACCAGCTCAGCCTGCCCCTTTCCCCCTGGTTTTAAGGACAGACCTAAAGCAGACTCCATGAGGAGTCTTTTTGCTAGTCCAGTGGAAGCTGGAATCTTTGGCCAGCCTACGGGGTGGCTAAAGAGTTGAAATCACTAAGAGCTGAAATCACTGTTTGGCCAGGAGCCACATCCATTGCAGCCAGTGGAGCAGCTGGCGGGAACGGCAGGCGGCTGGTAGGAGCAGTGGCAGTCAGACAGCAGAGCGGCTGGCGGGAATGGCCAGCCGACTACAGGAGCAGCACAAAGGTGGCCTAGCCTCAGGGTCAAGGAGGGGAGTCATATGGATGATGTGTCAGGGTCTGCACTGACTGGACAGAGCTGTAAGTGGGGCATCTGAAGTGGGGTACGGAGAAAGTTTGCATAAGTGAATGGAACCCTTACCTTGGTGGACTAGTGAGCCAAAAGACATTGCTCAATCCTTTTTGAGCTGGGACAATTACTCGTGGGGGAGGAGGGTTACGAACTCTGTTTGGTATTTTCCCAAGATAATGCCACGTGACTTCTCTCTCTTTCATTAAAAGTTTCTTTTCTACACTCAAACTCTGTGCTTGCGAGTGGGGAAGCATTACCTCTCAGAAGTGCCCAGGGGTGTGTGAATTTCCCAGGCTACTAGGTGGGGGCTCAAGCTGGTTCTGTGTGAGATGGACCCCGTAGATATTGAACCCGGCCCTGGTTGCTGCCAGGCCTACCCGGCGGAAGGGTTACAACTACAACAGATTACATTTATGAGTACTATTCAACTGTTCACTTTGTAGGAAGAATATTTTTGTAGTAGTTCCAACTATTTATAATAGATACCATATATAACAGTTTATCAGAATATTTAGATTCACAGTTGAATTCAAAGAGCTAGTGTCATAGCCTTCCAATTTGTTCTGGGCTTTCTGCCACTCCACTCCGTTATAGTTCTCAACATTTTTAAGGTTATATATGTGTTTCGACAGTTACTTGTTTTTTGATACTTTTTTCCTCTGAGGTTTCCTCTAAAGGCACAAGTTCAGCCCATCAGAGTACAGATTTGTGATGGAAATATTTGCCTTAAGAATTCATCTTTAGAGATCCACTTCCACCCTCTAGCCAAGAAGCATAAAATACAAAAATGAGCAACAAGGTAATCTGCAAAAAAGACATATCCAAAATAGAGGTATCTGCATGTATGATCCTAAACAAAAATGCATGCTTTTTTAAATTTGTGAACAATTTCATGGTCCATTAAATATTTAAGAATGTTTTGTTTTCCTCCTTTGACACATTGGTTAAAGAACATGAAAATATGAAATAGTCTAACACTTAGCTACCAAAACAAAACACAAATTATGTGACTCTTAACATAAAAATGGCTCACTACTACTCAATCAGTAGATAGATAGGACATGGCATAACTTCATAGTTCCTTCAGCATGAGTTGTAATATACAGCAGACATGAAAATTAATAGAAGCACAGGTTGTTTGTGACGTGATAACTCCATTGGTCACTAATAAAGGACGACATGATGATTCAGCATATTTTAAAACATTAATCAAAGTTACCCAAACATGATTTGATGCTATTATAGAGCCCTTGTAAGTTTAGGCAAATAGCAGACGGACTTCAAATCAAGCTCAGAATGGAAAGAATTTTTTTCAATTACGTATAGTATTGACCTGGGAAAGTCACTGCTGCAGGAAATCACTGCAACAAGATTTGTAAAAAGGTGTTAAATCTAGGGATGTTAAATATTGGTTAAATGGAATAGTCTAGTAGCCTCATGAATTCTTAGTGGTTATGCAACTATTCTATAGTCCCCAGGAGTGCGGCCGGCAGCCAGTGCACTCCGGCCCCATGCCCGAGGAGCCCCCTGCCACCGGCTTTCCTTGCAGAATGGCTGTCCGTCGCCCAACACTGCTTCCTCTGATACAGGGTTGGCAACAGCCCGTCTGGGTGAGAGTCTGAGCTCCCGGACCCAGCGCGAGCCAGACCTGAACCGGGCTGCCTGCAGGCCTACTTCCTAATAACACTTTAAATGCAGAGCCCTAGTGGGGTAGATCTCAGACCTGTCACAAGCTGGGACAGGGACAGGCTGCTGGCAGGGAGGGGGAGCAGGGAATGTGTGTAGTTTATACCATTAACCTATACGCCTTTGCTTATCAGTTAATCGACTACACTATTACATCCCTAGTTAAATTATTCATATAAATACAAGTTGAAGTTGGTTAGTCTGTTTTCAGGAAACAATAAAAATGCCATAGTGAAAGTTAAATCAGCAGGTGCCTAAATCATAGAATACTGGGACTGGAAGAGGGACCTCAAGAGCTCATCATGTCCAGTCCCCTGCCCTCATGGCAGAACCCAGTACTGTCTAGACCATCCCTGATAGACGTCTATCTAACCTGTTCGTAAATATCTCCAGAGATGGAGATTCCACAACCTCCCTAGGCAACTTATTCCAGTGTTTAACCACCCTGACAGTTAGGAAGTTTTTCCTAATGTCAAACCTAAACCTCCCTTGCTGCAGTTTGAGCCCATTGCTTCTTGTTCTATCCTTAGAGGCCAAGGAGAACAATTTTTTCTCCCTCCTCCTTGTGACACCCTTTTAGATACCTGAAAACCACTATCATGTCCCCTCTCAATCTTCTCTTTTCCAAACTAAACAAGCCCAATTCTTTCAGTCTTTCTTCACAGGTCATGTTCTCTAGACCTTTAATCATTTTTGTTGCTCTTCTCTGGACCTTCTCTAATTTCTCCACATCTTTCTTGAAATGTGGTGCCCAGAACTGGACACAATACTCGTATTGAGGCCTAATCAGAGCAGAGTAGAGCAGAAGAATGAATTCTCGTGTCTTGCTCAAAACACACCTGTTAATGGATCCTAGAATCATATTTGCTTTTTTTGCAACAGCGTCACACTGTTGACTCATATTTAGCTTTTGGTCCACTATGACCCCTAGATCCCTTTCTGCCATACTCCTTCCTAGACAGTCGCTTCCCATTCTGTATGTGTGAAACTGATTGTTCCTTCCTAAGTGGAGCACTTTGCATTTATCCTTATTAAATTGCATCCTGTTTACCTCAGACCATTTCTCCAATTGGTCCAGATCATTTTGAATTATGACCCTATCCTCCAAAGCAGTTGCAACCCCTCCCAGCTTGGTATCATCTGCAAACTTAATAAGTGTACTCTCCATACTTATATCTAAATTGTTGATGAAAATATTGAACAGAACCGGTCCCAAAACAGACCCCTGCAGAACCCCACTTATTATACCTTTCCATCAGGATTGTGAACTGTTAATAACTACTCTCTGAACCATTATCCAGACAGTTATGCACCCACCTTATAGTAGCCCCATCTAAGTTGTATTTGTCTAGTTTATTTATAAGAATATCATGCGAGACCGTAACAAATGCCTTACTAAAGTCTAGGTATTCCATGTCCACCGCTTCTCCCTTATCCACAAGACTCATTATCCTATCAAAGAAAGCTATCAGATTGGTTTGACATGATTTGTTCTTTACAAATCCATGCTGGCTGAATACAAGTCAGAAACATGGTTCAGGGACTGGAATCAAAATAGGGGAGTAGGGTCCTCTGAAGCCAATGGGGGAGCTGATGGTTAGAGTGGAAAGTCACCCACTCTTCTCTTAGTGCTCAACAGGATCCTGAAACAAAAGGAGTTGAGTTAACAATTCTTCTTTTCTTGCAGATGCTGCTAAAGGACATTAGGGCCAGGCCAATCATACCACAGTGGTTCTGCTATAGAAATGTAAGAATGAGGCCAATCCACTCAAGCTGAGAAGAAAACCCTTCTAATGGCTTTTATATTTGTTCGTTCAAGTTTGAGTTGGTGGCAACTCTATGGTGCACAAAGAGTAGCTCTAATAAATTAACAAAGGCCACTACTAAAACCATGACGAGCAGACACAAAATAAAATATCCCCCACACAAGGGATAGTCTGATATGGACCTCTACCTCCTACTGCAAGAGAAGAGTAGTGAGCAACTTTACTTCCAAGTATTCCTTTTGGGACAGTCTTTGCACCCTAGGTGCAACAAGGTAGCAAAACTCTTTTTCAAGAGGAAGTTTCTCTTCACCTTCCCAGTAACTGAAAACAGCACCAGGACTCAGGGCCCCCCCCCCTCAGCATTGGGGGGCCTGCACCAGCGCTCCAGTCCCTGCCACCCTCCTATGGGGCTGGAGCACACAAAATCTACTAGCCTGGGCCCCCTTAGGCTCTCATGTGTGAGCAGAATGTGTGGAGTGTCTTTCTCCTTCTCAGTCGGAGGTCATGTCAGTGAGGGTTTGGGTTATTTTGCTTCTCACTTGTGTGCGAACCCCCAACTGATTTTTCTGTGGGTCAGCGGCCCCTGACCCAAAAAAGGTTCCCCACCCCTGTTTTAGACAAAGACAGCACAGCAAGATAAATGCAGCGATGGCCCACAAGAAGCATGTCACCACCTGTACCGGCACTTGAGTCAATAAATCACATTTTAATCCCTCTTCTGCCATGTTAGCTTAACACAATTTACAGCCATGCTAACTTCATATTTCAAAATAAATTGATTTTTGGTGGGATTATGAGAGAGTCAGTGGTAATGATCCATGTCTACAGAGTCTGGATGAAGTTGATGAGGTGGAATTTTAACATGCTCTGAAGCGTCATGTACTATGGTAATTAGGTTACTCAATTAGATAGACCAATTAGCCTATTTGGTTAAGAACTTGCATTATCTGGATTACTGGATATTAAAATAGTCTTTTTCATTTTATATTTTGGGTGATGTCTTGTTCAGCCAGTTTAAGATATCAAGGTCCATTAGTAATTATTAATCCTGTATTTAGCCCGATATTTAATAAGTCTTCTCTTATTTTTGCATACAATTTTGGAAAGCTAAGAGGGCTGTAAAATCTGTTACCATTTCAGCACTTGCTTTCCTTTCCCAACACTGGTAGAATACTACAGAAGTGCAACGATCACCTGCCTGTGGATTGCCTAACTCCTCAAAATACTCACTGGACCCTCATTATGGCTGGGACTCCATTTTCAGGCCTTAACCTAAGTCAGAACTCAAACACACAAAAAGAGAAAGATGGTTTGGATAGGGTTCATTCTTGAGAATAAAAAAAAATCCCTTCTTGTCTACAGAGTGAGAAAGATACCACGCAAACCCCAAATTTAAGTTAGCCTTCTGACATTCAACCCACCTTTTTCTGGCTCAAAGTTGTACCAACATACTCCTGTTAGGGCACTAACAAAATGGACTACCACAGAATAACTATTTGGTGATTATGAAGGTTTTAAGAGATCCAGACACCAGGAAGAATTGGAGAGCCATCAAACATCTCTTGTATTATCATTTCATTATCAGATAATAAAAGGATACAAATATACTCACAGAAAGTGACCTTAATCCATTGCTAGAGCCCTGATATATTACTTTCATACTATAAACAACCTGCTGGTTAGAAAGCAACTTCTACGAGATAGAAAGGCAGGTTCTGCGATGGTCTAAATATGCCACTCGGAAGGAGATACTGTAAGATGCCTAGGGAAAAGTCACTCATTTACTGTTCTAATGATCCAGTTGTAACCAGTCCAATGAGACACATGTAGAAGCAAGTTGCATGCACAGTAGGAGCAAGCAAGGGTACATGCCCCCCATAAGTGTCACAGGCTCTGCGACCCCACCACAGCCAGATACTTGTAGATACATTTATTCAGATGGCTCCATGGCACATGGATTTTCACTGAAATGGTATGTATATGATGCATGTATTGATATGGTTTAATTTATTTATGTTTAAGGTGCCCTCCCAAAAGCAGTCAGCTTTAAACCCCACACATGTCCCTGTAGAGGGGGAGCAGACCATCTCTATCTAGTGGGCTGACGTAGCAATTGTTCAACTACTGGTCTGCACATCTCCACAGACTTTTTTTTTTTTTTTAAGTTGGGTGAAGAGGCGAAAATTCATCAAAAAACCCCACCCCAGTCTTTACTCTGAGACAACACAAATCTCAGATATTCTGGCTTTATACAGGACTTAAGTAGTTTTATCCTTGTCTTCCATTTCCCAACTGAGCCCCACACAAAAATCCAGATGTTCCCGCAAAGGAAAGGAGGGAAGCTAATTTAAAGTTTTCAACTTTTAGGTAAAGTTATCTTTGAGTAGAGATTACACCGAGAAAACCCTGGTCCAAAACAAGCAACTCTGAAGAAGCAATTATCAAGTAAAAGGAAAGCACTAGAATGAAATACAAACTGAGTCCTTAAACTGCAGTATCTAGCCTACTGCTTGAAAACCAGCCTCTGTACCGGGTGACTGGAAGATGGCTATTGTAACCCCAATTTTTAAAGGCGGCTCCTAAGGTGATCTCATCAGTTACAGGCACTGGTGAGCCTAACTTAAGTGCCAAACAAACTTGCTGACGCTATAGAAAAGAATAGAACTAACAGAGATACAGATGAACACAATTTATTGGGGAAGAGTCAACATGGTTTTTGTAAAGGGAAATCATGCCTTACCAGAATATTGGATTTCTGACGGAGTGAAACAAACATGTGGACAAGAGAGTGATCCAGTGGATACAGTGTATTTGAGAAAGCCTTCGACAAGGTCCCTCACCAAAGGCTCTTTGAGCAAAATAAGCAGTCATAGGACAAGAGAATCTTCTGTCTTACAGATCAGTAATTTGTAAAACGACAGGAATCAAACGATAGGAATAATGGTCAGTTTGCACAGGGTACAGCTACACTGCCGCTTTAAAAAAAAAAAGCTACACAAAATGCACTCCGCATTTTGCGTAACTTTTTTTGATCCTTTTGTTGGTAGAGGCTTTTCTGACATTTGGCCCGTCTAGACTGGGCCAAATGTCAGAAAAAAACACTCTTTCGGAAGCCCCCTTATTCCTCGTGGAATGAGGAATAAGGGGCTTCCAAAAGAGCATGTTGGCTCTTCCAGAAAAAAAAAAAAGCAGAAGAGCAAATGCGTCCCTGGACGTGGAAGGAGTTTTTCCAGGATATCTCCGGTATCCCGGAAAGACTCTTGTAGTCTAGCTGTACCCAGAGAGAGAAATAAGTAGCAGGCTTGCCTAAGGATCCGTACTGGGGCCTGGGTAGTTGAACGTAATCATAAATGACTTGGAAAAAGGACAAGCAGTGATGTGACAAAGTTTGCCAACAATACCAAATTACTCAAGATAGTTAAGATGAAAGATAACTGCAAAAGATTTGCAAAGGATTCTCTGTAAATTGGGTGCCTAGGCAACCAAATAACATGAAATTCAAATGTTGATAAATACAAAGGTAAGTTAATTTTGGAAAACATGATCCCAGCTATACATACAAAAGGATGAAGTCTAAATTAGCTGTCACCACAGGATAGATTTTGGAGTCATTATGGATAATTCTCTGAAAACATCCACTTGATGTGTAGCAGCAGTCAAACAAGCTTAAAAAGTTAGAATCTATCAGGAAAGGCGTAGATATCATAATGCCTCTACATAAATCAAAAGTACGCCCATAACCAGAACACTGCAGTTCTGGGTCACCGCATTTCAAAAAAGATAATAGATTTGGAAAAGGAATACAGAAAAGCAACAAAAGTGATTAGGGGTATGGAACAGTTTCTGTATGAAGAGAGATAAAAGTGACTGCGACTGGTCAGCCCCTGCCCCTGCAGCAGTAGTCTGCCTGCTGCTGTGTTCCTAGCAGGGCAGAACGGAAAGGAGCATTCCAATGATTTGCTCTTTGTTTCCCCAAATGGAGCGGCTCACTCAGCTGTCAGATACTCCCCAGAGCTTTAAAAAGGGGTGGGGTGCATGCCTGCAGGGCAGCAAAGATCACAAAACACTGAGCACAACCATCAGGGCAGGCATTGTGGGATACTGACAGAAGCCAGGTCTCTGGACAAAACCAACAGCAGAGTCCACACTGGCTCTCTGTTGAATATAAAAGGAGGAGAGAAGACAAAAAGTCTCTCATGGGGACAGAAGTTTTTTGTCACCAAAACTGGGTGTTTTACTGGACTAAACACCATAGGGTAGGGTAAACACATATTGTAGGGTAAACGCTCACTGTTTGTTGTGTGTTATATTTGGTTAACACCCTGTCAGCAGAGCAAAGCAATGTGGCTAAGCATTCCACAGTGCAGTGTTGTGGAAGGCAGAGTTGCTTGGTGAGCTGTCTGTGCTGAGGGATGTCACTTCAAACCCCGCCCCCCCCCCCCAAACCCAAGCCTCCTCTCATACCTAAACTCCCTCCCTCTTAGTCAACAGTAATTCATGTACCAGCACCTCTCATTCCCCCAACATGCAAAATAAAAAAGCTTTGTGTGTGCGCGCGTGCCCATGTGTCCACACACACATACAACGTAAACGTACCATGCTTTAAGTAGAATGGTGAACCTAAGTTGAAACTTACAAGCTGGAGTATCCTATTCCTTTGAGTATAACAGATTTGAGGGGGGAATTTAGTGCAACAGGGTGGAGCAATCTCTACACACACGCCTGAAGACACCTCGAGGGAAAGGTTGGTGATTTCAAGGAGCCAAGATGATCCACAACAGGAACAGACAAGACTATTTCACAGGTGGCGTGAAAGTGCTTCACTATCCCTGGGTACCCCAGACAAGGGACACAGCACCCAAAGAGCAAAATAACCTGTGAAACAATGGGCTATGTAATTTTTCCTCAATTATGCCAATGGAAATAGTAATTTCACCAAGTGATTTTAGCCACTACCTGAAATTCCTGTTGTATCCTAAACCAAGGGTGGAGAACCTTTTTTGGTTTGGAGGCCACTGACCGACAAAAAAGACAGCTGAGGGCCGCACACAGGTAAGAAGCGGGGCGGAGGGGCTTGAGTGCCAGTGTGGGATCCCCAATGCTGAGGGGCCCCCCCAAGCTTCAGGGGGCCAGATCCAAGCAAGCTGATGGCCGCATCTGGCCCTCAGGCCTGAGGTTCCCCACCCCTGACCTAAACCTTTGCTGCAAGCCTCTGATGGTCATTTGGGCAAAACACTATAATTAGAAGGTACCTTACGGACCTAAATTAATAGGCCCACTGCATAAATTATAACTCAAGTAACAATTCAGGCTCCTTGACAAGTGTTCAAGTGTCTATTCTCTACACATCTCATCTACTGCTTGCCTGTATAACTGTGCATAAGTTATTGATAACAGTTTGCCTTAGCAAGACATTACAGTGAGTAAAAATAGCTAACAATAGTTTAAAACTAAATGAAGTATGAAAGTTATTCTTTCTTGGGTAAGAAGTCCACTTCACATGCAAACCCTTCTGCCCAAAATCTGCCTCTAGTCAATTACGCCAAAATGGGATGAAAAGAGAGATGAGCAAATATTTCAAATTAAGGGAAATTGACAATACATGAACTAAAGCTTCAGAGGGGTAGCCGACTTAGTCTGTAACAGGAAAAACTTTAAAAAAAAACCCCAAAAATAGTCTAGTAGCACCTTAAAGACTAACAAAACATGTAGACGGTATCATGAGCTTTCGAGGGCACAACCCACTTCTTCAGATGACTAGAGTGTTGGAAGTCCAGATCCAAGAATAAATAAAGGGGGGGGGGGGGAAGAGAAGGGGAGGAAGAAAAAAAAAAAAAGACAGTGAGTAGATAAGCTTCTAGCCGAGTGAGTCTGTAACAAGAAAAACTTATAAAACAACAAACCATCTAGTAGCATCTTAAAGACAGAGTAGTTATAAGAGGCTGATAAGAACCATTAGTTAGTACTTGGAGAGGAAGATGACCAACACCAGATTCTACACAGACATCAAGAACCATTAGCACCTTCATTGTTTGGTTGGTTGATAATGTGCGAGCCATCCGATATCACCACTGAAACTGTAACTCTCTCCACTCATCATTCACAAAAAAGTCTCGTTAAGTTTGATGAAAAAATAGAATCAGATGGGCCCCGCTGATCCCCAGTAAAACGGAGTTGAAATTCAATTAATCTACCAAGGCTTAAATAATATAGTACAAAAACAGCATCAGAAGTTTTCTGTTTACAACATCTCTGTTATGTAATACTCAATTTTTCTGACAACCTATACACAAACATAAGCTAGTCTCCTGTACGAAAGTGATGAGTAATTATATTCAGACGTTCAGCACTTAACACAAACATGGAAAGCATCTGCTTTGTTAAGACAGATCCTCTCACCTTTTGCCATTTTTGATTTCACGATCAAAGGTTTTTATGGAATGCTAAGCTATATCCTTGAAAAGATGTGTGCCACCTTCGACCATAGGATCCTTTCCTATAAATTGGCACATGCACTGAACTCCTTAAAGAAGCCATGCCACAGTAATGTCAACTCATGAGAATCATTGCTTTTCATGATGTCAAAGGCATGAAAGAGAGTTTGTTTTTCTCCAAGAAGCAAATGGCCACACTGATTATGAGTTCAAAGTAACACAGCCCCTCTTCCCCCATCCACTCTCACTGTTCACCATCACATACATATTAAGTTTTGGGTGTGTTTACAGTTTCAGCTGCAGTAGTGTCTTAGACTTCTCAATGGGAATGTTTCTCCTCTGTTATTTGTAAGGAGTTGTTGTAGGGAAATACTCACCCTACTAAAGCAAGTACTCAGGAACAACTACACAACAGAAACACTAATGCAGGAATCATCTCTACAAAACCCACTGCCAACTCAGTCCACATATCTACTCACGTGATACCACTATAGGACCTGACCACACTATCCATACCATTAGGGGCTACTAATGTGATGTGCCTGCAATGGCCCTCTGTCATGTACACTGGCCAAACCAAATGTCTCTAAACAAAAGAATGGACACAAAACAGACATCAAGAATGGTACCGTTCAAAAACAAGTAGGAGAGGACTTGAATCTCTCTTGACACTCAGAGTTGAAAGTTGCCAAACTTTAGCAAAAAAACAAAACAAAACCCCACACCCCCACAAACAAACCCACACACACCCATAACACACACAGCCTTCAAAACCTGACTCAGCATGAAATTGCAGGGCTGTAATTTATATGTAAACTTGACCTTATCAGACTGGGTCTGAAGAGAGATGAGGTGTGGCTAGCTCACTGCAAAAAGCAACTTCCCCCATTTTGGTATTCGCACCTTCTCATCAATGTTGAGAGTGGGCCACATGTGCCCTAAGTGAATAGGCCCTGTAAGCACTGGTCCTCTGCACAGTGAGGCAACACTCCCATCTTTGCATGTGTATATTCATCTCTGACAAACTGAAGTTTCCACTTCATGCATCTGACAAAATGGGTGCCAGCCCACAAAAGTTTATACCCAAATAAATTTGTTCACCTTAAAGTTGCCACGGGATTCTTCATATTCTGTTGGCTTTCTTAAATCAAAGAGTTGTAATGGATTGCTCAGAGGTTTAGTTATATGATATATTGCTTCTTTCTTTTGGGTTATTGATTCAAATCCATTACAGCATGATAGGAGAAATTACTACCTGGCAGCAGTCTTATGGCCTATACAAAGCAAGCTAATAACCCCAGTACAACTCCCAGAAGACAAGTGTTCATACCAAACAATCCATAGCTACCATGGATCAAGAGAAGCCAGTGACTGACCAGGCACTGAATCTTAACTTCTTTCTCATCTGTCCAAGTGGTTGGCAATAGCCAATATCATCACTGCAGGTAACGTCTGCATTTTCAGCAGGCAGATTATCAAGCATCTCGATCCAATTCACTTTAAATAAAAAATTCTGAACTGTGAGGGAAAAAAAATGTATGAGGCACTCACATCATTGAAGACAAATGTTATTACTTCCTGACCTTAGCAACTACTGTAGATGAAGAACTTGGTGAGTAATAACAGATTAAGGAATAATACACCAAATGGATCAGTGCTTTCCATTTTGGTCTTATCACTTACAAAGAAAATACAGAAAAAAATGACTAAGGTCCAAACAAGGGCAAAGAGGGCTAGAAGTATGGCAGGACCACAGATGTTAGTATTCTTTAGCTTAGAAATGAAACATATTAGAGAAGGGATAGCTCAGTGGTTTGAGCATTGGCCTGCTAAACCCAGTGTTGTGAGCTCAATCCTTCAAGGGGCCATTTAGGGATCTGGGGCAAATCCATCAGGGATGGTACTTGGTCCTACTGTGAAGGCAGGGGACTGGACTCAATGACCTCTCAAGGTCCCTTCCAACTCGATGAGATATACCTATCTCCATATATGAATCTGATTATATGAGTAAGTTGCTCAATCCATACTTTAAAGAAAAACAACTTTACCCAGTCAAAGGAAGTTCTTCAAACTAAATGAAAAGAAGTCTACAGTAAAAATGCAGTCTCTTTGCAGCCTGCAAAATTCACTGCTGCTGGTCAGTCAACTACTACAGCTAGAACATAAGAACGGCCATACTGGGTCACACCAGAGGTCCATCTAGCTCAGTATCCTGTCTGCTGACAGTGGCCAATACCAGATGGAGGGATCACAACAGGTAATCCTCATGTGATCCCTCCCCTGTCACCCACCTTCAGAGAAGCAAAGGCTATGGACACCATTCCTCCCCATCCTGGCTAATAGATTCATGGAGATTAGGTCCATCAATGGCTATCTAGCTCTTTTTTGAACCATGTTAAAGTTCTAGCCTTAACCACATCCTCTGGCGAGGAGTTCCACAGGTTGACTGTGCAATGAGTGAAGAAAAAAAAAACTTCCTTTTGTTTGTTTTAAACCTGCTGCCTATTAATTTCATTTGGTGACCCCTAGTTCTTTTATTGTGGGAATAAGTAAATAACTTTTCCTTATTCACTTTTTCTATACCAGTCATGATTTTATAGACCTCTAGCATATCCCCCCTTAGTCTCCTCTTTTCGAAGCTGAAAAGTCCAAGTCTTTTTAATCTCTCTTCATATGGGACCCATTCCAAACCCCTAATCATTTTGTTGCCCTTTTCTGAACCTTTTCCAATGCTAATATATCTTTTTTGAGATGAGGCGACCACATCTGTACACAGTATTCAAGATGTGGGTGTACCATGGTTTTATATAGATGCAATATGATATTTTCTCTTATTCTCTATCCCTTTTTTAATGACTCCGAACATTCTATTTGCTTTTTTTACTGCCTCTGCACATTGAGTGGATGTTTTCAGAGAACTATTCACAATGACCCCAAGATCTTTCTCTTGAGTAGTTGTAGCCAAATTAGTCCCCATCATATTGTATATATAGTTGGGATGTTTTCCAATGTGCATTACTTTACATTTATCAACATTAAATTTCATTTGCCAATTTGTTGCCCAATCACTTAGTTTGGAGAGATCTTTTTGAAGCTCTTCACAGCCTGCTTTGGTCTTAACTATCTGAACAGTTTGATATCATCTGCAAATTTTGCCACCTCACTGTTTACCCCTTTCTCTTGATCATTTATATATAAATTGAATAGGATGGATCACAGGATAGACCCTTGGGGGACCCCTCTATTTACCTCGCCATACTCAGAAAACTTACCATTTATTCTTCTACCCTTTGCTTCCTGTCTTTTAACCAGTTATCAATCCACGAAAGCATCTTCCCTCTTATCCCATGATAACTTATTTTACTTAAGAGCCTTTGGTGAGGGACTTTGTCTAGATCTAAACATTACTTGTCATTTATTCAGCTTCCCCACTAACTGCTAAACTGATGATGCCAGGCTCATTAGAGAAAGATGATGACTTTCCACCTCGGCTCCAATGTATCGAAGCATCTTCTGAACTCATCTGCGTGGCCTCTATCTTATTCTCATATATGCAAACACTTTAAGCAACATTCTGACTAAAAATGCCAGTCTCCAAGAGCAATATACAAGTTACATATATTAAACAAAGTGCTCATTTGTTATTCCCCTTGTCCCTATGAACTGGGCCATTCAATTGAACCTCTCAAGACACAAAGCAAGTGTTTGAAAAGAGTTCCTAACACACTGCAGAACTGCAAGAAATCATGTTTTTTTAAAAGGCTGGATGTGCCTATATTTGTTATATCTAGTCATAAAGCCACTCGTTTGCTGCTTATCAGCGAAGAATTACTGTTGCACACACTATGCAGCACAACTGTTCAGATGTATTTGCGTTCCTCTGAAGCATCAGGAATTAGCACGATGATGAACCAAGTGTAATCCAAACTTATATATAGCAAATTCTATATTCCCAAGTAGATCTTATTTCTATATATCCTGAGCTTTCAAGAATCTAGTACAACAGAAAGGGGGAAAGAACTACAACATTTATATCAAGAAAAATTACTTTAACAAAATTTCTAAGTCAGAAAAAATGTCCAAACTCTGTACAATTAAATATTTAAAGTTTAAAAGTGCTACTTTCACAAAGGCTCCTTATTTTACAGAATAGCATCAAAGTACAACTTTCAGGGTGTGAAAAAAGTTTTGCTATGCTACATTCAGCATACAAATCACATTTGTAAGAAGTGTTTCTCTTAATATATTCCACATTTTAAATTAATTACCTGGCTTAAGTGTCAACTCATCCTTCTAAAAAGGTTACTTGTTCTTCTTATAAATAAGCAATGGGGAAAAACAACTGCAGACATTTCTCCTGAATATACAGTGTAACAAAAGCTTAAGTAACTGAGTGAGGAAACTAAGTGTTTTAACTCATCTTTTGCCTGCCCCCATTTCTGCATGCTAAGCACTAACTGCAAGAATGCAAAAATCAATGTTGTATAGGCAAAACATATTTGAGAAGTGAAATTCATCAATAGCATTGGCAAATCAGCCATGCTGTCTAACATGTGTCAAGTGAGACAATGGTTTCATGAAGCAAATATTCATAACAGTATCATACTCTCATAAACCAAAGAAGATAATGACATTAACAGTCGAGCTTTGTAAGCCTCATTGACTTCCAAGTTTAGTCAAGTTCAGAAAATAGCTTGACGTGTAGAAAAGAAGAATGATTTTGTGGTTAAGACTAAGAAGACTCCTAGTTCTCTCAGATTTTTCTAGATGATCTTACCAAAGTCAGTTAGTCTCCATGCATTCATTTATCCTGGCATAAAATGATGATACACAAAAGGATCCAGGAAGAAATACTATGTAGACAGTAAGTTCTTTGAGAAAGGGATTGACTGAAGTGTATGTTCAATGCCTACCATAAAGGAGGCTATATTTCTACTGTAGGAGGTTCCCAGACTGTGGGGCACATCCCTTCTGGAGGGCAACGATCAGCTCTGATCCAGACCCAGTTCCTGACATTGACAGAGGTAAGGGGGAGCATGATCCTGAAAAATGTGGAAACTATTGTGCTACTGTGATACAGATTCACTCAGACCACACAACGATTTGAAACATTTCAGCCTCTTATAGGCACTTCCATTTCAAATAATCAAGGACAAACTGGCTAACCTAGTGAGGAGGGCTTTAAACTAGGTTTGACGGGGGCAAGTGACCATAGCCACGGGTAAGTGAAAAACATGGAGTCCTGGGAGATGGGTTGGGAATGGCAGGTAGCACGGGCGATAATAAATACCATCTACCCATATGGTACTGAAGCCTGCAAACCTGTCAGGACACCCAAATGACCCAGGAAACTCCCAGTTCCTGAAACCCTTCCAAGTGACTGCTTCAGTTTCAGAGAGCCGTTGTGAGATAACTTAACTCTTAGATCTATAGTTATCTTAATCATTGTATTCATGCAGGTCATCACTTCAGCTATCTCACTATGGTTGGGGACAGAGCACTCAGCCCCTTATCTATGGTTGCAGGAGAGCAGTGTATTGAGACCACCACATTAGAGGCTCGTCACAGCATTCCAATAGATGAATCTGCCTGAATGGGAATCCAGCCAAGGCACGGTGGGCAAAGGAAAAAGAAGACCTGGTGAAAGATCCTTCCATGTAGGTATGGGAGACCTGGCCTTGTGATTAACTTAATCATTATTAACTAGAGGCGGCATCTAGAGACATTCAAATCTGAGTAGTCTAGACATTTGTGGAGATGGTATTTGAGTCAACTCTTATGATGCACATGGAATAGAGTCCATGGATGTTCAGACCTTTTCCCTTAATTAGTGGGTGTGGATGATGCCTGAAATAATCTGGACTAGGGAGAAGTGATATTTCTAAACTTTTTTTTTTTTTTTAAGGCAAGTAAAAGAACGAGCAAACTAGCCAAGAGGAATTTGGTTCCTTGACCACAGGATGCTGCTCCAAGGACAGCTAAGCAGGGATGGGGTTCACCTTTCAAGGAAGGGGAAGAGATTATTTGGACACAGACTGGCTAACCTAGGAAGGAGGGCTTTAAACTGGGTTCAACGGGGGCAGGTGACCAAAGCCCACAGGTAAGTGAAAAACATGGAGATCTGGGAGATGGGTTGGGAATGGGAGGGAGCATGGGCTATAATAGCAGAGATAAAGGAGGAACAAGGCAGAACTGGGGGGCAAAAATCAAATTAGTATCTTAGATGCCTGTATACAAATGCAAGAAGTACGGGTAATAAACAGGAAGAACTTGATGTGCTAATAAACACAACGATGACGTAGTTGGTATCAGAGACCTGGTAGGATAATACATATGAATGGAATATTGGTATAGAAGGGTAAATCGCAAACAAAAACTGCTCAAGTGTGATCATGAACAACAAGCATGGCTAAAGTTTCCAGAATTATTACGCTACGGTTTGCAGGAATTGGGGGAGAGGGGAGGACATGACAGGCACACCTTGTATTTCTCAAAAGTGCTAGACGCAGAAGAGATAATGGCGTAGATTAGAGTCTGAATAAAGTAAAGTAAAGGGGGCCAGCGTATGAGGGATTGCTAGACTAGGGAAATGCATATGGCTTGGACGGTATGTGGCAATGAGGGGTATAAGCAACCAACTCTCGCTTTGTTATAAAATAAGCTTTTGCAAACATCTGTTTGGGAGGCAGGGAGCAGGGTAGACCCACAGACGCTGCTCACTGTAACTAGAAGCAACAACCTTTTCATCCAGCCACGCAGCGCAATATGTCTCAACGTGTGGGAACCAAAGAGACCACGAACCTCCTGTCTAGATCACTGTTGGGGGCAACGGGTGAATTGTAAGTGAACTAAGTTTAATATTGTAATAACTGGCTTGCAGTAGGAATTAGGGTAGAAGAGTGTATTATATCTTGTGCTGTATTCATAGTTAATGAACTAATCTGTACTATAATAATGCTTACAGTGCTTGCAAAATATATGGGATTGTGTTAACTACTTCATGCTTGCTAATTGCCTTACTTATGTCCATTGCACTGGCCGTAGGATTTGCAAAACATTTTGGATTGCTATAACTGCTCAAGCTTCATAATAAATCAGGAAGTGGTTTAAGTTTCTCTCCCTCTGGTGTGTTATGATTTCCCTCGGATCTAAAAATACACTGAACCACACGACAGGGGACTTAAACTATTCAGAAAGGGATTTAGGGATCATAAAGGACCACAAGCTAAATATGAGTCAGTGTGACACCGTTGAAAAAAAAAAAAAAGAAAGAAGCAAAACACGCATTAACAGGAGTGTTGTGAGCAAGACACGAGAAGTCATTCTTCTGCTCTACTCTGATGAGGCCTCAATTGGGAGCCCAGCCTGCCTTTGGGGTGCTGCAGGGCTGCTGGCTGGGAGATGCTTAGGTAAGCGAATTCTAGCTGAGGCCTGCCTCTGGCACCCTGCCCCTCCCAACCCCAACTCCCTCTCCCAAGTCACCTTCCAAACCTTCTGCACCCCCCATCCCAGGTCACAACCCCCTCCCAGACCCTGCATCCCCTCCCCCAGGCCAGAATCCTCTCCTGCACCCCCACTCCCTCCCTGACCCTACATTGCAATCCCCTGACCCAGGTGACAACCTCCTCCTTACGTCAACTCCCTCTCAGACCTCACACTGTCTTCTGCACCCCAGTCCCTTACACCGTGTGCTCTTCTGTACCCAACCTCCATCATAGACCTCACATCTCCTGCACACGAAAGTGCAGCCCTTGACCACTCTCCAAAATCTTGGAGTGACCCCCCCACTAAAAATTATTGCCCACCCCTGATCTAGGCCCAGGGTACCTACAAGATCATCTAAAGCTCTGGGGTGAAGACAGTAGCTGATAACTATACTTTTCTAGCACAATAGAACAAGGAGGAGTAAAATGTGCCCCAAAGAGAGGGAAAAAAGTTTCTTTGAGGTGGTCAGATACTGCCAAATTAACCCGCAGAAAATAAGGGCCATCACAAACCTAATCATCTTAAGCTCCAAATGAAAGGCACAATTCTTTGATCTTGCCTTTTCTAAACAGAGAGACACATGGATGTTCATTAAAACCGCTACCAAAACAAGACATTCTACTATACATGCTTCTCTCTTGGGGAAGAGGATGAGAACCCAACACGACAGATGTGCTGTCATGTAGCTTAACACACTATAGCAGTGATGGGCAACCTGCGGCCTATAGGCTGCACGTGACCCACTGGGGTTCCATGTACACCCCATAGCCTCCCCCCGCCCCCAATTTGTCCCCCTCCACTATGCGCCTATGGGCACCACACTGGAGCCCCACACTTCCTACTCCTCCCTCTCCCTCCCAGCACTTTCGGAGCACCATGAATCTGCTCATTTGTGGCATTCAAGTCTGGGAGGCAAAGGAGCAGGGACAGAGTGTGAAACAGCAGATTCCTGGTACTCCAGAGGTGCTGGGAGGGAGGGGGAGGAGTCGGAAGTATGGGACTCCAGTGCGTGACAAGTGTGAGGAAAGGAGGAAGACAGAGGATTTGTCGGCCAGAGGTGGAACCCCAGTAGGCCACGGGCTGCAGGCTGCCCACCACTTGCCATCATGTGGCCCACTGAGACAAAGAAGAGCCACTCATGAGGCCCACTCATTAGTCTTGGTTGTCCATTGCTGCACTACAGGAAGGTGCTTCGATAGTATAGGCAGGAGTGCAGTGTTAAAGCCTATTAGAATAGAAAGAATAAAATGTGCTATGAGATCTCTTCAGTACAGACCCTGACTATAAGACTGTAACGTATTAGGACTCAACTCTTTGCAAGTCTGCATGTTGAGACATCTAGAAACTGAAGCCAGTGTTCCTGCTCTTTAGGCAATACCTTATATATAAAGCATATAAACACCAGCATTCCATAATTAGTACAGACCATCAGTAGATTCTTAGATGTAATTCGAGGTACTGGTTGAAACCAATGCAGCACAAAATTATTTAGAAGCTGGTTACTTGAGAAACACCACCTCTACCAATACAATACTGCCAACAATGAAATCAATGGTGGTTCTCAAACTAGACTTCCCTGCCAGGTAAGTGATTTTAGGAGGGGTCTTTGGGTCATATGTTGGGACAAACTGCATGCTTCAAGAAATGCTTAAACCTCATGTCTTGTAAAGGCATCCAGCCATTTGTATTTGTACACTCTAGACCATGGGTTCCCAAACTGGGGGGTGTGAAGAAATTCCGGGGAGGGGGCGCGAGGTGACCCAGCCCCCCCCCCCGAGTTTTGCTGCTATTTTTTATTTTTGGCCCCAGTCAGGTTTTTTTTGGGGGGGGGGGGGCTCAACAAGTTTTGCTGGGATGGGGGGGGCGTGAGGGTTTCTCAAAAATAAAAAAGGGGGCATGATGCCGAAAAGTTTGGGAACCACTGCTCTAGACAGAATTAGAAAATTAGTTCCATGATAGCAAATGCTTTTAATCTACAGAATCTATTGAATAAGAGAACCAAGACCAAAATTATCTATATTATGTAATTCCTATTAAACCCACTAAATATGTGAAAAAGTGCAAATTTTCACTCAATTAAGAAGCCATGATAAATACAATTAATTTAGACACTGCAGCTAATGTTACTCATATGGGAAAAGAAATATATATTAGTTAATTTCTTTATAGGTCCCCCTGTCCACAACGTTCTCTTTACATACCATCACTTTGGTTCTTGCTTTTTATTTCTTCCATCCATGTTGGAATGTCTTTCAGCGGAACATAATCCCTCAAGTATTCTTTGCGTCTGTCCTCCAGCGTCATCTTCAACAAACGCTCTGTTTAACAAAGACATGGAGGGCTTTTTAAAAAAAACAACAAAACAACTTAATAATGTTGCACTCAGCCACATGGTGGAACGGTTTGGTACCAGGAAGCAAGATAGGTATTCTTGTTTAAGAGGGATTGATATTACAGAACCAAGTACTGTATGATATAAACCAACACGTATGACACATACCGAGATAGACCCATCTACATACAGGCAACTATGGAAGTCCCAGTTCAGCCACCACAAACAGCTGCTTCCTCCATGGTCCCCACAGGTCTCCTGTCATCCTCTCTACCAGTAATAGAGCCTTCCCCTCCTGGCTCACAATCAACTCCCAGCTATGAACCAGAGGAGTAGAAGATGATGTGTCATACTATGTAAAACTGGAACACTTTTATACCCTGTTTTATTTTATTTTTTTTCAAATTCCTTATGTTCCTTAGGCTTTTAATATTTTGTTAATCTATTAACAATGCTGAAACCCCTATCTCTTTACCTAAGAGGCTCGAGAAGACTTATCAAAAAGCCAGTTAACATATTATGAAAAGAATTGGTCAAAGCAAGTTATCTAGTATTACAGGGTATTTTGGATGGTTTTGGTTTAAGAAAGAAAAGTCTCAAATTCTATGTGCCGTATGTGGTTCAGGCAAAGCTGTCACAAAAACAATGTTTAGACGTTATTTTTATAAATTTACACCAGCAATTAAGTCTGTTTTCTACTGATACTCATTCAGTAGTCAAAAATACCCAGGGAAGTATATATCAGCTTCATGGGAAGTAGTCTTGGGGTTGTTCTACTATTGTTAATTTGAACGAAGGCTTTATCTACATTGGGGGTGGGGAAGGCAACGAGGGATTAGTCCACACCAACTCATAGTAGTGTGCATGCAACTACATTTGACGTCAAAGTTCGTGCACACAATGCTTCTACGTACTGTTTTGGAGTCCATGACTGACCTATCTGTTTACCAATGTGCTCTTAGTGTTCTGGGGTCAAGTTAAACACTCTCCCATTTAAACACTGGTATGGGGCAAGGTTTCGGCCATTTATTCCTAGATTGAAATCCATCAGCACTGTATCAATATCATTCCTGAAACATTACTCCATTGTTTGTGCAGCTACTTGGAGCCGTGGCAGTATCCCTGACCTTCTTGCCATTTGGGAAGAAGAGATAGTACAGCAAGTTCTGGCAACTTACCACCCTAAAAAGAAACAGACAATATTGCTAAGCATAAGCCAGGACACTGACCAGTGTCGTATCAAGAGCTAGGGAAATAAGCACATTGAAGCATCACAGACAAGTCCAGGGATGCTCAGGTAAGCTATTTCAGGGATGGTCAACCTTTGTCTTTCTAAGGGCCTCCCAATATGCTATAAAAACACCCTGGCCCAGCTGCATCACAATGTGTTTCTGCATGAAAGGCAGCGATGGTGTTAGGAGGTACCAAGCAAGGAAACTGCCTGATGCCCCACACCAAAGAGGATACCATGAAGTCAGGTTGCTCCAGCTTTTGATTCAGCCCCAGGTGGTGGGGCTTAGGGTCCTGTGCTGCAGTTCTATGTGAAGGGGCTTCAGTTTTCTGCCACGAGCCCTAGCAACTCTAATGTCAGTCCTGCTTGGTAGGATTTAGACCCCTGTTTGAGAACCACAGTCCTATTTTATGGAGGAGCTGGAATGGCATGCCACTATTGAACCACCATGGCCCTCCTGAGGATAACCATAATTCACTGAAAGAGGAAAATGACCAAGATAGCAAAGATCCTTGTATAGCCAGCATCTCTTCAGAACTCAAAATTCTGAAGACAGCTGTGTAAGAAGCCAGATCAACTCCCGGCCTAGCACCTAGGAAGAAGACTCGTAGCATGTATCTATCTTTACAATTGATTTTTTGGCTATCTAGTTGTGCTAGCTTCTGCTCCAGGTGTCTAATAGCCTCTGGGCAAATGGGAACTAAGAGCCTGAGTCTCCAATCCTAGTCTTTCCAACTCTCTCACCAAACATTGTCCCCCATTGTTTTCCCCACCCAAAAACACACTTTCACAGTGGTGGCTGGAAGGGTAATCAACTTATATCTCATGCTGAAGCTCTAAACATTTACATTCCCCTCCAGCATCGTTCCTAGCTGGCAAATGCCACCATATTCCCTTGCCCCATTTGCATGCTCATAATATCTGCCACCTTTCCAGTCTCCCCAACTTGGCAGATTCAAATAGAGACTGTAGTTGTCTGAAATTGAGAAGTTTGAAGCAGCTGGTACGGGAGAAAGGTGTGGTTAACGTGCACAGTTCAAGTGACATATATGTAGACATGAACATTGCATGGCTGTGTAGATAAACTACTACTCCTGACAAAGGTATATTGCCTTCAACAGCACTGCAAACAGGGATTCATACAGGATATGATTAAGTTAGGGATGGCATAGCTGTGCAGCTTCTACAGCAAATGGCTGAGGTATATCAGGTATCATTCATCATTACTGCAATCAGGTAGACAAAAGCAGCATAATGGCTTTTCACTGACACATATTTCATAGAAAGAGACTGGAAGCAATTGAGAGTTCAAATGATCAGTGCACAACCAATCTATGTTTCTCTACAAGTCTGCAGGAGAGATTAATCTTAGGCAGAGAACTGCTCAATTTTAGTATGGACATTCACAATCAGAGAAATTACTCCCGGGGGAATTCTGAGCCACTGCACAAGTGCAGAATTAATGTCCCTGCAGATATCACTCTTTTCCTGCAGAAAAATTGATTTGTGCACCCCTCCTGAGCAGCTGTCCCAAGCAGGTGCATCTCAGTCACGTCAGGAGCAGCCAAGTGAGACAGCGAGTGAGAGGGACAGAGGCTTGAATGACCAGCTATCTTGGTGTGCCCAGAGCCAGAGAGTGGCAGGGCTGGGGATGCCCCAGCCATGCTCCTACTGTGCTCTAGATGTTAGCTTGGGCTGGGGCCTTCTCCCCATGCCTGGGCTACTTCCAAGAGTAGGTCTGGGCTACCACAGAAATCTTCGCTAACTGCAAAAAGATCCACACCTTCCCCTGCTTCATGTCCCCATTGCTCCCCAACCACAGAGAGAGAGAGTTACTATACAGGGAGCTGCCCTTCCTTCCCTTCACACTCTGCATCTGGACTCTCAGACCCCACACTGAACCCCAATCACCTTCACATGGACCCAGACAGTCCCATTCCCCTGTACTTAGAACCCACCCCCACAATCCGCTATCTATCAGATCACACACCAAACACCCCCCATCCCACCCCATGAAGCCACCCATACCTAATTAAGCCTGACAGGATACAAGTGGGGTGGGGCTTTGTGGGAGGGATCCAGGTGTGGGGATAAGCTTGCTTGCCCCACACCTGAATTAGGAGCAGAGATGGGCATGAGGGGCCCCAAAACATGAGCCAGCAAGCCACTGGCAGCCAGCCCTCTACCGCTCCCCAGTAGCAGTCTGCCAGCTCCCAGGAGCCTGACAGGGCCTGGAGAAGGCGGGCACCTTCCTGGTCCAGGGCGGAGATCACAGACCTTATTCAGGTTTGGGGGGGGATGCCCCCCACATCCATGATCTCCGCACTAGAGGGAGGAATGCAGCCGTCTATGGCAGGATAGCTGCCAGCCTGGCCACCAAAAGCCACATGTGAACCCAGGAGCAGGTTTGCATGACAATCAAGTTGGTCCGGCAAGACCCCCAATCCTGAGCCCTGAGCTTCCCCTCCCCCTTCTTCCCCTTGCTTCCCCCTTCCAGCTCCCTCCTCCCAGGTTTCCCCCTCCCCTCTCCCACCCTCTCTTCTCCCCTCTCCCGCCTCCTTTGCCCAGTCTCACCAGAGTTTCATTCCCTCCCCCCTAGTTTTGTTAAATAAAGAAAGTTTGTGTTCACGAAAATACATGTATTTCATTTGACACGAGGAAGGGGGTTTAGGAAGGGGTAAGTGGAAGGACGTAAGGGAGGAATGAGGCACAAGCCCCCAGTGGGGCAGACCAGGGAGGCTCTTAGTGCTCCTCAGGGTGGAAGCTCTCCCGCAGGGCCTCCTGGATACTGACAGCCCCCCCGATGGACCTCCCGGATGGCAGCCTGCAGAAAGTGCAGCCAGGCTCGCAGCAATGCATTCAAGAGAAGCACCAGAGTGCCCAGGGGCAGCTCTGGCTCCATGTTGCCAAGTGCTGTGGTGTCCTGAGTGAGGGCAACCAGAGCACGCGGAGACAAAATGCTTTGCTGTCCCTCATCGAGGTAGACAAGCAAGCAGGGAAACCTGAGACCTGGCTGTTCGGGGGGGTCCCTTTAAGCACAGACCTCAGATAGCCTCAGGCAGCAGCCCCACACAGTAAGTCCTGACCTGGTGCCCTGCTGGAACTGGTTCCAGCTAGCCTTAAATGCAATTCAGAGTCCACTCAGTGTGGATGCACTATTTCGAAATGCATTGTGTGTGTAGATGTGTTATTTCAAAATAAGCTATTTCGGAATAACTATTTCAAAATAACACTGTAGTGTAGACATACCCTAAGTGCATGACTTTGCACTATTGAATTTCATGGCCATTTCCATTAGCCCAGCTCTTGAGGTTGCCTAAATATTATAAGATATCCTGGTTCTCCTCGGTAAGGGCAACACCCACAGATTTTTTTTTTTTACACTCTCCCACTTTGTGCACCAAGGTAATTAATGAAAATGTTAATTAACATTTTTTTCCTGTGTTTGTGAGTGAGGATTTAGAGAGGGAGTTCTCCAGGTAGAGGAGAAGCAGATACAGGACTCTTGAGGGAAATGTGTGTTGTGTTTGGGGCTTTCTTGCTGTGTGTGCTGAGCTTGTGTTTGTGAGTGAGCGTTGGTGTGTGTGTGTTTTTTCCCCCCTGTGTTTGAGAGTGAGGCTTCCCCCCCCCTTCACTTCCCCTTTCCCCTCCCCCTCTCCTTCATGGAGTGTGGGCTGTGAGTGGCAGGTGGAAACTGTTGGCTTCTAATTAAAGTTTGAATTCTAGAAGCCTCTGCTGATTGGCTGAGCCTTGGTAGAGGGAGGGACTTTCAGGCAGTCCAGGGCTTTATAAAGCAGTGAGCAAGCGACCAGGGAGCTTGCGAACAGGTGAGTGCTAACAGGGAGTTTAGAGAAGAAGTTGGGAAGGGCGCAAGGTTCTCTTGCCTTTCTTTTAAATCCTTTCCTCCAGGACAGCAGGGATGGATGGTGATAAGTCTGCTGTTGTCACCTGCACAGCGTGTGCCATGTTTGTCTTCCTCCCGGAAGAAAGAATGGATTTCATCTGCACTAAGTGCAAGCTGGTCGCCATTTTGGAAGAAAAGATTAGAGGACTGGAGGCCCAAGTGTCAACCCTACGCTTGATCAGAGAGGATGAAGACTTCCTCGATAGAAGGCAGCATTTTATCCTGCAAGCACGGCAGGTGGAAGAGCCAGAGAGGGCAGTACGGGACCAGGAAGAGAACTGGCAGAATGTAACTTCTAGAAGGGGAAAAAGGCCAGCACGGGAATCCCCCAATGCTATAGAGGTAAGTAATCGCTTTCAGGCTCTCTCCACAGGCTCTGCAGTGGTGAATGCTTTGGAAGAGACCTCACAAGGAAGAAACCGCAAGGGAACACCATCTACTGAAAGCCATGGGATGTGTAGTCCTAGGGACGGGTGTTCCACGACCACCACCCCCAAAAGACGACGACGGGTGGTGGTGGTCGGGGACTCCCTCCTAAGAGGGACTGAGCCATCCATCCGCCGTCCACACCTGGAATCTCGAGAGGTGTGCTGCTTACCGGGCGCTCGAATTCAGGATGTGACTGAGAGGCTTACCAAACTGATCAAACCTTGAGACCGCTACCCCTTCCTGCTTCTCCACATGGGAACTAACAATACGGCCAAGAATGACCTTGAGCGGGTTATTGCGGATTATGTAGCACTGGGAAGAAGGATCCAAGAATTCGGAGCGCAAGTGGTGTTCTCGTCCATCTCCCTGTTGAAGGGAAAGGACTGGGCAGGGATTGTCGAATTGAGGAAGTAAATGCGTGGTTGTGGAGGTGGCGTTGCAGAGAGGGCTTCGGTTTCTTCGACCATTGGACTCTGTTCCAGGCACAAGGATTGTTAGGATGAGATGGGATCCACCTAACCAAGAGAGGAAGGAGCATCTTCGCGGGCAGGCTTGCAAACCTAGTGAGGAAGGCTTTAAACTAGGTTCGTTGGGGGACGGTGACCAAAACCCTGAAGAGAGTGGGAAAGTTGGATACCAGGAAGAAATGAAAAGAGGAACGAGCAAGAAAGGAGGACCCCTGATTCAAATGGAGAAGATAGGGCGATCAACTGGTTATCTGAGATGTTTGTACACTAATGCGAGAAGCCTGGGCAACAAACAGGGAGAACTGGAGGCCCTGGCCCAGTCCAAGAAATATGATTTAATTGGGATAACAGAGACTTGGTGGGATGACTCGCATGACTGGAGCACTGTCATGGAAGTGTATAGACTGTTCAGGAAGAACAGGCAGGGGAGAAAAGGAGGAGGAGTTGCACTATACGTAAGAGAGCACTATGATTGCTCTGAACTCCAGTACATAGAGGGAGAAAAATCTGTTGAGAGTCTATGGGTTAAGTTTAGAGGTGCAAACAACAGCAGTGATGTTGTGGTTGGTGTCTACTACAGGCCACCGAATCAGGTGGATGAGGGAGATCAGGCTTTCTTCGGACAACTGAGAGAAACTTCCAGATCACAGGCCCTGGTTCTCATAGGGGACTTTAATCACCCTGACATCTGTTGGGAAACCAATACGGCAGTACACAGGCAATCCAGGAAGTTTTTGGAGAATGTTGGGGATAACTTCTTGGTACAAGTGCTGAAGGATCCGACCAGGGGCCGTGCGCAGCTCGACCTGCTGATCACAAACAGGGATGAACTAACAGGGGAAGCAGAGGTGGGTGACAACCTGGAAAGCAGTGATCATGAGATAGTAGATTTCAGGATCCTGACCAAAGGAAGAAAAGAGTAGTAAAATACACACCTTGGACTTCAGAAAAGCAGATTTTGACTCCCTCAGACACCTGATGGGCAGAATCCCTTGGGATGCTAACATGAAGGGGAAAGGAGTCCAGGACAGCTGGCAGTATTTTAAAGAAGCCTTACTGAAGGCACAGAAAGAAACCATCCCGATGCGTAGCAAGAGAGGCAAACATTGTAGGAGACCTGATTGGATTACGGGGGAAATCCTTGGTGAACAAAAAGGAAGCTTACAAAAAGTGGAAACTTGGACAAATGATCAGGGAGGGGTTTAAATGTATAGCTCAAGAATGCCGGGGGGTTATCAGGAAGGCAAAAGTGCAATTGGAATTGCGACTGGCAAAGGATGTGAAGGATAACAAGAAAGGTTTCTACAGGCATGTTAACAAGAAGAAGGAGATCAGAGAGGGTGTGCGGCCCCTACTGGATGAAGGAGGTAACCTAGTGACAAATGATGTGGGGAAAGCTGAAGTACTCGATGCTTTCTGTATTCACGGACAAGGTCGGCTCCCGGACTAATGCGCTAAGTGACACAAGATGGGATGAAGATGGACAGCCCGTGGTGGGAAAAAACAGGTTAGGAACTATTTAGAAAAGTTGAACGTACACAAATCCATGGGTCCGGACTTAATGCATCCGAGGGTACTGAGGGAGTTGGCAAATGTCATTGAGGAGCCTTTGGCCATTATCTTTGACAAATCGTGGAGAGCGGGAGAGATCCCGGATGATTGGAAAAAGGAAAAATGTAGTGCCCATATTCAAAAAAGGGAAGAAGGACGATCCAGGGAACTATAGGCCGGTCAGTCTTACCTCGGTTCCTGGAAAAATCATGGAAGGGATCCTTAAGGAATCTATATTGAGGCACTTGGAAGAGAGGAAAGTGATTAGGAATAGTCAGCATGGATTCACAAAGGGCAAGTCATGCCTGACCAATCTGATTAGCTTCTATGATGAGGTAACTGGCTTTGTGGACATGGGAAAGTCAGTGGACGTGATATACCTTGATTATAGCAAGGCTTTTGATACGGTCTCCCACAATATTCTTGCCAGCAAGTTAAGGGAATGTGGATTGGATAAATGGACGGTAAGATGGATAGAAAGCTGGCTAGAAGGCCGGGCCCAGCGGGTAGTGATCAACGGCTCGATGTCAGGATGGCGGTCGGTTTCTAGCGGAGTGCCCCAAGGTTCGGTTCTGGGACCGGTTTTGTTCAATATCTTTATTAATGACCTGGATGACGGGATGGATTCCACCCTCAGCAAGTCTGCAGATGACACTAAGCTAGGAGGAAAGGTTGATATGCTTGAGGGCAGAAATAGGGTCCAGAGTGACTTAGCCAAACTGGAGGATTGGGCCACAAGAAATCTGATGAGGTTCAACAAGGACAAGTGTAGAGTCCTGCACTTGGGACGGAAGAATCCCAAGCATTGTTACAGGCTGGGGTCCAACCAGCTAAGCAGTAGTTCTGCAGAAAAAGACCTGGGGGTTACAGTGGATGAGAAGCTGGATATGAGTCAACAGTGTGCCCTTGTAGCCAAGAAGGCTAATGGCATATTAGGATGCATTAAGAGGAGCATTGCCAGCAGATCCAGAGATGTCATTATTCCCCTTTATTCGGCTCTGGTGAGGCCACATCTGGAGTATTGTGTCCAGTTCTGGGCCCCCACCCCCTCACTACAAAAAGGATGTGGACGCATTGGAGAGGGTCCAGCGGAGGGCAACCAAAATGATTAGGGGGCTGGTGCATGTGACCTATGAGGAGAGGCTGAGGGAGTTGGGTCTGTTTAGTCTGCAAAAGCGAAGAGTGAGGGGGAATTTGATAACAGCCTTCAACTTCCTGAAGGGAGGTTCCAAGGAGGATGGAGGAAGGCTGTTCTCAGTAGTGACAGATAGCAGAACAAGGAGCAATGGTCTCAAGTTGGGGTGGGAGAGGTCCAGGTTGGATATTAGGAAAAACTATTTCACTAGGAGAGTGGTGAAATACTGGAATGGGTTACCGAGGGAAGTAGTGGAGTCTCCATCCCTAGAGTGTTTAAATCTCAGCTTGACAAAGCCCTGGCTGGGTTGATTTAGTTGGGATTGGTCCTGCCTTGGGCAGGGGGCTGGACTTGATGACCTTTGAGGTCTTTTCCAGCTCTATGGTTCTATGATTCTATAAAATTGGTCCAAGATCAACCTTTTGAGAACTCCACTAGTAACTTCCATTCAGTCTGACAATTTACCTTTAAGTATGATCCATTGTAGTTGCCCCTTGAACCAGTTCTTTGCCCACATTTCAATTCTCATATTAATCCACCCCATCTTCCCCCATTCAACTAATTTCCTATCTGGAACTATCATATGCTTTGCTGAAGTCATCCAGGTAGAGTAAAGCTATTGCATTTCTTTAGTCTGGAAAAGAACTTTGGTTCTCTCAAAGATCAGGCTTCTATTGCATAATCACCTTTTGTAAAACCGAGTTGTGTTTTATCCCACCCACTGCTTACCTCAGTGTCTTTTATTACTCTTTCAACATTTATCCCAAGATCTTGCACACCATTCAGGTAAAACAAACCAGTCTGTAGTTTCCTGGATCTGCCCTCCACCTACCATTTTCTCAATGACAGGTTGTATATTTACAATTCTCTGGTTGTAGGGTACTATCCCTGCATTTACAAATTAAATATCCTTACTATTGGGCTTGCAATGTCATCTTCAATGTTTTTGGATAAGATGACCTAGACCCTCTTCGTCTGAGCTGTGGGGTTCAACCAGAACAGTAAAGGATTGTCAGTACCTGTTCTGCAAGGCAATGTTGTTGGGCTGTGGCTCACAGCCCTAATACCAACAGCCAGCATACAAGCATGTCCATCACACCCTGACTGCCAGTGACACCCTCCGAGTTCTGAATTTTCCCAATATCATTTGACTATGTGAAAGTCTGCTGAAGTCCTCCTAGTTGTGAGTTACTATGTTACCTGTTAAGCTCAGCAAGTCAGAGTTTTGCTGCTGCCAAACTATGTGACAACTAGGGATGTTGTGTAGCCAACTAACCATTTAACCAATAAGCATTAGCTTACTGGTTAATTGTATCAGTTACACTCCAGCAGCTCCCAGGGAGGCAGCTTCGCTGTGGCAGAGCAGCAAAGCCTCCTCCACAGAAGCCTGGCAGGCAAGGGCTGCCCACTCCACTCCCGGGGAAGAGGCTTCCCTGCAGCAGAGAAGTGTCTTCCTTGGGAGTGGGAAGGGGCTGGTGGAAGGGGCCAACTGATAGACCTGTGTGCTTACCCTGTACTTCCAATCTAGATTGCAAGCAAGAGAGCAGAGACAAAAGCCACATGCCCACAAGATGATCAGCAAAAATAAGAAATTTGTTTTCTTTTGTCTTAAAAGAAAAAATTTCACCTTTTAAAAAAGGGACAATTCATACAATCTAAAGAGACCTTGAAAACAAGAGTTTACCCTTATTAAAAAAAAGGCTCTATATTGCTAATGAAAGAGGACATTTGTTAAATGAAAACACTACTTCTTTAAGTTTCAAATACTTCAGCTGTTTTCCTTTTTTCCTGTAGGAGACTAAGTCACAAAAGTCACATCTCACAAAAGGACTAAGTCACTGCTAAAAATGCTCTCAAACAAAGGGAGTAAGTCAGCAGTAGCCTGACACAACTTCAGACCACAATTCATTGTTAAAATCTTTTATCCAGTTAGTGGTGTATTGGCATATTATCCCCGGTCTTAAGTAAGCTTTATACTGCAGAAGCCACACCATGAAACCTTTGAGATTTTCAGCAGTTACACTGTTTCCTATTTAACTGACTCAACATCCCTAGTGACAACACCTTGATTATCAGCTTGTCTGCTTTGCCAAGAAAGTCTTTAGGATTCTGACAGCCTAAACTTTGCCTTGCAGATATCAAGACAGTAAACCCCGAACTACAGTGTTCCCTTAGAGATGACTCCCTGCAGTGTTCAGCTTTCTAACTCAACATTACAGAAGTTAAGTTTGTTACTCCTTTAAAGAAACTATACACTGCAGTTCACCCATTTCAGATTTGACACACACTTATTTCAATCACAGCAGCAGTAACTTAGTTTACAATAAAAACCAAGTTTGTTAAAACAGAAGTTATAGGTATAAAAAAATAGAATGGGTTACTAGCCAACAGAAGTACTCTTCTCAGACAAAGTTATTTTCAGCAGGTTACAATCTTCATCTCAGCAGGTTTCTTACTAAAACTTAGCTTCTAGAGACTTCAGCCTCTTTGGTTGAAGGGCTCAACATTCTATGATTTTCAAGAGCTTCCTTTTCTTGTATCCCTCAGGCAATGAACAATTCAGAATGTCTCTGTCTCCTTCATACCACTTAGGAGTTTCTGGCTCTTGAAACAAGGTAGCAAAGGCTTCCAGGTGTTATTCCCTTTCCATCCACCTACAGACTTGTATTCAAAATAGGGATTCCGTTGTTTGGATACCAACAGCTGTCTTCCCTCCTGCTTAGGAAAGAATCTTTCCCATCCCCACTATGTTTGGTCACCAACTTTAAAGCATGTCAGCAAGTATCCATCATCCTTCCTGTTAATGTATACATTTCACAAGGATATTAGTCTCCAATTTGTCAAACAGCTTCCTAAAAAGACCATACTCAAATTTATATTACAGCAATAATGTGTACAATCCATTGATTTAATTGAGTATCATTTGAAGTTTCTGACCCTCTGTCTTTAGTGAAGAGGCCATCTTCCCCACTTACTGGTTTGATGGCTGTGTTTACCTTTTCTGTGAGTGTACCTTCCTTGTCTCTGCCTGATGACCAAGTTGCAGACAAACAGTCCTTTGTCTGAACAGACTACTTATGAAATGCATTGTGAAAGCACTTTAAGAACATAGTTGTAGAACACATTAAGAAACTGTGTGTATACCTTGTCTGTGTACCTCAGTGATGATTAATATGCTTGTGTGATAGATGTCCAATGATCTATTATATGCCACTTTTTGGCAATGTATCATGACATTGTGTTAAGTGTAATGGGTATGTGAGTTCTGAAGACAGTGATATAGAATAATGAATGCACCACCAATGCACCTCCATATCATAGCTCCCATTCAGATATTCAAGTTTTCCTTCTACCATGGTTGTACTAATTTCTACTTCTGCATCCTACTTCCCATTGACCATCCTTCTACTGCCCCCAAGCTCCTCACTGATTCAGTTTCTAAGTAAGAATTAAGTATTTAAGTTAGAGATGGCTCAAAACTTTCTCTTTAAATCTCTGACCCATTCTGGGTGCTTAGAAACACAAAGAAAAAGTTGGGATTGCTATTTACATGGCTCAACAACCTTTTCCTGTGGGTTTTAATTTCCTTTGAATGGTGCAGCTGCTTAACTTTAAGTTCTCACTCTTCTCCCCATGTTTCCTGACCTCTAATGAGTGGCTATTCTTGCTGATCCATCCCTTCTAGGCTTTCTGCCTTCTCTGTCCATACGAGATGCTGTTCATCCAGTTTTGTAGGGAAGGGTTGCAGACCAGTTTTCCCCATTGCTTGGGATGCAGGCTACAGATACTTTAATTCAACATTGCAGAAAAATAGTTATCCTCCTAAATATGCAGATTTGAGTTTTCCAGGGACATCGATTGGACTAATTCCCTCGGGTTTTTTTAAGTTGGGTCCTTGACAAGGACCCTAGTTGCAGACATTTATCTTGATCTTCCCATTTAGTTTAAATTGAATTAGTTCACGATGGTGGGGAAGCAGTAGTTGGGATATTTGACTACAGTCAGGTTTTTGATATTATCTCACACAATCATCTCATAAACTAGAGAAATTGGACCACCTGCCAGAAAAAGTAAGAGCAAATTACTGTACATACTCACAGTATCACACTCATGGTATTTTCACCTTTATTTCTGCACTGACACTACTTTTCGGTGATTTCACAATCCCTGTACAATAGCCTTGTGACATTCCATTTTGGACTGGAACCTCCAGTTTGAGAAACACTAGCCTAAACCAACCTGTTCTAAGTTGGGCGCACAACTGATGGGAAACGGACAGGGCAGTTGCCCTGAACTGGAGTGTAAAGGGTTTAAACAGCCCTGGAAGAAGGCTGATTCCTGAAGCCAATGAGCAAAGGCCATCAGGCAGCCCATCACAGACAGGCCAGCAGATACCTATAAAACCCAGATACCTGTAAAAATGGCTGCAGTCTCTCTCCAGCTTTGGAGAAAAAAGGACTGGCTACCTACTAAAAGGGAGGAATACCTTGGACAGAGAAGTGCTGGGGAAGATCCGGAAAAGCAACAGGAGCTCTGGCCTGACCAACCCCCAAGCGAAGTTCCTGATATAGAGGCCTGAGGAGTTACTAGGGCTGCACAGAGGCAGCAGAGGGTAGGACTAGGCAGCAGGTCCACTGCTCCTTGCCAATGATCAAAGAGACCAAGTATCACTGTTTGCCCTTGAGGCAAGGGGCTAGAACAAAGTGGGCAATAAAATGGCAGCAGTTCACCAGAGTTAGCTCCTCATAAGCCGCTGCTGCTATAGTTATCTGTGCCTCCAGAAGAAGGAGTGAGCGCAGCTCCTATTGGTCAGGAACAGCAATCCACGGCCAACGGGAGCGGTGATCCCCCATATCTGCAGAGGTACAAGTAAATACAGTTGCGTGGTGGCCTGCCTCAGGCTAACCCTGGCAGACTGGATCCAGCCTGTAGGATGGTATTTGCCCATCCCTGTGCTATATAAAGGACAGTAGTAGGTCACTGAGGCAAAGTGAGCTTAGGATAACCGAGTTCCCCTGGAAGGGAGGAACCCAGCCATGGGTACTGATCAGAGGGCAATACTCAGAGAAGGGCACAAGTTCTGAGGAAGGAGTGGAAATTGATGGAAAACAGCTAACAGCAGAATAGGGTGCTCCGAGGATAGACCAAGGTAATTCCTGAAGTGACGAGCAGGAGTCACCATGGCACTGAGTTGAACCGGTTAGAGAAGCCATACTAAGAGTAGTTACCAAGAAGGACTGTTAAAATTAACCAACCCTATAACCACTTAAATTTTCTGTGATTACACATGGGGGGCAGGCAGCTTCCCAGAAGACGGTACGCATGAGGAGCCAGCTTTTAAGCCAGCTCCCATGCATACCAGGAGCCTGCGTGTAACAGTGTTAATGGATGAGCCTGGGCTCATTGGTTAACTGTGTATCTGGTTATACTTTCACATCCCTATCATCACCATGGGCTTGATATACTCCTAACACAACAGTTCGGGGACTCCCACATGGATCTGTATTCGGTATCTTCATAAATGATTTCAATAATGGTGTACATGATACATAAACATTGAGGACAATACCAAGCTGTGAAACATTGCGAGTGCTTTGGAGGACACGATTAGGATTACAAATGATTTTGACAAACAAGAGAAATGGTCTTGAAATCAACAAGATGAAATTAGATACGTATAAATACTTCACTTAGAAAGGAATAATCAATTGCAAAAATAAGACCACGTGGGAAGGAGTACTACAGAAAAAGATCTGAGATTATAGTGGATCACACACCAAATATGATTCAACAATGGTATATGAGTCAACATCATTCTGGAACATATTAGCAGCAGTTCTCTAAGCAGGATACAAATAGAAATTATTCTCCTCTATTCAGCATTGACAAGCCTCCGCTGGAGTACACTATCCAGTTCTGGGCAACACACTTGAGGAATGCTGTGGACAAATTAGAGAAAGTCAAAGAGAATAACCAACTGATTGAAGGTCCAGATAATATGACCTGCAATACTCCTGCATTTAAAGGATTTTGAGAGCCAGCAAGCAGTCACACTGGCTCAGTCCCAGCTCATGCCAGGTGCTGGCAGCTACCCCTGCTGTAGCTCTGCATTTACTCAGTAGCTGCTAGACCCAGCACAAGCCTGTTCTGGGCCAGCAGACCTGCCTACCAGCTCCCAAGCTCCTTTAAATGTAGAGCTGCTGATCGGTTAGTTGTGTAACCAACATGCTTCCTAACATCCTTAGTTCACAACTGGGTTAGCACCCCCTTGGGTCTCTCTCACCCCATGACCTCTATTATTCTCCAGGACACTGGGTGCTCTCCCTGGTGACTCTCCTAGCCCTGTAGCAAGGTCACTATACTATCCCCACTTTCAGGGCATCAATCACATCAAACCAAATGTTTATGTGGCACATCCAACAGTCTGGCCCCACTTCCTAGTAACTTGAAGTTACTCCAGGTTACAGCCCAGGGACCCTATACTCAGCAGCCAAGGACTACACAATCTAAAACCTTGCTGTTCTTTCCCTGGGCTTCTGTCTATGCTACCTTCTACCGACTTTCTTTCCTGTAACTCCTCTGGATAAACCTCTTCATCAGAGCAGGACCTCAGGGCATCTGTTCCCTCTGGGTTTCATCCTACCCACTTCTGTGCCCAGAGAACGATGACAGAGTGCTACAGAAAAAGGCTGTAGGAGCTAACTTTCTGGATTTACACCTTATCTAGCTTCTCCCCAACTGGGCTTCCTCAGTTGTTAGTAATGAATCCTGACTCGCCCCCAAGTGCAATCTACAAGATTAATTGGCCTCTTCCAAACCACTTTAACCCCTTCAGGGCTCGTATGGAGTGAATAGTTTATACCAGTGAAATTAATATTAGCATTAGCTGTGTTAGTCTGTATTTTTAAGAGCAACAAGGAGTCCTGTGGCACCTTTGAAACGAACAAATAGGACATAAGCTTTCATGGGTAAAACAACTCATCTGATGAGTTGAAGTGGAAGTTAGAGAGGCAGGGGTATATTTTATATGAAGTAACTTCTTTTGTTGTAATTTCACTATCAAGTGCTAATAAGGCTCATCAAGTCAGGCTGGATATGGATCATTCGATGCAACTGATGGGAGATGTGAATATCAAGAGAGGGGAAGTTGCCTTGGTAGTGTCTTAACCAATTTAAATATATATTCAAGCCTAAGTGGATTGAATTTGCAAATCAATTGGAGTTCAGCTGTTTCTCTTTGCAATCAAGCTCTAAGGTTCTTTTGTAGAAGGACAGCTACTATTAAATCCATTACTCGATGTCCAGGAAGGTTAAAATGTTCCCCTACAGATTTATGCATGTTATCCTTTTTGATGTCTGATTTGTGTCCATTTATGCCTTGGTGCAGAGATTGTCCAGTTTGGCCACTCTACATGGTAAAGGGGCATTGCTGGCAATTGATGGCATACAGCATGTCAACTGATGTGCAGGTGGACAAGCCCCTGATGGTGTGGCTTAGTGTCACGGGGTTCTCTGCCCACGCCCGTAGAGGTGGGTCGATTAGTTTCCCCACCCCACGAGTTTCAGTGCCCCCTATCGGGGGGGGGGGGGGGGAGGGGGTGACTATGGCCCATCAAGTCTCTGATGCCCTGTCTGGGGATAAATATGGCCCAGTGGCCGAATCCCTATTGGCCCCTGCCTGGGGTAAATATGGTCCAATGGCCGAATCTATAGCTTGCGAGAATTGCTTCCCTCTCAGGGGTGCACAGGTATGGGGGTAGGGGAGCCCAGGCTCACCCTTTCCACTGGGCCCCAGCCCAGGGCCCTATCAGCAGTGGGTGGCTCCTACCACTTGCTTGGCGAGGAGTTGCCCCCTAAGCACACCGAGCTCTCCTTGAAGCCTACTGCTCCCTGCCCTGGGCTACTGCCTACCCTGGCCTGCTGGCCAACAGTATCCCCACCCGGATCAGCAAAGGCTATGGTGTCAGTGGCTGGCATGGTAGCTGCGGTTGGCACAATGGCAACGGCTGCAGATTGCGGCAGGCACAGCAGCTGTGGCAGCAACTGTGATGGTTTAGGCTGGCACGGCAGCGGCTCCAGCTGGTGCGGCAGCTGCCAGTCAAGACCCAGATCCAGCTGGCCCACCCGGCTAACTACTCCCCTGCTCAGGCAGGAGCTCCTTCCCCTTCCTTGGCCAGCCCCAAATGAGCTGCTCCCTGCAGCCTTTATATTGCCCCTGGAGTTGGAGCATGCCCAGCAGAGCTGCAGGGAGGGGCCATCTTAGTTAAGTAGGCCTGGTTAACCCCTCCCTGGCCAGTGCAGGGTTGATACACCCTGTCACATATAAGTTATTAGATCCTGTGATGGTGTTGCTTGTATAGATATGCAGACAGAATTGGCAACAGGTTTCTTGCAGGGATAGGTTCCTGGGTAAGTGTTTCTGTGGTGAGGTGGGTGGCTGCCGGAAAGGATTTGCTTCAGGTTGGGGGGGCTGTCTGTGGGTAAGGACTGGCCTGTCTCCCAACATCTGTGAGAGTGAGGGATTGTTTCCAGGGTAGGTTGTAGATTGTCAATGATGTACTGGAGGGATTTAAGCCGGGTGCTGTACGTGATGATCAGTGGTGTTTTATTTTCCTTGTAAGGCCTGTCCTGAAGTAGGTGACTTCTGGGTAGTCATCTGGCTCTGTCAATCTGTTCCTTCCTTCACTTCCCCAGGTGGGTATTTCAGTTTTAAGAATGCCTCAGGAAGACCGTGTAGCTGTCTGTCTCTAGCTGTGGGATTGGAACAAATCCGGGTGTATTTTAGGGCTTTTAGGGCTGTGATGTGTCCTGGATGGAAGCTAGAGACATGTAGGTAAGAATAGCTGTCAGTAGGTTTCCGGTATAGGATGTCTATGTGATCATCATTTATTTGTTCCGTAATGTCCATACAGTGGACTTCTTGTGGGGACTGATCCAGGCTGAGGTTGATAGTGGGGTAGAAATTGTTGAAATCCCAGTGGAATTCTTCAAAGGTCTCCTTCCCGTGGGTCCATATAATGAAGATATCAGTGTAGCATAAGTAGAGGGAAGGTGCTACATGGGAGCTGAGGAAACGCTGTTCTAGGTCAGCCATAAAATCATTGGTGTACTGTGCAGCCATGTGGATACCCATAGCAGTGCCACTGACTTTAAGGTGTAAATTATCACCAAATCAGAAACAGCTGTGGGGGAGGACAAAAAAATCACATAGCTCAGCCACCAAATGGGCCATGGAATCATCAGGGATACTGTTCCTGACAGCCTGTAGTGCATCCTCATGTGCAATATTGGTGCAGAGAGCTTCTACATCCAGTGGCCAGGATGATGTTTTCGGGAGGATTACAGGTGCACCAGTAAACACTTGTGATGAAGACTGCTGGTATAATCACAAGTGTGCATAATAATCTCAAAGATTTTATTAAAAAAAATGTTTACCAGTTGAAGTCACCAAAATGTGTCTGGACTGATTAACTTTAGTGGGATTAAGTTGCCACCCCTTTCTGAATACTGCTTCTCTAAGCTCACTGAAAATCAGCAGGACAATGGACTGAAAAAGCCAGCTTTCCCACCATGTCAACTGTTGCCAACTCAACCACCACATGGGACCCCAAGATCCAGCACAACAACATTACAGATTGTTTTTCTGAGCTTGTAAGATCACCTGATGATATATCAGGGTGTAAACTAAATCATCCCTCCCTCCCCCCTACCCCTCCAGCAACAGATAAATCCTCACCACCACTTGAAATGTTGGATTCCTGACACTGCCCCCTCCTTAATTTGTCATTTTCCATCCCTACCTCATATATCATCTTTCCTATTTTATTAAAAAAAGGGTGCCTGGCTTGGACAGAGAAGACAATGCCACTATTTGCAACCCTGTTGTAGTAAACCTGTGACCACAAAGAGAAGCTGAATGTAATGACTGAAAACAGCCCGCCACTGGCATGTTTTCTAAGTCTCGCACTGACTGATAGACGTTTGTTGCTTTCCCTGTACTTCCATACCAACTAGGTTGCAAGCAAGAGAGCAGAGACAAAAGCCACATTTCCATAAAAAGATCAGAAAAAATGGGAAATTTGTTTTCTTTTGTTTTAAAGGTAAAGATTTTTTCTTTTAAGGAAGAGGAACAATTCATACCGTCTAAAGAGACCAGGAAAATAAGAGTTTACCCTTATTTTAAAAGGCTCTATATTGTTTATGGAAGAGGACAATTGTTAAATGAAAGCACTACTTCTTTAAGTTTCAAATGCTTTAGCTATTTCCCTTTTTTTCCTGTAGGTTTAACAAAAGATTAAGTCACTGCTAAAAACACACTCTCAAACAAAGCGAGTAAGTCAGCAGTAACCTGACACAAAACCTCAGACTACAATTCACTGTTAAAATCTTTTATCCATTTAGTGGTGTATTATGATATTATCCCTTGAGATACCCACGTATCTAATGATAATATACATTAGAAACACAGATTGAACCATTGTTCCTTTCAGGAGCCAGAGATCTGTGGATCGCTATTAATAACAGGCCCCAAATCCATCTTAGGTTCCTACAGTGGTATTGATGGTGTATTAACTGAGGATTCCAAAAGGCATGCATGACAAAGGGGAGTGGGCCAAAAGTGCTATCCCAGGTTCCGCAGTTCCCTTTCATTTGGATGGAGTTACCTCACGGAGTATTGTGAAGGGCTACAGCTACTATTCCAACCTGTATGTGTCAGAGGAAAAGCAGACAGTGACAAAATCTCAACCTGTATATTCTGATAGTTAATAATTCCCAGTTTTGTGGGAGAAGCTATTTCACACACATATTATAATAGAGTATTCACCCCTTTTCTTATAGCATTATGTAAAAAGAAAGCAGTCCAATACAGCAGAGCACACCAGTACTCGTGTATTTAAGACTAGTCTAAGGCTGTCATTTTCCACCTAAGCATAATTTGGGTATAGTAACAAGTGAACTTTGTAATACAAATTAAATTTATCCAAAAGCATTTAGTTCACTTTTGTGTACAAGTACATTTAACATTATCTGAAGCAGCCAATTTTTTTTTTCCTTCTTGATATCTTAATCCAATTTTTCCTTCTTGATATCTTAATCCAATATCATATCACCCACTCTTAGACAAGGCCTAGGACTAGACAGACAGAAAAGGAGTTACTCCATCTAAAAACTGTATTTTCAGATCATGTTTGAGGCAAATAGCAGCAGTCCCTCCATCCTGCTGAATCAAACACAAATACTAGTGTCTTTCACAAGATTGAATTTAAAGTGTAATTTACAAAACTGAAGTCCAATAATCAAAGTTTGACTTCTGAGTGTAAAGAAACTCCCTCTCATTCTAAATATTTTACATTGGTTTTTAAAAAGGTACTGCAACTTAAACATTGTGTTTCTTTCCAATTCTCCAGGTTATGTACCTTAATGGACATTTACAAAATAAACAAACAGAATCAATGTCTTCAATAATATTTCAACATTATTCAACTGTTCAATTCTTGAGAGTACAGAATACAACCTATGTAGCATATATGTTCTACAGAAAGATGAACCTGAAACTGCAGAAATCAACTGGTACTATAGACTAGGGCTACTCAACTTTGGAAGCCCCGGGGGCCACTATGATAATCAGAGGACATGCAGAGGGCCGCAACTTAAGTGTGGTCACATATACATGCAAATATATATGGAAATAGTTTCTTTCACACTCACGGGCCTGAATACAAAGATTAAGGCAAGACTGCACAACACGCAGACCCCATTTAAGTCAGTTCTGCTTATATTAATAAAATGCAATATTTACCCAATTTCCACCCATACAACAGCACTTTTAATGAGCAATGACAGTCCAGGAATTTAACTACTAAAACCTATTGTATTGACTTGCCATTGTGGAGCATGTTCCCAGTGTAGGCCATGTTCAAAGGATCACACCTGCAGGCCACGTGTTGAGCCCCACGTAAACGCAAACCGCACTGTGGGCCGCAAACAAACAGGCCACGTGGGCCGCATGCAGCCCACGGGCTGTGTGTTGAATAACCCTGCTATACACACTCAGAATTGCAGAGCTGCAGCACAGACAAGGAAATAGAATTGTACTATATTTTAGTGGAAGAGGTACAAGTCAATTTGTTGCCTTTAGGAAACAAAATTCTTCTATGTCTCTATTACTAGCAGTGCTTGAAACATACTTATGTGTGGAGCAGTGAAATCCTAAACTATCAGTTTCTGTTAAAAGCTCTCAGAAAAGTTTCTAATATGTAACTATAAGTATCAAATGTGAATCAATGAAGTGTTATTTTCCTTAGTTTGCTCTTGTGTTAACATGAAATTGTAAGACCCAGGCAAAGAATCAAAGAGAAAGAAACAAGGTCAATTTCACACTGCTGCAGGGAATGCTCAGCAGCCACAGGCAGGCAATGCAGGCATACTGGTAGAAACACAGCCAGTCGGGGTGGTGAAAGACATTCCAGAAGCTAGGCATCTATAGTACAGACGTCTAGTAATAAAATGAGAGAATGTGGGTGAGGTAATATCTTTTATTGGATTAATTTTTGTTGGTGAAAGATGAGTTTGAGCTCTTAAGAGTTCTTCAGTTTCTAAGCTCATCTCCTTCACGAACAGAAATTGGTCCAATAAAAGTATCAACTCACCCACATAGTTGCTCATAGCCTCAGACACCAGGACCAAACACAGCTACAAAAAGAAAGATTAAAACCTAGTTTTAAGGACATTTACTGGACATTAGTGGCAGTGTCAATAGAAATGATGAAGAAAAAGTATTTCTCACCACCAAATACAGGATATACATAAACCCTTGGTGAGAAGCTACACCAACAAATGCCAAGGGTAGAAAGGCGCAGAGATTCCTTATTAGAATGCAGCTCATGTTTAGGAATCTTATCTATATCAATTTTGATACAGTAATTGCCTGCAAATGTGAAGCTGCTATTCTTTGTCTCTGGTGACTGGGGGGGAAAAGCATTCAGAGTTAAAGTTGTTTATAAACCTCTCTCCTCCCCACATGCCCCTAAGTCAACCAAGTGCATATCCCTTTAACATTTCTGCAGGAAGTTAGTATTTCTCAATCACATATTTAAGATACTGAATAAAGATTCAGCAACAGAAGAGTTCAAAAAAAAAAAAAATCACAATTTGACTGTCATTTTATCCACTACAAGCAGGAACAATACAGTACTATCAGGCATGTAAGGTACATAAGCTGAGATTTTGAAGGAGTGTTTGCCTGTAGAGTCCATGACACAAATAACTTCTCGAATATTTAAGTGAAACATAACAAGTTGGGCCAGCCTCAGACAGATTGATTATGTATGTGTTTTACTCTTTGTCCCCCATGTAATTAGGTTTACACTTTGTCTTCTCTCTAATATAGCAGCTATCTCTGTTATGCTCATGTAGCATCTAGCACAACAAAACCCTGGCCTCCACGTAATACCTTACCAATACCATTATAAGAAACGGCAACAAAATATGAAGAGAACAATTTTTACCTTGCCTGTCATACTTGCTTGCTGCTTAAGAATGCAGTTTTGAATTTTATATAAACACTAAATAGAAGGTCAACATCAGTGTTTCCAGGGATAAACAATGGAACTAATTTATATTAGCTGATATTGGCAACATGTTTTTGTGTTGTTTCTATTATTGGGTGCATGTGTGGACTGTCTTCAAAACAGTCAATACAATAAGATCAAAATTGCAAGGTCAGTTTGATGATTGTTCAGTATTTGGGGACAAGCTGCTCTTCATCCAAATTTTAAAAAAACAAAGCAAAACAAAACCTTTCCTATGAGTTTGACTGAGTTCTGAAAGTAGAATTCAGTTCTAAAAGTCAACTCCCTTAAAGGGAAAACATCTTTCACAGGAGGGGGCTCAGCTGTTTTCTACCATGAAGATTTTATTTAGCTGCCATTGCAACTAAAGTGTCAAGAAGATCATCAAGTTTCATTTAAGCTATTATCCATGTTCCGTAGATGGACAAATCCACCACTTTAGCACAGCAATAAAAAGCGATGTTTGGATTAAACACTCCATTTATTAGCTTATAAAACTTTATTTCTCACCTACCTGAAACATACCCACCTTTCACATGACTAGCTTTATAGCAGTAGAATCAGTTTCAGTTCTTATTGCCTACATTGCATGGAATGCCTTTTTTTCTACAGAGTGGCTTATAAAGGAAATATTTCACTTGGTTCTCAAACTATGGACCAACATGCGCATAATCTAGTTTAACACCTTTTTTCTCTTATTCCATTTTAAGTCTCAATCCAAACTAGCATTTGGTAAAAAATAAGTTTGTGAGATTTAAAGTTAAATTGTATTTTAAAATGTCTCTTTCAGTTCAAGTCATTGAACCGTTTGGTTTTTTGATTCTACATAGCGTTCTTGTTTCTCTCCATCCTCCCCTAGCTACTTAAAAGAAAAAAAAATGTATTGAACTTTTGGGCACCTGAACTTATTTCAGACTTCTCTGTGTGTTCTATGTCTGTTTTGTGATAAGCAGAATTGCAGATATGTTTTCTTACTAGGACTAGCATATAAAGGGAGGGGGAGGCGACAAGGATAGCGAGAAACTCTCTACTTCCTCATGCCCTCCTCAGAAGCACACAATTATCTAATAACTTGTCATCCCTATATAAAAAACACAACAAGTTTTGTTTTAAAAACAATACAGATAGGTTTATGCCAAAAGTTCTCAAACGTCACTGCACTGTGAAACCCTGTTACTACATGACTGGGGCAGGAGATGGGAGTAGTGGATTCTGAGCACATCCACCTCAGATGGTGTAGAGCAGGCATGTCAAACTGGCACTTGGAGGGTCGCATGCAGCCCGATCGAAAATTTTTGCGGCCCGCCAGAACTTTTTTTATAAAAGAATGAAGTGTACTTGGAGCACGAGGCTGAGTGCCTGCTCACAACTGGCCGGGCCGTTCTGTGCCGCAGCAACTGCTCACAGCCAGCAGGGCTGCTCTGCACACATGCTCACCAGCCGGCTGGGCGCTCTGTGCTGGGCACTCCAGCAGGCGCTCACAGTGCCTCAGGCAGCAACGTCAACTCCAGAACCCAGGTATTAGGTTGGGGGGGGCTGGGACAGTCTGGCTCTGGGGGGGGGGGGCATTAGGTTGCGGGGGGCCTGGCTCTGGGGAAGAGGAAGGGGTTATTTTGTTAATATTTTGTTTTTTATTTATTTATTCCCAAATAAAATCACAAAATGTATATTAATTTTATATCAATAAATATATCAATTTTTTGCAACTGCATGAATAATTATATCTTTATGCAAAGTCTCAAACTTACAAAGTATCTGAAATTTTCACAGAAGCCTGTTCTATTTGATTAACCATGGTCTATACTTGATTTTATTTCAACAAAACAAGTTATGTTATCATATACAAAATTTAAAAGTACCTTACATTTATATTTAATTTACATTCATATTTAATTTAAAAATTAAGATGAGCAAATAATTTTACACATCAAAATTATTGTAATATTATAAAATATACCTAAAACATAATCTATAATAATAAATAACAACGACTTTCCGACAAAGTACAGTTTCTTTGGTGGCCCTAGGGTTGCCAGGTGTCCGGTATTTTTTTGCTCGACACACCATCTGGGAACCCTAGGTGGCCCTGAAAGCTATCAGTTTTCGGTTGTGCGGTCCTCAGTAGGCTTTGAGTTTGACATGCCTAGTGTAGAGCTTGGGCTGCAGCTTCAGCCCAGGGTCCCAGCAAGTCTAATGCTGGCCCTGGCAATGCCATTAAAATAGGGCCCCAACCCACACTTTGAGAACTGCTAGTTTATGCTGATTGAAGTAGCCTCTCAGGAGAAAGATCAGGTTTGTATAAGGGTCTAGAAAGGGGGAGAAACAGTACTCATACAAAGGAAAGGAACGGACAGACAGAAGGTAAAGAAAAGGAAAAGTCACACACAAGGAAAGGATGGTTGTTTGACAAAGAAAGAGACAGCCAAAGTACTCCAAAGAAAGGAGGGTCATAGGCAGCCTGAGACACCCAGAAGGTGGGGGGTCTGGTGAAGACATATACCCCGAAGAAAGGTACAGCACAGAGAAAAGTGGGGGATGACCCCACACACAAGGGTGCTTGAACAATTTTAACAGTGGTGGTACTACTGACAGAAACCATGGAAACCATGTATTGGGTGTTTCTGGTTACTACTTCCAGCCAGGAGGTGGTGAAGTATCCTCAACGCCCCTAGTTGCAGCAGCATCACTACCCACACATGGTGGGAAAGGGCAGAGAAATTCAAGGCATAAAAGAAACAGGGAAGCTCAGATACTGACACCTCAGAGAGGTGGAGGGGGAGGTCAGAACCCAGAGGAACCATTCATCCATCCAGCACAGCAAGGCGGGGTTGAGACCCTATCCCACCTAGATAACAGCAGGAAGACCGTGGAGAAGGTGAAGGGCCAATCTGCCCCCCAAGAAGGACGCTGGGGGGGAGGAGGACTGGTGACCTACCAGCTGCCCTGCTGGGGCGGGGAGAGGGTTACACTGCCCAACAAGAGAAGGGGGGGGCTTGGCACCTTGGCTGGCCCACTAGGAAAAGGGGACAGGACAAGAAAGGGCACTTGCCCCAGCGAGGTAGGAACTGGGGAAGGAGTGTCTCCTCCGGCGGGCAGGCAGAGGGGCTCCCCACCCAGCCAGAGGAAGGGGCTCCCTGCCCGGCTGAGAGAGGGGTGCGGGGGGCCGGTACCTTTCTCCTCCTTCCAGAGCTTTTTCCGCTTGTTGCCGGGGTACATGGTGCTGTGGCTAGCGGCGGCTTTGAGCTGCACGTTCCCCAGGCTCACCGGAGAGAGGGGGGGGAAACCAGTGACCCGGGCTGCCGTCCCCTGCGTCCCCCTGCACGGCTCGCTCCTGCCCTGCGGCTCACACCGCGCCTGTCAACTGGGTCACGCCTCGCTCTAACCCGACACCCCCGCAGCGCCCGCCTCCCTCCCCGCAGCCCGTTGGCTCCGCCAGCCGCCGCTCAGCAGCCCCCGCCCCGCCGGGCCGCTTCCAGCACACACGCGCTCCGGCGCCGCGGCCGAGGGGAGGGGCCTTAAAGGGGCAGGCCGGGGCAGCGCCGAGCACGGGGCGGCTCGGTCCGCGGGGGACCCCCCCCCTCGCGGCGGGCTCTTCCCCTCCTGGCGTAGGGGGAGCTGGGCGGCTCTGAGGCGGTCCCCTCTCTGCGCGCGGGGTGGAAGAAAACGCTGAGGTGGCTCGCTCCCTGGGGGAGCCATAGGGAGGTGCCTCTTCTTGCCGGGGAAGGAACAGGGGCTTTCCCTTTAGCCCAGCTCCCTTCTTGGTAGGGGGACTCGCTTGGTACCCATGAGCCTGTCTTCCCTGGGGACGAGGGCGCTTTGCGGTTAGGGGAGAGGGTCGCCCGGAGAAGAGTCGCTGTTCCCCCCTCCCCGGGCGCGCCCGCACAGCCGTTTGTGGACTGCCCCCCCCCCCCCCCCCACACACACACACACACGCACGCACACACACACACACACACACACACAGACGCGCGCAAGCAAGCGCCGTCTGTGATTAGGTGCGACCGGTGGGAGGAGGTTACTTCCTGCAGGGCCCTGTTGCTGCGTCCTCCCCCCCCCCCCTCCTCCCCAGGTGTGGCTGTGAGACGAGCACGAGACTCAACAGGCAGCTTGTCCCTGCCTCGAGCAGGTGGAAGGCGGGAAGAAGCCACCGAAATTGCCCCACCCCCGCACACCCCCACGGGAAGCGGCTCTGTGCAGACAGCGGGCAAGGCTGGGCTCGAGGAGGAGGAGGAGGAGGAGGCGTCCCTCCCCCCGCCAACACACACACACAGGAGTTGCTGTCCGCAGCTCCCCAGCAAACACGCCCCGTGCTGCTGCCTCGCCCCTCACAGGCACGGGGCTCCTTGGAGGCAGCTTCCCGGCAGCACTCGCACCCCACCTGGGCGCGTGCCGACGGCCCTCAGCCCTGTCGGAGGGAGCGAATGAAGTTTCACTTCCGGGTTGAAAGTCACCGGGAAAGGAAGGCGCGGATTGGTTGCTTGGGAGGGGACGGTTGCTAAGCAACCGCATCAGGGCCGAGCTTGCGCTTGGAAGCGGCGCCCGTTTAGCCGGGGTGCGAGGGACGGCGCTGGCCGTAGCTCGGCTCTTTGCGGTGGCGGCCGTTGCCCTGAAGTTGGGGCCCGCCCGGCGTGTGGGGAAGAAGGGTTGGGGCAGGGTAGGTGCAGGTTGCAGCCTCTGCCCCGCGGGCCATGTGGGGGGTGCCTGAGGGAGCGTCCCAGCAGGAGGAGCTGCTCTGCGATGGAGGCTGTGCGTGTGGCGCTGCTGCTGCTGGCCCTCCGGGTCACAGTGCACAGTAGGTATCTGACCTTGCCCGACCGCAGCTTTCCCTTCCTTCGAGCAGGGGCTAGCAAGCGCCTTAGTTACGTACGAAACCAAGCAGGCACTTCCCCAATGACTGGTGGGCTTCGGTGCCTCGGCCTAGGGTGCCCAATTTAAGGCACGGCTCAAGGGTTTGATTTCTTTCAAAAAGTGGAAAAAATCGAGCTCCTTCTTCTCCCCAGTTGGGCACCTACAATCACTTTGGAAATTTTTTCCAGTTCTGAGTTTGAAAATACACATCCTGCCTGGTTAACTGTCTGGTTCTCCTGCGCTGGAACTGTGGTTTCCCGCCTGTGTCATCATTACTGGTAATGAAAATGTGTGAATCTAATACTTTAAGATCATTTCACTGTCATCACTTTAATAGAAATAACAACCCACCAAGAATTATGCCACCTTCAGAATTTATCCCACCAAAATTTTTACAGCCACTGCAAAACAATAAAATGACAGTTGTGGCCACAAAGGATATTATAATCTTGCACCAACTGAATCATCTGTTATAGCTGCTTCCCTCTGGGACATTTGACTTCAGAAAGCAACATGACATTAGGGGACAAAACAAGACATGTACAACAATTATCCTCTGTGCATTGCATTGTTTCAGGTTGTAGGTCACAAATTAGTTTGAGCAATCTCAAATTTGATTTTGGTGTTAGAGCAAGGATTTTATTTTGAGTGTCTGGGCACCTTGGGCCCAACTTTTAGATTTTAAAATAGATTTTTGTCATGATCTAAAACTGAGAATTGTTTAATTGAAAACACACAACTCCAAACTTGAATACACACACACGCATTTGCACCCAAACATTGCAGTATTGTATTAGTGCATGAGACAAAATATGAGTAGAAAGTGTATGAAGAAAAGTGAAACTTTAAACTTTCCAAGCTGAGAGAAATGAGAGAGGAAAAAACTGTTAAGGAGGGCAAGTTATATAATATTGGAGTAGTTTAAAAATATTGTAGCCTGTTTGTATTATTATAGTAAGGAAATCTGTTTTTAAAATATTGAATTTAACCTCTAACACTGAAAGAATTTTGAAAAATGTAATTTAGCCATAATAAATAATCTGTATGTAAATAGTGTTTGTTCTTTCCCATTTCCCAGCTTGCATGCAATAGATACAGGAAAGTGAAACATACAGTTTATAGTTAATTTCAGATCAGTTTCACTTTCTAGTTCCTGTACTTAACTGTGCTGCTTAAGTTGCAACCCTTGTAGGGAAATATTAAATCTAAACAACAAATTTCGTTTCAATTATTTTTATAACAGTAAGGCAAAAATGGCATAGATAACCCATCTGACTTAATCAGTATTGTCCTTGGGCATAAAGTTCCACTTTCACTGCTCACATTGGATGATCAAGGCCAATAACCCTGATCACACAGTGAGCTGGGTCTGGTTGGTCTGGGTTGAGCTCCATGAAAATCAAGAGTTACACAGAGAGTGGGGTCATTCAGACTCTATTGCAGGGTCAGGGCCTTAATTAGCAAAATAAAACTTATAAATAAAAGCTAAAGTTTAGAGCAAAAACTATTTCAGACTTTCACTTAAATGTGCGTTCTGATTTTAGTCAATTACATATATTTAGGTCCAATCCTGCCAATAGTTATACATATAAATAAATTTACTCATTTGAGCAAAATAACTCACATGCATAAGTGGTGGCATGATCAGGCTTCTCTATAGTGAAACATTGTCAGTCTTGACCAACAAACCTAAATTTTGGACTTTCCTCTTTTTAAATAATTTATCAAAAAATTGTTGAATGTGGTTTCAATCTTTATTTTCCTATTTGCTTTTAAGTTGCAAACATGCAATCTAAAAAGGAAAAATGCAGAAAAAAATAAACAAAAGAAAATATTTATGGTATCAAGTCCTTCTATAAATGTTCTAAAAGTGATCATTATGAAATATTTAAGTGCAAAAAATGGACATCTTCATGAGATGTATAAAACGAATAATTTGTATGTGTGAAAAAGCATGCAAAATGTGTCTTGAAAAAGCTAAAAATGGGACATGCTGGAAAAGTTTCACAAGATATTTATATTCAGGGAGCAAAGATGTATCACGTTGCAAAATCTGAATCAAATTTCTTTGGATACATGTATCAAGATTTGTTTTTTATTATATTGTGATAGTAACAAAAGACTGCAGTATTCTAGTAAAAACAAATTAATAAGCGTAACAAGCTAATACCGAGATCTTAAAATGCAGAGAAAAAAATTCACAAGATCTATTTAATAACTTACTCTGTCAATGATTTATTTTAGAAATATCAAACAAATTAAATGCAACCTCCCCCCCCCCAAAAAAAAACCCATGCTGATTACCTTTTAATTTCCAGACTTCTCTCATTATCGAGTCTTTTGTTATAAAAAGTTGCCAAAATGACTGTGGGCCTGTTCTAGAACCAGCGGAATTTCATGAAAGACTGTCCTTTATCGGGCTTTAGATCACACACTATAATACTTCTAGTTAGTGTAAGAGAAGGCTGCTTATTTGTGGATGGAGGGGGAGATATCCAATATACTTGCAGTATGTTTATAGTAGGTCAGTTGGAATTGAAGCTAAAAAAGTTAAATCTTTAATTGATAGGTCTTCAGCATCAGTCAATTTAGGAATAACCAAATACTGAATGTTTGTAGTTTTTAAAAAGTAGCCGTTAGTTCTAGCTTATGATGGACACATCAATGCCTTTCACAAGTAGTCTACTTAGGACTTACAGCACTACAAATCTACACTGAAAAATTCTTGATTTGATCAAACTCACTGATATTTTTTGCTTAAAAGATGCTGGTTTGATACAAGATATTGGGAGAGAGTATTCACAGGTTGTCGTGTCAGTCATACAGTAACAAAACAAAGTAAGATTTTTCTAAGCCAACGTATATATTAAGGCTCAAATTACATTAGGGTATTGTATTTGTATTCAGTCCATACATCTTGTGTTTTTCAGCTTCTACAGATGTAGATTTTTTTTCCAAAGAAAATTTACTTTTATGTCTGTGGGATCTAATTGCACAGTTTTATTATTTTTTGCTAAAGACTATTTGGCACATCCTTTTTCTCCAACATAGGGACATTTAAAATTAACAGTTTATATGAAGAAAATTTTCTTTGTTTTGTATGAATTTGTCCATCCAGAAGCAGGGAAGAGAAAAACATTTTGAAAACTGGAAAACATAGTTGTAAAACCACAATGGAACTCACGTAGTACCTGAAAGTACTTTTAACTTATTTTTTATCTGAGGGTATGTCTACACTGGCACCCTAGTTCAAACTAGGGATGCAAATGCAGGCATTTGAAATAGTCAATGAAGCAAGGATTTAAATATCCCGCGCTTCATTAGCATGATCTCGCCGGCGCGTTACTCCAAATGCCAGCTGTTTCGAAAGTGAAAGTGCGTGCCGGGACGCGTTAGTTCGAACCAAACCCCTTGGTTGGAACTAATGTTACTCCTCAAAAGATGAGGAGTAACATTAGTTCCAACCAAGGGGTTTGGTTCGAACTAATGCGTCCCGGCGCGCACTTTCACTTTCGAAACAGCCGTTGATCGGAGTAACGCGCCAGCAAGATCATGCTAATGAAGCGCGGGACATTTAAATCCCCGCTTCATTAACTATTTCGAATGCCTGCATTTGCATCCCTAGTTCGAACTAGGGTGCAAGTGTAGACATACCCTGACTGTATTGAAGTTCATGGTTTTCTTTTGAATCTGCATTTATAAAATACAGAGTAATCATTTAGCACCTATCTATATATTGTTCTTCATGGCTGCTGACTGTCACAGCCTCTTGGGGTGACTTCTCAAAGGGTCTCAGCTTCACCTAACTGGTCTCCATGGTTTGTGTCTACAGTATCACCTTCCTTTCAGTCTACCAGCCCTTCACTTCCTAAGTTTGTCATCTCTTCCAGTTGCCCTTGCTTGGATGTTTTCTTGAAGGCTATCTGGTGCAGGACTGTCAGTACTTTGCTCCTCCTACCTTTCTGCCTTCCCTTTTTTATCTGCATGCTTCCCTTTTTAGAAGGCCCTATTTCTTTGATTGCTTGCAGCAGTGGGTGCCTGCCTCCATGACTAGCATCTCTGGCAGCTGCAAGCTGCTGCTTGTAAACAGGAGGGATGCTCCTCCCCTTCTTCCTTTTTTCAAAATGGGTTTGTGAACACCATTACATATCTTCCTTACAAGACCAAAGCCCCTGCCTTGGCTAGCACAGGTTACCTCCCTGGCAGAAATATTGGTGTTGTGATGCAAGTTTTCTGCTTAGGGCTGTATTCAAAAGGCATATGGTTGTCGCAACAGTTATCATGTCTGGTTTGTTTCTTTCATCATATTCAGCCAACATAAGGGGGCATAATCAGTAACTAATATAAACTCATTTGCTAGGAAGTAGTACCACAGATTCTTGATTGCCCATTCAGCAGCCAATCACTTTTTTTTCTATTACTGAGATCACTTTCCCACAGGTGGAAGAGTTTCCAGCTGATATACACTATTGTGTGTTCATCTCCATCTGCCTCTTGGAAAAGGACAACCCCTAGTCCTCTTTCAGACCCAGAGAATCTCCATAAGATATATGGGCTTATAATCAGCACTGCCTACTATTAAGATTGTCCAATATTTTGCTTTATAATACCCTGTTTTCATTTGCTTATAACTGCCAAAATATAAATATTTGGTCTGAAATTTTACATGCCAGCTGTCTGCCATGGGCTCAATTTTTCTAGAAGGTTTTAGGCAAAAGGGTATTTTTTGTGAAAATCATGGGAAGGTCACAGGCTTCTATGACTTTTGGTCTGTTGCCCATGATGTGTCCATGATTTTCACTACAAATGCCAATAACAAAATCTTAACCCTATTCATAAGTTAGTGGATTTTCTTCAGTGTTTAGCTCCAGGGAGAATTATTCTCCCTATAAATGAAATGATACCGAAGCCTGCTAAATCTCTGTGGAATACTCCAGTGTCTGCAAACATATTGACAAGAGATATTATGTCCTCATACAACGTTAGGCACCTTTTAGTTCACTGGTCGTGACTGTGGCAAATGAGTGTGGCAAGAGAAGGTATAAGTCTGCTCCTAAAAACAAAGTCTAAAAAGTTAAATTTTATGGGAGCGGAGGAAAACGTATTAAACCTCCTCATTGCAAGTATATACATCCAACCAGTGAGCATTATTGTTTAAATATGACTTTGTAAATTGGGACACAATGTTTTCAGCACTTCCCAGAATGTTCTAGGGAAGAGTTGCAGACATTTATTACAGAGGACCGTTTTGTGACCAAGACTTTTTTACCATCAGCACTGCATGTAGTAGATGCTTTGTTCACTTACAACCTTAGCTGTGATGATAAGGGCCTCATGGCTACAGAACTCCAGTATAGCTCCCGAAGTCTAAATCATAGTGTGCAGCTCCCGAAGTCTAAATCATAGTGTGCTTGTCAGCTGATGTTAGCTTTTTGGTTTTTGAGAAAACTGATAAAAATTTTTTAACAAAGTGGGAATTTTTCCTAATATTTTATATGAATACTGTGTGTGTCTCAGTTTCCCCTATGTGTTTCATGGTTAACAAGGTGGTGGGAAAGATTGGTTTATTTTCTGGAGTGATCCAGATGTGATTGACACCTGGCTGTCTGGGGCTTCACACTCACGATGAACCCAAAAGACTATGGCCTGGACATTTGGTGCCTAGCAACAAATGACCCAGGACTGCTAATCGCTCTCCAGGAAGCCCAGTCAGTTTTGTCCAGCGGAGAAAAAAGTGCTCCGGAGAATGACTGGGTGACCTGTTGAGCCAGGAATCAGAAATAAGGATGCAGGAGGGATCCTTTGGGTGTGGTATAGTATGGATTGCTGGCAGGAGTGAAAGTAACTGAAATGTCTTACAGGCACTGTCCTATCACAACCTGCCTCCCTTTGGGGGGCTCATGTGTGTATGGGGGAGGGGAATACAACAGTACCTGTAAGAAATGTAAGTGTGAGGTGTGTAGTGTGTGGGGCTCAGAGCAGAGGGTTTGGGGGGGTACAGGAGTTAGGGATGGGGATGCATGAGTCAAGATTAGGGTGTGTGAGGAGGGGGCTCAGGGCAGAGGGTATGAGGAGAGGGCTAAGGGCAGGGGGTTGGGTGTGGGAGGGTGCAGGAGTTAGGGCTGGGGATAGGGATGCAGGAGTCAAGGTTGGGGTGTATGAGGAGGGGGCTCAGGGCAGAGGGCAAGAGTGACATTACAGGGAGGGGACTGTAGCTGCACTTACCCCAGTCGCTGAGTGGTGTTTTTCTTTTTGCTGGCTAGGGAGTGAGGTGAAGTGCAAAGTTTGTGTCCTTCCTCCTTTCCCTTCCCAGGGCAGCCAAGAGCGAGAACAGTCTGTGAACTTTGCCTCGCTCTTAGTCAACAAAAAGAAAATGGTTGTGGAAGTGTGAGGGGCTCTGGGCTGGGGCATATCCCCCACCCCCTCAGCCTGCCCCTCTAACCTGCCAGGCTGCCTGCTTCTAGTGCAGCAGCCTGCAGGAAGCCCAGGAAACCAGGCAGGGAGGGTGCTGATCCTCCCACTGCAGCAAAGTACTTAAGATGGCCAGTTTCTTATTGGAGCACTGCACCTGGGAGCACTGGCTTATTTTGACCTCAGGTTACTTGAAGTGAAACTCTTCTGACCTGGAGAGAAAGAATGTGTTCTAGCCTCAGCACTGTCCCAGGTAGACTATGCTATAGTTTTCTATTGTTGGTGCTAACTAAGAACTTTCTTCGGTCTGTTCCAGACATCTAATAAACCTTTCTGTTTTTACAACACTGTCTGAGAGACACTCCCGTCTAAAGACACTGAGAGTGTATTGCTCCCTTTGAATGCGCAAGTCTCCCTCAGGTGGCCAATTTGAGTGGAGCATCTTGAAAACGTGTGTATTTAGCAGTATGTTGTACGGATGTGAGACATGGGTGATAACGAAAGATTCGAAGAGAAGGATATTGGCATTTGAGAGGAGTTGTTATAGAAAGATCCTGAGAATAGGATGGCTGCAGAAGGTCACCAATGAGGAATTATATAGGAAGATACAGCCGAAAGAGAGCCTACAGCAGAAGCTTCGGGGGTAGCCAAGTTAGTCTGTACAGGAAAAAACAACAAATGGTCTCGTAGCACTTTATAGACTAACAAAACATGTAGATGATATCATGAGTTTTCGTGGGCACAGCCCACTTCTTCAGATGAAGGTTATACAACAGAAGTTACAGCTATTCGGGCATATCTGCAGAATGAACGACAAGCGAAAAGTTAAGACCCTGGTATCTGGCACAATGGATGGTCCGAATAGGAGAGGCAGACCCCACAGAGAATGGGTAGATGATATAGTAGATTGATGAAGAGCTAGTCTACAGAAACTAAGCCACTCCTCACTGGACAGGGAAAGATGGAAGAAAATAGTGAGGGAGGCATCGGACACCAACTGGCGTTGAGCCCATGGTTGTTGATGATGATGATGACTGAGGGAAGCTCACCATGTGAAACAGGCGGGTTGAAGGCTCCAGAGTTAGGACGTAGGAGATGGTGAAGCCAAGGAGAATTTATTCCAGTGAAAGAATGTGACCATAAGGGGACTAACACTCTAAAGTGGTCCTTCCAGAGACAGAACTGTGTGAGAGCACTGGACCTGTGGATCCTTGATAACTTTACTTTCTTTTAAGGACTCCTGAGGTATGTTGCCATCTTTGGGAGTTTATAGCCAACCTGCAAAGTGATGTCATTTTGTGGGTCAGCACCACTAGCAGCTGTGGTGTTCTCATCAATACTTTTGCCAGTTTAGGCAGCAATGCTTTTCCAGAAAAATAGAAATCACAGAGGAGAAAATCTTCTGGGTCTTTTACCCAATCAGCCCATCCTTCACTTTGGGGAAGGCAGCATATTGGATTTTCATATCAAGAGCAGCACACCAATTCTGAACATTTCAACACAGTTTTAATTTGAGGACAGGCTGTCTTGCTTCTACAGGGCTTAGGAATGAACAGTTGCAGACAGATGGGTTCTAAGCACTATGGAATCAAGTTATGCCATGCCATACAGTTTCTTTCCATCCTGCCCTCATTTACTTCCCCATCCCTTTCCAGATCACAGCTTCTTCAGCAGATCCAGACTTTGTACTCTAGGAGCTACAAAGCCGGTTCCCCCTTTTCATTTAAAAAAGGGATTCTGCTCTCAGAACTTTTTGATCCCCAAGTCTCAGGGAGAGCTGAGACCTATCTTTGACTTCCACAGTCTCAACAAATATATCAAGTATATGAGATTCCATATGTTTACCCTGGCTACTATTTTTCCCACATCAGATCACAACTCGTCCAGAGCTCTCAATGCCTATTTCTGTGTGGTGATTTTCCCAGGCCACAGGAAATCTCTGAGGCCATGTCTCCACTACAAGCTAAGGTTGAATTTATCAAGGTCGATTTCTTACCATCCGATATTGTAAAGTCAAAGGTGCATGTCCCCACTGTGCGCAAGAATTCAACATAGTTTGAAGGAGCACATCCCCAGTAGGTAGACTGCCATAGACTTTGAGAGCAATGTACTGTGGGTAGCTATCCCTCAGTGCCTGTGTGGCTTTGCATTCTGGGCTATGCTTCCAATGCACATTGAGATCAAAACTGGTGCTTCTTGGTTCATTTTGTCAGCATCCCATAATGCACTTGTCTACTCCTTTCCCCCTTACTTGAGATCATCAGGAAGCAGTATTTTTGTGCTATTTTTGGCTCTGATTACTCATACAGACACCATAACAGCATGAGCATGGACCACCTCGTGGATCCCATTGGGCATCAAAGCATTGTGATGATGATGTTTACCTTGGTGCACCTAATGACAGAGTATGTTGAGAGCATATGCATGGCACTCCAGGAAAAGGACAAATTTTGGGATGCCATGGACATGCTGTTCATGCAATCTCTTGAGCTGAGCGAATTGAAAATGCCACTGGCATTGATCCTCTGAAAACAGTGGAATGTCGGTTCTGGTGCTATCAGACAAGCAAAGACTGGTGGTACAGCATAATGCTGCAAGTATAGGATGATCAGCAGTGGTTGCAAAACTTCCAAATGCACAAGGTCATTTCCATGGAAATTTGCAAATTGCTTTCTCTTGCCCTGTAGTGGAGGAACACCCAAATGAGACCTATTCTGATAGTGGAGAAGCACATAGCAATTGCCCTATGGAAGCTTGCAGCGCCAGACAGCTACTGGTCAGTTGGGAATCCATTCGGAGTGGGGAAAACTTTAGTGGGGGCTGCTTCTATCCAAGTAGCCAAAGCAATTGATGGGAAAGTAGCACTCTCCTGGGAAATGTGACATGCCAAAAACAGATGGAAGCCACATGAGCTGCCATTCTAGCTGGCTGGCACTCCCACCTGCAGGCTCCTGAGGGATGGGAAAGTAGCACTCTCCTGGGAAGCGGGATGTGGCAGACACAGAGGAGGGAAGCTACGTGAGCTGACGCCTTCCCTCACCTGCACAACCAGATCCCTTTGCCCTCTCTCACTCGCAGTATCATGCCCAGGGAGGCCGCATACCATACCTGCCTCCAAACCATGTGAGTCCAAATGTTCCCGTAAGAACTCTGTTGTGTACCTGCTGTATAGTGGCTGCTTTAAACATAACTTTGGCTTTGTACAGATCACATCTTGTCTTTAGTGAGACCTTTGCTTTATGTTAACAGATTAGGTTTTAGACTCCATAATGTATCTCCTGCAATGTGTGCCCTCATAACTTTTTGTTACAGTGGGAACACCCAGGAGCTTGTTCAGTACTCCCTTGGCTCCACCAGTGTCCGGATTGCACAAATCTGAAAGTGAAAATGGACAGGGGGAGACATGTTCAAGGAGCAAATGCAACCTGCCCTCTTGGACAGGGAGCATGTAACTGAGTGGAGAAATACACTACTGGAGGAGATGCAAGCAGAGCATCAGGAAAGGAGAGTGTGCAGGGAACTTCAAGTGAAGAATCCAGGAAAATGTCTTGTCATCCCTGACTTCTGTGATGGAGTGCATGGTGGCTTTCCAAGACGCATATCTGGACAGGCTCTTCCCCACCCCTCGCAGAACAACTTTCCCTCCTTACCCAGTTCTGTAGCCTCATCTCCTAGGGGCCCTAGGACACGGGTGGGTGGACTCATGGGCAGCCTTGCACTCAACCTCCAGAGTGTTGTAAACCAAAAGGCATCCTCACATTTCTGATTTCTCCTCTCCTTCCCCCCCCCCCCACCTGGGGTTCCACCATGGACTCCTTTTCTGTCCCAGCTGTGTTCCCTAAATAAAAACACATGATTTCTGAAGAACAATCTCTTTATTGCTTATATTGCAGGGGTGGAGGGGATTACAGGAAAACAATGAATGCAGGGGCACCTTGTTGAGAGCATCGTGTATGACTCTCAAAACTGGCCATTCTTAAAACTTTCTTTCAAAGCCTCTCTGATTTGCATGGCCCCATGCTGTGCTCTCCTTACTGCACTTGTATCTGGCTGCTCAAAATCTCTGGATAGGCACTCTGCTTCATCCCCCTGACATGCCAGATAACTTTCCCCCTTGCTTTCACAAATATTACGGAGCACACAGCAGGCTGCCACCGCAACGGGAATGTTGCATTTGTTGAGTTCTAACCTTGTCAGTAGATTCCTAAACCTTCCCTTTAAATGTCCAGAAGCACATTCCACCACCATTCTGCACTTGCTCAGCCTGTAGTTGAACTGTTCCTTACTGCAGGACTTCATTGTCGACTTCTTTCACTGTCTGAAGCTGATTTTTTACTTCAGCTAAAAAAATTGAGTACATTGAGGTAGGGATGTAAGTGACTAATCGACTAGTCAACTATCCAATAAGCAAAAGCTTATCGGATAGTCAACACATTAGTTGACTAGTCGCTTTCCCCCCCTTGCTGCCTCTAACACAAAGAAGCAGCAAAAGGGGGAAGAGGAGGGGCTGCTGGAGGGAGCTGGCTTAAAAGCTGGTTCTCCCCAACTCCAGCTCCATGGGAGAGGCCAGTGGTGCAGCAGCGGCCAACTTTGAAATGTACAAGATTCCCTGCCGGAATCCCTGCTGTTCTTGTACATTTCAAAGAGGAAGCACCACAAGGAGCCTGGGGCCAGCGAAGGACTCAGAGTGCCCCGCAGGCCCCAGTCTCCATGCGGTGCTTCCTCTTTGAAATGTACAAGAACCCCAGCAGGGAATCTTGTACATTTCAAAGTTGGAATGCCATGTGACGCCCAGGGCAAGTGGGAAGTCCCCAGAGAGTCCCCACTGGGGCTCTTGTACATTTCAAAGCGGAAGCACCACATGGAGCCTGGGGTCAGCCAAGGACTCAGAGTCCCACACCGGCCCCAGGCTCCATGCTGCTCTTCTTCTTTGAAATGCACAAAAGCCCCCGCTCGGGACTCTTGTGCATTTCAAAGTTGGCACACTGCATGGAGCCCGGGACCACCAGGGAGTCCCCGCTGGGGCTCTTGTACATTTCAAAGTGGAAGCCCCCGCATGGAGCCTGACCCTGGGCTCCACATAGCATGCTGACTTTGAAATGTACAAGAGTTCCCAGCGGGGGCTCTTGTGCATTTCAAAGAGGAAGCACAGCATGGAGCCTTGGGCCAGCGCGGGACTCTGAGTCCCCCACGGACCCCAGGCTCCATGCGGTGCTTCTGCTTTGTAATCTCATAGATTATTCAATTAGTTAATCAATCGAAATTTAACATCCCTACATTGAGGTCCCTACAAGTCTGCGAATTCAAGGGTTTTTTTCTCTGACATGAGCAATTACAGCTGAGTTGCTTACCTATATTGTAACTGCCTTTCTTTGAGATGTGGGTGCAGTCATGCATTCCACAATCCATCCTTCATCCCCTCTGCCTCCAAGCCTCCATGTGTGAATGCCAGTGCAAAGAAACTGAGGGGTTTTGGGGCACCACTGCCGTTATATAGCCAACGGTGGGGGGGACTACAAGGGCCAAAGGATAGGTGCTGCTTTGATGGATACTGCTAATCAAAGTTCTTCAGCTTTAGTTTGCTGGGTGCCTGCATACCTGAGTTGATCACATATGTGCCCATATCTCAAAGAGCAACAGTTACAATATAGAAAAATAACCATTTTTTGCAAGAAAGTTGTCAATGTTTAAAGAGAAGAGAATTTAAAGGTAATTCATTTCTCAGTCAAAACAAAATGTTACTAGAAGCTGACACCATTAAAACATTCTAAAATACTATGTTTGTGAAGTACAGATTCCCTGTAAAATTTGTATTCTAAAAGTTCTATGCTCATTGAGTTGTATAGAATTCCACACTTAATATTTCACTTTAAAAACTTAATAGTACTTAAGTATTTATAAAATGTAGCTAGATTTACCTGGTGTTGCTCAGGCTCTTAACTCAAATAAGTTTTGTTTTTCTTCATTTAAATCATTCTTCTGGGGTGGTCCTAGAGAGAGAGGACAGCCCCAGCCGTCTCTGACCACAGCAGCTTGGGGACAAGTGAGAAGCACCTGCTCCATGTGCAGCAGGCACAGCTAGGGGAGAGGTGCATGTCCCCCAGCTGGAGGACAGACAGACACACAAACAGACTCACAAACAGACAAACTCTCTGAAATATATAGTAGATAGCTGTCCCTTTCTCCACCCTTACCCCCAGATAGCCCAATGGGGTTATAGCTGTCCCGGTCCCCATTTCTGCCCCCTATGGGTATTCTGTAGTATAACTGTCCCTCCTACCAGACTCCTCCCTTTCCGTTTTATGAGAAACAATTGAATTCCACACATATGTTCCTATTATCCTAGCACAACTAAACCCTGACCTTGCTTTAAGTTATGTTAAAAAGAAGTTGCATATCAAATTTGGTGGTCGTAGCTCTTACCGTTTAGGAGGCGTTCTTGAACAAATGGACTCACAGATGGACAGACAGACAGATGATTGTTTCTAAAATATATAGTAAGAGATTAAAGCTATTAAATTTGCATTAAATGCTACAAAAAAGGAAGAAAGCTCTTAGTGTTATATTGCATGATAAATGACTGTAGTACCATATTTTCCCCTTACATTTATATATCACAATTATAAAACAAATTATAAAGTAAAGGCATGAATCCAATTATATCAGGTCAGCCTTGTAGTGTAAATGGGAATGACAAAGTTAGCAGATATTTTTCAAAAATACCGCAGCTAAATAATATTAGCTAGGTTTTGGTACAGTTAGGGAAGTCATTTACCGATTTAAAAAAATCTAAGAATTCAGATACAATGAATTGTAGGCATTGGTATGTAACTATAATGTTATTGTTACCCACGGTTATCTGAACCCCAAGTTGTGGTAATTAACCTGTTTTCCAAGTGATCTCAGGAAAGAAATCAGTGGGAGACACAGCACCTCTGTGTGATAAATGATTGTTACACACAAGAATGCTTCTACCAAAAATATTGTTTTTTACTGAGTACAAAGCACACATCTAAAATAGAAATAGTCTTAGCACACCCCATAATTAGTTACTCTAAGCCTGAGGTGACACTGATTGACAACAGGGTTCCAGTGACCAGCCTCTCTCTTAGCTGTTGGGGAATTTCATGTCAGTGATTCCTTATTAACAAAAAAAATGCCTGTAACTAAATTCTCTATAGATTTTTCTCAGGCACATAACTCGTTATAAACCCTACTAGACTAAATTTCCCTAGCAATAGCCAATAATAATTCATTATTCTCCTTATCAGCAAAGTAGCCTCAGCAAAAAAACTTATGAACACAGGCACCCAGAATCAAGATCAGTTTTCCAGACTCTCCACTGCTTCTCATGAATCTGTCCTTTCACTTTAGCTATCCTAGTTAGTTAGTATCCTAGTTAGTTTCCTGTGCCTGCGAAAGCTCATGATACTAGCTACATGTTTTGTTAGTCTATAAAGTGCTACCAGACCATTTGCTTGCTGTTTTTTTCTGTAACAGACTAACTCAGCTACCCCCTGAAGCAGTAAAACTGCAGTTAGCAGCTGTTCATTTTGTCTGTCTGAGTCAAGGCAAGGTTTCTTCTGATACTGTAATTCCCATTGCTAGCTTATGGGGGCTAAGTACACAAGGTGGCTGCAGGTTATATCATATCCTATTCTCTCATAACACTATCACCTTTACACTTTTTCTTTCTTTCCCTATCCTACGCTGTGTTATGTTTTTATCTCTACAGAGCTTACAACAAAAGAAAAATATTATAAATGTAAAGGTCAGATGATTCTCCTAAAGAAAATACAGGATTTTTTCAACATTTTTTTTAATAGTGGCATGATGGTTTTTCAGGTTATTTGAGGTGGTAGCACTATAAGCTAACCACAGAGGAGCATTTCAGTTCATGCTTACTTATTGTACGGAGCTGCAGAGGTGACATCCATTATTCTAGCCCAGGAGCTGGAAGAGCTGTCATGGAGGACTGCAGAACTATACTACACTTTAAATTTACCCTCTAACCTGTGGTAAAGGTAATTTTCTCCAGCCCCTACAGTGGTCCCTGCATAAAGCCTGGAAGCCTTTGTACTGGAGCTCTGTACCAGGGGACCACGATGAGCATGCACAGTTACATTTCATCTCTGACACTGTCCATGTATTCTAACTAGGGTCCTACTGAGGAATTGGTACATTAGAATTATCTGCAAATCTCAATTAAAAGAATAACAAAATTAATCTTTCTATGTAAGAGTACATTTTGTTTGATCAGAAATTAAATGTATAACAAAATGCATTTTCTGATGGCTTTTGTTATTTTCAGAAACAGAAAAAAGTTTTGAAAACCCGAAGGAAAACAATGTTTCAAAACAGGTAAATACATCTCAAAGTGGAGTTTATGGGTTGATTGTTTCAGGCTTTTCCTCCCAAACTAACTATGGTTTATAATATGGAGATTATCTATTTTTCTCTTAATCAATGTAAAATGATGCTTTAAATAAGGACTTTACAGTAGTCTGAAGCAGGGCCAGTCCTAACCAATTGGCGGGTAGATGTCCACTGCAGTTCTATCTGTAGCCCATGAGAAATTTTCTTTACTGTTGCCCACACACAGGGTGGCCAGATTCTGCTGGTTTTCATCCATGTAGTTTTTTTCCTACTGGTATTTCAAAAGTGGCATGCACATAAAGCAAGGACATGTGGAGTGAGGTTCATGCTGATTGCATGCTGATTACACACATTGTCAGAGTTATGTGCTCCCTCTGCATCGAGTCAAAGTGCTGCACAGTTCAATTGGCACACCTCGCATATTCTAGGTATGTAAGCTCAGTTAGCAAACTCTCCTATCCAGGGAGACCATCTTGATCAGTGTTTCTCAACCAGTGGTAGGAGTACCCTTAAGGGTACTCGAGTGAAATCTGGGGGATATGTCAACACAACTGAAATTTGGAGAAAACTGAATTTTTGTTTTAAGTTTTACAGCACTTTATTATTTTGTACTTTTTACACCCAAAAACTTCATTGCCTGCCCAGCTACGATTAAGTTATTTAAACAAATGTGTTGCAATGGTAGAAGAAACTATGTTGGATTGATCAAGGATGAGGATATACAAATTTTTAAAAGTGTCCACTGATTTTTGGGTTGTCAGATTTGAAGTCCAATATTAAGGCACCTTGGACTTGAACATCTGCATCCCCCTATGATGAAATAAGCACTTCTGAAAGGCAGGTTTTAGGACCCTGATTCAGTGCCCACAGAAGTCAGTGGAAAGGATTCTATTGATTTCAATGGATATTCGATCTGACTTAAGCTATCTCAGGCTAGACTCCCCAAAATTGAACCATCCATAACTGGCAGATATATTTAAATATTTTGGCCTCAATTGATCAAGTGGTTGTGCAGTCTTTTAAAACCATGTTTACCAGATGTGATCAGTTATAAGTTTAAAGCTTCAGTTGTAGTAAGTATAAAATATGTTAGTCAAATTTGCTTGGATGACACACACAATTATTTATAGTAGTGCACTTCTTGAAACATTAGCCCATTTTGTGCAGAAAACTAGTTGAATTTTATTGTTTTTACTTGAAATAAAAAGCTATTGGGAAGAAACTTCATGTGTGCTTATGGTTTTGGTACAGAGAACAAATTGTTCATAACCCTTTAAATTCTAATCTATTTCTGTTAAAGACTTGTTTAGTTTAGACTGAATCATTTTTGTTTTTGTAGCCATTCTTCAAGTGAAGCAATATAAAGACTTCTTCTCTGAGCATCAGTCTGAAAGAAATATTTGTTTGTTAAATAATTCAGCTATCTCTGTAGACATTTCTTACACTGCATTTGAGAACTAAAATTGTGATTTCTGGATTAGTAAACATTATGGCAAACAGCAGCAAGAGAAATATATGTTCAACATGGGGGACTTATGAACTCTGCCTCATAAATTTTTAAAAGCTTATTATGGTAGGCTGGCATAACTAATATTGCAAGACAATTTTCATTATAACTTAAGTTTTTGAAGTCAAGTTCTTAATCTCTTATTAATAATGTCTATGTCTACTTTCAGTCTAGAAGTGAATACTTCTGGAACATTTCCATAAAGAGTCTTTTAGCCATTTTTGAGCTAGTGGAGAGACTAAAATCATTTTTTTCTACTGTATGCTGAGGAATGACACAGAACATCTTTAACCTGCCCCCTTACACCTTAATAAGCTTTCTACCTTAGGGTCTCTTGGGAGGGTGTGGAGGAGCTCTGCACCTGCTGAAGCAGCTCTCTTCACTAAAGGCTTGTCTACACTACAGAGAAGATCAAAGCTGCCACAGTTGATCTTCCAGGGTTCAAATTAGCACATCTAGTGAAGACACACTAATTCAAAATGAGAGGATGCTCCCATCAGCGCCGGTAGTCCTGCTCCTATGAGGAGTAAGGCAAGTCAAAAGGAGAGTGTGCTCCCAGCAACTTCCTGCTGTGTGGACAGTGCCAAAATGTGATTTAAGATACTTCGACTCCAGGTATGTAATTAACGTAGCTGCAGTTGGGTATCTTAAGTCGACTTTCTCCTTTAGTGTAGATGAGGCCTAAGAGTATTCATGAAGTGGCATTTATGGCTGTTTTGTGGCTCCTTTTTACCAGGTTAGCTAGCACATATTGTTACAAGACAACAGCTTAACTCTTCCCTTGTAGCTTTCTGGAGACTTTGATGTCCATGGACCAGGTCCTCAATTTGTGTAAGTCAATGAAGCTACTCAAGTTTACAGCAGCCAATGATCTGACCACTGAGACCCAAACCCTTCAATGATTTTGGGGAGATACCATCTGGGAGTCTAAATAGTGGGTAATTTCCATTTGGTGGTCTCCATTTGTTAATAAAACCCTATTGCTTTTAGACATCAGTTTCAGGTAACTTTTTCTTGTCACAAAAACATATGTTAATCCAGCATTTCCTTTAGAATTTCTATCCTGTTGAATTAATGACCTCAGTATTCAAACCTTACCAATGAAAGGGGTTTGTGACATTTAATTGAACAAATTCTCCCTGCTGACTGTTTTGTACTAACAGGAATGACCTGTTTGGACAAGCAGATGTTAGCTACTCAAACTGTATTGAGTCCAATTTTGTCTGTGACCTCAGCCCCTCTGAGCTTTTCTGCTTGCATAAGGAGTGTTGTAATAGCACCCAGGAAAAACTCCAAGTGTCATCAGTTTCCTCAGTCAATTTAAAGCTGACAGAAGAGCTCTACATCAGTCCTCAACATATGTCATATCTAGATTTATTAGGTAACATTCACATTCAATAATAGCCAGCATAAGTTGTAGTTTCTTTGAAAATCTATATAATATTTTCTGTTCCTATTGAATAAATGCATAGCTTAATATAGTGTCATAGTATACAATAAAATGTGTAAGCTGCACAACTATTAAATTAATAGCACATCAGAAACCTAATTTTGATTATTCTGTGTGACTTTAATGTTCATTGTGTTGTTGTAGTAAGTTTACATAATTTTGCCTCTTTGAAATACGAACATTAGCTTAATTTTGAAATAGCTTCTGTAAAATATGTAACAGCAGAGTGCAATGCCATTTGTCTTTTCTATTTGATGATGCATGCTAGACATGCAAGTGAACAAAAAGATAAATTAACTATGGCACTGCTAAGAGGACACAATACTTCCTCTAATAAATTCTTTGCCTCTTTTCAAAGGGTCACAGTTATTCTTTCAGCTTAGAGCTGTCTTACTGCCTACAGCAAAATTGGTTTTAATAGACTTACACAAGCTTAAGAAAAGATGATGTAGTAATGTTTCATATTTAAAATATAAAAAAACTTCCAGAGAAAATAAAAAAGTGCTTCAACTGAACCATCTTATGCAAGTATAATTTCACCTGACGGATATACACATGAACAAGAATCTCAGGATGTGGAGAACAAATTATTTAAATATTATATTGCCAAGATTAGATAGATTTTAGTCACTTAGGGGGAGAATTACTTTCAGTTAAAAGGGCAGGAAAGGTCCAGCCACTAGTCCACCCCTTTTTCAAAAGAACACCGTAAACCTCATTTTTTGAGAAATAAGGGTTCTTTTGAAAAAGGGGAGGTTTTGCGCAAAAAAACTCGTCTAGACTGCTTTTTTTTTTTTTTTTCCGAAAAAAACCTCTTCCGAAAAAGGGATTGGAAGAAGATATGCAAATTCATGCCTAATTTGCGTATTTTCTTTTGGAAGCCAAGGGTAGTCTAGACGTGCCCTCAGAGGCCAAGGAGAACAATTTTTCTCCCTCCTCCTTGTGACACCCTTTTAGATATCTGAAAACCACTATCATGTTCCCTCTCAATCTTCTCTTTCCCAAACTAAACAAGCCTAATCCTTTCAGTCTTCCTTCACAGGTCATGTTCTCTAGACCTTTAATCATTCTTGTTGCTCTTCTCTGGACCTTCTCCAATTTCTCCACATCTTTCTTGAAATGTGGTGCCCAGAAGTAGACACAATACTCCAACTGAGGCCTAATCAGCGCAGTGTAGAGCGGAAGAATAACTTCTCGTGTCTTGCTCATAACACTCCTGTTAATGCATCCCAGAATCATGTTGCTTTTTTTGAAACAGTGTCATACTATCGATTCACATTTAGCTTGTGATCTCTCTAGATCCCTTTCTGCAATCCTCCTTCCTAGACAGTCGCTTCCCATTCTGTATGTGTGAAACTGATTGTTCCTTCCTAAATGGAGTACTTTACATTTGTCCTTTTTAAACTTCATCCTTTTTACCTCAGACCATTTCTCCAGTTTGTCCAGATCATTTTGAATTATGACCCTATCCTCCAAAGTAGTTGCAACCCCTCCCAGCTGGGTATCATCAGCAAACTTAATAAGCGTACTCTCCATGCCAATATCTAAATAGTTGATGAAAATATTTAACAGAACCAGTCCCAAAACAGACCCCTGCAGAACCCCACTTGTTATGCCCTTCCAGCAGGATTATGACCCGTTAATAACTACTCTCTGAGAATGGTTAACCAGTCGGTTATGCACCTACCTTACAGTAGCCCCATCTAAGTTGTATTTGCCTAGTTTATTGATAAGAAGATCATGTGAGATTGTATCAGTAGTTTACTTAACATGAAAAGCAGCATGGTAAAGTGCTTGTAATGTAGACTCCTTAGCTATGCTGAATTCTGCTAATATTTTATTTACAAAGGATTCGGGTTTTAATATGTGTTGCAAGTATGGTTCAGTAGCTCATATGGGAACATAATCCACTGAGGTCAGCTGGGGAGGCTCTGCTCAGTGTTCCCTCACTTATGGAGATGAGATTAATGTCTACGTGGAGCAGGGCCTTCTCAGCTTTTGCTCCCAGACTGTGGAATTCTCTTCCCCGGGATATTCACATGGCGCCAATGTTAGCATTGTTTTGGTGTCAGGCTAAAGTCACCTTTTTTACTTATGCTTTTATTGGTGTTTGAGTCTATATGTGTATGTTCCTCCTCTCGAGACTTTTTAGCAGGTTTTATGTCTCTCTGGGGTCTCGTATTTTAATTTTTTATATACATTTGTATTGTGTTTTAAAAATTTTGTAAGCCACCTCGAATATTTTAAATAGAGAGGTGGGGTCAAAATATTTTAAATAAATAAATAAATAATAAGACTATGCTTAATGTATAAACATATGTATTGAGAATAAAAGAGGGTAAAGAGATGCAACCAAGTACACATGAAATTTCATTTATTAATCTGAATGTAAATTATACATGATACATTGGAATAAAGACAACTTAATATCCATATAATGTTTATCAAAAATAATAAACCAGTTTTCAGAAATATATACAACTTATTTTTTCAGGAAGCACTGAATGAAAGTCAACTAGTGGCAATGCAAAATACATTTTCTTCACAAGGTAATAGATTTCGTTGTAAGTTCATATCTTTTATACATCCCCTCAACTTATGGAGAGTGTTGAATATTACGATAGTATTTACTAGAACTATAACAAGCTTTCTACACAGTAAACATTTATTAGTAAATAATTTAAGCAATGTAAGCTTGAAAGGTGTCATATTCTCATGTATTTGTGATATACCATGTCCATTCCACGTACCACCTCTAGTTAATGCAATACTGTTGACTGTCAAAATGCTGTTGATTGTCAAAATGTTGATCTAATATATCTGTTCTATCTTTAATTGATTTAAAAACACCACAACACATTATCTTCAAAAATGGCATTCACAATGCAAAGGAAATTGCAATCTCATACTGCACAATAAGAGGACGATCCTTGTGTGGAGAATCTTCTCCTCACATACAGCTCTCATGAGTCACGATCTGTCCTATTATGTTCATAATAGCAAAGCACTAAGGATGAAATCTTGGCCTCATCCAAATCAATGGACGTTTGTGATTGATTTATATGTGGTTAAGATTTCACAATTCAGCAAAATACTTAAGTACATATTTAATTTTGAGCATGCACTGAAGTCTATCAACATGCAGCGTAGTGCTTAAGTTTTTAAGTTGATGCTTAAATGCTGTGCTAAATTTGGGGCTCAAAATGCATTGGTCACTAAAATTGCATTTAGGCAATCGTTTATATGCTAGAAAAAAAGATTTTAAAATAATCTTTCCAAAAGTATAAGAGGTAACAGAGTAATTTTAGACAACATTTTGGTACAACCAGTTCAAAACAGATTCTTCATAGAATAGGTACAGATTGGACCTCCCTAGTCCAGCCCCCTCAGTACCTGAGTCATGCAAACCAGGGAGTTTGCCAGACCAGGAGAGGTCAAAGCTCCCCTGTTGGCCACCAGCCCCACTCCCAGGCTTCCCTCCAGGCTGTGGGGCTCCCCAGGCCGGGAATCCCTTGCCCTCCAGGGCCACTGTTGGCCCTGCTGCCACTGGGGCTCCCCAGGGCAAATGTTCCCCGGCCACCACTGGCCCCGCTGCTGCTGGGGTTCCCGGGGGTTTGGGCTCCCCAGCCACTGCGGACCTTGCTCCTGCTGGGGCTCCCCGAGGCTGGAGCTCCCTGGCCACCACTGCTTCTGCTGCCACCAGGTCTCCCTGGGGCTGAGCTGGCCCAGCCACCACTGGTACAGTTGGGACTCCCCAGCCACTGCTGGCACCACCAAGGTTCCCTGGCTGCTGGATTCTCAGGTGGTTCCCAATCCCAGCCTCCAGGGCTCTTTGGTCCAGCAAGCATGGATGTTGCCAGATCAGAGAGTCCTAGATTTGAGAGGTTGAACCTGTGGTAACAGAGAGAAGGCAAAAAAATGACTGGTTAATAAAAGTTCAGTTTTCTATTACGCATAAACAGGAGCTTCCCAAATATATTATTATATTCAGTCCAAAAAGAATTCTAAAAATGCATCACAAATTTACTTCCTTTTAAGAGCATGCTTCGTTTCCAAAACAATGCAGCATGTCGCACTCTAGGAAGAATAGAAGAGAAAATGCTTCAGACAGAGTTTTTCAGGATCAAATCAGAGCAGACTCATTCTAGTCGTTACATACTTTAGAACCTCTTTGAATACACAGTCTCATGCATACATATTCACTTATTGTCCACAATGATACATCCATTATCTCCATGGTAAAAGAACAATGTTTTCAAAGCTTTCAACAACAGTGAAATTGAGAGCCTAAAGATAATATTTGCAAAAAAATAAGGCCCTTTGCTGAAGGAACAAACTGGTTCTTAATAATGATAAATTGAGAGGGTGAAACTTTAGCGCTCAGCCCAAAGCAGATTGTCCCAATGGAGAGGAAGCATAAAAGTATCTTTAAATTTAGGACTACGTTCAATATATTTTTAGCAATGAAATACAGAGCTTAAGAGCTTATACCACTCTGATCAATATTACATAGTTTACAATGCTGTAATGTGTATGTGTCAGAACAGTTGTTCACAGCCTTTCCAGAATAGTGTACCCATTTCAGGAGTCTAATTTGTTTTGTGTACCACCAAGTTTCACCTCACTTAAAACTATTTGCTTACAAAATCAGACATTAAAAACAAAAGTGTCCCAGCACACTATTACTAAAAAATTGCTTACTTTCTGATTTTGTTTGTATGAAATTTTACTCTGTGCTGACTTTGCTAGTGTTTTTATATAGCCTGCTGTAAAACTGGGCAAATATCTAGATGAATTAATGTACTCCCTGGAAGACCTCTGTAAGTCCCCAGGGGTACACTTACCCCAGGGTGAGAACCACTGTGTCAGAATGCTTTGTATATATCAGGAGTGGCCAACCCATTACAGACGAAGAGCTAAAATACTGGTGGATACAGTGCAAAGAGCCAAGGAAAAGAAGTTGTTGAGCAAAAAAAAAAAAAAAGCGCTGCCCCCCTTTCAGAGCCACGTGTGGCCCAAGCAGGCTTCTGTTGACCGCAGTGTCAGATCTCGCACCAAGCAGCACCCTGCCCAGACAAGGAAAAAAAGCAGGGGACCGTGAGAACAGCCGCGGGTGCGGGAGCCGCAATTTTTCCTTTGAAGAGCTGCACGCGGCTCGCAAACCGCAGGTTGGCCACCCCGGTATATATTATTACTAGCAGATGTACTCGGCATTGTGAAGTAATTTTTTTTTACTTTGTGTAAAATAAAAGGAACATGTACATACTTAATTTAAATTATTACACTTTTCAAAAATGAAGGACAAAAGTTTGTATTCATAAAAGAAAGTGATTCGAACATTAGATAGAGCTTGTTGGTAGGCAATAGCTGTGTTTTTTCTGTATGTTGCTAGAATAAAAAGGGGTGGGGTGCAGGAGTGAGGGCAGGGCACTGGGGGGGGTTGCAGGGCTTAGAGGAGAGGGGACAGGGTGGAGTGAGGGCGGGGGGCTGAGGGTACAGGTTTCAGGGTGGGGGTGGAGAAGTCAGGGCAGGAAGCTGGGGGGTTAAGGGCTCAGCAGGGCATGTAGGCAGGGGGTGGGGACTGAGGGCAGGGGGCGGGGTCTCAGAGAATAGGGTTGAGTGTGGTAAGTTGCAGAAGTCAGGGCAGGGGTTTGGATGCGGGCGAGCTGGAGCCAGGGCAGAGGGTGGGGGGGTTAGATTATGGGGTGGGGTGAAGGAGTGTGGGCAGGGGGTTTGGGGGCTTGGGAGGGGCTTAGGGCAGGAGATGGGTGTACAGGATTGAGGGCACGGTGTAGGAGATGCAGGATTCAGGGCAGGGAGCTCAGTGCAGTGGTCTGGCAGGAGGGATGTAACCCTTCTTCCGAGTAGTACCGGCAGCAGCCAGGGCCGGGTTCAATATCTAGCGGTCCCCTTTCATCCATCTCACACAGAACCAGCTCGAGCCCCCACCCAGTAGCCTGGGAAACTCACACACCCCTGGGTGCCTCTGAGAGGCAATGCTTCCCCACTTGCAAGCACAGAATCTGAGTGTAGAAAAAAAACTTTTAATGAAAGAGGGAGAGAAGTCACATGGCATTAACTTGGGAAAATACCACGAACAGAGTTCATAACCCCCTATGAGTAACTGTCCCAGCTCAAATGGATTGAGCGATGTCCTTTGCCTCTCAGACTCTCTAGTCCAAGGGTACGTCTAGACTACATGCCTCTGGCAACAGAGGCATGTAGATTAGGCTACCCAGCATAGGAAAATGAAGTGGCGATTTAAATAATCGCCGCTTCATTTAAATTTAAATGGCTGCCGCGCTGAGCTGATCAGCTGTTTGTCGGCTCAGTGCGGTAGTCTGGATGCTCCGCGGTCGACATCAAAGGCATTTGTCGACCTCCCAGGTATGCCTCCTGGGATGAGGTTTACCTAGGAGGTCGACAAATGCTTTTGATGTCAACCGCAGAGCGTCCAGACTACCGCGCTGAGCCGACAAACAGCTGATCGGCTCAGCACAGCAGCCATTTAAATTTAAATGAAGCGGCGATTATTTAAATCGCCGCTTCATTTTCCTATGCCGGATAGCCTAATCTACATGCCTCTGTTGTCAGAGGCATGTAGTCTAGACGTACCCCAACAGTGTAAGGGTTCCATTCACTTACCCAAACTTTCTCCGTACCCCACTTCAAATGCCCCACTTACAGCTCTATCCAGTCAGTGCGGACCCTGACACATCACCCTGATGACTCCACTCATTGAGCCTGAGGCCATGCCACCTTTGTGCTGCTCCTGTAGTCCGCTTGCTCCGCCTGCCACTTCTCCTACTGGCTGTCCACCAGTCATTCCCTCCAGCCGCTCCACTGGCCGCCTGCTGCTGCTCCTACTGGCTGCCTGCTGGTTGCTCCCGCTAGCCGCTCCGCTGGCCGCCTGCCACTGCTCCTACTGGCCACCCACTCATCGTTCCCACCAGCCACTTCGCTGGCTGCTGGCCACCCGCCACTGCACCTACCGGCCGCCCGCCGGTTGCTCCTGCCAGCAGTCTTGCTGGCTGCAATGGGTTTGGATCTAGGCCAAACCAGTGACTTCAGCTTTTCGTGATTTCAACTCTTTAGCCACCCCCTAGGCTGGCAAAAGATTCCAGCTTCCACTGGAATAGCAAAAAGACTCCTGATGGAATCTGCTTTAGGTCTATCTTTAGAACAGGAGGGAAAAGAAACAGGTTGAACCAGTCTTACAGCTTACCCCTAGCAGGCATGAAGCAAACTGGCTCAAACCCTTTTCCCCCAACTCAGTTCACTCAAATCTGGAAGGGGGAGGCTTGTTCATCTGAGACCCCTTGCAGTGAGGGTGTCTCTCCTGCAAGCACTGGTGTCATATTTTACAGTTCCCACATTTAGGGGTGGCATGGTTTGTGACCCCACAACAGTCCAAATTAGTTACAGTACATCACATTCCTTCTAACAACCAATCCTCCATCAGCCCTGGCTGAACTGGATCTACATAACCACACTCCGGATTCCTTCCCCATCCCAGGATGAGCTGTATTTACATATCAACAGTTAATTGTCTTGCAGGTCTAAACATCTTCAGCTGGCTGCATTTCAAGCAGTCCTTTAGACCCCTGGCTTACAGGGAGAAGGGGGTGCTTACTGGGGTTGCCCAGGGTTGTGAGGGTGGCACTGCCCGAGCAATGGCTCCTCCCAGGTGGCTGGCCCTGGCCTCCAACTTGTCCAGGATGGGTGGCTCTGGGGGCCAGCCCCGGCCTCTAGCTGCCTCCCACCATGCAGCTGCTCAGGAGGGGCTGCACTTTGGGGGTTGCTCCCAGCCTCCAGTGCCCCCTGTGCTGGGGGACAGCACTCCTGGGGCTGGCCCTGGCCTCTAGCTGCCCCCCCCCCAGCCTGATTCCCAGGCCCGGTCTCTCTTTAGGGGGGATTTCCTGGGGAGACAGGCTGTACTTCCCAGCCCTGGGACCTTGGGACAAAAGGGAGATCATGGCAGCAGAGCCGCTGGGCGGGCAGGCTCCCACCCATCTGGCACTCTGCAGTGTAGCTGTCCTCCGCGCTTGCTGCCCCCTTTGCTCTGCAGTATTGCTGGCCTCTGATCAGCCCCTTCTTTTTCCATGTTATGAAAAACAGTCCCATTCTGTGCATTTCGCATTCTCTGGGCATGACCAAACCCTGGCCCTACTTTGAGTTAGGAAGCTGCATACCAAATTTGGTGGTCCTAGCTCTTACCATTTTTTTGGAGGAGTTCTTGAACAAACTGACTCAAGGAGAGAGGGAGAGACAGATGCACTCTAAAATAGAGATAGAGATAGATGTGGAAAGATCCCAGGGCTCAACAATATCAGCCCAAAAAGTCTCCAAGGAGATCTCAAACTGCATCAGACAGTGTTACCAAGTTTATAACACAACTCCACCAGACTCTATTCATACATGCTCCACAATGTCAATCTCTTCATCCATCACCTTCTTCAAGAATATCCCTATCTCAGAGATCTGTGGAGTAGCAACATGGACATCAGTCCACACTTTTGCAGAATGTTATGTGATCACTGGGGACTCTGGGTACGTCTAGACTACAGGCTTTTGTCGACAGAAGTTTTGTCGACAGATACTCTCGACAAAGCTTCTGTCGACAAAGAGCGTCTAGACTACATCCAGTTCTGTCGACAAAGCAAGCCACTTTGTCGACATGACAGTGTAGACGCAAATGGCAGTGCAGATGCAATAACGCCTTCTGTCGACAGAACTCTATTGACAGAAGGCATTATTCCTCGTAGAATGAGGTTTACAGCCGTCGACAAAACTGCTGAGTTCTGTTGACGTTATGTCGACAGAACTCAGCGGCAGTGTAGATGCAGGTATAGTTTTGTCGACAAAAGTCCACTTTTGTCGACAAAACCCTGTAGTCTAGACACACCCTCTGTGTCCAATGCTATGTTCACCTCCAGAACATGGATGCAGACTGTGTGGGCTTAAAGCTCCACGGCTTAAGCACCCACCCCTCAAAAATAGAGGAACTCAGCACCTGCAGTGCAGGATGAATCTTTTGTGGGCCCCAATACCCAGATTGTAGTCCCACTCCCTGAAGGGTAGGGAGCACAGAAGAGCACCCACTGACAAAAACAAAAGTCAGCGCCTGTGCTCCGCAGTGCTGTCATTTGTAAGTGACCCAACTCCAAAGTCCCAGCCCTCCAGAGGTAATACTGTTTAGGAGGCACTTACACAGGAGCACCCGCATAGGGACACTACTCAAAGTAGTGTGCTAACAATGGTTCTTCAAGACAGGGGTGACTGGTGAAGAAGGATGCAGGAGGGGCACCTCCCCCCCAATACGCCTCATGTGTCTTCTCCCCATGCAGCCCAGGGGAGGGTCAGGACAATGCCCCCTCTGTTCCAGGCCCCATCCCTACCTCGCTTCTTCCTGCCCCTGCTCTGCCCCATCTCTTCCCCCAGCAATGTGGCCTGGGGGATTAGTGGGGGGGGGGGGGAGTATCTGAGATCAGCAGCAGGGACTGGGCTGCCCTGCATTCACTAGCAGCTGAGGTAACCAGAGCAATGCAACCCTAGCTTGCTCTGCCCCTCTGCCCCCCCAGTTCCCAACCATGTCACTCCAATTCCCACTGCCAGTAAGTGTGAGAGTGGGGCGGTGATCCTGCTCCTCCCCCGAGTGACATGCTGGCAGCCAGGGAACAGAGCCACATTGCTCCAATTCTCCTCATGGTTGCTGGTGACTGCAGGTGGACCGACCCCTGTTGCGGGTGCCTAGCTCCCCCACTAGTCCCCAGGAATGCCAAAAGTCTCTGTCCCCATGCCCCTCCTGCCCATGGCATTGGGGGGGGGGCACATGGGCCCTCCACGTGTTGCCAGTGCTTCCAAATGTGCATCCCTATTGGTGCTCTGCTCCTCTGCTTCAGAGTTCTTGCCTGTGGCTCTGTGGTGGAGAAGGAACTGAGGTGGATTGGCCAGTGCAAACAGTCTAGCTTGTGGCAAGCTCAACAGACACTGCTACCAAAGTTCTCCAAACAACAGGACAGGGGTACAAGTGTATCTACAGTGGGGCATCTATAGAGACACACATCTCAAAGAAATATTTTTAGTACTCAGGGTGAGGGAACATTTTATTTGCCCACTTGATACCATAATTTTAAACTAAATAGTTCTGTCTGCCTGGCAATTCAAACTGAAGTTCATCACCACACAGAAAACCTGTTTATAGATAAGGAGCCAGTCCACTGTTTACAAGGAGACTCCAAACATATAAACCCAGGGCTGGAGCACTTCTTTTTCAGATTGCCTGGTGGGACACTAGCCATCTTTCCACAATATATATATTGTCTATTATATGTAAAGTCTTTTGTCGTGACTTTTTTAAAACCATAGTTCCACTGTCTCTTTCTTGCTTGTCAAATATGGTCTAGGTCCAGATCCTGACCATACTATAACTTGTGCCAGTCTGGCTATGGAAAGAGGCTTAAATAGCTAGTGGGGGATATCCCAGGGTTGAGGGAGTGTTTACTGTAAAGCCAGCTTAGTTGGCCCAATATTTTCTCTGTCCTAGCACCTGTATAGTGGGGGAATATCTAAGGCTACGTATAGACTGCAAGCTTCTTTCGGAATAAGCTTTTCTGAAAGAGATCTTCTAGAAAAGCTTATTTCAAAAGAGAGCATCTACACGCAAAAAGAGCAACGAAATAGCGATGTGCTATTTCAAAAGATAGCGTCCACACTGATTGGACACTATCTCGCATTTAAGGCCACCTGGAACCAGTTCAGGCAGGGCATTAGGTCAGTAGTTGCTTCTGAGTGCTGTTGCCTAAGGCTATCTGAGACATGTGCTTAAAGGGACCACCCTGGACAGCCATTTCTGCTTCTTCTGCTTGCTTGCCTACCTCTCCGAAGTACAGCAAAGCATTTGCAGTGCGTGCTCTGGTTGCCCTGCTTCAGGACACCACAGCACTCCTTGACTTGGAGCCGGAGCTGCCTCTGGGCATGCAATAGCCCAACACTGTCATGTTGCAGTTTCTGCATCAGTTTTTTCAGGCTGCCTTCATGGCCCTGCATGAGCTTGACTCAGAGCTCATCATTGAGAACCTCTGCCTATGTGCGGGAGCAATGCCCTTGCAACTGCACATAATGGTAGAGAGACACTTTTGGAGTCTGGACACCAGTTCCGAATGGTGGGACTGGCTGGTGATGGAGCAGTGGGACAACCAGCAGTGGCTCCACAACTTCAGAATAAGGAAGGAAACATTCATGGAGCTGTGTGCCTGGCTTGCCCCTGCCCTCCATCGATGTGACACCCGGATGTGATCCGCCATCCCCCTGGAGAAGTGGGTCACCATCGCTGTCTGGAAGCTCGCCAAACCAGTTACCGGTCTGTGGGCAATCAGTTCGGCATGAGAAAGTTCACTGTCAGGGCCCACCTCATGGAGGTAAGGCATTCTCGGGCTGCAGTCCCTGAAGGGGGGGGAGTACTGGAAGGGAGGACCCTAGGGAAAAGGGTGGTTGGGTGTGCGGGGGGTGGGCTGGGGAAGCCCTATCCCCAGTGGGTTCTGCAGTCCTGCCCTCACACAGCCCTGCAGGAGAAGCGGGCAGGCTTCATAGAGGGTGACTATGTTTCGGGGGGAGAGCGGAGGGGACCTCCCAAGGGCTCAGGCACCCTCTTTGATTCTCTGATATGTATCTTTGTTTGTCTCCTTCTGCAGGTGGTGAGGGCCATAAACACTATCCTGCTGTGCAGGGTCATCTGCCTGGGAGACCTGGACCCCATCGTGGCCAGATTTGCCACCCCAGGCTTCCCCAACTGTGGGAGAGGGAGCAATAGATGGAATGTCCCCATCTGTGCCCCAGAACACTGTGCTGTCCAGTACATAAACAGAAAAGGATATTTTTCCATGCTCCTGCAGGCCTTGGTCGACCACCTCGGCCTGTTCACAGACATTTTTGTCTGCTGATTGGGGAGGGCGCACGATGCCCATGTGTTCAGAAACTCCAGCCTCTACCAGAAGCTGGAGGCTGGCACATTTTTCCCCCAGCATAAGTTCAGGGTCAGGGACATTGAGATGCCACTGTGCATAGTGGGGGATGTGGCCTACCCCCTCATGCTGTGGCTTATGAAGCCATACAGCATCCACCTGGACTGTTTCAATGCCAACCTAGGCAGGGCCCACACCCAGGTGGAATGCACCTTTGGGGGCTTAAAGGCGTGGTTCAGGTGCCTCCTGACCTGCCTTGATGTGGGGGAGCACAACATCCCCCAGGTAGTCTCAGCCTGTTGTGTTCTCCACAACATTGTGGAGAGGAAGGGGGAGGCCTTCCTTTCAGGGCTGGGAGGGATGGGCCTTGGAACAGCCATGCACAGCTGCCATACTCCAGGCCCATCAGGTGGGGGTGTGCATCCGGGAGACCTGAGGGAGAGTTTCTCTGAAGGACCCCAGTAACTCTTCCCAGGGCCTTCCCCCTCTCTGTCTTTTCCACAACAGCCCCTCCCTTCCCCCCTTCCCTGTACAGTCAATAAAAACAACAGTTTTGTGTTCAAAAAAAGAAGTCTTTGTTTATTTTTTTGTGATAAAAGTAACTGGGGAATCGGGGGGGGAGGAGGGGCTGAGGACCTGGATATGGGGAGGGTGAAGGAGGGCTGAGAACTTGGGAGAGGGGGAGAAGAGGCTCAGAGCTGGGGCTGAGACTGACACGTGGTTCAGGTGGTAGTTCCACCTCGTGTCTGGGGACCTCTGCAACCTCAGGGGGTAGGGGGATTCTGGGAGAATAGGGGGATAGGCAGGAGGGGGGCTGGAGGGGCTCAGGCATGGCAGGGGGAGTGGGCTGAAGCATGGCAGGGGGAGCAACCCAACTTATGAAGAGTGCCTTCCCACAGACATGGCCCTGAGTGAAGGTAATAGAACTTAAGCGTAAGTGCTTTCATAAATAAGGGTGGAATTAAGCATTTATTTAGGTTCCTATTCAGAAAAGCACGTGTTTAGTTATACTTAAGAGGTTATTCCAATACAAATATCACCCCTCCTGCTGAAAAGTAGCAGATGTTCAGTGCTTTTCAAATCTGTTTTCCCATGCATGTGAAATTAGTGATGTGGAGTCTGACTATTTTCTAAGAGTAAGAAACAGGATGCAGGCAATCTTTTTTTTTTTTTTATAAATTTGAGACCAAAAACAATGCCCAGATCCCAGTGAGCAACTCTGCCTTCGGGTTCAAATCTAGCCTGAGACAAAGTCTCGCTTGGCACTTCTACAGCTCTGTCTCCAAATATATTGTACAGAGAACCTTGCACAACCCAAACTAACAACAGGGACAATCGTCCAAAATTTTATCAGAATTCTGGATGCTGATATGGCAGGGACATTTGACCACCTGTATTTCTTTTCTTCAGTATCAGTGTTTGCAACTATCTGAACTCATGGACAAATGGATTTTGAATCTCTAATCTAAATTGAGTCAAAAAAGAGAAAAATTTCAGAAACAGCAACTGTATAAGAAGAATATTTGATCTAGTTAAAATGTTATTTTTTAATTTTTAATAACAGTACATTTATATGTTTGTGTACACTACAGTGGAAGATCTGTCTAGGAGAAAGAAGAATGAGGAACAAGGATATCACCTTTATAAAATGAGCATCAAAATACTGAAACATTCCAAAAGCAAAAAAGAGAAGGAGAAGTAAGTTTGTACTCTAGTATGTGTGGGCCTAAATCAATAATAAAGATAATAATGTGCTTTAAAGACAAACAAGAACATGCACAGACTGAGGAGTTTGCAGTCTAGGCTTCAGTCTCATAGGAGTTTTATTCTACTGTACAGTTCCTGGCACAGATAGTCACTGACATCAGTAGAACCCTGCGAGAGGAAAAATATTCCTGGGCATAACTTTTGGCAGGATTGGGACTGATGATATTGAGTTCAACATTACTGAATATTTCAATTCTAGACTGGTTGGCATTTAATTGGAATTTTTCATTCTACATTGGAAAAACACACACGTCAGCAAAAAAATAAATTTGATTCAAATTAAGTCCAAAAGTTGTGGAAAAATACTAGTAAATTAAATAAAAAAGTCTGTTTCAAGCTGAACAAATCCACCCCGTTTTTTTTTTTTCCTGGGTGGGAGCAGCATTTAGGACATTCACCTGGGGTGGGGGAGATGAAACTTAAACTGCCCCTCTACATCTCCTATGGAGAAATGAGTTGAACTTTGATCTCTGAGGGTATGTCTACACTACAGCATTATTTCGAAATATCTTATTTCGAAATAGTTCATTCGAAATATTATTTCAAAATAACGCATCTACACACAAAATGCATTTCGAAATAGCATTTTGCTATTTTGAAATAGCGCGTCCACACTGAGTGGACACTGAATTGCATTTAAGGCCAGCCGGAACCAGGTCCGTCAGGGCATCAGGTCAGGAGTTACTTTGTGTGGCTGCTGCCTGAGGCTATCTGAGGCCTGTGCTTAAAGGGACCCCCCCTGGACAGCCGGTTCTCAGCTTTCCCTGCTTGCTTGCCTTCCTTGATGAGGGACAGCAAAGCATTTTGTCTCTGCGTGCTCTGGTTGCCCTTATTCGGGACATCACACCACTCTGCAACATGGAGCCAGAGCTGCCCCTGGGCACTCCAGTGCTTCTTGTGGACGCATTGCTGTGAGCCTGGCTACAGGCTGCCATCCGGGAGGTCCATTGGAGGGGAGCTTCCACCCTGAGGAGCACTAAGAGCCTCCCTGGACTGCCCCACTGGGGGCTTGTGCCTCATTCCTCCCTTACGTCCTTCCACTTACCCCTCCCTAACCCCACTTTCTGATGTCAAATAAAATACATGTATTTTCATGAACACAAACTCTCTTTATTTAACAAAACTGGGTGGCGGGGAGGGAATGAAACTCTGGTGAGACTGGGGAAAAGAGGCGGGAGAGGCGAGAAGAGAGGGTGGGAGAGAGGAGGGGGAAACCTGGGAGGAAGGAGCTGGAAGGGGGAAGAAGGGGGAGGGGAAGTTCAGGGCTCAGGGTTGGGGGTCTCGCTGGACCAATTTGATTTTCATGCAAACCTGCTCCTGCGTTCGCATGTGGCCTTTGGTGGTCAGGCTGGTAGCTATCCTGCCATAGACAGCCGCGTTCCTCCATCTTGTGCAGAGATCATGGACGTTGGGGGCATCCCCCCCAAACCTGAATAAGGTCCATGATCTCCACCCTGGACCAGGAAGGTGCCCACTTTCTCTGGGCCCTGTCAGGCTCTTGGGAGCTGGCAGACTGTTCCTGGGGAGCGGTGGAGGGCTGGCTGCCAGTGGCTTGCTGGCTCATGTTTTGGGGCCACTGGGTCAGGGGCAGTGACTGCTGGCTCTGGGCTGGCAGGCTTGGAGCTGGCACAGGCACTGTGGCCAGAGTCAACCCCTTTAAGGGCTCCAGGGAGGGGGGAGGGAGAGGAGTGTTCTTGGTTGAGGCTGGAGTGGCCACCAGGGCTCCCTGGGAAGGCTGGAGGCCCCCTATTTCGAAATAAGTGTCTACACAGCACTTATTTTGAAATAGCTATTTCGAATTTGGCTTTATTCCTCGTGGAATGAGGTTTACCAAATTCGAAATAAGTGCTCCGCTATTTCGAATTAATTTCGAAATAGCAGTTTGGCTGTGTAGATGCTAGTAAAGTTATTTCTAAATAATGGCTGTTATTTCGAAATAACTTTGCTGTGTAGACATACCCTGATATTTCTGGAAAATTTTCTAGTCATTGCATCTTCTACATCTCAAGTGAGTTATAAGAATCTATGATTTTATGATTCTATGAAAGCAGCAGCCTCACCACAATAGTTTCAGGTTGGCTAGCACTATATTTATGGCAAACAAACTATGCACCTGAAAAGTTTCACCCAGCTCTATTTATCACATGAATTTGAAGTTACTGTTCAAAGAAGGTTGCTGCAAAGAAAGAAACTGAAACTTCTCTGCCATCAGAGAAGGATGTTTTAGTTAGTTTTCAGGAGTGCAAAATAGAAATTAGTACGTGAACTAGTACATTTCAGTTGCTTAATCTCCTCTTGGAGATACAAAGTCTCAGATGGATAGCCATGTTAGTCTATAACTTTAAAAACAATGAGCAGTCCTGTGGCACCTTAGGGTACGTCTATACTACAGAGCCACTTCCAAGCAGACACGTTTTTTCGGCATCCCTGTAAACCTCATTTTACGAGGAAGAAGGGATGTTCCGAAATAAGGGTTTTTTCCAACATTTGGCCCTGTGTAGACGGGCCAAATGTCGGAAAAGCCTCTTTCGGAAGAAAAGTGGGAAAAGATACGCAAATTGCAGTTTGCAATTTTTCTAACTTTTCTTTGTAGTGTAGATACAGCCTTAGACACTAGGTGCCACAGGACTGCTCATTATTCTTTGAGATATAGTTACTGTATGTGAGATGAGAAATTAAGATCAGATGATTAAGCCCGAATTTCATATTCTTGAATCAGAGCTTACCAACTCCTTACCAAAGCAGCAGATATGGGACATTTAAAAGCTATGGAGAAACTGGCTGATGCTTTCCTGTTTGGGTATCATGGTCTTCAAAATATAACTGCAGCTGTGACATTATATGAGACTTTGGCTGAAAAAGGATCTCATAAAGGCCAAACTGTAAGTAGGGTTTTGGGGGGTGGGAGTTAAGTGGATAAAGTTTTAAATAGGACATTGCTCAAATGAAAAGCTTATTAATATTTGAAAAGCAGTAAGGTGTGGTCTACTTCATTTGCATATATATTGGTATATTGTGGGACCACCCAACAGTTGAGTATTCATCAAATTTGTTTTAATCATTCTCTAGCTAAATCCACTTTAAATGGTAGCACCAGATTACAACTGAAATTTTAAAAATCTACTTTACTTTTCATTACATATGTTGTTGGTTTGTTTGTTTGTTTGTTTGTTTTTCGAACTTTATTCATGTTGCACAATTGACGTAAACTAGTCACTCTCACTTACTGGTATGTTTGTAGTCAGTTTAACTTTCTTAAGCACTAGAAATAAAGTGCAATTTGAGAGGTCTAAACACTCCAGGCAATGTTTAACTAGAAACATATTCAAGTATCAGAGGGGTAGCCATGTTAGTCTGAATCTGCATAAACAATGAGAAGTCCTGTGGCACCTTATAGATTAACAGATTAATTGGAGCATAAGCTTTCGTGGGCAAAGACCCACTTCGTCAGATGCATGTAGTGGAAATTCCAGAGGTAGGTATAAATATACAGGCACATAAACAGAAAGGAGTACCAATCAAGAGGAAGGCCAGAGATAATGAGGTCAATTCAGTCAAGGAGGATGTTGCCCACTTCTAGCATCAGGAATGGTAACATACAAAATCTGTAGGAGAACACTTCAGTCTCCCTGGACACACAGTAGTGGATTTAAAAGTAACCTTCCTGCAACAAAAAAACTTCAAAAACAGACTTCAAAGAGAAAGTGCAGAGCTACAATTCATTTGCAAATTTGACACTATCAGTTTAGGATTAAACAAAGACTGTGAATGGCTAGCCAACTACAAAAGCAGTTTCTCTTCTCTTGGTGTTCATACCTCTACATCAGCTGCTAGAAGTGGGCCACGTCCTCCCTGACTAAATTGACCTTGTTATCTCTGGCCTTCCTCTTGATTGGTACTCCTTTCTGTTCATGTGCCTGTATATTTATACCTGCCTCTGGAATTTCCACTACATGCATCTGACTAAATGGGTCTTTGCCCACAAAAGCTTATGCTCCAATAAATCTGTTAGTCTATAAGGTACCACAGGACTTCTCGTTGTTATTTTAGAAATATATTGTTTTCCATTTCTATATCTGTAACTTTTAAATCTAATTTTTCAGACTAACCCACCACCTACCAGTAACTTGATTATTTTTAACTGTGGATATTTGTACACAGATGCTGAAAATTATGTTTAGTTGTTGCAGTTGTAGCTAGTGACATTGTCCAGAATTTTTACTTTCTGCTAGACAATCGTAGTTTTCAATAAAAATACAAAATATTGTATCATTGCATGATGGGGAACTTTGAGTTGCTTAATCTCCACTATTACACACCAGATGTCACTGGAAGGAATTTTGCAGGGGAGTGAAACCACATGTCTTTTAGCTGCAAGGGCTAATAGGACTCCTTTCAAACATAATGGATCTTACCCAGTTGCTAAGATTTTCTACAGAACCATGCCAGATTCTGAAACATTCACATCACCTTAGGACCTACTGTATCACCTCCATAATATGCTCAATCCATGTTCACACAATGGCAATAAATAACCAGGACCACTTGAATAGACCCAATTCATTAAGATAAGCCACATAATTTTAATCATAATACAACAATGAATAAGTCATCCAACCTTTCTGGATGATTCATATGTCCTTGAATTGACTATTATGTTAAAAAAGGTATGTAAACTAGCATACACAAAAGCAGTGTGATACCCTTTGTATTAGATGTTAATTAAGTCATACCCAGATGCTAGACATAGATTTGTTTGGGTGCATCCACCTATTGAGAGGTATCTGGAATAAAATGAATTGGTAAACAAAAATTCTCAGACCATCCCATCTCGCTCTGATGTTTACATAAATTTATTGTGATCTTGTTATGCTTAGGTATCCTTGTTGTCACATTTCTGTCTTTGCTACTTGAATAACCTTGTCAAGGATATCTTGTGTTTGCTTCAAATCTCATGGCAATAATGGAACTAATCAAGGTGGCTTTTTATTCAAACTAAACAGAAGACATACTCTGTCTTATTTGAAGTAAGTTTGGAAACAGTGGGTTAGCATAGGTTCTGGAACTAGCGGGGCTGCCATTCCCTGCCTTGAAGTGGTTTCCATTATATACAGGGTTTACAGTTTGGCTAAATGGCTCTCAGCTCCCCCACTATAAAAATTGCTTCAGCACCCCAGTGTGTTAGTGTGACTGGTGCCTGGAATGGACCACACTGAAAATGTCAAACACAGGGCAGACTACAAGAAATTGGGCAGACATTCCCCTAAAACTGGTGGGTTATTCTGTAATGAGATTCATCAAGCCAGTAACAAAAGAGATTCTGTAGTGCTGCCCTGGTTAACAAGAAGTCAAATACAGTCACCTTTAGGTATTCTAGCCCTTGGTTTTCATGCAGACAAGTTGATCTAATATAGTGAAAGGTTATTGAAAACTCTGTTTACCATATGTGACCCCAAAGGACCAGACACTTACCCTGGGTCAATATATGGCTCAGATCTTACCAAAATATCACAATGTCAACCCATCCTTAGAAAGCTAACAAAAAATTTATTAAGCAAAAATAGTTATTGAACAGTTAAAAGATTCTATAAATTAAAAATGCTTATGAGGTCTTTATACCAGGTTCGTAGCAGTAAGAGATGAGGCTGCGAGTTTGTAAAAGTCTGTTTGGAATTATCACAAAAGGTTAAAATCCAAATGTAGCTTAAATGTAAAGTCAGTTAGAGTATTTCCCTGCATTTTCCAAAGCAGTCCAAGTAACTACGTGGAAAATCTCATTCCCACAACTTAAACATTTTCCTGTTCAAAGTTCAGTAGACTACAGATGTGGGATTAAACCTGAAGTTTCTCTTTTATAAGTGAAGTGGGATATTAAGTATTTTGAGTACAGCATGTGATTGAAGTTTCTTCTTTGTTGAGCACACACTGACTCATCACTTTAATGTTAACATTCAACTTCCTATGCATACACATGTAATCTAGTTATACTCATCTGCATAAGGCAATTAGCTGGTCTTTTATTAGAACAGGCACAGATAAGATGAAGATACTATAAGTGATATTTTTATTATTAATTAACTGCAGTGTCTCACATCTTTAATCTTAAGGTTAACTAAACAGTCATATGCAGAATGTAAGGCAATTAAATCATTAAAAGGATTTAGCATTTAAAAGCTAATTTAGTTACACTGAGAAATTTCTAACTGAATATAGCTAAACACAAGCAAATACACTTATCAACTATTTTTTGAATCTTACCAATACAAAATGAATGAGTTGGAGATTGCTAGCCTATTTAACATGTTTTATATCAATACATAAGTGGATTGTTTTGATTACAATTTCAAAATCTCTTGGTAAATTGTTATAGGTCATATGCCAGTTAGCTGGCTTGCGAGCACCACAGTTAGAAATACACATCTGGCATGATGAGATGAGGAGATCTTTTCACTTCTGTTGAGGCGATGGATCTATTTCCGCATACATCTTTCCACAAAGGAGTTTTAAAGTTGCAGAATTATCCAAGATATTTTTGTTGCTCAAATCCTGATCAATAAGGCCCCTGGTTTAAAAGATCTATCATAAAGATTGGTTGTCTGTTTCCATGGGCCTAGATACGCCTTGACACCTCACTCCTCATTCATCCCAGATGAGCTGACACAAGAAACTGACAAAATTGGAGCTCCAGTGATTTAAAAAAAAAAAAAAAAAAAAGCCTTGCCCAGAGTGATCAGGTTTTTTAATTTCTATGCTATGGTAGTTGTTGAATGAACACACTAATGGTTATGAAGCATGAGTCTTCTGATTAGTTACAACCAGGCCCGCCAACGGGGAAGCGGGGGAAGAGGATAAGGTGGGCAGTTGCCCCAGGGCCCGGTGACTAAAAAGAAGCGATGGTGGTCGGAGCCCATACCCTTTAAATCATCACTGGAGCACTGTGCAGCATGCTCCAGTCATCTCTGAGGGCTGGCTGGGCGGAGGCCATGGTGTGCTCTAAGTGGTGCTGGGGGCTGGCTGACCCCATCTCTATCCCTTATGCCCAAGGCCCTTCCCCTTCCAGGAGTATGGAGCTACCACCCTCCCCAGACCTTGCCCAGGAGCCCAGCAGGCCTGCTGTTCATCCTGGTTTCAACTTCCCCTCTGGTTACAACTGCTTCAGCATGGCAATAAAATGATTTTTTTTCTGTGAGGAACTGTTCACTTAATTCTCTGGAAAAACTGACTAATTCAATCTGAGTGGTTTGTTTAAACGAGAATGATTGTAGAGCAAGAGGACAAGCTGCCCATTCATGCTTAATCAAGAGCTGTTTAGTCCCTGGCAGAAGTAGGGATTGTTGGAAATTAATAGTTTTGCCAGTCATGCCTTGGATCTCCCGTTTTAGGAAAGGTTACATAGAAGATCATAATGAACCAACAACACTTAATTTACCACTGTCCTTGCTTCATAACAGGCTGAGCATGCACGTGTTATCAAAGGTTCTTCTTGTGAAAACAATTTTATAAAATCTACGAGCAACTTTTGACCATTGTCAATGAAGTATTGTTCATACACCTGCAGATTCTTGCAAAAGCAGGCAGAATAGCTCTTGGAGATTCATTCCTGTGATTCAGAGAAATCCTACAGAGTTTTGTTGTGGAGCTGCTTGTCTTCTGTGAAGGTCCCTACCAGTAATGTTGTTCAGGGTTCCATCTTGTCACCACTGCTGAACTATGTTTATATTCCATACCAAAAAAAAACCTATGAAAAATGTCATCCTAGAAGTAGAAAGTTTCAGAAAGATACACTAGGAGTGAGGTGTCAAGGTGTATCTATGACTATGTCAATGGCCACAGATAATCAATCTTTATGATGGATCTTTTAAACCAGGGCCTTATTGCTCAAGATTTAAGCAACAAAATTCTCTTGGATAATTTTGATAACAAAGGTTAAAAATCAAATTGTACCTTCATATTCATTCTTGCTCCCACTGCACTGATGCCACATTCCTACTCTTCCATTTTCTAACACAAAGGTGAATGGAAATAAACTAACTGATATGCAAGCCAAGAATGATACTGGGTGGCAGGAGGAATCAATAAGTTTAAGAGTGTTAACATTATACATTTATTCCCAGAGCTGTCCTTACCCATACACAGAGTATGTAGTTGCGTAGAACACCCGGACATTTGGGGTACAACTGGTTTTAATGTTCACCCACCAGCCTCTTCTGTGGCTCTGCTTCCTCCAGAAAGGATCTAGTTAACTTAAAAGCAAAGAAGCCTGCCGGACCTATAAGCAGAACTTGTGAAACAGCCATCCAAGTAGTAATGAAGCCATTTAACAGGCATTTGCAACGTCTGTCAGTTTCTGAATTTACTATGTTAGTCTATAGGATCTTAGTTTAAAATTTGTTTTAAAAATACTTCATTAGTGTGTTATTAAAGATTATAAAATCACATACCTAAAAAATCATTGTTCCCCCTGGCTGCCATTGGGCATAGGAGTACCTGTTTAATAGTACTGCGTAGGGCCCCATAAATCCTAGGGACAGGCGTGGCTATTTCCAACTTTCTCCAGAATGGTAAATAGTCTCACAGGGGTAACCATGTTAGTCTGTAACTTTAAAAAGTTAGAGACCAACAAAAATATATAGGATCATGAGCTTTCGTGAGTAAAACCACTTCATCAGATGAGTTGGAGTCGAAATAACAGAATCCAAGATTTACATAACAGCAAAATTGAAATACATTAAACTGCTTTTGCTGTTATTCAAAAGTAAAACTGCGGTCTAGACCTCCTCATTGAGGCATACAGGATCTTTTGAAAAAGCCTGTCATTTTCGAAAGAACCACGTCTATACTACGGTTTTACTTTCGAAGTGGCGCTTTTTCAAAAAAGCACCATGATGCGATTATGCAAGTGAAGCATGGGATATTTAAATCCCCGCTTCATTTTCCCTTTCAAAGTGTCTAATTTACATCCCTCTGTAGAAAGAGAGATGTAGTTTAGACACAACCTAAGGTTCCACAGGACTACTTGTTTCCAGAATGGTAGGCAGCCTCAAGGTCCTACTAAATCCAATGATACTTCTGAAATCAAAGATAGTAGCAATGATCTGTCACATCTTTCACCATCCGTGGCACATCAGAAGAGATCTCCGTTGCCTCTCTTCCTATACAGCAACACATCAGTTAAAGTCATCTGAAAGTGCTTGCTGTCAGAACCTTGGTTTGAACATAAGAATGGCCATACTGGATCAGACCAAAGGTCCATCCAGCCCAGTACCCTGTCTGCTGACAGTGGCCAATGCCAGGTGTCCCAGAGGGAGTGAATCGAATAGGTAATGATCAAGCGATCTCTCTCCTGCCATCCATCTGCACCCTCTGACAAACAGAGGCTAGGGATACCATTCCTTACCCATACTGGCTAATAGCCATTTATGGACTTAACCTCCATGAATTTATCTAGTTTTCTTTTAAACCCTGTTATTGTCCTAGCCTTCACAACCTCCTCAGGAAAAGAGTTCCATGGATTGACCATGCGCTGTGTGAAGAAGAACTTCCTTTTATTTGTTTTATATCTGCTGCCCATTAGTTTCATTTGGTGGCCCCTAGTTCTTATATTATGGGAACAAGTAAATAACTTTTCCTTATTCACTTTCTCCACACTACTCATGATTTTATAGACCTCTATCATATCCCCACTTAGTCTCCTCTTTTCCAAGCTGAAAAGTCCCAGTCTCTTTAACCTCTCCTCATATGAGACCCGTTCCAAACCCCTAATCATTTTAGTTGTCCTTTTCTGATCCTTTCTAATGCCAGTATATCTTTTTTGAGATGAGGAGACCACATCTGTACGCAGTATTCCAGATGTGGGCATACCATGAATTTATATAAGGGCAATAAGATATTCTCCGTCTTATTCTCTATCCCTTTTTTAATGATTCCTAACATCCTGTTTGCTTTTTTGACTGCTGCTGCACACTGCGTGGACGTCTTCAGAGAACTATCCACGATGACTTCAAGATCTCTTTCCTGATTAGCTGTAGCTAAATTAGCCCCCATCATATTATATGTATACTTGGGATTATTTTTTCCAATGTGCATTGCTTTACATTTATCCACATTAAATTTCATTTGCCATTTTGTTGCCCAGTCACTTAGTTTGGTGAGCTCTTTTTGAAGTTCTTCACAGTGTGCTTTGGTCTTAACTACCTTGAGCAGTTTAGTATCATCCGCAAACTTTGCCACCTCGCTGTTTACCCCTTTCTCCAGATCATTTATGAATAAGTTGAATAGGATTGGTCCTAGGACTGACCCTAGGGGAACACCACTAGTTACCCCTCTCCATTCTGAAAATTTACCATTTATTCCTACCGTTTGTTTCCTGTCTTTTAACCAGTTTTCAGTCCATGAAAGGATCTTCCCTCTTATCCCATGAGAACTTAATTTACGTAAGAGCCTTTGGTGAGGGACCTTGTCAAAGGCTTTTGGAAATCTAAGTACACTATATCTACTGGTTCCCCCTTGTCCACATGTTTGTTGACCCCTTCAAAGAACTCTAATAGATTAGTAAGGCATGATTTCTCTTTACAGAAACCATGTTGACTTTTGCCCAACAAATTATGTTCTTCTATATGTATGACAATTTTATTCTTTGCTATTGTTTCAACTAATTTGCCCGGTACTGACATTAGACTTACCGGTCTGTAACTGCCGGGATCGCCTCTAGAGCCCTTTTTAAATATTGGTTTTACATTAGCAATCTTCCAGTCATTGGGTACAGAAGCTTATTTAAAGGATAGGTTACAAACCATAGTTAATAGTTCCGCAATTTCACATTTGAGTTCTTTCAGAACTCTTGGGTGAATGCCATCTGGTCCTGTGACTTGTTATTTTTAAGTTTATCCATTAATTCCAAAACCTCCTCTAATGACACTCTAGTCTGTGACAAGTCCTCAGATTTGTCACCTACAAAGGGCGGGTCAGGTTTGGGAATCTCCCTAACATCCTCAGCCAGGAAGACTGAAGCAAAAAATTCATTTCGTTTCTCCACAATGACTTTATCGTCTTTAAGTGCTCCTTTTGTATCTCGATCGTCCAGGGGCCTCACTGGTTGTTTAGCAGGCTTCCTGCTTCTGATGTACTTAAAAAACATTTTGTTATTACCTTTTGAGTTTTTGGCTAACTGTTCTTCAAACTCCTTTTTGGCTTTTCTTATTACATTTTTACACTTAATTTGGCAATGTTTATGCTCCTTTCTATTTCCCTCACTAGGATTTGACTTCCTCATTTTAAAAGATGTCTTTTTATCTCTCACTGCTTCTTTTACATGGTTGTTTAGCCACGGTGGCTCTTTTTTAGTTCTTCTACTATGTTTTTTTAATTTGGGGTATACATTTAAGTTGGGCCTCTATTATGGTGTCTTTGAAAAGTGTCCATGCAGCTTGCAGGGATTTTAGTTTCGTCATTGTACCTTTTAATTTCTGTTTAACTAACCTCCTCATTTTTGCATAGTTCCCCTTTTTGAAATTAAATGCCACAGTGTTGGGCTGCTGGGGTGTTCTTCCCACCACAGGAATGTTAAATGTTATTATATTATGGTCACTATTTCCAAACGGTCCTGTTATAGTTACCTCTTGGACCAGATCCTGCGCGCCACTCAGAACTAAATCAAGAATTGCCTCTTCCCTTGTGTTTTCCTGTACCAGCTGCTCCAAGAAGCAGTTGTTTAAGATATCAAGAAATTTTGTCTCTGCATCTCGTCCTGAGGTGACATGTACCCAGTCAGTATGGGGATAGTTGAAATCCCCCACTATTATTGAGTTCTTTATTTTGATAGTCTCTCTAATCTCCCTTAGCCTTTCATAGTCATTATTACTGTCCTGGTCAGGTGGTCGATAGTAGATCCCTACTGTTATATTCTTATTAGATCAGGGAATTACTGTCCATAGCGATTCTATGGAACATGTTGATTCATTTAAGATTTTTACTTCATTAGATTCCAAATTTTCTTTCACATATAGTGCCACTCCCCCACCTGCAAGACCCATTCTGTCCTTCCGATATATTTTGTATCTTGGAATGATTGGGTCCCATTGATTGTCCTCACTCCACCAGGTTTCTGTGATGCCTATTATATCAGTATCCTCCTATAACACGAGGCACTCTAGTTCACCCATTTTATTTTTTAGACTTCTAGCATTTGTGTACAAGCACTTTAAAAACTTGTCACTGTTTATTTGTCTGCCCTTTTCTGATGTGTGAGATTCTTTTTTATGTGAATGTTTTTCGTTTGATCTGGCCTATACTTTATCCTCTCCTCCTGACTAAAACCTAGAGAATCTCTATCAATAGACTCTCCTCTAAGAGACGTCTCTGTCCGATCCATGTGCTCCTTTGCACCAATCGGCTTTCCCCCATCTCTTAAAAACTGCTCTGTGACCTTTTTAATGTTAAGTGCCAGCAGTCTGGATCTGCTTTGGTTTAGGTGGAGCCCATCCTTCCTCTATAGGCTCCACCTATCCCAAAAGTTTCCCCAGTTCCTTATAAAACTAAACCCCTCCTCCCTGCACCTTTGTCTCATCCACGCATTGAGACTCTGAAGCTCTGCCTGCCTACCTAGCCCTGTGCGTGGAACTGGAAGCATTTCTGAGAATGCCACCATAGAGGTCCTGGATTTCAGTCTCTTTCCTAGCAGCCTAAATTTGGCCTCCAGGACGTTTCTGCTACCCTTCCCCATGTCATTGGTACCTACATGTGCCACGACCACCAGCTCCTCCCCAGCACTACACATAAGTCTATCAAGATGCCTTGAGAGATCCACAACCTTCGCACCAGGTAGGCAAGTCACCATATGGTTCTCCCGGTCATCGCAAACCTATCTATCTACATTTCTAATGATCGAATCTCCCATTACTAACAACTGCCTTTTCCTATTGACTGGAGTTCCCTCCCCCAGAGAGGTAACCTCAGTGTGAGAGGATACCCCAACATCTGGAAGGAGGTCCCAACTGTGGGAAGGTTTCCCTCTGTTCCCATTGACTGCTCTCCTTCCCTGAGTCTTTCATCCTCCTTAACAGCACAGGGGCTGTCTCACCGGAGGTGGGACAATTCTACAGTGTCCCGGAAAGCCTCATCTACATACCTCTCTGCCTCCCTCAGCTCCTCCAGTTCAGCCACCCTGGCCTCCAAAGCCCGTACGCGGTCTCTGAGGGCCAGGAGCTCCTTGCACCGAATGCACACGTATGCCACCCGCCCATAGGGCAGGTAGTCATACATGCTACACTGAGCACAATTAAACAGGATAGCCCCCACTCTGCTGCTGGGCTTCTGCCTGCATTCTCTCCTACAGCTACCTAGGTTATTGATAGGTTTTCTAGTTAAATCAGGGAGTTTTGATTACAACCTTTAAACTAAACTATAAAGACTGGCAAGTGTACCTTGGCCCCTTTCCAACTCCCTTTCAAAACTTCCTGGTCGCAAAGCTCCCTGGTCACTGACTCACTGCTTTATAAAGCCCTGGTCTTCCTGATAGCCCTGCCCTCTGACTAACGCTCAGCCAATTAACAGAGGCTTCTATATTTCAAATCTTTAGAAGCTCACAGCTTCCAACTGCCGACCACAGCACACGCTCCTTCAGACAAACAAACAAACAAAACAAACAGACAAACACAAGCTCAACACACAGCAAGTAACCCCCAAACACACAACCACTTACCTCAAGGGTCCCGTATTTGCCCCTCCTTTACCCGGAGAACTCCCTCTCAAAACTCCCTGTTTGCTGCTCCTGTTCACAAAGCCACTCACAGTCAGCTCTCTGTGCTGTTCCTCTCTGGAGGGGCAGTACTGAAGGCAAAGCCAAGGTGAGCATGACTTTAAGCCAGATTTGCACCCTCCAAATTCAAGGCTTCTGTGGGGGCCAAAATGCAACTCAGGAAGCCTTGGGAGCAACTCAGAATTACAGCAGACTCCCTACTGCTACCAATGGCTTGTATGGGATGTGTGGTACCACCCTTCGTGGTCTGTTCCCACTAGGGCTTCCTCTATTCTGGAATTTTCAGGTGAACTAGTGGTATATAGGGCAGGGATGGGGAACCCTTTTTGGGTTGGGGGCCACTGACCCACAGAAAAATCAGTCAGGGGCTGCACACAAGTGAGAAACAAAAAACAAACAAAAAACCCTTCCCCAGCATGGGTTCCCCACAGCCTCAGGGGCCAGATCTAGGCAAGCTGGGGGCTGCATCTGGTCCCCGGACCTTAGGTTCCCCACCACTGGTATAGGGACTAATAGTATTGAAGACCTTCACCTTTGTTTCCTCTTAGAAATGCCAGAATCTAGAGACCATCAGGGTGAAATTCAAGATCCATTCATGTTAACATTTTACTGTCTTTTGTTTGTTGAATTTCCTTCATTAACACCTAATTTCCATGGTGACAGGCTCTACAAAAGAGAATAGAAATTTTTGAAATACATTAAATAATTTATAATCTCGGCACAATATTCAGTCTAAGTGCTATTCTTCCTGCTCTGGCTCAGAATAGCATTAGTGCTTATAGCCACTGGAATTCTGTAAATCCTATTAAAATAATTGACCAACCCATAAATGATACAAGAGCAAAATATAGCTTCAAATTAAAGTATGATGTTTTACTGTCTTGGGTCAGTGCCATAGTCTAGTACTATAGGTGGCTTTTCCATTTATTTATTTGAGAGAATTAAGTTACAGAACTGATTTTATAGATTAAGAGATTCCAGGGCCAAAGTACCTAATGGAAAACACCTGGGGCAACATTATAATAATCAGATGAAGCTAATGGCAATAAACTAGTCCAAAAGACTCAACATCAACATTGACCCTGCCACTGCACTGTGGAACTACTAGGTAAAGGAGACCTATAAACTACCATTAAGCCCTTTCCTATGTCATTCTGTGACTTGCCCATTACATGGACATGTAACTGCCAACAGACAGATTCCAACATGGGACTTTTGGCAGTTTAGTGTAGGAGCCCTGAGTTTGAGCTATAAAGTCAGGTGGCTTGCAGCTTAGGCTGTAGAGCTCACTCATTCTTATCTCTCACTGTAAGTGGTCTAAGTACCACTACATGGGACAGTGAATTGCACCCCATAGATGTGTGGGTTACAGACACACTCTATGAGATCCTGTTTTATTCCACAACTGAACACAATATTTACACAAATGCATAACTATAAGCATATATTTAAGTGTTTTGCTGAGTCAAGGACTTAGATTAGTGAATCATACTTTATACAAGCCTAACCTGCACACCTGACAGGTAACAAAAAAGGAAGCATTATAGCAAGTTACTAAATGAAGACTGCATAGCCCCAGTTAGTAGAGTTTTAACTCTTTAAAAGCTGATTGAAAATCAGAAAAGAAATAAAATAAATCAGGAAGCATCTGTTTCCGTTTGTATAAACAAAACAAATGACCACACTTAAATAAATGTACTGACATTTGCTTTTATTTTGGAGCTGCAGGCTTTAGGATTTATGTTTTCATATGGCATAGGAATGGAGTATAATCCAGCCAAGGTAAGAAAAATTAAAAAGTGATATGCTAGTCTTTGAAAAATTAAAGAAATGATTTACCAAAATACCATTGGTTTTGTTTCTTCATTCCTTGTATAATATTTTGTTTCTGTGTTTTAGGCTCTTGTTTATTATACATTTGCAAGTCTTGGAGGAAATTTGATATCCCAGATGATTTTGGTTTGTAAATTATATATTTGGCAGCTCTATTTCTTGTTCTCCGTACAATAATCCAAAGTTTAAAGAATAAGAAAAATATCAGTTAATTATTGTTTTAGGGATACCATTACTGGGTTGGAATAAATGTTCCAAGAGATTGTGAAACAGCACTTACAAATTACAGGAAAGTGGCATATTTAGGTAAGAGGTCCATATGTTATTACTGTTGTCATATCTCATTTTAGAGCAAATGAAAAATATTATGTGAAGTGAAGAAAGACAATTTTTCATTCATAACGAGTAATTACACAAGATTCTGTTATTAGGTGCACAGATGCAACTTTCATTAAGATCAATAAAAGCTGTGCACATTTATTTAAGTGTAGAGTTTAAGCTATGTAATATTGCCATCTCATGAGTTCTATTAATTGTCTGTACTTTCATATAGTACCATAGTTAAAATAATATTTTGGAAACATGGTAGGCACATCACAATCAAAGTTCTAAGAGAGTTTTCATTAGAAGTCTGCTTTTGACATCCCCATCTCCACAAAAGGAAGTGAATCTAGCCACTACCTGGACATCATTGTCTATGCCACTTTCCAGGCAGTGCCACCAATTTAAGGGGCTGAGCGCAACCTCTGATGGCATAAAGGAGGTTGCATTTACCCTGCGTCACTGCAAACTTAAACCTTAGACAAATTGCTACTGGGCACTCCTGTCCTAATCATGGAAACTAATATGACACTGGAACTTTAGAAGCTCCGTAATTATGTAGCTGCCAAACCACAATCAAGCTTCAAGAAAACCACATGTAAGTCACCAACCCAGCCAATGTAGCCATAGCTTGTGTTACCTGTATTTCTTCACTGGGGTTAGAGGCAAAACCCATTCAGCCATTTGAGTTATGAGCTTGCCCAAACATTTTCCTCTTCATAACTGAACATGTCCAGTATCAGCTGGAAGCAGGGGCAGGGTATGTTTTATCTTACATTCCAAAGGCATATATTGTTATGAATAAGTTTGTTATAGAAACAGATGACACTCTCCAGTGTACTTGTTGGAGGAGGGCAGAGGTAGGGGGAAAAGTTAACACTGATGTTAAAATGTTCACTGTTTTTTGAACTCCCAATGTTTTGAACTCCCAAAGTTTCACTGGCATTTGTTAGACTGTAACATTGTTACTTTTTTAAAGTGACATTCTCAACTTTAACTTCTTAACTTTAATTTTAATTTATCTGGGTAAAGATATTCTTTCTCTGTGAATTATAATGTGATCTTTACATAATATTCTGTAAGAAAAATGGAAAATAATCTTTTCATACTTGAAAGTCATATACACCAAATTAAAGAATCTTGTATTATTATTAATTTGTCGTATTTTTCCCATTTATCAATTTTGTTCTTAAAACAGCATCTGTAAAATGTCACTTATTGCTATGCTCTTAGCAATAATTATTGACCTTAATGTAAAAGTTATGAAAGTAATTTTTATATTTTACTTTTAGTTCCTCAAATACATACAAATCATCTTTATCGGAGAGGCATAAATGCAGTAATAACCAGTACATTTCTGGCAGGAATTAATGTGATTTCAGTAAACGTAGTTGTCATTTCTAAGGGCAGTCCATATTGACCTTCCATCTACATGACATAATACCCAGATGCAAACCTAGGCACTGTTGCTTTTTCCAAGTTCTTCACTTTTGTTCTGCTTCACATAAAACAAATAGCAGAAGTTTCTTCATCTGCTCCTCACTTTCTATAGTTATTCATTTTTATTTCTCAACTTACTAGTTGAAATTCAGTCCTACATTAAGTATTGCAGCTGGTGTGAGGATTTGTCATCAGCTCTTTGAAGTGTCTTCTCAATTTGCTAATCTAATGGGTTTGCTTGTCATGTTTCCTCCATTGCTGCTGCTACATAAGATCTAGACAGCAAAGGCAGATATCATTTTTTTTCTGAATTTAGCGCTGTAGAAATTATGCGAGAACCAAACAACGTCTAAAAAAGCAAAAATATATCCATAGAGGCCTGTTCAATGGTATCACTTTATTTTTATAAGTGAGCAATACCCTTCTGAATAGCATAACAATTACTAAAACTATAGGGCTGTGCCCCCTGCTCGCTATGCTCGCCAACCTCCCCCCCCCCAGTCACCAAGGCCACACTACCCCTGTTCTTCCTCCTCCCCACACCATTGCGCCAGTCCCGGGTCTCCCCTCCCACACCCCACTCCCTGCGCTGCGCCAGTCCTGGCTCTCCCCTCCTCCTCACTACCCCACCACACCAGCCCTGGCTCTCCCCTCCTCCTCACCCTCCTGCTGCACCAGCCCCGGCTCTCCCACCCCGGCTGGCAGCGAGGGCTGAGCCAAGGCAGTTCTGGCTCTCCCCGCAGCTGCTGAGGAGGGGAAGGATGAGCCAGAGCTGCAGCGTGGCAGCCCTGGCTTTTCATGTGGCCCCTGGAGAAGTCCAGGCCAGGAGTGGTTGGGACTTGGCTCCTGGGGACTTAGATGGCATGATGATGTTATTGTGTCATCCTGCAGGATTTTTTTTGTATATACAGAGAGAGAAAAGAAAGACGTGTAGTACTGAATGTTATACTTGTTCTACTTTATGTGGCTAACCAGGGTTTTTTTGCATAATTTTATATAACCCTATGTAATGTACTAGCCACATTAATAATCTCTACATTGCTAAATATAATACTGTCATATTATACTCTTGTCATTTTTATTAACAGTTGCTGATAAATTAGAAAAAAATGAAGATATGCCAGTAGAAAAAGTGAGACTGGTGGAAAAATCAGAAAATTTGAGTTCTAACAGTGACTTCTTAGACTGGGATGTACACCAATACTACAAGTTTTTGGCTGATAGAGGAGACACACAGATACAGGTAATGTATAAAACTAGGATACTTTTTTCTGGAAAAATATTGACTTATGGGGACAGGACAGTATTCATGAACTACAAATATTTTGTCATAATGGACCTTATCCTGCAGCACTCAAGTCAATGGGGATAGGATTTGGACACACAAGGAAAGTGGGTACAGGAGATACCTTGGTATGGGAAAATCCCTAAATAGCATTGAACCATTTGTTTCCATTGGAATCCATGCAAACACAAAGGTCTGCTCATGTGGATCTGATTGCAGAATTAGGGCCTTAGAATGTCAGCCCTTTAAGCATGGATCACATATTTGTGCAGTGTCTCATACAGAGGGGTACCAACCTTGATTAGAGTTTCTGGGTATTAAGCTAAAATGCAGAAAAGACATGATATTTTATTAGGTTAAGCCAAAACCATTACAATATTTATATCATCATATGAAAGCATTCAAGGTATACTATTTGCTCAGAAGTTTCTGCTCATGGTGAATTTATGGCATTTTTTTCTGGGATTTAAGAAAGACAGAGAATGTTGCTGAAATACATTGTTTTGAATAATTATTTCTAGGTATATCTTGGTCAATTACATCTTGCAGGAAGGAAAGGACTAGAGAAAGATCATTCTGTAGGTATATTTAAATAAGAGCTGAAGATTTAATCTTGCAACATTAGTTTTAACTATAACCAGTTTATTTGCATATATGAATATTCTGCAGTAAACTACAGTCATTTAACTTCATTGATTCTGTACAATTAAAACTCCCATTATGACTTTATTCTACAGGGTTTCACTTAGCATGTTTATGAAGGTGAATGGGCTCAGACAGACTATCTGGGCCCCATAATTATCTCAGCACCCCAAAGCAGCCAAAAAAGTTTCAGTGCACGATTACTGCATATAAATGTGTATGAGAAAGGAAGGAATTAAAGACAAGTTTCTTTCCTAATCCTGTGGGGAGAAGAGTAAATAAGGCAGTTAGTCTCTTCCCTTTCTATTCTTGCTGTTAGAGCAGAAGATGAGATGAATTTTGGCCTCGGGGGTAGTGCAGCTTCTCAGGGTCCTCAGAAATTCAAAGAACTAAGCAGTTCCTTATGCTTAAGACTGACACTGTAAGAAGACATATACTGTAATTCATGTACATATAAAAAGCATGTGATACTGATGACATTTTGTGCTTATCTGAGAGTTTTTAGACACAAAGCTGACATTGACAATTGTGGGAGGGGAAGGCAAAATAACGTTTCTGAAAGATAATTCACATTATGGAGAACACTATTGGTCACGTGCATTGTAACAAAAATTTGTAAAAACTCGTTCATATGGCCTCTATGTTGACAATTTGTTCCTATATATGTGTGCTTAGGTAATGGATCTAGATGCTCTGTTCTGACCTTTGATTCAGCCATTGCTCACCTATCATACCAGACTAAGGCCCTGATTCTGCAAAGATTAATGTGCATGAATAGTCCTGAGTGGGACTACATATGGGCATAAATTTATGATAATGTGTAAGCACTATCATAAATTTTCAGTGTTGTGAGGCTTTCTGGTCTGTCTAAATCATGAGCAGTTTCGATGCTATGCAAAACATTTGTCTTGGTTGAAATTTACAAAACACACCTTTTTCAAGTGAAAAAAAAATGTAACTTTGTTATTGCTTTTTATTCAGAAAGCTTTCTACTATTTCCTAAAGGCAGCAAAAGCAGGGAATACACATGGCATGGCACTCCTGGGAAAGGTACGTCTTACTTTTCATGAGATTAATTTGGTAACTTGCAATGGTCAAGGACTAGATAATGGCTAAACCTAAAGTAGCTACCCAGTGTGTACAGGCAGTAGGACCTTCACTCTGCTTCCCCATGCAGCAACCCCACATTGTAGCTCCATACAACTGCTAGTCCCTACTGTGAGCTAGTGGGTAAGAAGGGACAGGAGGGGGCAGCATCAGAACACAGTGGAGGTGAGCCCATATATGGGGTGGGGGTAGATGAATTTTTGACACCTGGTAAGGGGTGTAGCAAATTATCCCTTCTCCTCCGCCTACCCCAATCCCCAGAGTGAGGAAGTAGAACTAGCCCTAACAAATTTAGGGGGGGAGGGATAGCTCAGTGGTTTGAGCATTGGCCTACTAAATGCAGCATTGTGAGTTTAATCCTTGAGAGGGTCATTCAGGGATTTGGGGTAAATCTGTCAGGGATAGTATTTGGTCCTGCTATAAGAGCAGGGGAGTGGACTTGATAACCTCACAAGGTCCTTTCCACTTCTGGACAGCTGCATAGCAGTGGGTGGCTGCCCCTTTGCTCCAGCTGGGGCATGCAAGGTGAGGTTGTGTCAGCTGGGGCAGCCTCACGAGCTGGAAGTCAGCCAGTGAAGTTGACTAATTCAAGAAACCATCCCTATTCAAGTCAACATTTAAATACATGTTTTACTTTAAGAGGATGCTTAACTCCTCTTGACTTCAATTAAGTCCTCTCCAGAAGTATAATTGTGAACTTATATGGCTATTAGGTCATCTTTTACCTAGCATTCTGAGAAATCAGATCAAGGAAATTTAGATAAAGCAATAAGCCCAAGAACTAAGCTAAGAGTTGGTTGGGTTTTTTTAATGTCACAGGTTTCTTTTATTATTTTACTTCTAAGTATAATAACTGGCTAGTAGTAAAATGTTAAAAGAGACATTTTGAAACTGTAACTATTACTTAACTAAGACCCTGTGGATGTGGACCCTGTCCAATGCTTCTATGATCTTTTCTGGTATTTTAGGACTTTGTAGGAGGCAAAAATAATTTTGAATATAGGTTAGGTTTTATTTGTGTATTGTATGTGCTGATTGCATTTCTTAACCTGGTTACTGGAAACATTCAGTATATATTGCTGCAGTGAACAACATTTTTAGTTTTTATTTGCACATCACCTTTTAATGCTAATGCTTGATTATAGCAACAAGCTGAATCACTACTCATGATGAAGTCATTTAAATTACACATTATGCTCTCTATTTTCTGTATAATGACAGAGGTCAAAATATCCATCAGGTCAGGATGTCTTTCCAGTATGAAATAACATGTATTAAGTGCCATAGTGAAACCTGAACAAAGTTGAAAACTTCTCTTTATAACCCCTACAGCTTTGGTATACATTAATCCAAGATTCAGATTTGTAAAAGTGAAGGTCTAGGATTGAAACATGTTACTCAGAGATGCAAACTCAATCCCTGGCACAAAATTCAATGAAGGTGTGTGTGTGAGTGAGCAGTTAGATGTTGCTGAACATTCTTTCCAGCATACACATGGCAAGTAGGAAAATGGTGTCACTGGTTGCTAATGTTTGCAGAAATGACTTTATTCCTCTTCTAAACTGTCACACCAATGTCTCTGAATATGTTCATCTTCAAATAACCTTAATTCTTCTTCGAGTGGCCCAGTGGGTGCTCCACTCTAGGTGTCAGGTCCGTCCCGGCGCCACTGATCAGGAGATTTCATAGCCATATCGGGCCAGACTGCGCATGCTCCCTGTGCCGCTGGTCATTCACGCCCTTTCTAACGTGCGCGGTTTCGCCCCCCCCCGCCAGTTCCTCTCAACCGTCCTCGGTTGCTGACGGGAGCTGGCGATCTCTTTTCGGTCGCTTACCATTTCTCTGAAAAAAAAAATCGTGTAAATAGTTAAACTTCAGTGTTAGTTAGTTATTAGCCTTTGTTTAGTTAGTCTTCAAAACAAAAAAAAAGAGAAAAGAAGAATCGTTTTAGTCAGTTACGCGCTGAAGCGCTTTTCTTGTCAGTTTCACCGCCGGGATCACCCGGCTTTAAGAGGTGTGTTCAGTGTAAAGAGGCAGTGCCCGCTTCTGACGGGCATGCACTCTGCATTCATTGCCTGGGGGAGTCTCATGTCACTAGCAAATGTGCCCACTGCTGTAAATTAACACCGAGGGCACGAAGAGACAGAGACCTACGCCTGAAACTCCTGCTATGTGATAAGGCTCTTCAGCCATCACACGCTTTACAGCAGGAGTCACCTCAACCCCCGAAAAGAAGGGCATTATCCCCTGCGGCAGTGGGAGCAAAGAAGAAAAAAGCCTCCCCCGCCCACTCCCTGCCAGCGGTTCCTCTGCCTCCGATAAATCAGGGAGACCGGGGATCGGAAAATAGCGGCGGCTAAGTCAATTTCATGTCTGCGATCTTCTAAGCCTGGCAAGCCCCGCACGGCATCTGCCCCGCCGCCAGCCTCCCCTCTCCATAGGGAGCATAAGCAGGCTTCGATCCCTTCGGGGAACAAGCGGCCCCGGCTCACGGCACCGACGGAGAAGGCACCGTCCCCGGAACAGCGGGACATGCCAGGATCGGCACCGGAGTCGGCAGTCCGGGCGGTCACTGAGATGGTGCCGCTTACGGCTCCGCAAGACCGGGTGCCGTCTGCACCGGACAGGAGACAGCACCGAGAGAGCCCCGCACCGCAAAGCGTGGACCCGGTGCCGACACTGCAGCCGGCATCGGCAGCGATCAGCTGTTCCTCAGCACACCCGGTGCCGCGAGAATTACCCGGCTCGGCACCGAGAGCGCTCTCGCACTCTACTCAGCAGTCTACATCAAGACTGCAAGCAGGCTCTCCTTCCTCCCATGACTCAGACTCGCCATCAGTGGAAGAGATCTATCGGAGCACAGCAGGGGACTCTTCAGTTGTAAAGGGGCATTTATCATCAGTCCCTACAAAAACATCTAGGAAGTCGATCCCGAGGGATCATTCACTGTCTCCTTCTCCTGTGCCTTCAACAGACCCTTCCCCACCCCATTAGGAAGGGGACCTTACTCTCCGGGGCATAGGTCTTCGCGTTCCCCGCGACGAAGATCTCGCCATTATTACAGATACACATCTCGCTCTCCGTGTTACTCCCCTCCAAGATCTCACTATACTAGACATGGGAGTAGATACGCTTCCAGAAGGTCATCTCCTGATTATGACTATCGTTATCACAGGAGTTATTACACAGGGAGGCAAGGCAGATCACAGTCCCATTCTTATTCGTGTTGCTGCAGCCACTCATCTTACAGACGCCGTTCACCACCTGTCTCTGACCACCAACCGCTGCGGTCAGACCTCCTCCTAGTGCCCCTTCAGTTTCGGTCCTGTTGGAACCTGAAAAGGGTCAAATCTCGGACGCGGATGAGCGGACGCCACAAGCTTCCCCACATGATGCCCAGTCGTCTTCTCCCGATGATGCAGTTTTTGCAATGGACTCCTCACCACCAGATGATACCTGAGAATTTCAAGACCTCTTTAAGAGGGTGGCACAATCACAGGAGGTTCAGTTAGCAGAGGTGCAAGCAAAGCAGTATAAGTTACTAAAGAACTTGCACCCTAGACAGCAATCTAAGGTGGCTCTACTGCTGGACGAGGCGATCCTAGAGCCAGCCACAGAAATTTGGAATACGCCGGCTTCCACTACTCCATCATGTAAGCGAGCCAAGAAGAGATACTTTATATCTTCAAAGGGTGCTGAGTTCCTTTTTACTCACCCTCAACCAAACTCGTTGGTGGTGGATGCAGCTCTGCAAAGAGCAAAAAATCCGCAAGTAAGGAATTCACCAGCAGACAAGGATGCAAAGAGACTGGATGTATTCGGAAGAAAAGTATACTCCTCTTCAACACTTCTCCTCCATATCGCAAATTACACAGCGTTACTTTCTAATCATAGTTTTGACAACATTGCAAAATTATCGGAAATTGCTCAGAGAATTTCCAAAACCGACAAAATACTTCTCCGATCTATACTGCAGGAGGGCTATGCATGTGCCAGAGCAGGTTTGTAAATTGCCATGGATGTGGCCGACACAGCAGCTCGAACAATTGCAACAGCAGTTTCCATGAGAAGAGCTTCATGGCTTGTGACCGCTGCTGTACCGAAAAAGTTACAATCCAGGGTCGAGGATCTTCCATTCGACAGGATTAAGTTGTTTGCGGAGAAAACGGACAAGGTGCTCCACACGGGCAAAGATTCCCGAGCCACCTTACGTACGCTCGGGATGTACGTTCCACCTTTCCGCCATAAGCGTTATTTCCCATTCCAAAGATGTTATGAGTACCAGTTTCGCAGACAGCAAAACCGTCCGTATGATCAAAACTGGTCCAAGCAGAGGACACAGTACAGACGCCCTCAGACATCTAGGGTGAATAATGCAGTGACACCCAAGCAGCAGGTTTGACTCCCAGGTCGAGGGCACGCCGAACATTCCTGTTCTAGTCAGAGACACCAATCCCATTTTCCAACATCGGCTGCGACCCTACTACCATCAGTGGGTTGCTATATCATCGGACAGATGGGTTTTGGAAGTGATAAAATCCGGACTCACCATCCCATTCACATCCCTTCCCCCCACCACCCCTCCCACCCTGTCCCTTTTCAGGGACCCTTCTCACAAGGCCCTCTTACAACAGGAGACCTATCGCCTGTTAGAAATCGGAACAATAGAAAGGGTCCCAGACTGATTCAGGGGAAAAGGGTTCTATTCGAGGTACTTCCTAACTCAAAAGAAAACAGGGGTTTGGAGACCCATACTCGATCTACGAGGGTTAAACCGTTATCTGCGGAAGCAGCAATTCAAAATGGTGATTCTGACTATGATCATTCCTTCTCTGGACACCAACGACTGGTTCGCGGCCCTCGACCTCCAGGATGCCTATTTTCATATAGCCATACACCCTGCGCACAGGCGATTCCTGCGATTTCTTATAAGCAATGAGCACTTTCAGTATTGCGTCCTTCCGTCTGGGCTGGCTTCGGCTCCAAGAGTTTTTTCAAAGACCCTCGCCGTTGTCGCCTCCCACCTTCGTCGTCTCGGAGTCATCATATTCCCTTATCTGGATAACTGTCTCATAAAGGGAACATCATGACAGGAGACGACACAGATGCTTTCAATAGTCAGAGAGACTTTCAACTCACTTGGGCTGATAGTAAATGAACAAAAGTCCACGTTAATTCCAAAACAGAACATAAAGTTCATAGGAGCAGTTCTCGACTCCCGTGCGGCGAGAGTGTATCTGCCCAGGGACAGATTCCAGGCAATAAGAGACCTGGTCAATCTTCTCCACAAAACCGCAATAGTCTCAGCACATACTTGCCTACGCTTGCTCAGCCACATGGCTGCAGCCACCTTCGTCGTCCCACACGCACATCTCCATCTAAGAAATCTACAGCACTGGCTATCAACGGTGTATGTCCCCACAAGACACGACATACACAAGTTAGTTACTCCTCCATCCCACGTGCACAGGTCCCTTCGATGGTGGACGAACGCATCAAACATCCTCACGGGAGTACCGTTTCACCAGCCTCAGCCATCGGTTCAGTTAACGTCAGATGCTTCACTCATCGGATGGGGTGCTCACATGGGCGAGGAGCGCATCCAGGGACGATGGTCTCACACCGAGAGATGCCTTCACATCAACCAACTAGAGTTGCGAGCAATCTTTCTAGCATGCAAAAACTTCCTCCCCAGTCTGAGACACAAAAAAGTCAGGGTTTTGACAGACAACGTAGCGGCAATGTATTATATAAACAGACAGGGAGGAGCAAGATCACACTCCCTGTGCGCCGAAGTGGTACAATACTGGAATTGGTGCATACAGAACAACATAATCATAACAGCATCGTACTTACCTGGCATAGCCAATGTCATTGCCGATTCCCTCAGCAGACGCTTCCCCACGGACCACGAGTGGGAGGTGAGGCAGGATGTACTTCAGAAGATCTTCCGCAGATGGGGAACGCCCCTGGTAGATCTCTTTGCAACATCCGTCAACAAAAAGTGTCGCCTTTTTTGCTCCAGAGCAGGGATCGGCAATGGATCTCTCGGCGATGCACTCTGACCAATTGGAAAAAGTCGCTCCTGTACGCTTTTCCGCCAACAGTCCTCATTCCCAGAACACTAGAGAAAATCAGGACGGAGAGGGAGACGGTAATTTTAATAGCACCAGCTTGGCCGAGGCAAGCATGGTATCCGTTCTTACACAAAATGTCACTTCGACCACCATGGCCTCTGCCCTTGTACCGAGATCTCCTCTCTCAAGACCAGGGATCTCTCCTTCACCCCAAACTAGAAGCATTGCACTTGACGGCATGGCTCCTGACTGGCTTAGACTAGACGAAAAGCTTTGTTCAGATCAGGTCAGGTCCATATTGATACATAGTAGAAAGACATCTACGCGAAATACTTACCTGGCTAAATGGCGCAGATACTCCTACTGGTGCCTCCAGAATAACGTTCAACCGTTGTCTTCTCCTCTACACCAAATTCTCGAATACATTATTCACCTGCGAAACTTGAAGCTTTCTCTCGCATCCCTCAGAGTTCATTTGGCAGCCATCAGTGCCTTCCATTACCCAATACAGGGTTCTTCGGTATTCTCTCACCCAATGACTAGACGATTCCTCAAAGGCCTGATCAATATAAGCCCACTTCGAAGGCCACCTCCGCCGTCGTGGAACCTTGACCTGGTACTCGATACAATTATGTATCCTCCATTCGACCCTCTAGCATCTGTACCCTTACAGATGTTAACCATGAAGACCATCTTCTTGCTCGCAATTACATCAGCACGTAGAGTTAGCAAACTAGGGGCGATAATGACAAATCCTCCTTTTACTTCTTTCTCAAAGGAGTCGGTGACATTACGATTACACCCAGCGTTCATACCCAAGGTCTCTTCGTCATTTCACATCAATGAACCGATCATCCTTCCTTCCTTTTACCCTAAGCCGCATGCCTCAACGAAGGAGGCCCTGCTGCATACGCTGGACATAAGGCGCGCTCTTTCCTTTTACATAGACAGAACCCGCCAGTGGAGACAAACAGATAGACTTCTGATATCAACGGCTCACCGATCTAAGGGTGCTGCACTCTCCACTCAGTGCATTGCCAAGCTTATCACCTTATGCATTACCACATGCCATTCCATTCGGGGTAAACCCTTGTCTTCTCAGCCACGAGCGCACTCTACCAGAGCAGTGGCGACATCTACTACCTTCGCCAGAGGAGTTCCATTAGCAGATATTTGTGGGGCAGCCACATGGGCTTCCAGCTCTACATTTATGAGACATTACGCTATAGTGCAAAAATGGGCAGCGGACCATGCAGTGGCTTCTGCAGTCCTTTCTATAGTAAAACCTAATTAACCCGGAGCGCTCCTGGTTCCAACTACTGCTATACAGTCACCTAGAGTGGAGCACCCACGGGGCCACTTGAAGAAGAAGAAGAAGTTACTCACCTTGTGTAGTAACGATGGTTCTTCGAGATGTGCCCCGTGGGTGCTCCACGTCCTGCCCTCCTCCCCGCTCCGGGGTTGTTTTCTCTCTTTCTCGTTTCAGAGACCAAGCGGTGAGAGGAACTGGCGGGGGGGCCAAACCATGCATGTTAGAAAGGGCACGAATGACCAGTGGCGCAGGGAGCATGCGCAGTCCGGCCCGATATGGCTATGAAATCTCCCGATCAGTGGCGCCAGGATGGACCCGACACCTAGAGTGGAGCACCCACGGGGCACATCTTGAAGAACCATCGTTACTACACAAGGTGAGTAACTTCTTCCTTGACTTAAAAAAGTAAAACTGGGAAGTAGATGAAGTGAACAGTTTCATGGTGTACATGTGTTAATGGGGCATTCCGTGCAGAAATGACACCATCCAGTCAAATCCCTCTTTGTGTCTGTTATTACTCTAGTCATTTCCAATACAGAGAAAATTGTGGGAAATGGAAAAATGAAAAAAAAAATGGAATGTGGGTCTCTATCAAGGAGTCTATAATTTATAATTAATTACATAGCAATTGAAAAGGACTTCTAACGCAATGCTTTTTTGTATTCATTACATTAGGACATGGCTACTGAAAATTTTGCAGTATGAATTTATTTATTTGATCTCATATTATTTAAAGTCATGCACCTTGTTAATTATTCCTTGTTTTAGTATTCTTTCTTCCACAACATTTAAAATATATATAAAAAAGATTTGTTAGTAATAGGTGGGTGCCATAGTGGCACATATCCAAAGAAGTGCACATGACCTCAATGTTGGTGCACAAGACAAAACTCACTCTGCTCACGGATGGAAATTCTTAGAGGGAACACTGTTCATAGGTCTACAAGCTACCGAGGCTGAGATTTTCCAAAGGGAATCATGCTTTTGGAATCATGCCTCCATTGTTGGATGTTCATTTGAGATGCCTTATGAAGGCTAATTTCCAGAGGTGGATGTTGACGACTTTCTGAATGTCATCTCCCTATAAGATGTCTCTGTTTGGGCACTCTAAAGGAGGCACACAAAAATCACCAGTCACTTTTGAAAATCTTGGTCTCAGAAGTTATTGCAAATAACCAAAAGGCTTTTTAAAGAAAACAAGTTAAAAACAAGTAACTAACATGATTCTATTAGTGTGTACACAGTATAAATCATTTTAGAAAATTAAACCAGTCAGAAAAACTCATAAGTGGGAGTGAACTGGCAAAGTTCTGTTCTGAATTACACCTGTACATTGGCTTTACTGGAGATGTACAAGTGGAAGTAGGAGCAGACATTGTTCCATTGTTTATAATTTTTATGAAAAACTGGATAGGCAGGGATTCATAACAAATATCTAAGGAGCAAATATCTCTTTTTCTTTGTATTGACCAGATGTTTTTAGAAGGAAGTGTTGCAGTGACACAGAGTAATGCTTCTGCATTTAAGTACTTCACAATGGCAGCTGAAAAGGTAAATAATCTGGTTTTATATAATATTTTAAAAGTGTATTTGATTAACACGTCAATTAGTGTGTAAATTACAGCAGAAAAGCATGTAATAAGTTTCTTACATTTGATAGGAATATTGTTCAGTTATAGATTTTTAAGAAGTAGGTAAATATAACACACTTCCAAAGCCTATAAAATATAACCCAGTGTTATGCAGTTGGTAATGTTAAAGGTAATGGAAGAGCAAGCAGAAAAGTTGAAGTAGAAACAGGAGGTAGATCTGTCATTGTTCATGTATAAACTAAATGCCCAATCCTGGAAGATGCTAATCATCTTCCGCTCTCACTAAAGTCCAAGGCATTACAAGAACTCACTAAGTGGTCTCATAGGGTATGTCTGCACTACAAAGTTAATTCGAACTAACAGCCGTTAGTTCTAATTAACTTTCATAGGCGCTACACATGCAAACCGCTAGTTCGAACTTAATTCGAACTAGCGGAGTGCTTAATTCGAACTAGGTAAACCTCATTCTACGAGGACTAACGCCTAGTTCGAATTAAGTAGTTCGAATTAGGGCTGTGTAGCCACTTAATTCGAACTAGTTGGAGGCTAGCCCTTCCCAGTTTGCCCTGGTGGCCACTCTGGGCCACGCCAAGGAAACTCTTCTGCCCCCCTCCCGGCCCTGGAGCCCTTAAAGGGCCACGGTCTGGCTACAGTGCCCATGCCAGGTGCAAGCCTGCCAGCACCCAGCCAGCAGACCCTGCACCTGGCACGGCATGAGCCAGCCACCCGCTGCCACCCAGCCCTCCGCCTCTTCCCAGGACCAGGCTGGCGACTCCCAGGAGCCTGCCCGGGGCTGCAAGAGGCGGGCGCCCGCCTGTTCTAGTGCAGAGATCGTGGACCTCATCCAGGTTTGCGGGGAGGCCTCCAACGTCCACAATCTCCGCACTAGGCACAGGAAAGTGGCCATCTAGGGCAGGATAGCTGCCAGCCTGGCCACCAAAGGCCACATGAGAACCCAGGAGCAGGTTTGCATGAAAATCAAGTTGGTCCAGTGAGACCCCCGACCCTGAGCTTAGAACATAAGAACGGCCGTACTGGGTCAGACCAAAGGTCCATCTAGCCCAGTAGCCTGTCTGCCGACAGTGGCCAACACCAGGTACCCCGGAGGGGATGGACCAAAGACAATGACCAAGCTGTTTGTCTCGTGCCATCCGTCTCCAGCCTTCCACAAACAGAGGCCAGGGACACCATTCCTACCCCCTGGCTAATAGCATTCCATGGACCCAACCTCCATGACTTTATCTAACTTCTCTTTAAACTCTGTTATAGTTCTAGCCTTCACAGCCTCCTGTGGCAAGGAGTTCCACAGGTTGACTATTTGCTTTGTGAAGAAGAACTTTCTTTTATTAGTTTGAAGCCCATTCATTTCATTTGGTGTCCTCTAGTCCTTATATTATGGGAACTAATGAAGAACTTTTCTTTATGCACCCTCTCCACACCACTCATGATTTTGTATACCTCTATCATATCCCCCATCAGTCTCCTCTTTTCTAAGCGGAAAAGTCCCAGTCTCTTTAGCCTCTCTTCATATGGGACCTGTTCCAAACCCCTAATCATTGTAGTTGCCCTTTTCTGAACCCTTTCCAAGGCCAAAATATCTTTTTTGAGGTGAGGAGACCACATCTCTACACAATACTGAAGATATGGCATACCATAGTTTTACACTTCCCCTCCTCCTTCTTCCCCTGGCTTCCCCCTTCCAGCTCCCTCCTCCCAGGTTTCCACCTCCCCTCTCCCACCCTCTCTTTTCCCCTCTCCCACCTCCTTTTCCAGTCTCCCCAGAGGTTAATCCCCCCACCCCCAGTTTTGTTAAATAAAGAGAATTTGTATTTTTGAACACGTGTCCTTTATTTTTTACATCAGGAAGGGGGGCTAGGGAAGGGTAAGTAGAAGGAGGTGAGGGAGGAATGGGGCACGAGCCCCTGATGGGGAGGACTGGGGTGGCTCTGTGGGCTCTTCGGGGTGGAAGCTCTCCTGCAGGGCCTCCTGGATCCTGACAGCCCCCCGAATGACCCCCCCCCCCCCACCGGATGGCAGCCTGCGGCAAGTGCAGCCGGGCTGATGGCCGAGTGCTGTGATGCACCGAGTGTGGGCACTCAGGGCACTCCAAGACAGGATTGCTTTGCTGTCCTTTATCGAGGTAGACAAGCAAGCGGGGAACCCTGAGAACTGTCTGTCCGGGATGGGGGCTCGGGTCCCTTTAAGCACAGCCCTTGGCTAGCCTGAGGCAGCAGCTCCACTCTCCAAGTCCTAACCTGATGCCCTGCTGGCACTGGTTCCGGCCAGCCTTAACTTCGGTTCAGGGTCCACTCAATGTGGACATGCTAGTTCGAATTAGCAAAATGCTAATTCGAATTAGTTTTTAGGTCTAGATGCACTAGTTTGAATTAGCTTAGTTCGAATTAACTAATTCGAATTAAGTTAGTTCGAATTAGTGCTGTAGTATAGACATACCCATACTGTGTAGAATGAATGACAAGTAGCAGGTTGCCTATTAAAATACTATTATTCTATGTCCTGGTTTTAAAGAGATGCTTGATATTGGCAGAAGACAAGTACTTCTTACAACTGAGATAGTAAGATACAACCGCCTTTGTCAGGGCTGATCCCCACTCTGGCACTACAAGTGCAGAAGTTGGGGGCCCACAAAGACTTTAAATATACCTTGCCCACTACAAGCACTGGTTATAAAAACTTCCTCCAGAATCACAAATGCACAGATGGGGGGGGGAGTTCGCTACCACCATCAAATGATTTTTATCCCTAAAACCATGGGCAAACACTTGAATTCTCCCCCATGGGTACCCCAAGCTTTTCTGCCACAAGAGAGTTTGAAAAAAGGAGAGAGACAAACAAGCTGCAGTCTCTGGTAGCTGATCTCTCAGTCTGAGGCATACAGACAGACAGACCTCCTGTACCTTCTAGGACATAAGAATCAAATCATCACCTTAAAAAAAGTGATTTTTATTACAATACAAAAGATATACTTGATAAAGCATACTTGGTTGCTAGATGTTGCAGAGCAACTAAGGAAAACAAATTAAAACACAGAGAGACTCTCTGGAAACAATGCTAAGATGTTAAATGGGGAGGGGAGGCACAGATTCACACAGAGAAGCCCAAACCAAACCACAGAATAAAAAAAATGCCCTGATCATGACTAGATTCACGTTTTCCCTTTATTTACTTCCAATCTTTTCTTGGTTCAGTCAACTTCCATTCCCAGAGGCATGGTAGTCCTGCCTGGGTTTAAATCATTCTGCGTCTCTCAACTTCCAGCTCAACCCTCCCACACAAAGAAAGCAGGCAAGGTATCTATATCCAATTCAAATTGCAACCCTCTATCTCGATTGGTTCTCCTGGCCCCCTGGCTAACACCCTTGCTAGCTACCTGAGTTTAACACCTTAGTTGCACTCCTCCTATCTATTACAGCACTCCTCCTATCTATTACAGCCTTCTTAAATGATCTTGCTAAGAAAAGGAAATTTGGATGATATTTGGGTAGTGAGCAGAATGTTGGTTTTGTCAGATTTGACCAGGTTACTGAATTATTTAGTGACTTCTTTAGCATGGGATTGCCAGGTTCCCTTCATACAATACCACAGCAGCAAAGTAGTATGTGATTTGTTATGGGATGCCATAGGGCTGCCTCTTCACAAGTTCCCCCCTGTGGCTAGGGCGGCTCTGAGGCAGCTTCCCTCTGTTTCTCTTTCTCTCAGGACTCCTTAATAAAACTCTAGACAGTCTAAAGTAGGGTTGCTAAGCCTCCAGCATTGGCCAGGAATCAACTGGAATTGGGATTGAGCTCCTGACTACTGAAAGCAAATGGGAGATTTTAATAGGTTGCTAGAAGTCCAATAAGCAGTGCAGCAGGGCTAAAGCAAACTTCCTACCTGCCCTGACTCTGCATAGCTCCCGGAAGCGGCTGGCATGTCCAGTGTCTAGGTGCAGGGATGGCCTAGAGGTCTCCCTGTGCTGCCCCTATCCCACATGTTAACTCATCAGCTCCCATTGGCTGGAAATGTTGGCCAATGGAAGCAGCCAGGGCAGTGGCTGCAGGCAGGAGTAATTCACAGAGACACCTGGCCACCCCTGATCTTAGGAACCACATGTGCCAGTCACTTCTGGGAGCTGCCTGAGGTAAACACTGCCTGGCTGGAGACAATAGTCCGTATCCTCTCCCATACCCCAACCTTCTCTTGCATCCCTGAGCCACCTCCAACACTCCAAATCCCTTTGCACCAGGCTGGAGCCTCCTCATGCATATCTGTCTCCTCCCCCATAACCTGTGCCCTCAGCCAGAGTCCTCACACCCTCCCACACCCCAATGCCCTGCCCCAGCCCAGTGAAAGTGAGGGTGGGGGAAAGCGAGCAATGGAGAGAGGGGAATGAAGTAAGCAGGGGGAGAGACCTCAGAGAAGGACCTGGGCATGGGTGAGGTCTCAGGGAAGGAACAAAGCAAGGATGTACAGTTTGTGCAATTAGAAAGTTGCCAACCTTAATCTAAAGCAGGAGTGGGGAACCTATTTTGGGTCAGGGGCTGCTGACCCACAGAAAAATCAGGGGCCACATACAAGTGAGAAGCAAAAAGCAACAAAAAACAACCCCCCTCACCTATTTGGCCCTTCACTGAGAAGGAGAATGACACTCCCCACATCCCCTTGCACACTGGAGCCTAGGGGGGGACAGGCTAGTAGATTCTGTGTGCTCCAGCCCTGCGGTGGAGGAGGCAGGGGGACTGGAGAGCCAGCACTGACTCCCCAATGCTGGGGGGGAGCCCTGAGCCTCAGGCAGTCAGGGCTGTTCTCCACTCTGACACTCTGAGTGCAGAAGGTGAGGGCCTGCAAGAGAGCTTAAAAACCTTGCTTCTACAGGCACTGGTTACAATAAAACCTTTCCCCCAGAATCACAATACACAGATTTTGGGGAATCGCTGCCACCATCAAGTAATTTTTATCCCTAAATTTGGTTTAGTTCCAATTTAAATGAGAACATAAGAACAGCCATACTGGGTCATACCAAAGGTCCATCTAGACTGGTATCCTATCTTCCGACAGTGGCCAATGCCAGATGCCCCAGAGGGAGTGAACAGGAATCATCACATGATCCCTCTCCTGTCATCCATTTCCAGTCCCTGACAGAGGCTAGGGAAACCATATCTACCCATTTTGGCTAATAAGTATTGATAGACCTAACCTCCATGGATTTATCTAGTTCTTTCTTGAACCCTGTTAAGTCCTGGTCTTCACAACCTTCTCTGGCAAGGAGCTCCACAGGTTGACTGTGCGCTGCATGAAGAAAATCTTCCTTTTGTTTATTTTAAACCTGCTACCTACTAATTTCATCTGGTGACCCCTAGTTCTTATGTTATTGGACCAAATAAATAACTTTTCCTTATTCACTTTCTCCATACCTGTCATGATTTTTATAGACCTCTATCATATTCCCTCTAAGTCTCCTCTTTTCTAAGCTGAAAAGTCCCAATCTTTTGAATCTCTCTTCATATGGCAGCCATTCCAAACCCTTTAGAATAAAAACCACAAGTTTTGATGTTCTCATTCTGTCAAAACATCATCAGAAACAAACCATCTTCACAAAAGTGTCATTTTGACAAACTGGCAAATGCTGATGAAAAAAGCATTTCATCAGAATGTTTGTCTGCCACTAATCCAGACACCTGGGGACCCCTGCGTAGTGTCCAAAATTGAGGGTTGCTACTATACATGTGTCAGAATCCCCTTTTCCAGTGGGAGGGGAAATACCTGCACAATCAGTGCATTTCCTGCATGTGTCCCTAAGAGCCAGTCAGGGCCTATTTTTTTGTGGGGGGACACACCCTGCTCTGGTTTTACCATCTACTCAAGCCACTTTTAAGGAGGCTTTTTTATTTAATGCCAGTGAAATAGCATATGGAGAACAAAGATGAAAGCCACTTTTTAAATATAAGGTATGGCTACAAGCATTCATGAGAGTCCTCAGAATAAGAATACTGTACTAGTTTATCATTAATCCATAATTATTATCAGAATTCATAGTTCTAAATTCCCTATATCATAGTAAAAGAAAAGCGAGAGTATCTAATTGATTAGTAACTATATATGATAGATGTTTACTTTATTGCAAGTACTTTTCAATGTCTTTAGTGATAAATAACATTCAAATTTAATACATTATTTTAGGGTAATGCAGTTGGACTGTGGGGGCTAGGCCTTCTTTATTTTCAAGGAAAAGGTGTTCCTGTGGTAAGAATTATTTTAGTAATTTCAAATATGTTTTCCAAAATACATCTAGTAAAAATCAAAGAAAATAAAATGTTTAATCAGTATCTGCTATGAATTAGCATTTCCTTTAATAGGAGATTGTAGCTCAAATAACTATAATGTAGCTTATTCAAGGGGTGTAGCTAATATGATAATAGTATGTACTACAAATATGAGTAATTTTTCTTGTAATCTGAACACTATCATGAACACACCATTGTGTGTCCTTAATGAAGTTCTTCCTGATTTATACTAGTGTAACTTTGAACAGATTGAGGCTCAGAGTCCAGTTAAATAAAAAAAACATCGGTCGCTATTATTCCATTGAACTTTGTGGCATTGGGCTGTATATAACTGGGATGAAATCAGAATTAGAACCCTGATCTCAAATACTATAATAGAAAGACAAAAATGTTAGTTTGATTTTGTTTTTAATTTTTTGGGATATAGTATAACATTCTGCCAGTAAAATTGTGCCACCCAAAGGTGGGAGAAATCTTGTCTTTTTCATGAATACACAATTCTTACTGTGCTAGCAGGTACATAGAACTTTCAGTAATGGTAGGTAATTACCTTTCAGAACTATACTGAAGCTTTTAAATACTTTCATAAAGCAGCTGAGAAAGGCTTGGCAGATGCACAGTTCCAACTAGGAGTCATATATCACTGCAAGTATTATATATTTTTCAATTAAAATTTGCATTTATCAGTAATCTGTAATTTTACAAAAACTAAAGGCTCCCATCTCAATTTGATTTGCAGCTGGCACTGGAGTAAGAAAAGACTATAAACTTGCCTTCAAATATTTTTACTTGGCCTCTCAAAACGGACAACCTGTTGCTGTTTATTATTTGGCTCAGATGTATGCTGCAGGGACTGGAGTGTTTAGATCATGTCAAAATGCAGTTGAGGTAAAAAGTATATTTTTAAAGATTTGTGATTAGTTATAGAATAAAAGGCAGAATTTTTATTATTATTTTAACTTACATTTTTAATGAAAATTCATTATATGCTATGATTTAAAGTAAAAAATCTGCATTTTCTGAAGGAAAAAGGGAATCATATCTGGCCAAATTCTGGTTTCAGCTACACTAGTCTAAACCCAGAACAACTCCACTGATGTCAACAGAGTTTCTCCAGATAAGACCAAAGTAAATTAGAGTATAATGGGGTACGTCTACACTAGCCCCCTAGTTCGAACTAGGGAGGTTAATGAGGGCAACCGAAGTTGCTAATGAAGCACGGGATTTAAATATCCCGCGCTTGATTAGCATAATCCCGGCCAGTCGCCATTTTGGAAACTGACTAGCCCGAAGTACAGTACTTATCAATTTGGCACTCTTTAAAAAAAAAAAAAGTAGGTTGAGTATGCCTAAAATATCAAGGTTTGATTTAACTTAGAACCATTCATCCCAATGAATCCTAAGTACGTGTACATGACTATTGATATAATGTTTTAGGGAAGATTTTCTCTGGCTGTTTTTGTTCTTTGCCCACAAATGTTCATGCCTGTTTTAGGAATTTATTGGAAGTTCCAGTTTTATCAAGTTTTCCATGTACTATAAATACATCCAGTTCAACTGACCCCATTTTTGTTCAGGCAGTTAGCTGGCAACTTTAGCACTATATCTAGATTTTTTACATTGCTGGTTTTCTTATGAAATACAAATGCATTACAAGACTTTCTATAGTAACATAAGAAATATTGCTCTGAGACATACTCTTCCATCAGAATCTTTACATCTTGCAAAAAGTTATCCTTCAGCCACAGTGCAGATCAGGGTGAGATTCACCCTCTCCCCAAACACTAAGAGGACACTATCCTCTAATACACAGCTTAATTGGGATGGACTTTGAGATAATTGGGGGGATGCCAAAATATTATTACCTAGTGCCAGTACTACCAAGTCATAACAAGTCTTAGAGTTGAATCTTACCAGCAGATGCTAGTGACAAATGACTAGTACATTTGGGGGCTATCTTGTGCATAAGCTATGGACAAAGATGAAAATGAGTCTTCTAGGTTGAGTTCCTCTCAGTTTTTCTATTGAATACATTCCACTTTTCATAAAATAGTTGAACAGTCATTGGGCCAAAAAAGTGACACTCACTAGGGCTGCAAGAAATCCACGTTCAAGTTCCTGCTCCCATTTATACAAAGCAGAACAGCTTCAACAGGAGAGATTGGTAGAGTCCCAGCCTGCAATCTGATGTTTAGGGTATTCAGCTGGGAGAGAGGAGATTTGGGTTCAAGTCCCTGCTGCAGCGTAGAGATTTAAATTTTGATCTCTCACATCTCAGGGGAGTGCCCTAATTATTGGACATGTGGGAAGGTGGGAGCACCACTACTGGGTTTATTTGTGAATGATGCCTAAATCCCCTTCAGAATCTCACCTAACAAATTTTATGTTGTCCAATATTATTTGGCAAACATGTCACATTCGTAAATTTGACACAAAATTGCATCAGGGCGGGGAATAAACTATTAATCTGAAAATTTTCTCTCATCTCTAGTTGCAATCTTATTTGTGGCTTAATATTCAGCAGAGCATCTTAAAATAAATAACATCTGTTGTATAAACAAGAAAAACATTTTTGTTTTTGATCAATGTATCGTTATATGCAACTAAGGAAACAACTTTAGAGTCAGATTAGATATGGATTCACCTGACATTTAATGATTAAGTACTCTTTGTATCAGTTAAGGAGACAATTTAACCTAGTGTCCCCTAGCAGGAGCTACCAGGTAAGATTTAATTGAGATTTAATTGAGTGAAGTGTAAAACCTCATGTGTTTGTTCTATCTCTGTTCCTCTGTTCAGCTTTATCGAAGTGTTTGTGAACTAGGAAGTTGGTCTGAAAAATTCCTGACTGCATACTTCGCTTACCAGGGTGGGAATATAGATTCCTCTCTTAGTCAATATGCATTATTAGCAGAAATGGGGTATGAAGTAGCTCAAAGTAATTCAGCTTACATTCTGGAAACTGGTAAGAAAAGCTACATTACTGTCTCTGTATATTGTATATGTATATCCAAGTGGTGTTTTGAACAATGCAAATTCAATTTTTCTTTAACAGAGCAGGTTAAAATTCTCAGTAATGAGCAGATGTATCCATTAGCACTTCTCCTGTGGAACCGAGCCGCAGCTCAAGGTATGGAATAATCATGTTAAAAATAATTTGTAATTTGCTGTCCACTCTTTTAAGTATGATTTTCTTCAGTTCTGCTGCTCAGATTGTACAGCCAGAAGACAAATGAACACTCAGGTCACGTCTACACGGCAGGGCAAAAGTCGAATTAAGATACGCAACTTCAGCTACGTCATTTGCATAGCTGAAGTCGAAATAGCTTAATTCAGCTTTTGGCACTGTCTACACAGCAGGAAATTGAAGGAAGAACACTCTTCCTTTGACTTCCATTACTCCTTCTGAAATGAGGGTTATGGGTGCCAGAGTAAGAAGTCCTCCATCTCGACATTATTTCGAAATAATAGCTTGCTGTTTAGATGCACATTTTATTATTTTGAAATAAAGTCAGTTATTCCGAAATAACACTGCTGAATAGATGTACCCTCAGTGGCCCAAGAATATGGCATTACAAACTTCAAATAATCAAGCTAACATCTTTAAGGGGTTGATTCTCACACATAACTAACTCTCAGTCAAAAGGATATCTGTACTACAGGTTGAACCTCTCTAATCCAGAACTCTCTCATCTGGAAACATCCATAATCCAGAATGATTTTAGTTAGCCAGATGTCCACCTTTCATGAGTGTGGCCAAGTTTCCCGCAGTCCCATAAAGTTTGTTTACGGCCACCAGTCCTGTCTCTCAGTGTTCTGTGCTGTTATTTAGCTCTAATTTACCTCTAAATGTCCTCTCACAGCCCAGTAAGCAGTGGAACTATTGGTAATGCTGCTAGACAATATTGACCTCCTGTGGTCCAGAAAATTCTCTCATTCAGAACCGGTCAGGTCCTGAAGGTCCAGACTAGAGAGGTTCAACCTATACAACCTTAGGCATGTTAAAAACAATCCAACATTTAAGAAATTCTCACATCTCTCATGTGATTAAAACAACCAACTACTCATTTATCCTCCCTTGATTCATGGGTACTTTATCACAAAACTTGGACTACAGTCTTTAAAACTGCATATGAAAAATGGCTTCTTTCATTAAATAAACACCATGAAAAAAATTACACCTACTCACTGAGAAATATAAGAAGAATAAAGATTTGTAAAATATGCTTACTTGCTAAATGTGCAGTATTTGCTTGCCTGTAATACAGCTTGAAGAATCATTTGGGATCTGGGAACCCATCTCTACAGTTCACAAGTATCTACTTGGGGAGAAGATTTCCGAGGCTGCATCTACACTACAGAGCTTTTACTATCATAGCTCCAGCAGGATAGCCCCTTTGCATAACCATAGATATTACGTCTATATTAACAGAAGTTTTTCTGTCAGTGTAGCAACACCACCTCCCTAAATTACATTAGGTGTTCCAAAAGAAGCATTCATTTGCTTCTACACAGTATTTTATTGGCACAGATATGCCATAGGATGTGGTTTTTTTCACACCTCTCACCAGTATAATTATGCTGGTGTAGACCAGCTGAGGAGGAGCCTTTGTTTTAGCAGACAGAGGTGGCTGCAAACTGAGACCAGGGGATTTCAGAATAGAAATAAGAGGCAAAATTTTAACAGTGAAGGTAATTACTGAAAACAACCTACCAAAGGGTATGATGGATTCTGTCATTTTAAATATTTAAATCAAAACTGGATGTCTTTTTCCAAAATTCTGCAAGTCAGTCAGAATGTATGGGTTTGATGCAGAAATTACTGGGTGTAAGTATCTGTTTTAGGCCGGGGCTGAGAATAGATGACCATAATGGTCCCTTTTGGCTTTAAAAATCTATGAAACTGTATCACCAATTTTCTGCCTACCACCCCTAGAGTCCCTAAGATAGCATCCACATGCAGTCTTTGGGTTAGTGTTTCCAAAACTCAGATCCATCAGTTGAAGTTTGCCTTCAATTTTAATCCCACAAAAACGTCTGTCTGATGTATTCCCAAGATTCCTCTCTACATATAGGCAGTCCACTTTTTTCCTCTCTTCTGGAGACAGGCTCAGTTTCTCCTTATACTTGTAGCTTTGCCCTGATTGGCTTCACCTGCACTAGCCAATCAGCAGAAATACCTCTGCATCTTAGTGTAAGATCCTACTTACAACCTGGATATCCTGTCACACAGAACAATAGGGAAAAAAACCAATTACACTGCCAAAGACTCTCAAATGAAAATATGTCTGCCACTAGTCACAGACATTCAGTGCAATAGAGTGTTAGGAAAAAATCCTTCAACTAACAACATACGGCAGTGGCATGTGGGAACACAACAGTCTGCTATGTAGCCAAGACCCAAGCCACAAAAAGCTTTGTAGATGAATATCAACATTCTCAAAATGTCCTGAAACCAACAAGAATCTGATGAAGCTTTCAACAAATTTGGATAGTATGTTCTATTTAGTGTCTGCCACCAACAAGAATTAAGAACCTGTAATTTCTGCCCCTTCTGCTTTCAAGTAGCTTTCAGGAGAAACCCGCGAGGTCCACATAAAAAACAGTCCTGAGCATTACCAGAAACCAGTGAAAATGGTTTATTTTGCCACTGGTGTGTGACTCCATGAATAAACTTGCTATTTCAAGTGCTTTAACTTCAGTAATCTTCCATTTATTCATCTGCCATTTTGCCTGACTTCATCCACATTTCTGCTAATCCTCTCTCTCTCTTACTGTTTCTGGTGCCATCACTCTCAAGCCTGGCCTTTCCCTCATGCCCAGCTTCTCATCCTACTTCCCTACTGAATCTATTCCAGTAACCTTAATTCCATCACATGCCTTCTGTCTTCCCCCTTCTAGTGCTTGGAATCTAGATCACCCCCCCCCCTTCTTGCCTCCAAATGCACTATTTGCAAGCACCTGGAATATGTAAGGGTATGTCTACACTACAAAGTTAATTCAGACTAACAGCTGTTAGTTCGAATTAACTTTCATAGGCGCTGCACATGCAAACCACTCGTTCGAACTTAATTCGAACTAGCGGAGCGCTTAATTTGAACTAGGTAAACCTCATTCTATGAGGACTAACGCCTAGTTCGAATTAAGTAGTTCGAATTAAGGGCTGTGTAGCCACTTAATTCGAACTAGTTGGAGTATAGCTCTTCCCAGCTTGCCCTGGTGGCCACTCTGGGCCAAGCCAGGGAAACTCTTCTGCCCCCCTTCTGGCCCCGGATCCCTTAAAGGGCCACGGTCTGGCTACAGTGCCCATGCCAGGTGCAAGCCTGCCAGCACCCAGCCAGCAGACCCTGCACCTGGCATGGCATGACCCAGCCACCCGCTGCCACCCAGCCCTCCGCCTCTTCCCAGGACCAGGCTGGCGGCTCCCAGGAGCCTGCCCGGGGCCGCAAGAGGCGGGCGCCCGCCTGGTTGAGTGTGGAGATCGTGGACCTCATCGAGGTTTGGGGGGAGACCTCCAACATCCACGACCTCCGCACTAGGCACAGGAATGAGGCCGTCTAGGGCAGGATAGCTGCCAGCCTGGCCACCAAAGGCCACATGAGAACCCAGGAGCAGGTTTGCATGAAAATCAGGTTGGTCCAGTGAGATCCCCGACCCTGAGCCCTGAGCTTAGAACATAAGAACATAAGAACGGCCGTACTGGGTCAGACCAAAGGTCCATCTAGCCCAGTAGCCTGTCTGCCGACAGCGGCCAACACCAGGTACCCCGGAGGGGATGGACCAAAGACAATGACCAAGCTGTTTGTCTCGTGCCATCCATCTCCAGCCTTCCACAAACAGAGGCCAGGAACACCATTCCTACCCCCTGGCTAATAGCATTCCATGGACCCAACCTCCATGACTTTATCTAACTTCTCTTTAAACTCTGTTATAGTTCTAGCCTTCACAGCCTCCTGTGGCAAGGAGTTCCACAGGTTGACTATTTGCTTTGTGAAGAAGAACTTTCTTTTATTAGTTTGAAGCCCATTCATTTCATTTGGTGTCCTCTAGTCCTTATATTATGGGAACTAATGAAGAACTTTTCTTTATGCACCCTCTCCACACCACTCATGATTTTGTATACCTCTATCATATCCCCCATCAGTCTCCTCTTTTCTAAGCGGAAAAGTCCCAGTCTCTTTAGCCTCTCTTCATATGGGACCTGTTCCAAACCCCTAATCATTGTAGTTGCCCTTTTCTGAACCCTTTCCAAGGCCAAAATATCTTTTTTGAGGTGAGGAGACCACATCTCTACACAATACTGAAGATATGGCATACCATAGTTTTACACTTCCCCTCCTCCTTCTTCCCCTGGCTTCCCCCTTCCAGCTCCCTCCTCCCAGGTTTCCACCTCCCCTCTCCCACCCTCTCTCTTCCCCTCTCCCACCTCCTTTTCCCAGTCTCCCCAGAGGTTAATCCCCCCACCCCCAGTTTTGTTAAATAAAGAGAATTTCTATTTTTGAACACGTGTCCTTTATTTTTTACATCAGGAAGGGGGGCTAGGGAAGGGTAAGTAGAAGGAGGTGAGGGAGGAATGGGGCACGAGCCCCTGATGGGGAGGACTGGGGTGGCTCTGTGGGCTCCTCGGGGTGGAAGCTCTTCTGCAGGGCCTCCTGGATCCTGACAGCCCCCCGATTGACCCCCCTGGATGGCAGCCTGCGGCAAGTGCAGCCAGGCTGATGGCCGAGTGCTCTGATGTGCCGAATGTGGGCACTCAGGGCACTCCAAGACAGGACTGCTTTGCTGTCCCTCATCAAGGTAGACAAGCAAGCGGGGAACCCTGAGAACTGTCTGTCCGGGGTGGGGGCTCGGGTCCCTTTAAGCACAGCCCTTGGCTTGCCTGAGTCAGCAGCTCCACACTCTATGTCCTGGTTCCGGCCAGCCTTAACTTCGGTTCAGGGTCCACTCAATGTGGACATGCTAGTTCGAATTAGCAAAACGCTAATTCGAATTAGTTTTTAGGCCTAGATGCACTAGTTCGAATTAGCTTAGTTCGAATTAACTAATTCGAATTAAGTTAGTTCGAATTAGTGCTGTAGTGTAGACATACCCTAAGCTATTCCTGCTGCTACATGCCCAAATCCCTCCTGGATATACAGCACCAAATTGTTGTCTCCTTCACTTCACTGAAACCAGTCTTACCAAGATCACTAATGATCTCCTTTAGTCAAGTTTTTAAAGGCCTCTTTAGTTCCTGGATATTTCACTTTTACCTGATCACGTCAGCCATTATTTCCTTCTCCTCCCTCTCTTCCCTTGAGCCTTAGAACTCCTGATTTCTCTTCCTTCCAACCCAACTGCACTTCATTGTTTCTGGCAGCAGCTCAAGCTTCCTTTTCCTGCTCTGTGGACACATGCTCTGAGGAATGTCCTTCTGTCTCTTCATACCTTACTCCCAACAGATGTTCTCTGTTTTCATGGTTTCAATTGTCCGCCGGACCTGGTGACTTCCAGATCTCTCCACATACCACATTCTTGACAATACTTCCCCTCGCTTGTCTCACATCTTCAGCTGTGTTTCTATAAACTCATTGGAGGTTCTTTATTGCTTAACAATGGCACATTAAATTCCCCTAATGTTTTCCCATTTCTTCTCTTTTCTGTTCCTGTCAAAATATCCACCCTTTCCCTGTCACCAAGATGCTCAAACAGGGATTCCATTCACTGGTTTTCCCCATCCATGCTCAAATTGTTGCTATATTATCTGTTTTCCCTTCACATAAAAATCTCACCTTCCCTCGCCATCCCCTTTGACATGGCAGTGCTCTTATCTTGTCATCTTGCTCCGTTATTTTATTCAAAATATACTGTCATAGTTCTTTCTTGACACCATGTTGCTTTCTTCCACCTCCGGTGTCTTGTCTTGCACATCAAAATCAAGCTTTCACCTTCAAGTTGTATGCTAACTCTGCCCCACATGCATTTCAGTGTTCATTTCCTCCTACTTTCCTTTCTGCTCTTCGCATTCTAAGAGGCCCTCCTATCAGTCCCTTTCTTATCCTTCTCCCACATACACCTTTTTCCATGCCATCCCTTACATGTGGGACTTCCTTCCTACTGCTGTATTGTAAACACGAGGGCTGTGTCTACACTGGCGCGATCTTGCGCAAAAGCGGCCGCTCTTGTGCAAAAACTTGCCAGCTGTCTACACTGGCCACTTGAATTTGCGCAAGAGCACTGACGTTCTAATGTAAGAAATCAGTGCTTCTTGCGCAAATACTTTGACACTCCCATTCGGGCAAAAGTCCTTTTGCGCAAAACCTTTTGCGCAAAAGGGCCAGTGTAGACAGCTCAGATTTGTTTTGCGCAAAAAAGCCCCGATGGCTAAAATGGCGATCGGGGCTTTCTTGCACAAAACCGCGTCTAGATTCGCCAGGGATGCTTTTGCGCAAAAGCGTCCGTGCCAATCTAGATGCTCTTTTCCGCAAATGCTTTTAACGGAAAAACTTTTCCGTTAAAAGCATTTGCGGAAAATCATGCCAGTCTAGACGTAACCCTAGTTTTTCCCCAGTTCCTTCCCATTTACTATTCTCTATAAAATATAATAATTTTATGACTAAAATCATAATGCTTCAAATTTACATTTTATTCATTTTAAATTATATTTAAGAGAAAAATACATTTTTATTAGAGGAAGAAATTTACCAATAGTAGTAGTTTAATACAGATTTTTGATGTGGCTTTTCTTTTTAATGTTTCCACCAGGCAATGCATTTGCTCGAGTTAAAATGGGAGATTATCACTTCTATGGTTATGGAACCAACAAGGATTATGTCACAGCAGCAATTCATTACAGCCTTGCAGTTGATCACCACATTGCTCAAGCCATGTTTAATCTGGCATATATGTATGAACATGGTTTAGGCATTCCCAAGGTAATGTGGGCGGCATATGGTGCATATATGTAAAATTAACCTTCATAGATGTAGTTGAAATTAAACACAATTATAGCTTTTATTATATATTCTGAGTGAGGCAGAATCTCCCATATGAGGGGAAATTAAGAAAACAGATTATTAAAATTATAAACGAGTATCAGGCAGGCTATCACTGAGAGATACACATGCAATAACAGATGATTTGATGGAGGCCAAGTGAGTGCTCTTTCCTCTTGCCACATAAAAACAAGGCTGAGAAATGAAAATATAGTGCATTAAAATGGAAATTCAGTTACAAACTGCATAATCCACCTGTAAGGTCTCAGACCACATGATATCAGAGAGACCGGTTTAGTAACATTCAAAAATACAATTGGTTGTTTACGAATAAGAAAAAAACCTAAAGTTGCATCAGAAAGGCTGGAAAAATACAAAAGCTGCCCTCCCTCCCTGTGCTCTGGGGAAGGCCAGGGTACATACTGTGCTCCCAGGGCCAAGGAAGTCTGGGGCTGCTTGCTTCCCACTAGGAGGGGTGGCTTACCCCTAAGGTGGGGGGGTGGCCCTTGGCTCCCATGGAGGCCGGGGGGAGGGGATGAGAGCAGGGCCTCAGGCAGAAGGGGCTATAGGTTTGCCTCCCTCAGGCCTAGGTTCACCCACTGCCCATGATGGAAAAATAACCAAATTAAGCTTAAGGAGTGATCATGACTGACCTTCCTAATATGGCTCCTTTATGGCCCTGCTACATTTATTGCTCTTTACTGGGTCCAGGCTGCTTATATACAGCTTCATGAGCCGCAAGAGCAAAGGATAGGCTGGGTCGCCAATGATCATTATTGGCATTTCCACCTCTCCAATTCTGATTTTCTGGTCTGGGCAAAAAGTTCCAGTGTGCATTTTTCTGAAGAGAATGGAGTTCCTAAAGATACATGCATTATGCATCTTTCATGACCATCCCACACTGATGTCAGTGAAACTGCCCTTGTAATCCACCAGTGCCTGCAGCACCATGGAGAACCTTGGCAAGGTAGCTGGGGGCCAAGATGGGGATGTCTGTTCTATCATTCCACTACAGTTTGGGAACCCCATCCACTACGGTATCCACATTTCCCAGAGTCACAGCCCTCCGTAGCACAAGGATATTGATTGCTTTGGCTATTTCTATGATAACAGCCCCCACTGTAGATTTTCCCCTCCAAACTGATTCCCAAGTGACTGGTTGCTGTCTGGCACTGAAAGCTTCCATAGGGCTATTGCCATGCACTTCTCCATGGTCTGAGCGGGTAGAATGACGTGTACACTCTCAAAATACTGTGCTATTAGGCATACCAAGGCAGACATTAACATAACAATGGTTTGATGCAAAACAGGATCCATGCTCACACTGCTATGGCATCTGTGCAGGCAACCAGAGCCAAAAAGGGAGCAAAAAGGCTGTTTTTTCCTGTTGCTCTCAAGCAAGTGGGGAGAGACTAGACAAGTGCATTATGGGATGCTGGTAAGAACCCATACCCACCCACTGCAGTTTTGGTCCCAGCATGCACTGGGAGCATAACCCAGAATGCAAAGTGGTTCAAGCACTGTGGGATAACTACTCACTCTCAAAGTCAGCAGCAAGCTCCTTAATGGGGACACGCTACTTAGGACTACAGTGAATTCTTCCCCATAGTGAGGACACAGACCTTCAACTGCAAAATCAGGTGACCAGAAATTGACCATAATAGATTCGGCCTTATCTTGTAGTGTAGCTGTGGTGTAGTGTAGCTGTGGCCTGTGATATAACAGCTCCATGGATCACACTCTGAGCACCATTATGTTAGAGCTATACCCCCCATTTCCTTTCCCAGCTTCTCCTAAGTGGAGTCCAAATACACCTGTGTTCAAATTTTAAAACATTTGAATGTGATTTAAGTTAGGCAAGACGAGTTCAACTCTTAACTGAAATAGTTAAAGTTCAGCTAAGAATTGACAAAAACAACTAAGAGTCCTTGGGCACCCTAAAAACTAAGCTATTTGGGCACAAGTTTTCATAGGCTGGAACACACTGTGTCAAATGCATGAAGTGGAAACTTCTGTTTGCAGGGATACATACACATGCAGAGATGGGTGTGTAATATTACTATGCTGAGGACCAATGCTAACAAGGTCAATGCAATCATGGTAGATGTGGCCTCTCGCAACAGTTGCTGAAGAGGTATGAATACCAAAATAGAGAAAGTTACTTTCTGTAGTGAACTAGCCCCTTCCCGTCTTTATTCAGACCCAGTACAATAGTGTCAAGTTTACATATGAATTCTAGCGCTGCAGTTTCAAGCTGAAGTTTGTTTTTGAAGGTTTTTTTGCTGAAGTATGGAAACTTTCAAATCTGTTACTGAATGTCCAGGAAGACTGACATGCTCTCCTACTGTTTTTTGAACGTTACCATTCTTTATGTTTGATTTGTGTCCATTTATTCTTTTGAATAAAGAATAGGATAAAGGATACAGTAAACTCTAAAATGCGTGAAAAGCAGAAACTTAGAAAACAGTAGAAATGTTCTGACAATTAGCTAAGCATCACAACATTCCTCTAAGCAAATTTCAGATTTTTAAAATAAGAGGACCCCCCCTTTCCTTTTTTTTTTTTTTTAAAAGGATATACATTTAGCTAAAAGGTGGTATGATCTGGCATCAGAAACAAGCCCAGATGCTTCCATTCCAGTGTTCTTGGCACGTATGAAGCTAGAAGTTAACCTTCTACTCAGTGAGATGCAACTTTTCAAGGTAAATATGATTTGGACAGACTGCTATGCTTTCACCAGGGCCACTTCGAACATTTTTCTTGTGAAGTTGCTTTTTACATTTTATTGTATACATTTAGATTTGCTTATTGTACCTCTTCCAGACCCTGGGTACATTACATAATAAGAATTCTTTCAGAAAAATAGGCCTACCAATCAAGACGTCATATGAATTGCACAATCTATTATCTCCCCATCTTCACACATCTGCATTTCTATACATGGAAATAGCACACTTTACAAACGAGAAACCTATAATTTTAGTTGTTAATTCAAGTGTATGTGGCGTAAAGCCCCTGCAACATTGTTAGACTGCAATTCTGCCAAGGCTAGTGGCAATACAGTGCTAAGGCATCAAAACTGTGCCATGTGCTCATCTCAAGCGGGGAGGCCTTGCTTATTCTTAAGCAATTTCCTCCCAACCACCCTGTCCAATCATCTTTAGTCAGAGCAGATTTTACCTGTAATAGACCTTTCCCCAATAGATTCCTTTTCTTTCCATGGCTTGATTAGCTATTACAGTAACTAGAAAACAACAAGTGGGATGGGGTTGGGGGAGAGGACAGGATAACAGGCTAGAAGGCCCACTATCCATTCTTATAGATCTTATGCTTCTGTGCCAGGGATGCGAACAGGTAACCAGTACGCAGGAGCAGCCCCCCTCCCACAGGCTGCCACAGCCAGAGGGCTACTCCAATCTTGTGGGGACCAGGTAGGAGCTGGCCCTCCCTGTGCTTGGGGCTTCCAATTCCTGCTGCCAGCTCCTAGCCTTGGGGCAGGGAGGCAGGAGCAAGGTTCTGCTTAATTGGTTAACCAGGAAAAATGGGATTTTATAGCCCTATTCTGTGCTTACTATATTATTGAACCTACTCTGATTTAAGTTTGCCAATCCTAGCATTGTCTAGAAGCTTCATTAGAAAGAGCATACTGCTTTCATTTTACACTTACAAATAGCTTCTATTTTGCATGTAAAAAAATATTCTCTGTATTGCTGAGTTCTCCCTTTCTGTCCTAGCAGTTTATCCCAAGTTGGAAATTGTCAAAACTGAACAATATGCTGCGACCACACTGGGATCTTTTGACAATGGTAGTCATAGTTATTTTGCTTGTATTACTGATAAGAAATAGATAGAACTGGGAAAATGTTAATGTGGAAATCTTTTGATAGTTTCCTTAATATTCTAAATTAAAATTTCCAATATTAATTTTCTAACATCTCCTTGTAATACTTCTGTAACAGTGAAAATATGCATTGCCCTAAGGAAAGTTAGTAACATTAAAAAAAATGAGGTTAATTTATAATGGGTAATTTCCTTACAGAAACGAAAACCTATCACTATAGCAAATTCTTATATTTGCATGTTAATGGAAACATTGTACATAGCAGATAACCAGATATCCCAATTCTCAGGAGTATGTTGTGGTGAAAAATCTTTTATTTCCTAAGTTACTTAAATATTGTTTATACTTCTCAAAGATTATCTTAAAAGATCAACTTAGTGAGCCATCAGGAAAGCACCAGGAAAGCAGCAGGAATTAACAAAAAACTACCGGTAGGAAGCTAGATAGCCAACACTTAATTATTGCAAATGGATTCCATTTCAACAGACCAAAACATGCCATTAATCCATTGTTCAGTCACTGAACTAGATTCTCTTCAGTCTGTGACCTGATTATTGCTGTAATTGAGTAGACATTACATTCACTAGAGTTTCTACTGGTTGAGAGAGAGTCTGGCCCTGCCTTCAGTATTAGTGGCAAAACCTTCCTGGACACCAGTGGGGGAAGATCAGGCCTCTAGCATAACACTGAAGGAAAAGTTTTCTATGGCAGACTTCTGAATGTATGATTATCTTATATCTGTGCTGTACATATGTTACTTGTTTTGTCAAACCACCAATTACTTTTCTCTTAAGGCTTCAAACACTCTCTCTCCTATTTAATGGTACTAGTTGCTCCTGGTTTCTGATCTAGCTTCTGTCAATTCCTTTTTGTAACTTTTTCTCTCTCTTAGGAGTAGTATTTAATATGTGCAGGAAATAATAGAAGGCCAGATCAGTGAGCTCATAATTCATCTAATTAGTCACACTGACTTCAATGAAACCATTCCAGTGATTAAGTGCAGTTGAGGGATATAAGGGATCCACAATCTGGCTCCACAGGTTTTGTATCTTGGAAAAATAGATACAATGTTTGCTAAATGAATTAGATCAATTTTAAAACTGGTAAGTTTTTGAATAGCTGAAAGATTTCCAATATTAGCTAATATTGTAACATTGCAAGTACAGCAATATTGAAAATGAATTAAATATAAAAATGGAAGATTTTTTTTTAATTAGACATGAACTTGCACTGAAACAAACTGTACAAGCTATACAACCAGTAGGATTTTTGATTGCAAGCACAAGTCTCACTTACTTAACTGACCAGGGAAACAAGAACCTTTTTACAAGACGGGGGTGAGAGCACATCTACAAAGAAAAACAAATTGGATGGTAGTCAGACAAACAACAGTGATTAATGGCCTACAGACACTGAACTACTGCATGAGTTACAAGAAAAAAATACTAAATATGAATAGCCCCCAGAATTTCTAGAATGACTAGTAATTTTGTATGTTTGGCACAACACACCTTAAAGGGCCTGATTTTCAGAAACTAACATATAATACTGACTTTCTGAAGGAAAAAAGACGCTTGACCTTCCTCTGATAGTTCCAGGAAAGTGCCAAACATTTCAGAACACGTATTTGGGGAAAATTCAGGGCTGGGGAGAGTGGTGTTACCAATTATTAACTGGTGGAGACCCGTGAACATCAGATACTGTAGGTAGGCTCCAGGATTCAGAGTGTTGGTACAAAGATACCCAATATACAGGCACAGTTCTTGACTATGGACATTCCAGGCAGAGAGCTACAGTAGCAATGCACTGTGAGGCACTCTGGTTTACAGGGTAAGAAGTAATAACTCTTTACTAGCCTGTATTGCACCTACGAATCTGACAGTTTCCGAAAATCTTGACCTTGTATTTCATGCACATCATGAACTCCGTAATTTAAAATGCAATGTCTTGTATGCTGTGATCTTCCCTCATCCCAATAAGCTTAAATGATATATACATGTACATTGTACAAGCATGGCTATCATAGTTGTCAGATCTTGATCTTTTTATGTATTTCCTTCTTTACAGGGTTCTTATTACACTTATATTTTGATTCTGGGCTCCTTTAGTCTTCGACAGAGTCAGAAGTACCATCTCCCAGAATGCATTTTGCTTTATCTCATGCACTTGGAAAACCAGTTCTTCGAGTGGCCCCATGGGTGCTCCACTCCTGGTGTTGGGTCCTGTCCCAGCGCAGCGAATCGGAAAGCTATCAGAGCTGTGGTCTGCCGGACCGCGCATGTGCGGCTGCCTTTGGCGGCGTTTGCACCTTTGATCCATTGCACGCGGTCCGGCCCCGCTCAGTTCCTCTCATCCGCTCCCGGTCGCGGACGGAGCTCCCTTTCTGTCTCTTTCATTTTAGTCAACTCCTGCCTCAAGCTTCTTAACAATCGTAAATAGTTCAGAGCTGTTCATCAATTACTTCTTTCTTCATCAGTTTCATTTTGTGTATTTTTATATATATATATATATATATATATATATATATATATATATATATATATATATAAAAAAAAATTCTTTCCTCACAAGTTCGAACAAGCCGTTGCCGCTAGCCGCTGCTTCAAAATTTCCACGCTAATGTGACGCCCATCTTTAAAAAGGGCTCTAGAGGTGATCCTGGCAATTACAGGCCAGGAAGTCTAATGTCAGTATCGGGCAAATTAGTTGAAACTATAGTATAGAACAGAATTGTCAGACATATAGATGAACATAATTTGGTGGGAGAAAATCAACATGCTTTCTGTAAAGACAAATCATGACTTACTAGAGTTCTTTGAGGGTGTCAACATGCATGTGTACAAGGGGGATCCAGTGGACATAGTGTACTTAGATTTCTAGAAAGCCTTTGACAAGATCCCTCACCAAAGGCTCTAGGGAAAGTCCTCTGGAGGATTGGTAACTGATAGGAAACAAAGGGGAGGAATAAATGAAGTCATTGTGGATAGTTTTTTGAAAATATCCACTCAATGTACAGCATCAGCTGAAAAAGCAAACAAACAATGTTAGGAATCATTAAAAAAGGAATATCTTATTGCCTCTATATAAATCCATGGTACTGAATCTTAAATACTGAATGTAGATGTGGTCACCTCATCTCAAAAAAGATATTTTGGCATTGGAAAAAGTTCAGAAAAGGGCAACAAAAATGATTAGGGGTTTGGAACGGGTCCCATATGAAGAGAGATTAAAAAGACTTGGGACTTTTCATATTAGAAAAGAGGAGCCTGAGAGGGGATATGAAAGAGGTATATAAAATCATGACTGGTGTGGAAAAAGTGAATAAGGAAAAGATATTTACTTGTTCCCATTTCATTCACCAAAATGAAATGACTAGGTAGCAGGTTTAAAACAAACAAAAGGAAGTATTTATTCACACAATGCAGAGTCAACCTGTGTTGCTCCTTCCCAGAGGATGTAGTGAAGACCAGGACTTGACCAGGGTTCAAAAAAGAGCTAGATAAATTAAAAAAGGATAGGTCCATCAATTCTTATGAGCCAGGATGGGTAGGGGTCTCTAGCCTCTGTCAGACGCTGTGAATGGGTGGCAGGGAATCACTGTTCATTCCCTCTGGAGCACTTGGCATTGGTCATCATTGGAAGACAGGATACTGGGGTACATGGACCTTTGGTTTGACCCAGCATGGCAGTTCTTCTACATTAAGTATTTGGTGTTACAACAAAAAAAGACAATATCATCCTAACAACTGCTTGGAATTTAAGCTGCAATATAAGAAGGTGTTGCTAAAAAAATGCAATCAATATGGAGTAAGAAAAGTGCCAATGCACTTTAGCATTTGTTGCCAGATAATTTGGGTTTATTACTGTTTACATTGTAAGAATCAGACAGGGCAAAATACAGCTTTGTGTTATTGGGAAGAAAAAGGGATTTTATTACTTAAAACATCTAATTCATGCTCTTGGGCTAAAGATCTTTGTGCTTTTTGACAAGTGTCTTCCACCAATGCAGAGTTCAATCAGAAACTTCGTTTGTCGTCAAATGCTACAGGATACAAATTAAAGGACTTAGCAACTTGAGGAGAGTGAGAGGAAGGCAGGAAAAGTTAATTAACAACTACCAACTTTAAAATGAGTATCTTCTGGTTGCTTGGAATTCTGGATTCCAAAATAAAGGTGGCTATCCGACAGACAATTTTTTCTTGGCACTTTCTGAAATAAACTGTCATAAATCAGATACATTAAACAGTAGAGGCCAGATGCTACATGCTACCCATAAAAATACCTATTAACTCTAAAACAAGATGTCAGTGACATTACTCAGCCAAGGAGAGAGAAGTTTCTGTCTCAGAGTCATAGGAGAAGTTTTCTCCTATTTGGAACCCTGACGTTAGGATTCACAAAACTAATTTAGTGTTGAATACTTACTCAACTGTTACTACTGTGCTTCACTTATAACTCATATGTTTTCTACATGGGTTCCACCATGTAGACTCTATGACAGAATGTTGCATAAGCTCCTTAGACTGAATAGCAGTGTTGTCTGGCTGCCACCTTAGTATTCTTCTTGCCCTTAAAGTAATAATTGGGTATCTTCAACATTACTTTAGGCAATGCATCTTTCCCTTGTTGCAAGGTTTCTTCTCTCACAGGTAAGGTTATTTTTATAGGATGGTTAAACATGAGAATTTCAACAACTGATGGGCAAGTGTTTTTACCCATATTTTGAGGCCCACAAAGAAAAACAAACAGATCTTCAGACTATTTATATATTAAACTGGATATGTGTATTTGCAGATTTTTCCCTCCTCTTATTTTAGCTGAAATCCTGTTCACCACCCCAGGCAGATACTCTCTTTAATATTATTACTCCCAGAGTACACAAATATTTTTACAAGACGTTATTCCTGTTGGAGAAATCCTTAGCACTGAAATGGTGCAAACAGACATTATATCTGAAAACTACCAAAAAATAAGTTTCACCCCCTCTATTAAAGTACAGATAACATCTTTCTATAGAAATGTTTATGGATCCTATGTTATGCTCTTACTGATACTGCATTGAATAAACAGGATTACGTTTATGTTAACTACTTTATTAGCTCTTTAAAGTGAATTAACAGGAAAAACCTGACAACTATGTAATATCTCCAATACAAACGTCCTTAAAAGATCCAGTACAACTGTAGCCTTCGGACAAACTACTTTTTCTCTCCTGAAATAATGGCATTTATTTTGGCCAGATCTGCAAATGACACTGTTGCAGAACCTCTCTGGGCAGGTCTTGCCTGAAAAAAACAAAACAAAGGGCTCATCTTTATATTCAAACAAAACACACAAGCTTTTTAAAAAAAGTCCCTTGGTTGCTTAGAACAAAAAAGGTGCTCTCTTATAAAATATGGGAAATATTGACATTCAAGCATAAAACAAAGGATGGACTTCATGTTACCTGTGACTCTTGGAATTTCCAGCCAATCATGTAATAAATCTGAAATGTAGCATGTACTGACCCATCATTACTTCCATACATTTCTATTAAAGAGAGAAATGGGTTTAATATACATTAGAGAATTAAGTATGAAATGCTGAACCTGACAACAGTTTTTGTTGAAAATGATACATTTCTGAAAGCTATTTTTACTTTTAAGGGGGACACTTAAAAACTTTGATTGTAATACAGTACAGAAGAGGAGATTCCCAACCATACAAAACATGAATCTATTTCAAAACTATTGTAATTACTATTAAAAAGATACTACACAAGTAAGTGACACATTGTGTCTTAAACATAAAAAAAGAAAAATGGAAAAAGATACTCATAGAAGTATTGAAAGCTAAAAAGATAACTATTAAATGTGTACTTTTACCTTGATATATTGCTGCAGCTGCTAACATTGTTTCTCTGTGTAGCATAGGTTTCCTATTCCAAGAACAGTTACTCTCCCCCATACCTAAAAATATGTTTCAGCTTTAAAAAAAGAAGATACAGCATATACCATGAGTTTGAAATGTTATATGTAAACCATGTTTATTTTAAGCAGAGGCAGAATTCTCCAAGTCTCATCATAAAAAGGTACAGTATACAGAGATTTGATTCAAGGGAATATCTACTATACATTGTGAAGGTACAAGTGATGCAAAGATTTTGGACTAAAATGTATGGTTTATAAAGTTAGCCACTCACGGTATTATTTTCCAGAAGACTTATTTTGCTATATAATGGTCTTGGATTTTTAAAAAATAAACCAAGTTAGTCTGATTTTTTTCAGAATTTGAGTACTGATGCTGACCCTTACCCCTATGCTATTATTTATGGATTTTTAAAAATTGATACTAAATGGAAGTACAAAGTGACTATACTGCAGCAATATTGATATCTACAACTATTAACAACAAGGGTCTTCCAGCTTCCTCACACTTTGATTAAGACTCCCTTTTAAGTTCCCGAGCAGCTAACTTGAATATTTTGATTTTTAGGTAGCCTCTCATGAAAGATCACTTGAAATCTGTCCAGAGACTATGCCCTCTTACAGCACTCAACATTTCATCTGAAGAGTTGTACAGCAAGAGACAGAGCAGATTCCACAGCTAGTGACCAGCAAGGGGAGCCTTAGGGAGAGAACTAATTCTTCACTGTAGGGTAGGAAAAGATCAGGATTCTGGCTTCTGCTTTCCAGCACAGATATCCCAGGGAGAGGAGGGAGGAGATAATCCCTAGGTCCTCCAGAGTTCAAGGAAAAGATAATAATTCCTCAGGGGACTCTTTAAGAAGGAACTAGCGAACCTGAGGAGGGAAAGCAAAGAGGGAACTCTGCAAGACTGCATGGGGAGGAGGGGAACTGATTGGATGATAACAGTTTAGGTACATAATTGATCAATATGTAAATTGAAACATTCCAAGGATAGAGTAAATACTTCTTCCTAATCAAGTACTTGCCTTGCAAATCTTCCATGACTTCAAACATTCCTGGATAGTTAACTTGAATTTCATCAGTATCCTAAAAAATGTTTAAGTGTTTACAAGTAACTATAGCAAAACAAGAAACTGTTATTTACTTTATTTTCTTTACAATTTTTAACAATATACACATATATTTTACTACTTGTCTCCAGTTAATGCAATATAAACCACACATTGGATGCCGGTGCAGCCTCTGACCACGGGGAGCTCAGGCCCCCCATGGGCAGGGGCTGCTGCTATGGAACAGCCTCTTTCCACAGCAGGCCTGGGCTCCTTGCTGTGGACAGAGGCTGCTGTGTGGGATGCTGACACAGCCTCTGTCTGTGGGGAGCTTGCCCCCCTCCCTGACAGGGACTACTGTCACACCATACTGTATTAGAGGCAGCAGCGTGGACTGGCTCCAACCTGCCACTTCACGCTGCTGCCTCTGTGTCAGAGTGGGGCCGGAAGCACACTGGCTGCCGCCCCCGACCCGGGGACTATCAAATAATTGTGTAACTGCTAAGATTTGGTACAGTTACACGATTATTAAACATCTAACATCCCTAATCAACAGTACATTTCTGCATTTGTTTCCATGAAAAGAATCTGCCTTTGCTAAAGAATTACACCATCTATCCCATAAAGAGAGCAAATAACCTGGGTATGGCATATATTACTTCCCTACTGAAAGGCTAATATGAACAAGCCAATATCCTTTTATCCTAGAACACAAGGAATTTAGTATTATTTTTTGGCACCACTCTTAATATTCTAGATGGTTTAACTCCTCATACTGATAATTACCACAGTCAACGTGTTAAAGCCAGCTCTTCCCAGCAGATGTCCTAAGTCAGTGACAGCAGTGAAGGGAGATATATGTGGAGCGAATCCTCCTTCTCTTTCAAGTTCTGCAAGCTGCAAAGAGCAGCGAAGTTCATACAGCGTTTCTCCTCCAAACATGGCACCAATAAATACTCCATTTGGTTTAAGGACTTGATGAATCTAAAATACAGGAAGTCCACTTAATATTTAAGATCTGCACTGCTATTATTTGGTACAAAGTTATGACAAATTTTCTTTTCACACGTACAGACAGGATGAAATACTATGATCACTGAAATTGTGTTGAATTGAGTATCTTCTCTCAGTTTCCAGCACTTGAAGTATTAAGGTTCAAGAAATAAGAAGCTTAGATGTTTTATTTCTGTTGGAGGTTATACCCTTAGTTCATTTTATACTGGAACATAACATACCTTGCAAGACTAGATAAAATAAATGAAAACGTTTGCTATACACCATTCACTCTTCTGTCTGAACTCAGCAGTAACCTGTATCTGTCAGACACCTTAATCAAATGTCTATCGCACACTATACCAAACTTCATTCAACACAATTTGTTTTTAAATGGCTGCAATGGAAGAATGCAACTGAATGAAATTTAATACCAAATGATGATTCAGGACCTGGTCCAATTTAGGGATATGAGCGTGTAATTGAGTACATGGTTACCAATAAGCCTGGGCTCATTGGTTAACTCTCTCAATTACACTCAGCACCCTCCTCTTGCTGCCTCTGTATCAGAGGCGGTTTGGGAGGAGAGAAGAGAGCACGTGGGGATCTGGCTTACCCAATTAAATGCATTTTAACACCCCCAGTCCAATTCCCATTGTTTTTGGAAAGATAAGGCAATTGTACTTTTAACTAACCATTTTCAAGTAAACGTACCTGATTATGTATGTTTAAAACACAGTAACTATGCATACAAGATGGACCTGAAGAGTGTGCCTAGACTTCTGAGAAGAGAGTCAGATTCTATAAATCTGAGGAGGTCCTGCCAATGTTTTTAGTAATGTAACAGGCTATAAAATCTATCATACTGACCCAAGGTTATTATTTTGCATTTGAGCCTCGGAGCAATTTCGAGGGAAACCAAGAACTACTAAATCATATTAAATTCAAAGCATATCTATGCATAATCAAGACTATTATATCTGAATGGAAAAATCTTAACAGACACAAGAACATGTGCAACTATTTACTTGTGAACAGAAAACACAGTAGGATGGATTATGTGTATTTGCCATATTTCTCCAGAGGTGTATTGTAAGTAGTTTGAATTGTAAGAGTTTAGGATAGGATAAGTAGATTTTCCTTAGTTTCCAAAGTGATTTTTGTTCTTGCAAATGCATGACAAGCAGAAGAATTTGTGGTAACAGTCTGTCCTTAGATTGTATAATAGTATAACCTGTAAGCATCATCTCTGATCCAGAGAAACCCCAACGTTGAAGGAACACAAACACTCAGATTCTTTGAACCCCCTGTACTGAGTGCCAAACTTCATAAATATTTTGCTTAGCAGTTTTTTACCTCTCTAAAAGCTCCAGGAAGGTCATTCACCCAGTGCAAACTAAAATACAAAAAGTGTACATTTTATGAAGGTTTAAGTGGCTAAAAATAAAAATAAAAAAATAAAAAAAAATTGAGTCAACTGTCACAGCAAAACATTTCAGAAGTTAAAGTAAAGAACTATCATCTACTATTTCCCCAACCAAGTTTATTTATTTATTTATACAAGTTGTCAAATATCTACACAACAAACTTGATAGTACTCAAGTATGACTAAATGCATATACAGCACTCAAAGATTTTTAACACTAGAAAATGATTGACTGTAGAAACAACATTCAAATACCATGCCCTGTTAAACCCTTTATTTTCTTACTCAAGTATGACTAAATGCATATACAGCACTCAAAGATTTTTAACACTAGAAAATGATTGACTGTAGAAACAACATTCAAATACCATGCCCTGTTAAACCCTTTATTTTCTTGTCTAAAAACATCACTATTTTCTAATTTGATTCTATAAACAATAATTTAACAAAATGATTAATACAAACCTTAAACTGCTAACAACAAGATCAAATGTGTCTTCTTTGAAGGGAAGGAATTCTTCATCAGCTATAACACTGAAAGTGGGGATTTCAGATTCCGTAGTATTTTTCTAAGTCAGGTTAAAATAAATACACAATTTCAAACTGCATTTGAGGCTATATTTCTTTTGCTTCTCAGCATTATAGGATTAAAGCATGGCAGGCAAAGGTAGACGGTTACTCACCAGCGCATTCTCTGCCATATCCATTTGAATAACTTTTTCAACTGTTTCCTGAAATAAGAAATTCTGTTAAATACTTAAGACTTATAAACCAACAAGAGGCAACCTCTCTGAACACTTACTTGTAAGGTGTCTTACAAATATTTTAAATACAGTAAGTAAAGAGAGACAACCTTAAAAATGAAAAAAAAATCCACCATGCTTTCTTCCCACACTGTCTCCTCTAACAATGTTTGCTTCTTCAAATGCCTTCCTAATAAAACCATGCTTCCAAACATGTGCTAAGGCAGAGGTGAGCAAAAGGGCCTCCGCAGGCCGCATCTGGCCCACCAAGCGGACTGATTCAGCCCGTGGAGGCCCTGCTGCTTCTCTGCCCCCAGGCCAACTGAAGCCTGGGGAAGCGCACGAAACTTCCTCCCGCCCTGTGAGGAGCACGCTGCACTTCAAAGTTCTACATGCTTCTTGCAGGGAGGGAGGAGACATCACTTGCTCCCCCACCCCCAGGCCCTGATTGGCCTGGAGGCAGGAGGAGCGCGCAAAGTTTCCTCTGCCCTCCCCCCACCCCGTGAGGAGCGCACTGCACTTCAAAGTGCCATATGCTCGCGCAGGGCAGGGGTAGGGCGAAGAAAGCTTCATGCAGCTCCCCCGTCCCCAGGCTCTGATTGGCGTGGGGGCAGAGGGAGCGCGCAAAACCTCCTTGCAGGGCGGGGATAGGGAGGGAGAAGGCTTCAGGCGCTTCCCCTGCCCCCAGGCTAATCAGGGCCTGGTGGGGGGGAAGAGGGGGAGCTGCACAAAACTTCCTTCACCCTGCCCCAGCCCTGCGAGGAGCACGCGGCAAGGCACAGTGGGTGCCTAGTGGGAAAGGAGGGGGGGGGGCAAAGGGGCTTGCCCACCCCCAGACCAATCATGGTCTGTGGGTGGGCAACCTGGCCCCATCCCTTCTGGTTTAGGCCCTGCCCCTCGTGGGTGGCCTGCAGGGGCACTTCAAAAATTTTTGACATGGCCCCCGGCCAAAAATTATTGCCCACCCCCATGCTAAGGTCAACAGATTTTTGGTATTTCAGACTGGGGGAGGAACATAAAACAAATTTAAAAAGTGTGCACAGAGGAGGCCTTGCCAGGGCCCTACCTCTTATTTTGAGATAGATCCAGCTTGAGCACATGTGAAGATCTCATCCCTGGCAGTATGTCACGGAGAAAGTGTTTCTATTAATCCATTAAACCTTGCTACCTGAAAAATCTTCAACTTTACCCAAAAACCCACAGAAAACCAAGTGCAGATTGATTAATACACAGTCTGGGCAACAGACTCCACTTATCAGAGGGGCTGAGGATTCTGCACTAGCTTAGTTTCTGAAGAGCCTCTGGTATATCCCAATAAGTGCATTACATTAATGCTGCTTTCACATAACCAGATGAACTAAACAATGAAACTCGTTATGAAAATCTTAGTAAAGTACTTGGGAATAATAGGTTTAAAGTCTCTGTAGACTTTCAGTTTACACCATAAGCACTTTTACACTATATACTATTTTAGATTTCTTTTTATTTAATCACTTTGTCTACTCTATTCAAAGGTTAATTTAATCTGCTACCTCAGAATCAGATGAATTAACTTTAAGCCTTCTCTTTATGCCAAGACATAATGGACGTCTGTGTATATTCTGTATACTATCGTTAACTAGACTTATCTACTGAAAAGCACAATGTTGTCTCTGAATGTTTGAGAGAGACAAGGTAGATTACCTATTATATTTTATTGAACCAATTTCAGTTAGTGGAAGGTTCACAATTTTAAGCCCCTCTTCAGGTTTGGGCTATGTGTAGCTCAAAAGCATGCACCTTCCACCAACAGAAGCTGGTTCAATAAAAGATAATAGGTAACCTAGCTTGTGTCTCATATATCCTAGGACCAACTTGGCAACAACACTGCAAACAACTGTAAGACAGTATTTTAAAATAGTTCATAAAAGGCTTGAACAAGGGACTATTGATAAGGAATGGATCTTCTTTTAATCTTATTTAATTATTTTTTAATTATAATCTTACTGGTTATTTCCAATAAGGAAGTCTAGATATGGGGAATAGATGATAGGACCTTTCGTCTAAGAGCAGTTCAAGTCTAACCTAAGGTGTTACCAGAGTTGTCGACTCGAGTCCCACGACTTGAACTCGAGTCTGACTTAAGTGGCCTAGGTGACTCGACTTGGGACTTGCTAATTTTGTTAAATCAACTTGGTGAAAAAATTGTCCAAAAATGCCGCTGTTCTGATGCACCCAGAGCGGTGATCGCGGCCCCGCCTCCCAGTTAGGACTCCCAGGCTGGGAGGCGGGGCTGCGATCGCTGCTCTGGGAGCATCGGAAGCCTGGCAGGGGCGGGGGAAGTGGCAGGGAGTCCCACCCCCACCAGGCTTCTGTGCAATCACAGGCTCCTAGCGCCGATTGTGGCCCTGCCTTCCAGCCGCTCCCCCCACCCAGGCCAGGATTCCGTCCGGTGCGCAGCCGGAAAAATCAGAAAATACCTGACACCTGGCAACCCTAAGTACGTCAGTCAAGTAAACAATTATTATATGCATGAAGATGCGAGATTTCAGATTTGTAAAAAATAAATTGATAAAAATATCGTGTTTACTTGTCAACAATATGCTACATTGTTGTGGGTTACTTTTCTTTAGAAACGATGCAATACATGGTGAATGTGTTCCATTGCTTTTTTTGTTGTTTTGAACGCATCTAGGCACAATTTCTGGTTTTAACATAGAGATACAACAACAACGCGAAAATAGTCTATTGGCTTGGGATTTGCGAAAATCTTATTGATTGTATGTGTATGTCTATTTATGAAATTTTACATTAATACGCCATTTTTGAAATTTCAAAGTGAACAAAAAGAAAAAAAATAAAAATATTAAAATAATCAAAAATATCCATCTGTGAAGAATGAGCAAGAAAACTCAAAATGTCATAAACTTTGGATGTACTGATTTGACCAAAAAAAAACCCAGAGAAAACATGATCAGCCAAATGCAAATTCTGTGGGGCTGTAATCACTGATGGCATCGCAACAACTTCCAGTTTTTTGTGCCACATAAAAACTCATATGGGAAAGCACGGTGAGTACGAAAACTATCTGCGACAAACCACGATCAATCCCGCCTCACAGTATAAAATATCGGATTTCATTATAAAGCACGATGATCAAGGTGTTTATGGAATAAATCATCCCAGACAAAGAAGAACAGTCAGTTCTTTGGTTAGGGAACTGATAATCGGTTGCTCACTACCGCTTTCAATAGCGGAAAAACTGCAGTTCAGGCGATTTTGTCATGTGTTGGATCCCCAGTCACAAGAAATAAGTCAGTCTTCAGTTATGACAGAACTGGACAATTTGTACCAGAATGTGAAAGCTGATGTGTTGGCACTTCTTACTGAGGCAGACAATTGCATTGACGTGTGACATCTGGTCAGATAGAAGAACGAGAGGCTTTTTGGGAGTAACAGCCCACATGATAATAAGGTAGGCACTTGTGACAAAATTGTTGTCGTGTGAAAGGTTCCTTGGCCAGCATACTGGTGAGAAGATTGCAGAAGTGTTTGAGAACATATATGATTCTTATAAAATCAAGGATAAAATTAGATATGTTATAACAGACAATGCTGCGAACATGCGTAAAGCATTCACCATAGCATTTAACCACCATGAATCAGAGCAGCAAATTGATATGCAAGATGACACTTTGGAAAATGAAGACTTATGGGAAGACTTAAACCCAGAAGTCGTTACATCAGTCATCCATCGTGTAAAATCAAACAGACCTCCAATTAAGAGACTAAGTTGCTTTGCTCATATTCTGCAACTCACTGTTGGGGATGGTCTCAAGGAGGCGAAGTTATCTGGTGCCCAGGCAAAAGTGTCAAAAATCTGCAGCCTTCTTCACACAAGTACCCTATTCAAGGAAGCCTTTGAAAGAAGGTTTGGTCTTCAAGCTAGTTTTCCCCAAGCCAATGCCACCAGGTGGAACAGTACTCTCAGACAAATAAATGCTTTTTTGTCCCTGGATGAAGAAAAGCTGAAACACATGCATGAAGAATAAAACCAGTATAATTTAAAACCCAGCCAGAGGGATTATTCCCAACTAAGAGAACTAGCGTTGCTACTCCAGCCATTTCTGGACGCCACAGATAAAGTGCAAGGTGAACAGCATGTTACAGTTTCAGCAGTGGGGTCATCAATAATTGGACTATACCGTCACCTTTTGGAATTTATTCCAACATACTTGGGGAACATGGTTACAGCTTTAAGAAGCAGTATTGAAAAACGTTTCATTGGCATTTGCATTAATGCTGGTTTGATACCATTACCAAATCCTTTGGATGACACAGAAAAATCACTATTGGCTTTCAGTCATTTCATGTACTTTCTGGTGGCCGTGTTAGACCCTAATTTTAGCTTCTGGTGGCTGGAAAAAATTAGTTCTGATGACGCTAAAACTAATACTGTGAAAGCAGAAATTGTTTCACAACTTCAGCAGTTTCGTTCAAATCCTCAGTTTGTTTGCCTCTAGCTGTACTGGCCGTGACAATGTCTCAAACTATGATGCTGATGGCCCACTAGTTAAAAAATCAAAACATGCATCCTCACTGTATGTTTATCGAAGGCCAGCTAACACCACCATACCATAGCCAGGAAATTCTGATGATGAGCTGCGGCATTATCAAGAGCTAGCTGCTAAGATACCCCCCAACAGATGATGGAATTGATGTGATGTCTTTCTGGAAAAGTCATGGAGAAAGCCTTCCATTGTTGCACAAGGCTGCTATGAGTGTGTTTATGGTTCCTGCCAGTAGTGCACCGGTTGAAAGGGTGTTTAGCCAAGGAGGGATTGTAATGCGCCCACATCGTGCCAGACTGGGTGATAATGTGGTGGAAAAGATAATATTTCTCAAATGTAATACTGAATACTAACTCTGTTAATGAATGAAGACTTTTTTTTATTTCTAATTTCATTTTGTGCACCTAGTTTTACATAGCTGTAGCTCAAGGCTGCTATGAATATGTTTGTATAAATACATAAAGTGTGTAGTTTGTTACCTTTTAGCTGAGTAGTCAAAAACTAAACAAGACTACTAGTAGTTAGCAAGTACGATTCGGATTTATGTTAATAAATGAAAACATAGTGATTATTGTTATTTATCAATATTGATGGCTTTACAAAAGTGACTTGACATTTTTTAAATTAAGCCTTGAGACTCGACTTGGGACTTGACTTGAAAGTGACTTTAGGGACTCGAGACTCAACTTGAGACTCGAACTGTAGTGACTTGAGACTCAACTTGGACTTGACAATGACGACTTGAAGACAACACTGGATGTTACCATCTACTGAAGAGTCAATGATCTCTGAAAGGAATCACTGGTCTCAGTTCCATTCATATTAGAAAGACAGTTCCCATCACAAAGCCACTATTATAATTGCTATCTTTGTTGGGAGTTTTAAATGAGGTGACAAAGATTAAACTATTGAGTCATTTTTAGCCATGTTCCTTCCAGGACAAAAGTTGACCAATTACACTACAGTATGTGGTTAAGCTAGCACTGCTACAGTCTTCTCTACATCTTTCATGGCAATACTTTCTGGAGGGGTGGGGATGATATCTTTTAACTATGACTTTAGAATTAAGAAGCAAAAAGTTACCTCTGAGATTTGGAAGAATTACGTTTCATCTGTGAACAGCACATCATTACCAGAATGATTCTGTATTATCTTTAGACACTAGTACAAACATACAGTACCTTGTTGAGATACTGAGCTATGTAGCCACTTCCAGAACCAACATCCAAAGCAAGAGGGAACGTTCTTAAAAAAAAAAAAAAATTGAATTCTTTAGCATGCAAGTACAATTATATTTCGTGAATTTATGAAGTTCAAAATATCTTTTCTGACTAAATATGATTCCAATTAATGTCAGTATAAACACCTCAAAATAATTTTCCTTTGGTGTATATTGCCCGTATTTCCTTTAGTGGCACTTGATGTATGCAATTTGAGGGTCCCCCCCAATTTATGATTTCACATGTATGTTTTCTTTCCACAATACTTCTAGAAAATAAAAATAAGCAACTTCATTATATGTTCTTAGAGCATAAAAGATATAAGGGTTTAATTTTCAAGCTTCTACAGAATAAAAGACTGGCTTCCAAAATAAGTGAACATTTGAGGACAATAAGGACATTTCACATAATTTTAAAAATTCTCAGTCTCACTTAACAATGGCAAACTTCCTCTACCAAGGGTGAATGTGTAAGTCATAAACTTCTGAAAATTAAAATTTGTGAACCATCCATGTAGTACTGACTTCCTGAATTGGAAGACATATTGTTACGCTGCCTCTGCTGTTGCTCACAGCTTTGTGATATAGCAGTAAAGGACTATTCACAAAATGTTCAATTTCTACAATAGAACCTCCAAGTCATTAATAGGGATGTATAAACCCATTATTTGGCTAACTGGTTAAACATATTGTTTAACTAGTTAACCGATTAAATTGAGGTGAGTGAGGTCATGTCCCAGTCGGCGCATCCCTGGCCTGCAGAGCACCCAAGCCTGCCACAGGCAAGGGCTGCTCCAGCCCTGTTCGCGGCGGGAATCCTGTGGGGCTGAAGCAGCCCCCTGCTCACGGTAGGCAGGGAGCTGCTACAGCCCCCGTTGGTTAACCTGAACGGGTGAGGCTTACCGGTTAAATCTTCACATCCTTAGTCATGAACACCTGGGTGGTTATTTGCAATTCTGAACTGTTCGTAACTCCCAACAAAACATTATGGTTTTTCTTTCAAAAGTTTACAACTGAACATTTACTTAATACAGCTTTGAAACTTTAATTGTCAGAAGATAAATGCTGATTTTAAGCATCCTAAATGAAACAAGCATAGAAATAGTTTTTTTACCTTGTAACTTCTTTTAAACATTTCCCTTTACTATTTTAGTAGTTACATTTAGCAAAGTACTGCACTGCCCCACTCCCCCAAACTCTGCAGCATGGTTCTCTTTCTCCTGCTAGGAGAACAGGAATGAGAGGGGAAAGGCGGGAGGAAGAATTCACATTCAGACATCTAATAGCCACAGAGTGAAACAGATCCCTTCTTATATAGTATTCAAGACAGCGCTCTGATAGTCATCACACCAATCCTTCCACTCCTATTTTGTGCCCTCTTCACTGCGCACACCCCACGCTCCCATATAGCAAGCGGAGACTAGGCCTATGCTAGGATGTTGCTCCTGGACCTTGCTCAGCTTCTCTAAGAACTTGTGGCCAGTAAGTTTGCCAGCTCTGATATTATAGGAAAACTTAAAACTCCTGAGGACAGATATTTTACTGAAAGGACATAAATCTAAGTTCTGTTTGAAAGTGTTTTAACATAAACAAGACCTACAATTCCTGTAACTGAAAGATCAGAACAAAATATTACTTTTTTGTATATTTCACAGTATTCTATCTATAGTCAGCTTTGCTATTTCTCCTGAATAGTCAACTCATATAGTTTCTCCAAATATGGGCCTTATACAACAGAGGAGTAGGGGGAAAAAAGAAAATATAAGAAAATATGGTGACTGAACCACAAAAATTGGCAAGGGGACACACACAGATATAGTATGACAATCTACTTTAATTAATGCTTTTAATGGGGTAGACTCCAGAGTCAAAAGATACTAGGTATCTCTCTCTCAAGATTAACAACTTACCTGGCAATGTCAAACACCCGGTCTGCTACTCTGCCACCAACCTAGAGAATTGCAAGAGTTAAAATGTGGGGATTATAAATATGCATTAACATTCAGCTTCCCATCCCTGTTTTCCCTATGTCTATACTGTGGGGTTTTTCCAGGATACCTCCGCCACATCCAAGGAATACGTTTGCGGAAGAGCAAATGTGCTCTTTCAGGGAGCCCTGTATATCTCGTCCTACGATGGATAAGGGCTCTGCCAAAAGAGGAGGCTTTTCTGCCATTTGGCCCCATCTAGACGGGGCCAAATGGTGGAAAAGCCTCTTCCAGAAAAGCGAACGAAAAAAGCTGCACAATTTGCATAGCTTTTCCCAACAAAGGACTGTAGTGTAGACCTAGCCACTGAGAGTAGAAGGCTCTTTTGCTGGTAGTGCAGGGTGGGGACTAGGGGTAGGACTTGTAAGAAATAGGGATGTAAAAGATTAACCAGTTATCTGGTAAGCATTCCCCTACCGGCATGCTTACTAGGGAAATCAGTAAACGGCACCCAGCCCAACTGGATCAGGGCCCCCCACCTCTGTTCATGGCATACTATGGATGGGGGGGCTGCTCCAGCCTGCCCGCTGCACAAAGCAGCAGGCCGGTTAACATTTTAAACGGGATTTTACATCCTTAGTTAGAAGGTCAAATCAGAGAAGCCTGGACCTGGGTCTACACTAGAAAGTTGTCCTAGTATAAAACACACTTCTTTTCAGCACAGCCTTGCATGCATCCATACTTACTTTTGTTACCTATGAGCAAAACCTCTCTGCTTCATCTGGAATTTTTTTCTCCATTGCAGGAGCAAAGCCCCCTGCTTGTAGAGTTTTATGCAAGCACAGCAGCAGAGTGGATATGCACATACCTATACCAACACAAGCAGTACACCTGCAATCACACAATACTATATTCTCTTCAGGAGCAACCTGTTGGTAGTACTTTCACACTATGCTGCTCAGGAGTCAAAGCTATCAGAAATCCACCTTGAATTACCTGTTCCCACAGGAACAAGAATATTAGCATCAACTTGGCAAAAGATAGCAAAATTGATTCTCCTGGCAGAAGTCTCAGTGCCTTGCAAAAGTGGAAGGAGATGAGGAAAAATGAGTTTTTAGGTCACCTGCCTGAGCTGTGCCTTTTATGAACTGGATGTGTTACTTATCAGGTACCCTACCAGGACACTTTGCATCCTGAAAAGAAGGAAGCACATATTCTAAAGAACAAAAACATCTCTCCCCTTTCCTCCTGCCAGCAGATAAGGAAAAGGTTTCTGGCAATGGCCAGAAAGGGGATAACCAGGTCAAGTATACCCAGAAGTCAGACCCTGAACACCTTACATTAACACCCATCACCCATGAAGAGAAATGCACGTGATCAGTAATGTTCAGGAAGCAGGAACATGCCATTCCTTTGCCAGCAGGCACAACTTCACTGCTCCCATTGGCAAGGAACTGAAAACCACAACCACTAGAAGCTGCAGCAGGCCAGGGAGGTGGGGTGCCTGTGGAAAGTTAACATCGGCAAAAATTCTCATGGCTCCCAATCAAATGCCCACCACTTATATAAACCACATTGTAGGCTGATGCTTCCTAATCGGTGGTGTAGCCTATCAGGTTGCTTGGCTATCATGCTAATAATATGGTTGTGTTGATTTAGATTAATTCATTAATATATTAATAGGTAGATTTAGTATAGAGATAATAGTTAAGAGCTGTAACACAAGAAATCTGCTAAAGGCCATTTGCAAGATCAGCAGACGCTAAGGTTAGCAGATTTCTGGAGTTGAGACACTGATCTCTCCTAGACACAGGTAATAGCTTCTTTAGAGCTTCCATGGACTGAAAACTTACGTCTAGGACCTTTCACCCACATAGGATGGTAGGGAAAATACCCTCAGACTCAGCAGATGCATTTTTATATAAAAAGTCCCAAAATAACTAGTTCAGGCTGAGCTGAAGTAATCAGGACACAGGATGTGATAAATGACCACAAAGGCCCATGGTAACAAATTGATGTATATGATAATAAGTTGAGAGCAATGACACATTGACCTATAAGAAAAGAACACTTCAACATTAGAAACATCCCCTATTGAGTACGTATCAAACATGTCAGCGTCACTTAGTATAAAAGTGGGATCCCAGGCTAAGGGAGATAGGGAGAAGATGATGTAGTCTTTGGAAGGGCCAGAATGATGGCCCCTGATGATGGGGAAGGTGAAGATAATGAAAAACACCTAAGATTGTTCTAGAAAGAATGATCTAAGTATATGGTATGGAAATATGGATATACATTCGCTATCTAAATTGGGGTGTTTGTGACTGTGCTAACTGTATTAATAAACTATATTTGTAAATATACAAGTATTTCTATAGTGTGAGTATTGCAACTGTGCATATCAGGGTTCCCAACCGTAGAATAACTGAATACTGGGCCTGATCCTGGGACAAAGAACCTGTCAACCCTAAAGATGGTAATTACAAATTAAAACATAATCTTAGATCAGGCAACAGTGGCAAATTACTGTTGCACATTCAGAAAAACCTGAAAGAGCTGAAGTGGCATTTCCCTATACTTCTTTTCCTTCTACACAGCCACAAGTAGCATTATCATTACTCCTTCCCCCATTTATCCATTGTGACAGTTACATGCTCAAGTCAGTGGTCACACATTATCATAGAATCACAGAATACTAGAACTGGAAGGAACCTTGAGAGATCATCAAGTGCAGTCCCCCACCCTCATGGCAGGACCAAGCAGGTCTATATCATCTCTGATAAATGTCTGTCTAACCTGCTCTTAAATATCTCCAGGGATGGAGATTCCACAACTCCGCACTAGGCAATTTATTCTAGTGTTTCACCACCCTGACAGTTAGGAAGTTTTTCCTAATGTCTAACCTAAACCTCCCTTGCTGCAGTTTAAGCCCATTGGTTCTTGTCCTATCGTTCTCCTTGGCTTCTAATAATTCCCCCCCATCTCCCTGTGACACCCTTTTAGATACCTGAAAACTGCTATCGTGTCCCCTTAAAAAACAACTAGTCTAGCAGCACCTTAAAGACTAACAAAACACGTCGCTGGTATCATGAGCTTTCGTGGGTACAACCCACTTATTCAGATGAATGGAGTATTAAAAGTCCAGTTCCAAAATAAATAGGGGATGGGGGGGAGGGGAGAGGGAAAAAATTGTGAATTAGAGTGTTCATGTTACAAGAAGCTGATAGAGAAGATGCAAATTGTTCTTAAGTTCCCATTGTTTAGTTGGTTAAGCCATTAAGATGTGGAAGGTAGTGTGCTAGCCAGGTAACATCAATATTCATACCTTTGTGATGGCTCCCAAACTTATGAATGAAGTTAAGTTCCAACGCTTCCCTGTGTATTTGGCTTATGGAATTGGCCTGAAACAACATGGTGACTCTGAGATCCAGGGCAGGTTAAAGTGTTCTCCAACAGGTTTCTGTATGTTGCCTTTTTGGATATCTGATTTGTGTCCATTAATTCTTTCCTGTAGAGACAGTCCAGTTTGGCCAATATATTCAGCCGAGGGAGATTGCTAGCACTTGATGGCATAGATCACGTTAGTGGATGTGCAGTTAAATGAGCCCCTGATGTAGTGGCTGATATGGTTGGGTCCAGTGATGAAATCGCTTGTGTAGATGTGTTGACAGAATTGGGACCAGGGCTAATTGTAAGGGTAGGTTCCTGGACTATTTTGATGCAGGTGTGCTGCGCGGTTACTGGAAAGAATTTGTCTGGGGTTAGCGGGTTGTCTGTAGGCAACACCCGCATGGCTCCACAATATGCCAACATCTTTATGGCTCATCTTGAACAATGTTTCCTGAGCTCTCGCCCTGTAGCACCCTTCCTCTACTTACGCTACATTGATGACATGTTCATCATATGGACCCATGGGAAAGAGACCCTTGAAGAATTTCACAGGGATTTCAACAACTTCCACCCCACCATCAACCTCAGCCTGGATCAGTCCACATGAGAGATCCACTTCCTTGACCACTACAGTACAATTATATGATGGACACATTTCCACCACGTTATACCAGAAATCTAATGACCGCTACACTCACCTTCACACCTCTAGCTTCTATCCAACACACATTTCTCAATCTATTATTTACAGCCAAGCCCTAAAATACAACCGGATTTGCTCCAATCCCACAGACACACACCTCCAGAATCCATATAGAACATTCTTAAACCTGAAATACCCACCCAGAGGTGAAAAAACAGATCGACAGAGTAACATGAACACTCTAATTCACTATTTTTCCCCTTGTTTCCCCCTCCCATCTCCTATTTATTTTGGAACGGGACTTTTAATACTCCATTCATCTGAAGAAGTGAGTTGTACCCATGAAAGCTCAAGATACCATCTATATGTTTTGTTAGTCTTTTAGGTGCTGCTAGATTATTCGTTGTTTTTTAAGTTTTTCCAATTACAGACTAACTCGGCTATCCCTCTGAAGCTTTTTATCACGTCCCCTCTCAGTCTTCTCTTTTCCAAACTAAACAAGCCCAATTACTTCAGTCTTCCCTCAGAGCTCATGTTTTCTTGACCTTTAATAATTTTTGTTGCTCTTCTCTGGGCCTTCTCCAATTTCTCCACATCTTTCTTGAAATGTGGTGCCCAGAACTGGACACAATACTCCAACTGAGGCCTAATCAGCGCAGAGTAGAGCAGAAGCATGACTTCTTGTGTCTTGCTCACACTTCTGTTAAAGCATCTGAGAATCATGTTTGCTTTTTTTGCAAGCGTTACACTGTTGACTCATATTTAGCTTATGGCCCACTATGACCCCTAGATCCTTTTCAACAGTACTCCTTCTTAGACAGTCACTTCTCATTCTGTATGTCTGAAATGGATTATTCCTTCCTAAGTGGAGTACTTTGCATTTGTCCTTATTAAACTTCGTCCTATTTGGCTCTGACCATTTCTCCAGTTTATCCACATCATTTTGAATTATGACCCTATCCTCCAAAGCAGTTGCAACCTCTCCCAGCTTAGTACCACCTGCAAACTTAATAAGTGTACTCTTTATGCCATCATCTAAATCGACTGAAAACGTGGAAACATGCCGTCCCTTTGCTCAAATATGCATGTTCAATGCGCACAAATTAACCAGTGACTGCCCCAGTTTAGAAACCCATTTTGAGCATCCAATTTATACTCTAACCCAGATACACCTCGGGGTTTATGAGACCTTATGCCACTGGTGTCTTATGTCTCAAGGCAGCCCGGGGTGGGGTGGAGGACGATAATGTAATTTTTTTTTTAGAGATGTGATTTTTATCATTTTAAACAATAGACTAATGAAATATTTTTAACTAAGATCCTGTAGACTAACACTTATGTACCTGGGGTTGGTAAATGCTTGTTAAATGGCTTCATTACCACTTGGATGGCTCTTTCACAGGTAGAATTTTCTGCTAATAGCTCTGACAGGCTTTTTCTTCATTTAACTAGTGCACCTCCTGAGGAAGCAGAGCTGCAGACCAAGGATCGGAAGAGGCGGGTGGAAGGACATGAAGACACAGCCGGTCCCCCAAATTTTCAGCTGCCCTGTGCAGCTGCGTGTTACGAGTAGGGCAAGGACAGCCCTGCTAGAGTCATCGACCCCCATCCTCTCTCGCAATGGGAGGCAAGCAGATGGGCGGAAAAGGCACCTTGAAACCAACACACGTGTAGGGCCCAGCTCCCACCAGCAGCCCAGGGCTGCTCCCCGGGCCTCACCTCCTCCCTGAGGTAATTGTACTTGGCGGGCTCGGGCTGCAGCGCCGCCCAGTTCTTCTGCTTCCGCTTCAGCGCTCGGTCAAAGGGGCTCCGGGCCCCGGAGGAGGACGAGGCGGCGGCGGCGGCGGCTTCCCCCGCCCAGAAGCGACGGCAGCAGCCGGCCCGTAGGAGAAGGGAGCCGGGCCTCCTGACAAGCGCCCCCATGAGGGAGCAAGTAACAGGCACTCGCTCCCTGCGAGGCAACCTCCGAACAACGAGCACCGCGCATGCGCTACACTCCCCCCGCCCTTTCCGAGGAGAACCGGGCAACGGCCAATAGCCGCCGCCGCCGCCGCCGCCGCCACGCACGTGCGTCACCTCTGCCGAGAACGTGCGGGAGAGGTGGCTGCGCATGCGTGCAAGCCCGCGTGCGGCGCTCCTAATGGTCCTGAGGCATTGGGCTATTTGTCCTGTACGAGCCCCCGTCGTGCACTTGTAACTACGGGCGGGTAGCCGCAGGTGAGTGAGGCAGAGTGGACCGTGTAGTCGGGCTCGCGCGATCCCGAGGGGCACGCTCCTCGCGCGCCTCCCAAGCGCCGGGTCCGGCTGCGGGGCGGAGTCCTTCGGGGCAGGCCCTTGGGCCGGAGAGGGAGGCGGCGGCCTTGTCCGCCCGGGCTGGGCCTGAGGGCGGGTGTCGGGTCCGGGCCACGCTGCGGCCCGCGGTGCTGTGCGGACTCCCGCGCTGAAAGTGACTCTGAACTCCGCGGATTTCGCAGCCCCGACGTGCCCGTCTGAGGGGCGGGAGCAGCGTGGGCGGGCGAGGCGTAGGGATGTTAGCAGAGGTGCGTCCCACAAACGTGCCGCCGCTGACATCGGCACCGCGGAGACGCGTTTGCAGCAGGGGCAGGCGGGCGCCGGTCCCCTCCCCCTCAGCACCGGTTTCCCTCTGGCACCAGCCCTGCTTTCCCTTTCCTGCCTCTGATACGGCAAGTGTGTGTGTGTGTGTGGGGGGGGGGGGAAGTCGTTAGGATTAACCGATAGGCTGAGTAATCGTGTAAACCACTCCCTGGTAACATCCCTGATGAGGTGGCATCTTCTGTGGGACCAGCCTCTGAGAGAGAGCGCGAGCTTTGGCTCTTGGCTCATCTCCACAGCTCATCTCTCAACAGCAGAAGTTGGTCCAATACAAGAGCGGTTCCCAGTTGCTGCTCTGCGGGCTGGTGGTGGGCCATGAACCCTTGCCTGCTGGGCCCCAGCACACTGCCAGGCCATGCCCCCGCTGCTAATAAACCCCAGCTGCTGGGGTTCCGCATGCAGCAGTGGGGTGAGTGGCACAGCAGGCAACTGGGTGTGCTGCGGCTGGAGCTAGGGCCACAGTGATGCTGTTTCTGCTGGAGTAGCCTCACCTTGGCCTCAGTTCAAGCTCCGTTGGCTGCTACATGGCCCGGCTGGCAGGGCTGCATGATGGGCAGCTGCAACCCTCAACTGGGGCCAAATGCCCTGTGGAGCCCAGCTGCTGTGGCACTCAGCAGGGGCCTGGCACGCTGCAGGCGCCGTGCAGCCCTTTCGCCACACAGGGAAATGCTCTGCACTTGGTGGCTGGAAGGCAGCGGCAGGGCTAGGTGAGGGGGGGGCAGGACAGGTATGGGGGTTCTGGAGGTGGGGGGCTCTGAGGCGTGTGAGGCTGACACTGAGGGGCACTGTAACATCCAGGATAGGGAGCTGGCACTTGGGGCTCTGGGGGTGGGGCTAGTAGTGAGGGGGCTAAGGGGCAGGGCTGGCATTGGGGACAGGGCTAATATTGGGGACTGGGAGACTTGGGGGATTGGGTGCAATGGGGCTCTGGAAACAGGAGGCTGGCACTGAAGTGTTTGGGGCAGGGGGGCTGACACTAGGGAACTCTGAGGACAAGAGGATGGCATGGGAGGGTTGGGTGCAGGGGACTCTGTGGCCACTGGCTGGTGCTGAGGGGGGTGAGGGACTCTAGGGACTAGGGCTGGCACTGTGGGCCGGGGCTTTTTATACCACTGACTGGCAAACCCTATCACAAACTTTGGACAGACAGGTAACATTTTATTTGAATATTCGTTTACATAATGAATATGCAGATATGCAAATACAATGTTTATTTGTTACATAATGTTACATAATGTTAATGTTACATAATGAATATGCAGATATGCAGATGCAATGTTTACATAATGAATATGCAGATATGCAAATACAGTCTGCCAAAAGTTTGTGAAGGGGTTTGCCGGTCAATGAGATAAAAAACATTGGGAACCATTACAATAAAAGATATTGCCTCTCCCACCTTGTGTCTCGAATAGCTTGGGGGTGTGGGCAAATGTGGCTATGCCAACAAACTTCTCAAAAGCAGTTTCCTGCATTGTATGTGTGGGAACCCACCGTGAACCTAGGAGACAAGGTAACTTCTAAAGCTGCTAGCTAGAATACTTCTCACAAGACTTCATTCGTTAGGGAAGCATTTTAGTACCAGTGTTCCTCAGTAATCCTGTTTGCCTAATCATTGGTATTCTCACAGTCAAAGTAAGCTATAAGAGGGTGGGGTGAGGGGGAATCCTATAGAAGGGAAGCTGGTGAAAGAGCATTGTTATAAATTTCTAATTCTGGAACTAGATACATATACTATATATATACTATATATAGTCTTGCACAGGGGTTGGCAACCTTTCAGAAGTGGCTGCCAAGATTTAACTTATTCATTTCTATTTACGGATTTCAGTGATGGGTGGAGGAGGGGGAAGGGGCAGGGTGGGTATGGTGACCATATTTTCTGAACCAGCTGCAGCTAGGGAGAACAGTTTAATTTAAATTATTAAACAGACTAAGCATTTTAACTTCATCATGTTTATCACATTTCATTTTAAATAAAGTAAAATATTAATTTATGCCCAAAACAAAAGGTTTCAGAGTTTTCTTTATGGTGGGGTGGGGAACCATTTTTGGGTGAGGGGTCACTGACCCATAGAGAAATCTTTTGGAGACCACACAAGTGAGAAGCAAAAAAACTCTTCCAAAAACCCCTAACCCTCACTGATGTGGTCCCCAACTGAGACACTTCACTCCTCTGATGCTCCAGCCTCCTGTGGTGAGGGGAAGGAACAGTGAGGACTGAGATTCAGGGTTTCCCATAGGCCAGATTGACTTTTCTGAGATTCTGGAGTTAGTGGATTTATGGACCCTCTTAGGCTCTGCGTAGGGACAAAAATGAGAGGTTCAGTGTGAGAGACAGGGCTGCCAGCTAATGGGGTAGCGTCAGCCGGTGGTCAGGGCAGTGAGTGGTGTGTGTGTATTATACACCCGAGACTTCAACTGCTAGGACTGGGGTCCTTTAGCAGTGGGCAACCTGGAGGAGGTTGACGGGCGCCCCAAAGAGTTACAGGGAGAGCTTTATACCTCAGACTTTGACTGCTAGGATACACGATCCCTTTGCAGCGGGCAGCCTGGGGAGGCTGAGAGATGCCCCAACGGATCTGTCACCTGGAAGCGACACGATCCAACGCTCAAGCTCTCCCTATATCTGTCCCTTATGACCGGCTGGAGTTCTTTTTAAAATTGTGCTTGGTTCTGTTACAGCAACTGAAGGAGTCAGGTCACAGCTTAAACAGTTACTATTTTATTGTTACAGGGTAAACTTAGCTGTTAAATGCTACTACTGTGTTACGGATAACACAGCCACTACAAAGGACAGGACAGAAATTACACTAATAAGTCACTTACAGGTACCATGAAACCCTTTTGGTTCTCTGAGCTCTTATTAAATGCATGCAAAATAGACACCTAGCAGGTATATATTCTCACCCCTGCGTTCCGTTCCAGACTTGGCGTGGCCAGCATCTTTCTCTCAATCTCTCGGGAAGAAGTAGGGCGAGGCTGGGCGTCCCACAGACCTCGGGAGACAACCAATACCTGCCAGCAGGTGTAGATGATTGGAGCTCAAATGGGGTGGGCTACTAAACCCCTCTTTATACCCCTTGGGTCACGTAGGCTTCTTCCTGGTCTCAAGTGGCCAATTAGGAAAAATGGCTTTGAATGCCAAGTTTCCCACGAAGGGTGCAAAGCATAATTCACACCTGGGAAAATGCAGACAATGGGCACCTCTGGTATGTGATGGGCGAAGATTCCTCTCCTGGGACAGTGCAGGCGTGTCAATTACTGGTACTAGCCATCAGGGCAGCAGGAGGCCCCCGGGTCGTCAGCTAGCCCATTTACTGTCTGGTTTCTGTTTATTAGAGTCAGGGACAGGCAGCACACCTGCGTTCCCAGGGCATCAAAGGCTGACTGCCTTTCTCTTGCTCTCTGGGAAGGGGGGGAAAACAAGATGGGGTTCATGTCTGGCTACAGGTAGGCATGGGGTGCGTGATCTGTGAGGGAGGTGGGGCACAGAAAGGGGAGAGGTTACAAGATCTGGGTGAGAGTAGCATGCAGAGGCAGGGTGGGAGTAGGGTGTCTGGCCAGGTGGAGGGTGCAGTTTATTGCAGGATCAACGGTGGATTCAGGATTAGGATGGGGGTAGGGTGTCTGGCCAGGAGAGAGGGTGCAGGAACAACAGAGGGTGTCGGAGCAAGCTGGGGGTGCGGCGTCTTGGCGGGGGGACGGGAGTGAGTGCTCCCATTCTTATTACAGAACATGTCTTGGTAAACTCAAGTGGAATAGCAGTTATTTACTTCAACATGCTTACTATACACCAGTGATGGGCAGCCAAGATGAGTGGGCCACAGGAGTGGCACTCCTTGGTCTCAGTGGTCCGCAGGTGGGCAACTTGTGGCCCATGGCCACCCTCGTCTGCCCCCCGCCTCTTACACACTGGGACACTGGAGCCCCACACTTACTACTTCTCCCCAGCACTTTTAGAATGACTGATTTGTGCTCCATTCCCTACTCCTCCTTTGCCCTCCCAGAGCTTGAATGTTGCGAATCAGCGGGCTGCAGGTGAAATCTCGGTGAGCTGAATGTGGGCCGTAGTTTGCCAACCAATAAGTCAAACTTAAACAATAAGAAAAGGAAAATACAGGTTGAACTTCTAAAATCCAGCAACATCTTTGGTCCCACAGGACCACAGATTTTGATGGACCGAGCCCCAGCCGTTAGGAGTCTCGATGGCTGGGAGACCCAGCTAGGCCATTGGTAGAAGGGCCATCTGGGGCTCCAACAGTGTGTGGAGTGCCCTGGCTGGACAGGCTGCAGCAGGGCTGGTGGTGGGTGGGGAGCTGCAGCTAGCAGGAGGGGGTAGCATCTGGGAGCCCTGCTGGACCTGACCGGAGCCTAGTGGCTGGGGCTGGCAGTGGAGAGCAGGCTAACAACCGGAGGGGAGTCCAGGGGCTGGTGGCCAGCAGGGGAGCATTGACCTCTCCTGATTTGGTAAACTCCCTGGTTCAGGACATCTCAGGTTCCGAGGGTACTGGACCAGCTGATCAAACCTGAATTACTGCAAAAGTGCAAAATCTTGCCTGGTACTTGAACAGACATAGAACCTGCAATAACTTTTAACTTTTTTTTAATTATTATTTTGAATTAGGGATTTTATCACTAAGCATACCTACAAGCATGGGGTTTACTTGTATGCTTGCCACTTAACTCTGGTGACAGCCAGACTGGAACTGGATGGATGGTGGGACCCTGCATCACCGGGTGGGGGGGAAGACAGATCCTGGGACCTAGGCTAAAATAGTTAACTGATTACATGTTATCATCTAACTGGTTAACTGTTTTAATGTCCCTATTCTGAACTGTCTTTTCAGATAGGAATTTTTTCCTTTCCTCCAGCCTTCTTTTTTTCCCTTGACATCCAAAAACCATAGAGGTCAGTAAATATGCTATGCTCTGTTACTTGTAACACAACACTTATGTGACTTACTTTAGTAATATGCATTAAAGTAGGTTTTTATTTTAAGATTTGTAGTATTCAGCATTATATAAAGAAACACATTATTAGTCTATATGTATTTTTATGTTTTAGGTTGATCAAGTTCTGATCCAAAATTGTCAAAAAATGGCATCAAGGAAGGAACTGACTAGTGACCAACGATTTAGCCATGTTACGAAGGACCCTAGATTTTGGGAAATGCCAGAAAAAGACCGCAAAATCAAGATTGATAAAAGATTTCGGGCTATGTTTCATGACAAGAAGTTTAAGTTGAAATATACTATTGATAAAAGAGGCCGTCCTATTAACCACAGCTCTACCGAGGATCTGAAACGCTTTTATGAGCTTTCAGATTCAGACTCTGATCTTTCAGGAGTTGACACTGAAGTGTTTGCTGGAAAGAAAATGAAGAAGAAAAAAAAGTCAAAATGTAAAGGAGTAGCAGCCTCTGGGAAACGACTTGAAAAACCTACTGAAGGAGAAAGCAAAATAGTTCATGAGGAAATGGGTCACAAATGTGGACCGCCATCAAAATCTGATGACTCTGAAAATGGACAGAAAAGTGTCACTATGATTACCAGCTTGTGTAGCTCACAGTTGAAAAAGGATTGTAAGAATATTAATGTAGAAATTGATCCTACACAGAATGATAAAGAACTTGTATGGAAAGGGGAAAACCAACAAACTGTGGTGAGCTCAGATTCATCTCCAAGCAAACAGGAGACTTCAAAAGCAAGTAGTATTAAATCAGTCAGGAGTCCCGGAACAACGTTTTCCTTGGAGGAAAGGAAAACTGAATCAGGTTTGTTAAATTTAAGGACATGCTTTTTAAGTGTGTGTCTTTTGCAAGATCAGAGTGTATGAGGTAATACCTTTTATTGGATCAACTTGCAAGATCAGTCATTTGAAAAACTGATCTAGCCTTTTCTGCTTTTAAATAACTTCTGTGTATGCAGTTTCATCTTATTGGGAGAGATGAATTTTTAAACAAGTACAATAGTAAAGCTGTTTTGCATTTGTTAGGACAGTTTGAAAGAATAAAATGGTAAAGACATGTTTCAGTGCATTTTAACATAAGAACATAAGAATGGCCGTACTGGGTCAGACCAAAGGTCCATCTAGTCCAGTATCCTGTCTGGATACTGTACGTGGGGCTGCTGTCTTGAAACGCCACCTCAGCATTTCAAAGGGGCAGCGCTGCATAGCTGAGCCTGGGATCAGCTATGCGGTGCTGCAGTTTTGAGGTACCCCCTGTCCCCACTCCCTACTTTGCTCCCTCTATCTGATAGAGGCAGCGGGGCAGGGGGGATCAACTAGTCGACTGTCCTTTGCTTATCAGATAGTCAACTAGTCCTAACATCCTTATCCCGGAATGCAGTGAAGAGCCACTGCTGCTACCCCCACTGTCCTCTGTTTCTACCCCGGCCCTTCTTCAGCGGCCTGAGGGGGGGGCGGAAAGACTGGGGCTGCGACTGAGGAGCGGGGCGGGGGACCAGGGCCGAGAGGCTGGGACGGAGCTGAGTGGCGCGGGGGGCGGGGAGGGGAGGGAAACATGAGAGACTGGGTGTGGCATGGCCCTGGTCTGCCCCAGCAACTGTGGGAGAGCCAGCCCTGCCTATTCCCAGAGACAGGGGAGTTTACAAGTGTAGCGAGCAGGGGGCATTGCTACCTAGTTGTTACTAAATAGTAAAGCAGTTAAACACTTCTTGATTCAAAAGTCAGAGAGAAAATGTGATGTGCTTTTAAAATGTTTGCCAAAAATATGTTAGAATGAAATAATGGTGAAGAGTCAGTAGGCAGGATGGTTGATTTTTCACCTGGTCAGACTCTGAATTATTATTGTAACAACTCTATAGCCACCAAGAATGTTGTGGTTGTCCTTATGACACTATGCTGCATGTTGTAGCCATGATACTTTGTAGTTGTAATTCTCAGGGCTCAACAAAGTATTGAATCTACTCGCCCGTGGTGTGTAGATTTCAGCCAGGCGCCCTGTTCATTTGCGGTGCATGCATGCACAATGTGGGTCTTGCGCATGCACAGTGCGGGGCTGGTGAGTGGCTTTTACCACCGTTCGTCAAGCCCTGGTAATTCTGATTCTTCTGCTTCAGTAGCACAGATGCTCACCCATTTCTTGAGGTAAGGGAAAATCTTCTTTAGGAGTACTGGGCCTTTAAGACAGTTAAATTCTGATTCTGTTCATCTGAGGGAAGATGAACAACTACAACTCCGCTAGTTTTGTAAAGATTTTCAGTATCCTGTTATCGTAATATTTTCATAATTTTTGTGATGGTCCTCAGAGTCACCTTGGGTTTTGAACCACCACATCACTAGAGGCTTGCAAATCCGCGGATATCTGCTTTATCCATGAATATCTGCATCCTCAGATGTGGATGCTGATATCTGTGGCTAGTTTTTGCGGCTGTGGATACAAAGTTTTGTATCTGTGCAGGTTTCTACTCATCGCTGCCTGGCCTTATCTTCAGTGCCCTGAATCCATCAGCCTCTGGCAACACAGGAATTGACTTCCAGGCCTCTGCGGGCTACACCCTCTCTGTGGTTATGTCTAGACTGCAGGCTTTTTTCAGAAGAAGCTTTTCCGGAAGAGATATTCCGAAAAAACTTCTTCTGAAAGAGAGCATCTATACAGCAAAAGTGCATTGAAAAAGTGATCTGCTTTTTCGAAAGATAGCGTCCACACTGAATGGATGCTATCTTGCATGTAAGCTGTGATTACTATGGGAACAGTGGCCACTAGGGCACTTGTGCCTTTTCCTCTTTTCTCTTTTTTCGAAAGAACTCCCTCTTTCCCGCTCACACACACCTTTTCCCAAAAGAACTCTCTTGGAAAAAGGCTTCTTCCTCGTAGAAAGTGGTTTACCAATGTCAAAAAAAACCCTCTGTTCTTCTTTTTTTTTTTTTTTTCCTTTCTTCCCCCTCCTCCCCCCCCCCCCCCAAAAAAAAAAAAGAATGCAATTGCAGAGTGGACGTAAGTGAAGTTTTTTCGGAAAAACAGACCTTTTTCCAAAAAAGCTCTGCAGTGTAGACATACCCTGCATGAGTCATGATAGTACACATAAGCGCCATGTCTTCGTGGTGTTCCATGTAATATCCATTATCTACAGAATGCTCACAGAATAACCAAATTACCAGGCTGAGATACTTTAAGACCCCGTGACATTCTTTAGCGAACCCAGAAAGTACATAGAATAGGAAGTTTCTCAAGTCCCTTGTCGGTTGCCATTAAGAGCTTCTTGAGTCATATTATTCTTATTTAATTCATTTTTCAAATTTAATTATCTCTTATAAATATTTCCAAAAGTTTGTTTGTTTGTCCTGAAAGATCTCCAAAATGGTAAGAGTTAGAAACACAAAATTTTGAACGGATACTACTGATTTCCTAACTTAAATAACTGGATTGGTTATATCTTGAAATCGGTTCTCCCGGTTTCCCCAGAGCCCCAATTGGGCCCACTGGTAATTAGCTTATAGTAGCACCTGATCATAGGCTATTGCTGGACTCTTCTGTTAAGCATGTCGCGTAAGCTGCAACTAGGAGATCCTTTTCTTCTGGCTACGAACTAAGTTATGTTAATTTCTTAAAGTATTTCCAATACAATATATTATGTTAATGTAATTGACGTTGTTTCCCTGGGCGATGCTGGGTATTTCTGCTAGTTTGGAATATAGAAATCGAAGAGACTCTCCACTGCAGTGACTCAGTGTTTATGGTATTGTATTGCCTGATGTAATTTCTCCAGGTGTCATATATACATAACAAATTCAAGTTAGTGTAAAATAAACATAGTAGTAACTTAGACTGTAAACTTCTTGCAACAGGAACCAAGTTATCATTTTCTTCATAAAGCACCATATATACTAATGGAACTGCATACACACATAAGTAATATTAAATATATTATGTGCCTTTTCAGTGAATAAAGCTGCTATTGCATATGAACAAAGTAACATCAGTAAAAATAGCAAGATGAAATTTATAAAAATATAGAATTATTTTGTTTATGCAGAATCTAAAGCTGATGCAGAAACAGGAGAGGAAGAGAAGTCAGAAGATGATGCAGAAACAGGAGAGGAAGAAGAGTCAGGAGATGAAGCAGAAACGGGAGAGGAAGATAGTGATGATTCAGAAAAAGATGACAGTGGGCCTGATCTGGCTAGGGGGAAAGGAAATATTGAAACCAGCTCTGAAGAGGAAGAGGAAGATGATATGTCTGAAATATTTCCAAAGGAGCCAGAGATCGAGCATTCCTGGAGAGAATTGGATATGGATGCTCCTCGTACAGCTGAGGTAACATTTTTGCAAAGGGAAAAATTGTTATAAAATGAGTGTAACTGATCAGTCAAATAAGCAGAAGACAACTCTAATAATTAGCAAAAAAAAAGTTGGCGAAGTGATTAAACACATTAATCACAATCCCACTGTTCAAGAGTAACAGAATGCCATTTTATTAATATATTTTTTGATGTTTTCTACTTTTCTAAATATTTTAGTAACAACACAAAATAAGCAGGGCTTACTTGATATTATTTTTTATTATAAATATTTGCACTGTAAAACATATAAACAAAATCATTAGTATTTCAGTTCACCTCATACAAGAACTAGTGTAATCTCTTTATCATAAAAGCTGAACTTACAAATGTAGATTTTTTTTTTTTTTAACATAACTCCACTCAAAAATAATGCAATGTAAAGCTTCTCTAAAGCGCCAAGAAGTTCACCTTGCCTTTGCCATCGATATGGATTTTAGCATGCAGCAGGGGAGTGAATTGTGCAGGACATTTTTTTTTCCCTATCCTGTTGCTGGGTTAGCTTTTATGAAGTATACTGTTTTGTATCTGTGTACTTTAGAGGAACCTTGGCTTATTTGAAAGGTAATTTTTTTTTATCTCAGAAAATAAGTATTCTGGAGATGGGTGTGGTGTGAGGAGAGTGAGGAGAAAGGTGAATTCCTGATGCTGCTCCTGTTGGGTTGGGTTTCTGAGTTTGGCAGGCTCTCCTCCTGTCCAAAGAGGAAGAGAGTTTGATCTGCATTCAGTGTTGGGGGGAAGCAGTGTCTGCAGGAGGAGTGTCTGAGAGGACAGAGGGTGATGGGGGTGAGGGGCAAGCAACGACTTGTGCCAGAGAAGGGTGAGGGAGGTATCTTGCTGTTTCTGTAAGGGTGGTTTCTGGTAAGGATGTTAAGAAGCATGTAATTGACTAATCATGTACTTGATACAATTTGTATCGAGTACATGATAATTTGTGGCTCTCCCGTTTAATTGTAGTAGGAGCTGGGTGTGCAGGCAGCCCGGGTCCTACTACATTTAAACAGCAGAGCTGCAGCAGGTTTAGGTCTGGGGTAGGTCCACGGCTGCGGCTCTGCCTTTTAAATGTAGTAAGAGCCAAGTGGCTTTTACTACATTTACAAGGCGGAACTGCAGTGGTCTGGGACCCAGTGCAAGCAGGGACTAAGTGGTTCCAGCTTGCGCATGGCTCTTACTACTAGGGATGTGAAGGACTAGTCCACTATCTGATAAGCAAATGCTTATTGGATAGTCAACAGGCTAGTCGACTAGTTGCTCCCCCCCCCCCCCTTGCTGCAAGAGGCAGCAAGTGGAGGGGGAAAAGAAGAGGGTACTTCAAAGTGGCAGTGCTGTGTGGAGCCCAGGATCAGCTGGTGACTCCCCCACTGATCCCAGGCTCCATGTGGTCCTGCTGCTTTGAAATGCTGCGAGGAGCCTGATGCCTGGGGTGGTGGGGGAGGGAAGAGCCAGGGCTGGCCTGGCTTGGGGGGGGGGGGAGGGAAGGGGCTTGATGGCTGGGGGTGAGAGAACTGGGGCAGGACAGGGCTGCACACCTCAGCTTGGCCCTCCCGGTGGACGGGTTGGGGGAAGCCGAAGCTGCCTACCCCAGAGAGGGAAGGTTGGCAACTGTAGTGAGCAGTGGACGCCACCCCCTAGTATCTTAAATACTAACAGAATGGTTAACTGGTATGGGCTGGAGCAGGGCCTGCTATGGGCAGGGGACGCTCTAGCCCACCCGGCACAGCACCTATGGAATCAGTTAAGCATAAAGTTTAACCAGTTAACTAATAAAAGGGGATTTTACATCCCTAATTTCAGCATAAGCTTTTATAGGTCAAAAACCATTTTGTCAGATGCAGCTGACAAACTTGTTTTGACCCATGAATGCTATGCCCAAATAAATCTGTGAATCTTTGGGATCCACAGGATTCCTCATTATTAGTGAGGTCAGTACAAACTAAAATTTCACATCAATAAAAATGAGAGTAAGCACTTTTGCAGTAACAATGTGCTGTGACAATTTTGTATTTCATGTCTGATTGCGTAAAACAAATAGTTTTTAAGTGAGATGTAACTTGGGGGTATATGAGACTAATCAGACTCCTGACAGGGGCACAGTGGTCTCAAAAGGTTGAGAGCCACAATTCTAGGCCATTTACCAGATCTTTAGGTTTTAGTTTTTAAGAAGTGATGGTTCCAGAAGTAGTCTTTCAAGTTTGTTTTTTAGCATTGTCGTCAAATGCAGAGAGACAGCCTTGGTTTCTCTGCTGCTGATCAAACAGGAAGTCATTTTTCTGTAATGGCGCTGAATACAATTTTGTCTATTCAGCAGTAGCAGTTAAACTTCTTTCCAACATTCCTTCAGGGAGGACCTACTGTTGTCAACTTCTGTCAGGAAGGGACCTAGTTCTTTTTAGGTCTGCAGAAGTTCTCTGGGAAAGTAAAAACACAAGTTTTAAATTAGAAAAATTAAAAAAATTACAGCAGTGGGTAAGAAGCAGTAGAAAATTGTCCATAGTTCTGTTGTCTAGAACAGTAGGTGAACTCTAGGAAAGTGAAAGATAGAAAGCCATCGTACAGTACATTATCTGTTTGAAAAAATCGTGAAGGCTATTTATTGAACATTTCTGTTTGCTATGTAGTCACCACTTAAGAACCATGGTAGTGATAGAACCATCAACGATAGAAAGTGATGTGGGAGATGTCATTCTTATGGCTTTCTCTAAAGTTCAGCACATACTGTGACTTCATCAAAGGACAGTAACTTGAAAATAAGATTTTCCGCTCAGCAATCAAAATATTGTTAAATTAATATATTTTTGCCTTTTTCAATGCAGATCACAAGTAGATTGGCAGTTTGCAATATGGACTGGGATAGGCTGAAGGCTAAAGACCTACTGGCTCTGTTTAATTCTTTCATACCTAAAGGGGGTGTTATATTTTCTGTAAAGGTAAGAATTCTTTAAAACTAAAAATAAAAGTGTATTTTGTTACCAGCAAGTTTGTTTTTCTTCACGGTTCCTTTTGTTGATTTCCTTTTTTCTCTCTCTATTCAATTGATTTGTATTGGTTCTTTATAAAATAAATATAGGCTATATCTAGTCCTACTTAAATTCAGTCCATTTTGGCCAATATCATGGTCATTGGATTTTAAAAGTTAGAAATTTCATTATTTCAGCTACTTAAATCTGCGTGTTGTATTTTTAAGGGTCATGACCCAAAAAGGAATTGTTGTCGCTCACAATGTTGTGTTACACTTGAAATAATTTCACAGGATCTTTTTAGGGGGATAAAGCAAAATGCCACATTTATTGACAATGTAACATTTTACATCCCCCCCCCCCCCCCCGGCCCAGTCTTCTCACTGCTTAAAGTTACCAGTCTGTTGCTCAGTCTACGTCACTGATAAGGCGAGATAAATGCAGTGGCTTCTTTCTGTTTGAACCAACGTTCCCATCTTGACAAGACCAGGAGATTCATGCTAGACACCCCATCTTTTATAGGACTTTTCTCCAATTCAGGTCTATACGTTTTGCTGTGTCAGCGCTTAATCAATCACCATCAGTTCTGTTTAACAACTCTTTATCTGAGAGTTATTCTTCTTTACTCTGACATCAGTATGTTGGTTCCTCCTTCCAAGTGTTTATCTGTAAAGGGGTGCTTACTCTTAATTCCAAGGCCATCTATATGTCCTGCACTTGTCTGCTTTGTTTTGGGCCCAATTGATGGTTCCTTGACTCCTCTGGGTCTTATGGCTTCTTCTCCCCCTTCTTCAACCATCTTAACTCTGAAACTGCTGAGCCTACAAGTTGTTATCTTTCCAAACATGTTCCAAACTTATTCACTCCCCCTCCCCAGGAACTACCCAAATATCACATGAGAAAAGGGATATATTTGCCTATACAAAAGGTATCAATTTCCAATACAAAGCTTTTATTAGTACAAATCTGTAATCATTCATCCTATTTTTTTATAACACAATCTGTTTTCTAATTACTCCTAAGAGCAGCAGTGTTATGCTGAATCACAAGGATCCTTCTGGATCTCTTTCTGCTTTGATGTCAGATACAGACACAAGCAATCTGCTTGATGGATCTTTATTAAGGGCCTAAAAGATAGTTCTTCCCTGCTAACCAGAGAAGGGCAGCCAGTAGAATTGTTTAATGTTTATTCTTAGACTACCCATTAAGAACATTACATAAAACATTATAAAATTCTGTTGTCTACAGTTGTAGGGGGTTGCACTACAGCTATCTTTACTTCTGCGTTGCTGCTGATGGCAGCACTGACTTCAGAGCTGGGCAGCTGGACAGCGGTGGTTGCTGGCTGGGAGCCCAACTGTGTAAGCAGAGCTGCCACCAGCAGAAGCACAGAAGTAAGGGCATATGGCATGGCATTACCACCCTTATTTCTGCATTGCTGCCTGCAGAACTGGACCCTTGGTCTGCAGCAGACACCCCTCTCTGACTGCCCAGCTTTAAAGACAGCAATGCAGAAGTAAGGATGGGCTGCTAGTGGGGTGCTACTTTCAGGGTTGAGCACCTGGCCAACAGCTGCCTCTCTCTAGCCACCCAGCTCTGAAGGTAGCACAGAAATGAGGGTGGCAATACCGTGACCATTCTAAAATAACCATGTGACCCTCCCCTAAAGCTCCCTTTTGGGTTAGAACCCCCAATTTGGAAATGGTGGACTCCCCCGTGAAATCTGCATAGAATAAAAGTACACACAAGACCAGATTTAATGGCCCATGATGCATTTTTATGGCCATGAATTTAGTAGAGCCCTAATTTCCCATCCATAAGTGGATATTTATGTGGGATGATAGGCTGATAAAGCTTCATTTTTACATGTGACATTGGTCTTAGACTTGTTCCCATTGAATTTAGTGGCAACACGTCCATTGGCTCTAATTACAAGTAAAATCAAGCCCTATGTGTGTTGCATTTCCTCAGACCTTCTGAGGAACAAACCCGGACAAAGGGTGGGCTAGAGCAGTATTGCTTTTGGGGTTGTTTATTAACATAGATTCTTAAGAGTAAAGTGATACTCTCACACACATATCACATTTCTGCTGGCACTTTGGAGGCAGACTGCAAGTGCGGTGTAGATTACTTTTGATTTTGCTGGTGGCTGGAGTGCTGGCCAGGTGTCAGCTTCTTGGAGATTCGACATGATGATCCTTGGAAGATCCCTTTGGATCTGCGGGAGGCTTTACTTCCTCCGATCCGGTCCCAGGTTTCTGCTGTGGTGTTACATCTTGTCCAAGAGGGACAGAGGGATTTTCTGGCCACTTCTCAGTTAATTTATCTGCTTGAAGGGTCTTTGCCTTAAAAGGTCACGGATCCTAAACTGCCTTTTGGTTGGTTATTTCTCATTCATGCCTCTCACACGTTCCACAGGTTACATACATATTCATAAGCAATATGGTTTCTAAGCAAAATGGGGCTTCATAGCCTTGAGTACAAGAAGTTGCATTATACTACAGATAGCATACCAAAGGCATGATAAAACGCTTAACAAATTATAACTAAGAAAGCCAAGGTCAGGGAAGAAGAGTAAAGCAGAGGAGTATGTCTGGTTAGCTAGATACCAGTGAAGAGGAGGGGAGGGTCGTGTCCAACTGGTTACAATGTGCAAAAACTGCATTAAGTTCTAATGCTTAATTTCCCTTAGTTCATACAATAGATTCTTTAAAATTCTATCCTATGTTATAGGTGGGACTGGTAACACTATGTACAATTGTCTGCCCAACGCTTCCTGATACAAGATCTTGTTTTCAGTACTTGTAACTATGCCAAACTTAATCCATTTGAGTTAATGTTTTTTATGTCAGGTGTCTGCCTCACGCTGAATTTTTTGTGGCATTTCTGTCAAAATTTGGCCATTTCTGAGGAGGAGGCTAGGAAAAAGTATATTTTGCACTTGTTTAAAAAAAGGTGGAATTTCTGTGGGGGGAAAAACTGATTGTATAATTAGTTGATCAGTGCATATGTACAGGCAACCTTAATTTTGGTATTTTTTAACTTTTGAGTGCTTGATTTTGCAATATTTTAATGTAATTTTGAATGTAATATACAGAAATGCAGCAATATTGTCACTAAATGAATAATTTATACTACAAAAAGTATGTGTGTGTACTGTAGCTGTAATGTTACACTTTAAGTAAAACTACAAACCTAGTTCACCTGAAAATGCCCAGCCAGGGTGAATATACAAGTTTTTCTCCCAGTTGTATAGTTTTTTTTGTTTTGGTTTGGTTTTTTGGGTTTTTTTTTTTTTTTTTTATGAGTGGACTAGTATTTCAGCAGCATCAACAATATTTACAACTAACTCTGTTTGGGCTTTTTATTGTGAAATAATACATTATTTTCTGGTACATAGAGCGCCACAGACACTATTCCTATCTACTGCTAACATAAATGTTCTTAAGCTTTCAATTAAAATTGAATTGAGTCCATTTTTTAAAAACACAATATGGCCCCAGTCCTTCAATCTGAGCTGTGAGGTTGGATCCCTGAACCTGAGTGGTGTCGGATTAATTTCTGTGAAAGGTTCTGTATGAGGGTATAAAGCAGGGGTGGGGAACCTTGGGCCTGGTGGCCGGATGTGGCATCTGGCTTGTCTGGATCTGGCCTCTGAGGCTCAGGGCACTGGCACTCCAGCCCCCCCGCTACCTCACCACAGGGCTGGAACACACAAAAACTACTAGACTGCGTCCTCTTAGGCTCTGGTGTGGGGGAGGGGAACATGGGGAGTATCTTTCTCCTCAGTCGGGGCCATGTCAGTGAGGGGAGTCTTCTTTTGCTTCTCACTTGTGTGTGGCCCTGTAGTCCATCTGGGCTCACGAAAGGGCTCTTCCCCCTTCAGGTCAGTGAGCAGCCACTCCACCTCACTACGGGCCCCCGACTGATTTTTTTTGTGAGTCAGTGGCCTCCAAACCAAAAGAATGTTCCCCGCCCCGGTATAAAATTTTGCCTGAATAGATCAATTCTGATGGGTAGGTCCTTAAACAGTAACACTGTTAAAATTGGTGGGGGAATTGAGATCAAGTACAGTAATTGAAACAGTTGCATTGTTTTTATTTTTTGGCAACTGATTCCAAGTTGATTGTGTCACTTCAATTATTTCAGTGCTGAACATTATTCTATTATCATACATATAATCTCTAATGTATTTGTACATCAGTGTAATCTGAATATTTATACAGGTGCTTACCTTCCTTCATCATGAAAGTAGTCATACTGAACATTGTCTGGCACTCAATCTACTGCTAAACACGAATGTTCTTTATTCTAAACTTTAAATTACAAATGAAGTGAGTCCATTTTTTCAAAACACAATATGACTCCAGTCCTACACTCTGCACTGTGTGTGGTTAGATACCTGAACCTGAGTGGTGTCCTGTCCATTTCCATAACTGGAGCGAGTTGTGTGCTTAATTTTTAAGCACACGTGTAAATGTTTGCAGGATTGGATCCTTTTTAATGTTGTTTTCTCACTGAAAAAGTGATGTTCTCAACTCCTAGATTCATATATTTTTTTCCCTTTGGATGCTCTACACTGCACCTGTGGAATTGGTTTATAAGCTGTATTTGTTTTGTATATTTGTAGATTTATCCTTCAGAGTTTGGAAAGAAGAGATTGAAAGAGGAGGAGCTGCAAGGGCCTGTAGAACTATTAAGTATTCCAGAGGATGCAGCAGAGAAAGATTGGTATTGATTTAAATTACAATGGTTGATAGTAGCAGGCCTTATTTGAAAATACGAGGCTCTTAATGCATCTTAAATATTATTATAGAAGTCTTATATTTTACCGTTTCTTAACACTTCTCCCCTTGACTAATTTTTCAAAGGGTGTTTTTAGTTGAATCTGGCTCATCCTCACATTATATATACTTGAATACATTTGTTGGGACATAAAGCTTGAGGCCCTAGTTGTGCAAATTGTTCCGTGAAGGCAATGGAAATCCACTTGAGCATACAGAGGTTTACCTGCATGGATCACCTTACAACATTTGATAATAGCTTGGCAAAATTTAAATCTACCTTTTAACCTTTACAAAGTAAACATGATCAAAAAGACTGTTTTGACATGTTTCCACTTTGCAGACTTAGCGTCTAACAGAAAACATTCAGCATCTTACCGAGCTGTACTGTAGTATTTAATGAAGTGCTGTATTTTTCTAGTGACTTACTAAATAGCTAAAAAAATTGTCTGGTGATGATAATTTTGTGAAGATGATACCATAAAATAATAGTTTTTTGATACATCGTGCATGTCAATATCTGTAGACAGAGATTTGTTTAGGCAAACAGCTCATTTTGAGTAAAGGACTGGAATATGTAGTGGAACTATGTGAGTTACTTTTCACCACTAGATGGTGATATCCCATACCAGTGAGTAAAATCATAATTGACTGAGTTACAGAAATGGGATGCAATTAAACTGAAAATGCAGAAAGTGCACTTCTTTATGAACTGGAGAATTTTCCCAGATTAGCCATTTTAAATTCATATTTAACAATCTTGGGTAAATATAGTAAACAGAACAGAAGATTGGAGTAGTTAATGCACAGCATACCTCTTTAAAACTTGTTTCTCAAACAAGCACAAGAAAAGACTTTTTTTTGCTGCCAAAATTTTTACCTATATTATAAAGAAGAGACTTAGTCCTTTCGCATATTAACTAATCGGCATTAAGAAAAATGTTTCTTCAGCACAAATCCTGATTGTGGTTCCAGTTGTAGAATGGTATCCATGCAATTAAACCTTTTTGTATATCTGTGCAGAGTCCCACAGAAATTAGTACAACTTGATGTAAGAAGAAGATCTGATCCTTTTGCAAAGTAATACATAGTTTTAAAAAGTTAAGTTTGCAAAGTATTTCTCAAGTTGCAACTTTATTTCATTGCTTTAACAAAAGTTATTTGGATATCTTTCACTTTTGTAGGCTTTGCAGAGAAAAATTGAGGGATTATCAGTTCAAACGACTGAAATACTTCTATGCGGTGGTAGAATGTGATTCTCCTAAAACAGCCAATAAAATTTATGAGGAGTGTGATGGTCTGGAATTTGAAAGTAGCTGTTCTTTTGTAGATCTCAGGTACAGTAAATGGTGTTTTTTAACAAAAAATTGAAGTTTTAAAAATCGGAAGTAAGCTTCATTCTTCTTATTAAACGTTTAGCAAAACTGTATAGAACTTTGTAAATAAAGCATGTTTTGGTTTATATCTGGGTTTGTCAGAAAAGCGAAGGGGAATTTTACTAGCAAGTAGAAAGCTTGTATGGGAAAACTCCCACCCTAAAGAGACTGTTTTTAAAGGCGTTCAAGAGACAAATATTACTACATCAGCTTTTTCAGTCATCTTCTATAGTCAAATAAAGCAGCAGGACATTAATAGAAAAAAACACTGCTGCTGTCTACTTCCTTCACCTGAGGCACAAAGTGAACTAGTTCTTTTATTACAGTTTTATTTAATGAGTTACAAATGTATAGCTGCTCTTATCTTCATAATTTTGCTCAGGCTTTGTGATGCAAAATCAGAAAGCTCGCTCACTTAAAATCACATATTTTAAGAAGGCAGGAAGCTAAATTACAGTACTGCTTTGTCACTAGACCAGGGCTGGGGAACCTTTTTTGTGTTGGGTGCCGCTGACCCACAGAAAAATCAGTCGAGGACCACAGAAAAGTGAGAAGCAAAACAAAAAACCCAACACCTCACTGACATGGCCCCTGACTGAGAAGCAGAAAGACACTCCCCACATTCCCCTCACACACCAGAGTCTTGGGGGGGGTGCCCAGACTGTTAGACTTTAGGTTCTCCAGCCCCACAATGGGGTAGCAGGAGGGCTGGAGCACTAGCAAGGGGCTCCCCAATGCTGAAGGGGAGCCCTGAGCCTCGGGGGGGGGGGGCAGATTTAGGCAAGCCGGGACAGCATCTGGCCTCCGGCCTGAGGTTCCCCACTCCTGTACTATACTATTCCTTTGTTTGCACAAAAAAGCGTTCTGCTATGACATTGTCAATAAAAATCATATCTTGTTAGATCCCAGTTTTGTTGAGTGCTTAAAATTGCTTGTGTCGGAAATAGGGATATAATAGAGTAGTCAATTAGCTTATCCGTTAATGCTGTTGACTACACCGGGGTGGGCAATAATTTTTAAAAGGGGGGCACTTGACAAATTTCTGAAGTGGCCCTGCTCTGCCCCAGTAGGGGCAGAGCCAGGATACTTTTTGTGCTCTCCCGCCCACAAACCCTGATTGGCCTGGGGGTGGGGAAGCTCACAAAGTTTCTCACCCCCTACCCCTGCCTTGCCAGGGGTGTATGGCAGCTAGAGAGAACTGTTGGCTGTTTTAAAATAGCTGGAGGTTCCCTCTGATGCTGTGCGCCCCTGGTCGGGGGGAGGGGAGATTTTGTGTGCTCCCCCATCTCCAGGTCTCAATTGGACTGTGGGTGAGGGAGTGTCAGGGTGGCCATGGGCCAGATCCACCTGCTTGGAGACCTACTCCCGCTGTGGCTCTGCATGTAAAATATACTAGGAGCCAGGTTGGCAGGCAGCCCAGCTCAGTCCTGGCTTGTGCTGGATCCAGGACCTACCCCCACTGTAGCTCTGCATTTTACATATAGTAAGAGCCAGACAGGCAGGTAACCTGGCTCAGTCTCGGCTTGCACCAGGTCCAGGACTTACCCCTGCTGCGACTCTGCAGTTTAAATGTAGTAGGAGCCAGGCTCCCTGCCCACCCAAAATAGTTCTTACTACATTTAAAATGCAGAGGCAGCAAGTGGGAGGAATATGCAAGTAGTCTGCTCAACTACCCAATAAGCCTAGGCTTATCGGGTCATCGACTGCTTGACTATTTGCTTACATCCCTACTTGAAACCTACTTGGCATTTTAAAATGAGACTAAATAATTTCAGGTCCTACAAATACACAGGATGTCCCACAGCTAATAGTTATGGCTTTATAATAATGTTTTTCTACTTTTAAACAATGTTCCTCCTTACAGGCCTACACAGCATGGGAAACAACAAAATTGTCTGTGCACCAAGTTCAGTCGGGGGCGGGGGAGTGAATTCTCTAGTTGTAAGCATCTGTAAAATAGTATTTAAACAATTTTCAGACAGATTTTGATTTTTAAGATGATAACCTTTTAGGATTTCACAGCTTCCTATTTACTTCCACTTGTTTTTCAGTTATCTTCAGAATATTTTTTTTTTTCCTAGTTTGTGACGATACTGAAAGTAATCAGAACTGCTATACTAACTCTATCATGAAAGAGCAAATAGTGCTTAGAAAAGCGAGATTTGTTTTTATAAAGGTGTTTTTTTTTTCTCTTCTTCAAAATGGTGTGCTCAGAAAATGAGAATTAAGAAGCAAAATTGAGAGATTTTTTTTCTCTCATTAAATGTTACGTTGTATATATTCGTGTCTTGATCTTCCAGGAAACACATAAGTATGTCCAGTAACATATTTAGTGTTGTTTTCATAATCCCACTTGTGCTTGATATATCTTGGTATTTTTAAATTGTTTGCTTCCATTTTTAAATCAGTGTTGTTTGCCCATGTAAGATTCTCTGGGCCAATAAAAAATGTGTTCATCCTAGAGTGTCTCATCTATGCTTTTTTGAAGGATTTATAATGTACATACAAATCATTTCAGTCGGAAGCATTGCATGCCTATATTGACCATATGCAAAGCACTAAATATTAAACTGAGCAATCAATTTAACTTCTTAAGTGGTATTTCTTTTATAAAAAATAGACTTAACATTTTCACAACACTTTATGAAATATAGAGGTTGCAGATATTTTATGTACAGTGCGAACCACAAATATTAAGTTGTGTGATATGGTTTTTACTCTTATCCACTTCTTAGCCTAGTAAATTCTTTTGTATTAATGTGCAAGGTTTTAATTAGAGAGAAGCTGATTCTATTTGTTTGTTCTTTTGAAACATCACAATATGTGTTTAAAAAACAAGACATCTTCTTGCCTTTAAGATTTATTCCAGATGGTATTGTATTTGATGATGAGCCAAAGGACGTAGCCTCAGAAGTGGATGGAGCTTCGTATAAACCAAAGTACTTCACATCTGCTGCTATGGGAACATCAAAGGTATCTTAACAGTGTTTTTTGTAACCCTTCGCAATTGTTTAGCTTTGTTTTTCTTGGTTTATGTAAGAGATGTAAACAAAAAATTGGTGGCACTGGTGATACAGGTTGGACCTCCCTTGTCCAGCACCCTTGGGACCTGACCGGTCCCAAAAGAGGGGATTTGCTGGACTAGTGAGTTCCCTCCCAACATAGCCCGTGCTGCCCCCAGCTAGGGCTCCAGCCTGCCCCCACTGCTGCCTGCCTGGCCATGGTTCCCCAGGCTGGCGCTCAACGGCTCTGGGGCTGGGTCTCTGCATCCACTGCCAGCTTTCTGCTACCACTCAGCCACAGGGGCCGGAATTCCCTGCTGCGCTGCTCGCCCCTCTGTGCCCCCTCTGCAATATGGGGTTCCCAGCTTGAGTTGCTGGGTCACCCCCATCTTCTCTTGCCCTACTGCCCAACCTCCCTATACCTGGCCTAAGTGGTCCAGGAACATCAGTGATCCATCTTGCTGGACCAGAAAGTCCTGGTTATGGGATGTACAACCTCTAGTGGAGAAAGGATCCCTGTATATTCTCACGATTTTAGAGATGTAGATGTCAAATAGGTATTGCAAGTGTATGTTACAGAGGCATAGGTTGTGCCTACAGTTAAGATTGAGTTTCACTTTTTAAACTCTTCAGAGGGGTAGCCGAGTTAGTCTGTAACACGAAAAAAACTTAACAAATAGTCTAGTAGCACCTTAAAGACTAACAAAACATGTAGATGGTATCATGAGCTTTTGCAGGCACAATTCACTTCTTCAGATGATTCAACCTCATTCTTACAAATGAAGAATACTGCTGTCATCCTTATATCTATGCCATTTACAGTTTGAGAAGAGAATGAAATTTGATAATTCAAAAGAAAATGTTAATTGGACTAACCTGGGGACTTGTAAGAAATACAGCACCACATACTTGTTTTATCTCAAATCATCTTATTAATGTAATCACAGCCTCTTCAGACTATCCATATAGCTAAATCTCATTGAAATATTGGGCTTATATAGAGTACACTAGAAGAAACTAAATACTACACATAAGTTACATTAGAAAAAAATAAGCAAGTTACTAGTGATTGTTTGTATTCACTTTATTTGAAGGAGGTGCTTGATAGCAACTCCTTAGGTATGGCTGCTTCTCAAATACATAAAATCTTGTTCCCTAAAAGGTGGTGGCCTTTGAAATGAAATTTCAGTGGTACCTATTGATTTTTTTTTTCTTTTTAGTTGTTTTCTCTGGCTATACTTTCAATAGGTAGTACCACAAACGGCACTCTGGACAAAAACTTAAGCTGTAACTTTTGCATTTCACGTTATCTTTTTTTCCTAAAGGTAGATATCACATGGGATGAGACAGATCATGAAAGAGTAGCTTCGCTACACAGAAATTTTAATAAAGATGAGCTTCTTGACATGGATTTTCAAGCTTATTTGGCCTCATCTAGTGAAGAGGAGGAAGAGGAAGAGCAACAAGGTATTTATAATTATGCAGTGTTTGCTCAAGTTATGAGCAAAACAGTTCAAGAGCTACAGTACTTTGTAGCATACATTCCACAACCTTCATCCCAGCTGACGTGGAGAGGAGGCTCTGGGCTGGCCCACATCATAGCAGCACCCAAGCTTGACCCAGATATCCCCGACCCTCTCCTCCCATGATGTTGGGGCAGTTGTGCAAAACCTGAGCAGTGCTGTGGCCTCTTCATCTAGGTCTCAAATTATAAGATTTTTAACCCTTCCTCAAGAGAGAGAGCTTGACAATAAACTGCAACTTCTTAATAACTGACTTTTCAGTCTCAGGCACGTGCACATAGAACAGGGGTGGGAAAAGGGGCTTCCATGGACCAGATCTGGCCTACCAAGTGGGTGGATCTGGCCCGTGGATGCTCTGCCACTCTTCCCACCCCCAGGCCAATTAGTGGTGCACGGCACTTAGAGTGGACCACCAGGTGGCAGTTTACTCTAAGTGCCACGTGCCCCATGCAAGGTGGGGGCAGGGAGTGAGAGACTTCCTGTGCTCCTCCCGCCCCCAGGCCCTGATTGACCTGAGGGTGGGAGGAGCTTGTGAAATCTCGTCCCACCGCCAGGGGCACGGGTGCCTAGAGGAAACCGCCAGCTGTTCAGAACAGCTGGCAGTTCTCTCTGGGTGGGGGGGAGACACAGACTTTACATGCTTCCCCACCCCCAGGCCAGTCAGGGTCTGTGGGCGGGTGAGCAGGAAGAGTCCTGGAGCTGCCCCTTCCAGGGCAGCCCAGGACTACTTCAAAAATTAGTGAAGTGGCCCCCTGTCTAAAATTATTGCCCACCCCTGATATAGAACCTCCTGCCTTCTAGGACACATTAATCAGATCATAATCTTAAAAACATGATTTTATTAAGAAAACCAAGAAAATAAATTTGGTAAAGCATGCTTGGTTGCTAGTTGTTATAGAGCAACTGAAAAAAGGCAGATTAAAAGTGGGGATGTGGAAGTGTAACCATATACACGGTTAACCAACAAGCAGGGGCTCATTGGTTAACCTTCACGGTTATACGCAGGCTCCGGGTAGGCACATTATATGCATACTGGCTTCCGGGGAGCTGCCTGGCACCCCATGCTGTTGCCTCTGTATCAAAGGCAGCAGCACAGGGGAGGGCAGGTGGGAGTCAGTGCATGCAGTGAGCTGGCTTCCCCTGTCCCCCTCTCCCCCCATGTAACCACTGACATTTTCAGTGGTTACACGGTTACTTAAACACATTTTCACATCTTTAATTAAAAGCACAGAGAATTGTTTCCCTGGGATTCAATTTATTTGATCGCGTCTAACTAAATATTTCCCTGTTTGCTTGCATATCTGATGTTCCAAGGTTCAGTCCTTTTACATACGGATATCACTGGAAAATTCATGCCTGGTTCCTGGTTAACTCCCAGATCTTGCTCTGCTCACACAAAAGACTGAAGCAGGCAGAACCTGTTTCAATTCACATCTCACACTTTCTTCTCTTTGGCTGTCCTGGCTCCCTGCCAACACTTCCTGGTGAGTCTCAGGGATCCACTGTTTCTGGGTTTAACCCTTTACAGGCAATTTAGTTAATTAAGTGGCTGGGATGGCTAGAAAAGGGTAGTACCCTCCTATCCATCACATGGACACAAACAGCCTGTCTGGTGCATCTTTGTCAACGGCACTAGGCCGTTCCTTTCTGTTAGGCAGAAAGGTGGGTGACGGTACACTGAGGAACGTTATTGTATTACACTCTAAGGCTCCATTTTTAGTTACATGGCTATAAATGCCCATAGTGGAGCGCCAGGCCCATCCCATGGAATAGGAGCCACTGCTCCAGGCAAAATACAGGGTGAGCTTGTTCTCTTCTCTCCTTTCCTGTCCTTCTCCCCCACTTGACCTCCCCTCCACATCAGGCTAGGAGCAGTGTATGTTTGCCTGGGCCAGGTCCCAGTAGTGAGTTAATCTGGCCCTGGATGTGGCAATCAATCTAGCACCTTCCCAGAACCAAATGGTGGTTTAGAAATTGCTTAGTAGCAGCTTTCTCTCTAATATTGGTAGTTCTAACTTGAATTCATGTCCTTTTAAAAGTTTGCACAGGAATAGTATTTTTGTGAGTACTTTCAGAACATAATAGGATTTTTTTGCAAGCTTGAAACACGTTTTTTAAATGTTTGTAAATTGGAGACGTAGGGGGAAACCAGGGAGACTTTGTCTTATTCTTAAAATGTCTACTGGCCTTGAATTCTTTAAATAAGGAAATAAATATACTCTTAATAATTTAAATCAAGATTGCTATTATATTTATAAAAAGAAACCTTGCAGTTAAACTTTCAAAACAAGCAATTCTCTTCTTCAAGACTGAGCATTTACAAATATGAAAATGGATAGCTCAGCATACAGATAGATATTTAAATATATACAAATAACTTTAAAATAAGTATGGTGTATAAAATCATTGTGTATTCATGGAACAATCTCTTCTCCTGTAAAGCTGTTTAATATCCATTTAACAGGCATATCATAATAACCATAATACTGGTATTACACTCCCCAGACATGCTGTCTCCTCTTCTTCTTTATCGTGAACAGTAGAATTATTGGCATGATCTGAATTCTTCTTCTTCTCCTGCTTGCTTTTTTTTTTTTTTTTTTTTTTTGCCGTCTCCAGCCTCTGTGTATATTGAATTGAATGTAGTCTGTGTTCGGAAGGTGGAGTCTATAATTGAATTTGGAATAGGAATATGACTAGGGCGGTAGGCTGGGCAAAATGTTTTTGGCTTTGGAATAGTGTATGTATGGGCAATGTTTGTCTCTTGATCGCAGTGGGGTTATTAACTTGGGGAGGTTGGATTCTCTCTTCCTTATATAGAGCCTAAGAGAGAAGATGTTGGGATTTCTGGCTAAAAGGTGGTGAAGTAGAGGATGGTTGTGAGAGCTATATATGTGGATGAATAGTGAACATAAGAACGGCCATACTGGGTTAGACCAAAGGTCCATTTAGCCCAGTATCCTGTCTGCCAACAGTGGCCAATACCAGATGCCCCAGAGGGAGGGAACACAACAGGTAATCACCACATGATCCCTCTCCTGTCATCTCCTTAGTGATTTAAGAGTGTATAGTCCATACTTGATTTATATCTATAGCCTGTATAAGAGGGTTTCTGGTTGCATGATGGGAATCAAGGTGCAGAGTGAAGGTTATTTGGGAATCTGACTCTGATGCCATCTGTGCACAGGCACAGCGCACAGGCCTTGGTGAGCTCTGAAAAGTATTATCAGCACCTTTCCCCACACTGGTCCCATTCCCTGGTTCTGCAGAAGAAGAGAAGGATGGACAGGGGATGATGCCCCTCCAGGAGGTCTAGTAAGGCCCCAGAGTCCAGTGTTAGTGGACTCCCCGGTGCAAATGGTAGTGAAGGAGGACTTCGACCTTCACTCCATGCCGGATGCATTTGAGACCATGTGGGACCTCACTGAACTAATGGTGATGGCACCGTTCAAGGTGGAACACCGTCCCTCAACAGCACTCGTCTCGATGGCATCGATGGCACCACTATCTGCATCCTGTTCACAGCATCATTAGTGTCAGTGCACAAATGCACAGGGCCTACCTGGCACTGAGCGCAGTATCAGCTGCTCTGCCTGAAGCACAGACTAAGGTTCCACCACCTGCCCTGGCACCAGCTTTCTCTTTGGCACCGGGGGAAGCCTGCTGCCATGAGCATCCATGCCTGCTTATGTAGGTACTGATCTGCGGCACTGTCTGGATCAGCCCCTCCATCGTCAGCATCGGAGTACACTTTAAAGTCAGAGGCAGAGTCCCTTGTGTCCAAGAGCTCATGGTATTGCTCCCATTCCCGGCACTGATACCGACGCAAGCCTGGCTTCCACAATGGCAGGTACTCATTTAGTCACCCTATTGACCTTGTGGGCGTATCACCAGGGCCAGGGATTGCCCTCTTGGGCTACCTTGGTGGCACCTTTGACTCAGGTGCTACCCTCTGCCTCGTTGGTGGCCCCAGCCCCACCGCTCATGCAGAACCCTAAGGGGTAAGAGGAACTGGCTCCGGTGGTGGCACAACCAGTGCTTTCTCTTCCTGACCCCCTCTGAGCAGAGAAGGTGGACCAGGATGACTTTGTTCCCCTGGTGGCCCTCTTCTTCATTGTCACCGGATGAAGCCAGGACAGGTAGCACCTCATCGCTTCACTCTATGGACTCTAGGTCCCATCAGGACTTGCTCAGGTGTGTGGCCCAAGGTCTCCGTTTCCTGGCAGAGGAGGTAGCTGAGGAATCTGATCCTATCGGGGATGTTCTTTTGCCTGAGGGTCAGGCAAGAGTGGCCCTGCCTCTGATTAAGTTGATTCAGACAACCACTAAGATGCTTCCTCCATGTTTTGTGGTGGTGGACTGGCATTACCAGTGCTCAGTGCTGCCCTTCGGCCAAGCCACAGCGCCTCAGGTATTGACAAAGTGCATGGTGGTGGTGGCTGCATTCCTACACAGAAAGTATGTGCAGGTCTTCCCATAACTGGATGACTGGTTGATCAAGATCAGGTGCTCAGACCCCTTGAAACTGGTCAAGGCCACATTGTGCTACATGGGCCTTATCTTCCACATGCTGAATTCCACTCTTGTTCCCACACAAAGAATCAAGTTTATTGGGGCCCTTCTCGACTGTCTGGGCAACAGCTTCCCTCCCTGTGTCTCGGTTTAGGCCATGGCAGGCCTCGTGTTCACATTGCAGCAATGCACACCCGTGATGGTGCACAAGTGCATGTGGCTTCTTGGACACATGGCCTCCTGCACCTTTGCCCACTCCAAGCATGATTGGCATCGCTGCTTAAGCCCTGCTGGGACCCCCTCAACCTCTGGTGACCCTGCAATTCCTTGACTGGTGAATTGAGCCACAGATATAGTATGCAAGGGTCCCGTTTATGGGCCTGTAGAGAAAGATTAGCCTGGTGACAGATGCTTTGGACATGGGGTAGGAGATCCACCTAACCAATTCATGAACCCAAGGCCTATAGTCTTGTATGTCCAGCAACTCAGGGTGGTCAGGCTTGTTTGCCAGGCGTTCCTGCCTCATCTGCAGGACAAGTGTGTCATGGTGATGACAGACAACACCACAGCAATGTTTTACATCAGTCAACAGAGTGGTGCTCACTCCTCTCCCCTGTGCCAGGAGGCCATCGTGCTGAGGGACCTTTGCATTGCTCACAACATTCACCTTCTGGGCACGCAAAGCAACCCTGCAGATCACCAGCAACCTTGCACGTTGCCTCAGCAGGTGATTTTCAATCCGATGAGTCGTCCGTCAGGGCAGATGTACCTCTCTCCATCTTCCAAGAGTGGGATCATCCCCAGGTAGACCTGTTCACGGCCCACCTAAACAGAAAGTACTCGTGGTTCTGCTCCTTTCAGGGCCACATCCAGGGGTCCCTTTCGGATGCTTTCCACTTTTATGCATGGAGCAGTACCTGAACGCTTTCCCTCTGGTGGTGGTAATACCCAGGGTTTCATCAAAATTTGACCAGGCAAAGCAGCAGTGATACTCATAGCACCAGCATGGCCGAGGCAACACTGGTTCACCGTGCTGCTGTCCCTGTCACTGGACAGGCCTATAACGCTCCCTTTGGTTCCAACTTGTTGGCCATCTGTGTCACCTGAACCTGGAGTCATGTGACCTCACAGCGTGGAAGCTTCATGGTTCAACCACGTTGAACTCCAGTGCATGGCCTCGGTCAGAAAAGTCTTAGTGGTCAGCTGCAAGCCTGCTGCTAGGGTTATTTATTAGGGATGTAAAATCCCATTTAGAAAGTTAATTGGTTAATTGTTACATTTAACTGTTTTACTGGTATCTCCCATGCCTGGCCAGGCAGGAGTTGCCTCCCCCCTGTGGTGCGGTGTGTGGTGATACTGTCTTTCAACCTGTTTTCAATTCTCTCAAGTTTCTTTAGGATGCAAGAAGACTGTAATATAATTTTTTTAAATCCTTTGGTATTATATTAGTCAGTATGTTATTTATAGATTCCTAAATTCTTAATTTATTCTTCCTCCCTATGAACTTTATGTAAGCTTACCACAAGTATCATAAAGTAAACTGGAAGGAATATAAAAGGTCTTGATACTTTCAGTTTTTTCAAATCGTTTTAAAAACTGATCTGAGACACTTGCACTATATTGAAAGAAGATGATAATCAGATGAATTACAGGAACATACAGGAGAGCGTTCAGCCTTGTTTCAAGAAATTGTTCTAGTTCTTTCACTCAGAGCTTGTGGAATTCATCTGGCAGCAGCTCTGCTTGGTAATTTCTTGCCAAGAATAATGCCCCTTTGATCCTCATTTTACTTGCATATGAATTTTAAAATACATTGCTAAGAACTTTTTTACTTTTTGCTGTAAGAATTTTACTCAGGTGTCTCAAAGCAGTAGGTGAAAGGCAAATTAGTTATTTAACAAATAATCTAATTTTTCAGAACTCTTGAAAGATTCCAGGTATGCATTGAGAAGTAGTGCAAATGGTGGGATGATGGTGGAAGTGGACCTCCATAGTGAGCAGTGCAAAAAGTTCTGTTACTAGGGATGAGGGGGAACCAATATAAACTGGAAAGGTCTTGCTTCTGATTCTGTTTTTAACAATAAGCTTTTAATAGAAAGAAATACGTTGCTATTTCTTTAACATGTTCCTGATGTTTTATCCATTCACTTGTTGGATGGAATCCTGTCATGTATCCCATATTATTATTGTGGCACTAAGCACAAACAGAAAAAATGAATTTCAGCTGTTTGAATGGAAATGTAAAGTGTGATAGGGTGGAAAGAATGTTAGGCACTTTTTAATTTATATTTTTTAACTTATAAAAGTATTATTTATAAATAGTGTTTCTTTTACCCCATCCTGGTCTGCTTTTATATGGAATTTTTAAATTAAATAATGCCATGGCTGTTGGCATAGCTGTCATAAAATAGTTGTGTAATGTCAAGCATTTCAGTGACCTGGTATGTTGTGGATCATAGCACAAAATATCTCAGTTATTTTGCTTCTGTATTTTCCTTTATTTGAGGTCATTTGCTCCAGTGACTAAGCCTTTGCATTGTGAATCAAATTCCAGTACTTAATTGCTATTTTGAGTAAGAACCACAGTGGTGAGTTTGGGCATTTTTAAGGACACTCCAAACTTGACACAAAACTGTGGTAACTAAACTTTGTTTTCCAGGTGGTTTCCGGGGCATAAATCAGTGGGACACAATTCCTCCATCTGATAAGTGATTAATATGCACAAGAGGGCCTTGGTCCAAAAATGCCTTTTGTTAGTGAGTCTAAAGTACACATCTAAAATACCCAGATATAGTTCCTTAAAGTCTGAAATGGTATTGAGTGGTCAGCAGCAGGTTCCTGGTGGCCAGTCTACCTCCTAGCTTCTGGGGAGTTGGAGGATGTCATTCTCTTAACTCATTGAAGTCTCTCTCTGAACTTCTCCAACGTGCACAACCTAACTATAGGGTGCTCAAAACAGAGCACATAACTCATAGTAGCAATTTCCTTAGCATCAGCAAATAATTCATCATTCTATTTATCAACAAAGCAACTCACAGTAAAAATAACAAAAAACTCATAATCATAGACACGCAGATCCAAGGTCAGCTCTCTCCCATTTTCATGGATCTGTCACTTTATCTTTATTAGCAGCACTGCAGCTGTTTTGTTTGCTTAGGCAAAGGCCACACTATTCCTGATTACATGGGGATTTTGCTTTTAGTTAATGGAGCTGAGTATGCAAAATGGCTGCGGTGACGTCAACTCCAGTTCTCTCGTAACAATGTGATTTGTGTAGTTAATTTCTTAGCTCTGTTTTATACCTTATTAATGACAAGCAAATATTCTGTCTTCTCCTCTCATCCTCCTGTTTAATTCTTTCAAACAAATAAATAGACCAATAAGTGCTACTGTAGAAAGGAGTTATATTGAGCCTAATCTCATATTCAGGGTGGGAGCTTTGGTGGGGAGAGAAGGGAAAACTGTGTATTAGATTCCCCCTGTTCAGTAATCCTGTAGGTGAGAGAATGACAGCCTTTTGTTCCAGGAGAAATCCCTGGGGGTTCAGTGTAATGGTTCCCTTGATTTTTTTTCCTTCCTCCCCCACATTGTGTTCTAGGGCACCTAGGAGAGGGGGCTATGAAACTTGGTGAGAAAGGAATGTGGCACAGCATGGGCTGAAGGGGGTCTTTGTGCATCTGAGACTCCTATGAATCTACCAGGCATGTCATCAGCTCCTCAAGGATCCTCAAAATGTCTTCCTGTGTCTTCACTTCATGTTCCCTGCACAGAACAGTTAGTTAAGACATTGTCTAAAGACTGAGAGACTGTAAAGGATGGAGACCGCATAGAAAGGGCAGTGGAATGGACTACAAAGAAAAATGGAAGACATTATTCAGCACTCACTCAGCTTCCTATACTCCCCAACTTTTTTGACACAGAAAAACAGTCCTGGCTTCTGGATCTAAAAGAGACCCTGTCTGGGAATATTTTGATGAGATTTGTTCCCTGGGCGAAAAAGGAAAACATGTCAAGTGTGAGCAGTGCAAGAATATGATGCAGGGTCTAACTGCAAGAATGAAACATCATAAGGAAAACTATTGGGAGAAAATGATGTGAATGAAAATGTGGCTATGTCTGAAGAACAATGTGGATCAACTTTGCAATGCATCATTCTTCAAGACTCTTTCTGTCTAAGTGTGATTTAACAAGTAAATTCCCAAGCTCTTTGCTATGTTTTATGTTTGTTTAATTAGTTAACTAGGTTTAGAATCTATCACCCACCCATGCTCCTGACCAGCATAGTTAAACTGACCTAATTTTCCAGTGTAGACCAGGTCTTAGGGATTGCTAAGCACTCTAGATCCATCAGCCTGGGCTGTTCCTTGCTCTGTGATGCTGTCAAGCCTCAAATCTGACAGGCACTGCATTTACATAGCCATCTAGAAGCAGGGACACACCCAGGTTCACCCTCCACTCCCCAGCTCTGGACGTACACCCCAGAACAGTATTGTCTTGCTCTGGTCAGCAACCTGATCACTGTAAGCTCATTTCTTAGTTTGCCAATCTGACAAAAGTGTAGTAGATGTGTAACATCTCTTCTTAACTAGAGCTGAGATTCCCCAAACAGTTCAACCAAAACCACATTGCTTTAGATAAAATATAAAACAGATTTATTAAGTACAGAAAGATTAAAATTTTTAAGTGATTAAAAGTAGCAAACACAGAGAACACAGTTGGTTACAAAAATTTAAAATAAATGCTCAGTCTAAATTCTAACTTAACAGACTAAGCAAGATTTGAATCAAACAGTTTCTAAAACTGTCAGGTGCTGTAGACCACTTACAGTTCTTCAGTACATGGACTGGACCCCTTTCTAGCACTGGACCAATCTCTCTCATTCCAAGTCTCTTTCTTCCAGGTGATCTTCCAGCTGTTAAGATGGTGGGGGACAGAGACAGAAAGAAATCAAGTGATGTGTCTGCTACTCTTTTATATCATCTTCCAGCTGCTAAAAAGATCCTTGCTGTGATACGGGTTAGTCTGCCCCCATGGCCTTTTCTGAGAATTCTTTGGAATGTGGTGAAGGCATCTCCCAGCATGTTTCAGCAACACATAAAGCAATACTTCATAACGTCACATAAAATGGTAATACATCCAATTCAACAGCATATTAATCTTCAGTGGAACAAGACTTTTATGTGCTACTTCAGGAAGGTTGCCCGTGTGAATAGTGCTGGGGAGAGTGGGATTCCACATTAATGTTTTGATTCTGTGGTTCCGTGTTCTCATTCCTAATTTCATAAGGCTCTAGTTAAATTATTTCACTTTTTGGACACCAAATGATCAAATATGTGTGGGAGATGGGAAGTGAGATCTGTGTATGGATTGAGCCGTTGCTCAATGGAGCAACTAAGCCAATCCTTGATCGGCAAATCTGATAACAGATGTCACACATACATCCACCATCCATGGGAGTGTTACATTCTTTTCAGATCCTACACTTTCTTATAATGTCTCGATACATTGACTCTTGAAGTGTTTGAGAGCATGTATAGTAGTTTGCTGCCAGAACAATCTGTCCTGAGCTGTGATTTCCAAGTCACCAGGAGATATACTGCATGAGTTCACATTGGCCTTTAAGATATCTTAATGCTTATAGTGATTACCAGTAGAGAGCTTTCCATGAACAAGCTTGCCATAGAAGACCATCTCTGGTATCTGTGTATCATACATCCTCATAACATGACTAAACCAATAAAACTGTTCATAAGCATTGCTTCCATGCCCATGACATCACACAGCTTAAGGACCTCTGTGTTAGGAATTTTATCCCACCAATTCACATGGGCAATCTTTGAGGCAGCGCATAGGAAACTGGTTGAGTTTCAAAACATGGCGGCGATATGTGATCCATGATTCCGAGCCATACAGAGGGGTATTCAGGACAACTGCCTGGTAAACTGTTACCTTTGTATGAAGTTTAACACCATGTCATTCCATAAACGTTCTGAAGGCAGCACTGGATTTAGCTAGTCACGCAGATACATCATCATCATTGTTTATGCTGGAGGACAGTATAAGGTAACAAAAGATCAACAACCTTAAGGATAGTATCAGCAATAGCGATCACTGGAATGCTGTGCTTTTTCTGAACAGACAGCACACAAGTTTAAAGAAAGATGGTGCCATTTGAGTTTTTTCTTCTAATACCATCGTGTCCAAGCACCTTTGGCTGAGTGATGCAACTCTAGCATTAAAATCAGAGTATATAGCTTGAATTTAAAAGATACAGGCAAAGTGGGTGCATATGCATTAACAAGTAAAAGCACTGTCCCTGCCTCAGTCTAAGGTTTGCAACCATGAGGCGAGGACTGATGGCATGTGGCTGGGATTCAAGCTGGGGAACTAGTGATGTCATGATGGTGAAGCCAACTCCCACTTGTCTTGGATACCCCTCGGGATAGCCCACATAAAAAGATGAATAGCTTGCTCCAACCTCTGAACTGGCTGATACCAGAGATGCATGTTTCGCTTAAGGCTGCAAAATCGATGTTATAACATTCAAGTTCTCTACCAACAATTGCTATCTTGCATTCATGGCAATCATTGCTATCAAGAAATGTGTGCACGTTCCAGGAAGCAAAGCGTAGTTGCTGTTTAGTCATGGATTTTCTTTTGTGACCACAAAATTGGCTATCTAGTCGGTCGTGATTAACTAACAGGAATCAAGTGGAAAAAGCTGTGTTTAGGAATTGTTTTCTTTTCCACTCTTCTTTCAAAGAAAGCAGCGCTGTCCCTAAATGGGGCTGTTTTGTCAGCTGGGCAGAATACAGGAACTGCTATTCCAGTTTTGCAGATGAACAACCATCACACCCAAACCGCCTATGTGGAGGTTTGTAGCTAGGCACTTCCAGTGGAATCTTCCACCTGCGTTTGACATCATTTGCCCATTGATGTAGGACTCTTATCAACAAGAGGTAAATCTTTAGCGTCGAGATGTACCTTCACATATGAATAGATTGAAATGAGGGCTGGCTTGAAAGTTCCAACCCTGCTCTTTCTTTACATACTAACGCTCATGCACAGGCACAGGAACTGTGCCATGCACGCTGGAGGGAGAGAGCACAAGTTTGAGATCAAAATTGCTTTCTCCTAGAGTAGACAGATGTGCCTAAAAAGGGTTAGTGAGCTCTGTCTGCCCCAGTTTGAAATCAGTTTCCCTTCTCCTACGTACTCTCAGTCTACGGTGTCTTATTCCATATTATTGGTTGCAACCACTTGAGATTACTCCCTGGAGGGCTTCCTCAATCCGCCACCCTGAGGACATATCTCAGTGCCATACTGCCCTCGCGTGAGGGAAGGGAGATATCGTGCAGCGCTGGCTAACATTTTGTGTATTACATTCCAAGAAATTGCAAACACGGTATTTTCAACAGATGATGTGCCAGAGGGACACAAATAGCTTCCATGGGATTCTTGTTGCATTTTGCCAGTCATCTATTCATTAAAGGCTTATATTTTCTTTACTGTGTTGTGTGTGGTCTGCTTAATCAATTTCTGATGTCAGATTTGATAACTAATTGTTGAAAATTGTTAACACAAGTATGTTGAATTGAATGGGTCATCAGTAGAGTTATAGCTAGTCTTTCATACACACAAAATAATATGATTGTCTTTTCCAAGCTCGCACAACTTTTTTTCAGTTTTCTTCAGTCCTTCCATGCTTAGTGTTTGTCAGCTGAGAATTGAAGTCAACAAACTTTGTTTTTTCAGATAGTATTCTTCTGGAGTGCAGTCAGCTGCCTCTCTAACCACTCAGGTCCTTTGTAGTAGAGTTCCTCCACTTTTTGTGGAGGTCTGAATTAAACCATCCTGCTGCATAAGTATCCAGTGACTTCTCAGTTGTATCTGATTGGTAAATTTCTATAATTTTGCCCGATATCCATGAAAGTTGCTGAATTTTCCAGATGTTTTCTCAATAAAGGGTATTTAAGGTTTCTATCATCCAGTTCTTGAATGTTTCCAGCTTTTTAAAATAAGTTTTGGTGTCAAACTTGATGCCTTCTGTCATTCTGAATCTTGAAATTTTATATTTGGCTCATGAGTATGTTGAGTGAGGCCAGCAAAAAAGCATCAAGTCACTTAGCTGTTGCCAGTTCAGGATAATCTCATTCCTTTTGATCTAAGAATAAACTGACTTCTTCCAAACGTTCCATGAATATGGCCTTAATTTAATCATCGGACACTGCTATAAATCAGCAATCCTGCATCTTCAGACTCTACTTCTAAATGTTTAACTGGCTCAGTTAAGAGTTCTTAATGATAAAATTCACAGTTGGAACCACTGCTTTAGAAATGTTTTTGTGACATTCCTGCTTATATCAATAGATGAATCTGTTGTTGAATTTTCTTTTCTTCCATGTTCTACACAATAATGACCAGTCATATTAAAGTATTTACATTGGGACTGTCCTCTAAAAAGCTTATGTATATACTTATTAGTTATTGATGCTGCAGCAATTGATGAAGGGGTGGGGAGAGCCATTTGGCAGGTCCAGTGAAGAACCACTAAATTGACTGCAGAGCTCTTTCCGGGGATGCCAATATTCTACCAGTACTAGAGAAGTAAGATAAGTTGATTGGAGAGTGTCTGCTATTGAGACAGCGCCGTGTAGATCAGGGGTGGCCAACCCGCATGCGGGCCTTCAAGGGGCAGCTGTGTGAAAGAGACAGCAGGAATGTCTGTGCATCCTTCAAAATGGCCGCTGTTAAAAGGGCAATGCCTGCTTTGCTCTTAAAAGGGCAGCGTCCAATGGGCCTCACCCCTGCCCCCCCCCCAACAACTTTTTTCCCTCGGCTCTTTGCGCTGTATCCACCACTATTTTGGCTCTTCATCTGTAATGGGTTGGCCATTCCCTGGTGTAGATGCTGCAGAAAGTCATCCTAAGCTACGTAGCTGGAGTAGCGTAACGCAGGTCAACTTATCTTGGTAGCACAGACAAGGCCTCAGGATATATCTAAATGGTTTTTTCGTCCCTTTTTCAATTGCTTACTTATTTTCATTCATATGTTAGAACTTTTGTCTTTAACTGCTTTTTTGCGTGAGACAACTCTTTATTTCACCTTTGGACTAATCTTTGTACAAACTATTGGCACAAAATAATGGTCTCCTTAATCACCATCAGAGGGTGATTTGTCATGCTGTGCAAATACAGCATGACACTTGAAAACTAGCAGCAAGACCATTTAACTATGAACAGGCTTCATGCACGCATTCAACTGATTCTGGCCTCCCCACAGTTTTTGTCAACTGTTCTTTTCTAAGCAAACAAAGATTCTTACAGATTGTTGTTTGACAGTGATGTTGAACACTGAATGTTTTAGCAACTATGCTCTCTGAACAAAGAAAACACAATTCTTTGCTATTTGAAAGTGGAAGGTATCTTCCATTACACATGAATGTTTGTTTGCCTTCTTAGCTAACATACTTGGAAAATCAACAAAACCCAAACCACGGGCACATCTAGACTATGTTTTAATTTCGAAAGAGGATATGCAAATTCCACAGGAATTTGCATATCTTCTTCTGATCACATTTTCAAAAGAGGATCTTTCGAAAGTGAAAATAATCCGGACGCGTTTTTTTCAGGGGGAAACCCTTTTTCGAAAAAAACGCTCTTCCTAAAAAAAAGGTGGTTTTTCGAAAAAGGGGGTTTTTTTGAGGAGGAAAAAAAAATTGAGGAGACAAATAGAAGTTAAGTAGGCATTGGTATTTATCTATCGGCAGAATTTGCATATCCTCTTTCGAAATTAAAACGTCGTCTAGATGTGCCCCAATTGTCAAAATTAAAATTCTAAAAGTCTGTCATCAGTTGAACCAAAACTGGAAGAGGGACTGACTCACGAATGATTCTTACAAAAATAGGCCTAGCTAAAAATCAGTAACCAGTGCTGTATAAAATTTCAAGGCATCCTCTCTGGCCAAGAGTACACTTTCTCTTTCAGTGCAGTAGAGCTTTCCATCCTCCTCTATATTCCATGTCTCCAAGAATGAATTTCCCTTTGCCCAAAGTGAGAATTTCCCTTGCTTCGTAAGCAGACTCCTCTCTTTCCTGGCCCTTTCCCAAAGGGAATGTCCCTTTTCTGGTAGCAGGGTCCTCAGAGAACAGTTTCTAGCTGCTAATAGACAAAATAGAAAAGCAGCCAAGTAAAGGGTCTGCTTTGCCTGCAGTCCTGCCAACCAGGGAATGACACTTTTTGGTGTAAAATGTAGAAAAGTAGAGAAACAACATCAGTTTCACAATCTCTAGCCTTAAAGATCTGCTGCTGCATTGTACCTAGTGTATCATCCCTTCCTCTTGAATAGAAGGCAACAGTGATCCTAATATGTAAACATCAGATTTGCCTCTGCAGGGAAGAGCAGCAGGTCACTGCAAAAGTAACTGCATCATTTAAAAAATGTTACAGATGTTTAATATCACACACAGTTTTCTAAAAATCATAATTAAATTGTTAACTTTGGTACACTACATGTACACAATAATTCCCCACAATACCATTACCATACTTCTGCCCATTCAGCAATCACAACTAACACTTCCTGCATGGTACATTTCAGCATTCAGGTGAGTAGAGTTTGCAAAGTGAGATGGGGGAAAGCCTGTTTCTAAAAATCAGTAGTCAAATGTCATGTAAGATTTCAAGGAAAGACATCCTGACTAATTAATAATGGCTCCACAGAATGCCAAAAAGTGTGGCATGGAAGAGTATGACAAGGGAAATGTGGCAAACCACATGTTCCAATATTTGGATATGGGGAAAGGCTCACTTCAAACCTGCAAAGGGAAGGAAAGTTCTAGAACTTGTATATTTTGTCGTCTTGCATATTTTGTTTGTGTATGTGCATGTCAGGCAAAAGAGGTACATTGCTTTTGGCTCTCTGACCTGAATTGAGCACAGAAGTAGGAACATCCAGTTCTAGCTCCTCTCTGTAACTCTGGGCATGTCATTTAAAATTGAGGAGACAAATAGAAGTTAAGTAGGCATTGGTATTTATCTCTCAGAAATATCTTTGTTAGCATTTATATTGCATTTTACATTTTCAAAGTGCTTTGCCAATATTAAGTGAGTTTTATTTAGTAATATGCTGTGATGGTTCAAAAACTATAGATGTGCAGTAGCGATGAAGAACTCTGTACCTTATAATTAATTAATTCCCTTTGTCATCCAGTCTGCCCTATCCTCTCATGTTTTCTTATTTGATCTTTTAAAGCTAAGAATTGATTCATTGCATTGAGAAGGGTTGTTTACACTGTTCTACCAGAAATCATTTGCTTGTCTTAGCTGTGTTGCCTTCAAATATTCATTTATAATATCCTGAGATTTGCCTCAATAGCTTTAGTGTTTGTCTTTTTGTAGGTGGTGATGTAGCTCATGAAACAGAAGATGATAAACCCAAGAAAAGCCAGAAGGATGATGAAGAGCAAATAGCCAGATACAGAGAACTCTTGCAGAGTATCCAAGAAAAAGAGAAGAAATGGGAAGAAAACGATGTGGAAATGGAGATTAAATGGGTTCCAGGTAAATATATCTGCCACTTCAACTGTTTGGGAGGTTTTTTGTTTTGTTTTGTTTTCTCACTTGGAAAAATGTGCGATTATTTTTACTCATTATCTTATTAAGATATAGAATGAAGCACAGGATTTGTAGCAATCGAAACTCTGAATAGTGTTCTCTTATTTCTTAGTATTAAAAATCCAGATAGGTTATAGTGGGGAAAAAATGATTAAGCACAATTCTTCAGCTCTATAGTGTTTTGTCTGTTTGTGCCTCTTGCCAGTTTTTGTACGCGTTTCCTGTTTCTTCTTGTAAATTTTTCTTCAAATAATTTTGATATACCTTAGAATCATAATTTTTTCACATATTTGAAAATAAAAAATATTCTATCTTATTCCATGTTCTAAAATTCGGGAAGAATAAAAATCTCTTGTTTGCTATATTGCTATTTTTTTCGGAATATCCATTGTTTTACTAATATGTATTTTATATAATTTATTAGATCAGTACTGACTTTATAACTTGAAACTGGTTGAAGGATGGAAGAAATACTCAGAAATGCTCAGCTATGTTTCGTTCTGTTTTGGACTGTTTTACCAAAATTGTGTGTGTGTTTGGGCTTTTTTTAGATTGATTGATTGCTGTAGTTGGGGTTCAGTTTCTGTACCCAGTTCTATATTCGTTTACCTGCTTAAAATTAATTAATGTATTCAAAATATATTCAGGAATACATATTGGAAGAAAAAGGCCTACTAGTAAGATTTTTGTAATGCTATTTCAAAATAAATGCTTTCAGGCATGCAGTGAATTTAAATTAACGGACTATTTATAAATAATTGAGTTTCTACAGACCTCTGTTTACTTGTTCATCTGCCTATGGTTTAATCCATTTGGATAGCACTACTTCTTTGAAGTAGGAATTGCTGAAAAATATTTTACTCGAGTAGTGTAGATTGCTTTTAAAATAAATGGCTGTATCTGTCAAACATTTTATTTCTGCCAGTATCTGAATCAGAGACAACTTTTTTTTTTTTTTTAATTAATGGCGTTTATCTGAAGGCAGATTCAGATAGTTTTAGAAGTGAGGGAGGTTTTCTTCCCCAGAGAGATTTGCTATGATAATTTCTACTAGAACCTCCATAAATTACCCAGGTCACTCTCCTGCAGACTTATGGGATACCACATGCCAATTTGAAGACCAAGAATGAATGAAAACAGGAGGCTTCTAAATGTTCAGATTCCTGTATACATAAAATACACCTTGTATGTGAAAGTGATAGCTAGATGTTACATTGCAGCATCAGATGACAAATTTGTCATATACCAGCACAAATAGGATATGGGATTTGCTGCTAAATACTGCCAGCTTTTCTATACATGATGAAGATACAATTTATGAAGCCCTGGTTTAGAGCATTCCTGCAGAGGTAGGGAAATAACTTTATTTTTGGAGTAGAAAAATTAATTCTAGTCCTGGGAGAGCCTGAGATATAGGGACTTTCAGGTGGTATTATTTTTGTACCTAGGTTATTTTAGTTTAGTTGCATAAGAGGTTTTTTTTTCTTTCCTTTGATTCAGACCCCGAAATCTTTGAGTGGATAGGAAAGCTGTCGGTCTGAGAACTTAAAGCAAAAATGCTTTCTGGGTCTCTTTATGTGCAGTTTACTGATCTGCTGCCCCTATCCTACTTTGTACTGCTATATTGAATCTCTCTCTGAAGTGGAGAATTGATTATATGTTGTGTTGTGATGTGATGTTAAGACTTTATTGGCATGAGTTTTGTATATGTTTGCATTACTCACAAGTTACATACATAATATAGTCTGCTAATGAGTCTGGTTGATTACATGCGTGTAGTACAATCATACCTAATGCACTAGTTTATGTACTTTTATATTGAAAGTTACTAGAGTTAATGATACTATAAAAGAAGCATGCAACGGTATATGAAAACTTACGTGTATTATCTAAAATGTTGAAGGCTAGGAAGTCAGAGTGGAAAAAAGTTATCTCCTGCATGACTGAACCAGGGAAATGAGTTCTTACATGACTGTTACATAACTAGAAGAAAAATCCACACTTCAGTCTTAAAATGCTGCCTGTAAGCTGGTTGCTTGCGTCCTGGGTCCCTGACCTATGCTCAGGCCTGTAAGTATAGGTCTAGTGGCTCTGGCCAAACTGGGGACTCTTGAGAGCAGGGCAGGCAGCAATACGAACACTGTCCCATAGTCATTAAGCCCCGGGCCCTGATTTGGAGCAGGCAGCAGAGTAAAGTAGTCCCGCAGTTGGTGAGGCCCCAGCCCCGGTTTAGGGTGGGGCAGCAAACGAACACAGTTCTAGTTCGTAAGATCCAGGTCCTGGTTCAGGGTGGGACAGCCAAACAAACACAACTCCCAAGGCATGAGTGGGGAGCGGGGGACTGCTACCTGGTACATGAGGTGGCAGAGGGGATGCAGGCCCTCCCTGCTCCATTGTGTCCTGGCCCAGGGCCCTAGCAGTGGCAGTTCTGGCTGCCACTGGGGTCAGCGGGGATCCAGCCTGCAACACACTGATACGCTCTAGAATGTTATGAGATCAGCCTGACAGTTGTTGGTTTCCCCATGGCTACTGCCTAACTCCCCCTCAGCATCTACCTGGCTCCATGCTGGCTGCTGGTTCTCAGGGTTGTGGTAGTCTGAACCCTTGGGCAGGGTAAAGAAGGTCTTCTCTTTGGAGCAAGGGCCCAGCGGTCCAGGCTAGTCCTTAGCCTCTGCAAGGTCCTCAGGGCCCTTCTGGCTTGGGAGCTCAGGGCAGGGCTCAGCTTGCTTAGCTCCTGGGGTGGGATTTATCCTACCTGCCCCTCCCCTTGGCCTCCGTGGACTTAAAGGGGCAGTACCTGGCTTGGCCCACCAGGGCTCGAAGAGGGGTTCTTTCCCCCTGGGGCCACCCCTGCTCACTACAGTGCCCCAAACATGTTGAGTAGAACTCTTTCAAGTTTTATAGAAGATCCTTTCCACCATATGTTGTGAGGTGTCTATAACTCACTTCGGAAGCCATACCTTCCTAGTGGCAGCATTCTTTCCCATCAGTAAATTGGAAAACCCTTTGGAAAACAAAGTTCTTCAAGATGGCACCTGCAGATTGTAGCACATGAAAAACCCTTTTAAGTCCATATGTAGTCTCAGAAAGAAATGATGGAAAATAAACTATCCACTGACTTACTAGGTCTGTTCATGCATCTGATTTTTCCATATTTGGGAAACATATTCAATAAGCACATTAAACATGAAGAAAAATTGAAATCTTGGGGTTTGTATGACACTATGCCATAACATGTCGATGAGTAATTTATTGAAAATTGGCATTGGAAAAGGTTCAGGAAAGGGCAACAAAAATGATTAGGGGTTTAGAACAGGTCCTGTATGAAGAGAGATTTAAAAAGACTTGGACTTTTCAGCTTAGAAAAGAGGAGACTAAGGGGGGGATATGATAGAGGTCTATAAAATCATGACTGGTGTAGAGAAAGTGAATAAGGAAAAGGTATTTACTTGTTCCCATAATATAAGAATTAGGGGTCACCAAATGAAATTAATAGGTAGCAGGTTTAAAACAAAAAGAAGTTTTTCTTCACTCAGTGCACAGTCAGCCTGCCAGAGGTTGTTGTGAAGACTAGGACTTTAACAGGGTTCAAAAAAGAGCTATATAAATTCATGGAGGTTAGGCCCATCAGTGGCTATTAGCCAGGATGGGTAGTAATGGTGTCTCTCTTTGTCAGGGGCTGGAAATGGATGACAGGAGAAGGATCACTTGATGGTTACCTGTTTCTGTTCACTCCCTCTGGAGCACCTGGCATTGGCCACTGTCGGAAGACAGAATACTGGGCTAGATGGACCTTTGGTCTGACCCAGTATGGCTGTTCTTATATTCTAATTGTTTTAAATTTTAAAATCTAGATTTTTTGTGTGTGTGTGTCTCAGCATATAATGTCAGGTGGCTGTTTCTGAGAGTACACTGCAGGGTTTGGAAGGCTAGTGGAAATTATAACACAGAATAATATAAAAGTTATGAAATCCCCATATTGGAGCTTCTAAAAAACAAGCTGGAGAAACATTTGTCTGCATAGTCTGGATTAACTTGTTTTTACCTTCATGCAGAGGGCTGGACTTAATGACCTTTTAAGGCTCCTTTCCGTTCTACATGTGTAGTCGAAGTAATACAGGTTGAACCTCTTAAATCTGAGACTCTCTGGTCCGGCAACATCTGTGGTCCAGCAGGATCATGGATGTTGCTGGACCAGAAAGCCCAGATGCCTGGGAATGCGAGCCAGTCAAGGAGTCCAGTGGAGGGGAACCTGCCCCCCCCACCCCAATCAGACTGGTGAGCCCCGGCTCCGGAGAGCCCCGGCTACGAAGGGCAGCAGTGGGATCAGTGAGCCCCATCCTCGCGAGGCAGCAGCAGGGCAGCGGCAGAGCTCCATCCCCGCGAAGCCTTGGTGGGGTGGGGTAGAAGTGGGGCCACGGCAGCTGGGAACCTCCGTCCCCAGAGACTCCCATCTGGCAGGCGGCAGCATGCTGAGACCAAGCTCTTGAGCAGGAGAGCTGGAGCCCACTGGCATTGGGGCTGGAGCGGAGCCATCCAGCAGGAGGGTCAGTATCCTGGGAGGCCGGTAGCACGGGACCTCCTCTGATCCAGCAAATTTCCTCATCTGGGACCAGTCAGGTCCCGAGGGTGCTGGACCAGGGAGGTCCAACCTGTACAGTTTAGACATCTCAACAGGAAAGTGGCTTTTCTATAAAACATAATGTTGTAATTTAAAGGTCTGGTACCGTCTCTCAAATTTAAAAAAAAAAAAAAAAAAGCCTTTTTGGAAAAGGCAGCCTCCTTGTTTTCAAATTGTGTCAAAACAATTTTTAGCAAATCTGGATAGTAAGATATTAAACCTTAAAAGTCACTGGTCCTGAGTAGAATATAACTGTTTGTGGCCTACATCTCAAACCAATATAATTTTGATGGTGACAAAATATTCCGTAGTCGGTTGTTTGTAGAAGAAAAAACAAAAGCTTTTTTAGAAAGCCAGTCACATAATTTGGAAGGTAGGAAGTAGAATCATAGAATACTAGGACTGGAAGGGACCTCGAGAGGTCATCGAGTGCAGTCCCCTGCCCTCATGGCAGGACCAAATACTGTCTAGACCATCCCTGATAGACATTTATCTAACCATTTATCTAATCTCCAGAGATGGAGATTCCGCAACCTCCCAGGGCAATTTATTCCAGCGTTTGACGACCCTGACAGTTAGGAACTTTTTCCTAATGTCCAACCTAAACCTCCCTTGCTGCAGTTTAAGCCCATTGCTTCTTGTTCTATCCTCAGAGGCCAAAATGAACAAGTTTTCTCCCTCCTCCTTATGACACTGAAAACGGCTATCGTGTCCCCCCTCAATCTTCTCTTTTCTAAACTAAACAAACCCAATTCTTTCAGCCTTCCTTCATAGGTCATGTTCTCTAGACCTTTAATCATTCTTGTTGCTCTTCTCTGGACCCTCTCCAATTTCTCCACATCTCTCTTGAAATGTGGTGCCCAGAAGTGGACACAATACTCCAACTGAGGCCTACCCAGCGCAGAGTAGAGCAGAAGAATGACTTCTCATGTCTTGCTCACGAGACGTTCTAGAATAGATGAGACTATCAACAGTGCTTGGTAAATTAATTTTATAATCTGAAAACATTTAAACGTTTAAGTTCTGCAGCACCTTAGAGACTAAGAAAAAATGTACATAGTATCATGAGATTTCCTGGGCACAGCCCACTTCTTTATAAGATAGTTCAACTAAATTCAGATTTCTATGTCAATGCAGAAAGAAAAAACACTACAGTGATGCTGGAGACTGACTGCACTGTGACTGCGTGTATGAACCTCAGTCACAGTGCAGTCAGTCAATTCTATGATTCTATGATTATAACCTGCCTTTAATTTCCCCTAAAAGTAACCTGTCTTTTCTGTCATCATGTGATTCTTAAAATTATACTTCGCACTCCAATCTGAACAGTAGAGATGCATCAGTCTTAATTAAGACAGAAATCGTGAATTTATGGGAGATAAGGAAATTCAAGGTTTGCTTAAGCAACTAGAAAGGTAGTTCAGGGATTTCAGGAACCTTAAATGGAGGAGACAAAAAGTAATCTAGTAAAACACCTGCATTTCTGGGACTACAGGAGGATGGGTGTTGAATAGAAGCCTGAACCTCGAACGGAACTTAAAGTGGGAATGAGCAGTAGGTTAAAGGGAGTTTGTAATATGAGAAGCTGCTAAAAAGGCATTGTGTGGTGTTCTTAGATATCTTGTTAGTAACTTGTGGGTCATATTTTGTTCTCATTTTACCATTAAAAAGGTGTTACTGTAGATCAGGCCTGCACAACTCAACCTGTCATTTAAAGAAACAAGTTGTCATCAGCTGTACTAGACTTTGCTGACTGATTTCTGTTCTGTTCACATTAATGCAGGCCTATTGAGCATAAATGAAGATAGGACCTGACTCACTAATAGTAAGGCTCAGTCTACACTGGCAACTGAATGACAAAACTTTTGTCATTCAGAGGTATTAAAAAAATCATACATCCCCCTAAGTTTTGCTGCCAAAAAGTTACACCACACATCTTCTAGTAGCATCACCCTCTTCCATAGTTGTATTAATATGAAGGATTACAAGCAGAAATATTAAGTATCAAATTCATTTTTATAACTCAGATATTCAGATGTGAGTTTGAATACACTCTGGAATAACTTCTACTTAATAAGTGCAATCTCTATTGTATTACTTTTTAGCCCATAATCTAAATTAATTTTCTGAGAGATGTTTCTCTGAAGTATAAAACAATAAATGCACAAATAAAGGTCTGCTTTGAAATCCTAATTTGGTAACTACAAAAAATATCCATGAATTTTCCTATATTTGATGTAATTTCAATTGTTCTGATGTAAATTCTCCCTACATTTACCTTTAAAAATGAACAGCACTACCTATTGTTAATTGAGATGAAGGGCTTAATGGCGCATCTGAATCATTCATGTTATAATTCTAATATCCACAGAGTGTCAGTATGTGCTTATGTGCAGCTGTTTCATCATGACTTATAATTCACCGGGACATCAGACATCCAAATGAGCTGAAAATTTTTATGCACAGATAATTATTACATGATTTTCACACGGATTTTATGTTGTCACCACCTTCAGATTCAGGAGTTTTGGAAACCACAATGGAAACTGCTTGTTGCTGTTATGAATGTGTTCTATATGAATAAAATAGACAAAGCATTGGATTTTAAGTAGTTAAAGCTACTGATTCTGTTTTTAAAATTGTATTTGACACATCTCTATGCAGACAGACAGAATTCTAAAATCCTAAATCGGTAACTGAGCTGCAGTTCATAGGTTGTAATTTTCCGTATGAAACTGTGGTTTAATATTATCTTGTAAATACCATACCTGAGTTACTTCTAGCAATGACAAAAATCTAAGTTAAATTAATGTGGTGACATTATAAATATGGATTTTGAGTTAACTGTTGATTGGAGCACTAGGGAAAGCCATCTTGAGAGTAAAAAAGAGTATAGGGATTGAAAAATTGGTAAGACTGAAACCAAAGGGAGGAGCTCTCTAGTTACATTGAGGTGAAGAGGCTGAAGCTGTCTGGAAAATATATAGGACAGGAAGAGTAAGAAGGATCCTTTGCAACACAGTTACAGGGAGCTGAGTCATGTATTAGGAAAGATTAGCCTTTGTTCTGACCTTCTTGGTCTCATAGTAGTCTTTTGTTACATAATCATATGCTGGCTTTCCTGCCTCATTCAGTGCATAGGATGAATGGTGCTCAGTGAATAGGTGCATATGCAGTATTTTAATCTTCATTCATCTTCACGAACGTCTCCGTGAGTCAGTGGTATTATCCTGACGTTGAAAGGCAAAATTATCCCCACTGATTTTGGGAGCCCAATCTGAGATGCCTAGGACCTGACTTTCTCAGAGTATTAAGTTTCTACAACTTTTTATGTTCAACACCCAGGTCTTGTAGACTTCAGTTACAGTTGTGAGTGCTCAGCCCTTGTGCAAATCTGACTCCAGGTGTGTCAGATTGGTCACCCAGAAAATGAGGAACACCGTTAGTGGTTAGCTGCAACAATTTTGGTTTAGATGAGGTGTCTGTCATGACAGGGACAGAATCCAGCTATCCTAGGGGCATTCAGCTGCTTTAACCATAAAGCCATATTTTTTTCTTCTTTTAATCCATTGGTTCATTCATTGCTCATCATCTAACTTCTACAACGAATGAAGTGGCAATCCTGCATCCAACAGTCTTAATCTCTATGCAACTCTGATCTATACCTAGAGCACTATCCATCCTGTGCACTGAATGAAGCACAAACCCTGTTTGTTCATTTATTTTAAGTATATGTGATCATGTAATTAAGGTCTCTATGCATCCCACAAGTGGGGCAAATTAAGAATACACTGGCATTTCATCACTTCGAGCGCTTGACTTTACAATCTTTAATGTAAATTTTTGGATGCAATTAACTTTAAAAAATCCAGAAAAATGTGTACAAAACCATATTAATACCCATTTGGATCATTAACAGAGTTGGGATCTTTAGAAATACTGCACAGTTCCACTAATTCTTGAGTCTGTGGTCCGTTAGAAGGGATGAGGCACTCACTTTGCCCATGTGTTTCAAAGCTGTTTGCTTACAGCTGTGTTGAAGCTCTGGAATCCTGAGTTTTAAATCCTGGAGTGGAGCATATTTAGTGGTATAACCACTTCTGCCTCACTTCTGTCCTCTTCTATCCATCTGCCTCCTATCCCTGACCCCTATCAGTCTGCTCCTATCCATCTGCTTCTAGACTTCTATTCCTGTTCTCCTTTTCATTATCCTGTTGCATGAGGTTATTTTGTCCGTAGTCCAATGGCACTACTGACTACATAGAAAATACTGTCTGTTTGCTCTAAGTTCTAGTGCCTCATACCATAGTAGCTGCCAGGTACCAGCAGGAACAAATACAGAAGTCTTGCTTCATAGGCTGGATAATGCCCCATCATTTTTGAGGGATCCTAGAATCATAGAGCTGGAAGAGACCTCAGAAGGTCATCAAGTCCAGCCCCCCTGACCAAGGCGGTACCAATCCCAATCCCAGGGATGGTGCATGTACAGTGTTCTTGCATGTAGAAGCTGTAGGGATGATGCATGCTCTGTGCATATGGAACAGTGTTTTCATCACTTCAGCAGTTAACTATGTCAGATTATGCAAACAGAGGATCTGACCCAAGTGCTGCTTGCATGCTTTCCTCCATCCACCTTTTATTTCTGGAGTGAAGTGTGTAGATTGGTATAATAAAGGAATCTTTGGTTTTTAGCAAAAAATAATATCCAAAACATTTCTATATGGTTTGCTTTTGTGAATTTTGAGACTTAAAACTGTTTTTCAGGCACCATGTTACTTTTAAGATTTTTTTGACTAGTTCAGAATTAGTTTTGTTCCTGTATTTCTATTGCCAAGTCTTGCTGCTATCTAAGATTTATTATTGTACTCCAGGATATTTTTTTGTATAGCATCTTAATAACCAGCTGTTTAAAATAAAAAGAAAATTACAAAAGACTAATGTAGGAAGACTGTATACGGAAAGTCTGAGATTTGAATTAATTTAAAAATTTAAGGTTTGGCACAACTTTTCACACAGTTGTAGCAAAGCATATTTTGTGAATGATTGTTATCTTAGAATCATAATCATTAAACATAGATCCAATACCAGAGTAAATCAATTAGATTTGGTTTCAGTTTTTTTAGCATTGATTCTCTTAGGCACAAAATGAGTGATTGCATTGAAGTGTCTGTTCATCTGTTTTCTTGCAGTCATATTTGATTCAAGCAATAATTACCATAGGTAGCATTTGCCAGCTCTCAAAGTTTTACACACTCCCATAGAAGGTTTTGGTAATTTTGACTTTATATGTGTGGCACACTACAATCATATTCCTAATATAATTTTAAAATACTTCTAAGCTTTGTATTTTCATTTAATTTGAAACAGTCATCCTCTGGGAAGAGTGAAAATATGAATATTAAATAGGAGTTAAAACAGAACTTTAAAAATTACATTTTCATTCTAAGTAAAACTAAGTGTAATAATTTCCTCGTAAGGTACAGACAACCTCAGCCATATATTGCTTGAAGGGTTATATGGAGTGAGACAGTATTTTTTTTTATTCCATATGATCTTTTTCTGTATTCTTGGTTACAGTTTGAATGAGGTACTCCTGCTTCATGCAGCACACAAAAGACATACACTCTGCAGGAGTTCTTTGTACTGTATATCTTTAGGTACTAATGTCCTGTCCCTTAATACTTCATCTTTTGAGAAGTGAGATTAAATCTACCTCTTGATGCAGGTTAACCCCCAAGGTCTCTGGGAAATTATCAGGTATTTTTGATTTTCAGAGCTTAGACAAAACAAAATCCACTTAATATCAGTCATCTATTAGGCAGTCTCATCTGAGAAGGCCATGGAGGATACATCCTGTTTTACGTAAGACTTCCTTATTGTGGTCTACTCTTCAGGGGCAGGAAAGCCCTCTCAGGTGTTTACAGGCGTTCCCCTGTACATTTGTTAGATAATTTCGATCAGAAATTCCTTTCAGCTACAAGTTGAACCTCTTTGGTTCGGGACTCTGGTCTGGCAACATCTGTGATCCAGCAGGACCATTGATGTTGCTGGAGCAGAGAGCCCTGGAAGGGAGCAGTGGAGCCACAGCACACCGAGGCAGCAGAACCCCAGTGACCCCAGGGCTGGGGGCAGAGGAGCCTGGCGATCTGCTGACAGACCCCAGGGGAGCCTGGAGTCCTTCAGCAGAGGGGCTGACATCCCCATAACTGGCAAACTTCCTCTTTTGGGATCAATCCGGTCCTGAGGGAGCCAGATCAGGGAAGTCCAACCTGACCTTGCAACAAGGGTTTCTTGTTAACAAGGCATGTATCAAGATTCTTCCTTTATCTCGCTGTTTGGAATGAATTTGATGATTTGGATTCCCTAGAATGGAGAAATGTTTTTTTGCTCTATTCCCACTTCCACTTCAGGCAAGATTGAAGGATATCCAGCATATCATAATCCCTCTTAAATGTTTTCTGAGAGGCCTGAGTTGAGACTTAGGAAATTTGCACATTTTGTTTTCGATAATTTGCAAACATCTTGTTCACAGCCTTCTCTGTGGCAATCCCTAGTGGTCAATCTTTGTCTTAGTTACACTGGTGGATATCTCATTGGGGCTACCTACACATGTCACACTTCCTAAAAATTCTCACTTTTTTGCAGATCCAGATTCCTAGGTAAATCTAGGTAAAACATGATTGCTTTTAAAAAAAAATCCATGTAAGTTATCGTAGCCTTTCTTCATATTTAGAAAAAGAATGTTTAGACATTAAACAAAAAATTCGTTGAGGGCTTGCACATGTCCATTCCACTGTATATGTGTGTGCTCACCACAAAGCACCAGTGCTGGAAGTTTTTCCCTCAGCAGTACTCATAGGGAAGCAGCCCTAGCAACCCCAGGAATGGTGGGTGCTTCCATGGTGTGGTATAAGTGGTGCCAAGTGTTAATTAGTGTTAAAAGTTCAAGTTAGAATCCCAGGAGAAACTTAGCCTAGAGACAGTGTATACCCCGGTGCCCAGGGTTTAAAACAAGATAAAAATGCACGTGCCATGCCTGTTAGTGAGCTGAATAACTGTTGCCTTTGATGTTTGGGTGAGGGGCACATTAGTGACAAGTGCCACATTTGCAAATTGTTTAAGCCTGGGACTGAAAAAGAAAGAGACATTCGCTTCAAAGCATTCGTAATGGAGTTGGTACTAGCCCCAGCACCAGACACCAGGTCGGACTTGGGCCCTAACATCGGAGCCTCAGTTCAGGGCACTCAGGGTATGTCTAGACTACATGGCTCCATCGACGGAGCCATGTAGATGAGTTTACTAGACATAGGAAAGTGAAGCGGCGATTTAAATAATCGCGGCTTCATTTACATCAAAATGGCCGTCGCGCTGTGCCGATCAGCTGTTTGGCGGCACAGTGGGGCAGTCTGAACGCGCTGCGGTCAACAAGGGAAGCCTTTGTTGACCGCCCTGGCATGCCTCGTGAAATGAAGTTTACCGGAGTGGTCGACAAAGGCTTCCCGTGTCGACTGTGGCGCGTCCAGACTGCCCCGCTGTGCCGCCAAACAGCTGCTCGGCACAGCGCGGCGGCCATTTTGATGTAAATGAAGCAGCAATTATTTAAATCGCCGCTTCATTTTCCTATGTCTAGTAAACTCATCTACATGGCTCCGTCGACGGAGCCATGTAGTCTAGACATACCCTCAGTGTGCTCATTAGGCTGGCACTGTTCCACCTTGTGTTCTCTGGCAGAGAAGGCAAAGATGCTGACGAGGGGACACTCCCAGACATCCTGTAGGGCAGCAGGAACATGGGGGTAGGGAGGAGAGCCTAGACCTGTGCCAGGAAGCCAACCCTCTCAGGGAACTGGGGGCTGGTTCAGGTGAAGCAACCTAGCCCTTCCCATTCTGCTCTGGCAATGTTGAGTGGTGAAGGCCTCTGGCAGGTAGAAAAAACGTCTACACTGGAGGCCATTCTGGCAGTGCAGTATGTTTTGACTACCAGTACTGGCTGTATCAGCCCAGGCAGCAGCTCAGTTTAGGGGCAAGCCCATGGTGCGCCCAAAGTGGGTATTCCCTTCTCAGTGGCCCTCATCCCTCCCATGGTACCGTTCCACCAGTGCTTCCTGACACACAGCTTTCAGGCATTGGATGATTGGAAAAGGACTGCATGTGCCCCTATATGCGCCCTCTGATCCTGGAGGCAGGAGTCAAGGTGCCACTCATTGGAGCCCCAGCAAACATGGGCGTGTTCCCAGCCTTCCTATGGATAATACCGAGATGGGTCCCTGGTGTCTCAAAGACTTTAGTACAGCTCCTGAGATCACTCAGAGCACAGCCAATGGTCGTTGTCTCACTGACCCCGGTACCCTTCTCTATGCTTGTCTTGGACGAGAAGGTCTTGGAGCAGGAGGTCTTGTTCCCAGCCCAGGTCCCAATCCTAATTCTGGTACTGAGGAAGCGTTGAAAGACATACATCACTGGACACCCAGTCTTCCAGTCCATGCTACTCCCCAAAGTCTCATGGCAGAGGCTTGTCGGACAAGTCCTCCCGAGCACATGCAACCTTCTTGGTTGCCGGACACCTGGAAGCCATCCCGCACCGGTTCCCCGGACACTGATGGAGATGTGTCAGAGGCCAGCACTGAGCAGGACTCCTTGTGTCTGGGCCAAGACCCAGCATTAGAAGTACTGTCCCCATCCTTGATGCTGCCACCGCATGGATGACCACAAGGACAATGGCCAATGCCCTGGTTCCCTGGTGATTTACTCAGCCCATCCAGCTGGCACACCCAACTTTGGGGATTTCCAAGTGGCCATCAACCTCCAGTTTCCCCTCCAAGGGGCAAGCCCAGGAGAGGAGCCTAGCACCAAGCCACAGCACCACAACAAATCATCAGTCCATTCCAGAGGAGAGGACTGATATGGTGGCACTGGTGTCCACCACAGGAGACCATTGCAAGTCCCCTGCACTTGGAACCTCAAGAGGATGCCAAAGTGCATCAAGAGCTCCTGAAGCAGGTAGTAGCCAACCTGGGACTCTAAGCAGACAAGTTAAGGAGCCCGCAGATGCACTATTGGATGTGCCTAGTTCCCCAGCGTTGGCCCGGATGGCCCTACCTTCACGTGGCAGTCAGAAAGATCACCACAACCTTGTTTTAAAACCCCTCCTGCCTATCTCAAAAAGGTCAGAAAGTAAGGACTTTATCCCAGCTAAGGTCTACAACTACCTCTATTCCCACCCCATGCCCAACTCCTTAGTGAGGGAGGTGGTTAACCAGGAGAGGCAGGGGACTGCCGCAGCCAAGGCTGCCTTGCAAGCTGCCTCTGATGCGGCAGACTTGCACGATGGCATCTGTAATCACAATGCATTGAGTGTCCGGGTTGCTTCTCTCCAGCCTGTCCAGGGGACACAGAACTCTCCCCAGGACCTCCCTTTGATGGTCAGCTCTGTTTGCTGAGCAGACAGACTCAAAGTTTACATAGGCTGAAGGACTCCTGTACTATGCTTAAGATCCTGGAGTTGTATGTTCCCACTCCTACCTGAAAGAACTATAAACCAGCACACTCCACTGGTTAGGATAGCCAGCCCTGACAAGAGCCTACAGCCAGAAAGTACAAGGGGTACAAGTGAAGACTGAGCAAGTCCTCCACTCTGGCATAGTCATGCTCCGCCCTCACCCCCTTCCCCCCCGCCCCCCCCCAAACAAGGGGCAAAGAAATAGAAAGCTCTTTAGGGACCCTTCTTGCTCAGGAGGTCTGGTAGCTCTTGCAACTAGGAGCAGTGGAAGAAGTTCCACCCCAGTATCGAAACCAGTATTTCCTAATTCTGAAGACCAAGGCTGATCTGTGATCCATATTGGGGATCAGAATGTACCTAAGGAAGCTCATGTTCCACATGGTCTTCCTAGCCTCCATTATACCTCCCCTAGATCCAGGAGACTGTATGCCACCCTCGACCCAAAGGACACCTACTTCCACAAGGTCATTTTCCCAGTGCTCTCATGCCATGTACTCAAGCCTCTTCTATGGCATACTTCAATTGCATCCCACTGTTTCTCACCACTTTTTAGTGGTTGGTCACTGCTCGTTTATTTGGCAGTGTAGAAAGCTACTTTCAAGCATAATCAAGATTTTTCCCTCTTTTTTTCATGGCTTTCATTTTGGGCAAGTTGAGGGACAAAACAATGTTGTGGTTTATTTGTAAATTCCTATTTTCAATTACATAGGTGAGGTAGTCTGCAGATCATCTCTTGACCCTGTCCAGACTACAATAGTGATACCTAAAGAAGACCATTCCTTTTTCTGTCTCTAGCCATAGGCCTTCTGACTTCTCAGTAATACATTTTTATTCGTGAGATGTGGACAATCATTTCTAAACTATTTTAAACTGTGAAGGAAGTTTAAAGCTTTTCTTGTGGTATTTGGCAGTCTCCAGAAAGAGCTGTATTATTCTCCAAGTCCTGCTTTGCCAGGTGGATCAAATGATTTCATTTTCCAGGAAGATAAATCAGCAATCTGGTAGCCTCCTTTGAGATTGAGTCTCATTCCGCTGGAGATGCAGCACACTTTCCTATCCAAAATTTGCTCTCTCCAAAGAGAATCTGTGAAGTCAGTTGCAGAGCACCAATATTTTTTTTCTAAGCATTATGAAACTTAGTTGCTATTAGGGATGTGAAGTTTTAACTGGTAAGCCTCACCCTTAATGGGTGAGGCATGTCGACCCATGGGAGGGACCGCTGCAGGCAGGAGTTGCTCTGGATATGTTCCAAGCATGCTCCCTTTTCTCTACCTCATGTTAACAAACATTTTTAAAGTTATCATTTTACCTTTAAAGCTTTGAATCTGGGTTTTCAGTCATATCAGAAGTCTGTCTCTAATTTTTAATAAACTTAAACAACAAATAGTCTGGTAGCACTTTAAAGACTAACAAAACATGTAGGTGGTGGTATGAGCTTTCGTGGGCATAGCCCATACCTCTCCCTAACCAAAATAGTCAGACACCACGGTGTTTATTTGAGGAAAAGTTTTGTGAATTTAATATTTAGACCTTTACTTTCTCTTTTTTTCTTTTTTTTTTTTTTTTTTGAAGTGGGTGTTGGGGTGTTTTATGTAAAATCAAAGGGTGTCCTTGATAAGCTATAGCGTTGTGCATACAAAATGCTTATTCCAGTATTTCAGAGCAGTTTTAAGGTAACTAAATATGATCACTATACCTATTTTTCCTTCTATTGCTGTCCATCAGATTATATCATTTATAGTACAGAACCAAAAATCATGACTTTTTTCCTGCATGGGATGCACACACATGACTTTATTTTAAAGAAGTTGAAATTGGGGGAGAAAACTGAACATGAATCACACAAGCTTGTGCATTCCATTACAAACTAACAACTCAGAAATCCTTAACTTTATTTATATTTAAATGTCCTTCCCTTTTTCTCTGAACTTCTCACTTCTTGTGAAACCCTATATTTTAATTTTTTTTTTCAATATAGAATTGTAGGATGAGCGAGGGATGTTAAATTTCGATTAATCAGCAAATTGAGTAGTCAATGGAATTTCCTTCGACTACTCAATTAGTTAAGAGGGAACACTGGCTATCATCTCTGTGCCTCTGCCTTTTAAATGTAGAAAGAGCTGACTACATTTAAAAGGCAGAGGCACAATGGGTAACCCGGGCGAGCGGGGACTGCTTGAGTCCCCATGGGTTCCCTGCTGCATCTCTGCCTTTTAAGTGTAGTAAGAGCCCCACAGACGGGGACTGCTTCAGACCCCTCTCATGCCATTTCCCTCGCTGCACCTCTGCCTCCCCTGCCCCCTTGCAGAGATGGTGCTGGGAGGAACCAGCTTTTAATTCAGCTCCCCACAGCACCAGCTCCTGCTCTCCCCTGTAGCAGAGGTAGCAAGCGGGGAGGAAATGACTAGTCGAGTAGTCGGCTCCATGCAGCTGGCAGTCCGGCTAATGGGTTACCAGGTAAGGATTCTGGTAAGCCTAATGCTTACCGGGTAATGGTTAACCTATTGACCTTTCGCATTCCTAGTTCTAACACTAGTCATGTTGGGCAAATGAATTAATCTTTCAATACTTCATTTCTCTTCTTTCCCAAAAACCAAAGCAATTTTGTGCCAAATTGAAGCACTTCAAAGTCCTAATATGGAGGATACAGGTGTTAAAGCTATTGTTCTAGCTCAGGCCTGGGCAAAATACGGCCCACAGGCCAGATCTGGCCCGTGGACACAGTGGAGAGCCCCAGGCAGGCTCCCCACTTACCTCATCCCAACTGCATGCTGCTGAGAAACGTGGCTGCGGGGCGGTTTCACTTTAAAAACTAAGCCCAGATGGGAGGGGGAAAGCTTTAGGAGCTGCTCCTGCCCCAGCACAATCTCATTGCCTAGCTTCTGGCCAGAAACTGGCCAATGGGAGCTGCCTGTTTCAATAACAGGCAGCCACAAAGCACAAGAGGCTCATAGTTATTCACAGAGCACATGGCTGCAGCCTATGTGGGGGGCGGGGTAAGCAGGGAGGCTGATGCAGGAAAGGGCTGCTGGCTGATAAGTCTCATAGCCAGAGCCTGCCTCTGGCGCCCCAGCCCCTCCCTTCCCCAGCCATCTACCTGCCACCCTACTCCACATATCCAAATCCTCTGCCTCCCTCCTGTGCCCATACCCCCTTCCACATCTGGCATCCCATCCCCTGCCCCAGATCACAGTCCCCTCCTGCCCTAGCTCACAACCCAAACCCCTGCACCCCAGTCCAGTGCCCCACGTCACAACTGCCTCCTTCACCCAAATTCCCTCCCTTACTCCAAGCTCTCGTCTGCACCCAACCTCCATCCCAGACCCTGCACCTCCTCCATTAATATCATGGAAGAGTGCGACCCTTGACCACTTTGCAAATTCTTGAAGTGGCCCCCCTGTCAAAAATTATTGCCCACCCCTGCTTTACCTCTAAAAATGTGACACTTGTAGACTGCAATGCTGGGTTGGGGAGAGAAGGCAGTCCAGTGAATCAGAAGTACTGGGGACTGGGTATTGCCACTCCTTCTCTCAATCATCTGTACCACTGTGGTGCTGGTGGTGTGGATGAGGGGGGAGGATTTGTATAGCAAGCTGAACTTTGCCCGGGATGTGTTACCTTGAGTGTCAATATTTGTGCATTTGCATGGCTCAAAAGATGGTAGATACTTCTTTTTGGATTCGGACCTTGATGATATGGTATTAGAGAGGGTTTTTAAGAGGATGAAAAAACTTGTAAGAAAATTAAGTTTGTCTGTTCATTTGTTTTGGGGTTTTTTTATTTTGCCATAGGACTGAAAGAAACTGCTGAAGAGTTGGTCAAAAGCAAGTTAGAAGGAAAAGATAAATTAACTCCATGGGAACAATTTTTAGAAAAAAAAAAAGAGAAAAGAAAACTGAAGAAGAAAATCAAGGTACACATCTCTGATTACTCACACTTTTAATTAAAACCTATAAATGTCCTATTTTGCTTGAATTAAATGGAAAGGAGTTACAGCTTATAGAATTATTTTGAGGGCTGATGACATGGTGTGCCTTCATTTAGAGACTCTGTTTACAAGTAACTTACCAAATCTAGAGAGTCAGGAGGATACTCCAGGTAATATTAGTCAGAACAAACAGGCTTTCACATATTTTCATCTGTCATTGGCAGCCAGAGTTAAATACCATAAATATGTATGATTAAAGGAACATAAACATGCATCTGCCCAGAAATCTACCTTTTGATCTTAGAATTTTGTTACACTCTGGAATGATTAAGCAGTCATGATATTTATTGCTAAAATATGATTGGATAGCAAGACTTCTGATTGGGATGCACAAAATTCAGTCTCCCAAAGTTCTAGCAGTATAAACATTTTGAACAGCATTGGGGAATTGCTCAGATATCAACTGGATGTGTACACTTGAGGGATATTTTGATATATAAATCACAAAAACGGTCCCTGGTTTTTCTACCCTGGTTCCTTTTTGTCTTTTCATTTACCAAAGGAATTTGTGAATTGATTTCTGTGGTGGTAACTAGGGATATTAAATGTCAACTAATGAGCTAATCAACCAATCAGCCACTTTCTTACTACATTTAAAGGGCAGAGGCGCAGCGGGGGGGTCCCAACATTTAAAAGGCTAAGGCAGAGCAGTCGGACCCGGTGTGAGCAGGGACTGCTTGAGTCTCTGCTCGTGCCATTTCCCCCACTGCACCTTTGCCTCTCCTGCTCCCCTGTGGAGATGGTGCTGGGGGAAATCAGCTTTTAAGTCATCTCCCCCCAACACCAACTCCTGTCCCGCACTCTTTCCCCCCCCCCCCACGCCCCGCCCTTGCTGCCTCTGAAACAGAGGCAGCAAGGCGGTAGAGGGAAGCAACTAGTCAAGTAGTGATGCAACTACCCGATAAGCCTAGGCATATTGGTTCGTCTACTAGTTGCTTACATCCCTAGTGGTAACACATGGATGTAGGGAGATGTTTTTTTAATATGCTGCCTAATCTTCCCTGTATCTTTCTTTCATTCTGAATCAGTCCCCATATCACAGATGTGGTTTTCCTGCTGGTGAAAGGTGGCCTTTTAAATGCTCCCTGCCTCAGTTTACATATTCTTGGCATCAGTCTTTGAACTGTTAAATAATAAAGTCAGAAGGAGGTTGTCTGTATCTTTAAATAAACAAATAGAAAAGGCAACTGCTTTGTTGCAGTGTTTAAACAAAGGGCCTTTCTTGAACCTGGGGTTTTGGACTAGCTCTGAGGATCATTTCCATGGTCCTAATCTCACTCAGCACTTACCTCAGAAGAAGCAGACAAGCCTTTTTAACTGGCTTTCTGCCTCCCTGTCAATCTTTGTCTCCTCCTGCTCCTTCTGGGCCTATGGAGAAGTACATCTTGTTGTTATTCCAGCCCAGGTAAGTTTCATATAAGCAGAGGGTGTCAGGGCTTAAGACAGCAAAGGCTGATAGACCCCATCACATCAAGATAATAGATTAATTACAATAACTTCTATGATGCTTTCAGTGTATTTCTCCGTTTTCTAATGAGTTACAAATGGGATTTGATCAGTAACTGCTAAAAACTGAAAGTAATGTGGCTGCTTGTGTTAAATAGTGTTTCTAGAGGTTACACCACCTCTTGCTAGTGTAAGATTCTCATTTACCTGACTAAAAATGACAGGGTAATGGTTCACATATGTTGGAGGCTTAGTGTTCTAAGGAAAAGGCCCTCAGTTCTTTGACTTATTTCCCTTAAAAGTTTAAACCCATATATAATAAACTTCAGGGCACAGTCTAAAGTTGTTTACCCACACTTTTGCCTAAGGAAGGTTTTCTGGAGGATATTTGCTACTTTTCTATTCCTATTTTAAATAGGACCTACACACTTTATAAATCTCCCAGTAAGTGTTGTGAACTTTTTTAATTTGCTGAATTTATATTCTTTGCTTATAGAATACAGGCAATCATGAAGCAGGTGTGATCGAGCAGCTGTGCTTTTTTTGACAATAACTTCAACCTGAATGTTTGAGAACTTCCTTTGTAGAGAAGAAAGGACATATTATCTCCTCGGTAGTTCATAAACATGCTGAGCATACTGTCCACTCCTCTGGGTGGAATGATGTTACTCATTGTTGATCTCCTTGAATCATTAAGTTAAAAATATTGTGTGTGGATATGGAGAACCAGAAGTTTTCTTCTGATCCTACAACTAATTAGAATGTTTATACAGGATATTTTCTATGGACTTAAAAGTCTTTGAATTTGTCAGTTATGTTGCCTTATTGTGTACATGATAAGATTTATAGTTCAGTGTGTTGCATACAGATTTACATTCACCTTAGTTCTTAATTTATGGTGTCTCTTAAGTTCTGTGCCGGGGTGGCCAACCCGTTACAGACAAAGAGCCAAAATAGTGATGGATACAGCGCAAAGAGCTGAGGGAAAGAAGTTGTTGAGGAAAAAAAAAAAAATTAAAACGCTGCCCCTTTAACAGCTGCATGTGGCCCAAGCAGGCTTTCCTTAGCCGGAAAGTTGTTGAGCAAAAAAAAAAAAAAAAACACCCCCCCCCCCCCCCCCCCCCCCCACACACACACAAAAAAACCTGCTGCCCTTTTAAGAGCTGCATGTAGCCCAAGCAGGCTTCCGTTGGCTGCAGCATCAGATCTCGCTGCCCCAAGTGGCACCCTGGCCAAACAAGGAAAAAAAGGTCAGAGCAGGGGAACACAGAACAGTTGCAGGTGCAGGAACCGCAATTTTTCCTTTAAAGAGCAGCATGCGGCTCACAAGCCGCTTGTTGGCCACCCTGATCTATGCCATTCAGATTGCATCCTTAAAGCTGTGAATTGGTAGCAGCTACCAGAAGTTGTTTCATTTAGATAAAACTTCTATATTAATGGTATAGTAATGGAAATAGTGAAATCACTGTATTTTATTATAGACCACTGCCAAGGAAGAATTGAGTGAAGATGAATTTCCATCTGATGTTGATGTTAATGACCCATTCTTTGCTGAGGAACTTGGGAAAACAGGTTGGTCAATAAAAGTAATTTTCACTTGTTTAAATTTAATGTATTCTTATTTAAAATAATAGGCTATAGAAATAAAGTATAAAAATAAGACTCAGATACCAGGGTTCATGTGTGAAATTTGTGATACGCAGTTTGTGATAGCATGTGCATCTTGTCCTGTATTGTATGGAATGTCAGGAAGACATTTCTCCCAGTATTTTTAGCAATGATCATCAACTGGCCATTGCCAGAAAGTGGCTATGTGGGAGTCAGACCTATCAGTTAGTCCTCTTAATGTACCATGGGAAGAAGAAAGAACTTGCTTGTCCTTGAAAGCCGAAGAAATTTTACTCTTTGTATAAACAGAAACACAGGGTTGAACAGCTTTGATGAGGCCCCTTTGAGGTTTGAATAGTTGAGATAAGTAGATAAAATGTTATGTACATTTCCAGATGGAATTTGAGCTTCTACCCTTAAGCTTTTCAGTCACTAACTGGAGTGCAAAAGTTGTAAAGGATGACAGAGCCAGAAGTTGTGGCAATCACTTCAACTTTTTTAGTTTTAGATGGAAATGAGAAATGAAAAAAAAAATGTTTCAAGATCTCAGAAGAGTTGTGATTGTTAAAATGGGTGAGGATTCAAGCATCCTTATTTTGGGTGAACTGTTCACCCTCTTAACCCTGTCTGCTGCACCTTGATGTGACTGCTAGTCCCAACCTAAATAAAGTGGGGAGGATTGAGTGCAATGTTTATTGTCACAGTTGAGGGCACTGCAACTAGATATCCCCTCAGTGGTCCAGCCTGAGCACCAGCTGTTTGGCTTCTGCCACCTCAGTCATTGACTTTCTTGGGTGTAGACTCATGTGTCCCTCCCTTCTGACCGGAGTATTTCCAGGCTGCACGGTTGCCTGCCTTAACTGTGTTGCTCCTAGCGGAGACAAGGCTGTTTGCCTGCAGTCATTTTCTTGCTGACCCCCAACTAGCTCCCACCAAGCCCCACTCCCCCTGGCACCCAGATCCCCTGCTGATCCCCCTCCTCCAACACCTAGACCCCTTTGCTGAGCCCCAGCCACCTTCACCTGGAAGCCCCTACAGAGTCCCATTGCTCCCACACCTGGAAACCCCCCCCCCCAGCCTCTGTCCATCTGTATTATCTCCCCCCCCCCACCCCCCCGACTCCTCCTTTGAACTGTCTACTCCCAGATTGTCCCACACAGAATCCTCTCACCACACACCTGGATCCCTCCACATTGACCCTCTCCATACTTGGTTCTTGCCTGGTTGAGCCTGCTTGCCCCACTCCTAGGGTCAGAGGGTCAGGGTCACACAATGTTTCTGGCAGGACTGGGCCTTTTTCTGGGGCAGCATCAGGTGCAGCCTGACTGCTGATTTCTTGTCCCAAGGATGAGAAGTGGGGGTGCTGCAGGGTGATCTTCCTCCTCTGTGCAGCCAGTGACTTGTGCTCTCCACTGTCCTGCAGCAGCCTTTGCACTTATTTATTGACAGGCAAAATTTGTACAGAATGCCATCAGGAGTAAAGAATTGAGGCCCTTATTGGACATGGGGACCTCTGCATTTGCTGGATCAGGAAGAAGGTCCTGAGCCTGAAAAACCCCCAGCTGTGCATCCAAAAAATACTTGGTTTGTTTGTCTGGATCCTGGAGAATCTCGTTTGAAGGAGTATGGACATACTTATGTAGGGAATGGCTTCAGTGGCAGATAATCAGAGACGTTACAATGACATTCCCCTCCTTAGGAGGTGCATACAATTCCCCTGTAACACATGTACATTCACATTTTTAATTCAGTGGAGCCAAAGATATTAACTCTAATTCAGTAAGATTAAATCTAATTCAGTACAGTTGATCTTAATTCCATAAGGTTTGTCCAGGATTTTGCAGGATATTGTCAGTCTGTCACACTAACCATCTAGCCTTGTTAAAAATAAAATTGCTCTTGGGAATGGGACCAGATTGTTGTTCCAGTAAAAATGGGTGCCAAGCAGAAAACACTGCCAACCCCAGATGGTAACAGCAGCAGACAAATGGAAGAGGCTAGTTTCTGTCCCGGGTATTAGTGTAGAAAGAATGTAAACGTTTTGCCTTTCTTAATTCTGAAGTTGGTTTTCGTTAGGCCTTTCTCATCACATAACTGCAGTGATCACTTAAAGCAGGCGGGCAATAATTTTTGGTGGAGGGGACCACTCCAAGATCTTGGAAAGTGATCAAGGGCTGCACTTTTCTGTGGAGGAGGTGCAGGGTCTAGGATGGAGGTTGGGTACAGAAGGCCACACAGGGTAACGGACTAGGGTGCAGGAGACAGTGTGAGGTCTGAGAGGGTGTTTGGGTGCAGGAGGGGGTTATGACCTAGGTCAGGAGAATGGGATGCAGGGTCTAGGAGGGAGTTTGGGTGCAGGAGAGGATTCTGGTCTGGGGGAGGGATGTAGGAGTGGGTACATCGTCTAGGAGGGAGTTGTGACTTGGGTCAGGGGCATGCAGAGGGTTTGGATGGTGAGCTAGGGGAGGGAGTTGAGGTGCGGGAGGGGCAGGGTGCCAGAGGCAGGCTCTGGCTGGGAGGTGCTTACCTAAACGACTCCTGGCTAGCATCCCTAAGGCAAACAGGGCTCCTTGCCTGCTGCAGCCCCAGATCGCTTAAAGCTGCAGGCTGCTCCCTCCATGTGGCTCGTAGCTCCAGGAGGGGGGAAAGGCTTGCGCTGCCGCCATCTCCCAGGGCAATCTCTCAGCTCCTATTGGCTATTTCCAGCAAATAGGAGCTGAGAGATTGGCTGGGGTTAATTCCTGTTGGCCAGTTCTTTCTGGCAAATAGGCATTGAGGATTGAGCTGGAGGCGGAGAGATCTCACAAAGCCTCCCCCTTCCTCCAGAGCAGAGAGCTGCCGAACTGTGCTTTAAACCTGTGGCAGCTCTGTGCCTGAGGGTCCCGGCAGGGTGGTCCATGGGCTGGATCTGGTGGCTTTGTGGGCCGAATCTGGCCCCCGGGCCATTTTTGCCAAACCCTGACTTAAAGGTAGTCTGCTTCAAGAAGTTGCCTTTCAGGGGGGGAAAAAAACAAACTGTGTTGGATTAATAGGATAGCAAATGGCTTGATATTAGAATTTATGGTAATTGTTCATGCCAGTATAGAGTGACTTCCCAGACACATGGCCTAAGGCTTTTATTTTATGCATAAATTGATCATGTTGTTTGTCTTTGAGAATGTTAAAGATTTTGCAACAATTTCTAGAAAATAGCACTCCTTTTTCTGTAAATGGAACTCTAGTGTGTATAACATGCTTTAATCAGTCATGGCAAACAACTCAGAAATGGAGAACTAAGCAGGCTTTGAAAATCTCTGTGATGATCTAATATTAAATATGTAGCAGATTTTCTGTGTTTTTATTTTGTCCAAACGTGTGCAGTTTGTATGCTTATGTGGGCATTGGGAATTGCTCTTGAATAATTTCTCGGGAATGTGGCATTTAGAAAATAAACAGGTCTGACCTAGATATTGCACATGGTTTTCACAAGCTTCTAACTCACGCTACTTCTAGGAACATATATAAACTTCATTTCCTAGTGATTAGGAAACCCAAGACCATTAAAGAAGTTGTTTTAAAAAATATATAATGGATGTGGCACATGTTGCAAAATGGAAAATTACTGATCTGTAATTCTTTTTAAAGTGTTCTCATTCTTGGGACTCAGGCAGCCAGCATGAGACAGACAAGAAACTCCCCTAGAGAAATGCTTTTCAGCCTTCCTCAGAATTGTACACAAGTTTTTGGTTGTGTTCTGAACTGCAGATACTCTAGCCAGTTCTGTTGCACAGGAACCAATAACTCATTATAGTAGGTCAGTGATAATCCTTCCTCCTTATAATTTATAAAAATGTATATACGCTGCAGCTTTGACAATAACATATCACCTCACACAAACCTCTGTGCTCCCAGATTCTGCACAGAGCAACTACATGAATGACTCCTAAAAAAATATCTCACTTGACACTTCGAAGGTAATTCTTACGGAATGATCCCACCTCAAATAGTTCAAAGGTACAGAAGACCAATGCTCAGTATTGTAACAATGCAACTTTCATATTAAAAGGATTGACAATATTATTTCATATAACAAAGTCAATTAAATTGACAAAGCAGTTATAGAATCCTAGATTACTAGAAATGGAAGGGACCTCAAGAGGTCATCAAGTCCAGTCCCCTGTACTCATGGCAGGACCAAGCACCATCTAGATCATTCCTGACAGATGTTTGTCTAACTTGCTCTTTAAAATTTCCAATGATGAAGATTCAACAATCACCCTCGGCAAGTTATTCCAGTGCTTAACCACCCTGATAGCTAGGAAGTTTTTCCTAATATCCAACATGCTTGTCCTATCATCAGAGATTAAGGAGAATAACTTTTCTCCCTCCTTGTTGTTAACCTTTTAGGTACCTGAGAGGGGACATGATAAAAGCTTTCAGTCATCTCTTTTCTAGACTAAACAAACCAAGTTATTTCAATCTTCCCTCATAGGTCATGTTTTCTAGACCATTAATCATTTTTGTTGCTTTTCTCTGGTCTGTCTCCAGTTTGTCCACATCTTTCCTGAAATGTGGTATCCAGACCTGGACACTATATTCCAGGGGAGGCCTAATAACATATAGAATAGAGTGGAAGAATTACTTCTCATGTCTTGCTTACAATACTTCTGTTAATAATCCCAGAATGTTGTTTGTGTTTTTGCAACAGCATCACACTTGCATTATATAGCTTATTGCCCGTTTTTTTCATAATCTTAATTTTATATGTTAATATTAATTTTTATATTGTTAGAAAATGGTGAGTATGCATTTATTATATACTAGATTAATTTTTTTACTCGTGGTTTATGCAAACTATTTGGTTTGTGCAAACTGTATTTGGATAGAAATTGGAATTCATTTTAAAATGCACAATAACAGTATTTAAAATTATTATTAATAGTTAAATAAAACTACCTGTAAGTGCTGGCTACAGATGAAAAAAATATCAAAATGACATCTTTTTTGTTTAAAAAATATTTATTAAGGTAAAACAAAGGAAGTATTCAACTAATTGTTTCATTCCCCATGGTTTTCAAGATTTTAGAGTTAGTTGATTTCATCTTCATATACCTACGGGGGGAACAAGAGGGAAACCACATTCCTGCTTTTTCAACTCCCATTTGGTTTCTCAATTTTAAAAGAACTACTCATGAACAGAACTAATTAAAAAAATAAAGTGAAATGATAAGAATTTTCTCCCTGCACCTGCAGAAAAGGCTGCTGCTGTAAAAAACCAGTTTAGTATTTCAACAAACCCTGGGTCCAGGTGCTTAGCTAGTGCCTTAAACCAGTTCAGTTATTTGATTTTTTGCTAATACGTAGGTTTTAGGATTGGTTTTCAAAATTTCAAACTTAATTTTAAGTAAGTTTCCATTTTTAAAAATAATGTATTTAAACAATCTTATTTAAATAAAAATCTTCTTAAATAATTGATTTTATCTGAGGTCAAACAAACAAAAACCTGGTTTAAACTAAAACAAATATTTAGGCTTTTGTACCCATGTAGCTAATTGTATTTGAAATCATATATTTCAGACTAGTGTAACTGTGCATGTACACAATCCCTTAAAATGTGTTTTAGAAGTTTGCTTTATTTTCCCCCTTTGGAAGGTAAATGACGGTTCAGTATTGTTCAAAAGAATAATTGATCATCTTTGCTTAATAGAAGAAAAATCTTCTAATTGTTGCCATTACCAGACTGAGTTTAATTTATCAAAGTAAAATAAAGAGCCAACTTCAGTGTATGTATTTCCTAGGGGTTTCAAATGGAAATTAATATTTTGTCCACCTAATATGGAATGATTTGTCAGTTTGTGTTCTTGTAAAGATAAAAGGCTGAGTAGGCTTTTCAACTTGATAGTGATCTCTTGCTTTAGAAATTGTTGTGAAGCTGCAGAATAGGCAAGAAGAACATTAAAGATTTTTTTCATAAAGAATTAATCCTTTGTAGTGTCTCAGATGAAAATAAATGTCTTATTTTTTAAATTTTATGAAAATTGTGTTTGGTTAATTCTGATTCTAGTTAATTTCTAAGGCAGCTCTCAATTTAGTAATTGGACCTTCAGATTGTTATGGATTTTTGAGGCTTCAGAAAAACTTGCAATAAAGTTCTTGTTAGTAATAGATTCTGTGATTGACAAATAAGTTATACACCACTTAACTGCAGTAGGAACTTTCAGATTCAAATTAGTGACTGGGAGAGACCCCATTGCGCAGTATTGAACCTGTCTGGAGAAGTTGGACATCTTGACATATAGATATGGGACAGTTGGGCCTTTTTGGCACCAAAAGAGGAGCAGAGGAGGCTCTGAGGTTTTTGATATCTAAGAAGCATTTTAACATTTTGTATTGAGATAGTGTATCTCTCTTCTTCCTTTCTTGATTAGGGGAAGGAGCAGAGGCAACTTCAAGTTTTTGGGGAAAGAGTTTCTGAACTTTTATATTTCCCATCCTCTGCAATTCTTTGACAACTAGTTTTCCTACTGCATCCTGCTCCAATATCATTCAACAATGTTTCTATTGAAATAATTAATGACAGTTTGTTGTCATTGGGCTTCAGAGTTAACTTGCCATTGAGACCAATGGGACCAGTTCATACTTCTCTCAGACATGTTGTTTTAGCCTGCAGAATCAGGAAAACATTACTGCATTTGTTAAGTGCACAATGTTACCACCGTCTTGTCTCATGTGGACATCTCTTAAAAATAGTAGTAGAAGTGTCTTATCTTCAGTCTACGCTCTCTTTCCATTACTACCACAGGCAGAGATGTGCTTGTGGTAGTGGAAGATTCCCACCAAAATGCTAAAGTAGACAAAGTGTAATATCTAAATAGTTAATATTCAAAATAAAAACTTAGATTGTGAAGCTGAATTATGTAGCACTTCTAAAATATACTGTGCTGCCACATACGCCTGGTTCTGTTAATAGGAAACACCACTTTAGAGCTCTGGTATTAAATTTTTGTTGAGAGGTAAGGTGAGGCTGCAATTTGTGTGGATGCTAATTTTTGGGGATGCAATTTAGCAATGTTTTACTGTATTGGAGGTTGACTATGTCATAAAACGCTACACAGTGCGTTAGGTGCAGTGCTACAGTGACAGGAGTTCTCCCTTCACTATAGTTAATCCGCATCCCTGAGAGGCGGTAGCTAGGTTGATGGAAGAATGTTTCCATTGACCTAGTGCTGTCTACAGTGAGGTTTACGTCAGAATATCTACATCTCTCGGATGTGAATTTTCCCTGGGAAAATGTAGCTATGCAACCCAAATTATCAGCTGTGTAAGTATAGCTTTTTAAGGCCAGAACAGATTTCTTCAGATTTTTTCACAATTTCCCCAAGAGATGTAGCTATGCTGATATTAGTTTTCAGTGTAGACCTGCCCTTAGTCTGTACAACAAAGTTTTACCAGCATAGCTACTTTGGCTAGAAGTTTGAAAAAAAAAAAATCACCCTCCTCCTCCTCCTTCAGCATCATTATTCTTGTAAAACCTCTGGGGTAGACACAAATATGCTGACAGAAGAATGCTTCTGTTGGCTTAGCTAATGTCATATAAGGAGAGGGCTAGGGTTGTCCTCTTTTCCCCAGGGCAGCCTTCATACTGAACCCCTCAGTCCCGCCCCAGAGCAATCATTTAAATGAAGAAAAACAAAACTTATTTAAGTTGAGGACCCAAGTGACACCAGGTAAATCTTCTAGTGGGAAATATTTTGAGAGTGTTTGAGAATCCTATTTTGTACCATTTTGAATATTGTACCTGAATTCATAAGCAAATCTTAATAAAAGTTTAGTATCTGATTTTTGTATTATGCTCACCAAGTTTTAAATGCTTCATTTAGGGTTAGCTATACTCTGCAGTTTGTGTTGGACAGGCAGGGTTAATGCTATCAAATGTCAAGCAAATGGAAAAATCACTTAGTCAAATATACATTTGTATATTATGCAAGCCAAAAATACTTCTGAAATCTTTATGGATGGTAATGTAATTAAGTATCTGACTTGTATTCTTTTACTAGTGGTTATTTTCATAGAGACGGAACAGTGATTGCATGTCAGTTGAAACATGTGGAAAAATAATTAATATGAATATGGCAGAATACCCTATAATACTGCATGTGGGATTTGTATTATGTGGAAGGGGAGATTAGAATTCTAGTGTTATACTAACAGCATTCTGCTTTTTATTATACCTGAACAAGTTATTTCAGGAGACAATTGAGTTGATTGTTGTTCATTTTGATTTGAAGAAACCATGTAAATATGAAGCACGGCGATTGCTGTGTTTTTATTCCAAAATTTTCTATAGCAAGCACAATTAATATAGCCAGGTATTAAGAAATAATGTCTAGATTTGGCAATTACAATTCTAAGCTTTTTTTTTTATAGCACATTTGTTAGAATCAGTGACCAGAAGTTTTTAAAAAAATCAAATCTGGGTGGTTGTTTTGTATTCTATTTCTTTTTGCAGGATCTAGTTAATTGCAAACTATTAACTATGCAATTCAATAACTTTTAAGGCCAGAACTGATTGTTACAATCATACAAGGAACAGGGAGAGACTACAAGGTTTTGATTAGCATCTGTGGATTCTGTGCATGGAGATAAAAGCCTTGGTTAATTATGCTTTTGGTCTGCCTGCATGTTAGTTTGTGTGTCTGCCAGGGCTGTGTGGCTGGGTGTTCCAGGCTCTGAATACGATGGGTGAGAAGGCTATGTCTCTGTAAGAGCTGAGAGACGGGGGCTCTTTTGACATAGATCAGGCTCAGTGTTAGAACCTTCTCTCTGTGAGTGAGGGAATGATTTGACCTGCTGTGTAATAGGGATGTAAGCAACTAGTTGACTAGTCTAGCGTTTCCCAAAGCGTGGTCTGCGGCCCAGTACCAGTCCTTAGGAGAAAAAAATACTGGTCCTTAGAAAAATTTAGCGGGCATGATTCTTGGGAGAGAGCCCGCCGCCCATGGCATCTCTGCCAGTCTAAGTAAGCATTTGGATTTGACAGCAGTTCAAGACCAGATTAAGGGATGATTTGGTCACTATCTATAAATACATGGCAAAGATACATTTGATAGTCAACAGCTCTTTTAGTATAATAGAAAAGGGCATGATGAGATACAATGGTTGAAAGCTGAAACTGGACCCATTCAGTCTATTAATACAGCATACATTACTAGTAGTGAGTTTAAATAACCATTGGAATAATTTACCTTGTGATTGGTGGACTCTCATCACTAGAAGTCTTTAAGTCAAGGCTAGATATCTTCTAAAAGTGGTCCCATAGCTCAAACAGAAGTTTATAAACTTGATGCAGAACTTATCGGTTGAGATTCTATGAAGTATTATACAGGAAGTCAGATTAGATGACCAGTCGTAAAATCTGTTAATCTAGTCTGACCATTCTGCAGGGGGAATTAGTCTTCTTTCTTGGTAAACAAACATTATTATGGCACACCTTTTAGGAAAGCAACCCTGATTTAAAGGCTATATGCCGAAGATTTTATTGTTAATAGCAAAGAGAAAAGGTCTGACAATTTTGGAACCAAATAGTGTTAATTTTACTAAACTACAAGACCAAAGCTGGTTCTGACAGACTACAGTTGCTAGGTTGGGATCAGGTGGGGAGGACACAGTCCTAATTAAAATCCATCCTCCATAAGGAGGCAATTAGTTCTGCATTTCCTTACTCCTCCTCCATACTCTATATTAGAAGCGAGTGTGAGCAACCTGAGACTTCATTGGTAGGAATTTAGAGTTGCTCACATCAGTGAACCTGTATTTGTACAGCACCTAACACAGTGGGGTCCTAGACCTCTAGAACATTTTGGTGCTATTGGTAATGCAAATAAATAATAATAATAATAATATGGATCTTCTTTACTTCTGACAGGGCTTCCTCTCTGTTTCCAGTTGGTGTCCCTTATGATAAGGACTCTACCAAATTCAGTCCATTTTGGTCAATTTTATAGTCATGGGAGTTGGAGGAAGGGTCGCAAATTTACTGTAAGGAAGATTGTGATACTGCTACGCATACTTCTGCGCACCTTCTGGTGGCAGCGGCGCTGCTTTCAGGGTTGAGCAGCTGGAGAGCGGTGGCTGCTGGCTGGGAGCACAGCTTTGAAGATAGCACTGCCTCTGGCAGGGCTCTGCTTTCAGTGCTTGGCACCCGGCCTACAGCTGCTGCTCACCAGCCATTCAGCTCTGAAGAAAGCTACAGATTAAGTGGAGTAATAACCTGTCCCCTAAAATAACCTAGTGACTCCCATGCAACTCCCTTTTGGGTCAAGACCCCCAATTTGAGAAATGATGGTCTCCCTTGTGAAATATGTATAGCATAGGGTAAAAGCACACGAGAAACCAGATTTCATGGGAGAGGGACCAGAATGACATGTTTTTTCCTGGCCATGAATTTGGTAGGGACCTACCTATGATTCTTTTCTCAGTTTCCTTATACCTATCTCCTTTCAGTCTCCCAAGTCTTGCATCCCTGATACAGCCAGTTTGAAATCTCTGTCGTCCCCAAACCTGTTCAGTTCTGAATGTACAACTGAGAGTTGAATAAAGTGTGGAGAAGTAGAAACAAACACCTACACAATAGGGGCCTCCCGATGGGCTTGAACTTGCTGTGCCCTGAACAGTTCCCTGAAGATACTGAATCAATAGTCAGGACTTGATGAACAACTGATGTTGTACGTCTGTTCTTAGTATTGGCAGCCAAATTTTGTGGTGTTTCTATGTTTTTTGTTTTGTTTTTTCCCCCAAACTTTCTGAGAAACCCATCCAAGCTCTGCAAGCTGTTTGGAATCAGTTGAGAGAATTTTTTTTTTTTTTTTTTTTAAGGAAATTACTTAAAATATTTCAGGGGCTTCTCAAGGGATTCTGTCCCCTGTTGCATAGCATAATTAGCAAATTAACTAGACTTTTTGTTTTGGCCTGTTTGTATTTCTAATCTCTTTTCTGGAAATCTGGCTTAACAGAGTGGATCCAAATATGTTCCTTAAGAATATACCCAAAGGACTGTAACATATTACTGGAAAGGGGTTCATCAAAGGTCAGAGAGCATGATTGAGTCCAGTCAGCTTTCCATTTCCCCTTCTACTTCATAACATTGTAGTTCTTGAATCTTTCTTGAGAGAAATTTGGTTGCATAGTATTTGTAAATAGGATTCTCCTTAATAGTAAGTGGTGAAGAAAACGTGACGTCAGTTAAGATGATTTTAAATTAGTCCTACAATATTTTGGTCCCCTTTTATTCTGCAATAATCTTTCTTTCAGATGTTTTTTTAAATAAACTTTTACCACTTGTCTGTAAATTTGGAGAATAATTTCAGTCTTCCTGGCTTTTTTTTTTTTTCTTCCAACATAGCCTTTATCTTGACTTCAGTTTGGCTGAGTTTGGTTCAGCTGCCACTATAATCAATGGACAGATTAGGAAAACAAGAATTTAAACTGTTTTTCTTTTCTTAAGATATTTGTCACATTGTCCCATTCCATACTGGGAAGTTAAATGGAAGGAATGAATGTTTAGTGAATGCACGTGAATTCAGTTACTTGGGTAGCTGCATAAACTCATTTCTCTTTGGATGTATAATGTGTGTAAGATTTGAACAATAAGTGGCTTTGTGTTACTGGCTGTTCTCATAGCTGCTCTTTGCAAAATGGAAGAAGTTGTAGCACACCCCTCTCTTTTTTGCCTGACACCTCTTCTGTCAGTGTGAGTACTCAGTAGACTGAGTGAATATTGTTCTCTGGAAAAATCCTTGCTATATCATAACTGACTACTTATATTTTCCAGCTTTTCTTTTCTCTGAAATTGAAATATCAATTTCAGATGATTGAGAAGCACTTCAAAATACTGCAGCTATAGTAATTAGTTTCATTCATACTTACAAATTAATACTCATTTATTTGTCTTATGATCAGGTTTAAAGAAGATATCAAAGAAATCCAAGAGAGAAGAAAGTGCCCCAGAAAAAGAAGCAGAGACAGAAAAACACAAGGTAATTTTTGTGTTAAAACACTAAGGATTGCAGACAAAGGTTCTAATTCTTCGAACACATATGTTCATCGTGTGTGAGTAATTCCTGTGAGTTCAGTAGGACTACTCTGTTGATAGTCATTAATTATATTCCTATCAGCATGGTTCTATGGAAAATAGGTTGTGCCAAACCTGATTTCATTCTTTGATGAGATTACATATTTGGTTGATAAAGGTCAGGATTTGATTGTGTCGGGACAATGGGGTGTGCCGGGAGTTTGATTGTTTCTCATAAAATGGAGAGGGAGGGGTCTGGTAGGAGGGAGTTATACTGTGGAATGACCGGGGGTGATAGCAAGCACCCCGGGGGAAGCCATTGGCTGGCATTAGCCAACATGCTGGCCTCCCCATCTGGGGCTAGCCTCGGGTGCAGAATCAGTGGCCAGGGAGTGAAGCCCTATTCCAGGCCAGACCTGGGCAATGCTAGGTAAGTCTTCTAGTAGTTTAAAATTTTCAGATTCTTAAGTGTATATTTTTAGTATGATAGAAAATAGTGAATGATAGGTGAAAAAATAAATATTTATAATTTGAGAACAGAGCTGCTATACAATAGGAGCATGATACCTCTTAGGTAGGCTCAGTGAATGACCTTCACGAGATACATGATGGTGTCTCATGGAATTTGAGGGTGAGTCCTAATGCCTGTGATGACTTTAGCTGTTTCTTGCACGCAATACCATGCATGGCCTCTTGGTCCTCCAGAGGATAATGCTCTTAATGCATTGTGAGGCTTATAGTGCCAGAGTTATAAAGCTTTACTTCAAGCTAGATTTTTTTTCCCCCATGTTTCTTTCTTTGTATTTAGGCCTTAACATATTTTGTATTAAATGCAGATTTAATTTTAACCAGCTTTATTTTATAAAGAAAACTTATATTTAAATAACATACTCAAAAATCTCATTTAAACAAAAACCTTATTTTTTTACAATGTTTTTCCTCAAAAATTAATAATTGATTTGTTTTTAGCCATCCAGATGAGATGAAAAGAACTGTGAGTGACATTGGTAGCAGAAAAGAAATTACCAGTGAGAAATGAACTATTGTTTTCATTTCTGTCTTAAAAATCTGTGTTGAGATGACACAGGTCTCTCAACTCTTGTAAGTGGAATGTTTAACCATATGGTCACTGTGGAGATGAAAATGAGTGACGATTATTATATTTAATTAGAAACCTTTCTAGATTATTCTTTATTTAAAAATAAAAATCAGCTGTATGAGAGTCTAAAAACAAATAAAATGCTTTAAGGTAAGCACAGATGGTTGTGGAATGTAGCCCATGTCATAATCCTACAAACTGAATAAAGGTATAACAGCTTTGTGGAAATGAGAATGAAATCTTTACCTGCAGGGCTGTACCACTGAGTATAAAACTCATTGAATAACACTGTAGTTTTTCTCTTCACCAGTTCACCAAATATTTTATAAGACTTATTAAATATTATAATAAACATTACTCTGTTTTATAATTGCTTGCAATCTGTTTACAAATTACAATTGTTCCCCTGGAGCCTTGAAATCAGGAGTGCTCGTCTCAGAAGGAACACATGTATTCCATACGCCACAAAGAGATGTTATGTAGATGGACTCTCTTTATTGTAACAGGCTGAAATGGCATTGCTTATGATGGATGATGAGGATGATGAAAGAAAACATTTTAACTATGAGAAGATTGTAGAACAACAGAACCTGAGCAAGAAGAAAAAGAAACTACTAATGAAAAGGAAGGAGTTGTTAGAAGATGACTTTCAGGTAAAACTAATACAGATTCCTAGTATTGAAACATAGTAGAATTTAGTGGTATCTCTGCTTTTTTCAAGAGGAGTGGACTGGAATTCTGATGTAAGAATTGTAACTCAGTACAGTAAAACTCCAGTGGTCTGGCATCCAATGGTCCATCACTCCTGATGGTCCAGCACCATCTGGAACCCGGAAGTGCTCCGGGCAGCCGGACAATTGGAACTGCTCTGCCCCCAGCTTCCCTGAGTCAGCCGCTGATCAGTTTCAGCAGCGGCTGACTTGGGGACACCTGGGGCAGAGCAGCTGGGGTGCTGCCGGGTTGGTCCCGTAGCGCCGTGGGACCAACCCGCAGCACCACAGCTGCTCTGCCCCAGGCGTCCCCAAGTCAGCTGCTGCTGAAACTGACCAGTGGCTGACTCCGGGAAGCCTGGGGCAGAGCAGCTGGGGTGCTGCCGGGTTGATCCCGCAGCGCCGAAGGGCGCATCCCCCCCCCCCCACTCCACCCCAGACCCCTCATAGCCCCCCCTTCCGATAGTCCGGTATATCTGATAATCCGGCACCCCCTGGGTCCTAAAGGTGCCGGATTATCGGAAGTTTACTGTAATATGGTTTGACAACCTTTTAACAATGCAATTGAATATCAGCCTCTTTATGGTATTTCTACAAAGTGAAAGGCTAATATTCTAATATTCACATGTATGTCCCTATCACCATAGGACCTGGGTGCACTTTACATGGCTTAGATTATAAGCAATGTTTCCCTAAAAGAAGGCCCAAAATCAGATTGTGTATAGGGATTTAAGGAGACAGAATTTGTTGGCTGGAATATTATTGCCCTTTTCATGGCCTGACTCTATTGACTCCTTCCATGCTCACTTATTCTTAACCAACAAGGAATGTCTTCGTTGGTCCATCTTTTTGATACGTGCAAGCCCTGTATATGTATCTCCTGTATGTTGTTGACTTGCCCACTTCACATTGCACACAATGCAGAGGACAGAGGAATCCCCCATACTTCACCATCCATGAATATGTAGTTTAATTTAACTAACTTGACCAAATTCTGAGAATTACCAATTGCAATTTAAATATTAAAGTTTAGGTTACAGCTTAAATATATCTGACTCAGCAAACTAGTGTTACCTATATCTCATACACATTCTATCATTTAAATATTATTTCAATATTTTCTGGTATGTTTCTCAATGTTGTTTTTCATTGGTAGAAAGGTTAACTGAAATAGGTTCTCTTTTTTTCTCTTCAGGTGAATGTTGCTGACACAAGGTTCCAAGCACTTTATACTTCCCACTTGTTTAATTTGGATCCTTCTGATCCAAACTTCAAAAAGACAAAAGCAGTGGAAAAAATTTTGGAGGAGAAAGCTCGCCGAAGAGAACAAAAGGAGCAGAGTCTTACAAAGGCAAAGGAGATACAGGAGAATGAAATTGGAAAGAAGGGAAACCTCACTAAGAAATCTGTAGATCCTACTTTATCAATGCTAATAAAATCTGTCAAAAATAAAACAGAACAATTTCAAGCCAGAAAGAAACAAAAAATAAAATAAAGTCTAGTTGTTTGGCTTTCCTCAGTCCAATCTGTACTTCTTGTAAAATGGTGGAATTTATCAGAACTTTATAGATGTTGAATCCCATAAACTGTAAGAGTTCTTGAAGAATTAATTCCTGTGTTGGGTCTTGAGGATGAATACAGACAACCAATTAGAAAACCACCTTTTCCCCTCTTTTCTTCCCTCCCACAGACACCACTTTAGAATAGTATATTTGTAAAATAGTTCACAAACAAGAGTATTTGTAACAAAATTAATGTACCAGAAGCTGTTGATTTCATTAACACCATTTTGGCTAAAACTAATAGAAATGTTAAAGATAGCTACAAAGAACACTGTTAGAGATAGAAATGGACACATTTATAAATGGGTGTTTGTGACTTCAGGTTCTGGTATGATTTTTAGATTTAAAAAAACCTTTGAACGTTCATAATGATGTTTTTAATATTCCATGAGTCTGTAAATACAATGTTACTGATAAAGATCATTTTAATATAACTGCAAGTGAAGATGGGTTAGATGAGTTTTGTTTGTAAGTTAAGAGCTACGTGGATAACTTGTGAAATAATGAATAAAAATATATTTTAGTTCATTAATAATACTCTTCACTTCTATAATCTTCTAAGGATTCCAGAGTGAAATTCTCTCATTTAGGAGAGATCCTCATTTACAGCAGTGAAGTTGAAACAATTTAGGTCAAACTCGAATACTCAAAGTTAGGTATCAGAATCCATATCTAGTCACCTAAATAAGGATGTTTCTGCATTAGGCATTTTTCTTAAATTTTCCCCAATGACGCATTGCCATTAAGTGCAACTCCACTAATAGTTGCAATATGGGGAAGGCTAGTTTAGACGAGAGCCAAAACAGGTCTAGATGTCACAGTTAAAAACACATGGAACTGGACTATTACTGCTGTCACTGGCAGAGCAGTGCAACAGTAGAAAAATGTGTGGAAAAAAGGGCAGCACAAAGGGCCTGATTTTCAGAAGTATTGAACTTATTCCATCCAGTATGTCCTCATCCTGTTCTGTTTGCTGTATCAACTCTGTTAGAAATACAGCCCATTAAACTGTGAAAGAAAAGACAAAATTGTAACATAAACCAATCAGAACTGTAGGGCTGGAGACTTTCTGATCATTGTGAACAAGCACATGAGCTTCAACCACCCTAAGCATCTCTACTTCTGTAAGCTACTGGTATATCTATCTATCTTTCTTTGGGCATGAGAACCCTGAATAAGACAGCCAGGAATGCTGCACTCTTGTTATGAAACTGCTTGTGAAGGCCCTTTTTAGATGTACACAAACCCATCCCCCCCTGCAGTGTACTCTAAAGGAGTTAAGTACATGAAAATCATTAATTGCTATACCTTCAACTTGACCCTGTGCATTGTATGTATAAACATACCAAATGAATACAGTCTGAGCCTGTTTACAAAATTAGGTTGTCAGAACTATTAATGCATGTGTGTCAAATTCCTCATAGAACAAAAATCTTTTCATCATATCTAATAAAGAAAATAACTTGGTATGCAAATAAAATTTCACTAAAACAGCCATTAAAACCAGTAAACTAATCAAAATATCTTGCACACATGAAGTAAATATGGCTGGATGTTCACTGAAGCTGATGGCCCTTCAACGTGAAAAATACTAACTTTTAGTAAAAACCAGTTTGTTTTATGCAGAAAAATTAAGCAAAGGAGAGGAACCACATATTCAATTGTAGGAATTCATGGTAAAAGCTGTGAAATGTACAGTGAGAAATGGAAATAGAAATAGGTGATTTCACAAGAGAGTTTGTATAAAGGAGTTCTGGAACAGATCATTTGTGCATCTTTACTGGAAAACCTTCAGTTGCATTTCTAAAATAGCTCAAGTGAATGGTTGAGCAAATTAACAAACTGGTAGCAGTTAATCAGCTCAGGTGGTGCTACAGAACTTAACCGAGAGCAAACAAGCTCTTGATACATGGTTTGGGCCAGCCATTTGAGCTATTTGTGACTCAGCTAATTGCCATGAGCAAAAAGAAAGAGACCCCACCAGAATTGAGGACTTAAGTGTACATCATGGGCCAACTTAAGTGATATGCAGCTGGATTTGGACTTGAAAAGGAATAAAAGGAAACATGACAATTTATAGTAGAATTTCCTGCAGTATATGCAGATGCATGCAGCAGCCCAGCAGAAGTGGAGGCAGCTACAACTAAGAAGGGAGAAGCTATCAATCAGCCCTGAGTGCTGTAAGTATAAATCCACATCTAATGTGCCTGATAGAAAAGGGGATTCTAACTCCATACACAACTTTTACTGTCCAAAAATGTTAAATTGGGTTGTAAAATGTAAGACTAGCAATAATGTTTAAAAAGGGTAACTCTTCTGTTACAAACTGGTGCTGTGAAAAGATTGTCCAAGTAAGGGAATTCTGTAAATTCAAAGGCTGACGCAAGAACAAACAGTGTGACAAATGTTCAAGGACTGTCTCTCACCCAGTTCAGGAAAATGCGCAAACACACACAGAGCTAAAGGGGGAGAAGCTTGGATGTACAGGAAGTAGCTCCACACATTTTTTAAAATGTCTGGGCAGCTGAGTGTGTGGCTATTGAATGTGGAATAGGGTCTGTGAAGTACATAAGAATTGCAGGTTGTGGTTCAAATTTAAATTATTAGCAGGAATTTTAGAAATCCATGTGTCATGGAAAAATGCAGAATTTGCATTTTACAGAAAATCTTTCACATGTTGTAAAAAGGTAAAAATGTACATTAACTATTAACTAAATTCTACTAAAAGTACCAGTGTCACTGATCAATACATGTAAGTCCCCCTTAAAGATTTTGAGTTTGACCTTATCTAGAGACTGATATTTTGTGTTTAATGAATTTTCGCTCTGTAGTGTGTGTGTGTGAGGGGCAAGTCTTGTTAAATATTCCAGTTATTTAACAAATGAGAACCTGAAGTCACATCTTGAAAATTTTCATTTTTCCTTCTTTCACAAATGGATTGGTAAAAGCAAGCAAACTAATTCCCTACTGGCTGATGTAATAGTATATGTCAGAACATATGTCATACCACTAGACTCAAATTATTACATCTACTTTCAAACACAAGGATGAGGCACTTTTTCCTACATTGCTGTAAATTTCTTCTAGGCCAGCTGCTACTTAGGGCACTTCCTGAAATTGTTGAGAATGTACTAATTTCAACTGGGGCTAGCTGTTTCTGTTCATCTCACAATGGAGCCCCCACCTTACATGTGGCTGCCCTCCTGTGCAACAGGAGATGTGATGGTCAGCTCCCTCTTTCTGGGCCCAAGGATTTGGACTAGGGCAGGGCTATTCGATACAAAACCCACAGGCCACATGCGGCCCGCAGCCCATTTGTTTGTGACCCGCGGTACAGTTTGGAATTCGGTGGGGTTCAACATGTGGCCCGCGAGTGGGAGCCAAAACAAAAAAGCAGTCAATATAATGGTCTTCTGTTGATATGTGTTTTAGTAGTTAAATTCCTGGACTGTCGTTGCTCATTAAAAGTGCTGTCATATGGATGGAAATAGAGTAAATATTGCATTTTATTACTATCAGCAGAACTGACTTAAATGGGGCCTGCGTGTTGTGTAGTCTTGCCTTAATCTTTGTATCCGGGCCCATCAGTGTCAAAGAAGCTATTTGCATATATTTGCATGTATATGCAACCACACTTAAATTGCAGCCCTCGGCACGTGCTATATCATTGTGGCCCCTGGAGGTTCCAAAGTTGAGTAGCCCCAGACTACGGATTCCTGAGCACTCTTGCCCAGTGTCTAGCAACATACTTAAGCATAGATCTGCTTAACTTTAAATCAGTGTGACTGCCCACAAGTTTAGTACTTTGCTGAGTCAGTCAATTCTAGGAGAAGAGTGTGGACAGGGCTGGGGAAATGGACAGCATCTTAAATTGGCTTGGATAATCTTCAGAGTTGATGCTGACACTGCACCTGTTTGTGCTGAGGAAGTTAGACCCCACATTTAAAAGGGGGATGATATGGGAAAGCTTGCCTCAAACTTAATTTTGAAGAGACTAAAGAGTGGCCATAATGAAGAATTTTGTTGTAATGACAGCTGTATCATCATTTATTATTTACAAAAACACTTTCTCAGGAAAACAGCCCTGTTCAGAAAAGCACCCAAGCAGGGATGTAGGTCCCACTGAAGTCAATCAAAGCTAAGCATGTGCTTAATGAATCCAGTATATTGACAGACTTACCTATCTGCTTAAGTGCCTTCTTCAGCCGAGGCCTAAATGCTGACATTATGCTCAGTCCTATAACAGTCCTCTGCTGCTTTTTCTTTTGTTAATATGGCAACAGAAAAACTGTTATTTCTTTTACTAGGTCCTGAATGTGTAATCTGACCTATGCAGGCAGCACTCAGAATCCATGTTGGAGACCCACCAAATGAGCTAGCTGCATTAAAGACATTTGCAAACTCCTATGGACTTCAAAAGGGCTAAGATTTTACTCGCTGTCTTTAGTAGAACTAGCAATTTAAAACAAACACCAAACAAACCCTGGATTGTTAAAAAGATGATAGACATTATTCTTCCAACAGTAGGGAAAGAGCCTGTATAAAACATAGTTCTTCCAACAGTATGGACTGCCTCTAAGGTTGGCAGTCATTAGAGTGATTAGGGAAAATGTAAGTCAGACACTTAGAAATCGAATACTACAGGTTGAACCAGCAAGAGGTTTTGATTTCTTTAATAAGAGAAGATCAGATGACTAGAGATGAACACCCAGGCATGTTTTCTATTATTCCCACTTACCAACATTAAATATATTATTTTCAATTAATAGTGACAGTTGGCTTTTGTTCTTTCATATTCCTATGACATCCAAAAATAACACTGCTAAGCCATGCTGACATATTTCAAATAACTGCTGTTGCTGAAGAACAAAACACCCAACCAAAATGGTACATACACTACATGAAAGATAAAGTCTCAGAAACCTGCAATAGATATCAAATGGTTAGAATGATGCTTTTTTGCATTTGCTTTAAATCATAAGGCCAAATACTTGAATATTCATTTTGTGGCAGGGATAGTAATAAATGCAATCTGGGTACTAGCTCTGATAGAATGAATTTCATTTCCCTTTATTTTGCAACATCTTACAGTCATAATTTGCAGGCCTTTCTGATACAAACATTTGAACTATTCTGGTTCAGGATGGTATAGTTCTGCAAACAGAAATACAAAGGTCACAGGTCTATTGTCTCTTGTACTTTCTGTATGCTATATCCTGATACTACAGATCTGAGAATGTTTGCCTCTGGTCTACATCATCCAACCAGAATGGGGTCATGCAAGGCCAGCAATGCTTTTTATGCCTCCACCCTGACAGTACAGCCTCCAGTCCCCACAAAGAACAGTTCTAGTTCCTTATCTTGACCATTAGGTCTGCAACCAAGTTGTTCTGTACTAACAGGGCTACTAGAAAAACTGCTGCTAGCCTCTAGTGAGTGCACTAACAAACCTTCCCCCACTCCCAACACAAGAGATGCCCAGATTTGTTTTGGCAGGACCCAAAGGTTGGTTAGCTTTTCTATGTGGAGAACTGCCTTGAGGCCATACCCCCAACTCTCTTATATGGACTAAACCCCCATATCCTCATGAGCTAGCGCTGCACAAACTCACAGAGTTCAAAGCCCAACAAACAGCCTTCCTCTCTTTTTACATTCCAATTAATAACCACAATTGTCTGAGTTCCAAATTCCCCTCTAGCTCCCATGGTATCAAAATTCACAAGCTTTTTCTCCTTATCTACCATAGCAAAATTGCCCATCATTAACAATAGTTGTCCACAGTAGGTGCAACTGAACATGGTTTGTCCTGTGTGCTGGGCTTTATAACCCCCATATAGCCATGCAGGAACAAAGTTGACAAGAAGTCCCTCAGCTGGAATTGGTTGGAGCATCTATGAAAATATCCCTCTCAGAAGAGTGGAGGTGACCAGAGGGGAAGATTTCTTTCTAGGATTCCAAGGGGAAGAGGATACGGACTGAGACAATTAGCTGTAGTTATAAAAGTTCATGTGGGGATCTCTGCTGTGGCATTGACAGAGGTCAACTACCAGCCCAGGCAGGCAAGGGGGGTTGGCTAATGAAGCTTGCCTGGGAACTGATGATTACTTTAACTAGGGAGGACATGGCTAGTCTTAAGTTTTGTTGGCCAGCGGTGATTCAAATGCAGTTAACACTTCCTCTTAAAGGAAAAGGTCATCTTTTAAAGTTACACATTGTAGCTAGGCCATGTTAGACTATACCTGTAGGGTTGCCAGGTGTCTGGTTTTGAACTGGACAGTCCAGTGTTTGAGCTTTCTGTTTGGGAAACAAATTGAGAAAATATAAATGTCCACTATTTTCTAAATAAGATGTAGTGTAGAATGTGTTGCATTGTCAAGTGTGTCCGGTATTTTTGTTGAAACCATGTGGAAACCCTATATACCTGTTGCAGATGTCCACTGTTAGAAAGCGGGAACATTAACAGTGTACACAAGGTTATTGTATAGTAGAACAAACTTTATGGCAGGGATAATTATGCGTAAAAGGAGAGAAAATGTGTAGTAGTATGACTACTTATTTACACAAGCCCCAGTGATGAAGAAATACGGAAATACAAGCTGTATGATTATGGTATCTTAAATAATGTCCTGTGGCCTTCATGAAAGGATCTCAAAGCACGTTTACAGCAATAAGAGTTCTTTTGAATGCTACAGGTGTGAGAACATAGGTAAAGAGAACTTAAGTGATTTGTGAGGATCACACACTGAGTTCGTGACAGGTCAGTATAAGAACCCTGACTTCCTGGTACCCTGCTCTAAACACTGATAAGTGGTTTCTTTATAATTCTATATAAGAGCACTGAAGCAGCTTGTATTTGATACTTCAGAAATACATCAGATTTATCTCTTTACCAAGAGGAAATGCAAGTTTGCACTTGGCATTATCTATGGCAAAATTGTAACTTTTTTTTCATTTTAAAGAATGACACTTCAGTGTTGACGACTCTTCTGGAGAGCATTTACTCTACTAGTCATTCCAACTGTTCGTGTACATCTTTAAAAGGAGCAAATCTACATAAACTGATCACATGACAAGAGGGCGAGGTCTTTTTAAACCACAAGTGGAGCTTAATATGCTGGAATTGCTATGATGTTAATGTCTTTATTTAACACAGGAAATCTTCAGAGGAACAACAAACAAATGGACAATAAAGAAAAGGTAAAAGAGAACCCTTGTATAAACTTATTGTAACTATGCACAGAGCCTTGTGTGGATACAAAATTTTGTATCTGAATCCACATCTGTATCTGCAAAAATGAGCCACAGATATCTGCATCCACATCTACGGATGAAGATACCCGTGGATATAAAGTTGCTAGCTGCAAATTTGCAGGGTTCTAGATAAAAAATTTGTATCCACTTCTGTATCCACAAAAATGAGCTGCGGCTATCTGCATCTGCAGATACCCATGAGTATAAAACAAATATCCATGGATTTGCAGGTCTCTTACTATGCAAAAGACACTGTTTCAGATGTTATAGTTTCATTTTGCTAACAGGTTTTTAATGTATCAATCTTAATGGTCCTAATTGGCTACAAACTCTTCTAAATGTGTAGTGGAGACAGGGCCCTACATTGTATCAGTCCAGGAAGAGAAACTTCCAAAATAGGTCTCCAAGATTAATTTCCCAAACTCCACCACAGATGCCTTGCCCAAGATATTGCACAACTGCACAACCAGATAAAAACTAATTTAGCAACAAAAAAAGATAAGGAAAAAAAGTATTATTCCCACTTTATTTCTCACTGGGACTCTGTAGAAAAGATGACCTGCCCAAGGTCAAATGTTGCAAGGCTGGGAAATGAACCAAGACATTCCAAGTCCCAGTCTGGAATCTCTTTCAGCATACAACTATCCCATAACTCGGAAAACACATCATTTCAGTTATCTATGAAGGTATTACCAAATATTAGTTCTTTAACAAATATGCTTATCTAATGAGTAAAGTATTTCAAATAGTTGAACTAATAGTAAAACAGGATGAAAATGGGTTTACTAATCCCAAAATGACTATTGCCATGAATGATGCGCTCTCAGGAACACATCTGTAGCCAAGGAGAAAATCCATTTTAATCAAAACAACTGGCAGATTAATAAAGGGTAAGATGTTTCTCATCATGTGCATCTAAGAACTCTGCATGAGCAAACTACACACAAACACAAAGAAGCCAAAACTGTATCAAAGGGAAAAACCATGTTTGTGAAATCAAGTATGGAGTTTGTTTACCATTATTTTCATATAAAAAGCTGCTTTTTGTTTTTTTCTACTAGCCGCTCTGTCACTGGTCTGAAGGAAAATACTTTTCAGATGGGCATCCTTAATTTAGAATTTCCTAACTTCTGAGTGTTTGACTTTGCAAAATTACTGTTCTTTTAAGATAGTTTTTAATGTAATTTTAAAGTATGTTTAAAAAGCAAAATTAAAAGAGAGGAAATGCTATGTGGACCCATAATAACCCTCACATGAGTCAACTGCTGGGTTGGAACATCTAAAACTGCAAGGCTATGTCTAAACTGCAGGCTTTTTGTGCAAGAACAAGTGTTCTTGTGCAAAAACTTGCACAGCGTCTACACTGCACACGTGTTCTTGTGCAAGTAAATTTCCAGTAAAGCATCAGAAGAGAGGGCTTCTTGCGCAAGAGTTATTCCTCTCCCCATGAGGAATAAGCCCTCTTGCGCAAGAAGGCTGTGTGGATGGGCAACAGGGGTTTCTTGCGCAAGAAACCCCTATGGTTAAAATGGCCATCACAGCTTTCTTGCACAAGAAAGCATCCACGCTGCCACGGATGCTCTTGCTCAAAAGCACATTGCAGTGTGGATGTGCTCTTGCGGAAGACCTTTTGCGCAAGAACTCGTGCACAAAACAGTTCTTGCGCAAGAAGCCTGCAGTATAGATGTAGCCCAACAGAAGACCTCTCCCACTTGAGCCAACTGATAACCATAAAAAGCTGTTATCCTCTTTGCAGGCTGGCCACTAGAGAGGGATAAGGCACACCATTTGCCCATGGGTTTCACAGCTGCTTCCTAACCACATAGACTGCTGAGACTTAAGAATCTGGCCTTACATTCTTTGTTCTGGAAGGGTATGTACTCTAACTAACACAGACCCTTGTATCTCCCCCCACCCAGCCTGGCTGTGTCCCATTCTGCACCTATCCACATGCCCCCCAACTTCCAGCTCCTGCTCCTCTGCCATCTGCTCCTTGCCTCTCTGCTTCCATTTCTTGTTGTCTGCATGTGCTGTAGGTAGGGAGAACTGAGAAGACAGGAGACATGGACTCCCTTTTTCAGCTCTTGTGCCTAGTCACACAACAGAAAGAAAAAACAAACAAACTCCAGGAAAGTTCCTGCAACACTGGAATGGAGAAAGCATTCAAATGAAACAGACAAATTAGCTGTCAAATGCTAACAAATCTCTACTAAGCATGAAAAAACTTTAAAAAGAGCGAATAGTCCTGTATGTGGAAGTAAAATTATCAGACTTGTAAACTGGCTGAACATGTGAGGATTCTTGTACAGATGGCACTGACACTTCCTCCCCTACCTAAATCCTCCCCCTCAAAATCCTGGAGCTTCTCAGGGAAATGGTTGTAAAATTTTAAATATGGGCAAACAAGGACATTTCCCCCTAAGCTCAATCTCAAGAAAAAACAGATCTGTTTTCACCAAAACTTAAAAAAAAAAAAAAAAAATCAGCCTGAGGTGGCCATCTACCATTGAAAAGTCTGGCTTCAATGGTTGAAGAGGGGCAGAGTCATAAGCAACTGAAAGCAAACAGGAATTGTTAGGCAACCTTAGACACAGATGCCTTTACCAGCTTTACCTATAACTGTTATAAAGAAGGTAGAAGGGCTCCTCTGTTTCTTAACACAAGAACAATGGAGATCAATGAAAATGGAAGGTGGGGAAATCAAAATGGATAGAAAGGAAAAATTTTTTGCACGGAACATGTAATTAAACTCTGGAACTCACATCTACAAGATGATATTGAGGCCAAATATTTAACAATATTAAACAGGGAATTAGCCATTTGTGTGAATAACAAGAATATGCAAAGTTGTCATAAGTAATGCATTTAAACTACAATACTGGAATGTATTTCCTGCACCCATCAGAAGCAGTACCTAGGCTTAGGGGAGTCACAGATAATGGAGGAGCCATGGGAGAGGGAATTAATTGCTGGGAAGGAGCCTGGGAGTGAACCTGAAGGGTTGTTGGGTGTGGGTGGAAAAAGTATGGAACAGTTTTTTCTGGGGGATGGATTGTTACAGAGTTGAGGAACCTCTTCTATGCAGACCCTAGCTAACCCCTACCCTTTCCCATTCAGCCAGGCATAGCTGCACTTGCCCCCATATGTTCCTGCACCCCACTCCCTCCTGTCCTCATGTACCCTGGCACCCTCACTCAGCCAGCATAGCTGCACTTGTGTCCATGTGTCTCTGCAGCCCCACTATGAATATCTGCTCCTGACCCAGGTGTGCCTGCATTCCCTCTTCCTTCTCACCCTACACCCCCATTTCCATTCAACCCCCAGCTCAATGTTGTCACCCCACTAACTCCTATGGCCCCACCAGTCCTGTGCATCCTGCTCTGGCACTTCCCCCATATCCTGTGCCTTAGGACCTGGCCCCACTGGCAGGGCATGTGAAGGAGGCAGCCTCAACCTCCTCCCACTCTGCTGCTGGCTGCGCTGGCCCATGCATCAGTTACCCTCTCTTCTAGTGCCACATCAGCTCCTGATGGGCAAAAGGTGTAATTACAGGATGACCCCTCTAGTAGCTTCCTTTCATCTCTTAGTGAGACTCAATTATTCTGCAAGGGGAAAAAACTGGTGGAGGACACTAATTCTGCACTTGCATAGTGGTGCAGAATTCCCCCGGATTGTTCTGTGTCCAAATTGTAGTGAGAGTTACAGAGTTCCTTTATCATTCTTAAACAACTTCTTTATGAAAACTAACTAAACTACTCCAACTGCAGATGAAATGGGGACAAGAAGCAGGGGAACAAGAAAGACCTCTCAGTGAGTATTAAACCTCTAGTTCAGACAGACTGCCATTGAGCTAAATTGTTTAAACATCTGAGATTTGGTTTTGGAATGAGTTGCTTTTTATTGTATATTTTTAAAGAGGCTCTCATGCAATTTAAAATACTTTGATAGTTTTCATCCTTCACAAAAATAAGCTTGTTCCACATAGTGTTATGATGATCCCATTGTGGTCTGTGAATACTGTGCTTAGGAACTCAGTATCAAGCCAAAATGATTCCTTTCTTTTACAAGTATTCAGAACAAAATCCTGTTCATTTCAAGATTATTCCCCACTGAACTTCACCTGGCTGTGTTTAACATGCATTGTTCATCTCCCTCTGTATTGCATATGAAATCTTATATTTCATGAGTACAAAAAACTGTGAGTGTGATCTTTGCCATATTGAATTCAATGGGAACTTTGCCACTGACTTTAGTGGGGGCCAGAAATACACCCCACAATTGCAAAATGTCCTCATGCTTTTTTATTACTTTTACTTCCTGAAGTACAATTACGTATCAAACATATCTGTAGTTCAACTAACTTTAAGCGCAGAAGAAACTTCTAATGTATAGCCCTAAATACAAGATGTATTCTTTTAAAATGTCATACTACTTACAGCAGGGGTTCTCAAACTTGTGATACCGCGACCCCCCCCCCTCAATTGCTCGCGATCCCCCTCTCCATTGCTGCAACCAGCCTCTCTAATTTGTTTGCGATCCCCCTCTAAGTTGCTCGCGACCCTCCGGGGGGTCAGGACCCACAGTTTGAGAAACGCTGCCTTAGAGACACCGTTAACTTAAAAAGCACTATTTAGCTGTTTTTTAACCAAGTTTTGTCTCAAGTAACACCTACAATCACTGTCTCTCAAAGAGACTGAAGGAGGGGGAACAGATTGCTTATTTTCTGCATTTGTCAACCTATGTGTATAGCCCATTTTGCTCTTTTCCTCATTGCTAATCAGCTCATTTTTCTCTGAGGGCTAGTCTATATTGGCACACTAAATTGGTACTGCTGCAATGGATGCAGTGGTGTGCAATTGGAAGATCTGGTAAAGATGTGATGTCAATTGACGGGTCTGGTAAAGATGGCAGAGTGCTCTCTGATATACATTACTACACAGTATTCCACATTCACAAAAGGCAGAAGGTAAGTCAGTAGGAGAGATCCTCCCAATGACATAGCATCATGTAGACTGGTAGATGTAAGAGATGTTGCTCGGGGCAGGAGGGAGATTTTTCATACCCCTGACCAGCATAACTTAATATTGACTTAAGCCGGGGTGGGCAATAATTTTTGATGGGGGGGGGCCACTCCAAGAAACTGGTAAGTGGTTGAGGGCCACATTCTTCCATTATATTAATGGAGGAAGTGTGGGGATCTGGGATGGAGGTTGGGTGCAGAACGGAGCTTGGGGTAAGGGATTGGGGTGTGGGATCTGGGAGGGTGTTTGGGTGAAGGAGGGGATTGTGACCTGGGGGAACGGAGGGGTGCGTGAGTTGGGGTAGCAGTGCAGGAGTTTGGGTTGTGACCTGGGGCAGGAGATTGGGGTGCTGAGTCTGGGAGGGATATGGGAGGAAGTGCAGGGCCTGGGAGGGGGCTGTGACCTGGGGCAGGAGTGCAGGACAGGGTGCAGGGTATGGGAGGGGGTTGTAACCTGGGTCAGGAGTGCAGGAGGGGATGCAGGGACAGCAGATTGGGATACAAGGTCTGGGAGGGGGTTATGACTTGAGGAGAGTTATAGGGGGGATACAGTGTCTGGGAATGTGTATGGGGGCTAGAATAGGGGTGCAGAAGGTTTGGGTTACATGGGGTAGGGAGGCAGAAAGGGGCAGAACATTGGGGGAGGGAGAGGCTGGAATGCCAGAGACAGGCTCTGTCAGGGAGACCTTACCTGGCTCCCAGCCAGCAGCCCAGAAGGTTCCTTAGCCAGGATTCCTGCTTTCCAGCCCCTGTACATGCTCAGGGGAGCTGCAGGAGCCATGTTTACTGCTCCGAACTGAATGCTGCAACCCTGGGGGAAGAGGGGCACTTCACATACTGCCTGTCCTGCAAACAGGCAGGTGCTATTGGCCAGAAACCAGCCAATGGGAGCTACTGGAGGTGGGGGCATCATAAAAGCCTCTCTCTCCCCACCCTCCAAGCTCTCAGCATTCAGACACACTGCAGTCAGCTTTCTGTAGTGCCAAGTGGGGGCGGAGCAGGCAGGGAGCTGGCTGAGGCTCTCACGGGCCAGATCCGGCAGTTTGGCTGGCTGCATCTGGCCCGCAGATCATCTTTTGTCCAGCCCTAACTTAAGCAGAAGAATAGACCAGGCCTGTGTATTGGTTCTTCACATGGTATCAAGACTCAGAAACACTTGAAAATACAAATGCTTGAAGAATCCCAAATACTGAAAGGGGAACACAGGAAGGAGTGGTATGATCTTCAAGTAGAAATGGTCTAGCTGCTAATGAAATTTTAGGCTCCAGTCTTTCAGTTGCACAAGGAGCCCCACTGATGTCAATGAGGCTCTGCCCAGGGTTTGTCCACAGAGTTTATTGCTGGATTATTACCTTAACATCAAAATAAATGCAAACCTGTAAACTATGCTTGTTATCAGAAAACATGCTTCCATTCTAAAATTACTTTTTATTTCAGACAAAGGCAATCCAAATCCAAGAGACCAAAAATCTACTCCTAAAGAGAGTCCAGGAAGTACATCTGTGCAGATTTCTGACAGGCTATATTAAACACAAAATGACTAAAGCTCTTTGAATATCGTACTTTTAGATCTGAGAAAAGGAGGCTTTAATTATATTATACATCACATCTACAAACTTTCTGGACTAAAATTAGTGCAAATTCCCCTTTGAAATAACCGATCAGGTGTTAAACCATGGATCTGCCAACGTTAACTTTTCCAACTGTGTTTTGGTGGACATAGATCTCATAGTTTAAATGGAGTTACCAGAAGGGTGGTCTTTTGTACTATTTTACATCTCACAAAAGATTACAGCTAGTTTGTTGTTGTGAAAATTATCCTAATAGCTATCATTACAAGCAGTTTTGATTGTTTTGACTGTTGCACACCACAAATATCTTGGCTTTTTTTTCTTTTGTGGTCTTTGAATATATGATGCTGGCCCCAGTAAAAACAGGGAAAGAAGAGCATACTGTGACCAGAACAATCAGAAGGAAGAATGCTCTACTGGAAGTATACAATACATCTAAATACAATAAGGAGAATTTGGACTAAACTGCTATATATGAATAACTGCAGGGATTAAAACAGATAGGTAAGAAAAGTAACAAAAACAGCGGAGAATACATAAATGAAGTGTGTTTTTAAACTGATTTAAACCAGGGCAAGTTGGTGCACAGACAAAGCCTAAAGGAAAAGATCTGCACCTTCTAAAGCCACTAATATTGACTGCATCAAATTAATTTCTTATAATGATGAGATGTCAGTGGGAAGATAACTATAGCCAAATTTACACTTGAAGCTGGGAGTGTGATTCTCCTTCAGTTAATGAGCTAAAAATACTAGCGTTGCCAAGGCAGCACAGGCAGTGGTGAGCAGCAGCACGAATAGCGTCCCGAATTTATGTATCCATGGGGTCCAACTGGTTTGTAATTTGGGCAGCCAAGCTGTGCTGCCACTCATCACTGCCCATGCTACGTTGGCTACACTACTAGTTTTAGTGTACTAACTTGATGAAAGCTGATGTGAGTAGATTCCTCTTGAACTGTAGAGAGCCTACAATTAAGGCAGGCCATATATCTTTGCTATGCAGATACTGTAGCTCCAATCTCTATGGATTAAAAACAAAACCAGATTTACTGCTGGTGAGCATTTTGGCAACAGATGACTATTTCAATAAAAACGAAGATTCCAGGCTCAAATTTCTTGTGCTTTTAGTTTGGCCCCTGTTTAGTAACAACTGTGAAAGCTGGCCTAGGAAAGAACACAAGCACATTCAGTTAGAATCTTTCGAGATGTTATGGAACATGCATTGGAAAGAACAGCGTGGGTGTTGAACAACGGAGAGTACAAAGAATGCTATTTAGACAGATCCAGGAAAGGATGCTGGAGTATTCTCCTCCTTTAAAGAGATTATCTGGAGACAGTACTTCCAGTTGGCTGAATGTCAGGGAAGAGGCCTGTTCATGTGCAGAGGAAGCAGAAACCTGCCTGGACATGACTGCAGATTTATTTATGCCACTTGAAAGGATCAGCCTGCCTTTCAGCAGTGATCATAATTCAGTATCTGAAATTATGAATTTTAGGCCCCATTCAAGTGCCATTCTCACTTCTGATGTGATCATTCCAACAAGCAACTTATTGTCCCTATTATCAGTGCATGCAGTCTATGTTTGCACTGACATCAGAAATTATTTACAAGGGACTTAAGCTAGTCTAGTGGTTCAGAAGGACCTAAAACCTTATATCCTTTCTCAGATTTTACTCAGTCCTTTACCAGACACACTCCCATGAAAATCCCTATCGTTGCCCTCAATTGATTGTCTGCATCTAGTTGCTTATCTGAGAGTCCCTACTGCTCTTTAACCCATGTGTGACATTCTATACCTTGGAAAAGCACCTTGTAACCCCCCTCATTTATATATAATCTATAAATATTCCTCATTTATATATAATTGTGATAGTGCATATAAAGCATGCCATGTAAGGTATCATGGGAAAGTTAATCTGCTGACAGCCACTGTTCTAGCTAAATATGAATATCATTAATGCATATGAAATTATGAGAATTATGTTGTATGAGAGTCACTAAAACATGCTGTGGGTTTGGGAAATTCTCTTAGCTAGCCCTCCAGAGACACTGAGACCAGACATCACCAGTGGTTTTCCAGCAGAGGAGTTACAATTCAGTGGCTCTCTCCTAGGAGACACATCAGGATATTGCTTCACATTGGAACTCAGCAATGCCCACCAGACATGCCTGGACTTGTGTTCTTCAAGCACAGAGACTAAGGCTGTGTCTAGACTGTCCAGGTTTTCCAGAAAATCAGCCGCTTTTCCGGAAAAACTTGCCAACTGTCTACACTGGCCGCTTGAATTTCCGCAAGAACACTGATGATCTCATGTATGATCGTCAGTGTTCTTGCGGAAATACTATGCTGCTCCTGTTCGGGCAAAAGCCCCTTGCGCAAATGCTTTTGCACAAGAGGGCCAATGTAGACAACGTGGTATTGTTTTGCGCAAAAAAGCCCCGATGGCTAAAATGGCGATCGGGGCTTTCTTGAGCAAAAGCGCGTCTAGATTGGCCAGGGACACTTTTCCGCAAAAAGTGCTTTTGCGGAAAAGCGTCCGTGCCAATCTAGACGCTCTTTTCCGCAAATGCTTTTAACGGAAAACTTTTCTGTTAAAAGCATTTGCGGAAAATCATGCCAGTCTAGATGCAGCCTAAGAGTATAAAACAGAATGTACTGGCTCCATGCTTGGCCTTTTCACCTTCTGCGACCTACGCTGCAAGCAGCAAAGACATTCAGAAGGCATAAGATTTCAACAAAGAAGCATGGCCCAGATTTAAGGAACAAACCTGTATATTAAGGACTGCAATATCCAGTGGGGTGAGAAAAACTGCTCAATCTAGTTGCCGAGTCTAGTAAGATTGAGAGTTAGACTGCATAGTTACATTTTCTTTTCTTTTGATAACCAGACTTTTTACCTGTCACTTATTACCACTTAAAATCTATCTTTTGTCATCAATACATTTGTTTAACTGTTTATCTTTACCAGTGAGTTTGCCTGAAGTGTCTGATAAATTGCTTAGGTTTACAAAGGTGTATATTCACTTTCCATTGATGACGTGGTGAACCAATTAATAAATTTGCACTGCTCATCTTGATCGGTGTAAGACGGTATATTCCTGAGGGACAATGCTGGAGGGATGTGGCTGGTCCCTTTCTCTGTGTGATTTAAGAGAGGCTCTGGGAGCATTCATGACATCAAGCTGGGTGTGGGGTTCCACATGAGGTTGTGCTGAGTGGTAACAGCACTTGAAAGGATTTGCTGCTTGTCACTAGCAAAGCATTGAGACAACCCAGACTAGAGAGTTAAGGAGGTACAGCAGTCCTATCACTCCATACTCATACCCTTCTTTCCTCTTCCTGCATCATTGTTGTTACCTCCTGTCTCCTCTAATGGGGAACCATTCTATTAGTCCAGAGTCACCAGTGTACAGTGCATTCTGGCTCCACTTCCTCTTGCCTCAGTATATGCTCACAGCTTTGGAAAGCTCCCTCTACTAAAATGGGGAGAAAAAGGGATTTGTTTGGTGATGCTTCCCATGCACTGCTATAATCTGATTACAGGAAACACTGAAGTGACACAAATGGGATTTAACTAGGACAGGGGTTTATATACTTCTTCCAGAATAAATCCTCCTTGTTTATTGCATCCATAGGTTGGTTTAACAGGCAGAATTAGACACTTATAATATGATGTGGACAGTCTTTCTGTGCCTTTGTCACTGCCAAGATGAATATCATATTGTATTGCATTAAGCACAAAATCTGTTCAACTAATGTGGGACTGAGACAACAAAACTTATGCAATGTAAGTGTGTACTCTCACCTATGACAAAGTGTGTAATGTTATATGCATCTTTATGTAAGAGCCTTTCCACTTCATTACTAATTCCTGTAAACACAGAACAATGTTCAGGAGGGCAAGTTCAGCTGGAAACAAATCAACCTTATTGAGGCCAAGCAGCTTGCTGTGATAGGGATCTTAAAAAGCTTAAAACCAACTAAAAGTGCCAAATAAACTTGCCAACAATGTATGGGTTTCACCAGCTTTGCATGTACTTTTCAAGCAAAATACAGCAGACTTCCGATAATCCGGCACCTTTGGGACCTAGGGGGTGCCGGATTATCGGATATGCCGGAGTATCAGGAAGTACTCCGGCAGGGGGGCTGTGACGGGTCTGGGGGGGGGGGACGGTGTCGGGCGTGGAATGGCGCGGCGTGGGGCAAACTGGGTGCTGGTGAGGGGCAGCGCTGCGGGACCAACCCGGCAGCACCCCAGCTGCTCTGTTCTGCAGCTTCCCCAAATCTGCTGCTTGTCAGTTTCAGCAGCGGCAGCAGCTGGGGTGCTGCCAGGCGCTGAGCAGGGGGGTGAGGGGCGGCGCTGCGGAACCAACTCGGCAGCACCCCAGCTGCTCTGCTCTGCACTGCTTCCCCAAGTCTGCAGCTGGTCAGCGGACTTGGGGAAGCCACAGGGAACAGCTCCAATTGTCCGGCTGACCGGAGCACTTCCAGGTTCCAGTTGGTGCTGGACTATCGGGAGTGCTGGACCACTGGATGCTGGACAATTGGAGTTTTACTGTACAAACAAAACTCTATAGCCTCCAGTCCAGTGTAAGAGCAGACAAGAAAGCTCAGCTAGCTTCTCAGTGTGGATAAAAGTGTATTTGTACAGCTGCGTGAGTCCACAGGAGCCAGAGGCTAAAACTGGCCACTAGCATAATGCTGGCAGGCATATACTCTAAACATGTGTTTGTCTTTAAGGAGGATGAGCTGCAGGCCTGCTGTCCATAAGGCCTGAGAGGCCATTCTCCATATGTCTGTACAATATCCCTGGTTTTAAGGTGCTGACAGCCAAATCGCACAGTAATAGAGCCTAAAAGGACCCATGGGACTGAGTTTAATCTGTTCTAATTCAGGATTGGAGGTAAAATCCAAATTCTGTGAACAAGATGATTAAGCAGAGATTTTTGGCTCCTGAATTGCACTTGGACTCTGGTAAAGAATGCACAAGACTATTGTTGAACAGAAAGAGCCCTTGACAAAAAGCGGAGGTTCTTAATTTCTGAAGAAAGCTTTCTAACACATTCAGTGCCTTTGTAGTTCTTAACCACCCTGGCTAGTCTTGTGAAAGGCAGTATCTGAATAGAAACTTGTATTAAAAACCGAGACTAATAAAATGTATGTATTGCGAACAAGGAAAAAACAAGCAAGCAGTTATCACATAATTGTGTGCCATGCCTGAAAGCTCAGCTCTAAGCACTAAAAATTAGGGGAATTCAGCCAGTAATTTTTTTTTAATGTTTTGCTCACAGGTGGTCATCTAGTTATGTAGAACAGGGGTGGGGAACCACTGACCTACAGAAAAATCAGTTGGGGGCCAGGGGCTGTAGGGAGGCAGTGGGTGTGCCAGCATAGGCTCTCCAATGCTGGGGGAGGCCCTAAGCCTTAAGGGCCAGATCCAGGCAACCCAGGGGCTGCATCCAGCCCCCAGGCCATAGGTTCCCCACCCTTGCAGTAGAACATCTTAGTAATGGAGGTTGTTCGTGCTTCTGAAACATCTGTAACTCTAAACAAACTCTTACGGTCATTCTTTCAAAAGTTTACAACGGAACATTGACTTCGAAAATTTACTATGGAAAAATAATATGCTCCTTTCCCTTTTTTTAATAGTTTACATTTAATGCTGTACTGTAATTTGCTTTTTTTGCTCCCTTCCTCCTTTTGGTCTCTCCTGTTGCCAGATTACATATGTCTACTTCTAAATGATGTTTGTGGTTGTCTGAGGGTTTTCTGTACCAGGTTTGATGTGAGGCTGGAAACTGAGAGGACACAAAGTGGAGCCACTTTCTGGTCACATCAAGCACTAGAGATTCCCCACCTGCAGACAGAAAACTGTGTCCCTTTTAAATCACGCTGCGTACTTGGAGAGGCCCCAGTAAAAAAAAAGTCAGAAATCTTAAGACTGGGAAAAACAACAGTGGCACCTTAAAGCCTTAACAATTTTATCACAGCACGGAAGTTTTTGAGTTTTTGTGCATTGCAACTCACTCACTTCATCAGATGCATGAAGTGGAAGAAAAAGAAACAGATGGTAGGGGTGGAGAGAGGGGAGCGTGAGGCCAGAGCTAATTCCCTCAGGGTGGAGGAGGACAAGAACTTGAACCTACCTACAGTGGAAGCTTATTGTCATGAGAGAGCCATTCCCAGTTTCTCTGCAGACCCCTTCTGAGGGGGTCAAATTCGCACATGAATTCCAAGGAGGTGCCACTAGCCCCCTTGCTGTTGCTGAAACACGTGTGTGTGGGGGGGGGGGGGGGGGGCTCCTGCAGAACCGGTCCCCATGCAGCGAGTGGGGCAGACGGAGCCCGAGTGAGAGAGGCGGGCCAGGGGAATCTCTGCCAGAGGAGCCCCCGAGGGAAGGGGTCTGGCGGGGCCTGCTCCAGCTGCCTCCTGTGACAAGCCCTTAGTTCCGGCTAGGGGGCATGGGGGCGGGGGGGGGGGCGCGGAGCCGCTCACCTAGACCCGACGCTCCAGGCCGCGCGGCCGCAGAGGTAGCTACGGGAACTCCGTGCCTCGGCGGAAAAGGCCGCTTCTGCCCGGAGCCCCAGGCCAGGGAGCCCTGTGACGGGCCCTCCCTGCCTCGGAGCGGCTCGCTCGCCGAGCCGGCCGGGGTCACCTCAGGGGACTGCCCCAGGGCCGGAGGAGCCTGCGGGGCTGGGCGCGAGGAACGACTCCGGCCCGCGCCATTTGAGGGCTTAGTACGCAGCCTCCCGAGCGGCGCGCGCTCCGAATTGAGGGGCTGCCAGCCCCACCACTGCCCAGCCGGCGCGCCTCGCCTCGCCTCCGAGCGCGCCCAAGACCCGCAACGCCGCCCCTCTCCGCTCGCTATTGGCGGAGCTGCCGCGGAGGGAGCGGGCGTGGGCGGTATTCGGGGGGGGGCCCGCCGGCCAACGGGTACTCGAGCTGCGGCCAGCCTCGTGACACCACGTGACGCGAATTGACCAACGACGGCCTGCCGGGGCGGGGCGGTTTCCTTTCTCCGGGGCTGCCGGCGGTTGAGCGGTTCCGGGTGCGCGCGAGGCTGGTGACCGCGGCGGGTGAGTGGCTCCCACCCCGATCCTTCTGGCCGCGGGAATACCCCTCCCCTGGCTCTCCTCTTTCCGGGCGGGGCTTGCTTGCCTCCAAGCGCTGCGGCGGCACGGGGCCGCTCTGGATAGGGGAGCCGAGCGCGTGCCCGAGTGGTCCGCCGGGGTGTAGCCCCATGACGTCACCATGTGACAGGGGGACGTCATCACCAGGCGGGGCTGATCCCCGGTGGTGGTCACCGCCTAGGCGGCGTTTCTCGGGTGTCACCGGTGACGTCATGCGGCATGGTTGTGATGTCACGTAGGGTGAGTCCTCCCAGCTAAGTAGTAGCTAAGGGTAGCTGAGGGTTCAGAATGACGTCATCGATGTGATGTCACTGAGGGGCCTGACCTCTGTCTGTGTCCAGATTGGTGCAGCCCTAACTCTGCTGTGCACTTTGGGTTGTTCTAAACTCAGACCATATCAGCCACTGCCAACTTTCCTTAAAAGAATTTGCACCCAAAGCCTATAACTAAATTTGCTCAGGACACACAGCCTGTGTGTGAGCATTGCAACTCCTTGCGCCGGACTATGATGTCAGAAGGGAACCTTGGCTCTACTCTGACTTGTATGGCATAGGCCCTAAAAATTCACGGTTACCAACGTAGTGCCCCACTAACTTGTGTTTGGCTAAAGTACATCTTCCAGAAAGGTGTCCTGTAGGATTGCTAACTCCTCTGACTGGATGCCATTTGTAGCAATGGTATCTAGTCTGTCTAAAAGTGTTCCCTCTAACATTTTCAATCCATGAGCAGAGTGAGTTTTGTCTTGTGCACCAATATTGAGCTCACGTGCGCTTGTTCGGATGTGTGCCTCCGTGGCACCCTAGTCATAACCCTTTCCCTTTTCTCCTCTGCTTCCATGTCTCCTACCCTCTCCTTGACCCATCTGGTCCCCTGTGCCTGCTGCTGCCCCCCACGCCTCACCCTTCTCTGCTGTCCTGGCTCCTGCCCTCCCCACTCCCCTCAGCCCTTTTAGGACCTGCCCCACTCCCTATCCTCGCTGACTCCTGCCCACCCCTCCTCTTGTCCCCCTCCCCATCCCCTCTTCTAACACCTCCTTCTACTCACTTGCACTTCCTCTGTCCTCTGGTGCCCATCCCTCCCTTCCCTGTGTCTGTGCTTCTGCTTCACCCCCACAATTCCCCTGACACCTGCACCTTTCCTTACCGCCTCCAGTCTCCTGATGCCTCCCCCTTCCCTTACTGCCCCTACCTTTCCAACACCTGCCCCCCTTGCCCTCTTCCTCCCTGGTGCCCACCCCCTCACCACCCTCTGCCCCAGTTCTCCTCATACCCCTCTGTGCCCTCACACATGAGTTGCTCTATCCCCCACCTTCCTCATGCCCACCCCTCCTTTCAATCCCTCTTCTCCTGACACCCAGTCCTCCCCTTTCCTCTTCCTTCCTCTTGTACCCCTCCCCTGTCCTCTCCCAGCATCATCCTGTCCCCCACTCCTACCCCCACTGACACCTTCCAATCCCCCCTCCTCCTGCCCTTTCCCCTTATTGTCTCCTCTTGGCCCCTGGCATTTCTCTCTCTCCCACCCTGCCCCTTGGAGCCTTCCCCTTTCTTCTCCTGCCTTGGCCCCCTCCTCTCCCCTCAGTACAAGCCCTTTCCTCTCCTCCTCTCCTTCCCCTTATTTCTCCCCTTGCTCCTTCCCTCACCTTTTGCCTTCTGACATCTACACCCCTCAACTTCCTTGTGCTGGGGTGGGTCATGATGATGGGCAGAGCTGGAGCCTTGGTGCTATTTTTAGTACTCTGTCCCCAGCCCAGGAACATCTGCACCATGGCCCAGCTCCAGTCCCCGCACATGGGGCAGCCGCCCACCTAAAGCCGGGGCCATGGTGCTACTTCTAGTACCGTGGTTCCAGCACCAGCAGCCACGGTTCCAGCGCCAGCAGCCACGGCCCCAGATGCTCCCGGGGGTGGGGCTGCATGGTGGGCGGCTGCCCCATGTGCCAGGACTGGAGCCGGAGCCACGGTGCTATTTTTAGTACTATGGTCCAGGCTTCAGTTCTGGCAGCTGCCATGTGGGTCACATGGTGGCTGCTCAGCCGCTCTTAGGGCGGGTCAGCCACCTACCATATGGCTGTGGCCCCGCCATGGAACAGCTGGGACTGCGGCTGCATAGCACTGCTGAGGAGGTGGGTGGGACTGAAATGTTTGATGTGCACACCTTACAGGAAACCCTGCTGTCCAATTTGAGAAAGTTGGCAATTCTAGCATTCAGTTTTTACTTGAGGACATCAACTTCACTTTTTCCAATGGCAAATAAGGCTCCCTGTTAAAATGTGTCTTTATTTGTAATTATTAACCATGTATAAATTGTTTATTGATGCTTTTATTGGCCTCCTACTGTAAACCATAGCCTGGAGTTTGGAAGCAGTTTTTCAAAAAACGAATAATTGATTTTAGTAGTATTATCTCTCATCACATCTAAAATCATGATCTAATTTTGTTAATTACTGTTAATTAATGAGTTCTGTATTGACTGTCTTTGTGGTCATTGCTTGTTTATGACTAATCAAAGTCTACCTATTTACTGCTGCCATTTTTTCCAGTCATACAGATACCCCGGTTATCTTCATAGAGCCTGTTCAAAATACTGTTACTGAAAAATCTCCTGTTAGTGATCTAGTCCATATTAACCCCGTCTTTTAAATTCATTCATTTGTTTCTCTTTTCCCAGCATACCAAATTTGCAGTTCATGCATTCAGTTCTAGGCTCTTCATAATTATATTGTCTAAATTTGAGACCTGCTGTCATATTGCATTTCCTCTGATTTATCAATATCTGCCTTGAAAATTCTGTTTCACTGTGTCCAAAATTCTCCCATCCTCTTTCTTTAACTGCTTACTTGTTGCTTTCTGTGCATGTAAAGGCCTCTGGTTCCCTTTTTGCCAAATGATTTGTGTATCAGTTAAAATGCCTCCAAAACCTGCACACAGTAACTGAGTTGTATCTTAACAGAGAAGACATTCTTAAATGCGGTTATCCAGATGTGTGAAGAAATACTTCCTTTTGTTTATTTTAAATCTGCTGGCTTTTAATTTCATTGGAAGACCCCGAGATCTTGTGTTATGAGAAGGAATAAATAACTTTTCCTTATTTCTTTTCCCGCAACAGTCATGATTTTATAGACATCTATCATACTCCCCCTTAGTCATCTCTTTTCCAAGTTGAAAAGTCCTAGTCTTATTATTCATGCCTCATATGGTGACATGCCTTTAATCATTTTTGTTGCCCTTCTCTGAATCTTTTCCAATTCCACTACAGGTTGTACCTCCCTTAACTGGGACTCTGTGGTCTGGCAACATCCATGGTCCAGCAGGACCATGGATTTCCTGGACCACAGAGTCCAGGTACAAGGAGGTTGGGCCACAGGGCAGGAGTGGGGGAGGAGGGGCGTGACTCAGCCAGGAGCTGAGGAAGGGGGGCACAGCAGGGAGCTCTGGCCCCTGCTGCCGGGTGGTAGCGGGGAGCCATCAGTGGCCACAGAGTCCCTGTAGCCGTGGAGCTTTGGCTCTGACAGCCCCAGAAGCCCCGGCAGCCATCGAGCTCCAGCCTGGGGAGCCATGGCTGGGCAAGCAGTAGCGGGGCTCGGCTGGAGTCCTACCTGGGGACAGCACGGGTCATGTTGGCAAATTTCCTTGTTTGGGACCAGTCAGGTCCCCAGGGTGCCGGATGAGGGAGGTACAACCTGTATCTCTTTTTTTTTTTTTTTAAGATGAGGTGATCATGTCTGTACGCAGTATTTAGGATGCAGATGCACCATGGATTTATATAGAGACAATTATGATATTTTCTGTCTTATTCTCTATCCCATTCTGAATGAGTCCCAACATTCTGTTTGCTTTTTTCACTGCTGCTGCATATTGAGTGGATGCTTTAAGAGAACTATCCAAAATGACTCCAGGATCTTTCTCTTGAATGGTAACAGCTACTTTACACTTGATAATTTTATATGTATAGTTGGGATTATATTTTCCAACGTGCATTATTTTACATTTGGCAACATTGAATTTCATCTGCATTTAATCAGCTAATCGACTAGTTGCTGGAATTTCTATTGACTGCTTGATTGGTTGATAAGGGAGGCAAACCTCAGAGTCGCAGTGGGGTTAGCTCCCAGCCCTGGAGCCCTAGATGCCGCGCCAGCCCCAGATGCTGTGCCTCTGCTTTTTAAATGTATTTAGAGCCACCAGGCTCTTAATACATTTAAAAGGCTGAAGCACAGTGGCCGGGGGGACCAGTCATGACCTGGGAATCAGCTGATTCCCGGCTCGAACCCAGTGTCCCGCTATGCCTCTGCCTCCTTTTCCCTCTGCAGAGATGGTGCTGGGGGGAACTGGCTTTTAAGCCGGCTCCTCCCAGCACTAGCTAATGCTCCCCACCCTTACTGCCTCTGATAGAGGGGGTAAAGGGGGTGGGAAGCGACTAGTTGAGTCACTACTTGACTATCCAATAAGCTTATGCTTATCGGTTAGTTAGCTAGTCGCTTACATCCCGAATTACTCTAGCCTTGTTCTTAAACTGCTTTGTTCAAGAATTTTTTAAAAAAATATCCATATCTGTGAGGGATTCCAATAAATATATATATTCTTCCTTTGATGCTCCAGTCGTTCATCAGTAATGCCTTCAGTGCTTAATTGCACCTCTGCTTAATATTATGGTAGCATGGAAGTAAAGGATAGCTAATAGATAGAAATGGGTTTATGAGGTGACCCATTTGCTGCCCTTCTGCTCATTGTCATTTCCCTGAAGGTGAAATATGTCATCTTATGCCATATAACGTAGGAGTTGTTTCTCTCAAATACTGTCCCCAGCAAGCAAACTGGAAGCCTGGGTATAAATGGGGCTATTCATACTTCTGTCCATGGTTTCACTCATTTGTACCGATAAACAAATTTGTCATTGTATTTACTTCCTAAAGTTAATTAAGGATGAAATTAAATGTACATAGAGGCTAAAATTAAGTATACAAATCTTAAAAAAAAAATAAACTATATATATACTGTTATTATTTCATGACATCTTTTCTGGGCATTCTGCACATTAGCAGTTACATTCTGATAATAAACATTTGTATAAGAGAGGGTATGTATCAGTCTGGTTAGCAATGAGAACTATGCCTGTGGGTCAGTTAAACCTGTTGCACACTAATGGTGCAACCATTTAGTGGTGACCATAGGTCAGAGTTTCACTTTTCATAGTCCAATAATTTGGCAATTTTAGTGTCTGTCTATCTGTTGGAGTTGGGACTACAGCATCGCTGAATTGCTATGTACTTGTTCAGTCAGGTTAAGCAGTTGGCCCTCTGCCAGTTTGTAATAGGGAAATGTCTACCTCTCGTGTGAGAGGTGTGTATCTTTGCTATTTAGTAAGTATATAATTATCTTTGCTGGATGATTATATTATTTTATATTCTGATGCAGTAACAATTTTTTAAATTTTTAAACCGTTTTTAAGAGCGGTGCCGTAAGTTTTGTTCTTAATATTTAATAAAGCTTAGGAAGCAGTATGAAAATCTACACTGACTTTTTTAAATAAGTAATAAAGTTCCGATGAAACGACGGGCATACTCCAACTTTTGGTTAACTAGGGTATATAAAAATGAGTAGTCCTGTGACACCTTAGAGATTAACAAAAGTGTGTAGCATCATGAGCTTTCATGGGTCAAACCTACTGAATCAGATGAGCTAGAATGGAAAAAAAAATTATTTAAACAAAAAAATTAAAATAAATTTAAGATTATAATAATTTGTGTTAAGGCCTGACTGAACTATAATCTGTTAATCTATTTAAATAAACACATTAAGTGGTAAATGTTCTTTGCTGAAGTTTTAAGAAAATCCAACTTCTGCATAGGTGGAAGGAAGTCTTTGGCTAAACACCTGGAATGGGAGTATGTTGAAGTGCTAATCCAGCTTTCAACAGCAGGGCTTTTGACAGCAGCAACACCTTCTCTATAGGTGCAGAGTGAATATTTATTTATTCAACCAGATCAGTTTAATGGCTAGTTTATCCAAAGTTAAGAAATCATGGGAGTTGAAAAATCAGGAAAACTTGTTTTTCTCTTCCACTATATGAATAAAAACTAGATATCAGAGGATGAGATCCATTAGTTCAAAAATCTGAAGGCCACTGTGACCAGAAATAATCAATTAAATTAACTAATTTCAGGTAATGTTACCTTTGTTTAATAAGTCAATTTTAAATGCAGAGCATGTTTCCTTTTTTTCTTATATATCCAGCATACCCAAGGGAGTTTTATTTAACTAATAAGGGAATTAATTATTGTTTTTAAGCATTTTCAATTAAACTCTAGTTTTATCCTATTAAAACTTGACACAGATCATGAGGAAACATTAATCTAGTAAATAAGAAATGCATAAATGACAATTCTGTAGTATAAAAATGTAAAAAGAATAAGAAATGCATTTTAAGCTATACAATTGCTTAAGTACTCTTGGGGAATTCTGTGCTTCTGTATGCATGCAGAATTCATATCCCCTGCAGATTTCTTTTGGTTTTTTTGCAGAAAATGATGGGGAAGCTCTATCTATTTTGCTTAACTACAAAGATTACTTACCAGTCGGTAAGTGCCTAGATAGAGAACAAATATTTGATGATGAATGAGCTTTTCAGTCAGGCAGACAAATTCTATAACAATCCAATGACTAGAAGTTGGGCAAATATCGGCCCACAGATTTGAGCTGGTTTCCCAGGGTTAGCCCCTGGAACCTATAAGCTGCCTCTATATTTACCTGCAACTCCTCAGGTACAGGCAATTGCTGTTTCTATTGGCCATGGATCGCAATTCCTGGCTAATGGGAGCTGTGGAAAGTGATGTCCCAGTCTGCACCACTACCCGCAGCTCCCGTTGATTAGGAATGGTGATCTGCGGCCAATGGACGCTGTAATCGCCCGTACCTGTGGAGGTGCAGGTAAAGGTAGAGGCAGGGGCCCTCAAAGGGGCATTAAAACTGCTGCTGTTTTAATGCCCACCTGTGAGCTAGATAAACTCAGACTGGAAATAAAGTGCAACATTTTAAGTGAGGTTAATTAACCACTGAAATAGATTACCAAGGTTTGTGGGTGATTCTCCATCACTGGTAGTTCTTCAGGATTGGATGTTTATGTAAAATATGTTTTAGTTCAAACAGGAATTAATTCAGGGACATTCTATGACTTGTGGTATGTATATAAAAGATCAAACTACAGGTTGAACACCTATAATCTGGCACTCTGGCACCTATAATCCAGCATGTTGCTGGACCACAAATGGTTTTAGTTAGCCGGATGTCCATTTATCATGGGTGTGGCCAAGTTTCCTGTGGTCCTATATAGTGTACTGCCACCAGTCCTGGCTCTCAGTGTTCTGTGCTGTTATTTAGCTCTAATTTACCCCTAAATGTCTTCTAAGAGCCCAGTAAGTAATGGAAGTGTAGATAAGGCTGCAAGACAATGTTGATGTCCCATGGTCCAGCAAATCTCTGGTTCAGCACCAGTCAGATCCCAAGGGTGACAGACTAGAAAAGTTCAACCTGTAGATTATCACAGTGGTCTCTTCTGGAGTCTGAAATGACAAGTAACAGGTGAATTCACCCCTTATAAACTTCTTTTGCACAGTGTTTCACAGTGTCTTGAAAGTGTAACTGTGTACACTGTTAACCAGTCAGTTAACCTTCATGGTTTCATGTAGGCTCCCAGTATGTGTGGGAAGCTGGCTTAAAAACTGGTTCCCCACGCACATTGGATCCTGGGGAGCTGCCTGCCCCCTCCATGCTGCTGCCTCTGACACTGGCAAGGGCCAGTATGTGCAGTGTGACTGCTCCTCCCTCCGTTGCATGTAACCACTGAAATTTTCAGTAGCTACATGGTTACTTAAACCCATTTTAACATTCCTAGTTTACATTTCCTCAAAATTGTTTTTGATATTAGGTTTTTACTGAAATCCAATACTTCAGATATCAAGGGTAATTTAACAATATCAGGTCAAACTTTCAAAAATGATTGATTGATTTTCAATAAGGAAGACAATAGGGTTTTGGCTCCTGATCTTTTGGGAGTTTTTGTAAACTTTACTATGCTGATTGTGAGCCTTCAGTAGGAAGAAGTCTCATCAGTCACAGTATTTTCTTTTCAGACTAGATGACCCAAGAATTTCTTCTGGGCTTATAATAATACTGTTTGCAAGGATGCAGACTTGTTGAATTGTGCCCCATGTTTAGTGATCATTTTCCTGCTAAACACATTGTGGAACTCAATGGCTTACGATTGGTAGTAATAACAATATCTAGCTTTTGTTTTAATTCAGGCCAGCTTAGTTGGTAGCTACCCATGTGATGACTGTTCATTAGCTAATGACTTGGTGCCATCAGTTGAGTTGACAGATGTTAAGTGTCCAGATGATTATCACCATCACTAATGGTACCCTAATGGTAAACTTCCTTGGAAAGGTTGAGGATTGAATGTGTTGGTACAGTATCTCTCCATAAACCACTGGCCTTCAGTTTTGGTGGGAAAAAGAAGCACACCCTACATCTTTGCTCTGGATTTTTTTATATATATATTTTGTAAAACTTTTATCTTGAAAACAATTTTGTCCAACTATCAGAAAGGGATAGAAAATAAGACCCAGAATATCTTACTGCCCCTGTATAAAACTATGGTATGCCCATATCTTGAATACTGTGTACAGATGTGGTCTCCTCACCTCAAAAAAGATATTTTGGCCTTGGAAAGGGTTCAGAAAAGGGCAACTAAAATGATTAGGGGTTTGGAACGGGTCCCATATGAGGAGAGGTTAAAGCGACTGGGACTTTTCAGTTTAGAAAAGGGGAGACTGAGGGGGGATATGATAGAGGTATATAAAATCATGAGTGGTGTGGAGAGGGCCGATAAAGAGAAGTTATTTATTAGTTCTCTAAATAGAAGAACTAGAGGACACCAAATGAAATTAATGGGTAGCAGGTTTAAAACTAATAAAAGAAAGTTCTTCTTGACACAGCGTGTAGTCAGCCTGTGGAACTCCTTGCCAGAGGAGGCTGTGAAGGCTAGGACTATAATAGAGTTTAAAGAGAAGCTAGATAATTTCATGGAGGTTAGGTCCATAAAAGGCTATTAGCCAGGGGATAAAATGGTGTCCTTGGCCTCTGTTTGTCAGAGGCTGGAGAGGGATGGCAGGAGACAAATCGCTTGATCATTGTCTTCGGTCCACCCTCTCTGGGGCACCTGGTGCTGGCCACTGTCAGCAGACAGGATACTGGGCTAGATGGACCTTTGGTCTAACCCAGTACGGCCGTTCTTATGTTCTTATCAACTTTTGTTTGTTCTGTGGCTTACAGCTTTTTTTTTTTTCACTCTAAAGGCCTGATTCTGCCATCTTTATTCACTCTAGTACTATGTATGCTACAAGTAATCCTACTTATGTCAAAATGAGCTGTATTCATACATCATGTTGCACTGTAATTATTCTTTTCATTCTTGTTCCAAAGCTCCTAGTTCATCTGAATTATGTCTACAGAAAAGACCTTGTTGCATATACTAAGTATATATTCCACCTTTTGAACTATCTCCTGTTTTAAATTAAAGTCTTTGAGAGCTGTTGCCTCTTGATTAATGTGTACAGTACTTTGCAGATGTAAAGCAGTAACTGTTGATTAACTTTGAAGTTCTGTGCCTGAGTCCTGAAAACTACTTCCTGCTGTCAGTGCAAGCTTTTCGTCACTCATTAGTTACCTAACAACCAGTTTAATTTTTCCATAATCATTCTGTAAGCATCAAAATTTAATTCATCTTCTTAAATTACAAAAAATAACCAACACTTGTTTCTTCTAAACTTGGTGAATCTAGAGATCTTGCTGTACACTGATGACTAAGACTTGGTCTACACTTAAAATTAAGGTCAACATAGCTATGTTGCACAGGGGTGTGAAAAATCCACATCTCTGAATGACTTTGCTTTGGTAATCTAACACCCAGTGTAAATAGAACTAGGTCAATGGAAGAATGCTTCTGCCAATCTAGCTACCATCGCTTGGGGAGGAGGTGTTCCTGCACTCTTGGGAAAAATCCCTTATAGTCCTTGTAAACTATGTGTCTATGGGATTATTCCAGCATAGCTACAGTCATAGCTGTGCCTGTGTAAGCCATGTCTACGCTATGTAGTCTAACTGTGGTGACTTCTCTTGCTGTTGTTTTTTTTTTAAATACCTTGTTTACAAGTAAATTTGCATTTTCCTATCTTTCGGTATGGCTGCTACTGAACTTTATGGAAGCCCTTTCATTGCATACTATCTTAAATAGAAACACAGGTGTTTCTGCTTGAAACACAACTTGGTATTTGTGTGTCTGGTGAGATAGCTGTATAGATCACGTCCCTAATAACAACCTCAAAAAGCCAGGAAAGAGTAAGTAGTCTAACAGTACATATCATTTAGTCTTACCCCTGGAGATGCACAACCACCATATACCACAGGCAATGCATCTCAACCATATCTCTGCTTTAGTTGCAAAGCCAGTCTTCCAACAGTCTTTTCCCTAAACTCCCGCCATCATAGACCAGACTCTTCTTCTCACACTCCTTTGCTGTACAGTTCTGGGAATCCTCACCTCAGTTTGTGAAAGGAGTGACTGAAAGGGTGCCAAAATACTATCAGGGAAGGGTTAGAAAAGTCTGGGTTATTGGATGGAAGAAAAGAGGGCATCTAATGTGCTTTTGAGACTTTGTCATGTTATGTAGCAAACTTAACTGATTTGCAAAACTTCATAAATGTTTCCAGTCCTTTCATTTTTTAGTGGATCTCAGCAGCAGCAGTAGCTCTTCATTTCATGACACAATTTCTTTATGAAAATACCTCACCAGTTTAGCAGCTGGGAACTTTAACCAAGTCCTAGTTTTTATGACTGGAACTCCTGATAACTATAAAGAGCATGTTTTATTTGCTGTCTGGTATTTTCTTCACAACCGTAAGTGCTGGAAACATTTCCTTAAAAAGCAAAACTTGCGATTCTGGAAGCATCAATGCCACAGATTTGTGGATTGTAATCAGAGCAGATGTGTTATGGATATAATGTCAAATGAAAAGATCATGAACTTAAAGTAACTTTCCCTTTGCTAAAATTTACCATAGTCAGACTTCAAATCGCGAACAAGTAAATTAGATGGGCTAGAAAAATTGTGAGACTCAGCGTGAACTTAGAGCCTCCTTCTTTCTACTTCATAATCTTAAATTTATGTAAATACTTGGGGAAGTCCATATTTACTCACATTATGTTCTGTAAAATGAAAGATGCAATACTTGAATCCCTGCTTAAATGGAAAAAACAACTTAACTTTAACACGGCTCTCCTGCTGTTTTTCATAAAATGCTTTTTTTGTGTAAATTTGCCTAAACTGTGTTCAGTGGAAAAAGTTACATAACACTTGCGTATGGTTTTACCTTAGGGTGAGTCCTCTCCAGACTTAACTTTTGGATGAAAGCATGCTCTCTTTCCAGTAGAAGATGATGACCTTGGAATATGATTATGGAGAAGGGGATGAGCTCAGTAGAAGTGTTACCTTCCAAATCATCCCAGGTTATGGCTGTAAAGGCGATGGTGAAGGAGCATGAAACAAAACTGATCCAAAAAGAGAAACGAGTGGGATTTGTGCTTGTACATGCAGGTAAGATTCCACAAGTTTGAGAACTGAAACAGAAGTGCAGCATTAGATATGGAGGCAACTAGTATATTCACTAATTGAATACTAGGCTTGCATTTTGGTAACATAATGTAGAGAACACAACTGGTTGGAAGATCTCAGATATTAAGGACTACAGGCCCAAAGTTTAGGTAGCTTCAGAGGGTTTACAAACACTGACATGAACTGAGGTGTTTTTTTCCTTTTGTAATAAATCCTAAGCGAGTTATGCACATCTCTGTGGCTGTTTCTGCTGTGAGTGGGTATTCTAATGATAACATGATGGCCTGGATTGGCCTTCAGGACTCATGTGCACAGAGACCCCCTCAAAGTATTTTCTCCTTTTCTGTGAAAGGAATAGCATGTGCCACTTGTCAGATTTTTAGTTAAAGTCTTGTGAAAGTTCTAAGCCAGAGTGTCTACTGCCTTTTAAGATTTGGAGCTAGCAGCTAACTCTAGGTCTTGTGGAACCCTCTCTGAAATCAGTTGGAGAGTTTCAACCAGTCCTTAGTGACTCACATATTTTGCAAGTGGTCAGGCTGCATGAATCTGAATTATTTTCTCAGGCATAGGATGTAGGAATAGCGTTTCCAGATAAACTGCAACAATGACTAGAGTTTTAAGGTAGACAACCCTAGGGTTGTTGCGACATGTCAAAGGCGAAAGCGCCACGTAGAGCTTGGGGTCTGGCCCCAGGCTTCACGTGGCGCTGCTGCTTTGAAGTACCCTCTCTTCTGTCTCTTTCTGATAGAAGTGACTAGTCAACTAGCTGACTAGCCTGTTGACTATCCGATAAGCACTTGCTTATCGGATAGTCAACTAGTCCTTCACATCCCTAGTACAGAAGAGAACTTGTTAGTGCCTTTTTGCTAAGCTTGAACAAAATCTATTTAGTTACTCTTAAAAAATGTGCAAATGTATAGCAGACTGGTACTTTTGGCTCAATGCAGTCTTCCTTCTTTCCTATATGTTTGCAGAATTTAGGTGAGGGCGGTTTTGGAGAAAGGGTTTTTTTGGGATAGTCAAAGGTGGAAGGAACATTTCCCATCCTGTCATCCAGCATGCAGAGGGTTCCAGGCTGGTTTGTTGGCACTTATACATGCTATGAGAACTTGTGTTTGAGGAGGAGATAACTGTGCAGTTTCGCAGCCCATACATCTAGGACTGGGACTGGGCTGTGGGAAAGAGTTGCGTGAGTTGTCTTATGCAGTAAGTTTTTAACATTCTTTGTCAGCACTACTCAATTGATGAATTGCAAGGGGGCATCTGGTGGGTCATGTCGTGTGCTGGCTGAGAGAGCAGCTAAATCGTGCGTCTGTTAGGACTCTGTAGATATTCAGGCAGTGGGCAAAGGAACAGTTCACTCCTTGTTCCTCCCCCTTTACCTTGTTGCTACTGTGACTCCTGCTTTGAATCCTGTTGTGCATCTTCCAGCCCATCATCCAGTTACAAAGCAGCTCCTTTTCCCCATCACATGTACATTATTCTGATCAAGGCTGCAAAGGCAATGCTTAAAGGGGCTGTGTATTCAGCTTCCCAAACTCTTGTAGCTGTGCTGCCTCAGAGCTGAGCACTCTGTAATTCTCACATAGTGTTCCCTACACCAGCAACAATCCCTTCTAGCACCTCTTACTGTAGTTCCTGTGACCATAATCCCATCATGCTTTGTGACTACACGGAGACCGTAGAATGTATTGGATAATGGGATGACTCTTTGAATCACAGCACAAATACCTTAACTGTTTTGCTACCTGATCACATAGTGATACTCTCTCAGCCACAAGTGGTGTTTAGGTGTTGTGAAAAAACAGGCTAAATGGTGATTCCAGCGTTCTGTCTCGGGGAAGATCTCTTTTTTTAGTGTGATTTGACATCCTGGCTGATCACCTTGGTTGATGCTTTCTTCTTGTGTGGTTACGGATAAGGCAACATTTTTCCTGAATTTGTGGGTCCAATTTAATAAAGGAAGTGAACTGGAAATGTGTGAAGGGAAAGGAAGCACTTAAAGATGTCCCTCCTTAGAGGGACAGAGTCCGCCATCTGCTGTCCAGACTGGAATTTCGAGAAATGTGCTGCTTATCAGGAGCTAGAATTCAGGATGTGACTGAGAGTCTTCCAGAACTGATCCAACCTTCGGATGACTACCCCTTCCTGCTTCTCCATGTAGGAACTAACGATATGGCCAAGAATGACCTTGAGCAGGTCACTGCAGATTATGTAGCACTGGGAAGTAGGATCAAGGAATTTGAAGCGCAAGTGGTTTTCTCCTCCCTGTTGAAGGAAAAGGTCCAGGTAGGAATCGTGGTAGTAAATGTGTGGTTGCACAGGTGGTGTCAGAGAGAGGGCTTCGGTTTCTTCGACCATGGGACTCTGTTCTGGGCACGAGGATTGCTGGGAAGAGATGGGATCCACCTAACCAAGAGAGGAAAGTGCATCTTCGCGGGCAGGCTTGCAAACCTAGTGAGGAGGGCTTTAAACTAGGTTTGTTGGGGTACAGTGACCCTAAGCCCTGAGATAAGTGCGGAAGTGGGATACCGGGAAGAAACACAAGGAGGAAAGAGCAACAAAGGAGGACCCCTGATTCGAACAGAGAAGCTAGGGCAATTAACTAGTTATCTAAGGTGTTTGTACGTGAATGCAAGAAGCCTGGGAAACAAACAGGAAGAATTAGAAGCCCTGGCACAATCAAAGCACTATGATTTGATTGGAATAACAGAGACTTGGTGGGATGACTCACATGACTGGAGCACTGTCATGGATGAGTATAAACTGTTCAGGAAGGACAGGCAGGGGAGAAAAGGTGGAGGAGTTGCACTGTATGTAAGAGCAGTATGATTGTTCAGAGCTCCGGTGTATAGAGGGAGAAAAACCTGTTGAGAGTCTTTGGGTTAAGTTTAGAGGTGGGAGCAACGGAGGTGATGTTGTGGTTGGTGTCTGCTGTAGACTACCAGATCAGATGGATGAGGCAGACGAGGCTTTCTCCAGACAACTAAGAGAAGTTTCCAGATCACAGGCCCTGGTTCTCATGGGGGACTTTAATCATTCTGACATCTGTTCGGAGACCAATACAGCAGCAGGACACAGACAATCCAGGGAGTTTTTGGAAAAAGTTGGGGATAACTTCCTGGTACAAGTACTGAAGGAACCAACCAGGGGCCATGCACAGCTTGACCTGCTGCTCACAAACAGGGAGGAACTAGTAGGAGAAGTAGCTGTGGGTGGCAACTTGGGCAGCAGTGACCATGAGAGAGTAGAAATCAGGATCCTGACAAAAGGAAGAAAGGAGAGCAGCAAAATACACACCCTGGACTTCAGAAAAGCAGTCTTTGACTCCTTCAGAGAACTGATGGGCAGGATCCCCTAGGATGCTAACATGAAGGGGAAAGGAGCCCAGGAGAGCTGGCGGTATTTTAAAGAATCCCTATTGAAGGCACAGAAAGAAACCATCCAGATGCACAGTAGGAAAAGCAAATATGGTAGGCGACCAGATCGGCTTACCAGGGAAATCCTTGGCGAGCTTAAACATAGAAAGAAAGCTTATAAGAAGTGGAAACTTGGACAGATGACTAGGGAGGAGTACAAATATACTGCTCGAGAATGCAGGGGAGTAGTCAGGAAGGCAAAAGCGCAATTGGAATAGCAACTAGCAAGGGATGTGATGGGTAACAAGAAGGGTTTCTACAGGCATGTTAGCAATAAGAGGGTAATTAGGGAGCGTGTGGGGCCCTTGCTGGATGAGGGAGAAACTTAAACAACGAATAGTCTAGTAGCACCTTAAAGACTAACAAAACATGTAGATGGTATCATGAGGGAGGTAACCTACTGAAAGATGATGTGGGAAAAGCAGAAGTACTCAATGCTTTTTTTGCCTCTGTCTTGACAGATGAGGGTCAGCTCCCAGACTACTGCATTAGGCAACACAGTATGGGAAGGAGGTGGAGAAAGAACAGGTTAGAAACTATTTAGATAAGCTAGACATACACATATCCGTGGGTCCAGATTTAATGCATCCCAGGGTACTGAGGGAGTTGGCAAATGTCATTGCAGAGCCTTTGACCATTATCTTTGAAAACTCGTGGAGATCAGGAGAGGTACCAGATGATTGGAAAAAGGCAAATGTAGTGCTCATCTTTTAAAAAAAGGAAGAAGGACAATCCAGGGAACTACAGACCAGTCAGCCTTACGTCAGCCCTGGAAAAATCATGGAAGGGATCCTCAAGGAATGCATTTTCAAGCACTTGGAAGAGGGGAAAGTGATCAGGAATAGTCAACATGGATTCGCCAAGGGCAAGTCATGCCTGACCAATCTGATTAGCTTCTACGTTAAGGTAACTGGCTCTGGGGACATGGGGAAGTCAGTGGATGTGATATACCTCGACTTTAGCAAAGTTTTTGGTACAGTCTCCCACAGTATTCTTACCAGCAAGTTAAGGAAGTATGGATTGGATAAATGGACTGTAAGGTGGATAGAAAGCTGGCTAGATTGTCGGGCCCAACGGATAGCGATCAATGGCTCGATGTTTGGTTGGCAGTCAGTTTCAAGTGGAGTGCCCCAAGGATAAGTTCTAGGGCTGGTTTTGTTCAACATCTTTACTAATGACCTGGATGAGGGGACGGGTTGCACCCCCAGGAAGTTTGTGAATGACACTAAGCTAGGGGGAGACGTAGATACGTTGGAGGGCAGGGATAGGGTCCAGAGTGACTTAGACAAATTGTAGGATTGGGCCAAAAGAAATCTGATGAGGTTCAATAAAGACAAGTGCAGAGTCCTGCACTTGGGACGGAAGAATCCCACGCATTGTTACAGACTGGGGACCGACTGGCTAAGTAGCACTTCTGCAGAAAAGGACTTGGGGATTACAGTGGATGAGAAGCTGGATATGAGTCAACTGTGTGCCCTTGTAGCCAGGAAGGCTAATGGCCTATTAGGGTGCATTAGGAGGAGCATTTCCAGCAGATCTAGAGAAGTGATTATTCCCCTTTATTCGGCACTGGTGAGGCTACATCTGGAGTAATGTGTCCAGTTCTGGGCCCCCCACTACAGAAAGGCTGTTGATGCATTAGAGAGGGTCCAGCGGAGGGCAACCAAAATGATTAGGGGGCTGGAGTGCATGATCTGTGTGAAGAGACTGAGGGATTTGGGCTTACTTAGTCTGCAGAAGAGAAGAGTGGAGGGGGGGGTGTTGATAGCAGCCTTCAACTTCCTGAAGGGAGGTTCCAAAGAGGATGGAGAGAGGCTGTTCTCAGTAGTGACGGATGGTAGAACAAGGAGCAATGGTCTCACGTTACAGTGGGGGAGGTCTAGGTTGGATATTAGAAAAACTATTTCACTGGGAGGGTGGTGAAGCACTGGAATGGGTTACCTAGGGAGGTGGTGGAATCTCCATCCCTAGAGGCTTTTACGTCCTAGCTTGACACAGCCCTGGCTGGGATGATTTACTTGGGGTTGGTCCTGCTGTGCAGGGGGCTGGACTTGATGACCTCCTGAGGTCTCGTCCAGCCTTAGGATTCTATGATTCTAAAGATGTTAGGACTGAGCAATACTAGATTTATGTACACTAGGGATGTAAGCAACTATTCGACTAGCCGATAAGCCAGTGCTTATTGGGTAGTCAAGTAGCGACTCGAGTAGTCGCTTCCTCCGCTTGCTGCCTCTATCAGAGGAGAGGGGAGAGTTGGAGCCGGTGCTGGTGGGGAAACTGTCTCTAAGCTGGTTCCCCCCAGCACTGTCTCCATGGGGGGCAGGGGAGGCAGAGGCACAGCGGGAACAAGGTGTGAGCGGGGACTGCTTCAGTCCCCACTCATGTAGATTCCTACTGCTGGTGCTTCTGCTTTTGAAATGTACAGGTGTCCTCCGGGGCTCTTGTATGTTTCAAAAGCAGAAGTGCTGTAGGGAGCATGGGGCGAACAGGACTCAATCAGTTCCCGCTTGCCCTGTGCTCTTTGTGTGCCTTTTCCCCTCCTCCCTCTCCCTGCTGCCTCTCCTAGAGGCAGCAAGTGAGGGGGGGACCAGAGCTGGAGCTGGCTTAAAAGCCTGTTTTCCCCCAACACCATCTCCGGGGTGTCCCCTGCCCCCGCCCCCTCTACCTCTATCAGAGGCAGTGTGGGAGATAGGGGACACTGCTGCGAAGTAGCCCCTGTCTGCAGGGGTCCCAGCAGGGAGCTGGACCCTCCCCGTGCCCCTGCGGACAGGGGCTGTTGCCGCCAAGCAACCCCTGCCTGCAGCCAGCCCTGGCTGCCATGAACAGGGGCTGTTGCTGGAGCATCCCCTGTTCGTGGCGGACAGGGCTGTCCACCACAAATGGGCTGCTGGACTCAGCGTGAGCTGGGATCGAGCAGTCCTGACTTGCACTGATCACCGTGACTCTGCATTTTAAATGTAGTAAGAGCCCAGCGGCTCTTTTACAAAATGACATGGAGTTATGTACATGTGAATTAAGACACGTCAGCCTGTATTATGCTGTATTGTATTAAAACTTTTGAACATGTAATTCCTGGGGAAAACATTATCCCAATATATTAATTTGAATGCTTACCCTAAGCTCTACTTAACTTTGTTTTTCTGTCTTAATAATAGGTGCAGGTTATCATTCTGAATCCAAAGCTAAAGAATACAAACATGTTTGCAAAAGAGCCTGTCAAAAGGTATGACTTCCCTAGTTCCAAACTGTTTTCTTTAGAGGATCAGCAGGCTTCTAACAAACCTGAGTTTTTTACTAGGGTTCAGTTTATAAAAGGATTTTGATCAAGCCTGTAAAGTTTTAAGCTGTTTTGTGAGAGCTTGTTCAGAAGCTCATAAAGTGTGTTCTGCACAAAATGTTCATTTTGGGATTCACATACGCTGTCATATACTGGATACAATTATGGATTGAAGGGTTTACGTTTCTGTTAATAAAAAAAGAGCAATTATGAAAAACCAAAACAAGAACAACTGTGCGCTCTGTAAGGGAAGAATAGTAAAATTTCAAGAAGAGTGTGATTTAAATAACAGATCAGTTTCTTGGGTGAATTCGGTGCCAAAAAAAAATAAAAATTCTGCATATTTTATTTTTCAAATTAATACAATATAATCTCACCAGTTTCACTTATTTTTGGTAATTTATTTAAACTACCATACTGAAAAAAAAAATCACAAGAAGTATTCAGCCTTTCCTAAGCACATGAAAGTTAAGTTATAAAACTTGGTAACCAAGACCCTGCATTCCAGTTATAATCTGTATTTTCATTAAAATTACTTTTATTTTGGTGTTTGATGTTCAATAGAATGTTGCTTCATATTGCTCAGACTTTCTCACAAGAAAGTCGTATGATTTTGCTGATATTATTCTGCATTTTTTTAAATGGATAAGTAAAATAGATCCTAAGTGTAATCCAACCCCATTGCATCTTTAGGGGGCGGGGGGAGCGGGAGCCAGTAAACACATAGACGATAGGGATGGGCAATAAGCAGCCATTAGCCCTTGGTGGTTGACTGGCACCTTATTTACCTTTATGTCCTCAGGTATGGCTGTTTACAGCTCCCATTGGCCGTGGATCGCTGTTCCTAACCAAAGGGAGCTGTGGGAAGTGGTGTCCTAGTCTGCATTGCTTCTCACAAACCATGTTAGAGGGGTGTCAGCCAGTGGTCAGGGCAGTGAATGGTGTGTGTGTATTATACACCCCAGACTTCAACTGCTAGGACTGGGGTCCCTTAGCAGCGGGCAACCTGGAGGAGGTTGACAGGCGCCCCAAGAAGTTTACAGGGAAAGCTTATTACACCTCAGATTTTCACTGCTAGGATACATGATCCCTTCACAGCGGGCAGCCTGGGGAGGCTGAGAGATGCCCCAAAGGATCTGTCCCCTGGAAGCAACATGATCCAACGCTCAAGCTCTCCCTATATCATCTGTCCCTTATGACCGGCTGGAGTTCTTTTTAAAATTGTGCTTGGTTCTGTTACAGCAACTGAAGGAGTCAGGTCACAGCTTAAACAGTTACTATTTTATTGTTACAGGGTAAACTTAGCTGTTAAATGCTACTACTGTGTTACAGATAACACAGCCACTACAAAGGACAGGACAGAAATTACACTAATAAGTCACTTACAGGTACCATGAAACCCTTTTGGTTCTCTGAGCTCTTATTAAATGCATGCAAAAATAGACACCTAGCAGGTATATATTCTCACCCCTGAGTTCCAGACTTGGCGTGGCCAGCGTCTTTCTCTCAATCCCTCAGGAAGAAGTAGGGCGAGGTTGGGCGTCCCACAGACCTCGGGAGACAACCAATACCTGCCAGCAGGTGTAGATGATTGGAGCTCAAATGGGGTGGGCTACTAAACCCCTCTTTATACCCCTTGGGTCACGTAGGCTTCTTCCTGGTCTCAAGTGGCCAATTAGGAAAAATGGCTTTGAATGCCAAGTTTCCCACAAAGGGTGCAAAGCATAATTCACACCTGGGAAAATGCAGACAATGGGCACCTCTGGTATGTGATGGGCGAAGATTCCTCTCCTGGGACAGTGCAGGCTTGTGTCAATTACTGGTACTAGCCATCAGGGCGACTGGAGGCCCCCGGGTCGTCAGCTAGCCCATTTACTGTCTGGTTTCTGTTTATTAGAGTCAGGGACAGGCAGCACACCTGCGTTCCCAGGGCATCAAAGGCTGACTGCCTTTCTCTTGCTCTCTGGGGGGGGGGAGAAACAAGATGGGGTTCATGTCTGGCTACAAGGGGGTACAGCGATCCACAACCAATGGGATCTGCAAGTGGCTGTACTTGCAGATTTGAAGGTAAATCAAGTGTCGAGGGCCTGCCAGGAGCTAACCCTGATGAACTGCATTTAGCCTGGGGGTTGCTTATTGCCCACCCCTGACATAGACTTTCCTAGCTGAGGATTCAGTTATTGTAAATGACAGTAAGGCTCTTTTACTCCACTCTGGCAAGGTAAAAAAACCTTAATTGACAAAGAATGGGAACAATTAATGAAAGTTAGCAGCCTACCTGTTTAGTTCTCACATTTCTGCTCTGCATGAGCGAGAGAGCCTGCTTCACACAGCCCTATGCCTCCAAGCCCAGGATTGAGCAACAAGGACAAGAGGGACAGAGGGAGTGTCTCACTCATTCACATGAAGGCAGGCTCCCAGCCCCAACCCCTTAATGTCTCTCCCTGGAGGCAGGCTTGCCTAACCACCCTCGTCCTCCCCACAATGATCTGCCCTCTGCTGCTGGCTCCTCCCAGCAGGCACACTCAAGTGGCTGCAGTAGTGGCAAGTGTACCCCACAAATTTCTTTGCTTCCTAATTTTTTTTTGTGAGGGAGCCAAGAAATCTGTGGGGGTTATTAATTGTGTCCCCCATCAGGGCACTGAATTTTGCCAGGAGTACCAAAGGATTGTGGTGTGTACTATACCTGTTTGATGTACACAGAAAACTATGTACATGTTCTCTCTCTTTCAGAGGGCCGCAATATATGTGAATTATAAAAGAAAAGAGTGGTGGTTCTCTGCTCATGGAATAATTTTGGTTCTAGGGCTTGTCCAGATACCCATACAAATTGTGGGGTTTTTTTTTCATTTCATATCATGATTAGGGATGTGAGGGGTTACCTGGTTAACCAGTCCCTGAGAGAGGGACTGGAGTGCCTCAGACAAGCCCCTGACTGGGGGGGGGGGGGGGGACGTCTGGGCACTCCAGGCAAGGGCTACTTCTGTGTCTGGAGTAGCCACTGTCCATGGGGAACTCAGGGGCCCTGCAGACAGGGGCTGTACCCCATGTGGGGGCAGGCAGCTGGCAAAGCCAGCCGTAGACCCAGCGCAGGGCTGGGAGTTGGCGGCAGCCGCAGCTCTGCAGGTTAAGGGCTGCTTCAGCCAAGCTAGAGTGGTCTCCAGTCCTGCATCTTGCTTTAGTCAATTAACCAGTTAAGCACTTGGCAAACCTAACGTTTAACTGGATAACTGATTAACTGGGATTTTACATCCCTAATCCTGATTCCAAATCATGTTTTCATGGTACCCCTTCTTGCTGCTTAATGGCTGGCTGTCAGTCACTGGTCAGGGTGATATATGTCTAATATGTGTGGTCTGAGACAATAGCTTATTTATGGAAGATCCAGCCGCCTATAGATATCTGACTGACTTGGATATTTAAATGGGGATTTTATAGTGATTTTATTGCTTTCCTCCATAAGGATATGAGAAATCGTCATTTGGCCAAGATACTACAGCAAGTCATTGACAGAATTTGGAATAGTACATGGGAAGAATTAATAAATTCTTCCCATTGAGTGTGGAACAGAAGTGGAAGGATAAATTAATCTAATATGTCTCTGGGTTAGTGTAACAGTTGCAAATTGAATACTGTTAAAAATAAATGCATTAATTTGAAATCACTTAGTGTGTGAATGAAAACAAGTCATTGGTGGTAGTCCATCTGTTTGTGCTAGCCATAACTTTGTCTACTTTTGTGTCATAGACAAAGTACAGTAAAACCTGCGCTATCAGGAACTTAAGCATCCAGAAAACTCTAGAAACCGGCAAATTTCTCATGCCAGGAAAAGCAAAAAACAAACAAACAAAACAAACCCAACAACAACAAAAAGGAAACTGGCCCTTTAAATGCCGGGCTGCTCCTCAGACGAGCGTGCAGCACGTACCCAGGGGAGGGGCAAATGGCAGCCGGAAGCAAGCAGCAAGCATCTTGGCTCCCCCTGCAGCTCCTGGCACCCCAGGGATCCCAGTCCCCCCTCAACCCCCCCCCCCGCACCATCTACACCTCCTCCCCCCCACCCCCCCACCAGGCTGCATCACCGCCCCGCAGCTCATGGCTCCCCCTAGCAGGCCACATCCCAGCCCCGCACGGCTCCCGTGCCCCCCTTCCCCCCTGTAGACCCTGCACAGCTCCCGGCCCCTGCTCCCCCCCCCCCCCCCCCGATAACCAGTATATTTCGGTTACTGGCATGCCCTAATCCCCGGGCGTGCCGGATAACACAGGTTTTACTGTATTGTGACACTGGAACTGGTGGCCTGTAGTAAAGGCAGTATGATTTGTGTTGCATATGAATTATACAGTGTGTGAAATAAGGACTCTTATGATTAGATGTTTGCCAAAGCTACCACTGTTATAAGACATAGCCACTAAATATATAAAAACTAATTGTTCACTTGTTGCCATTTGCAGTCCTAGCATACAGCCTTGTTTATAGAGTTGGTTGCAAAATAGAATTTTCTGTGTTGCCAAACATTTTGAAAATTTTAATCTGAAATTGAGACATCAAAAGCTCAAAAACTAGATTTTTCATAGGAGACAAAATTGTGAAACAACTGCAGGAGAAGCAAAATGGGGTTTTTCAGCTTGTTTCCTGAGAGCTCCAACTAGTTGGTCTGCTTAGCTTTCATCAACATTTTTGATAGAAAATTGCTGTGGAATATCTTGGTTCAGCCAAATCAATATCTTCAATAGGAAATTTGTTTTGGCTAACTCTGCTCATGCTTAAGCTGAGTCTCTTTATTCTACTTCCTAAAAAGTGTTTTTCTTAGAATTTGCACAGTATTTTATGGGGTAACCGGATTAATGGTTTTTTTTCTCGTGTAACTTAATGCTTGTTTGTTTAAATTCTGGGTGTTTACAGTTTGACTTAGATTTGATTATAACATAACCATTCAAATGGGAAACTTGACTTCTAATTAGATGGATATATATGGCCTATATATTACATGTTTTGTAGATTATTGCTGATGTGGAGTTTACTGGATTCTTTTGTAAAAAGTCTGTGTTGAAATTGGAAGTAACTTGTAAAATGTCTGTGAACCTGCAGATATAAAATTATGTCTCCCTCATTGTTCATAACATCCTTTAAAAAGTAACCCTCAGTGCATTGATAGAGGACTTATATAGCTGAATTTTTCAGGGGAGTCTGAAGGAGTTGGTTTATTTGAAAATCCCACCTCTCATCTCCAAATACCAATCTCACTTTGTAATTAACGGAGTTTCAAAACATCCAATATAAATACAGTATGAGTAGTTTAACATTGAATTTCAGCCCTACCTGGTATATCTGTTTTGTGATAATACAGCTTACTTGCCTGAGACCTAGTCTACATTACCGCAGGCTGTTGACCTAAGTTACACATCTTCAGCTATGTGAGTAATGTAACTGAAGTTGACATATTTAGATCTACTTATTGCGGTATCTTCACTGTGGTATGTCAACAGCCAACACTCTTCAGTCGACTCCCCTTACTTTTCTTATTGTGCTAAAGTACTAGAGTTGACGGGAGAGTGCTTGGTGGTCGATTTATTGTGCCTAGTATATATGTGATAAATTGACCTATACTGGATCGATTTCTGCCTGTTGATCTGGCAGTTAACGAAGACATGCTCTAAGTTGTAAATTTGCTTGCTGTTAAATTTAATGCAAATTGTAACTTGAGAGATTCCATTTGGTTGCCTGAGGTAGGTTGCCAACATAAATGTTTGAGTAAGAACAAACTAAAATTTGAGTTGGAACTAAGGATGCAGCCTTTGTTAGTTCTTGAGACAGTTCTGAGGGAATTTACTGTGAGTAGAAGTTTGTTCTAGGTGTTTGTCCAGCATGGATCTGGGAAATTACTACGTGGCTCCAAAAGTTGATAACTTTTTAGTATCAAACTTGAACAGAGATCATCACTTGTTTACTTTGCATTTATATTGCTAAACTTGACAGAACTTGATTTTTATTTTTTATAATTTCAACAGTGATTATTTTTATTTTATTATTTTTAAGTGTTTTTCTTTTTTTAAATAGATTTAAATGTTCAGAATTTCAGGAAGTTTGGGGAGGGGTTTAGACAATTATTTAATGACCATAGATGTAAATTGTCAATATCATATGTCAAAAGGTACAAAGTAAATATCTGTAAACTCAAGTAAGTTTTCAAGCAACCTTTTTCTTTCTGTGCTTATCTGTAAATTTTAGTTATCATTAATGGAAATATTTTTGACTGTTATTTAGTGAAAGCAATATTTATTGATGTTTACAGATTAAAAATATAATACTTTCAAATGTGTGTGTTGCTGACCTCTGGACAAACTTACTCAATGGTGCAACTAATCATTTTAATAGCAGCAATTCTATATGATACTATATAGTTTAGAGTTGTTCTTTTGGTGTCAAAGTTTTATCATTAGTTCAAGTGTGGAGGGAGGCGTATGTTACTATAAAAGTCAACTGTAGAGAAATTTTGCCAAGTGCAGTGTGGTTTCATGATGCCAGGACAATAATATAATGTATTCACATCTTGTAAAGACTTTCTTCTCTCGTAGTGCCCTCTGTCTTACTTGTCCTATTAGATTGGAAGTTTCTTGGGGTAGGGATTATTTCTCATTCAGTGCCAAGAAAATCATTACAACTAGCTATACAACAATTAAATCCAAAATCATCAACTAAAACTTCTGTTTTACAGGCAATTGAAAAACTACAGGCCGGTGCTCTTGCAACTGATGCCGTGACTGCAGCACTAATTGAACTAGAGGTACTTCTTATTTTTAATTCAGGAATTAAACCTATGAACATGTTATTGCCATATATCCTATCGCTATATAAAGCAATACATTTCAATTTGTAACTTACAGAGAATAACTCTTTCATTGCTTTAAATAGATCTCTCTGTGCTAAATTAAAATGTAGTTAGCAATCTGCCTTTCTGCCTTTGACTTTTTCATTGTCTTGCTTGGCCTTAATATATTAAAGAGGTTTACTTGTTTTCCCATAGTCATATTGAATATTAGCTGATTATACATGTCAGCAGGAATAGCATCAAATTTGTTTTATCAGCCACTGTCACTAATATCTGGTAACTCTAAAAGTAAAGTGTTACCTGGAAATACAGGATTGATTCTGTCTTGCCTTTATTCCTTTCTGTCTCCTTACTATCTTATTAGAGTACAACATACTAATGGCTTCTTGGATGAGATAAATGATGCTCTGATCACTTCTGTTCATTGAAGAGCCCATAACACACTAGATGGTCCAAATTTCAATCTTATTTTTCTGGTGAAATTTCAGATTGAGTAATTACTTTCTACTTTTCTTAGTAGTAGAAACAAAACCAAACCTCTACAAATTGGTCAAAGTTACTCGTCACTCTCTCTCCTTTAAAGCTGTTGTATAGTAGTAGTCCTGATGTGGCCTCCTTTGAAGTGGTACATACATCAGAGTGAATGATATTTTGCATAGTATTTGGTACTTTTGGATCATTTTAGGAAGATGTATGAATGTAAAGCTAAGTTGTTTCTTGTGAAAGTCATGAGATCAAGTTAAGGTGAATAGTTGTATTGTATTGTGGAGAAGTGGTGTAGATGGTAGAAATTATTTCATTTACTTTCTGTTCCAAAATGGCATATTAAGAAACTTTGTAGTAATTATGACTCTAACATGCTATGCCAAACTAAATAATACTTTATTAGATTTTGCCTTAGGTTTGAAGATGACTGTTAGTGGATGCTTCCACAATTTGCTTTACATGTAACTGAATTTAGCTTATAAAATATTCTCAGAACACTCTCCTGTTCCTTAAAGTTCTTTGCTTGATTTAAGATGGCAGATCTTGGTTTAGCACTCTTAACATCTTTCAGCAGAAGGACTAAAGATAAACATTTAAGACAACTAAAAAAACCTGTGTCTAGGGTATGCAGTGGGTTTTGCATTATCAGAGATAGTGGCTTTCCTTTTTATGATCATTTGATTTAATTTCTAATTCTGTGAGGGAATCTGTTTCTTATGTGGGAGCGTGGAGGTACAGTTCTCTAAGTATGGCCCTACCAAATTCACAGTCCAGTTTGGTAAATTTCATGGCCCTAGGATTTTAAAAAATTTATATTTCAAGATTTCAGCTATTTTAAATCTGAAATTTCATGATGTAATTATAGGGGTTCTGACCCAAAAAGGAGTGGGGGGGAGGGTCACAAGATAATGGGGGAGTTGCGGTACTGCTGCCCTTCTGCGCTGCTCGTGGTGGTAGTGCTACCTTCAGAGTGGGAAGGCCAAAGAGCGGCAGCTGCTGACTGGGAGCCCAGTTCTGAAGACAACCATTTTCAGCAGCAACACATAAGTAAGGATGGTGTGGTGTGGTATTGCCATCCTTGCTGCTGCCTTTAGAGTTGGATCCTTGTTCTGCAGTCCCCTTTCTCTGACTACCCAGCTCAGAAGGCAGCAGCCAGTGCAGAAGTAAAGGTGTCATGGTACGGTATTACTATTCTTACCTCTGTGGTGCTGCTAGTGGGATGCTGCCTTTAGAGCTGGCTGCTTGGCCAATAGCCACTGCTCTCTGGTTGCCCAGCTCTGAAGGCAGTGCAGAAGTAAGGGTGGCAATAGTGAGACCATGCAATTCTCTTTTGGGTGAGGATCTCCAATTTGAGAAATACTGCTCTCCCAGGTGAAATCTGTGTGATATAGGGTTAAAGCACACAAGACCAGATTTCATGGGAGGAGACCAGATTTCATGGTCTGTGATGCATTTTTTTTCTGGCTGTGAATTTGGTAGAGGCCCTAACTGTGAGAATGAAGAAAATTCATAGAACTGTTGTAGTAAGTACTGTAATACAAGTTAAATATACTCTTTTGTGTATTAGAATTAGTTGCTACTCAGCAATTTTATAAAGTAAGCTGAATAAAGGACAAAAAAACTTTCTAGCCTGCAACACCAGAATAAAATCCTGAGTACTGATACTATTTTTCAGACTCTGAATGCTATAGAATAGACTCACCAACATCATGTTCTACAGCAGTGGTTTCCAACCTTTTTCGGTCCCCGTACTCCCTTGGCTTTTAGTAAACCTTCCCGTACCCCCTATTCAATATGAAAGGAAAAAAATTCTAGACTCTAGAATCCACAACTTTTTTCACTAACACTACTACTTTTGGAATATTTCAATTAGGATAATCTAGTTATTTACCAAATATTCCCCGTACCCCCTTGACAAGCTTCTCATACCCCCTGGGGGTACGTGTACCCCAGGTTGGGAACCCCTGTTCTACAGGCTTCTTTCCTCTAATCCCACTGAGGAATACTAAAGGAAACTACACCATCTGCTCAAGAAACTCCCTGCTACAGCTTGGGACCAAATCTATACAAACACACCCTCAGAACCCCAACCAGGAGCATTCTGTCTGCTACTCAAGATACATAAACCTGGAACTCTTGGATGTCCCATTATCTCAGGCATTGGCATCCTTACGGTAGGATTATCCATCTATGTTGACTCTATCCTCAGACCCTATGGTACTAGCACTCCTAGCTGTCTTTGAGATACCACTGATTTCCTGACGAAACTACAGAGCATCAGTAATCTTCCTGAAACAACGTCCTGGCCACCACGAATGTAGAAGCCCTTTACACCAACATTCCACATAAGGATGGACTACAAGCTGTTGGGAACACAATCCCCAATGATACCACAGCACACTTGGTGGCTGTGCTATGTGACTTTGACTTCACAGACAACTATTTACAGTTTGGGGACATTTTATACCTTCAAGTTAGAAGCACTGCTATAGGTACCCACATGGCCCCACAATATGCCAGTGTGTTTATGGCTTATCTCAAACAATGTTTCCTCAGCTCTCATCCCCTAGAACCCTTCCTCTGCTTATGCTGCATTGATGACATCTTCATCATATAGACCCTCGGGAAGGAGACTCTTGAAGAACTTCACAGGGATTTCAACAATTTTCACCCCACCATCAACCTCAGGTTGGACCAGTCCACACAAGAGATCTACTTCCTTGATACTACAGAACAAATAAATGATGGTCACATAAATACCACCCTGTACTGGATACCTACTGACCACTATTCTCATCTACATGCCTCCTAGTTTTATCCAGGACACCTCACATGATCCATTGTCTGCAGTCAAACCTTAAGATACAACTGGATTTGTTCCATTTCCACACAGAGACAAATATCTACAAGATCTTTCTTAGGCATTCTTAAAACTTAAATACCCACCTGGGGAAGAAAGGAAACAAATTGACAGAGCTAGACAATTATCCAGAAGTCAACTACTTTAAGACCCTCCCAACAAGGAAAATAACAGGACACCACTAATAATCACCTACAGCCCTCCAGCGCATCACTGCCAATCTATAGTCTATCCTGGACAATGATCTCTCACTCTCACAGGCTTTGGGAGACAGGCCAATCCTCATCTACAGACAACCTACAATCTGAAGCAGCCTTTCCTTTCCGGCAGCCGCACATCACGCCACAGAAACACTTACCGGGGTACCTATTCCTGCAACAAACCTGAAGCCAAATCTGTCCACATATCTATACTAGCGACCCCATCACATAAGCCACACAATCAGGGGTTCATACAATTTCACATCCTCTAATGCAGGGGTCTCCAACCTTTTTAAGCACGAGATCACTTTTTGAATGTAAGTGCAATCCAGGATCTACTTCAAACCCAAACACCTCTGCCCCGCCTCCTTCCTGCCCCTTCTCCAACGGCCTGCTTCTGCTCATTCTGTCCTCCCTCCCCCATTCTCCCTCCCTTTCACGATGCAGGAGCAGAGGGTTGGGGTGCAGGTTCTGGTCTTGGGCTAAGGGATTTGGAGTGTTAGGGGGCTCTGAGCTGAGCCCTGGGGCAGGGAGTTGGGGTGCAGGTGGGGGTTCAGGGTACAGGCTTTTGGGTCTGGGGGGGCTCAGAGCTAGGGCAGGGGCTTGGGGTGCAGGAGGAGGTTCATGACTGGAGCAGGGGTTTGGAGCTGGCTCCAGATGGACACTGCTTACCTCAGGTGGCTCCTGGGTGGGGGTGCAGTGGGGCTAAGGCCGGCTCACCCCTTCCCTGGCCCTGCACCACTCCCAAAAGCAGCTAGCAAACTCCCTCCATCCTAAGCCCTGTTTTTAGAGATAGGATACAGGGTGGAAGAGGGGGCACCGTGATATCAGCACCCTCCTCTCCTTCCCCTGCTCTGCAATGCAAGCAGGAGGCTTCTAGGCAGGGAGAAGCAGCTCCAAGGCAAAGGGCAGGAGGTGCGCAGCAGTGGGGGGAGGAGCAAATGAAGTGCTGCACTTGATAATAGCCTCTTGGCCAAACCAGATAAGATCACCTGTCAGAGGCTCCAAGATCTACCAGTAGTTCCCGATCTACTGGTTGGTGACCACTGCTCTAATGTGATATATACCATCAAGTGACAGCAATTCCCCCCTGCCATGTATATTGGCCAAACCGGACGGTCGCTACGACAAAGGATAAATGGACACAAATCAGAAATGGTAACACACAAATCTGTAGGGGAACGTTTTAACCGACCTGGTCACTCAATCATGGATTTAAAAGTAGCCTTTCTTCTACAAAGGAATTTCACTAATCAATTACAGGGAGAGTCTGCAGAACTGGAATTCATCTACAGATTTGACACCATTACCCTGGGCTTGAACACAACCATTAACTGGTTATTGCATTACAAAGCCAATTTCTTCTGTTTAACATCTGCATTTCCACGTCAAAGCTATTTATGGGACACATCCAGCCAACTTAGTCTCATTAATATGGGTCCTACAATTGACAGATAACAGCAGAGGTATCTATCTAACTAACTAACTAATCTGGTTTTTTTTCCACTCCAGTTCATGTGATGAAGTGGATTTTTCCCACAAAAACTTATGATTCTATATATTTTGGTTAGTCTCTAGAGCTCATAGCTCTTTTTCCAGTTGTCTAGATTTAAAAAAAAAAAAAATTCTTTGTTTCACAAACTACTTTCTCTTCAGATTTTTGGAAGATCCAGCTATCTTTTTAGGCAAGCGTCACAAAAGATGGCTTTTACCAAGCTCTGCTTAGTTACACAACTCCTATTACACAGAATTCCTGCCAGTCCAAGAGGCATCACTTCAAAGACTTGCTGAGGAACAAGATTTGCTCTTGATCTTTTATGAGTGAGCTGACAGTTTGCTTTTGGTATGCTGGCTGTTTCTTATTTCTGCAGTCTCTAAGTGTAGAGAGAAGAGAACAGTCCATCTCTGCGTGACTACATGAACATCTCGAATGCAACAAATTCCATGATTAAGATAAAATGTTAGCAGCTATGTAGGCAGAGTAGCTTACATGTACAAACGAATGAACAGTAACTAACTATGAATGCTGTTCATATAACCTAATGCTACATTGCTGAATTTTATACAGTGTCATCCATCATATTTGGCAACCTGATGTTGGCAGTGTTGGTGAATGTGTTTCCTGGAACTTCAGTGAGCTGCATAATTGAATAAAACAAATTAAGATGCTAACTCCAATGTCTGTTTATGTTGCACTAGCAAATAAGTGGATACTTCATACCATAACATGCAATAATTCATTAAGGAAATGACCATTGAATGTTTGCTTTGTCATAATTCTGTTAGACACACAATTCTGATACCAGTTGCCACATATAGGTTGACTGTCAAAATATTCTTGTGACACAGGAATGGGTTAACTTGTTGACTTATAGTGTACATTAACCAGCTGGTGGCTGGTTTTTTTTTTTTTTTTTTTTTTTTTTTTTTTTTAAATGAAAGATCGGAAGAATTCCACATAATTAAACTTTTATGTATCTTTATAGCATTTCAGAGAGTTACTGTCCAGGTGCTGGAAAGAGGCAGTAAAGAACACCCAGATAAATATTTTAAGTATTAATCATGTGGTAGAAGGGGAAAAATAATCACAAGCAGAGCCAAATACTTTACTGATCAAAGATGCAAGTATGTACTTTGATTTCTGTCTAAACATATGACAGTCATAGTTTGTGCATCAATAGTAGCTTGTGTTCCTCTGATTTATTATGAGGCTGTAAACAAATGGTACTTAAGTCAGGGCTCAGAACTGATTATTCATCCTAAGATGGAAAATACCATGTAAACAAATGCCAGATTTGTGTTTACTAGTGAAACTGCTTCACTTACTGTGTCTTAAATGTAGCATTTGAACTGGAAAGGACACTTTCAGTTCATCTTACTAAATACCATAAAGAATCTAAAACAAATCTATCAAATGTGCAAGTCTAATTCATATTAGATTTGTGGTTTTCTGTCCTGCAAATCTGTTGCTTTCAATTAAATACTGAATTGAACTGTGGGATAAAAGCTATATTATAGAACAACTTTAACTTGAGTATGTTAAGAAGAAAAGATTAACCTCTGCAGATGTGCACTTTTGAAGCTAAAGTCTGTTTGCAAATTAACTGTTTGTACTTAGTTTTAAAATGAGAACCACAGCACTATTACAGTAATGTATTCTATATAAAACTGGAAAGTTAAAGAGGTTCTGACATTGTTTTTCAAAATTGTTAAATACAATAGTAAAATAATAATACTAATAATAAAAACCTGGGCTCCATTTGCTTACAACTTCCTATTGTTGACTTGGCATAGAATGATGCATACATATGTGTTGTGCTTTGTGCGATTATCTGACTTTAATTTAAGGTTTTCTTCAAGAACATTTTAACTGACTGAACAAAATGGGACTTGACTCATCCCAGGAGGCCACTTTTCAGTGCCACTAAAAACCTCCAGACAGAAAGCAATTTTATAATCCTACTGTATAAATGGGGATGGTCTATACCAGTGATTCCCAACCTGTGGTCTGCAGACCCCTGGTGGTCCCCGATGGTACTGCTGAGGGTCCGTGGAAAGTTTAAAAATAAAGATTGGGATCACTGCAATGGGCCCAATCCTTTTATTTCTTTTTTTCCTTTTCCTTTTCCTCCTTCACCAAGGAGGGGGGGGGGAGTCTGTGAAATTTTAATAGATTGAAAAGGGTCCCTATGCTCTGAAAGGTTGGAAACTACTGGTCTATTACACATGTCCCTTGAATAGCATTTAGTATTCAAAGTGTGCATTAACAGACTTTGTCCAAAACTATATGGGTATGTCTACACTGCAAAGTTAATTTGAAATAACAGCCATTATTTCAAATTAACTTTAATAGTGTCTACACATGCAAACCGCTATTTCAAAATTAATTCGAAATAGCAGAGCGCTTAATTCGAATTTGGTAAACCTCATTCTACAGGGAGTAATGCCAAATTCGAAGTAGCAATTTCGAATTAAGTGCTGTGTAGACACTTAATTCGAAATAGGGGGCCTCCAGCCCTTCCCAGGGATCCCTGGTGGCCACTCTGGGCACAACCAGGAAAACTTACTCTCTTCTCCCTCAGCCCTGGAGCCATTAAAGGGGTAGACTCTGGCTACAGTGCCTGTGCCAGCTGCAAGCCTGCCAGCCCAGAGCCAGCAGTGGCCACCAGGGCCCCTGACCCAGTGGCCCCAAAACAGAAGCCAGCAAGCCACTGGCCGCCAGCCCTCCACCGCTCACCAGGAGCAGTCTGCCAGCTCCCAGGAGCCTGCCAGGGGCTGGAGAAGGTGGATGCCTTCCTGGTCCAGGTTGGAGATCATGGACCTTATTCAGGTTTGTGAGGGATGCCCCCAACCTCCATGATCTCTGCACTAGACGGAGGAATGCGGCCGTCTATGGCAGGATAACTGCCAGCCTGGCCGCCAAAGGCCACATGCGAACCCAGGAACAGGTTTGCATGACAATCAGGTTGGTCTGGCGAGACCCCCAACCCTGGGCCCTGAGCTTCCCCTCCCCCTTCTTCCCCTTGCTTCTCTCTTCCAGCTCCCTCCTCTCAGGTTTCCCCCTCCCCTCTCCCACCCTCTCTCTTCCCCTCTCCCACCTCCTTTTCCCAGTCTCCCCAGAGATTCATCCCCCCCCCCCAGTTTTGTTCAATAAACCCAGTTTCTATTTTTGAACTTACATGTCTTTTATTTGACATCAGGAAGGGGGGCTAGGGAGGGGTAAGTGGAAGGACGTGAGGGAGGAATGGGGCATGAGCCCCCGGTGGGGAGGACCAGGGTGGCTCTGAGGGCTCCTTGGGGTGGATGCTCTCCCACAGGGCCTCCTGGATCCTGTCAGCCCCCCGATGGCACCCCCCCCCCCGGATGGCAGCCTGCAGCAAGTGCAGCAGGACTGATGGCAACGACCCCACGAGACTCACCGGCGTGCCCAGGGGCAGATCTGGCTCCATGTGGCCAAGTGCTGTGGTGTCCCGAGTGCGGGCACTCAGGGCACTCCAAGACAGGACTGCTTTGCTGTCCCTCATCGAGGTAGACAAGCAAGCGGGGAACCCTGAGAACTGTCTGTCTGGGGTGGGCGTAGGGTCCCTTTAAGCACGGAGCTCAGTTAGCCTGAGGCAGCAGTCCCACACACTAAGTCCTAACTTGATGCCCTGCCGGCACTGGTTCCGGCCAGCCTTAACTTAGGTTCAGGGTCCACTCAGTGTGGATGCGCTATTTCGAAATAGCAAAACGCTATTTCGAAATAGTTTTTGTGTGTAGATGCATTAATTCGAATTAACTATTTCGAATTAAGTTAACTCGAAATAGCGCTGTAGTGTAGAAATACCCTATCAAAGATAGCTGAAGTGTTGCTTTAATGCATGTTGAAGTAGAGCACTATAATTGTTTGGCTAAGTGTAATTCCAGGACTATCAAAGATGAGCAGTTTTTACAAGCATTCCAACTTTGACCACAGCTAAAAATATTAGTATGTTGTGAAACTGTCAGATATTGTAAGTGCATCTTGAAGAAGAGAAGGAATCAAAAAAGAAAATGATAGCTTCAGTAGTTTAGGAGCAAATACAGTATGAAGTACAACTTTTTTGTTGACAATCTAATGTTTATTTTAGAATCTAAACACCCTGAAAAAATGAGGGCGGAAATACTTTTGTTCTCTGATTTGTGTTGTATGCACAGTATACCCAGTTAGCTTCAAGAGACACATCCATGATGGATGTGTGGCTTCCCTGCCCTCGGAAACATGAGATGGCACTACCTATATTAGACTTGGCATATTTTTTTTTTAATTTTGAGAAGTGTTAGATGTATTTTTTTTTGATGCTTTCTATTTTTATTTCAGTGTTCTTATTTGCTGGAAATCATGGATGTTGGACAATTCATTTGATAGTTGACATTGAGATTCAATAAGTTAAAAGGTTTATAAACCATTAAGTCACAAACTGCCAACGCTACATGTCAAAACATATAGAATAAATATCCTTAAATCAACAAATCATAGCAATTTTTGCAGTTTGTTCCCTATTCCATTTGCAACCAGCCGAATTCAAAAGTCTAAATCACTGGATTTTGACTCTAGCTTCTCAGGCAGCATTGTTATTATTGACTGTCTGTAAATTTCAATGATCAGTGGAAATATTTTCTCATGGTTTGTTTGTGTAATGCCAAATTGGCATTTGCTGATGTTTACCAATTTAAAAAATGTATTCCTTCGAAGCCTGCATAAAGCCTACCCATCCTCCTTCTCCCGCCCCTCTCCCCCAATTGAGATCCTATTATCTAATCTGGATTTCCCAACGTTTTTATCTCTCTCTCTCTTCTTTATTCAAGATTGCCATTTCTCACATTCTCATCCTTAGACCTTTCATCTTTATCTAAACAGCCAAAACCAAGGTAATCCTTTTCTAGGGTGCTTCCATAAGGAATTGGAAAAAAACTTGACTAACATTACTGAGGTAAATTCATTTTACATGTCTATTTAGATATGGTCTCTTATCCAGTTACAATTAGTTGTTTAATATCTCCGTCAAACAGCTCTGTAGTGCAGTGGTAAGCAGCCTGTGGGCCAAATGCAGACCATAGGGGATCTATGTGTGGCCAATGAGACATTTTGTTTACTATTGCCCATGTACAGGTTTGCCAGATCCTGCTGGTTTCCATCCATGTAGTTCTTTTCTACTGCTATTACTAAAGTGGCACATACATAAAGCAAGGGCACGTAAAGTGAGGTGCACACAACATTGACTGTAAGAGACATGCGCTGCCTGTGCATCCAGTCAGAGCGCTGCTACGGTTCAGACAGCACATCCCACAAATTCTAGGTATGTAAGTGCAGTTAGCAAAAATACCTATTTTGGTTACAACAGTTTTGCAGCCCAACGAAATGAAGGAGAGCCACTCATATGGCCCATACGCTAGCCTAGGTTACCATCACTGCTTTCGTGCCACTCTAGAGGCAGTTTTACTTCAGTCATAGAAATGGAGATACAAAACTTTACAGGGAGAAGATGTGTTGGAACATTTGGATTTAATCTTTTCTTCCCTGTTCTCCCCTCCCCGGCCCTTTTTGTTTGTGTTGGACAATCTGACGTTTTCTATATGTCTTGCGGCAACTCAAGTGTAGGGATGCAAAATCTCATTTAAAATGTTAATTGGTTGGACTATATGTGAACCGGTTAACTAGCCCATCGTGCTGTACCATAAGCAGGGGGTTGGCTGGAGTAGCCCCCTGCCCATAGTGTGGAGTGGGAGGGGGCAGCTTCAGCCGCGCAGGGCCCATGGCGTGGAGCTGCAGGAGGGAGGCTGCTCCAGCTGTGCTGAGCTGCAGAGCCCGCCACATGGTACCGTGGGAGGGAGAGTGCTGTGGCTGAGCCAGGTAACAGTTAACCGGTTACCCTGCTAAGCATGCCAGTAAGGCAGTGTTTACCAGATAAGCAGTTACCCCTCTACATCCCTAGTTCAGTGTAGCAAAAATTGAGCTAGTTATGAATGGTGGGTGGGTAGTATGAAAATATGACTGGAATAATTCTGTTTTGTTTTTAGTCTGTGATTGTATAGGTAACTCTGCTTGTTCAGGATCCTTGGGGATGAAGGTGTTTTAGAAATGTAGATTATCAAGCATAATAAATATATACTAGCTTAGCAAATTTGTTATGAGAACAGACTAAACATGGAATTTTTACTTTTCCACCTATGGAAGAAATTACATGCCCATCAAAATGACTGTCTCCAGGCAAACGGTCAAACAGAAGTTTTATAAAATGATTTTTTTTTTGTGCTGTCTCCCTCAGGCAGGTATTGTTGGGAGGGCAAAGCTCAACCCCTACTCAGTGTTAGCATATTAAGGAAAACTATCCATTCCATTTGCCCACTGTTTTGCTTCAATAAGTCATTACCAGTCCTAGTGTTCAGTGCTTAGTTGCCAAGTCTCTGTGTGTGACCTTTACAGTGGAGGCTGCATACATGTTTCTGAATTAGTGTAGTGTTCTTGGTACCAAATTCATTGATCTCCAATGGAAAAAAAATAGAAGTTTTGCTTTTGTTGCACATCTAGTCTTGAGTTACAAAAGGTTTCCTAGGTTGCTGTGTTGCTCCAGTCGTCCATTATGATAGCACAGTGCAATTCACCATCTTTGTGATGTATATTGTGTTTATACTTTGTAACATATCCAAGATGAGTGTCTTGGGAGTTTTCCTTTCTACAGCAATTCAGTTACTTGTTATAGCATATTTCATAGATTTTTGTCCAGGTCCGTGGTGTCAGTGTAATGATAATGAGTTTCTGATATTCAAAGTCATGGTGTGTATGTCTCTTACTCTGTGACGTGTTCTTATGTTTTTAGGATTCCCCCTTTACAAATGCAGGAATGGGATCTAACCTAAACCTTTTGGGTGAGATAGAATGTGATGCCAGTATAATGGATGGAAAATCATTAAATTTTGGAGCAGTTGGAGCACTGAGTGGTATGTTATTTGTATACTATAAAGCATAAATACAGTTCAGATTTAAAAATGATTAATGTTTTCCATTGAGAAAAGGAGAGCTCTTAGGGCATGTCTACACTGCACAGCTATTTCGAAATAAACTATTCCAGAATAGTTATTCCAAAATACTTATTTCGAAATAGCACATCTACACTGCAGGGAAGCCTTAAAATTAGTCCAAGCCAGGCTTCCCTAATGTAGACATGCCATCTCGATTTAGAACCCCAGGAGGCACTGGGAAGGAATAAGTTAGAATGGCCCTGGTGAGGGGCTATTTCAGAATAGCAGCAGTGGAACATCTACACATGCCTTATTTCAAAATAGCTATTTCAGAATAAGTGTTATTCATGGAATGAGGTTTACAGGAGTCAGAATAAGCCATCCGTTATTTTGAAATAACGGAATTGCTGTGAAGATGTGCACATTGTTATTTCAAAATAACGCTAGTTATCTCGAAATAACAGTGCAGTGTCTCTCCGAAATACTCCGAAAGTCTCACTCCGAAATACTCTCATTGAAGCCAATGGTAGGAACATTGGGCCCATAATTACTATAAAACTCTGTACTTTGCTTTAAATCCTCTTTTTCAGCATTCTGGTTTATCACAAAGGTAATTCATTGGATTCAGACTTAGTCTCTGGTCCTCTAAGGTGCTCTCGGCATACAGGTTTATTCAAGGGAAGCACCTTTTAGGCTTGGGGCCTTGGATATCTTGTAGAGTATAAATAGAGTTGAGATACTAATAGAATATGTAAAATGAAACCAATAATATGGCTTAATCTGTTTTTACAGTCTGTCTACATGCAGACTCGATTTAATTCCATTTTATGGTGTATAAGTTTATAATTTTACATTTTATTTGAAACATTCTTTATCTGACACAACTTTTTTCCAGAGCTGCCTGAGACATTTGTTGTTGCTCTCAATAACTAAGACATGTTGATTTTAAGATTTTTGGTCACAACTCTGACATAAAAATAAGATAAGTAGTTTATAAAAGGTGTTTGTCTAATGCTGATGCAGCTCTTTGTGTAATGAGAAAATGAACCTTGCAGTTAACACAGTATATCTATTCTGGTCAATTTATAATATCTCTTGTAGCATCTATGAAACACACTTTTAAAGAGACAGCATCAAATTGTTCATGTTTCAGGCATATACAATATCTGAGATGTTGAAAAAATCATAGAAATTATGCTATTCACACATACACTTGTACAAGGGGAATAGTACAGATTTTTCTGTCTCTGATAGTGAATACATGTTGTAAAACCAAGAGAGGCTATTGAGGACTGCAATATGTCCTGTTTTGCTTTTCCTCCATATCTTTAAAGCTGATAATCATAGAAATGGAGAAATAAATGAGCAGTCACCTCTGATAATCAGGAAGAAGACTACCCTGAACCTGTTGTCTTCTCTTGTGGCTATTTTAAAGGTGATTGCAAAAGACTTAGTCAGAATGGACTTGATTTTTTTGTTTTGTTTTTGTACTGCTTCATGATTTATAGGAGGCCCAAAAGAAATGTCCCTCTCTGACTACAGTGTTTTGCCCCCCTTTTTTCTTAACTTTAAATTTCTGGACATTGATAGCGGGGCAATTATGTTTTAGTGCTCTTCTAAAATAGTGCTCTTGAATAGCAAGTGCCAAACCCTAATGCAGTTATAATTTTATCATTATATTCCAATTTTCAGGCAATGTCTTTTGCCTTCACAAATGTCATGCAAACTTCTAATGTCAACAGGAAACTGAATTCCTAATGTTGGTTAGTGGAAATAAACCCCACAACAGTTGTGAAACATTTAACATTTTTGTTCCTATTTCTTTTCAGGAATCAAAAATCCTGTTTCAGTTGCAAATAGGTTGTTGTGTGAAGGGCAGAAAGGAAAACTCTCTGCTGGCAGAATTCCACCTTGGTAATTACTTTGTTCTGCTTGACTTTCCTTTAGCTTTGGTCTTTAATGAATGCAATATTTGAAGGTTATTCTTATCCACAGAAGGCTGATGCTGTTTGTTACACATCAGCAATAGCGTGCTTGTAAAAGGAAGACTTGCTTTGTTCTTTCATCTTGGAACATATTATTGTGCACTTGGTGCAGCTGTAAATAGAATGAAATATTGTGGATAGAAGATGATACTATGTTGAGTGTTAATTTCTTTCTTCAGTGCTGTTGACACAGATTTGTACTAAATTCTTATTCCTAATTTGATTTTTAAGAAGTCCTGTTTATAAACTTGTCAGTTAAAATGACTTTCCCCCTCTTTTTTTTCAAAGAAACCTGGCTAGTTTGTCTTTGTTTATGACAAGGTGCAGTTTTTGTAAGTGTTCAATTTAAAATTCATGTAGAGTTAAAAGAATGGATTTTGAAATCCTTTATCTTACTCTCTATCTTAATGATGATACCATCTTTTACCGTAACCTACGAAAATTAAAGATTACAACATTTTGTTAACCAAAAGAATTATCCAAATGGGAAACACTTTATTAAAGATTTAGCTAAACAATGTAGAGCATCTTTACGATGCATTTTAAAAAGCAACATTTTTCTTAATATAAATCTTTCTAAATGTTGAAGAGAAAATATGGAATGTCTTGAAGACTTTACATAGCGTACATATTTTAAAAGAAATTTAACTATTTTTGTCAGTAGCACTTCAGGTAACAGTGAAATCAGGAGACAATGCTAAGACTAGTGTATGAAAAAATCATACTTTAAAATCTCAAAAAAAAAAAAAAAAAGCTTAAAAAATGAGTGGTTCTGTAGCACCTAAGGTGCTATAGAACCACTCGTTTTTTAAGCTTTTTTTTTTTTCTTAAAAAGTTACAGACTAACACAGCTATCCCCAAGACTTTTAAAATCTCATTTTATCAAAAATACCTCTTAAATTGCCAGATGCTAGGACTGGAAGACAGGGGATGGATCACTTGATAATTGCCCTATTCTGTTCATTCCCTTTGAAGCATCTGGCACAGAGCACTGTTGGAAGACAGGATGTTGGGCTGGATCGATGATCGGTCTGATCCAGTATGAATAGTCTTATGTTCTAAATTCCATCTTATTCCCTACATTTATTAAGGCTTATAATAATGGGTAAAACTATTGATAGCCAGTTGAAATATTTTATTTCCAGAGTTCTAAAGCCTTTTTGTAGTTGCTGTTTCTATACACAAACATACTGCCTACTATCTTACTACTATAATACAATTGTTGACACAGGCCAAGTGAAACATCAGATATGGTTTCGCAAATATTTTTTTAAATTCAGCAGATTAATCAAATGTTTGCAAAAACTGGCAAGGTATGAAACTGCATGTGATCTTTATCCTAAAAAATATAGGTGAAAGGAAACTCTCATTGTCAGAAATCATTTACTGCAAGCTCTTAAATATTCTGAAACATGTTTATCTGGACATGTATTTATATTTCATCCCTGTTCATTTAATGTATGTGAGTCTTCAAAGTCATCAGTAGTCTAAAAAACCAGATGACTAGAAGTCTGCTTGCCTTGTCTTTTTCTTTAAAAAGATTAAAAGCTCTTGCATGCAATTTGGAAACTTACTTTAAATGTGATAGGACTTGGCAAGGGACTGATTGTAAGAAGTAAATTTATGTCATGGTTCGTAACTACATATCCTCTCATAGTAAAACTGCATAAAGGGTCAACTGAATAGGTGGGGGGACTTTCTTTCAAAAACAGATAGCTTACCATTTAAAAGCCAACAAACTGTATAATTTGCATGGGAAGAAGCACTTGTTACTTTTTTTGTTGAAACTCCTTCATCTGTGTGTTTTAGCTTTTTGGTTGGTGAAGGAGCTTACAGATGGGCAGTTGATCATGGGATACCAGCATGTTCGCCAGGTATCATGACTACAAGTGAGTAAACTAGTGATGTGAGTAGGAGGAACAAATCAGAGTGACTTTAAAAATGGTTTTTCATATTTTTAAGTGTATTTCACTTCACTGCTTAATAGCTTATGTGGTGTTAGTCACAGTACATAAGGTTGTTATAAGTGTTGTTATTCCGTAGAACTTGGATAATTAATTTTTAGAATTAAAACTTTAGCTCCATTTTAGGGTAAATAATAAATAATGAAAATAATTGACTTAATGTATATAAACATCAAGAAGTTTCCTGTCTACAGTTGCTGATAATTGTCAAGCAATAATACCCTCCATCACAATGACAGTATTATGTTTAATTGTATTAATTCTCATACTGATCAACAATAAATTTCATTTTTAGCTAATTTGATTCATAGTCCTTGTTGAATGAAACAGTTTTTCCAGTTTCTAAAAATGCAAAGGTTTTGGAAAATTTCTTTGGTTTGACTAGATAGAATGTTTTCACGCTCCTTGCTTCCCTTTTCTAAAGTCAGTGGGGTTTAGGAAGTGTTATATACAGCAGCTTCCACTTAGAGCCACAGGAGATAGTTAAGTGGGTATCTTACAATAACAACCCTACCTAAAATTTCTGATCGTTGCTACCACCATTGGCAGAAGCATTGATGAGTGTTCAGGTGTCAACTGCCAAATGGCACTAAGTGCTTTCAAAAGATGGCTTAGATCAGATCTAGATGTCACTGGTTAAAAACGCTTGTTACCACTGGGACCTTTTCTTAACTCATAAAACTTGAGAACAATAAGTTTAGAAGAAGCAAGGCTTAGACAGTATCAGAGATTTCACATCACCTTAGTACAATAACAGTGTGCGTTCTGTGTGTGTAGTACAGTGTCTTTCTGAACCTGAACAGGTAGTGCTACACCTAGTTGCACATACCATACATACAAGCTTACAATGAATGCATTTTGGAGCAAATTGCAGATTGGGAGGTGGACTTGAATATGTCCGATTGTGCTGAGCTCAGGTGTTAGACGCTGAATAGATTGCTGCAATAGGAATCCAATTTACTGGGCCATGTGTGACTTTTAATCTGCAGAGTCTTAACAGTCCAGGCACTGATCCTTGCTTGGATATCTAGGAGCACACTCAAGGAATAGTTCCTCTTTCTAAGAGCCTTTTCTGAGGGCTGAGAACCAGTAGTCCAACTGCCTCACCCGTGGGACCAATGCTGACCCCTCAGGGTCTCTTGTAGGTTAAACATACCTTCTCCCAGAACTCCAGCTATGTAGGCATTCTAGGTTTACAACTCACCTTTTCAGGATAGTAATGGCCAACAGAGAGACCTAGAGTTGGCACAGGATTCCAAAGCACTGCTGCTTTTTAATAGCACAAGAAGCAGATCTGTACAAAATAATAAACACTCCTAGACGTGTTTCCCTGTGTCAGGTTCTTCAATACTCATCAGTTCTCAAGCCTTGAGCAGAGCTGTCTGGGATCCTTTCCCTCCAGCTTATGACTTCACATCAGAAACACTGAGCTTTTCTAAATAGGCTAATTTTCTCTGACTTTGACTGGTTTGCAGTTAAACAGGATACCTTGCTACAAAAAGCCTGCCCATCTCTGACACTTTTCTGCCCAAAGCTTCCCATTTCTGTGTCTGAATTTCTCAAGTGTATATCCATCCCCATACCGATACCTTTGTTTTGCTGCTTATGCTTTTACCCTCTTGACTTCACCAGCCCTTTGCAGATAAGGTAGAGTTTTTCCAACTTCAGCCAGCCTCCTTGGGAGAATGTACATTCATTAAGATTAACAACTCTCCATTGTCCCTCATCTGCTAGTTACATGCTACAGCCCATGTCAGCAAGGGTGGATACAACATCCACTTTGAGTAATCTTTTAGTAACATCATAGCATTCACCAGAATTCATAAGTTGTACAGACAAGTTACCAAAATTAGAATATTTAAGACTATCTCCCTGTGATAAAGTAGCCACAAAATCATGGAGCTCATTCTCGGAGTCAAGTTCTGAAGTAAAAAATTAATATTGAGGCTGATAACACACACCTTGTGTGTCTAAATAGATGACACTGTTTGGAGAGAAACTTCTGTTTCAGTGAAGTGGATTGATGGAATGTACATTTGTATAAAGCTTTAATTCATGATTACAATTGGATTAACCTAGTGGTTCCCAACCTTTTTTATACTGCAGACCAGCAAACCTATTCACAAACTTTGGTGGACCAGTAACATTGTTTGCTTATTTGCATATTCATCATGCAAATAATATTCAAATAAAATGTTTTTATTTGAACATGGGCTGCTGGACTCAGTGCAAGCTGGGACCAAGCAATCCCAGCTCACGCTGGTCCGGGATGCTGTGCCTCTGCACTTTAAATGTAGTAAGAGCCCGGCGGCTCTTACGACATTTAAAATGCAGAGCTGCAGTGTGGGAGGCTCCCATCCTGGAGCTACCCCCATTGCGGCTCTGCAGAGCAATCCTGATTGACTAATTGTGTAACCGATACAAATTGTACTGACTACATGATTAGCCAGATAACCTCAGTTTAACATCCTTAGGCCCGGCAGCCAGCCGTTTGCAGCCCGGTGGTTGGGAGCTGCTGGATTAATCCACTAACACTGATAATGTTGCAGTGCACTTTAAGGTAGTCTATCCCTGCCTTCTGCCTAAATATAAACTAAAACCCAGGAAACAGAGTTAAGGTAACATCCTTCTTCCCTTGTCTGCCCCCCAGCCTTAACTCTAACCTTGTGGAAATGGCATCAGGCACTGTGAATAAAGAAATTATGGCCTCGGCATACTTTCGCTTCATTTCCAATTGGACAGTTGTACTATCTGTAATGTGCCATGTCCATTTAAACAAGTGGAGTACTTGAACACTTCATCTCATACCTTCCATATTCTGAGTGCCCACCCAGATTTTGAACATGCCCTGGAATTTGCTGCCATCCATGATCCCTGACTTTTTTGTTCTACGGCTCCTCCAGTGAATACTAAGAGTGTGGCACGCTCAATTATCTTTGTGGAAAAATGTAAGTTCTCTCCTACAGGATTTTCTTGCCGTGAAGATGAAAGGGTTATTAACTCAAAATCTCTAGGATGTCTGAGTGTTTTGGTTAGAAAGAATGATTAAATTTAGGTCAAGTTTAACTAGCTCATATTTTTGACAGTCTAAGTATACACTTGGATTTTAGGAAGTTTGGGGGGGGGGACGACGGAGAAATGGCCCTTAAACAAAAGACTCTGCTAAACCTTAACTATGAAAGTTCTCTCTCTCCTCATCATGTGATAAAGTAAATGAGCTCAATTCATTTCCTGTGTTCCACTGGCAGAACTCTAGCCTGTTAGTAGTGTAAAGCCTGTCTTGAAGGGATCATGGTGATGCAAGCTTACTTGCAATTCTCTGAGACGTTAGGGTAGCAAAGTGGAGCCCAAACAATGTATCAAAGGGCAAAAGCGGGGTGAGAGCACGTAGGAGATGCACTCAGTCAACACACATATGTGAGGGGGAGCATCTGCTGATGAATTCTGATGGAGCTCTACAGTAAAAGAAAATTGCCCTCCCCAGTAGAAACCAAGGCCCGGTGATGGATATACCATTGCCTGCCTCTTTCTGGGATGAATCATGTTCTCTGTATGCAGCTAACTGTACATGTGCAGGGACATGCATATTGATTCATTCCTGCAAACACTATCTTGGTGGCCATATAGCTTTATCTAGTCACATGTTTGGTTAAAATCTGTGACGCTACTTATAGCTGAGCATTACGTTGGTTTACATGCTGCTGTCTTTGTCAAAGTGGAGCAATATGAAGGGAAATTAGCTCTAATACAGTTACGCAGCTTAGCCTAAGCATAATTGGGGTAATATATCAGAGTTAAATTTCATTTTAACATACCTATTTTTAATTATTTGCATCTGTTTCTGTTTTCAGTTATGCAGTAGTTATCGAGCAGCTGCTCAGCAGATTGCTATGCTGAGCCACTTTAATTCCTGTAATTTGCTGGTATATTTCTTTTGTAATTCCCCCTCCCTCTGACTGCAATATTCTCTTTTCAAACTGTGTTAAAAGGGAAAGCATACAAAAACTTCCTCTCGGAGGCAGCTTGAGTCCAAAAACTTTCTCTCTGATGCAGTTTCAGTCCACTCTATGAACTGACTGCCAGGGGGTGCTGTATGATTAGTCAGAGCCTGATCTGATCTCCAAAGATAGAAAACATAGATCCTTTACTCTCAATATTTTGGATTCCTAGCTTATTTCAAACTTGGATGCTGCATCTTGAATCTTTAAGATGCATGTTGTTGTAATGGTAGTCTCCAGAGAGAAACACTATGTTACCTACTCCAGCAGAGAGATAAATAATACTTATGAAGATCTGTATTAGTAATTATATGTATCAGTTACTGAAGAAAAGTATCAGATTGACCTTTACCCTGTTTGTGACAGTGATAGGAATTTGTATATTGTTATCTGTTAATCATATTTGAAAAAAATCAACAAAATTCAGATTTTTAGATTTTAGATTGGGCCCCAGGGGAGGCAGAATTGTAAACCTTGTAGTTATATAATTTTTTATGCAGTAACAAAAGCTAGGATTTAAGCATAAATTCAGTCCTAGAAATATCAGACTATGTAAGAATATGTATAAATAGTACTGTTCTCAAGTGAGGAAAAGGTAGATTTGGCTATCTTTTGAATATATTAAAATTTTCTTGCACTTTGTACCTTTTCTGTTGAGTCCTCATCATATTGGATAGCTCTAATATTGTGAGCTTGTGGTCTTAAGATTTGTCTTCTGAAATCTGAAATGCTAGATTCAATTTCCAAAATAATTAGTATATACGCAAAATATTGAACATCTTGTATTCAAGCATGTCTTTTTTTATATATGTGAACCTTAGAATTTTACCCAAGGATAAGAAATGTATCAAGATTTATCTTACTCAATAAATATTCACCATGAAATAGAATTCCATCAAGTAACACTCCCAAACTCTATTATGGGACTTGTGATTATTATCACAAGTTTAATTTGAAGAGTTTAAGTTCTGGTGATGCCTGAGCTTGCGTTAATTATACATATGTCATCGTAATTATGAAGTCTGTTAAAGAACAAACTACTGTTTAGTAGAATGTATGTCATTTTGTAAAGCTTTCATTCCAAAAACTCTGAAATAGTTATAAAAAACGTTTGCAAAATTGCATAGTTTAGCTAAAAAGTAAAACAAAACTATAGAATCTTAGGCAAATTGTATTATGGTTGAGTGTGTATCAGTAGTTTTGAGTAAATGTATTACAGGGATGTTGTATTTTTTCCCAAAACAAGTGTTCATGGAATTCTGAGATCAGATTAAATTTAAATGAAAGCCAAAGGTGGTGATGTATGTATGATAAGGTAGTTAGAATACCCGTGAACCTTACCTGTGTCCTGCAGTGATGCCATGATTATAAGCCATTTTAGTGTCTGTGGTCCCCAATAGAGAAAACTGTCTCTTAGAGATAGATGAGCCCTATTTCCCCTCCCCCCTCCCCTCCTCAGTCGCTCATTGGTGTTATTACCAGGCAGATTTAGGGTGGTTTGGGTGTCCTTAATGTGCGTTTCCTTAGATGTTTAATATAAACAAAAGAATGTAGAGTAAAATTTAAAACATTTGTGTAATGTTTTGCTCTAAGTTGTTAAAGTGCTTCAGACTTTAATAATTTTTGGTTAGGAATTTCTTTAATGTGTGAAACTTTTAATTGAAGCCAAATATACTGAATTGATGATTAATGTCAAATAATTAAAAATGTTGTATCCTTAAATTATATCTAGGGCTAAATTAATGGTATTCTCTGGCTTCTTGTAATAGATTAGCCCTCTCTTATACATCCCTCCTCTTGTTGGACCAAGTTTTATTCTTCTGGGTTAGTTCACTGCCTGGGGTAACCTTTGTCTGTGCTTTTTAGCTTCCCTGGATTCCTTTTTGAGTTGCAACAATTTCTTTAGTTGAACCATCTTAACAAATGCAATCCCACCTCTTGCACGTTTACTTAAAAAATCTGTGCAGACTTAGTAACCCCTTCCCCAAACCTGACTTTCCCATCAGTAATTCCCGTAGAAGGATTTTCTGGCTCTGACGTCAGACACTCAGCCTTCCAGGGCTCCCCAAAAGTTTCCCCTCTTGTCTGTTTGGGTTTCTGGAGCAATTCCTTTCAACTGGAACTTTAAGTGCAGTCCATTGGGAGTACTGCCCAGGCAGAATCCTCCATGTCCTGGAGCAGTGTTTCTCAACCTTTTTTTAATAAAGTACCCCTTTCAAAAAAAACAATTATAAGTACCCCCTTTTAAAAAAAAATATAAGTACCCCCAGTAGCTACAGTCTTCAGACACACAACATTTTTTTTCTACCATTGCAACACATTTTTTTAAACAACTTAATTGTATCTGGTTGGGCAATGAAATTTTTGAGTGTAAAAAGTACAAAAATAATAAAGCACGGGAAAACATAACAAAAATTCAGTTTTCTCCAAATTTCAGTTGTGTTGATGTACCCCCCCAGACTTCTCTCGAGTACCCCTAACAGTACTCGTGCCACTGGTTGAGAAACACTGTCCTGGAGGATGTTGCTGCCCCCTTTTATAAGTGTCAGCTAAGTAAGATCTGCATCTTTCAGGTGCAGGGGGTGAGATAATCAGGCAGCCAGGCAAGCTCCAGGTCCCTGATCCTGAGGGAATGTGATCCCTTAGTCCATCATACTACTTTGTGTGGCTTGGAAGCAGCACAAAACAGCTGGAGCATTGGCCAGTTTACAGGTGCTCGGCATTGCCAGAACACTATATATCAGGAGGAGTGTGTTCCCCAGATCCCCCTGCTCCCTGATATTCTTCCTTCTCCTGCATACAAAATCAGTTTCTCCCTCTCTTGATTAGATCTGATTCAGCAGGTTGGAAAAAAATACATATAAGAATAACTTTTTTCTGTTTTTATGAGTGACTGCATCTTTCAACACAGGTTGAAGGTAAAAATTACCTCAGACTCATGAAGAATGCCATTTTGAAAATGGCTACTATAGCCCTTTTTTCTCAACCATTATTTGGAAAGATACCTGCTCCTTTTGCTGCTGAGGAAAATTGAGAAGGAAGTAAATGGTAACAGTGGCAGTCTTTGCCAGGGCAGCTTGTGGTCTGAGTCCCATTTAAAAACAGCCTGTGCTTGTCTGGCGACACCAGAACCAGCATTCCACTGTCTCAATGGGATTGAATGCTACCATCGTCTGCCAATCACTTATCTCAAAGTGTTTCACAGAAGAGTCTGTTCGTGGCCTCCTGAGATTCTTCCTCATTCTGGTGGGTCCTGGCTAAGCTCTGGACATACTGCATCATAAAGTGCAAGATGATAGCTATGATTGCCATAAAACTTTGCTGCTGAACGGGTTACATGTTTATCCTGCTTATGTCTGCTACCCTGCTATGGCGTCTGCATGGATAAGCAGTGAAAAAAGGGTGCGAAAAGACTGTTTGCCATTGCATTCAAGCAGGCTGGGAAAGAGGAGATGAGTACATTATGGGACGATGATCACATGTACCCAGAATCAGCTGCTGCACTGGTTTAGTCCCATAAGGCATTGGGAGCCTAACCCAGAATGCAAAGGGGCAGCAGGAACTATTGGATAGCTATTCACAGTACTGTCAAAGTCGACAGTAGCCACCCTACTACGGATGCACTGCACCAAATTATTGTGCACAGTGGGGACTTGCACTATACAAAACTGGTGCTAAAAAATCGGCTTTAATAAATTCGACCTTATCTCTCAATCTAGGCAAGGCCTAAGAAGTGTAGGGAGAATTAAGACAATTTGAGGGTAACATGAATTTCAATGTTAAGTTGATTTACAAAAGTTTTCTTGAAACAAAACCCTTAAAATGGGAATACATCATCATTTTTTATTAAGCATTACATTTTTATTTGTAATTTAATAACTACATTTAAACAGAAATGTTTTCTAAATGTGGAAAAACACATGTATGAATCCTCAAGATTTATTGATCTTTAGCCTGTGCAGAATTATGGTACATAAAAATATAGCCTATGTATTATGTGGATTACCGTGTTTTAGTGTGTATAACCCACACTCGTGTGTAACCCGCGTTTTTTCTTTGCTGTGTTTAAAAAAACCCAAAAAACACCTTAGGTTACCCGTGGACGTGTATAACCCATGGGTTCTATAGGCTAATTCATGGTAATTGCACGTACCAGGGGGAATGGAGAGCGCAGCGCAGGCAAGCTGGCTGGCCTGCAGGAGGGGAGCCGCACTCATGCACAGGCCCTGCACAGCCGCAGCCAGGCGCAACCCACCCTCCTCCGGGCGGGGGAACGGAAAGCACGATGCAGGCGCGCTAGAAGCTCGTCAGGCCCTCCCTGCAGCGGAGCAGAGCTGACCCAATTCTAGTGGGTAAAAATAAACTTGTATACCCCGTGGACATGTATACCCACGGGGCGGGGTTTGTAAAAACGTGTATAACCCACAGGTTATAGATGCTAATTTATGGTAAATATGCGGGTGAGCATAGTAATATGTAATTAACTTAGTGAAGAGGCTACATAAGCTTATGGATAGCCTCAAACAAGCTCACATGGCATCTGTTTACTTCTTAGCAATCCAAAGCAATCACTCCAACAAGCCACTTAATGCTTTCACTTTCTTTTGTTTAGTATTGCTACATGACTGCCAAAGAGGGAGATATTTAGGGCATCATGGCTTCCAGATGTGTTCATTGACTTGTCTGCACTAGATATTTTATTCAAGGTTATATTTGAAGTGTATCTCCTGTTGATTTAGTAAAAGATGTAGAATGTGTAGTACTGAAACTTCACGTAACATAATGTATATGTGAACTTTAGCTATTGCTGCTAATCATATGGCGGGGAGTGAGACTTCTGAAGTGTAATAATGTACTAATCTAGTACTTGTTTGAATAACCCTTCATTAGTTAAATGCTTTTAAAATATTTTGTAGGGTTTAGTTTAGCAGCTTTTAAAAGGAATAAAAGGAAGTTGGAGCTGGCGGAAAAGGTGGAAACAGATCTTATTCAGCTAAAGAAAAGAAGACAATCAAGTGAAAAGGTGAGTAGATGTTTTTGTAAAAATCTTGTTTTGTCACCCATACCACAAAGATAATTTATATTGCAAAACTTAAATTTTCATTTTGTAGATGAAGTGACCTGATATAGCATCACATACTCATCTTTGGCCATCTCATACATGTTAGTATCGGTATAATGTCAGATAATTTAGATGATTTTCTGTGGTGATAGAATTTCCTGCTATTTACAATTTCAAAAGAACTGTGAAAAAGATGCCTTTTTGTCTTGTTTTTGATTAAAATGTGCAACATTTATATTTCCTCTTATAAATATATATTTTAGTGTACATACGAGCAGATAAACATCTAATAAAACATTTTCTTCAGCTTGGGATCTATCATTGTTTCCCATTTTTAACGTTTCCTGAGAATACTGCTTTGTGGACCTGGAGGTGGTGAAATTTGAAATATCAGGTAGGTAAATGTGCATCAGTTCATGCATGTAGCATTGACCTGGCCCACGTTACTTATGCTCCTTTAGTACAAAACTTCCATCATTTTGTCCTTCCTTTCTTCCCCCTCCCTGCTAATTTGAATTCAGAGCCTTTGATGTCACTTCAGCATCATGTTTCCCTGTTGCTTGATATTTAGGTATACAGTAAGAGTATTAATTGTATAATTCACACCTGTGGGGTTGGTCTCTTGTGAAGACTTTCGAATGGTACCGCTTGGTAGTCTCTCTGTAGCCTATGCCAAACATACATCTTTTGGACAAATATGACAATTGTGAAACCAAAAGCTATTTTTAAAAGAACCCAATCATTTATTTGAGGCTGATGCTTTTTTTTGGACAGCTAGATCTCCAGACTCTGGCCTGATTCTCCACTGCCTACTAGTCACGTACTCTCATCTACAGTGCATGTGAATGCTACAAAACTAGAATGCCAAGGTGGGTGAGGTAGTATCTTTTACTGGACCAACACAGTTATAATAGTGCATATCAAAGTGGAATAACAATTCTACCCTTGTTCTGTATAGGCAGTGAAGAATCAGGCCTATTTCTTCTACATTCTCAAATCATATCTTCCTTAGGTAAAGGTATTAATTCTCACTCTTCAAAAAGCTGAGGCTGAGTAGAGGACATAAGAATTAGAGGGGAAAAGTGTGTTATTCACTGATATCTGAACTTTGCCTGTTGCTTACAGACTTGTGCACACTTCCCTGTAACGAAGGATGAAGGGGTCTCTGCATAGTATTGTCATTCATGTAATGTGGGGCAAGTCAATGCTTAGCACATGAGCTTACCAACCTGCAATTTGAAATTTCAAGGGTCATGTGGCAACAGTTATGGGGAGCACCCACAGACCAGTAGGGGTAGGTAGAGGAGATAATCAAATATGAGAACTCTGGTTGCTGATAAATTGAGTAATTCCATCGCTTCTCTAAATGTCAGTGTATTCAGTCCTTGTGAAAGAAACCAGATTGACAGTGCTGAGGGCTGAAATACGTAGAATGCAGACGGATGCAGGCCAGTGAGAGAGCTTATAATGTACATCAAACTTGATCTAAAGGGAACAGCTTTAGGGTTAATAGGGATTTGTCAGTCCCTGGCCTCCCTTGTTTGTGATGAGGGATTATTTAAATACAAGGGATATGGGTTAATGGGTGTGGCAGTTCTGTAGCATACTCCAGAAAAATGACCCTGAGATCAGACCGAGTAACTCGTTTTAGGCCTGATTCTGTCAAAGACTCCCTTGGACTACAGTGGGAATTGAATCAGTCCTTAGTAGATAGCTTGACTAGTCTCGTGAAGACCAGTTGACTTTCTGCTGCCTTAAGACACAACATTTTTCGCAGTCTTGATGCTTTCCCCAAAGGACTAGTTCACACATGTAAATGTCTTGTTTAGATAGTTTTTACTCATTTAACACTTCATTTTGGAGCTCTGTGCTCTTGTTGGGTGGATTTTTCAGAAGTATGAAGTAGAGTAGAACTTGCATAAGCAATAAAGCGAAACTCTAAAAATCTAAGAATTGGAGCCTTCATGTGGCCCTTACATATTACAAGATACAACCTTAAAGACCTTTTTTTTCCTCCCCATAATAAGGTTCCCCGGGGTGTCTTTCATCTGTTTGACAAATCTGTTCCATTCTCTATGGCTGTGTCTATACTGGCGCGATCTTGCGCCAGAGCTATGCAAATGAGGCTCAGCGTGGAATATCGCCGAGCCTCATTTGCATAACTAATGAGCCGCCATTTTTGCGGAAGAGGCTCTTGCGCAAGACGGAGCGGTCTACACTGCCCCTTCTTGCGCAAGAAAAACCCTCTTGCGCGAAGCCGTTATGCTGATTATTTTCAGGCATAACGGCTTCGCGCAAGAGGGTTTTTCTTGTGCAAGAAGGGGCAGTGTAGACCGCTCTGTCTTGCGCAAGAGCCTCTTCCGCAAAAATGGCGGCTCATTAGTTATGCAAATGAGGCTCGGCGATATTCCACGCTGAGCCTCATTTGCATAGCTCTGGCGCAAGATCGCGCCAGTATAGACACAGCCTATATGTATTGGGAGTGGGTTCTCACCTTTCCCTCCAGTGCTTGAAACTTTCACAAAGCTAAAGATGGACAGTGTAGGTGAGAAGTCTATGCCATTCTTTCAGTACCTGTTGTTCTGGTGCATGGAAGGCTCAGACGTGAAAGCAGAGTGTACCCACTGAGGAATACAGAGGAAGAGGAAAAGAGGCAACTTCTGTAGACTATAGCTCAGGGGTGGGCAATAATTTTTGATGGGGGGGTGCACTCCAAGATTTTGGAAAGTGGTTGAGGGCTGCACTCATGCAGGATATTAATGGAGGCATTCCAGGGTCTGGGATGAAGGTTGGATGCAGAAGGGGGATTGGGGGTAAGGGATTGGGGTACAGGAGGGAGAATGGGGGTCTAGGAGGGAGTTTGGGTGAAGGAGGCAGTTGTGACTTAGGGCAGGAGACTGGGGTGCAGGGTTTTGGGATGTGACGTAGGGTAGGAGGGGATTCTGATCTGGGGCAGGAGCTTGGGGTGCCAGATCTGGGAGGGGGTATGGGTGCAGGAGGGTACAGAGTGTTTGGGTATGTGGGTGGGGGGGGGAGAGTTGGGGAAGGGAGGGGCTGGGGTGTCAGAGGCAGGCTCTAGCTAGAAGGTGCTTACCAGCAGAAACCTGAGGCAGACTGTCTGCTGCAGACTGCTCGCTGCTCCACATGGTTCTGCTCCGGGCATGAAAGGAAAGGGAGGGAGAAGGCTTCCTACACTGACCCTGTTCCCAGCAAAAATTCTGGCTCCTATTGACCAGAAACTGAAAGATTGGCTAATGGGAGCTAAGAGATTTTGCTGGGGGGGGGGGAGGGGGAGTAGTGTTTTCCTGGTTATAAACCTATGGAATATCCTCATTGCAAAAAACCCTGACTTCATATGCAAATTTGCACATAACTGTACAAAATAGTTCTGTCCCTTCTAAATGGCTCTCTATCTAGGTGCCATTTGTTCATGGGCTTGATGGATTCACGTAATGAAGAGTACTCTTTCCAAGATTTAAACACTGAAACATATGGCAAGCTTAGGATTTAGTCATTGACAGAACTCTCCAACTTCAGTTGGTGCAGGTGCTGGTCTTTGATTTAAGCTGTGGTATATACAAGTCCAGCTATCACAACACCAAGATAGAACTGTGCTGAGAATAATGAAAATGGCTATGGTCTACTAGATGGAGCTGTGAATCTTTTTTGGCTTTAATCTCAATATTAACATTCGCTGCAATCTGGGGAAAAGACCTTTCTGTACCTCATTTGTCTTGTGTAAAATACATGTTTGTTCTTACCCAGGTTTGTAAAATTCATTGGTTTCTACCCAGTATTAATATCAGGTGCTTTTTTTTTAAGTGGCTAATATTAAACTACTGTAAGTTAAATAGCCAACACATCAACTTAATTCTTGTGACCTACCATAGCCATGTTTTTCAGACTGTAGTAGATATGAGAAGCATTCTAGTTCTTCCTCTAGCTAGCAAAGCTTCTGGATAAGTCACTGCTGATTTGCTGTAAGTTGCTTGTTTTCTGACTAGTGGAATGGGTCTCATTTTTCAAGTTATATGTCAGTCATAATAGGTGCTTTTACAGAAGTGCTATTTGAAATAATTTGTTCAACACTTTAACATTTCTTGACAAAGTGCTTCAAAACTGTCTTTAATGTTATACGAACCATTCTGAAGATGTCGGACTATGGAAATAATTCCAACACCATCCTTCATTTGTCTGTAATTCTGTTAAATGTGCTAATTTGGTCACTTATCTTTTATTACATAAGAACTATAGGTGATCCTTGGTTCACAAGCCCCGAGAAGAGTGCCTTTAGCAAATAAGAAATGTTTGTTCTAGTAAAGGTATACAGCAAAGAACTACCATGTAGTTTTTTAGTAGAATTTATTTACAAAACATAGTAAGAAACTTCAAAGCATTTTGTTCAAACTTCATAAACTCTGTTTTCAAACTTCAGAGTATTCCTCCATAGTGCTGAGTAGTCGTATATAATAACCAGACAAATCCACTGACCAGAGTAGTTTTGCTATCAAACAGCAGTATGTCAAAACATAGAATGATACTTTCAGTGTGCAGAAGAAGCATCCACACACATCACTAGTGTGTGTGCTGTAGACTGACTGTTCAGACAAGCCCCAAATGAAACACTAGGAATATTTTGTTGATTTTTCACAATTTCTGCAATTTAGTTAAAAGTTCTAATCTCTGTAATTTTTTAGCATTTCTTTATAGGAGTTTTTAATTGAAAGTTAAAAATCTGTTTAACTTCACTGTATTTAGGGGCTGAAGAAACTAGGAATTGACTTAAAATGTATCTCCACATCTTTGAGATTATGCGTGTATGCAAATGATAAGATGATACAGAGTTTGAGAAATTATACTCTTTTGCATGAGAGCTAATCTTAAACGTGTTCATAAGTGGAGCTGTTTCTTTTGAAGTGGACTAGTTGATTTATTGCCCAGGGCATGGAGTACTGGCTGATTGGCCAACTGTCAGGGTTCATGGGACAAAAAATTATCAGGAATAAATGTTTACTTTTATTCCCCCTTTTAACTTCCTTCCAGTATAAAATACCATTCCTTTCTTAAATACGAGTTAAAAAAACTAGCTTTGAACATGGTTGAAAATGTTTGTTAGTACTAGGGGATGACAAAAAGTCCTGTTCTTAATCTGTACACTTTTTTTGTTTGGTTGTTAATTTTTTTTCAGTTATATTAAAACAAGCCACTTGCCTGAAGAGTTGCCATCTGCTCGATTTAAGTAATATTGGGTTTAAGAGTCATATGTACACAATAGTCTTTGTTCAGGCCCACTGCTTTTGAAAAACAAAAGCCCTAAATTGCATAATTTCTCTGGATTTGATTGACAATAAAAGATATTCTAATTTAATTGTATGTGAATGTTTTCCTTTTCTAACTATGATTTTAAGGAGTTTTAGAAATACCTACACACGTGGTATCTTGAAAGACAGAAGCTAAAAGAGATGGTGCCACTTTTAATTTTGCATTCCTCAGGCATCACATTGGGAAAATAAAATTGGACACAGTTTGGAAAGTAAACAAATCTCAAAATTCTATTATGCAAACATTCTAGTATTTGAAGTATGTAATAATTTTTCATATCCACCATCTTGAAAATATTATGCACACTCTGAACTGGAATCTATTCCACCACAACATTTTTTGGGTGAGATGTGGGTAGTGTCATAGCTTCAATGCAGGCTTGCCGATGGAGAGGGGGAGACAAAAGGGGCAAGTGCCGAAGGGCCCGGTGATTCTAAAGGGTCTGGGGCGCCTGGCGGCAGCAGTGCCCAAAGCCTCAGGCCCTTCAGAATCACCACTGGAGCACTGTGCAGCGTGCTCCAGGCAGCTCTAAGGGCCTTGGGGAGGGGGGATGGCATGCCCCGCTCCTTCCAGGAGGGGAAAGATGCTGCTCCCACCTTGCCAGCAGTGTGGCTGTCAGCTCCTCTGCTTCAGTGTCATACCTTCAGTGCTTTTGTCTGAAAGTACATATCAAATATTGAATATATAAAATAGGGCATTCTTAGCTTATCCTTACTATACCACTTTTGACATTTCCATATTAAAATTATTGTTAAAATAATTTCAGATGAAGTCAGAAATTGCATAAGTTAACTAAAATGACCAAGCAATATAGAAGTTGTATTTGGTATTTTGGGAGTTTAAAAAAAATTAGCCCATCAACTGTACAGTTGATGGGCTAAGTGAATTGAACGCTAATTCTTTGGATAAGTGGTTTAAGTCCCTATGGGCATGTCTATACTGGGGAGTTATTTCAAAATAACAAGGTGAGCGTCCATACTACCAAGCCTGTTATTTTGAAATAAGGGGCTTGTTATTTCGAAATAACAACTCCTGCTTGTGAAGAGGAATAAGCTTATCTCAAAATAAGTTATTTTGAAATAACCTGGTAGTGTAGACGTAGCCTATGAGTCCTTGCATGCTAGCTTAACCTGGGATAGGCATAAAATTGAGCTGGAATACATCTATCTCTGAAGCATAATAATTTAATAGTTCTTCCTCCATGGTTTTTGACTGAATATTTAGAGAGACTTGCATCAGAATTCAAAGGCAACTTAAACGTGTGTGGTGAATGCTGCAGTAGAGGTGAGTAGAGCACATGGTGATATTCAATAAAAGGGCCCCGAGCAGGTAACAGTTCAGATAAACAGAACCAGAAGAAATAGTGTAGTGTTTCTTTGCTGCATTTAGACAGAGTTCAGATTCCATAGAAAAGTCATATGGACAAGAGCCCAGGGCAAAGTATACTTCACCAAATAAAGTAGCAGCATAAACATCTACCAATGAGTGGATTGAAAATATTGCCAAAGAAAAAGATTTGTTTTGAAGAAACCACTGATGGGGAGCAGACTTGATTTTTAAAAATGTAGCTGTACGTGAAATGAAGTGCATATATGTAAATAAGTATTTTAGAAAAAATACATTTTTATATTGAAATACAGTTTAATAGATAGGAACTAAAAGTGAAGATGGATGCAACTGTTTAGGAACATAAACATCGCCAGACTAGATCAAATAGATGGACTCATCAGTGTCCTGTCCAGTAGTGGCCAGTATCAGATACATCCGTGGAAGGTGCAATAACCCTGGGCAGACTCTCCCACATTGGGACTCATCCTCGTCTCTAATAGTCAAACAAAGTCTTAAACCTTGAATAATATTCTTAATGTTGCTTTCAAAATTTACCACAGATCATAACCCCACATTATCTGTATCCGTAAAAGTATCAGGAATTTTTTTTACTGTTCCTATATTGTTCGTCTCAACATTCTGTGGTAAAAAATAAGTTTCACATTACACGGAAGTGCCCTATTGATTTTAGGATTTGCTGTCTTTTTTTTATTTGTGTATCCCTTTGTTGAGACAAGGAATTCCTGTTCTCCCTGTGTTGTTTACCATTAATCATTGGGTGTACTTTCATCCTATCTTTTATTAGCATCCTTTTTAAAATAAACAGTCCCAGTCTTTTCAGTCTCTCTACAACTCTTTCCCTGCTGTTCATTGAACAGAGTACAATGATGCCCAGATCCTTCTCCTGAATTGGTATAGTTCATTTAGAGCCCAACAGGGTATATGAGTAATGAAAATCTTTCCCTCTGAGGTGCATTACTTTGTATTTATCAACATTGGATTTCCTTTAACATTGTTTTGCCCATTCATGTGGTTTGGTTAAATGCCACTTGATTTCCTCTGGAGCTGTCCAATCCAAATTATGTCATCTGCAATACTAGTACAGTATTACTGGCTCCCCTTTCTACTAATTATTGCATCTAAAAAATGGATACTGTGAACTTCTAGTGGAATTTAGGCATTGCAACACCTAACTTTTAGATGCACTGTCATCTAGTGGAATTAACTATTCTTTGTTCTTTGAGCAGTGTCCCTATTGTGCATTGTGAGACCTTCATTGGAGAGATTAGTCTGTTGGGTCTACTCATGTGCACTATGGCTCTTCACTCTGGACACCAAGGCTACATATGGGTTCCTCCGCTGAGCTGCCCTCGGTGCCCTTGAGACCTAATCCTAGGATGTCTGCCTTGAGCATATGTTAGCTTTTCTATTTTTCTGTATTGGTTGAGATAATATAGTTAGTAAAATAACCAATGAGCGAATTGGGGTTTTCTTTCCCTTTTCTCTTGTCCTTCCCAGAGATTTGCTTTTCTGACAAGGCTTGCCTGGCTCACCAGCCTTCAAATGCTGCCTCTCCTGCCAAGATGCTATACCTGTGAATGACAACTCTAAATATGTCTATTGGAAGATTCCTACATCTCCCAAGAGTGCAGCTTCTCTCTGGCCCTCAAATCCAGGACAAGGAAGAACAGGGAGTTAAACTCAGACAGTAAATGCTGAAGGACTCACTTTACCATCCCTATACATTCACCTACAGATAAGAAAAGGATTAGTAAGTCACGGGCAGCCCAGAGTTCTAGTCCTGCTGAGTGTGCAGGGTTTCGTAGATCCTCTGAAAATGCCCCCATCTCCTGGAAAAGGGATAGATTTCAAAGAAAGATGACTGCCCAGCTGCCCTTCATAACTACCTAGTCATCTTCAAAGGAACATCAGGCAAAGCGTGTGATAGAATCAGACTTCCACAACTCAGGCGAGTGCTGTAACCAAGAAACAGTTTTAAAGATGGTAAGAAATTTCATTTCTGCAGCCTACCCTGAGGTGATGTGTACCCAGATAATATGGGGATAGTTGACATTCCTTGTTATTACTGGGTTTTCTGTTTTGTGTGGCCTCTATAATGTCCCTGAGTTTCATCATCTTCATCCTGGTCAGGTACTTGAAAGCATTTTCCTACTGTTTATACCCTTATTAGTCAAGCACAGAATATGTGTCCACATGATTCAGTGATGATCCTGGGTTTTGACAATCACCATGAGGTTTAGTGTCACCATGAGCATAGGGTTATGTTGCTGACTATCTTGACTAATAAACATTGATAGGCCTATCTTCTATGTACTTATGTTGATCATTTTTTAATCCAGTTATACTTTTGGCCATCATAACATCCCATGAGAGTGAATTCCACAAGTTAATATGTATTGATGTGGAAAAGTATATTCTCTTGTTTGTATTAAATCTGCTGCTTATTAATTTCATTGAATGACCCTGGTTTTTTTACCATGCAAAAGGGTAAGTTACAGTAAAGTCATTCTTGAATTACAGCTGAATCATTTTGGCCAAAACCTTCCAGAAAAATTCGGTGCAAAGAAATCACTCAGCATATGATTAGAAATGATGTTTTTCTTGTAAATTGCTTTAGTTTAAGTTCATTATTTTGGAGTTCACTTATGCAGTCTCGTGGTGACTATCTGTTGGTGGGTTACTTAAGCTTTGACATAACTGAAACATATGTAGCACTCCTTTTAAATGAAAATTCTTTGTTTCTTTAGCTGTATTTTGTGAAGGATAGAAAGTCATAAAATTGTATTGTTTTCCCATAGAGACAAAGTATTGTAATATGGTTGAATATTCAGCTCTGTTTGGGATCAAGGTTGCTTTGTAGTCTTGTGGTGTTGCTTTCTGGTGGGATAGTGGAGAATTGTTTCCTGTGTCTGGAGTTAATGCAAGTACAGAAGAAGTTGAATTCCAGAAAGACATAGTTCTTTTTTATACTTGTTAATTGATGTGGTTAAATAGCAATTCAATTTGGTTTCCTTCCAATTTGTAACAAAATTAAGTTTCAGACGCTCAAAAGGTAATGTGACTTGAGTTTTCGTTCTCTAGTCAACTTTACTATAAAGCACCCAGATAGAGACGTACAATTGCTAGCACTAAGCTGTGACATTCAGTAGTAAATATACATAGTTGGAACATTAATAATAAATTAAAGGTTTTTTTATTCCTCTTTGTCTTAAAACTTAGTTTCCTAAGAAAAAGCACTAGAAACTTGGAACCTGACGTGTATCACATGAGTCATTTCACTTAGTTACTGGAATAATAGCCATAAGGTGTCACTTTTATATCCGTCATTTAAGTTAGTAAACTATTTACATACTAAAAATTGAAGAATTCTGATTCTCCATCGAGGAGTGTCCCTGTGGATACTCAACTTTATGTGTCTGTGTGTCCCGGACCTCTCGTCAGAGATTTGTGGTAGTAGTGCCTTTGGTAGGCTATGCATGCAGGACAGTCGGCATGTGCCTTTCAGAGCCACTGTCCCACATGTGTAGCCAACAGTCTCCTCAATTCCTTCTCTACTGCTTTTGCAGGCCATCCTGGCCTCTTGGCCATGCCTGGTTCCCAGGCTTAAAACACTATCAGACATGCAGACTCTCCATCCTGTCCCCTGATGGACATTTCCAGTGTGTCTGTTGTTTAGGGGAGGATGCATCAACTGCCTTCCTAAGGAATGACCCCATAATCAGCATTTGCAAAGCAGCTATCTAGGCATCTGCCCACACCTTCACTAAGCACTGTGCGTTGGAGACCCACTCAGCCTCTGATGAACAGTTCTGACAAATGGTGGTGTCCACACAAACTCTGAAGTCCCCTCCTCCTCGCACAAACATTGCTCCCTAGTCCCCTAAAGTGGAGCACCCACAGGGACACTCCTCAAAGAAGAAGGGAAGGTTGCTCACCTGTGCATTAACTGAGGTTATTTGAGATGTTTGCCCCTGTGTGTGTTCCACTATTTACCCTCCTCACTTCTGCTTTCGAGTATCCTTTTGATCCTCTGTGGCAGAGAAGGAACTGAGACGGTTGGCTGCTTGTGCAGGATAGTGATTCCAAATGGCACATTCTGACTGTCTCACATGCGTAGCCTACCAATGTCACTGCTTCCACAAATCTCCAACTAGAGGCGCAAGGGCTCACAGATACCTAAAGTGGTGCATCCACAGGGACAGCCATCTCAAAGATCCCCAGTTACTGCACAGGTAAAACCTTCCCTTTCGTATATTCAGAGAGACTTGTTTTTTCCACCCAATATCTCATTTTTAAGTAGAGAAAAACTAATGAACTCTATAGAGCATCTTCATTTTCACTTTCTCCTTAATGTCTAAAAAGATGGTCCTACTGTATTGGTAGTTTGTGGTCCTAGCTGTCTGCTGCAGTGGAGGAGTACGGGCAGTGAACTGCCTTTGTGATGCTGCAGACTTGAGCTTTGGAAGAAAACTATAGCAGGTAGACTTGAATCCCTCGCTTGCTCTTAAGTGTTTTGTTTTTGTTACAGAAGCCGAAGGCTGATGAGTGGGTAGGAAAGAGGAAGAGTGTCAGTTGCGGATAGGCAAGAAGGATGGTTCTGGTTAGTTAGGGCACTAGCCTGGTAATCCAGAGATCCATTCACTGCCTTGCTACAGATTTCTTTGGTGGCCTGAAGCAAGTCATTTAGTCTCTGCATCAATTCCTCATTTGAAAAATGGAAGTGGGGAAGTACTATCTGGTGTGGATAAATTGCATTCGATTTTGGGGTGCTATGGTGTTGAGGCCTGATAAGTACCTGAGGAAAGTTCTGAGAGTACTATTGGATGTGTTTGGTGCTAATTTTGGGTACTGGTTCAGAAGTAATAATGTGAGTGGTTAACCAGTTACCGGGTAAGCATCACCCTTACCAGGTAACAGTTAACCGGTTCCCTGGGAGCAGTCCCCCACCTGTGCCCTGCCAAGGGCAGAAGGCTGCTCCGGCCCCATTGGGCTACCAGTCCATGGGCAGCTGGTAGCCCTGTGGGCTGGAACAGTTCCCTGCCTTAGTTGGTTAACTAGTTAAAAGATAGGTTATCCTAATGTTTAACCAGTTAACTGATTAATCAGCATTTTACATCCTTAGCGTGTGGAAGAAAGAAGCTGCCTGTTACTGGGTAGAAGAAGCATGAGCTTCCCTTTTTTCCTCTCCAGAATACCAGCTGCGGGGGGTGAGCTGTACTATACCACCTTGAACTGGTGTTGAGTTCATATCACAGTGGCATGTGAAAATCGATGCAAACAAAAATACGTAACTAAGGTACTAGGTATCATACCCATTTTCTTTGAGAGGTAAAAATTCTAGTTAACAGAATAAGCCATAATGTATTTTGATCCCTCAGAATGAGCTTTTAAATTACTTGGCTTTTGGAACTGGGATCACTCAAGAGATAGGGTAACAAGAGCAGCATTGGGTGATAGGGTAACAATCCTGCAGACCTATACATGGGTAACTTTACTGACATGGAAAAAAACAACAAATGGTCTGGAAGCACTTTATAGACTAAAGTGCTACCAGACCATTTGTTGTTTTTTTCTGTAATAGACTAACTCTGCTACCCCCTGAAGTTTACTGACATGAGCAGCTTAATTGAATTCATTGAGACTGTTCACCAAAGTGATTGTGTGCAGCATTGTGCTTTTATATCAACTTAAACTATGCCATGGAGCTAATGACACAAAATAGCTGTAAATGAGTTAATAGAAGAAATGAGCATAATTCCTGAAACTATTTGTGAATTTGTCAAGCTCTCCAAATAGTTTTGAGGCAAACAAAAAAATCAACACAATTGGTAGTGTTGAATTTAAATTTCATTTTGGCACTGCCAAAACATTTTTGTGCTGGAATAATAAAATGGGGAGCTGGTGAGAGTGACACCCTTTTGATAACGTTTAGCACTGTGGCTCACGGGTCAGTCTCCCTTTTTCTTTGATTCAGTGACTATTCACTGTAAATTGACAGCATTACAGACCAGGCACGCTGTGGACTGCAGTAAAGGAAGATTTTTTTGTTGGACCACCTGCTAGTCATCAAATTTTGAGCACTGCTTTTGCATACTTCTAAAGAAATATAGTTTAATTTTAGCTTTGTTAGTGTACTGTTTTTAGTAGTTGCTTCTATTTGTATGTCTTGCAGGAGAATGACTCAGGAACACTGGATACAGTTGGTGCAGTCGTTGTTGACCAAGAAGGAAATGTTGCTGCTGCTGTCTCCAGTGGAGGCTTAGCTTTGAAGCATCCTGGAAGAGTTGGTCAGGTAATTGTGCATTTTCAACTGGGGACAAATACTTAATATTACCAGAGAATGGTTTACATATTTAATAAACTTTGTTATTTTAAACTAGACAAGAACCAGGCGATAGTGAGTTGATGCCTACCATTCAAATCTGTAGATCTGGATTCAGTTCTTGATTACTTTGCTTGGGGAAATTATTTTCGTATTAAACCTTTATCAGTGTTGCAAAACTTCTTCTAATTTGGCATGCTTACTGGTTATTACATAAGACTGAAATAGTAGGTGTGTTGCCAGTCACAGCTGACATGCTTTGGCAGAGAAAGCTAGAGCCTGCTCTTGGTATCTCCGTAGCTTTTACTAGTGCTGTTAGTATCTCGCTTTTGACACTCATTAAATACCCCACGAAGCTTAAAAGAAAAAGTGCCACTCTCATACCTTTTAGATAAATTTACTATTTCTATAAGTTTTGCTCAGTATGTGAGGATGATGTGTCCACATTCAAATGCTATGATACTCTTTTGTTGTGCTAGTATCTTTTGAGAGAGGTGATGAAGATATGATACAATAAGAACACACACAAGAGATAGGCCGCCTAACAGCATGGACTAACAATCTGGAGAAGTGTCAAGTACGCTCTACTGTTTACATACAACTGATTAGTCGACTGTTTGGCATTATTCCATGGGTAACCCTCCTTTGGGCTGACTTAAGATTCTTTAACTATAGCATTTTTACGCGGTTCTTTAAAATGTGTTGCTAAAATAATTTATGCTTTTTTATGTTTTAAACATAAAATGCATGCTTTAAACATAAAGTATATGTTTTGAAGAACCCTTAAAAGCATAATAATGGTGGATTAGGGTCCAGCACTATTATGTTTCACTCTGTGGTAATAGGGACCATTCCAGCTCCTGTTGAAGTGAATGGAGTTTTTGCCATTGCAGCAGGATTAAGCCCTTCATGCCTTCCTAGGGAGATAAGAGCACCTTCAAGGTACTGCTCTTCAGGACCAAGTGACTGTTGGAGGCCATAGCAAAATGTACCAGAATAGCTATTTTTAATCTTATTCCTTTATCCTATGTAATAATTTGCCTTTCTTCCAAAAATGGAGTATTTGAATTTATAAAAGATCCATTTCTCTTCTCAGGCAGCTCTTTATGGATGTGGCTGCTGGGCTGAAAATATTGGAGTTCATAACCCTTATTCCACAGCTGTGAGTACTTCAGGTATTTGCTACTTTTGTAAATATTTTGAACAGTTGTTGAACTTTCTTTTAATTAAAAATTCAAAGCAAGTTATTTAATTTATAGAGAATTAACATTTTCAGGCTCGTGTGGTAGCATTACCGGAGAGTGTGTTCTTCATTCTTCAAGTCTGTGAATTTAGGGTCATTGACTACTAAAGAGCCTTCATAAACATGTTTGTGCAATTGCATGATAAAAAGTTAAGCTTCTCAGACAAACTTATTCAGAGTCTGTATTTGTTACCTTTAAATCAGGAGTGAGGAACCTTTTTTGGGTTGAGGACCACTGAACCACAGAAAAACCAGTTGAGAGCCACACACAAGTGAGAAGTGCAAAAAAAAACCCCAACACCCCAAAAACATCATAGCCCTCACTGACCTGACCTCCAGCTGAGAACGAAAAAACCCTCATAGATGTGGCCCTGAACTAAGAAGGAGGGAAAAAAGACATTCCCCTAGAGCTCTAGGCCCACTGGAGTTGAGGAGGCACCAAGGCTTAGGACTTCCTCCCAAGGCTGGATTAACTCTTCTGTGCTCTGGGGTAGTGGATTTTGTGGGTTCTCCCAAGCTTTGGGGTAGGGCCAAAAATGAGGGGTTCAGTGTATGGGAGGAGGCTACCAGGAAGTGGAATGGGTGTAGGGATGCGGGGTCTGGACAGGAGGAAGGGTGTAGGAGTGGGCTGGGGGTGAGAGTGCATTTACCTGGTGCAGCTCCCAGGGGGCACATATGGTCCCGTAGGGCATTTACCTGGTGCAGAGAAGTACTCCTTGCAGGCACCATTTCCTTGGAGCACAGAGCCAGTTGCGCCACTGCAGGGGAAGAAGGGACACAAGCCCTGAGCCTCACAGGGTAGGTTCAGCCCAGCTTAAACAATCCATTTGTGGCTGCTCACCCTCTTATCTGTATTAAGATCCATCAGTAATAATTTGTTGCACCATCTTGGTGGTCAACCTTTCTTGTAGTTTCTTTCCTTGTTATTGATGTACTGCAACTTAGGCTTCCTACATGGATTTTGATATGTTTTTCATGCAGATCATCTCTCAGTAATATTTCACTAAATTTGGTATTGCCAATTCCCCTTCTAGTGTGGAGTTATACGATTCAAATCAGCTACACGACATGACAACTCTTAGGACGTTATTGTCCAATGCTAATATAATTCCTGTTTGAGTATCCTCCTTCATCTTGGTGTACATATTGATAAGACATGAAATAGAAAACGTTTTAAATCAACAGTTCTTCTTTACTGCTGCTGTGTGGCCAAGAAAAATGTAGTGTTTTCCAATCCAGTAAATTTTTCAGTTTCAAAATAATGGGAGGAAACTTAATGTCATGTAGCTGATTTGAAGTTAGAAGAAATATTGACTTGTAAATACTTACCATAGATCCTTCTATCTAATTTTGGATTTAATATAATTGCATAGATTAATATACCTATGAATTAATTACATTAAGTGTATGCCATATATTGTACTGGTAATTATTAGTATTATATAGTGTTCGTAAGGTACAACAGTAAGTTCAATTTTATTCATTTTAATTTGCTCTGATCACATGTATTTTGAACCAGGGGATAAATAAAGAGAGTAAACAACAATGCAAACAGAGGAAAGTCTTATTTGGTTCCTCTTAATAATTGTCATTCTTAGGTGTATACCCCCATTCACTCCTGTTTTATGTAAGGGAGAATCATATTTATCCATTACCCATTTCCAACAATATTGCTTTTTAGGAAAGGCTACTCTACTTTATCAAATGTAATTTCTGTGCTTAAGAATAGCATAGGCCTTTAGGTTTTTTTTATTCTGTGTATTATTAAATAATCCTAATATTCTAATATTATTCAGTTGTTTATTGCATGTGGAATCCATTTAACCAATTTGTGTTAACTGAGGAAGGACTGTTTCTATTCTGGCAAGAGGCTTTGAAAATATGTTCATGTCTATATTAAGAAGCAAGATTAGCTTTAAGGAGCCATAGCAGCTTGTCTTTTGGTAGCTTTAGTATTATGATATCTGCCCTTTTCATTATATTGGGGAATTTCCTTACTCTCTGCAAAAATCGTTGTGTGTGGTTTGTCTACAGAATGTGATTTTACCTGATAAAACTCTGGTGCAAATTTGTCTGGTCCCAGGGATCAGTGTTGGCATTAATTTACTCAAATTTGTAGTTTTCTGTCTCTCTTGCAGTCTTTCCAATCTGTTAACTGTTGCTGAGTTAACTTTGGCATGCTAACCTCTCTACAGTAATATATATTCTATAATTTTTCCCATGTGCTTGTCATAGCTGAAGGCATAAAGAACTGTATAGAACTTCTGGAGTTCTTCCTCAATTTCTCAGGCCTTAAAACTTACTATTCCTTTGGCATTTTCTTTATTTTTATTTTTTTTTTAGTTGGTACGCAGTAAGACTCAGGCCCTAAAATCCTGGTAGGGGAATAGATCAGAGCCCAAATCCCACTGTGATTCAAAGTGTCATTTTGCAGTCTGGGTATAGCTCAAGCTGAAGGCTCAGATCAGAAGGTGTGCATAGTACAGTATGGACATGTTAACAAAGCTGTGATACTGTGTCCAGCAATTGTAAGACCAGGTTTACAAAGTAGTGTATATACTCAAATACCAAGTCCATGAGCCCAGGTCCCACAGGCCTGAGTTCATAGTTCAGTGTAGACGTACCCCGAATCTCATATACAACCTCAGTCATTGATGTTATCCTCCTGTATTTTGGCTATGATATCTTTGAATCTCTGCTAACAAAGGTAAAGCCAGGGTATGATTAATCCTGGTGTATTAAATGTCATCTGTTTTTGGCATATTAATAACTTATAGGTTTTACTAGCTGATCTATTCATTAATGGATGTAGTGGTATGTTGGAGTCTCCTCCAATTACAGTTTTGCCTTTGATGGGATTTTGGGGTGTAATATGGAAATAGGGCAGACAGCATAATCTCATAACTCGATGCACCTAATGATGTACATATTTTGGCAGAGCAATGGGCTTCAGAAGATCATGACCTTTCATATATGTTGCAAGACATAATGTGTTTGAAACATACCATAATTACATCATGACAGCAGTGAATATGGAGATTCCAGAGTGCTGCTATGAGATACTGTCATGTGGTTTGATTTATTTTAGATCTAAGGGAAACCAGTACACTCCAGGGCTACTTAACCACTTTCTTATTTATAACAAGCATTAAGCAGTTAATACAGTTGTAAAACTCAAACAAGCCTTAAAAACAATTACTATACAATTTAAACCTTAAATACTATAGATTCTGAAGCAATTAATAAAGCATGAAGCAATGAATAAAAGATCTACTATATATAGTAATAAAACCTAATTCACTTACACTTCACCTCCTACAGTGCCAGGCAGAAGGTCGTGGTTTCGTTTCTTCCCACACACTAGAACTCCACGCAGTGGGCCACCAGTGTGAAGAGCCTAATTACTGAGCAGGACGTGTGGGTCAATCCTGCGCATTCCCTCCCATCGATTGTTCTTACTAAACCCAATTTATAGCAAAGTGAGACTTGGTCGTTCTAATAATATTTACCAATTGATTACTTATTGTGTAGAATACATAAAAAGCCCAAAGCCCCTATTTGGGATACATCCTGCTACCCAGGATGTTACCTAAACTATGTGCGTAGTTGACAGTTTCATGGCTGCATCTGTATTTTTTTGCATATCAGAAACAGAAGTACCAGTACAAAGCCACTTGTCGTGTTTTTTCTTGACATGGTCTCGCGTACCATGCTTAATCTGCGTTGTTATGCAAAACAGTTCCTGACTTTTGGGTCTTGCCTGCGTGCTTTGGTGCACCAGACTTGAAACAGGCCAGAAATCCACACTTTGGACAAGGCAGACATCACCATTTATTGCCAAGGCAGAGTAGTCCAGGCTCCCCCACAGATGCAGAGTGCCAATTTTTCTGTGTTGGCTTGTGCTGGTACAGGTTGAACCTCTCTAGTCTGGCACCCTCGGGACCTGACTGGTGCTGAACCAGAGATTTGCTAGACCATGAGAGGTCAATCTTGTCTAGCAGCATTACCAGCACTTCCACTGCCAGACTAGAAAGTTTCACTTCTGTAGACTTCTTTCTTCATCTGGCAAGTCAAATGATATATTGAATTACATAAGTAAATTAAATGTGATCTCTTCTGTTAAAAGTCAGCAGCATTTAACATCTGTTCCTTTCCACTATTATTGTCTAATTCCTGCTATTTATGAGAACTCAGGCTCTCCTTTCTTCTTCCAAGGGTGTGCTGGTTTGCTGCTGGTGAGGGGAGTTTATTTACAAGCTTGGTCCATTGTAAGTGCATATATTATAACCTGTCATTATAACAGTGATTGAATGTTTGATAATCATTGGAAAAAGATCAATTATCATGGGAAAAGTACAACTCAAGATGATATAACTCTTAATTTCCATCACAAGAGAGCAGGGTCTCCACTATATTATTAACTTTGCTCTTTGAATATTATGAGCCAGAGTCTTAAATAATATGCTCACTAATTGTACTGTAGCCAAATGAAGTGATTTTGTGCTGTATAACCCAGTTTCTATTTAACTTTCCCTTCATAACTATATATCATTGGTAGAATAATTCCTTAATGCATATTCCAGTTTTGTTTTATATTTGGTCTACTTACTACATCTTTCTCACATCAGTCCTGTTGTCTTAATTATGCATCTTTTTTGATTGCTTTCCAGTTGTTTGGTGACATGTAGGTCCCGTTTCTTTGTTCCTGAACTAATTTGTCTATTTGATATCCATAAATATTTGTTTCTTTCCTTTGAATTTGAAAGACCTTTCTGGCTTTCCATTTAAAGGAAAGTCTAAAGGGGAAACCCAACTTGGGTTTGATATTTTTTAAATATTGTTTTTTCTAGCAATTGTGGTTATGTGGTACAATTCCTTTTATTGTTCTAAAGACTGAAATTGTAAATGTAAATCTGGGAACATTTTTATTGGCTGATTGAGAATCACCAGTGGTCCAAATCTACGAGTCCACAGCCTCGTGAGGGTCGGAAAACTATTAGTGTTCGCAATACAAATGCATGCTTTGTTGCCCAATTTTAGCATATATTGGAAGATACCATTCAGTGTTCCCAGGAGATTTCTTCTGTCAATTCATCTCCAGGATATCTTTAATCTTGATTTTCTGCATTCCTGTCTTTTAGTCTCTAGTTCTAATTTTGCCTTTTTCTGTCTCAAATTATTTGGAATCCTCAGACTACACTCTTGGAGCTGTTTGCTCATTTAATCCTGTTCCACTGTAATCTTTTCAATCTCATATATTTCATTGTTGTTAATATTGGTTTGAGGCTCTTCTTTTGTTTCCATATTCATAATTTCTCCTAGCAGGTTAGCCTTAGCGAACTGACCATTTATTTCTCTTTCTGTGTCTAGTTTGTACAGTGAAGGGGAGATATTTGCACTTTTTCATGGTGTCTTTATTTTTAAAGCAAAAAGATTTTTGTGATGGGGTAAAAAATTCTTACTTTCACAGACATATGGCTTCTATAAACTTTTTAACTCAGTGTTTTGGGCTTCCTCTTTGTTCAGCCCCTCTCAAGATGGCTGTCAGTGCACTTCCTTTCCACTTGTTCCTCTGTTCTCAAAAAGGTTGCAAGTATGCTTCTTTCCCTGATTACAAATGTAAATTTTACGAGGGTTTGTAGGTTTTTGCATTCACTCAGTATTCTCTTGCATGACATTGAAGGTTCGGTAATAACTTCCAGGCTTGCCTCTGCCACTTCTGCCTTGTCAGATTAGAATGAAGCATCCTGAAAATGGGGAGAGGATGTTTTTGTGGTTAAGGTACTGGACTCTGGATATCCTTGATTGAGTCTCTAGACATTAGCATAGTAATGCACTCATCTGCTAAAACCTTCTCTGCTGGCCTTGTCACCCCCTAATTTACTGCCTGTAGCTTTTTAAATATCCCCCCTCAACTGAATTCTAGGACTTTTTCCAGGCAAAGCTCTTGTATCAACTGATTGGTATAACTATTATATATTTGAGAGAGTGTCTGTCTGTGTATCCGTCAATCTGTTTTTCAAGAGCTCCTCCTACACAGTAAGCAGTAGGACACCAAATTTGGTATACAGTTTTCTCATGTCATAACTTAAAGCTAGATAAGGGTTGGGTTGTGCCAGGGAAATGGGATGTGCCTGGAATGGGATTGCTTCTCATAAAGACCATACAGAATAAAGACAGAATCACCAGGCAGGTGGGAAGGGCTGGCTGGAGGTGCCCCGCTACCCTCTACATCCCCATCTAGGACTACCCCAGCCCTGAACTTCCCACTCCCCCAGGTGCCCTTTCGGGGAGGCAGGGAGGGCTGAAGCTTCTCCCACCCTCCGCTCTGATTTATACAGGAACATTGCTGGCTGTTCCCCTTCGTCAGGGAGTGAGGGGAAAGTGCATAATTTGCTCATTCCTCACTCTGGCTGGGGAGTACAGGGGGGCAGACTAACCTGAACCTGCTTCAGCTGGGAGACATGCACCCCTCCCCCGACTGTGCTGGCTGGAGCTGCAGCAGCCATGGAGAGGCGCATCTCACCTGGCCTCCAGCTGCTTCGCTGTGAGAGAGCTGCAGTAGTCCTCTCTCCCCAGGGCAGCCTGCATACTGAACCTCCCGTCCCCGTCCCCACCCCAGAGCAATGATTCAAATGAAGCATGTACATTATAATTTTATTTTCCAAAGAAACAAAAATTGAGTTAAGGACCTGAGCAATGGTGGGTAAATCCTCCAGTATTGTATAGTACAGTAATTTTTACAAGGAAACCAAACAAAAAATTGCAGACCTTTTCACCTCTCATTAGAATGCTCCCATATTGGGACTGACAGCATAAGATCTGGTGACACCCACTAAAATATAAACAATTTAGAACAGAAGAGGAAGAACTTACCCAAATAAAATGAGAGGGAGCTTAGATTGGTAGTCATAATGGAATGTTGGTAAAATTCTGACTCAGAAGGAAGAATACTGTTTATTGAAATTTCAACATGGAAATCACTATCAAACCTCGAATGCAGGGCTGGGCAAGATTCGGCTGGGGGGGGCGGGGTGGATCCTGCTCGCCAAGCCTTTCAATCCAGCCTGCATCTCACCCCACTGGAGCCACAGCAGCCCCAGGGCTCAGAACAGCTGGCTGCTCCATCTGTCTCTCGACATGAGGGGGGGAGCGGGCAGGGAAAAGGGGGAAAGCTTTGTGCTCTGCAGACCCCTCCTTCATCCAAACTCCCTCTCGGACCCTGCAGACCCTCTCCTGCACCCCAGTCCCTTCCCTGAGCTTCCTTCTACAGCCAACCTCTGTTCCAGACGCCACACCCCCTCCATAGAAAAGTGCAGCCCTTGACCACTTACCAAAATTTTGGAATGCTCCCTCTCCCCATCAATAATTAGTGTCCACCCCAATTTAATGGTATATCACAGGGAGGATTGAGCCAGGTGAGAAGATCACATCCTAAGGACATGCTTGATATAAGCATGTTGCCTGATGCTACAAGTTGAGCTGCTGTGGCTTGATTATTTCTACCTCCATTTGATTGTCCTTCAAGCCCTTTGATGAAGAAAAATGGATGCTATTCACTTTCGTACTGGTAACCCCTTTCGCTCTGCAAGTCTGAGTGCCAGCCCCTTATCAATGAAACAGTTTTTGTATATTTAACACCATTACAAATGCTGGTGGCCAAGCGAGACGTGGGTGGAGGCTGACAGCTCATGACCTAAGTTCCCTCTATGCTGTGTGGCTGTGCAGCAACCTATGAGAGGCAGTGCAGGCACTCCAGGATGTGGCAGGGAGAAATACCTCTCTCCCAGCTCTGGGCCTGCTGAGGTGGGGAAAGGCGCTCTCCCCCAGCTCCAGAGCTGTCATGGCTGGGGAGAGGGCCTCTCCCCCAGCCCCAGCACTGGATTTCTGGTGCAGGGAAGGACGCTGTCCCCCAACCCCAGAACTGCTGCAGGAGGGGAGAGGTGCCTTTCCTCCCCAGCCCAGATGCTGCTGTGGGGAAAGAGAAGTGGGGAGAGTCTTCTCTCTCTGCTGTAGTCTTGGGGCAGTCTTGCACCCCAAATCCCTCATCCCTGGCTCCACCCAAGAGCCCACACCTCCAGCCAGTGCCCTCATCCTTCTACCTCCACACACCCCTCCCCCAACACACTGCTGCAGCCCTTAGTTCCTTCACACACTCCAAATCCTCAGCTCCACCTCCATCTCCATATTGGTGCATGTAGCGAAATTCATTCTGCACATGGATGGGAAAAATTAGAGGAAACATTGGTCATGAATCATGACCCTCCACATAATAACCTCATGACTCCCTGAATGGTCAGGACCCCCAATTTGAGAATCCCTGCACTCGGCAAACGGAATATCAGATTATGTGGGTTTATCTATCCTAGTTTTTTCTATCATAATGGACTGCTATAAATAGTGTTTAAGAAACTTATCAGGAAATCTGTTAGTTACCCTCCCTGTTTGTATGTTTTTTTTTAACATGTTCTGTAAGTGTCACATTTAAAAATCCATGAATCTGAGGGAAAGGGATAGATTTATAGTATCAAAAACTGCATTACTCAATTCCTAAATTTAAAAAATATTCCACTGAGGGCAAAGGCAGCGGAAGACTTCTCTGCTCAAGGACCATAGAGTTGATCTCAGTTTAATACATGCATATGCACATGAATAGTCCCATTGAATTAGATGAAATTATTCATGTGTTTGTGTTAGCAGGATAGGGACCATCATTGTTAGCAAGCGTGTTTCTGAAGTTGGAGGTTGTTTGATGAAAAAAATTGGATGGCAGCTTTATTTAATTTTATTTAATGATTCTTTATAGTCTCAGCTGGATTTGTTGAATCCTATGCAAGTGGAAGCAGCCATCCTGATATACTTAAGAAATCTAGATTTAATGACTATCTTAAATAGAAGGGTTTTTTATGCTGGTACCATTTCTTATAGTGGGAAATACTTTAATGGCTTTTTATAAGTATATTATTTATCTGGCTTCAAATCTATTACCTATTAGTCCTAGTTTGTCTAATACCAGTTCCAAGCTCATTGAAATAGACTGCTGATGGTCTGTGGTGCTTAACCATTTGTTCACTGAATGATTTGAAATTCAGGCTAGTATTGTTTAATCTCTTTTTGTTCTGGTTTTCCTTTAAATTTTGTGTGTATATGTATTAGAAGTGTTTACAGGAAGTCCGGCCTCTTGTAATCTATACCATTCTTTTTCCATTTTCAGAAGCTCGTAAGTTTTATTTTATATTGTAATTCGTGCTTAGGCTATACATACTCTTGTTTTAAAGTAATGCTCATTCAACAGTGTTAACAACAAAACTGATTAGGGGGCTGTAGAGAATGTTTAACCATTCATGCCCATAGCATTATTATAGAATTAAAAATGTAACCGTGTGTGATGAGGCTTTCTCTAAATCAGACTAAAGATTCCAATAAGTATAACAACATATGGATTTCATCATATGGAAGTGTTTAAAAGCTTTTACCGAGATTTCTTACCTGAAATAAAACTGTCCATAAGCTCAGTCAAGTAGTGAAAATCATAATTTTTTGGGGGGGGAGAATGGTGAGACTAAATCAATTGCTTAAAGATACACAGTGTTTCATCTCTATGTTATTACATCTAATGTGACCAAAATCTGTATGAACCAAAATTAATTACTGACTGGAAACACAAAGGCTAAAAACTGAATTGACGTTGAGAATGATCTTCCATACAATTCCCCTTCTAGAGATATAGTCCGTGCCTCTAGGGATTGAATTACTTTTGGTTAGAAAGCTACTACCAGTTTTCCCAGCAAGATACCATGAATCAAAACTATCTGTGCTTTCCTGTCATCTGGGTAAAAATAGGGGGCTTCATTTTATAGCATTCTCAAAAGCATTACTCAGCTTTCCTCAGGTAGGCTGTGCTTCACATACAAGTGGATTCCACCCCTGCACATTTTGGTCACTTTGTAACTGCTTTGCACAAGTAATGCAGAGAGTTTGTTGGCAGGCCTCTACGTGAATTGTCCAAGAGAGGCAGTCCCAGGGAGAGCTGGCCTGGCAGCATTGGCTCTGCACGTCTGTGAGCATAACTGCCATACTGGTTCAGACTGCAGTCCCTCTAGTTCACAGTCTGGTTTCCGTTGGTGGCAAACACCAAATGCTTTGGAGGAAGGTGCACAAATTATGGAAGGAAGATGACTCCACATCTGTGTATGAAGACCTCCTAATTTCCTGGGTGGTGGTCTTATCCATAAAAACATCTCCTCTCTCTTTCTACTGTCTCTTTCTAAGGAGAAGGGAGGGGAATTGCCAGTAATTAAGAGTGACTAACCAAACTAATGACTAAACACTAAATGCTCACAAATAATAAGTATGGGGGGAAATTTTGTCAAAGTTCCTCCACTAGCCTTAATTCTCTGGTGGAGTTAAAGCTCATTGAGGACGGGTGGTATTGTTCTTAGGTAGCCTATAGTGCTCTCTTTCATGTGTTGAGTTCCCTGAGGGCCTTGAGCACTGAATCCAGATCCAGCTGTCCAACAGCCCTCTTAAGGCATCAGTATTTTGGGTTGGTCTTTCACTTCTGGTGTTTGGTCTTTCGGATAGGTGTTAAGCTCCATGGCTGAGAGCTAGAAAATGCTGGAGGGAGGAGTTCCAGTATTACCTTTCTTCTGGCTGCTGTAACCCAACTCCTTGCAACCAGCTATCTTTTTTACAAATGCTGCTCCTGCCTTGGGACTCCCTAAACCCAGCCACAGTCAGACCCCTAGAACCTGCAGTTGGTTGCCCGGCACGTCAGTTGGGCTCCTAACTCTCCTCCCCACCCCCAATGGGTTGACTGTGTCTCAAGCACAGACTGGGAAGGAAATATTTATCTTCCAATATTTGTTAGAACAGAATGGGAGCTGAAGGTGAAGTTACCCGCCAAAGACCATGATCTCAGACAATAGAAAGAAGGCTCAGCAGTTGAGCATATAGCCCTGTTCCAGTGCCATCTACAGTAGCAACTGTTTTTGTCAAACTTCCTGTTCTTTTTCACTGGGACAGGGTTATGTATGTAGGCAGCATCAGAGCTGAGCGGTGAGCTCAGCATGCTCTTCCCCCTTTCAACTCCAGATTCCCCAAACATAAAACGGTGTTGAGGGGGATGAATCACACTGATGAAGAAGAATCGTTTTAGTGTGTTGCCCTATCACTAATTAGATCTAATGTGTCTTGAGTTGCATGCACTCGTTTTTTTCAGTACCACCTTGAAGTCCTTGTTTTTTTGGTGTTTTGTATCACTTTCACCCTCCCACCAAGAGATACCATGTTGAGAACACAACATTATTCACTTAATACCACTACTTCATCGTCTGGAGGGAATCACTCTTAAGAAATGCAAGTACCTCTTTCTTCTACCGTTAATAAAGAGGGAGAAATGGACAGGAGTGAATGAAGAAGAGTAACAATTTTACTGTAGTTAAAATGTCTGTATTATGACTATGGTGTTTTGATAACATTTTAAAGTTTATATATGTGAATTCATTACTTCCTTGAAATTAACTAGTCAGTGCTCATATTCTGGTAGTTTTTATGATCTTTTTGCTTCTTAACACTCAAACTTAACTTAATATTTATGGTTCTGTATCTTTTTGGATGAGCTTCGGGGCAATGGATAGGTGACCCCCGATTTAATTGGGTATTCTTTCTTTATAACTTATCTAAAGGGTTTTAAACACATGTATACAAATTATTAAAGTCTGCATTCAATAAAATTAATTTTTAGAGATTTCTGTGGCTGTGCACAAGCTTTCATACTACAACCTTTTAATTTATTTTTATTGCATCTGCTCTAAGTTGTAAATTGGCAGATGTTTGTTTTGAATTTTTGCTCCCCAAAGATTTGGACTGGAATGAAAAATCTACTTTTTGATTGCTTTGCACATTAATTTGATAGCCTGGGTTAATGTCCACATTTTCACAGAAAATTTACTTATCCACTGGACATTGGAATTTTCTTTTAAATTAACTAAAAAACTTAAAATAATTTTTAGCCAGTAGTTTAGTGATAGGACTTTACAAACTGCTGTGAACATGCAGAACTCATGAAGGACATCTAATACAGAATGCAAAATAGTAATTAACACTCTTGTGCTTCTTGAATTAATCAGGGATTTCAAATTTGTCAAAATTGTTGTGGATTGTTGAACATTAGTACAGCTGGTCCCTGAGTTACAAATGCATTGACTTACAACCGTTCGTATTTACAACTAACCTCCTGTACAGCCGGAACCTGAGTTACGAACGAAATCCGCACTTATGAACAGCGTGGCCGTACATAAGTGAATGTAATCTGATTTACGAACAGATTGAGTTATGACCTAGTGTTTGGTATGTAACTTGTTAGTAAGTCGGGGACTGGCTGTAAATGATATCTAAAGAAATTTGTAATTTGTGATAAGAAGGATGCTCTTGAAGTTGAATTTATTAAAACTTCCCATATTGTGACATTTTAGGTTCTTACAAGGAAATATTTGTAAAAAGCAATTTGAAAGTCAGTTGCTTCCAGAGGCTAATTTCAAGGATTTGATACTACATTACATTACAGTAGGCACTGTAGATGCCATGGCTTATATGGAGAATGGCCAAATTATAGAGTACGTCAACACATTTTTAGATCCAAACAGGGAATTTTTCCATTGCTTTTCATAGTAAACACTGGTTATGATTGGGTCTTCTGCCCTAATAGGTAAAACACCTGTAAGGATGGAACTTTTTCAACTCTTAGGATATGTCTAGACTACATGGCTCTGTCGCCAGAGCCATGTAGATTAGTTTACTAGACATACCCAAATGAAGCCGCGATTTAAATAATCTCGGTTTCGTTTACATGAAAATGGCTGCCGCGCTGTGCCGGGATCAGTTATCCTGGCACAGCAGGGCAGTCTAGACGCGCCGTGGTCAACAGGGAAGCCTCTGTCGACCGCTCCAGTAAATCTCGTTTCACGAGGCATAACGGAGCGGTCGACAAAGGTTCCCTGTCGACCATGGCACATCTAGACTACCCCGCTGTGCCGGGACAGCTGATCCCGGCACAGCGCGGCAGCCATTTTCATGTAAACGAAGCTGAGATTATTTAAATCGCGGCTTCATTTGGGTATGTCTAGTAAACTAATCTACATGGCTCTGACAACAGAGCCATGTAGTCTAGACATACCCTTAGACTATTAAGAAAACCTACCTAGCTTGATCCATTATGTAGGTTTACGCATAGACAAGCGGAAGTTTGTAATCTCACGTGTGTATTTTCAGAGACATTTTAAATAACTGTCTCGATTCATTGTATTTTAGCAAAATACAATAGTTTTAGATTTCCAGAAGATAAATTCTATTTTTTGTTCCATTCTCAGACAACTACTTTAAGATGAAGTTAAGATTGAACGTATGTATTTGTAACATAGGGGTAAAAGCATTGAAATATGTTGTAATTATTATCCCATAAATTATAAACCTAAAACTATTCAGGGTTAAACTTAACTCACGATGTTCTCCAATAATCACTATTATGATGGAGGCAAGGTGGAACCTTGTTGAAATGGCTGGTTCTGATACCCAGCCTTCATTTAGAATTAAACTAAAGCAGTTAAGCTCCTTTTTGCAGTCAGATGCCTAAAACAATAGGAGCCACTGCCCAAAACACATGACATGTGCAAGGCCAGTCAGCAGCTGAGCAATGCAGACTAAGGGGTTTTGCTGGAGGCTAAATGCAAACACATGAGTCTGGAGGTTGTTTGGTGGAGGAGTGTATGTCTGTGGTACAAAGCAGTCAGCAAGAAAATAGCTGTTATCACGGCCTGAGGTAGAGCTTTTTAGGAAGAGTGTCATATGGAAAGAGGCTTGGCACTGTGAACAAAAACTGACTTCTGCTGTTTGATTCCAACTGTGTTCAGGAAAACAGGACTCTGCATTCTTTCTTTGTAGATAGAATTGCACCAAAGAAATTCTGACTCCATCAATTACTCCTCCTAACAGAAACAACCTGCAAAACCCTGAATATTGGAAAACCACTTGGCTACCAATACATTTTAAAATACATTAAGTGTCTTTTATGTTTCTTCCTTTTGTTGCATCATTACATAAACTGAAAACTTGCATATTTTATATGAAGGAGGAACCTCTGTTATGCCTAATATGGTAGAAAATTTTTGTCTATATGACAATATCTATCTCAAAATCATGAGAAACGAAGATGATCTGCCTCAGTGACAATCATTTGCAATGAAAAAAGATAAAATGTAGGGCAGGTACGTGCACAGTTTTTACATTTTTGAGTAAATCATAGTTCTATTTTTTGACCAGAAGGTATCTTTTGATGATCTCATCTGACTTTCCATGTAACACAGGCCATAGAATTTCACCCAGTAATTCCTCCATGGAGTCAATAATTTCTGGATCATATCTTCCAGAAAGTCATCCAGTCTTGTTTTGAAGACTTCCAGTAGTGGAGAACCCATCACATTGCTTGCTGATTTTTTTGAATGGTTAATTTCTCTTGATGTTAATTTCTCTTGTTTATTTCTATTTCAAACTTGTATAGCTTCAACTTTCAAACATTGAAACGTCTTGCACCTTTGCTAGATTATGAATGACCCTCTATCAGAATATTCTCCTCTGTTGATACTTACAGACCATAATGAAGTCACCTCTTAACCTTCTCTTGGATAAACAAGATGGAGTTTCTTAAAATCTCAGTGAGTCTTTCCAGATCTCTGATCATTGTTGTGGCTGACTTCTAATATTTTTCCTTTTTTTAAAACGTATTTTAAAAGGGGGAGCATGAGTGCTAAATGCAGAATTCTGGTAATGGTCTAGGCATGTTATTCTCTACCTACCTGCTCCTACTTGATATCCCCCATTTGTACATCCAAGAATTGTGTTAAATCTCTGAGGGCTTGTCTACACTAGGAAATTATTTTGAAATAACTTATTTCAAAATAATAACTCCTGAAATAACTATTTCGAAATTGCATGTCCACACTATAAGGAAGCATCAGAATCAGTCCGAGGCAGGTAGAAGGATGTCTACTTGCAAATTCATTATTGAGTGTCCAGGGAGGTTAAAATGTTCCCCTACAGATCTATATGTGATACCATTCCTAATGTCTGATTTGTGTCCATTTATCCTTTGGTGTAGTGACTGTTCAGTTTGGGCAGTACACGTCAGAGGGGTATTGCTGGCACTTGATGGCATATATCATGTTAGGGGATGTGCAGAAGTATGTGCCCCCGATGGTGTGGTTATGTGGTTAGGTCCTGTGATGATGTCACTTGTATAGATATGTGGACAGAGTTATCAACAGGGTTTGGTGTAGGGATAGGTTCCATAAGGAGATTGATTTGAGGTTGTATAGGCAACATTCGTTCTGGCATTTCCTCCTGTCTGAGGGTATGTCTACACTACAGTGTTATTTCGAAATATCTTATTTTGAAATAGTTAATTCGAAATAAGTTATTTCGAAATAACGCATCTACACACAAAATGCATTTCGAAATAGCGCGTCCAAACTGAGTGGACGCTGAATCGCATTTAAGGCCGGCCGGAACCAGGTCCGGCAGGGCATCAGGTCAGGAGTTACTTTGTGTGGCTGTTGCATGAGGCTATCTGAGGCCTGTGCTTAAAGGGACCCCCTCTCCCCCCCCCCCCGGACAGCCGGTTCTCAGCTTTCCCTGCTTGCTTACCTACCTCGATGAGGGACAGCAAAGCATTTTGTCTCTGCATGCTCTGGTTGCCCTCACTCGGGACACCACAGCACTCTGCAACATGGAGCCAGAGCTGCCCCTGGGCACTCTGGTGCTTCTCGTGGACGCGTTGCTGTGAGCCTGACTGCACTTTCTGCAGGCTGCCATCCGGGAGGTCCATTGGAGGGGAGCTTCCACCCTGAGGAGCACTAAGAGCCTCCCTGGTCTGCCCCACTGGGGGCTTGTTCCTCATTCCTCCCTCACATCCTTCCACTTACCCCTCCCTAACCCCCCTTCCTGATGTCAAATAAAATACAAGTATTTTCATGAACACAAACTCTCTTTATTTAACAAAACTGGGGGGGAGGGAATGAAACTTTGGTGAGACTGGGGAAAGGAGGCGGGAGAGGGGAGAAGAGAGGGTGGGAGAAGGGAGGGGGAAACCTGGGAGGAGGGAGCTGGAAGGGGGAAGCAAGGGGAAGAAGGGGGAGGGGAAGCTCAGGTTTGGGCATCTCGCCGGACCAACTTGATTGTCATGCAAACCTGCTCCTGGGTTCGCATGTGGCCTTTGGTGGCCAGGCTGGCAGCTATCCTGCCATAGACGGCTGCGTTCCTTCATTTAGTGCGGAAATCATGGATGTTGGGGGCATCCCCCCCCAAACCTGAATAAGGTCCATGATTTCTACCCTGGACCAGGAAGTCGCCCGCCTTCTCCAGGCCTTGGCAGGCTCCTGGGAGCTGGCAGACTGTTCCAGGGGAACGGTGGAGGGCTGGCTGCCAGTGGCTTGCTGGCTCATGTTTTGGGGCCACTGGGTCAGGGGCAGTGACTGCTGGCTCTGGGCTGGCAGGCTTGAAGCTGGCACAGGCACTGTGGCCAGAGTCAACTCCTTTAAGGGCTCTGGGGAGCGGGGGGAGGGAGAGGAGTGTTCTTGGTTGAGGCTGGAGTGGCCACCAGGGCACCCTGGGAAGGCTGGAGGCCCCCTATTTCGAAATAAGTGTCTACACAGCACTTATTTCGAAATAGCTATTTCGAATTTGGCATTATTCCTCGTGGAATGAGGTTTACCAAATTCGAAATAAGCGCTCTGCTATTTCGATTTAATTTCGAAATAGCGGTTTGGCTGTGTAGATGCTAGTAAAGTTATTTCTAAATAATGGCTGTTATTTCGAAATAACTTTGCTGTGTAGACCTACCCCGAGTGCTAGACTTTGCAATTGTAATGTTCTTTTACAGTATTTTTGTGTTTAACTATATTAGTGTACTACTTGTTCAACATTTTTTTAAACTTTATTGGCACATTGGTTCTTCAGCTTCTTTCTAGAAATGCTAGTAATGACAACCAGAGTTTCAAAAAACAAAGGCTAAGTACTATCCATTTCCATTGTACATAACTACTCAGCATTTTTGGAAATAGAAGATGATAGATTTTGTTAATAACGTTTCAGCACATCGTCTAACTTGTTCTCCAGGCATCATTATTCAAAACTTTAAAAATAAAAATGAAAGTAGATGAATGAAGAGAAAGGGTTCTTGGTTCTGGGGAACCAAACAGATAATGTCTCAGTCACTCAACAGCTTCTGAGATGAGAATAATCATACAAGAGCAATAGAGTGGACTGTTCATATGTGTGTATGTGCATACAAAAGTATAATTTTCCACTCTGAAATCTTTCTCTAAAACAAGTTCCTATGCTTTCCTACTGAGGTGCAGTACCTTACAATAGCTAGACAGAGCTAGGCAGCTTGTCAGAGCTCCCTAAACCCTCTGCATATGGCTTGCAGAAACAGCTGGATTTTCATTTCTCCTTCCATTCAGCAGGAGTCTCTTTCATGTCTGAAAATTGAAAGCGTGTGTTTTTCAGTGTGGTGCATGGATGTGTGTGCGCCCTCTGGCACACCTGTTTCCAATTTCCTGACTTGAAAGCATAACCCATCAAAAGAAGTAGAAAAACAATTTCTTTCTGACACGCTGTTCAGAGGCCCTTGTGTTACAAAAAGCTTTCCTTTGCTTTGCCATCTTGGTTCCATCGATAGAAGATTGTTGTAAGATACAGAGCTCACATAATATGGGTTGTTCATATTGTGTTGTGCTGGATTTTTGGTGCTCTTATAGTTATTTCAAGCATAAGAATTCTACTAATATATACACACACAAACATATTTTGCATAGAAAAGACTACAGTATATGTCCTGGTTTCTAAAATGAAGCTTAAATAGCTTAAATTGGTAATAGTGCTCCATAAACAGTAATGCTCAGTGAACTGATCAGTGAGGTACAGTAACAGTTGTTGTTTAGTGCAACCTATCAGATGTTTATCACAGAAAATAGGTAACTTCAAATTTGTATGCACTTTGAAATTATAGCACGTTTAATAGCCGCAAGTCAAAGATGGTGACTGAATTTTGAAAACTGATAATTTGTTTGTGAGAGTTGGAATTCACTTATTACAGAGAACATCTTTTAGCAAGCTATTGTGAAGAAATGGAGACACTGCCTCCAAGTGACCATGCTTATATGACCTACCTGTTCTTTTAGTATAGCAGTTGAAATTTCTACAAGTGAAACATTTCACTTGTAGAAATATATGCTTTACTCCAACATTATATCCCTGGAGTTAATTGGTTCTGTTTGTTGCCATAAGTTAATAGAAACAGGGCCTGAATTCTTAGTAAGGCTTTGTAAGCGTGTAAGTGTAACATTTGCAACAGTCATAGAATCATGGAACACTAGAACTGGAAGGGACCTTGAGAGGTCATCGAGTCCAGTCCCCTGCCGTCACGGCAGAACCAATCACCATCTAGACCATCCCTGAAAGATGTCTATCTTACCTGCTCTTGAATATCTCCAGTGATGGAGATTCCCCAACCGCCCTAAGCAGTTTATTCCAGTGTTTAACCACCCTGACAGTTAGGAAGTTTTTCCTAATGTCCAACCTAAACCTCCCTTGTTGCAGGTTAAGCCCATTGCTTCTTGTCGTGTCATCAGAGGCCAAGGAGAACAATTTTTCTCCCTCCTTCTTGTGACACCCTTTTAGATACTTGAAAACCACTCTCATGTCCCCTCTCAGTCTTCTCCTTTCCAACTAAACAAGCCCAATTCTTTCAGTCTTCCCTTATAGCTCATGTTCTTTAGAACTTTAATCACTCTTGTTGCTCTTCTCTGGACCTTCTCCAATTTCTCTACATCTTTCTTGAAATGTGGTGCCCAGAACTGGATACTCAAATTGAGGCCTAATCAGCACAGAGTAGAGTGAAAGAATGACTTCTTGTGTCTTGCTCACAACACTCCCGTTAATGAATTCCAGAATAATGTTTGCTTTTTTTGCAGTGTCACACTGTTGACTCTTATTTAGCTTGTGGTCCACTATGACCCTTAGATGCCTTTCGACAGTACTCCTTCCTAGACAGTTGCTTCCCATTCTGTATGTGTGACACTGATTGTTCCTTCCTAAGTGGAGTACTTTGCAATTTGTCCTTATTAAACTTAAATTCTATTTACCTCAGACCATTACCGTAGTTTGTCCAGATAATTTTGAATTATGACCCCATCCTCCAAAGCAGTTGCAACCCCTCCCAGTTTGGTATCATCTGCAAACTTTAGAAGTGTACTCTCTATGCCAATATCTAAATCGTTGATGAAGATATTGAACAGAACGAGTCCCATAACAGACCCCTGTGGAACCCCACTTGTTATGCCCTTCCAGCATGAGTGTGAATCATTAATAACTACTCTTTGAGAATGGTTATCCAGTCAGTTATGCACTCACCTTACAGTAGCCCCATCTAAGTTGTATTTGCCTAGCTTATTGATAAGAAGAAAATACGAGACCATATCAAATGCCTTACTGAAGGCTAGGTATACCATGTCCGCTGCTTCTCCCATTTTCACAAGACTTGTTATCCTATCAAAGAAAGCTATCAGATTGGTTTGACATGACTTGTTCTTTACAAATCTATAGTGGCTGTTACCTATCACCTTATATTCTTCCAGATATTTGCAGATGAATTCCTTAATTACTTGCTCCATTATCTTTCCTGGCACAGAAGTTAAACTGACTGGTTTGTAGTTTCCTGGGTTGTTCTTATTTCCCTTTTTATAGATGGGCACTATATTTGCCCTTTTCCAGCCTTCTGGAATCTCTCCTGTCTTCCATGATTTTTCAAAGATGATAGCTAACGGCTCAGATACCTCTTCTATCAGTATTTTAGGATGCATTTCATTAGGCCCTGATGACTTGCAGACATCTAATTTTTCTAAGTAATTTTTAACTTGTTCTTTTTTTATCTTCTAAACCTGCCCCATTTCCACTAGCATTCACTATGTTAGACATTCCTTCATCATCAGACTTCTTGGTGAAGACCGAAACAAAGAAGCCATTAAGCACCTCTGCCTTTTCCAAGTTTTCTGTTACTATTTCTCTCTCTTCACTGAGCAGTGGGCCTACCCTATCCTTGGTCTTCCTCTTGCTTCTAATATATTTATAGAATGTCTTCTTGTTCCCCTTTATGTCTCAAGCTAGTTTGAGCTCATTTTGTGCCTTTGCCTTTCTAATCTTGCCCCTGCATATCTGTGTTGTTTGCTTATATTCGTCCTTTGTAATTCAACCAGTAAGTGGTTTGAAGAGCATAATACATAGACAATATAGGAGTTCAGCTCATGACCTCATTGTTTAAGTAGCTGTTTGTGTCATTTGTCCAAAAACAACAAGAAAAAAAGCAAACAAACCCAGGAACAAAAACAACAACAAAAAACCAACAACAAACCACTTCTGCCAGACCTGTTCTTTGTTCACAGCTAATATAATTTGGCAAGTACAAGAGTACTAAAATAGTTACTATGAATGTGTGAATAAATATTTAATTTTCTGTACAATAATTATTGTCCTGAAAATTTTGGGTTCATTTGCATTTTGTTAGTGCATGAAGGCTTGATGCATTTGTTCCTCCCCACTGTTTAATTTATATTTTTGGAATGGTAAAATGGTTACGTGAAAAATGTCTTGGTGATTTTTGATGATTAATTCTGGATGTTGACCACACTATCATGGTGACCATATAAACAGGAGTGGATATTTTACCTCTGGGATTTATTCCACATGGTATAAGACAGAGGAGGTCCTTTCTAGTAGCTGCCTAACAGGTTACACTTATGGGATGTTCAAGAGATCATGCCAGAGCAAGTAGCTTTATTGGCTTGTAGTCTGCTGTCCTTAGGGAGCACTGAAATCCATGTATACACTTATATTTTAGATTTACCTAGCTATTTACAGTTGAAACATAGGTTTCTACTGTAACAGTAGGTTGTGAATACCAGAATTACAAATTGACTGGTCAGTCACACCCTCATTTGGAACTGGAAGTACACAAGGCTGCAGAGACACCCCCCTTCCCGCCCCAAAAAAGTCAATACAGTACAATGCTTTTTAAATGTAAACTACTAAAGGGAAAAAAGGAAAGTTTAAAAGGGAAAGTTTACATGGTATGGGAACCATTTCTGTGTTTGTTTCATTTAAAATAAGATAGTTAAAAGCACTATTTTTCTTCTACATAGTGAAGTTTCCAAGATTCAGAGTTTCATAGTTAAGTTTCAAACGTTCAGTTACGAACTTTTGTAAGAACAACCATAATGTTTTGTTCATTGCTACAAACATTTCAGAGTTGCAAACAACTTCCTTTCCCAAGATAATTCTGAGGTTCTATTGTAGTTAAGCTGACCTCACCTATGAGGTTGACAGGAGTAGGATTCTTCTGTGGACCTAGGTAGTGCTGCTTATGGAAGTGAGTTAACTACATCAATGCAAAATTCTTTTCCATTAAGATAAGAAGTGTGTCTTCTATGGTGCTCCAGCAGCATAGCTGCAATACCTATAGTGTAGATATACCTGCAGATTTGGAAAAGGTGGGGCAGACCGAGTAAAGATGGAGACCCTTGGATGAAGGAGGGTATGGGCTTGTTAAAAGGATATAAGTTGGTTTTGTCGTGTTCCATTCCTGTAACTTAGAAGGCAACCCTATGTGACTTTGCTTGTGGTGAAGCTTAAGATTACATGTCACTAAATTTGAACGTAGTCTGTTGTTTTAAGTGCCTTTTTTCCTCTAATGCTTTGTTCAGACTATTAAATAAAAATGCTTTGTTTTAAGAAGCCTGTTAGTATAACTGATTTTGGAAGTGGGGGAAATGCATATGCTTGAAACCCAGTTAAACCTCCAGGATGATACATGGTGCATACAAAAAGTACACAGATCTTGGTCCTGGCAGAGAAGATTCATGAGGTTCCATCAAGAAACAGGCAAGAGTAAAGGGCTATAGACTTAAGGGTTGAGGGAATACTCCTAGACCTGAAATGAGGTAGTTGTGTAACCATGGCAGGCTGATAGGGTTTCTAGTATGAAAGACACTACACTACATGTGGCAGTGACTTTGATTTGGAATAACTGAGATAAATCTTTAGTGACTGATTAGTCTTTTTTATACTGAAATCTAGAGAGATTAAGTGATGCTACAGGTAGGGATGTTAAAATTAGATTAATCAGCTAATCGAATAGTCGATGGAATTTCCATCAACTATTTGATTAGTTAGTAAGGGCGCTTCCGCTTTGAAATGGAGCAAGAGCTACCCGGCTGTTGCTACATTTCAAAGGTGGAAATGCCACGCAGCATTCCGCCTTTGAAATGTACAAGAGCCCAAGTAGGAGCTCTTACGCATTTTAAATATTGAAACGGCACGTGGAGCCCAGGGCCAGCAGGGAGTCCCTTGCTAACCCCGGGCTCCATGTGGCCGCTTCCGTTTTCAAATGTACAAGAGCCCCAGCAGGGGCTCTTGTGCATTTCAACGATTGAAACGCTGTGTGGAGCCTGGGGCCAGTGGGGAATCCCCAGCTTGAGGTGTAGAGGGGGACTACAAGGTCTGGGCTGGGATGAGGGCTTTGGGGTTCAGGAAAGTGCTCAGGGCTGGAGGGGTCTCAAAGTGGGGCAGGAGGCTGAGGCTTATTTGAGTGGCTCCCTGCTGGGTCCAGTGAGGAGGGGTCCCTTTCCCACTTCTGTAGCAGCTCGATGCTGGGGCCAGTGGGAAGGAGTTCCTCCCTGCCATTCCTGACAGCTTAAGGACTTGTGGAGAGAGATCTCTCCCCTCTGCACCCCTGTCAGAGCTGTTCCCCAGTCTGGCACTCCAAGTGCAGATGGTGGAGGCCCACAAAAGACCTTAAATATCTTGCCTTTATAGTCTCTGCTTACAAAAAACAACAAACAAAAAAAGCCAACCCTCCCCACAGTCACAGATGCATTGGTTCTAGAAGATAGGCTTCCACCATCAAGTGAAAAACCAGGAAGAAACTGGAATTTCTTCCCCCGGGGTTCCCAGCTCTTTTGGTACAAGAGAGCTTGAAAAAAGAAACAAAAAAGCACAGATATCGAACTCTCTCTCTTATAGCTGACCTCTCAGGCTAGGCAGACACACACACAGATCTCCTGTTACCTTCCAGGACACAAGAATCAAACCCTCACCTTAAAAAAGGTGATTTTATTAACAAAAACAAAAAGATATATTTGATGCTTGCTAGGTGTTACAGAACTATTAAGAAAAGAACAGATCAAAACACAAAGAAACATCTCTTTGGGCTGTAGCTAAATATGATGAGTGGGGGAGGGAAGGCACATGGAATTAACACAGAGAAGTTTAACCAAACAACCAAAACAAAGAAAAATACCATGATTGTGACTAAATATACATTTCCCTCTTATTTACTCATGATCCCTTCATGATCCAGTCCACTTCCATGCCCTGAATTCCTTGGAGGCATGGTAGTCCTGATTATTGCGTATTGCTCCCTCCAGCCTGAAAACTCCCACAAAGGAAGATCAGCCAGGTATCTATATACAATTCACATTTCAGCACTGTATCCCATTGGTTCTTCTGAGTCCCTGCCAACACCCTGAGCTACATGAGTTTAACCATTTAGTCACTGAGTGCTGGCCAGCACTCCTACTATCCATCACAACTCCTGAGCCCCTGTGCAGGTGTTAGCCGGTGGCCCTGGTAATGAGTGGTCTGTGAGCCCTATCACACCCGAGTCTTTAACTGCTAGGACAAAGTCCCTTCGCAGCGGGCAGCCAGGGAGGCTGACGGGTGCCCCAAGAGTCTGCCCCATGGAGGCGGCACGACTCAGCGCTCAGCTCTTACTGCATTTACCCCTGACCGTGGAAAGATAGCCAAACTGGCTGTGGTTCTTTTGATTGTGTTCAGTTCTGTTACAGCAACAGGAGGAGTCAGGTTAAAGCTTAAACAGTTACTACTTTATTGTTACAAGGCAAGCTTAGCTGTTGAATGTTACTGCTGTGTTACAGATAACACAGCCACTACAAAGACAAGACAGAAAAATACAATAAAAGTCACTTAAAGGTATCATGGAACCCTTTTGGTTCTCTGAGCTCTTATTGAATGCGTGCAAAAACAGACACCTAGCAGGTATATTCTCACCCCTGCGATCCTTACTCCGGCGAAGCCAGGGTTCCTCTTAATCCCAATGGGAAGCAATCGGTACGAGACGAAGGCGTCCCTAAAGTCTCGGGGGTCCAGGACAGCCTGACCAACAGGTATGTGGTTGGATCTCCAATTAGAGTGGGGCACAGGGCCCCACTTTATACCCCTGTGGTCACGTAGATGCTTCTCTTGTCATTAAAATGCCAATTAAGTTGGAACATCTTTGTGACGTCCATTCCCACAGGGGGTCCAAAGCTTAATTTGCACCTGTGAGGTGGTGGTAACTAAATCATTAGGGCCGGACATTCTTTTCTGATGGGGCGGCAGATTCCTCTTCTGGGACGGTGTGTAGGCGTATCAATTACTGGTACCAGCCAAGGGCAGCCCGATCATCTGCTGGCCCAGTTGCCGCTGTTATCTGGTTCCTGTCTAGCATCCAGGGCCATAGTTATTCCAGCACCTCTGGAGGCCCTGGAGCCTTTGAAGACAGAGTTTCGTAGGGAGGTGAGGGGGGGGCGTTTCTGTCTGGCTACAGCAGGGCTTAATGGAAAGTAGAGGAATTTGGCAAAGGAAATAATTGTCCTGTTTTACTGAGGACTGGTTTTGCCATAGCTGGGGTTTTATGTTTAGTTTTGGCCACAACACTATGAGAAATATGTGGACAAATTGGATAGAGTCCAGAAGAGAGCAACAAAAATGATAAATGGTTTTGAAAACCTGACATATGAGGAAAGGTTAAAAAATTAGACTTGTTTAGTTTTGAGAGAAGACGATGAGCGGGAGACTTGATATATGTCTTCAAATATGATGCGGTCTGTTATAAAGAGCATGGTGATCAGTCATTCTCTATGTAGGGCAAGAAGTAATTGTCTTAATCATTCACTGCCAATTGATAAAATTATTCAAATATAGTTTGTATGACAGCCTTTAATACCATAACTTTAGGCTGGTCTTGAAATACAAAATAGAAAGTTATTGCCATTCGCTATTAAAATTAGCAGTTTTCATCTTGAAGGTAATATTAATTTCTCTTTTCAAGTAAGATTGAAAGAAGCAGGCACAACGCAGTTGTCATGTATTCCTGGTTTTATTGCATTACTGTGTTATATTTATTGTCTTCAGTATTGTCTCAATCAAACTAGTACCTGCCTTCAGTGTAACCTTTTGAAAATCTTTCTTAATTTCAATTTGTGTCTATAGCAGATTGTTTAAAAGACAAGACACTACTGAAAAGGAAAACAGGAAAATCTGTGTTTAGTTGGAAAAATAAACCCCAAGAAATGCTTAAACATATGTTGAAAGTATGGTTTATTGGCATTATAACAAAATAGACCACACAAAACCTGGTTACAGAAAACTAGTGTTGAAAGTTTGTGGCGTTTCAAGGCTGCTTAGTTAACTTCCCTGCCATAAAGAACAGTATTTGCAGAGGCCTCCCACATGACTGCTATTGTGGTTCTTATGTGATCTGTGTTAAGTCTACCTAGAAGAGGTTATTCTAACAGAAGTATCTTTGGGAGGTGGGGAAAGAGAAGTCTGCATTAATGTTCACAGTGCGTGCAGTGTGATAGATGTGAAAATCAAGCTATACAATATATTGTGTGTATTCAACAAGGTAGGCTCATGTATTTAGCATAAACCAAAAAGTCGGGTTATGTATCTTACTTTTACCATAAAAGTCTGACCATTAGAATGAGTACAATATTTCTTTAAGACAAAGTTATGTCAGTCCATCTACAGGAATTACATGACTAGAATCTTGCCACATTGAATCTTAAATAAGAAACCCAATGGACTTTCAGCTTAACAGTAAACATTGACATCTGCAGCCACTAACAATGAAGAACACTTGCAAATATCCCAAGCTCTAAATACAACAGCAGATGCATACCAAAGCCTAGAGAAATGAGTCTGGAATTCTTAATTCAAATCTCCAAAGGGTTTGAATAGTTTATTTATACTTCATATCTTAATACATAAATGATAAACTGACTACTCCAGGAGGAGCAAATAAGAAAAACAACTTAATGAAGTCATAGGCTCACAGGGACGTCTATATGGGATCTATTGAAGAATGTCGAGAGAATCTCAGTGCTCTGTAAAAAGGAGGGAAAGGTGTTAAACTTTCTCAGTCCCCATAAATATTAAAAAGATTGACAAAAGTCAGAATTTCTATCCCACTTTGCATAGCTAGCTATTGACTTTCAGGGAAACTCCCTGTTAAAAATAATACTATTTTTAGTGTTGGAGTAGTCCAAGGCATTTCCTGTCTCACAAAATCATCTTTATTAGTTCTGGGGGAATTCTGCAATTGTTGCATTTGGAGCCATAGTAAAATTGCAGAATTCCTCCAGGACTGATACTTTCCGAATGATCCTCAAGCATAAGAGGCTTTTCAGAAGGGAGTAAGAAAGATCTTTGATGTGAGTATGACATAGTTTTATTAATTGGGAAAATTGTAAAAAGTGTTCTCAAACCCATCGGTCTTGTTTGTTTAGAGTCTTTAGGACAAAACCAAGGTACTAATGGATTCTCTTGGAGCTTGATTTCTTGTAATTCGTCTCTTGCCAGATGAACTCCTGCCTTGTTCGCTCATTTGTCATTGGACTTAATTCCTGCTCAGTATGTGTTGTGGGGCCTTTAGGTGGTCACGTTTTCGAGCTTTTCTCCACAACTACAAAGACTAGAAATTTACTTTTAAAGGAAAACAGAAATTCTCTCTTAATCACATGAGCCTAGGGGCTAGAACTTTTAGAAAAAATCTCATTTCAAGACTCGTGATAAAAATCATAACAGTTAAAAATAGGGAAAGGTAGAAATGTCTGGATCAGTGTTTCTCAACCAGTGGTACTTGAGTGAAGTCTGGGTAGGTACGTCAACACAACTGAAATTTGGAGAAAACTGAATTTTTGTTTTAAGTTTTACACGCTTTATTATTTTTGTACTTTTTACACCCAAAAATTTCATTGCCTGCTCAGCTATGATTAAGTTGTTTAAACAAATGTGTTGCAATGGTAGAAAAAAAATTTGTGTCTGAAAACTGTTGGTACTGGGGGTACTTATAATTTTTTTTTTAAAGGGGGGTACTTTACAAAAAAAAAAGGTTGAGAAACACTGGTCTAGATCCAATGTTGCCATATTTGAGTAAGAGGGTTAGGCTCTAGGCAACATCTTTATTAATCCTCCCAGCTGGATAGTTGTGGGGTGAGTCCTTCAGGTGTGTAACCATGGGAAACCTCACTTAGGGCACGTTTACACAGCAGGGCTAAAGCCGAAATAAACTACTCAACTTCATCTATGTCAGTTGCATAGCTTAAGTCAAAACAGCTTATTTTGGCTTTTTGCACTATCTACACAGCAGGAAGTCCGAGGAAGAGCACTCTTCCCCCGACTTCTCTTACTCCTCGTAAAATGAGTGTTACAGGAGTTGGAGTAAGAAGTCCTCTAGCTCGACATTATTTCGATACTATGTCAAAATAACTGCTTGTTGTGTAGATGCAGACTATGTTATTTCAGAATAACGCTAGTTATTCTGAAATAACACTGCTGTGTAGACGTACCCTTGGAGGGGTCCTAACCGTAAATATATACCCTAGGGTCTCATTTCTACAAATCAGGAAATATAAGGTTGCAACAAGGAAAGCTAAGAAAGCAGCAAAAAAATAAATGCATGTGGATTAGATCATGAAACTTCACTTTGGGGGCTGAATGTAGTTGAAGGAAGTGATCTTTCTAGGCAGGAAAGTGAATGAATGTGGAGAGAAATTAAATTTCTCATCCTTAGCAAATTTCTAAACTTGTATCAAAATGCTAGTCTGAGTCTCTGCTCTGAATTTCATTAATGAGGCCCGGTGGAAGGTGCATCTCATGAGCTGTTGTTTTTGCAGAGGCAATTCTAACTCTGTGAACAGTAATTCTCAGGGAAAGGTGACAAGTCTTGTGTTCATATTTGTTGCAAATACCAAGAAGTTTATGGGTAAAAGAAGCGGGGGGGTGGGAGGAGTGGGGGGATTCAGTTAACATATGAAAGTAGATTTGTACAACTGAGGTTTAGTAGTGTTTGGGAAGTGAATGGATTATATTATGACCCAGTTTTTCTTGGTAAAGGGAGGGTAAGGCAGCTGCTGGAGATAGGGAGGTAGGTCCTGCAGTGGCCTAATGGATAAGGCATAAGATGTTCTGACTTTAACATTCAGATGCTGAATTTTGCAAAGAGAACTTTTCCCCAGGGTTCCCGTTCCTCCTTCCCAAAGAGATGTGAGGGCTGTGCTAAGTTATATATTATGGCCCACAATTTACTTCTTAACTTGTGTCTGACTGTGAACTAAGAATAATATCTAAAATCATAGGGACAGGTCAGATTATGGTGTTGTGCTCTTCTGGGATCATTGTGGGTAATACCAGGCTTCTGTAATGCCAGTGGGAGAATACAGTGCTTATTGTGGTACCCTGGGCATTTAGTAATAGCTTGAAACAAAAGATGAATGCATATAACTGGGTAGTGATACTGATGTTCCCCCCACCCTTCACAGCATGCTCTGTTCCTCAAACTAGACTTCATTGGGTTCCCCATTTCCGTATGCAGATTTAGCAAAGTTCTGCTCTGACAAACTCATTTGGTGGGTTTTCAGTTGCAAGGTTTTTACTTACATACTTGATAAGCAGCAAAATTGAGTAATAGGGTTGGTATCCTCATTAGTCTTGTTTAAAATGATCCTTCTAGAAACTGACTTGTCACTCTTTTTACTACCTTCCCATTGTGATGATGAATTAAAGTAAACTTCAGTTTCCTGAAGTTTTCATGTGTCAGTTGCATTCGTCTCAGAAGGGTAGCTGTGTTAGTCTGTATCTGCAAAAAATTGCAGTTTTCCCTCTCTTGGTATTCACACCTCCCCATTAAATACTGGGAGTGAGCCACATTCCCCATGACTAAATTGGCCTTCATAAGTAACACCCTTCTTTTGATGTAAATACACACGGACACACACACCCATCCCAATCTCTGTGATTTTATCTTCCATGCATCTGAGGAAGTGGTTCTTACCCAGGAAAGCTTGTGCCCAAATAATTCTGTAAGTCTTTAGGGAGTTCTCATTTGTATATTAGTCTGTGGTAGGACATAAACATAAAAAATTATTAAATATTGTTGTAATGTGAAATAATGGAGCACATGAACAAAACTTACCTTTTAACCAAAAACTAAGTAAATAAGTGCACATTAGGATTACTTATTTATTTTGGAAACCTGCAGAACTATGTTTGAGTCATTGCAGTATACATAAGCTTAATTTCCACAAAAGTGAGCTGATATTAATAGATAGATTATAGGTGAGTGAAACACAAATTTGAACCCAAAATACTTATATCGTAAGTTCTAGAAAATATTAGAAGATTCTCCACCACATCACTGATTTCATCTGTAGCTCCTGTATTAGTCTGTTTTATATCATGGTTTCCAGGTTTGGGTAGAAAGGAAGACAGCGTAAAGCCTGCAATAATACGTGATATAATAGTTATTAGATTCCCCATTTTGTTACTTTCTGTATCCCTCAAAATTTTAAGTAATTCATCCCCAAAGTAATATAGTAAATCCTTCTCCCAACTTTTGCCTTGTCAAAAAGTGGGTGATGTATTGTATAATAAATTCTCCTGTTGAAAAATAGATGTTGCTGTATTGAAAACTGAAGTAACAAATGTTTCCTTTTAAAATTGGGAAAATATTCTTCTCATTACTTATCTGTCCCTACAGACTGCTAGCATGTGATGTGTTGAAAGATTTCCAAATGCACTACTAGCAACACTGTAAGTTTACTGCTTTATTAATAGGTTGACATGAATACTAAAAAAAAAAATCACTGTTAATCCCTGGGGATGTTGTATGGCAGTAGTATTGAAAGTTAGTTTTCCTTGTAGTTGATCCTTTATCTCTCTAAATTCACATTCACATTTCCCAGGAATGTCAGTGGGTTGCAGATGTGCTATAATCCACTTTGTTTTCTACTTCTCTTGGTCTTTTGTAATAAACTCGATGTGTTGGAGCTCTTGAAGAAAGTCATTCTCAAAGGGGAAAATGATCTTATACATCTTGTTTAAAGATGGTTAATCTCATTTTGAGGCCCTTTTTAGGAGTTGCATCAAAATTTTAAACTAGTAAACATCTGCTTGCACTCAAAAGTTGGAGACACATGGGCTTGTCTTGGTGATTTTTTTAATTACTTTACTCAATCTCTAATTGTACTTTTTTGCATTGTATAGAGTAAAATGTGTTTTTAAAAGTCTGCAGTTTATTTTGCTTATCAAAAAGTAAAGTTACTCTTTCATCACTCTCATTTTACTGCAGCATCTGTTTGTTTTTGTTTTTTGTTTTCTGTAAAAGCACTACCTCTTGCAATGATAAAATGTTCATTAGTAAAATTCCCTAATTTGATTTTAAATAATTATTTAAACTAGTAGTAACACATAAACAAATAGTTGTAGGCTCAGTTTTCCTTAATTAGGGTTGGTTGTATTAGTCATCCGGTAAGAATAGACCCACAGTTGTTTAGAGCAGAGGTGGGCAACCTTTTTTTGGGTCAAAGGCTGCTGATCCACAAAAAAATCAATTGGGGGCCACACTCAAGCAAGAAGGGGGGGACACCTCACCTACATGTAGGGTTACCAGATGATTTAAAAAAAATACTGGACACACTTGATCTCAGATGGAGGGCGGGGGGGGCAGCGGGGCTGGCTGGAGGAGACTGGGGGGGGGGGGAAACCAGCCGTCGGGAAGCAGGGCTGGCTGGGAAGGGGACAGGGGGAGTGGGGCTGGCTGGAGGAGATTGGGGGGGGGGAGAACCGGCCGGCGGGAAGCAGGGCTGGCCAGGTGGGGGTTGGGGGAGCAGGACTGGCCGGGAGGGAACTGGCTGCTGGGAAGCAGGGCTGGCCAGGAGGAAGTTGGGGGGAGCGGAGCTGGCCGGGGGGGGGGGGGGAACTGGCTGGCGGGGAGAGGGGTTGGCCCGGGCACACGCAGATCCCAGGGTGCTGCCCGTCCCGCGCATAGTCCCGGCAGGGCGCATGGGCGAGTCTGGCCCCAGGGATTCCATCCCTCCTCTCACCTCCCCACCCCACCCCACCCTCCTCCTCTCTACTGCGCAGTTGCGTACTGCCTGGCTGGTAGATACGCTCACGCAGCGTGAGTGTGTCTACCAGCCAGGCAGTGCGCAACTACATACTGATACTCATAATAATAATAAAAACTTAATTAGAAAATACTGGACATTTATATGTCCGGTATTTTCTCAATTTGTTTCCCGGACAGAAAGTTCAAATACCAGACTGTCCGGTTCAAAACCGGACACCTGGCAACCCTACCTACATGGCCCCTGACTTAGAAGGACATTCCCCGCTTTCCCCTCTACAACAGAGCCTTGGTGGGCCCAGGCTAGTAGATTTTGTGTGCTCCAGCCCTGTGGAATCAGGGGAGCTGAAGCACCAGCACGGGCTCCCCAGTGCTATGAGGGGGAACCCCCGAGCCTCGGGGGCCAGATCTAGGCAAGCCGGGGGCTGCATCCGGCCCTTCAGTTCCCCACCTCTGGTTTAGAGAATGGGAAAAAAACATACCTCTGTGAAGGATAGCAAAGGAAGTTGTGGGGGGAAAAAATTCAGTGAAGGATTAGAAATTATTACTCATGTTTTGAGAGAAATGTTAGGATTTCTTCAATTTTAAGAGCATGATACAGTAGAAACTGTTAAAAATCTTGTTTCTTTTCCCATTTTTCTACTGTTGCTCAATTTGGCACCCATACTGTCCCCTGTGGATGTAATGCATTCTGTGGCACCCCAGTGGGTTTTCCATCTCTTTTTGCTTTCTGGCATCATAAGTCACATGTTTTATGGGAAACTTACATTTTATAGAGAACTTCTTTGTTGATTAAGAAGTTGACTGGCTCCACTGAAGTGTTTCCCCCTTTCTTCTTCTTGTGCTCTCAAGGGTTGCTTTCTCATACTATATAACCTATATCAGGGGTCGGCAACCTACGGCACACGTGCCATAAGCGGCATGCGAGCCAATTTTCAGTGGCACACACGGCAGGAGCTCAGCCCTGCCCTGCCTCCACCGCACAGCCGCTGGAGCCCTCCCTCTTCCCCAGCAGCAAGGTAGGCTACAGCGGGAGGAGGCAGCACTGTGGCTGAGACTGCTCAGTGGTCCCTCCGGGGCCGGGCCGGGCCGGGACCATGTGCCCATGGTAGAGGCACCTCCGGGGCCAGCCCAGGACCATGTGCCCATGGTAGAGGCACCTCTCGGGGCCAGCCCAGGACCATGTGGCCATGGTAGAGGCACCTCTGGGGCCAGCCCAGGACCATGTGGCCATGGTAGAGGCACCTCTGGGGCCAGCCCAGGACCATGTGGCCATGGTAGAGGCACCTCTGGGGCCAGCCCAGGACCATGTGGCCATGGTAGAGGCTCCTCTGGGGCCAGCCCAGGACCATGTAGCCATGGTAGCAGCACCTCTGGGGCCAGCCCAGGACCATGTGCCCATGGTAGAGGCACCTCCGGGGCCAGCCCAGGACCATGTGCCCATGGTAGAGGCACCTCTGGGGCCAGCCCAGGACCATGTGGCCATGGTAGAGGCACCTCTGGGGCCAGCCCAGGACCATGTGCCATGGTAGGCACCTCTGGGGCCAGCCCAGGACCATGTGGCCATGGTAGAGGCACCTCTGGGGCCAGCCCAGGACCATGTGGCCATGGTAGAGGCACCTCCGGGGCCAGCCCAGGACCATGTGGCCATGGTAGAGGCACCTCTGGGGCCAGCCCAGGACCATGTGGCCATGGTAGAGGCACCTCTGGGGCCAGCCCAGGACCATGTGGCTATGGTAGAGGCACCTCTGGGGCCAGCCCAGGACCATGTGGCTATGGTAGAGGCACCTCTGGGGCCAGCCCAGGACCATGTGGCCATGGTAGAGGCACCTCTGGGGCCAGCCCAGGACCATGTGGCTATGGTAGAGGCACCTCTGGGCCAGCCCAGGACCATGTGGCTATGGTAAGGCACCTCTGGCCAGCCCAGGACCATGTGGCCATGGTAGAGGCACCTCTGGGGCCAGCCCAGGACCATGTGGCCATGGTAGAGGCACCTCTGGGGCCAGCCCAGGACCATGTGGCCATGGTAGAGGCACCTCTGGGGCCAGCCCAGGACCATGTGGCCATGGTAGAGGCACCTCCGGGGCCAGCCCAGGACCATGTGGCCATGGTAGAGGCACCTCCGGGGCCAGCCCAGGACCATGTGGCCATGGTAGAGGCACCTCTGGGGCCAGCCCAGGACCATGTGGCTATGGTAGTGGCTCCTCTGGCTTCCGAGGCCAGCCCAGGACCATGTAGCCATGGTAGCAGCACCTCCAGGTCTGGCTCGGGACCGCTTGGCTGCTGTAGCAGTGCCTCCGGGGCTGGCTTGGGACCACGTGGCTGTGGTAGCGGCACCTCTGGGGCCAGCCTGAGACCGTGTGGCCATGGCAGTTGTATCAAGAGAGTGCGAAGCCAGATGAGTGTTCCTCCTCTTGCCCAGACTCACACACCGCAATCCCCCTCTCTCACTCCCCTTCCCCCCCACCAAGACCCCACACCCCCCAGCTTGCTCTGACACCCTCCCTTGTCCCTTCACTCTCTCTCCTGGCCAGACACCTACCCCCACCCTGCTCTTGCATCCACCATTGCTCCTGCACTCTTCCTCCTGGCCACACACTGCACACTCCCTTGCTCCTGCTCCCTTCACCTGGCCATACACCCTTCTCCCAGCCTGCTTCTGCACCCTACCTCACAACCTCTCCCCCTGCTGCACCCCACCTCTCTCCCAGATCCTGAACCCCAATCCTATCTCACTCACTGGCAGCCCTGTCTCTCACACTGAACCTCTCACTTTTGTCCCTACACCAGAGCCTGAGGGAGTCCATTAAATCCACTAACTCAAGAACCCCAGAAAAATAAATCTGGACTATGGGAAGCCCAGAACCTCAGTCCTCCCTGTCCCTTCTCCTCACCCCAGGAGGCTGGAGCATCAGAGTGAGGTGTCTCAGTTGGGGGCCACATTAGTGAGGGTTGGGGGTTTTGGGAGGAGAGTTTTTGCTTCTCACTTGTGTGGTTCCCAACTGATTTTTCTGTGGGTCTGTGGCCCCCAACTCAAAAAAGGTTCCCCACTCCTGCTGTAAATAAAGAAAACATTGAAACCTTTTGTGTTGGGCATAAATTAATATTTTACTTTATTTAAAGTGAAATGTGATAAACTAACATGAGGAAGTTAAAACGCTTAGTCTGTTTAATAATTTAAATTAAACCGTTCTCCCTAGCTGCAGCTGGTTCAGAAAATGTGATCATTGTACCCAGCCTGCTCCTTCCTTCCTCCTCCCGCTGGCACACAGATCCATAAATAGAAGTGAATAAGTTAAATCTTGGGATGCCACTTCTGCAAGGCTAAAGTATGTCATATTGTGTGAAATTTTAAACCCATTTTTTCTTCTAATTGGATATGGACTGAGTGTAACTGACCATTCATATGAGTATCAGTTAATTTGCATCTTATTTGCTCTAAATTACTCAAAATAAGTCTGTATTTCTGCATGGCCACTAATGTTACTCCTGAGCCACTGAGCACATGCAGAATTCATATTCCTTCACAGAATTTCTTTTCTTCCCCGTAATTTTCTGTGGGGAAGCAAAGGGAAGCCATTTGGAGTATGGGGACAGGTTTTGGGGATGCCCAGAGGCAAGGCATGGGGCGGGGATGCAGGATCATGTGTAATTACCCCTTCTGCCCCAAACACACACACCTTCTGTGAGCATAGCATTGCCTGGCTAAAGTAAAGTGCTGCTTTGGTGACTCTGCAGCTGGATATTGCTTCATGGGTCCTAGTGCTGGTTGTGCTTCTCTTCTGTGTCTCGAGAGCCATCCTGTTTTCTGTACAATATTGAGTGCTTGTGGTGGGGCAGGATCAGAAGGGCGGGGTGAAGGAAATGCCGGTAAAGGGCTGGGATAGAGCAGGATGATTGAGAGTGACAGGAAGTGAACGTGGGGAGAGGAGATGGTGAAGAGAATAGCAGAAGGAAATGAGAGCCCAAAATGTGGCCTCCCCCACAGCAGTAACTGGGGCTTCCATGTTAAACAGGCCTATCAAATCTTGCTTCAAATACTCCCACCTCCCCATCCTGCCTAACTTACTTCCTTTTAAAGTGAGTGGTTGTAGTGTTGTTCAGGGCTAATCAGTGCTACTCCTTGAGTTAGTTTTAAATATTATAAATTGCCTTGCGAATCGCCTTTGTAGTCCTGGATCTTGTCAATCTAAGAGAGAATGACTGACTGAGCTTGCATGCAGCAGTGAAACATCCACTGGACTGGCCAACGGGTCACATTTTCCCTCTTAAAATGGATAAAAACTGCATTTGAGTCCGTTATCTGAGGGTGTGACGAAGGATTCAAACCTGTAGGTAGAAAGTGAATTTGTGTTTGGTGTCATGGCGTCGAAGATAGAAATGAAGCTACTAGATGTAAAGTGAGTTGGGGGTTAACAAAATAATTCTGTTCAGAAGAAGAACAGTTATTTGTTACCAATTCTGCAAGCACCCTTTAATGCAAGTTAATAATTTGCATGTAATATAGAATTGTTTCCGGATACCAAATAAACTAATAAAATAGAGGTTCTCTGACTGTGACTTAGTCTATATTGCAAAATGTTTCACAGTAGAGTTAGATTAGTGTATATAACCCTTCTAGTGAACTCACAATTTATACCAGGACAGCAAAGTGCTTTTGTTGGCATTGCTTTTATCATGTTGGCAAGTAAATTAAGCTGTACTAGCAAAAGCATGTTTATGCCAATACAACTGCTTCTACCCTATGGCTTTTGCCAGAGTGGAAATGTCAGACACACAAAAATCACAACCCTAAGCAACATTATTATACTGGCAAAAATTTCTAGTTTAGACCTCTCTATGGCTACGTCTACACTGCAGCCTTCTTCCGGAAAAGCTTATGCAAATGAAGCGCGGAGTGGAATATCGCTGCGCTTCATTTGCGTAATTAATTAGCAGCCGTTTTTGCGCAAGAAGCTTTTATGCAAAAAGGAGCCATCTACATGGCATAAGCTTTTCCGGAAGAAGGCTGCAGTGTAGACGTAACCTATATGACTCCACATTCAAGCAACCTAGTTACTTTCAGTTTAATTAATACTTTAAATTGTCTAAAGACTTGCTGGAAACATCTCTTTTCAATTTGCCTGAAATATCTCTCAGTGGAGTTTCTCCCATACTAAATTTCTTTTCCATGTTTTGCTGGTAATGCCTGTTGAGTTGAGTGCTTTAAAAATCTGCATGACTATATCCAAAGTTTGTCTATTTGGCCAAGAATAGGATCGGTATGGCTCACTTATAGGAAACATGCTGGAAGGCTGGCACTCAGTGTGTACTTTCTAACATGTCAGGACTGGAGCATTATAATGGAGCTACAAACCATTTTTCCCAGGTAACTCTTGCTACAGGTTACTCCTCTCACTATTACTTCCATGGTGCCCCACACAATAGAAGTAAGGAGGAAAGACTGGAAGACCACTGGCTTTGTATTGATCTATTTTAAATATTTAACTTTATGAAGTTTAAAAATATTCTACATCTCTTAATTACTGTAACCTATATTTTGAATGTACTGGCACTATTCTTATCTCTAGATCTTCAGGGCTAATTTGTGTATGCAGCATTGTATACAAAAATAGGATTGTGCTGATTTACTCCTACGGAGCAGACGTGTTGAGTAAGACTGCTCCATTTTCAGTCTTGTTTCAGAGTAAAAATGTGAACAAAATGTAAACCAGTGCACTGGTGTCTGCCAGTGGGTGCTGTTAAGTTGAAACAGTGTGGAATGCTAACGCCTAACTATTAAATACGAGCATTTAAGTTTTTTACTGATCACGTGAAAATCTGTACAGTATACTTTAAATTGCATCTTACTTAGAGTGTAGGCTGCTTTTGGGAGAGCGCCATCAGTTATGTCTTTTCCTTGTTTGAACCATATTTTACCTGTTTGTTTTTTTAGCATATTAACCTTTGGTCTCTATGATTATTATGTGTTTCATACAAATATAGAGAAAATACTTGGGATTAATCTTTCTACATGATTAGAATATATGAAGTACTAATTGCCCTCCAACACAGATGGTGGGGACACTGAAGCACAGAGGGGTTTCTGAAGTCAGGGAGAGTCTTTCCATTTACTTCAGCGTGTTTTGGATCGGACTCTAAAAGTGATTTAGCCATGACCAGAACAAGTTAATAGCAGTGCTGGGAATAAAACTTAAGAGTTTCTGGCTCTAAGCCTGGTGCTTAGTTCATTAATTTATGCTGCCTTTTGAAGAGTCAAAGCAACAACAGTAACTTGTAGTAAGTGCAGTATTTTAAATGCTGAAGAATAATAAAAATGTTTATGACCTTATTTAAAAAAAAAAACCCTGAAGCACTATCAACAGTTAATTCATTCGACTGTTGATTTGAGTCAGTACTGGGTTTATAATGCAGCAGGCCCCATTCTCAGAAGGGGTCCAGGCACCCATACAGTGGCTCTGCCCTACTCAGCCTCTTCCCCTAGAGGCAGGTATGAGCAATAATTTTTGATGGGGGGCCACTCCAAGAATTGGTAAGTGGTTGAGGGCTGCACTCTTTCATTATATTAATGGAGAAGGTGCTGGGGTCTGGAATGGAGGTTGGGTGCAGAAGGGAGCTTAGGGTAAGGGATTGGGGTGTGGGAACTGGGAGGGAGTTTGGGTGAAGGAGGGGATTGTGACCTGGGGCAGCTAACTGGGGTGCAGAGAGGGTGCAAGGTCTGGGAGGGGAGTGTGACCTGGGGTAGGGGTACAGGGGTTTGGGTTGTGAGCAGGGACGGTGGATTAGGGTGCAAAGTCTGAGAGGGGGTTGTGACCTGAAGAGGAGTGTAGGAGGTGATACAGTGTCTGGAAAGGTGTATGGAGGCTGGAACAGGGGTGTAGAAGGTTTGGGTTACATGAGGTAAGGATGCAAGAGTGGGGCAGAGGGTTGGCGGAGGGAGGGTCTAGAATGCCAGGGCAGGCTCTGGCTTGGAGACCTTACCTGGGTGGCTCCCAGCCAGCAGCCCATCAGGTTCCTTAGCGAGGGTCCCTGTCTTATAAGCCTACCTTATTTGCCCCTGTACCTGCTTACAGCAGCTCGAGGGGCCATGTTTGCTGCTGTGAACTAAACACCGTGAGCTTGGGAGATGATGGGGGAGGGGCACTTCACATAGTGCCTGTCCTGCAAATAGGCAGCAGCTGTTGGCCAGAAACTGGCCAATGGGAGCTACCAGGGGTGGGAGCAGCATGGGAATCCTTTTGCTCCAGGTTCTCAGCATTCATAGAAGCACATGGCTCAGCAGCCGGCTTTCCTAAGTGCTGAGTGGGCCACGGCGGGCAGGGAGCTGGCTGAGGCTCTCTCAGTCTGGACCCGGTGGCTTGGCGGGCTGCATCCAGCCCACAGATCACATTTTGCCCAGCCCTGCTTTGAGTCTTGCTTGCTCCTTTCTTGCTGCTTGCTCGTCTCTACTGCTCCTCGCCTCACCTCCCACCTGCTCCTCTTCGCTCCCTTCCCTGTATGCAAACCATAGTAAGGGCTTCAGGGAAAAAAGGCTGTGTGCTGATGAACCCTGAAGGCAGAGTGGGGAGGCAGGCCCCAACAAAGGTTAATCCAGCCCTGATTTGAGTTCTTTCTTTTAGTAGCCCTTACTGTTATCCCACATTTATTTCAATGAAGCAGTTTTCTCAGTTTGTAAAACACCATTAACATAGGTCATCTAATCTGAATTTATGAAGTGATAAACTTATTTCTCTGCACCAGTAAGGGAAGAGCATCTTGCTAAAACTAGAGTTGTAAGCTTTGAAGAAGCAAAGCAGACACCTTTTTTGTTGGAATCATACATGGACTTTGCATTAGCCTATTTTTAGAGGACTTGGTGTTTGCAGGAAGAACCACAAAAATAGCTCATTTTGATAGCTTATAAAAAAAGTAAGCTGTGAATCCAATTGCTGTCATTAGTTTTACACTCAAGAAGGTGCAAACTCTAAGATTCTGACAGTAGAGAAGAAACTCTTTTAGAATTGTTTTCCAAAATGAATCGACTGATAATATTCAGTTTTATTGCATATAGAAAGAAGCAATACCTTGTATTTTAATGACTAAATATTAATTGTACTTTATTTGTAGATGCTTGAATCATACATGCTAAGCACCTGTTTTAAAAATCACGATTTCCAGACTGCCATAAATTTCAGCATGTAAATAGATAAATGTAGGTATAATATTTTTAGCTTTAGCAGTCTGAGGAAATATATAGTAGACTCTTTGGGATGGGAGGGGGAAAGACTTCTACAATAGATCTCCTTGATTTTTAGGTTAATGGGATTTTTTTTAAAATTATTTAATAAAAACCACAGGAAAATCAGGAAGCCAAAATAAGGTTACCATGCTCTAGCAATGAACAGTGTCTTCACTTGAACTGTATGCAGTAGGTCCTTTGTCCTGCTAGCTGGAATTAAAAGCAGGGATCCCTCTGCCATTGGTATGAGAGGGGAAGAAGGGGGAAGTATATCTGGACAGAGCATGGAGAAACTAGAAGTGACTGGACTGGGCAAGAAGGGACTGCCCTTCCAGGTGACCAGAGGAACTCACTGTACTGAGGCTGACAACACCCACTCTCCCCCTTCTTCCCACCAAGAGAATCCCAGTAGAGCCAGGTTTCTTTATGATCTACTGTGGGCATTTTGCAAATCACCATTTTCCATGGGGGCTAGAAAGGGTGAATATTTCATCTCCCCCCCACCCCCCCAGTGGCTCGACTACAAAAAATGGCATAGATGTCTAGTGCAGGTACTACTAATGGAAGGGATATGGTTACTGGATACATTGGAGTGGAAGGGGTAGTTCCAGATATTTTAAGTGAATAACATTGTGCCCTATCCAAGTGACATTTAATGCTTCTTGTTTTTCTTCTGGTGTGGCTAAAGTTGTTGCATTTTTTTAAAATAGTTAATGGAGCAGAATGGCTAATCTTCCCATGTGTGCTTATAGGTGATGGATTAGATGGAAAAATTTGATGTTCAAGGAAAATAATACGGATTTTAAAAACTATTATTTTCAGACCAGTAGTCCTGTGGCACCTTAGGTGGCGTCTACACTACACCCGTAGCTCAAAATAAGCTATGCAGTTTGAGTAACGCAAATTGCGTAGCTTCTTTCAAGTCAATTGATAAATAGCTTATTTCAAAATTTGGTGCTGTCTACACAGCACTTATTTCAGTATAAATCGCTATTCTGAAATGTCCCTTACTCCTTGTGGAATGAGGTTTACAGGGATGTCGGAATAGTGAGCCCATTATATTTTGAAATAATGGGCGCACTCAAAAGATGCAGAATAGCTATTCTTCTTCGAGTAGCCCCATGGGTGCTCCACTCTTGGTGTCGGGTCCCATCCCGGCGCCGCGGCTCGGAGAATTCTCATAGCTTTGCTCTACCAGACTGCGCATGTGCGGCTTCTCTGAAGCGCCGTTCGCGCCTTTGATCAGCTGCGTGTGGGCCAGCAACCGTCAGTTCCTCTCAACCGCCTCAGGTCGCGGTCGGAGCTCCCTGTGTTCTTCTTTGTTTCTTCTCTCAGAGATGAGTTTAGCTAGTTTTCATCTGTAAATAGTTAAAAGTTTATTGTTAGTCCTGTTCCTGCTCCACTGTTCTTCTGTTCAAAAAAAAAAAAACCCAAGAAAACAAACAACTTTTCTCTTCAGAATCACTGTCTTTTGAAAGCGCTACGGCGCAGCGTTAAAGAACTGAAATTGACAAAGCAGAAGCGGGGATCAAGCAGGGTTGGCATTCAGCCACCTTTACCGGCCCTTGACAATGCCAGGGTCCCCCGGTTTTAAAAAATGTTCAGTTTGCCGTGAAGCCATGCCGGCAGCTGACAGCCATGACGCTTGCATTAGGTGCCTGGGGGAAACACATGTCCCTCAGAAGTGCACCCACTGCCGCAAGCTTACATAGAGGGCCCGGAGGGAGCAGGAGATGAAGATCAGAATGATGACATTCAGCAAGGCACTGCAGCCTGACCCGATGCCTTCCACAGCCATGGCAGGAACCTCCAATCATAAACTGAGGGCGGCTTCTCTGGGACCGGCCATTTCAAAAAGAACAAAGCCGTCCCCAGCGCGCTCCCTTCCCCTGGCAGCTTCAAAGTCATCAGCAGACTCCAAAGGGACCCCTGCGAGGTCCCGACACTCTGCTGGCTCTGGCACCAGAGAGCCACTGCCACCGAGGGCGAGGGCTGCGTTGGCACCGGCATCGGCGCTGGTGCCGCAACTGACCAGCAAGTCGGCACCGGCTTCGGCCGCGCTGACTCATAGAGCAGCGCTACCGCTGAAACTGACAACAGCGCCAGTGCTGCAGTTGACCAGGCAGCCTGCACTGGCTTCAGCGGCACCAGCTGCGATAGTGCCGGCCTCACCGGCACCACTTGCGGCGGCACCATCTCCCGCGGCACTGTCTTCTCCGGCACTGGACTCAGGAGCACAAGTCCTTGCCAAGCCAGCCTTGACAACGTTAATAACGCCGGCACCGGGCATTCTGTCAGCACCGGCAGTAGTGCAGCTGATCTCCCCGGCACCGCTTTGCTCTCACTCAGTGCCTAGCTCCCCGGTTGCCATGGGAACTGACAGTGCTTCAGCACCTAGGAAAGCTCTGTCAAAAACTTGTATGAGAGACAGGTCTGCCTCTCCAGTTTTCTCCCCAGGACCATCCCCCTCTCCGCCAAGGTATGCACACTACTGTGACTATAGTGTCTCTCCTGTCCATGTCGCATACAGACGGCGCAATTATAGAGACACAGTGTACTTAGAAGCACGTCGGTCCCGCTCACGATCTTGCTCACCCGGTCGATCATCAAGGTACGGGTCCGCTAGACGCTCTCCATGTTGTGTCTATTACATCCAACACAGTAGTGCATGCTCGTCACGTCACTCCTCCCCGTCACGTTCTGAGCGGATTATGGACACTATTATAGTATAATGATCGTCCCCAGCGTGATCATACACCATCATCGCATAGGGGATCCTCCTGCAACTGCCAATCACCAAGTGCACAATACTTACCTCACCAACCAGAGCATTTAAACTCACCTCCTCCATCGAAGAGTCCAATCATCCAGCAAGACCAGTCCGAGCCAGAAGAGGGGCAGTTGTCTGAAGCAGAAGATCCTAAAACGGAAACTTCTCCAGCAGACTGTTCCTCTTCCTCCCGGATGAGGCGATATTCCCAGGCAACATATCTCCACCGGATGACCTGAAACAGTTTCAAGATCTGTTTAAACGGGTAGCAGGCACACAAGAAATACAGCTGACAGATGTCTCGGTTAAAAAGCACTGCCTCTTAAAGAATCTCCGCCCACAACAGTGTGCAAAGATCGCCTTACCGATTGATGAGGCAATCATGGAAGTGGTGGATGAGATATGGCAGATGCCAACATCAGCCACATCTACGAGTAAAAAAGCCGATAGGAAATACTTTGTACTGGCAAAGGGGTTGGATTTTCTATTCAGTCACCCCCAGCCTAATTCGTTAGTAGTTGACGCAGCGCAACGTAGAGGTAAGGCGCCATAGTTCAAAAACACGCTCCCAGATAAGGACAATAAAAAGTTGGATATATTTGGTAGGAAAGTCTACTCCTCAGCCACACTTCTATTACGCATCGCAAACTATTTGGGTAATTTATCTAACCATAATTTTGATAATTATTCAAAACTAGCAGAGTTACTGCACCATCTCCCAGACAGCAAGAAACCACTCCTGAAAGCAATAGTACAAGAAGGATACGCATCATGTAGCACTGCACTGCAGATTGCCTTGGATGTGACTGACACAGCTGCCCAAGCCACTGCTACAGGTATCGCAATGAGAAGATCGTCATGGCTTTCAGCTGCAGGAGCACCAAGAGAGCTACAAAGCAAGGTTGAGGATCTGCCTTTTGACAAGCTTAAGCTTTTTGTGGCAAACACCGATGAAGTCCTTCACTCGGGCAAAGATTCCCGCACCACCCTATGTACACTGGGGTTGTACACGCCTCCCTTCAGACATAGGCGCTATTATCCTTATCAGTGAAGATATGATTTTAATTTTCCAAGACAACAAATGCATACTGTAGAGAACCAACGCCCTAGACGATGTCCTCAATGAAAACGACCCCAGCAAAACCATTCGTCCAATCAATCTTCAGCCAAACAGCAGTTTTGACTCTTCTGTCGAGGTTGCAAGCACACCTGCCATAGTCAATGCGGAAAACAAAGATCTCCACCTTTTCCACCATCGGCTGAGACCATACCACCATTATTGGTCCAGCATCACCACAGACAAATGGGTACTAGAGGTGGTACAATCCGATCTCTCCATTCCCCCTACCGCATCCCTTTTCAGGGACCCCTCTCACGAGCAACTGTTGAGACAAGAAGTTCAACGCTTGCTCGCAATCGAGGCAATAGAGAGAGTACCTAAACAATTTTGGGGAAAAGGATTTTACTCCCGATATTTTCTCACACCAAAGAAATCGGGAGAATGGAGACCCATCCTAGATCTTCGAAAGTTAAATCGCCACCTTCGAAAGCATCGATTCAAGATGGTGACCTTAACAACTATTATTCCGTCGTTGAACAGAGGAGACTGGTTTGTAGTCCTCGACTTGCAGGACGTTTACTTCCATGTCGCTATTCACGTGCCACACAGACGTTTTCTTCAATTCCAGCTGGGGGACGAACATTTTCAATACCGGGTTCTACCTTTCGGACTAGCGTGTGCCCCCAGGGCTTTCACCAAAACCTTAGCGGTAGTGGCGGCCCATTTATGCAGGATGGGAGTGACAATATTCCCCTATTTAGACGATTGTCTTCTCAGGGGCACAACATATATGGAGGCATGTCAAATGGTGCAGACAGTGTCCAATGAGTTTGCATTGCTGGGCCTTCTCAAATATGTAAAAAATTCATCACTGATTCCATCTCAAGATCTGATTTTTATAGGTGCATGGCTCGACTCAACCGTGGCACGTGCTTACCTGCCGACGGAACGTTTTGCGGCGATCCAAGACCTTGTGCATACCGTGACGCATACTCCAACAATTCCCACGCGCGTCTGCTTACAAATGATGGGCCACATGGCTGCCTCTACCATCGTAGTGCAGAATGCAAGGTTACATTTGTGTTGCCTCCAGCATTGGTTAGCCACAGTTTACATCCCGGCGAAGCACAGCGTCCACAGACTGGTAGTGGTACCACAGCATGTACAACAGTCCCTCCAGTGGTGGACCAAACCGAGCAATCTTCTCACGGGCATCCCATTTAATCGCCCACAACCTTTCAGGCAAATAACCACAGATGCTTCCCTTACGGGCTGGGGGGCGCACATGAACAATCTGATGATCCAAGGACGCTGGTCAACATAAGAAATGCTGTTGCATATCAATGTGCTCAAGTTACGGGCGGTGCAGCATGCTTGCAAGCATTTTCAGTCCCAGATACGGAATACAACTACCAGAATCCTGACAGACAACATTGCAACCATGTTCTATATCAACAGGCAGGGAGGTGCCAGATCCCGTTCTCTCTGTGTGGAGAGTGTCCGATTATGGAACTGGTGTATCTAGAACAGCACTATTTTAACAGCATCCTACCTACCGGGCGTCGACAATTCAGTAGCAGACTCACTCAGTAGGTGTTTTCCCCACGACCACGAGTGGGAAATCCGCATGGATGTTTTGAGTCGTATATTTGCTCGGTGGGGGTTTCTGACAATAGACTTGTTTGCGACGGAAAGCAATACGAGGTGTCCCGCCTATTGTTCCAGAGGTGGCATAGGACGTCATTCACTAGGAGATGCCTTCCTTCTCCATTGGGGAAGGACACTGTTATATGCCTTTCCCCCAGTGCCTCTAATACCCAAAGTTCTCGAGAAGATCAACATAGAAGGGGCTCGAGTGATTCTTATAGCCCCGGCGTGGGCTCGCCAACCCTGGTACTCAATGCTCCACCAGATGTCGATAAGGACACCGTACCCACTACCTCTTCTCTCGAAACTCTTGACCCAGGACAATGGATCCCTGAGCCATCCGAGATCTGAGATTCTATACCTCACGGCATGGATGCTCGTTGGTTTAGTGATTCCAAACAACTCTGTTCCCAACGGGTCAAGCAGGTGTTAATGCACAGTAGGAAGGAATCTACATGAGCAACATATGCAGCTAAATGGTCCAGATTCCAGGCATGGTGTGCGAACAATAATCCATATCCTCGCTTGATAATCTTACCTCGTATATTGGACTACATTTTACAGCTCCACGACAATGGGCTGGCAATAGCTTCTCTACGGATGCATTTGGCAGCAATTAATGCTTTCCACCATATGTATGATTCCTCCTCTTTATTCGCACATCCTACCACAAAGAGATTCCTCAAGGGGCTCACAAACCTTGATCCACCTCGGAGACCCCCCCCCACCTTCGTAGAATCTGGATCTAGTATTGGAAACTTTGACTCGCCCCCCCTTTGAGCCTCTAGCCACGATTCCATTGCACATACTTACTGTCAAACTTTTGTTTCTCCTAGCCCTTACCTCAGCTCGCAGGGTAAGTGAGATAGCAGCCTTCATGGCTTCGCCTCCTTATACGTTTTTTTCTAAAGGCTCAGTGACATTGAGATCTTACCCAGCCTTTATTCCAAAGGTCTCCTCCGATTTTCACATCAGTGAACCGGTGGTCCTACCATGCTTCTTTCCTAAACCCCATACCTCAGTACAAGAAGCGATGCTACACACACTGAACGTAAGGAGAGCCTTGGCGTTATACATTGACAGAACGAGGGACATTAGGAAAATGGATCGTTTAATAATATCATTAGCGGACCGTTCAAGAGGGCAACCACTGACTTCTCAGCGCAACTCGAGACTGATAGTGTCATGCATATCTATGTGTCATTCTATACGTGGAAAACCTCTGCTGTGCTCTCCTAAGGCCCATTCCACCAGAGCGGTGTCTACTACTACGGCCTTTATAAGAGGAGTTCCATTTCGTGACATTTGCAGGGCAGCAACATGGTCCTCTAATGTTACCTTTATGAAACACTATGCTATAGTTGAGCATTTTGCTTCAGACTCCTCGGTGGCTACGGCAGTACACAATCGTGATCATAAGCTTTAATTCCGGAGCCCTCCGGCAATTTGGGTACTGCTCCAAAGTCACCAAGAGTGGAGCACCCCCGGGGCCACTCGAAGAAGAAGAAGAAGTTACTCACCCTGTGAAGTAACGATTGTTCTTCGAGATGTGCCCCGTGGGTGCTCCACGACCCGCCCTTCCTCCCCGCTCCGGAATTGTTTCTTTTCTCTTTCAGATGAGCGGGTGAGAGGAACTGACGGTTGCCGGCCTGTGCACGGCTGATCAAAGGCGCAAACGGTGCTTCAGAGAATCCGCACATGCGCAGTCCGGCGGAGCACGGCTATGAGAATTCTCTGAGCCGCGGTGCCGGGACGGGACCCAACACCAAGAGTGGCGCACCCACCGGGCACATCTCTAAGAACAATCGTTACTTCACAGGGTGAGTAACTTCTTCTTTTGGGATACCTGCCGTGTCCCGAAATAGCGCCGCTGTCTAGATATAGCCCTAGACAACCCACTTCTTCAGATGAATGGAGTTTAAAAGGCCCTCTCTCTTTCTCTGCTATTTATTTGGAAGCTGGCCCCTTAAACACCATTCATCTGAAGAAGTGGGTTGTGCCCACGAAAGCTCATGATACCATCCACATCTTTTATTAGTCTCTAAGGTGCTGTAGAACTATTCATTGTTTTTTAACTTTTTTTTCCTGTTATAAAATACTTGGTTTCTGTTATTCCTTTCCAGCTCATCATCTGATAAAGTGCGTTTTGCCCACAAATGCTTATGACACTATATATATATTTTTGTTAGTCTCTAAGGATACGTCTACACTAGCCCCCTAGTTCGATCTAGGGAGGCTAATAAGGGCGACCGAAATTGCAAATGAAGCGCGGGATTTAAATATCCCGCGCGCTTCATTAACATGTTCCCAGCCGGTCGCCATTTTAGAAATTGACTAGCCCGAAGTAACTGACCGCGTCTACACGAGGCAGTGAAACGGGATTCCGAATTAAAGCCCTAAATCAAATTAGCTGGTAAAACTCATTGCAGGAGGAATAACAGCTAATTCGATTTATGGCTTTAATTCGGAATCCCGTTTCACTGCCGCGTGTAGACGCGGTCAGTTACGTCGGGCTAGTCAATTTCTAAAATGGCGACCGGCCGGGAACATGCTAATGAAGTGCGCGGGATATTTAAATTCCACGCTTCATTTGCAATTTCGGTCGCCCTCATTAGCCTCCCTAGATCGAACTAGGGGGCTAGTGTAGACATACCCTAAGACTATGTCTAGACAGCGGGGCTATTTCGGGAAACTGGAAGTATCCCGAAATAGCTATTCTGCATCCTTTGAGTGCGCCCATTATTTCAAAATATAACTGGCTCGCTATTCCAACATCCCTGTAAACCTCATTCCAAGAGGTGTAAGGGACACTTCAGAATAGTGACTTATTTCAATATAAGTGCTGTATTCGTTGTTTTTTTAAGTTTTTTTTTAAATTGTAGACTAACATGGCTACCCCTCTGAAACAGGAAGAAAGGTACCTGTCAATTGTAGGACAGGTGCTAGTGAAGCTAATTAAGTGGGCTGGAAGTGTCCCGTGCTTAGCTTTTGATGTAAAAATGAGGTGTTAAAGGCAGGGAAGACTGGCTTAATAATGTGACATCCAATTAATGGCTTTGTTCAACCACTGGACCTTCATATGCCTGAAGGAATTAAATGCCTCAGAATAGAAACCCTAATTGTAGCCGTCTGTATTCTTGAAGTACACATGTGACGCCTCCATACCAAGCAGAAGTAGAGTCAGAGTATGGAAAATGGGATTTATTAACAACCAAACCTAGTAATCTGTGACCTGAATGTAAATGACCTTTTAACTCATTGTCTTCTCAGCTGTTCAGTTGGGCTGATTTGCTAGATCAGTAGGAGGCCTAGCTCTCTCTCTTGCTAACTGGAACACAGTTGATAGCCCACTTCATTTTCCCTAGAGAGATATAATTGGGACCTATTTAGATCATTGCTATGTGACTGATCCTTCCGCTGATTAATGGCATAAAACATGCCAGCCGGTGTAAAAAAGAAGACGGTGGTAACATCTTGTGTCCTGAAAGTATCACAAATCCAGTTTCCTGTGCAAGAAAATATAATTGTAGTAAACATGCAGCATACAATCTGAACTCAACTGTTCCTGCTAAAGGAACATTTTATATATATATATATATATATATATATATATATATATATATATATATAGTGTACCATAGCAGAAAAACCCTAGATGTAAAGATTAGCATATACACCAGAAGCATAGGTTACTGAACTCTTCTTTCTGCTTGTCAGTAAATTGCAGAAGGCAATGATAAAACATTGAGGCAGTGACTAACGATCTGCATGAAACATTTACAGTTCCTTAAAACAGAATTTTGTAAAGATAGAGAAATTCTTAGCAAGAAACATAAAACGTAAGAGCAGGAGTGCCTTCAACAACCTAATTACAAGTAAACTTCCCTTATTCCTATTTTGTGATTGGAAAACTGAGGCAGAAAGGCTGAATTACACCAGGACTCGGTGTTAGAGATAGGATTAAATTTGAAAGTTTTTGGCTCTAAAACCTGTGCTCAAATTATTTATGCTTTAGCAATATTATATCATTTGTGTAATGACCAGAAGATCATGTATTTAAGGTAGATCAGTACTTTACAAGCATCTAATCTAAGGGCTAGATCATATGATCTTTCACTTGAGTGACTAGTATGGTTACTTGTGTGTAGATTAGCCATTTGAGTTATAGCTGCACAATCTGGAGGGAAATGATCATACAACGCAATGCTTTCCCTTTTCTTAACCCTTCTCCTTACCTGTTTGCTTTCTGTGTATTTCATCTTTACTTCTTGTCTCCATGTCTTCACCATGGAACTTAAAGTATACTATCAGGTTGGATTGCTGATATTTGGACTTGCCGGGAACCAGTGCAATAGACTATCATCTATTATTGTGATTTTCAAACTAAGGGTCATGCCCCAGTACTGAGTTGTAGAAAGTCAGGCACAGGGTTGCCTTGCTGTTGGGTGACAAGGTGACCAGCAGCGGTACTACAGCAGGCTTCTTCCCTGTCCTGGCACTGCAGACCCAATGTACCGCAGAAGCATCCAGCAGTTGATCCAGCTCCTAGGTGGGGCTGGATGGGGCTCCCTGCACTACCTCCACACTGGACATTGGCTCTGGGGACCGGGGTCTGTGGACGAAAGCAGCACGCAGAGCCACTTGTGCACCTCTGCATATGAACTAGACCCACTGCTGGCCACTTCTGGGGTGCAGTGCAGGTGCCAGGACAGGCAGGAAGCTTACCTCAGCACCCCTGCTGCACTGCTAACTGGGAGCTGGCAGAGGAAAGTCCATGCCCAAACCTGAGCACCAAACCCGTGCCCCCGCCCTGAGCCTCTCCAAACCCAGAGCGCCCTTGTACACTCCAAACACCTCATCTCCGTCCCACCTCAGAGCCTGAACCCACCCCCTCCCCAGCCCAGCACTTTCTCTCACACCCTGAACCCCTCTGCCCTTCCTCCCAACCTGGAACATCTTACTATACTCCAAAACCCTCATCCTACTCCGCCTCAGAGCCTGCACACCCAAATGGAGCTCTCACCCGCCCCCCCCCCCCCCACGAACCTCATCCTGGCCCCATTCCGTAGCCCTCACTCTAGTTAAAAGATAAAATTATGTTGGGTCATGGGCATCAACAGTTTTCTTCAGCTGGGTCCCAATTAAAAAAGTTTGAAAACCACTGATCTATCAGATATAGCTCTTTGCTGTGTGGTTATAAAAGGATTGTCAGTACCTGTGAGTGGTAACTATATTCTAATCATTCTTGATGGTGGTATTTGTATAGGTTGTGGAGAGCACCTTGTAAGGACCATACTGGCCAGAGAATGTTCACGTGCTTTGCAAACAGAAGATGCTCACCAAGCTCTGCTAGAGACTATGCAAAACAAGTTTATTAGTAAGTATACAATTAATCAGAAAACTGGTACATGTTGTATCATTTCAGCTTGAAAAGAAAAACAGTCCATTAAAATATAATTAGATGTATTTTGCAGTTCCTCTTGGCACTACTCAATGGTCTTGAAGCTGTAGACAGAGATTATGTTGTAATGTATTTTGTGAATGATAAATTAAACCCCAGAAAATACAGGAAAGGAAAATATATTCCTTGGTTGGCAATCATTGAATGTTAAGAGCCAGGGAACAGATAGTTTAGAGGGAGGACTTTCCTAGGGTGAATTACTGACTATAATATAGAGTGAGTATGTAAGGAACCAGTGGTTTAAAAATCATAGAGGCTATAAAAAGCTTCTTCCTATGCCCCTGTTTTTAATCTAGTGGAAATAAAGAGCCATTTTATCTTCTGATTTAAAATCCTGTGTGTGGATAGGTTTTGATTTGTGAATTAAATTATTTTTTTTCCTGGAAAAAAATATAATTTTCACTGAAGACAGAAAATGGAAAAGGCAAAAGTTGATTGTTTGTTTGTTTTTTCTTCTTCTCCCTTATCATAGTGATGACAGTTGCAGACCCTCTTCAGTCATTTTGTGTCACATATTTTTGATTATTTTGTTGCATGTATAGATGAAAAATATAAGTACAAAACTTAAGTAAATTAAAGTAAGAAAACAAATGTTACCCAAAATGTTCACTATCTAATCCAGGCCTGCACAACATATGGCCCACGGGCCGCATGCGGCCCTCAGGGGCTCACTGTGCGGCCCGTGACGACTACGGGCAGTGCGGCCCCATCCGATCCGCCGGCCGGGCGGAGGAGCGGAGTGCAGCCGGGGAGGGGGAAGTGCGGTGATTTTCGCCGCCGGGCTGCCTGCGTGCAGCTCCAGCACGAGGAGGCGGAGTGCAAGACAGAGGGCGGGATGCCGGCAGACGCCAGGACGCTGGTGTGACGTGGCGTCATGACGTCACGGCCGGCGACCGCCAGATTCAAAAAGGCTCCGGCAGCCCCGCAAACTGGAAGGCAGAAGCCAGGTAGGGGAGGGGAAGGGGCTTGTGCTGAGGGGAGGGGGGCTGGTCAGGAGAAAGGGGAAGGCACCAAGGGGCAGGGTGCAGGAGAGACAAATGCCAGGGGGCCAAGTGGAGACAATGAAGAAAAGGGCAGGAGGGAAGGTGTCAGTGGGAGGGGGGACAGGGTGATGCTGGGAGAGGAGAGGATAAGGGCATTGGGAGCTGTATGTTGTGCAGGCCTGATTTAATTGAAAAATTCTTAATAAAGTATCACCCCCCCCCCAACCTACCCTTGCGGCCCGCAGCTGTTTTCTTTGGAGTAATATGGCCCTTGCCACTTTCCGAGTTGTGCAGGCCTGATCTAATCTATTCTAGATAAACGTGCATTGCAGTGAGACTTTTGGCATACGTAATACGTCAGACTGCAATGTAGTTAATCCTTCAGCATTCGGAAACATAAGAACTGTTTTAGTTCCTAAACAGCTGAGCTTGGGGCATGTGTCCTTTTAAGTGTGCAAGTACCTTCTTCCTTGGTGATGTGGTCAGTGGCTCCTTGCTGGAGAACTTCTTCATTGCAGCTAATTACTTTTATTTCAGTATGAAAACCCCATGTTAAACCTTCACCCAAAAACATGTAAATGTGTGAGCCTTTAGCGCAGTGATACTCAAACTGAGGCCCAGGAGCAGCAAGAGCCTCTTTAATGTGTCTCCTGCAGCTTTTTGTAATATGTGATAATTAAATCACGTAGTGTATTAATATTAACCAATCAGGATGCTTTTATTATGTTGTTAACTAGTTGTAGAATACCTGGTCTCTCATTTTGCTATATGAGAGAGAGGGAGAAACAGGGTGTAGGTGTGGTGAATGAATCAATGAAGTCACAGTACTTCCTTTGGGTAATGCTGATTGCTAATTTGGCTCCTGAACCACTGAGGTCTAGCTATAACTATTTTAGTGGTAACTCCAGGTGATAAAAAGAAGACTGTAGAAAATTAATACATTTTGTAATGTCCTGGTTCCAGGGTTGAAGCTAACTCTTTGTAAGAAAGCACTACTGTATTCAGCTAACAGCTTCAATTCTATTTCTTAAACTCCTGATTATGTTTAGATCTAGTTAATCAAGGTATAGTCATTTGTACAGTTTTTTTTAAATCCTAAATATTCTAAATGTCACCTGAGCGAGTTCTAATTGAAAATATTACATTGTTTAATGTCATTTAGTGCAAAAAGGGTTCAGTTCCCTAAATCAAGGTGAGGCAAAGTCAAGAAAGCTTGGAGAATTAGGTGGTGGGGGTACAGACAAGCACTGGAAGCGAAATAATAGTTGTTAGGAGGGTATTCAACTTGAAGTTCTGAAGAGGTAATATTTAATTTTAGAGTTTGTCAAGTTGTTATACAGGGTTAAAGTGGGACTAGAATGTTCATGATCTTTCCTGGACGTTTTCCGGAAGCAGAAAAATGGCAAAATCACTTCAAATTGTAGATAAGGTTTTTGTTTGTAATATTTAGGTCATCTTAAAGTTGCTGCCTAATTTTGACTAAATATTCATAACTTGCTGGCAGTTTCCTTTTATTTATTTGTCAGAATCTTTACCACAAGCAAAGCAAGACTTTGCACCTTATTTATATTTTAGTGTGTGTATTTTCATACCTGCATCCCAAGGTGCAGTTTTAAAATAAAGAAAATATTGTGTAATGCCTTCAGGTTACAAAAAGAATACTGTTTACAAATCATATTAGATAAAGTACCTGTGTAAAGGTAATCTTTTGGTAGATGCCCCTTCCATGCTCTGAGAGTCTTTAGGCTCAGTTTTCGTTCTTGTAAAATGTGTGTACGACCGACATGCTGCTTAATTTTCCCTGAATAAATAAGATCATTAATAAGCAGCTTAGGGCAGGACAAAATTCATCCCTTCAGATATTATTCTCCTATGACTGGGAGAAAAGATAGATGTTATAGTATGTTAAGAAGGCAAAGGGGAAAGAAGTTTTATAACCAAGGGTTCTTCATTGCAAATGTCTTGCCATTAGCTCCTTTCCATGTGGAAAGCTAGGTCTCTGTCTTGAGCACTACATCTGGCCACTGCACTTGTGTGATATGGCAGAGATGCAATCTTTTATGTCCCAATGGAATATTTGTATTGCAGAATAGGCAGTAATCTGTCTAAAACAAACAGCTATACTGTAGGCAGGATTTACACATTTTATAACATTGCTGTCTAATTCAGAACAGTATTGTCAAGGTGTTTGGAAAATCTGGACAGATTGATCCAAATGTTTGTCTTAAAAAATGTTCTTGGCAGTTCTAATTTACTTAATGGAAAAAAAACAAAGGGAAAGATTAAATGTAGCCCAGTTCAAGACATTATATGCTCTCTTGAATTCATACATTACTAATTGAAATAAGAGTTTTGTTAGACCCAGCATTTTGTTTTGATTTGCAGTAGGCTGGATAAATACACTTCATGTATTTTTAACCACTTTTCATGTTAGCACACCCATAAGAAAACGGTTGACAAGAATAGTTCTATGCTAATCAGCTGCTTACAGACCAAAAGCTTAGGATCTAGTTAGGTAGCAAATGGGAGGAAAATAGATATGTTTTTAGGTTGATTGTGGGAGTTGTTAATAACTTCAAGCAAAAATACTCATGCATTGATTCCCCTGCAACTTACTGTTTCTTGGTGATAAAAAGCTTTTAAACCAGTCGTTTATAGTGAACTGTTCTAATTTTAAATGTTAAGGGGCCATTACATGTGTGATACTGGTAAGCCAAGTGCCAGCTTTCATAAAGGCCTAGGCACCAGCTGACAAACTCGTAGCTGGAAACCAGGCCAATTCACTCATGTATTGGTAGAATTCATTGTGATTGTTTAAAAGTGTAAGAATGTATTTAGTGTTTAAACAGTATGAAAACTAATGGGATGTTACCACATGGTTTTCACTTATTTGTATCCTGCTATAATGCAATAGCAAACGTTTATTTCTTACATAACTAAATAACCTATCTAACAAGAAAGAAGCCTTGTATAATGCAAATTAAGAGCTTTAACAGGAAAGTACTAATTCTTGAGCATTTGAAGGCCTGTTAACATTGTGCTGATGAGAGATCAAAGACTCTAAACGTATTCCTCTGTCTCCACCATCAAAGAAATAGGCCACATGGTTAGTCATCCTGTCAGCTTCTTCTTTGTGAGGAAGGAGACAAGGGAAAATTTGTCTCTGGACTGTTTGGCTTGTAACAGGGCAGAATAACTGAATGAGAAGGCCAAGATATTCAGAACTTTTCTGGATCACCCTGAGAAGCTTTTGGAAACTGGCAGATTATGACATCTCTGCTCTGTTTGAATGTATAGATTCTTGCTCATCAGTGCATACATTTTTTTTACCTGCTTTAACCTCTCAATAACTCTCATTCCTTTTTTCCTAGCTAGCAAACCTTTTAGTCAGTTTACTATAGAATTGGCTGACAGCATTGTCTTTTGGTGTGAGATCTGGAAATTGACCCGTGTTTGTAACAGATCTCTTGGAACTGGGTGCAGTCTGGATATTTTATTATTTTTTTTTAATGTAAGGGTATGTCTACACTACAGGACAAAGTCGAATTAAGATACGCAACTTCAGCTGTGTTAATAACGTAGCTGAAGTCGAAGTAGCTTAACTCGATTTTTGGCGCTGCCTACGCTGCAGGAAGTCAAAGGAAGAACACTCTTCCTTCCACTTCCCTTACTCTTCGTGAAAAGAGGGTTACTGGCATCAACAGGAGTACTCCTCTCAGTTCAAATTAGCTATCTTAACTTAACTGCTAATTTGAACCCTGGAAGATCGATAGCGGCAGCTGCAATCTTCCTCTGCAGTGTAGACATACCCTAAGTGACGATTTATCACATTATCCAGCTTGCATGGATGGCAAGATAGACTGGAGTGTATAAAGGAACTATCTGTGACTCCATGGTAAGACTGATTTCACCAAACCAGTAACAAATGTGAACTCCTGGATCACTATACCAGTTACAGAGTATACCATTTTGGGCTGTCTGTCCTGCTTTTGACAGTCAGCCTTGAGGTTGGCACTCATGGTAAATGAGCCATTCCTGGCAATGTGACAATGTGGTATATAAATTCAACGTTCTGTAGTATGACATTTTGTGCAACAATGTTGAAGGACATAATTACATTGAATGCTGCCTATTTTATCTATTTCACCTACAGTGCCGATATTGAAGAAGATAATGGTGAAAACTGAAGTATTGTTTGGTAAAGACCTTGAAAACCGTAGTAACTGCTAACCCCCTCAATATTCCTACTTGTTGTTAGTTTTCAGTGCTGGCTGGCTAGGTCAGGCAAAGCTTTTCCAGTTATATCCACAGTTTACAGGTAAAGGCACCACATATTTAGAGACAGGGGGCAGAGACAGGCTGAAAAGAGAAGAATAGAACCAAGGAAAGAATGGGAACGGGATTGTGGAGAAAACAGGACTATCCCTTTGAGTATGTTCTCTCCTGGGTTTAGAAGGATGAATTCTCAGAATGTCTGTTGAATTCCAGAGTCAGGAAAGTACTTGAGTCCCAGTGACTTAAATGGGGCTCAAGTACGTTGTTATGTTTTTCTCTGAAAAACTGTGCTTGTGCGTTTTTCAGAGTGGCTTTCCTGCACAAGCACTCCAGCAAAGCACATTTAGTTTGTAGAAGTCTTGGGGAATGTGTTGTCAGTACAATGTCCAGATAGGACAAGATAATGAGAAGACAGTATCATCCATGGTTTCCCTGATAATCCAGGCGGAAAGTGCAAAGATAACCTTTGGGACTTTGTAACTTTGGTGTTGCACACAGGAGCTTAGGAGGTGAAGAGAAAATGTTCTGTGGAGGAAAACAGAAATGAAATAATAGGTTAGAATAGCGTGATATTCAAGGAATGAATGCTGAGTAAAAATAGCAAATGTCTTGAGAAGGAAAATGTGTGGGCTGTGGTCATTAATTTAAGTTAAAAATTCGATCTAAATGAGATTATGAAAAGAAATACCAGGATATAGAAAGAGAAAATGAAAAGAGATGATCCTGAAAATGTTCATACGTGTCTTTTTAGTTTGTTTCAGTAAAGCTATGACAAAACCAACACAAGAGCAATGTATATGTTGTTTTATCATAGTGTATATCAGTCCTCAGTACCCCTGACAGGTGCATTACAAAAACCTGAGAAAGATGGGCAGATTTACTTAAGTGTTGTGTGATAGGGCGTCTGCGTTTTTCTGTGCCTACCCTGGCCCCTCTGTACTAACTGCACGTTAAGAAGACTCTTCCAAAAGCAGCTCTTCCTCTTGGTGACTAATTGGAAAAACATCTTACTGTGTAAAAGATTTGCTAGAAGCCGTAGATAAACAAGCTGGTCTGCAGGAGGAACAGAAAGGCCATTCAGAAGTGAGAAACTTGGAGCTATTAAGTGAGGCAGGTTTGGGCAAAGAAGAAATAAAGTCCATGTGGAATAAAAAGTGTTATTAATCTTACTAGATGGAACAGAAAATAATTTTTGAGCTGGGACTGTGCTTAAATTTGGTTTTAAAGGCTATCATCCTTGCTGGAGATGAAGATTTTTCTGATTGTAGTCAGTGCTTTTTTTGTGATGGTACTGCACATCCAGACGCAATACTGGCCCCACCCTACCCCTTTTTTTTCCCCCCCAAAAAAAGCACTGATTATAGTCATCTTATTGGAAGTCAGAGAATCTGTGTTCTGTCTCTGACTTTTTGTCCTAGACGTGTTGTGTCAACTTAAATTAATCACTTTGCATTGGTGTCTCTTAATTTTCCCCAGGATGCTTGTGCCCAAATTCACAGGTGTTGAGAGTTGACTCATTCCCATTTCCAAACTTCTTGGAAAGGCTCAAATAAAAAGTAGATAAAATGAACAGTATTCACTGTCAAAATGCCTTTTTTTTTTTTTTTTTTTTTAAGAATTAAAAAAAAATGAGTTTATTTTGTAATGCACTTTAAGCCTTGTTTTACTAAAACTTATTTATTATATATTCTTAGTTACTGCTTTCCAAAAAATATTGGTACATGTTAGATATTGATCCATTACTCATGCTTACTATTAATGTGTTTTGGTATCTATGAATGAATACAGAAAATCCAGATGAATCTTTTTGCTTTCAGTAACCTATCAATGGATGATTATCTCAAACAGTGCAGTTTTGTGAGCACTTTGCAATTCTAAAAACGACACAGTTAATTCTTGCAAAATATTTCCCAAGGGGAAATAAGTTTTATGCTTAAATATTAGGCTTAAACTAAGTCTCTTATTTTCTGGTGAACTTTCACAGATGTTGGTTTTCACTGATACAAAGCTGTAACATATACCATACAAGTTTTCCCTCTAACTGTGAAATAACTGGAATAATTAGGTTGTCTACTATAGACAACATGCCTCGGTTTACTTCGCTTCTCTTTCTTAAACCCATATTTTGTGTTCCCATTAAACTTCAGATGAAACAGTCCTGGACCAAGCCAAAAAGCATGGTTTAGTAAGGCAGAACTGAAGTTGGATAGTCAAATGTTAAATTATAGCTTAGTTGTATTGGACCCATGAATAGCTGATTTTGGCCTTTGCCATTAGATTCTTGCTTCCTGTTCACAGACCTCTTGAGATCTCCACAGAACTTTGGGAATTCTTCCAATTAGGGAATGCCTGGCTTAGACACTTGGAGCTGTTTAAACAGCAGGTGATGAACAAACCATTGGCAGATGTGATTCCCTCATTCCTTTGCTTAGAGCCAAAATATTACGGATTACATACAATTTCTGGTTGAATAGGAGGTGGGGAAATTAAATGTGGACTTTTGTAGATGGAATGGATTTAATTTAATACATAGAAGAACAGTAGATTGGTATACGAATAAGAATGGTGTTTTATAAACACAGTCTTTTATACAAAACAGTTAATTTTGTGTCTCATCCATTTCTTTCAAATGTGGCCAAGGTTGTGGAATGCAGACTTGAGAGTAAATGTTTGTGCCGTCTTACAGGCAAGAGATTCAGACTATTAACAATGGAAATATTATGAATTGTAGCTTAGAGTTTCTTATATAAGAAAACCTTTTCAAAACTATAAACCAAATCTGATGCTTGTTCAGTTCTAATAGGCAAAAATATTTTCAAATCTTTGTTCCCTTGGTTTCTGTATTAATATATTTTAGGGTACTGCTTGCACATGAAATAACTGAATGCTTTTTTAAATTATCATTGAAAACCTTTATGTATCATTTTTGGATAAAGTTAACTATTATAACATTAAACGAACTTTAACATTACATAATTCAATGGAATATAACTAAACGGAAGAGGGGTTATAGCTCAAGTTCTTTAACAAAATCCATTATCTGAGAGCTTGTGTAATCTGGATTCTATCCAGGGACTAGAATAGAAGTGGAATTAGCAATACTTATGAACAAACTCTTGATGTCAGAGGATGATGGGCAGACCTCTATTCTTATATTCCTGGACCTCTTTGTAGCCACCATTTGTTCATGATGTTTTTGTCCTGTCTGAGGCTGATTGCTGAGGTCCTAGAGGGATGCTCTAAAGGGTTTTGATGAGGGAACTATAAGTGAGATGGCATTTGCTGACACAGGCGCAGTGTCTCACAGGATCAGTTCTCCTTTAGCGCTTCTTCAACACTTAACCTTCAACCACTGGCAGAAATGGTGTGAGATCATGACTCCAAGTATGAAGATCATGTGTAAGTCTATCTAATCTTCACACTATGGCTACGTCTACACTGTAGGCTTCTTGCGCAAGAACTTTTTCCACAAAAGGTCTTGCACAAGAGCGCATCCATACTGCCATGTGCTTTTGTGCAAGAGATGTGCTTTTGCGCAAGAGAGCGTCCGCACTGCCATGGACGCTCTTGTGCAAGAATGGCCATCAGAGCACCTGTGCTTTTTCCGATAGGGGTTTCTTTTGCAAGAAACCCCTGTTGTCCATCCATACATGCCTTTTTGTGCAAGAGCTCTTGTGCAAAACGGCTCATTTCTCGTAAAAAGAGGAATAACTCTTGCGCAAAAAGCCCTGTCTTCTGACAATCTACTGTACTTTTTCTTGCACAAAAACATGCTTGGAGTATGGACGCTCTGTGAGTTTTTGCGCAAAAACAGCCATTTTTGTGCAAAAACTCTGCAGTGTAGATGTAGCCTATGACAGTATTATTAGACAAGATTTGTCCCGTGCTAGTCTGAGATAAGCTTATGAATGAATACCAGCTGGCTGACGTTGAACCCTAGGAAGCTGGAGATCATACTTATTGGAGAAGGAAAACTCTTTGAGGACTGAATGCTCCTGAATTCTTTAAGTACACCAAACTCTTGTATCTTAGCTTCTACAAGTAAAACATTCTACCTTCTAAGGCTGGCTGTATGACCATGCCCTCTTCTGGTGGATGATGCCTTGACTTCAATTATTGCACTCCGTTGTTACTCTTGACTACAGCAGAACAGCCTGGTTATGAAAACAGCAGCTATTTGGAAACCACAACTAATACATAATACAGCTGCATGCTGCAAACCTGTCCTCTATGGTCTCTGCTGGCTTCCTGTGCAGTTGCACGTCACATTCAAGATCTTGGTCTTTATCTTCAAGGTACCTTATGATTTGGGCTCAGGATATCTAAAATCACCTAAAGTGCTGGGATGAAGATCATGATTGAGAGCACCATTCCTCAGGCACAAGGTAATGGTTTACATGATAAGGGTAAGACTCCTACAGGACCTAAGAATGTTAATTTTACCACCTTCTGTTCCAAATGCAAAGTATTTTCTATTGACCTTACTTTCCCTAATGCTTTCACATTTACACACTCACGTACAAGCCATTGTCTTGCTGGATGGATAGACGGAAAACTGACTACTGGCTGGCCAAGTTTTGAAATCTAAAATCCTGATTTAGAATGTTGATTAAACATGTAATGATATTATTTAACAGAGTCCTATGGACTGCTAAGGACAATAATGTTTAGAAATATTGATCAATTTTGTCTAAATTGCCACTCATTGGATTTTCTTGTTTTGTTTAGGGAGGTGGGGAAGGTGGGGTTGAAATTGACATGACCTTATATTTAATGAATCATGGTGGAAAACATCCCATGAGTGATTATGAGAAATTATTTTCATTTAAAAAAAAAATGAAGTTCCACATCAGTACATTGATTCAAATTGTCCCCCTTCCTAGTCTTTTTTATGGGAGGATTTCGACATCCATGCCAGTTTCCTTAAACCAATTTTAAACTTTTGTTTACATGTTTTTTCAAACATGTTTTTCACTCTCAGTGAAATATTTAACAAGAGCCAACACAGGGGCTATGCGCAATCAGATCCCCATTAAGTCTGATTAGTCTTCAGCAAGAGGAGTTTTGCCCTCCATGCTTCCTACTGCATCATTTCCATAATTACACAGGGATGTTTGCAAGCTCATAACTTGAGCATTGCTTTTTGGCAGTGTAATTTATATTGCATATATCCTTTTTAAAAAAGCTGTCATGCCATTAACATTCTTGAATAGTCGCTAGGCCCTGGTCTACATTAGGACTTTATTTCTAAGTACTGCCCACCCTCTTCCCCGGTCGAATTTATAAGTGGAGCATCTATACTACCAAGACCATTATTTCTAAATAACAGGCTGCGGAATTCAAAATCTGTACTCCTGCTTTTAATCAGGAGTAACGCTAATTCTGAAATAGTTATTTCAAAATAACGGTAGTGTGGACGCTCTGGTGCTGCTATTTTGAAATAATTACTCCCCAGAGTAATTCAGATTAATTACCCCTCAGTGCTTCTTGGGGCTCTAAATCTGAGGTAACGTGTCTATATTAACAGAGCCTGCCTCAGACTATTTTCAAGGCTTCCCCATAGCATGGACACACTAGTTCACATTTGTTAAATCGGGAGTTAAGTCAAATTTAGTAATTTTGAATATTTTCCTAGTATAGACATGGCCTAATACTAGACCATACGTAACAGTTCTATAAAGTAAACATTTTAAAGGAGCAGCAAATAAGTGTTACCAGACTGATAGTTATTGTCCTAAAATCAAATCTGTGTGGGACATCCTGTTGAAATCTCTCTTCTCTGTAATAATATTGTGATTGTGCCCTGAACACCAGTAGCAAATAATATTTAGCAAGGCAGACTGAAGACATAAACTTGAATGCTAAATGTAATTGACTAATGTATTGTGCTAATGAAGATGTGTCACTGATTGTTTATGCAGATTCAAGATACAGTAAACCAGGCTGTATTTTGATGTCTATAATGACATTTCAGTAGCTGAGATTGCACCTTCCCAAAGAGAATTTCAGGAATACACCTCAAAAAGGCAAGCAAATTCTGGCAGAAAAATCTAACCAAAAGAACCTTGCAAACCTCACTCTCAGGAGAAGGGTTTAATGTTCTTTGGAGTTCCCAGGATGGGAGCTCTCCTAATACCATACAGGTCTTGGTGATTGATGAAGAACAGGTCCATCGTCAGACTGCCAAAGGACTGCCTGGAGGCAAAGTTACACAGCATGGTCACTTCCTAGCTTTACCAAGGGGCTATTTCACCTCCAAGAGCTTTTGTATCATACATGGAGTCTGGAAGGGGAGATAACAGCCATAGAGGCAGTGCTGCCCCTTCCCTGCTCAGGAAAGGCCAGTCCTGGAGTAAGAGAAACATACTACACATTGACTAAATATACTCTACATATTTTAATTATATGTGAGATTTTTAATACTTAAGGAGTTAACACTCCTTTGTGGAATAAAACTGGCTAAAAAGTTAATAGAAACAATACAGACTAAAATATTTTGAGTGTGTGCTCCAAGAGAAACTTCAGTTGACTCCTTATTAAATTCTGATGCTTGATGCAAAACATTGGACTAGATGAGCCACGTAGTCCTTTCCAACCTTATCATGGTGGCTAGTGATTCTTTTTTTAGAAAAGAGAATTGAAGTGCTTTCTTCATTTTCTCCATCAAAGTCGTTAGTTGGGTGAAAGTCTTTTGATTTTTAGAATTTGGAATTCTATAAAAGCCTACTAAAAAGTACTTTGTTTTTAATAGTAATAGAGGGGTAGCTGTGTTAGTCTGATCTTGATCAAACAAAAGGAAAAACTATGTAGCACTTGATAGACTACATAGTTTTTCCTTTTGTTTTTAATAGTGACCTTGAAACACTAGCAAACGTTCACATGATTGATATGGAAAGGAAAAACTTAGTGGAGAACCAGGGTCTGCCAGTACTTACAAACTCTTTAAGTTTGGTCTGAAAGCGCACAAGCCACTTACTTGCTGAGCTCTGTAGCTTACTGCCATGAAAATGAAATAGCTAAAGGGCCAACGAGTCCTTGTAGAGTCCTAATATAACTGGTAAAAAACCCAACATCTCTCCTTTTCTTCAGCCCGGAATCTGATTCATAAATTTAACTGTAAAAGTGGAAATTTGGTATTATTGCCAAGGTTCTCCTTTGTCACCATAGATAGGTCTATGCAATTAAAACAGTATTGTTTAGTTATTTGTGTGTATGTCTTCGGTTTTTTTTAAAAATCCATCTAATGTGGGCAGTAAAACGGTGGTGGCTTACCAGGGTTAGCCCCTGGCAGGGTGCCACCACTATATTTACCTACACCTCCACAGGTATGGGCGCTTGCAGCTTCCATTGGCCACAGATTGCCATTCCCGGCCAGTGGGAGCTACAGGAAGAGTCATGGACCATGACACTACTTCCCCCTGTTCCCCAGGAACAGCTTTCTGCGGCCAATGGGAGCTGCACTCCCATACCTGCGGAGGCACAGGCAAATATAGTGGTGGCGGCCTGCTAACCCTGGCAGACCTGACCTGGACTGGGGGTAGTATGTGCCGATCTAATGTATATATGTGGACAGATAGGCTACGTCTAGACTGCATTACTTTTCCAGGATAGTGGAGGTATCTCAGAAAAGCAACACCGCGTCCAAGGAACATGTCCGCTTTTTCGGAAAAAAAAAAAAAAATTCGAAAAAGCAGACACACTCTTTCACCATCCCTGTAAACCTCATTCTATGAGGAATAAAGGATGTGTCGAAAGAGGACTTTTTTCCAAAATTTGGCACAGTGTACACATACCAAATTTTGGAAAAGCCTCTTTCAAAAGTAAATCGGAAAAAGATACGCAATTTGCATACCGCAGATTGCTTATCTTTTTCCAATTTAATGCAAAGCTTTAATGCAAAGCTTTTTTGCAATAGTCATTTACTTACGACAATGAGCATACAGCTTCTTAAATGAAATTGTCTCTCTAGATTCACTCACTGTTCTTGTGAGTTTAGTTGGTTTTTTTAAAATATTTTCTAGTGTTAGCAAAAAAATCCCACTTTTTTTGTAAGTGCTTTAAGCAAGCCTTGATTGTACATCTGTATTGAAGGGTCTGTTTATGGTTGTCCTAAATGAACGCACATTTTTAATGGTGTGCACTATATTCAACTATATAATTGTCTTTAAAAATCTGGCATATAATGTCTCAAGCAGAGTGATTCAGAATTTTGCTCCAGCTTCTTTAATGGTCCAACTTATTTTAACTTATTAGATCCATGATTCCAGATCGTGTTGCGTGCTCACACATTAAGCAAGTAAAAATGAATAAAATTAAAAGCTGACTCTCCATTTAGTGTGTATTTATATCAATTATCTTTATCAAAGATACCCTGTATACCTTCAGCACTAAGTTTAATGTAATATATAGCATCAGCATACACAGGACAAATTACTTCATTTCAATTTGAGATTTGCACAGGCTTAGTAAATCTAGTAATATAGTAAATAATGCACATGATTGTGGGCGAATGGCCTCTGAACTTTCTTAAATATGAAAGTATTTAAAACTGGGAAATAGTACTTTTCACTGTATCAATACTGCTTAACAGTTTTGCCGCTCAAGCTCTTATATCTTTCCATAGGGTATGTCTACACTTGCCCCCTAGTTCGAACTAGGGAGGCAAATGAAGCATACCGAAGTTGCTAATGAAGCACGGGATTTAAATATTCCGCACTTGATTAGCATATTCGCAGCCAGTCGCCATTTTAAAATGCCGGTAGCCCGAATTAACTCGCTGTGTGTAGACACGGTCGTCCGATCCAAAACCCTTCCCTCGAATTAACTGTTACTCCTCGAACAGTTAATTCGAGGGAAGGGTTTTGGATCGGACGACCGCCTCTACACGCAGCGTGTTAATTCGGGCTACCGGCATTTTAAAATGGCGACCGGCCTGTGAATATGCTAATCAAGCGCGGGATATTTAAATCCTGCGCTTCATTAGCAACTTCGGTATGCTTCATTTGCCTCCCTAGTTCGAACTAGGGGGCAAGTGTAGATATACCCATAATGTTTACATCCAAATGATCAAGTCATAAAAAGTTAATTACGAGAGAGCTAGTGGTTATTTCTGTATTATGGAAGACAGTAGATCTGTACCATAAACATGATGGGGGACTTTCTAGTCCATGGAGCTGGTAACAGTAAATGGAATACTACTTCTGCTGAATTTCACATCTGCCCTATTTGGATTTACTTAATAGCTAGTGTGGCAAGGGCCCCGCTTTCCCTGGCCAGTGTTTGAGCCTGCAGCCTTCCCCCCTTTTGCCAGGGGTTGGGCTTGTAGCTGGTTTCTGGGGTAGAGAGCCCAGCCACTCCTTCTGGGACTCCCTCCCCTGCTGTCTCTAGCTCTGTAACAGTTGGTATTTCACATGTCTCTAACTCTTACTCTCCGCCCACCTTCTAATCCCATCAGGTGACTGTCTCAAGGGGATCTCTGTCACTGAACCCCTTTTACCACATTCCATAAGGACAGACTATCTCTATGATTACAACCCAAGTTTCTGCCAAAAGTCATTTCCTGCTTTCACCTCAGCCAACCCAAATGCTGCTTACCTGCCTTTTTTCCAGAGCTTTACATCTCAGCGGCAGAATAGCAACTTCACTCTGTAGACATCAATAGAACCTTGGCTTTTACCAGCAGAGATCTAGGCCATTTAGGAAACACACTTGACTGATTATTGCTATGCAGCAAAGAATTAAGGGGCAAGGCATCTCCACTCAGAAGATTTCCAAGTGCGTTTCAAGGTGCATTTCTTTTATCGATTTATCAGTGCTATCTCCATCAGTTGGTGTAAGAGCCCGCTCCATAAGAAAGCAAACATGGACTACCACCACCCCTCACAGTGTGCTGCTTATGGGCATGTATAGGGCAGTCATGTGGAGTTTGGCACATCATTTTTCTTCCCGTTATGCAGAGGTGCAAGACTTTCTGAGGGATGTCTTGTTTCAGTGCGGCTGATCTCATTGCACAGTTGTATCATCTTCCTTGCATCCTCTTCCTAAGTGGTTACGTCTTATTAATCACTCTCAGTAGAATACAGTATGGATTCACACTCAAGGAAGAGGAGGAGGTTAGTTACCTTTAACTGGAGGTTCTTTAAGATATGTGTTCCTTCCCCACTTCCCCTCTGCTGCAGATTTCTTGGTTCCCAGTGAAGTAGAATCTTGGCAAGTTCAGTCTGTCTTGCTCTTTACTGTCTTGGATAAAACCATGCTGTAAATTTTTCAGATTGTCCCTTAATCTTTTTGTTCAGCACCTACCACAATAAGGCCCGGCTTTTATCTGGGACCTCTAAGGCAGTGTTTCTCAACCAGTGGTACGAGTACCCTTAGGGGTACTTGAGAGACGTCTGGGGGTACTTCAACACAACTGAAATTTGGAGAAAACTGAATTTTTGTTGTAAGTTTTACAGCGCTTTATTATTTTTGTACTTTTTATACCCAAAAATTTCATCGCCTGCCTGGCTACAATTAAGTTGTTTAAACAAATGTGTTGCAATGCAGAAAAAAACTGTGTGTCTAAAAACTGTAGGTACTAGGGGTACTTCTAATTTTATTTATTTAAAAGGGGGTACTTATAATTTTTTTTAAAAGGGGTACTTTATTTTTAAAAAAGGTTGAGAGACACTGCGCTAAGCTATATGTAATAAAGATAAATTTAGACCTGCTTCAGGGGCCTGCTTGGGACTACTGTCATGTAAATCCTGGTACAGCTATGTTGCATATCTTTTGTGTTTGATAATGTATTGCTATATAAAGCCATAAGCACAACAGGAGTAAGATTATGTACAGTACAGCCTAATTTCTTCTGCTGTTTGAACTATAACTCATGCATTTGCTGGTTGCTGCTACACTAAGGATCCAAGCTTACTGCTGCGAAAAGCTATGTTGAGGTATTTAATAAGGTTGTTAAAAAGCAGTTTAAAACTGCTGAAAAGCTTAGTGATTACACACTTACATGCTGGGTGCACACTGAAAGCCGGCTTTTAAGCTGGCTCCTGACGCACATTGACTCCCACATGCTGCCCTACTCCCAGGGAGCCAGCTGCTGCCTCTGATTCAGAAGCAGCAGTGTGGGAAATCAGCCGATTCCCCTAGAGTGGATCCTGGAACCAGCGTGTAACCATTAACAGTAAGTGATAAGCTCATGCTTATTGGTTAACCATTTAAACAGTTATTCTATTACATCCCTAGTATGTAATTCACTAGTTTTTTAAGAAAACTTAATAAACAATTGAAAACATCAGAGAGGGAGCAGATCTGAAGTTAACATCAGGATTTTTACAAAATGCCAATAGAGCTCTCAGACTGTTTTAAGATCATTGAACTAGCCTGTGCAGAGAACCTATTCCTGCAACCATTTGCTTGGCTTTATGGCAATGGGGTTTAAGCATCTGCAGAGTTTTTGCAGAATAGGGGCTGTAAAGTAGCTAGCTTTACGAGACTCTGTAGTGCAGCTCTTTGGGGTGGCACTTTCAGCTAACGGAAATCTTCAACCACACATCATTGGTACCAATTTTTAAACATTTTTGTATTTTAAAATCACTTTATAAAGCTTTTGTAGAACACATACTTAGTTTGGAGCTTCTAATTTCAGCCATTTTTTAGTTCCCTCACCCTCACTTCAGTGAGGAAAATAGTGTTTGTTTGCTTGTTTTGTTCCACTTTCCAAGAACTCCAAACCAGCTAAACTTTGTTTTGCCAAACTTTTTTTTTAAATCCTATTTTGGGCAGAAATTGAGAACAGAAAACTTCAAACCCAAAGGCAAATTTTTAATAATCCTATGTGAGTGGATTAAAAGTTAATGAAAACCATCTTGGAACTTTATAATAGTTCATACGGCACAACCACTATATTTTTACATTCTGACAACTCAGAACAGACTTTTATGAAAAAAACTAAATGTACTGTTCTCCTCTTTCTCCTGCTTTATTATTTGCAGGCCAATTAGTTATCTGGGGTAAAGGAATGTACTGTAACTTTGAGGGTTCCAAGTAAGTTCCAGTAACATTTCCCAGGAAATCCCTATGAAAATGAAAAGGGTCTAGAAGAAATGTAGCATTAATTCTATAACAAGGAAGGAAATCTACAGCTGGGGCTTTTAGTGAGTGGAAACTTTCATATCAGTTATTCGCACTGCTAAAAATTTGGTTAGCTGCTGGATAACAATTCTAGATGCAGATTAAGAAGGTGAATTGAGTAGGGTAACTGAAGGCATGTGTGGCTGGCTTTATTTGCAAACATTGCTTTCCTATGCTGATTTAATGCTGAGAGATGAAATTTTAGCAAAGTGAATGATTAACTCTCAACTGAAAGCACAAGAATGCTAAGTGATTATTCTGAGTTAGGTAACTTTTGTTATCACAATTATGCTTTAGAACCTACCCATCTTCACTTAGCACTGAACAGCCCTGTCCTGAAGCCGTTTAGAAGTTGTCTGTTTTTTTAATATTTGCTTCTGTGCCATTTATAAATCAGGGTTCAACAATAACATGTGAATATCAACATATTTTTTACTTTGCCAAATCAATATAAAATGAATAGGACGCTCTGATTTCTAGGAGAACTCTAAATTCTTCCATATCAAATTGTAATGACTAACTAGATGTTCATATGTGGTTGTATTGTACTGTATTTTCACAGTATTTTAACTCTCGTTAAATTATGTCATGTAAAGGGTTTTTTTTTAATTATTTGCAGGTGGCCAAGTAACAAATATTGTGATGATTAGTAAATGAGGCTATTCTTTAGACAATATGGATGTTAGCCAGTTTTAGTATTTTGAACAATGCAGTCTATTTTATTTTAATGTGAAACACCACCATGGGGGGGGAAAGACACATTTTTGTATGATGCATACTGCATTAAGGGTCCAATTCTGCCAAGCACTGAGCATCTCCTAGAATGCTATTGAACTTTCAATTCCCATTTTTGTTAGTGGTTGAGGATGCCACAGCCCTTGCAGAATCAGTATCAATGAGGTGAACTCTACCCTCCTTTATTCATGTGGAACTTTTATCTAAGATGCTATGTAACAATAAATTTGATTTCATTAACCGACACTTGTGTGAATTTAGCTGACGGCTAAACTTCTTCTGAAAAGTGAAGTCACTTTGATACTGGAAATTTTGGAGCCCATTGTGATGGTCCTCCCTCCCCCCATGCATTATGGAGTTTGGCTTATTAATATAATTATGCATAGCTTGGAGATGCTTTGGACAAAATACCTCATATTGTTCAGTGTCTGCATTGCTCTTCCACGCGGGGGGCAGTTACCCTAGCTCTATACCTTGTCTGGGGGAGACTAGAGAATTTGGCCAAGAAGGACAGAGTGGTGGGGAACCTCAGAGAGCAAGGAGGCAGATGTTAATGGCATAATCAGCACACTGGGGAACAATCCCAATGGGTCTTCTGTGACCGCACCCTGTCACACCCAGTGTTAAAGGTAAAGTAGGTAATTAAAAGTCAAATACGCTATTTAAATATTAGACATTTAAAAAAAGTAGCACATTAATTTTCTAAAATTCAATCCTAGTGTCTAAAATTTTTTCTAGCACATCTATTTTCATGTTCTAAAAGCTGACTGCCAAATACCTCGTTTGCATTGCAAACATGGGGCTTTAACTCGTGCATTTGTAAAGACTATTCAGAAATTTACTGTATGTAGTAAAGCTGTCTTGTCAATGATCCACAACACAGGATTTTTTTTAAAGGCATATCCAAGTTGACTTACTTTTTTTATTTGAAAGTTTTGTCATTACAACCCCAGCCGCCAACTGTTCTTCAATTGTGCTAATGCTAGCATCAAGCCTGTCACCAGCAAATGCTACTTTCTGTTAGTTACATGAAAATGAGATGCATAGACAGTGCATTTGTAAAGGATTGCTGCATTTGTCATCAGATTAAAGTCACTTGGCCGCTAGCTTAATATTTTATAGCACCACCCAGTGTGCGGTAATCATGTGGAGCTAGACTGCCTGCTGTGTTCTGTTGAATTACAACATGATAACGTTTTGAATGACTAGTTAATAGGAGTGTCAGAGTTTTCATTTAAACTGTGTTGGTTGTCTGGTCACTAACAGGGTGGGCACAGGGGAGGGGCAGGACTTGAGCTGCTGGGGGGGGGGGGGTGAGGCTTGAGCCCATTACCCTGTGCTCCCCAGTATCCCCTAAGTCACTCCAGAATCTCCCTTATCCTACCTTCCTCATATGGGAGCCAGGTCCATCCCTGGGGCAGTCTGGACCTGGCTCCCATATGAGGAAGGTAGGATAACAAAAGTAACAAAATAAATCAGAATTTCACATCTGCAGGGGAATAGCAGGAAAAGATTTCTTTCCTTTTGCCCACAGTGCTGTTTTTCAATGTTACATTTTCCCATAAGTGCATATGGCGCATACCTGGATTTTTTGCTGGAGTAGTTCAGAGGCCTCAGCCTGCTTAGTACTTTGAAAAACATCATTAAACAACATTTTAGCCTTTTGTTAAAGGTACAGAAACACAAATACTTGAAATGAAAAGTCAGAGAATCTGGCCCAGAAGGACAGCATGCATCACGTTCTTATGCAGACAGCTTCAGATCCAACTTCAGAGTTTTCTTGCTCAGCGAAGGCACCCAGTACTACCACCTTGGCTAAGAATGTCCCTATAGACATTGTGGTGTCTCTGCCCCTGCCAGGGAGATGGTCACAGGGAAGACACTAATCCCCTTTCCGAAAGGAGATTAAGATCTCCAGCACCATCTACTAGCAGAGCATTGGATATGGCAGGCAATGTGGTTCCCTGGTACCAACTCTGCTGCTTCCCTCTGGGCCTTCAAGACTGCCCCATACTGAGATAACAACATTCTCAGTGCAGCAGTGCTGAACTATGGTAGCTAGTTGGTGCTGATGGCCCAGCCCCTGAAACGCCACAGCTTTCCTGGCTCAAGTACTTTCACCCAAAGAAAAAGTGGTTACTATCCTGTTCTTTGTTGTTCTTCAAGAGATGTTGCACGTGTCCATTCAAAGGCCCACTGCCCTGCCCTTCTGTGTCAGTCTCTAACCGGTAAGAAGAAACTAAGGAGGATTGGGGGCAGTTCTGCCATTTATACCCTTGGACTGCAGCACAAGAGTGCTAAAGGTGTGTGCACTGTCCCAACAAGTGGCCCTAAGAGAGAAATCTCTGGGTCTGGTGCACTGGGCATGCACACTCCTGAAGTGGAGTGGACATGTGCAACATATGTCAAAGAAAAGTTACAGGACATATTAGTAACCAGTTTTGTAAAGTGTTTTTCAGTTCTTGTGCTGATACGTATCAGGTAGAATGTTCTTAGAAAGGCAGACGCTGGCAGAATCTTCACACTGACCATGTGCAAAGTTCAGTCAAATGGACAAAGTAAGCAAACTGGGAAAATGTCCCCAACTTTATGTAGTTATGAAAATCTTGGGTATTGCTTCAAAATATTGAAAGGCCACAATGTTCAGGCACTTAATTTTTAGGTTGATGGTCTCTCTCCAATGGTAATTTGTTACTCAACTCTTGACAATAAACTACGGTTCATTTTTTAATTTACTTGATATGAGACTACATGGATATAGAATCATAAAACTTAAATTTTCAGATTCTTTACCTTAAATATAGACTCTTGTCAATAAATTTGGCCTTATTTTTTTAAAGATGCTGGTAAGCATGACATGGTAACATGACTAATTTTCTTTAGCTTGATGCACTAAGGCAGTGGTTCACAAATTTTTTCTCTCGTGCCCCCTTTACCTCTGTCCACTGTACCTTACCCCATCCCCAGAGCCGGGGCCAGGAGCAGGGCTGCATCTTGCAGGGGAGGAGACATGGACAGGATAAGAGGGCAGAGTCTGGGGCCCAAGTCAGGGGTTTAGGCTTGGGGCCAATAGCCACTGGCAGGTGCAGATCCAACCAGTGGCCATGAATTCCCAGGTATGGATCCCACCAGTCAGGGCCTGGGCCTGGAGTGGAGCTGGGTGGTGTAACTTCCCCACCCCCTGTGGAGGCGAGTTCAGACCCTGCTGCACTCCCTCCTGAATGTCCTCTGTGCACCCGTAGAGGGTCACGTCCCACAATATGGGGGGGTCTCTGCCCTATGGTGCTTAAAGATAAAACCAAAATAGAACAAAACACCCAAAATACGTATGGTACGCAACTGTTCTCAGGGCTTATAACTTAGCTCAGATACTCTAATATAAATTTAGACCAACTCCCTTGAAATCAATGAAGTTGCTCTACTTCTACATTGGTATAACTGATATCTGAAACAAAGTTTGGTGTCTAGACTTACAGCATTATAGACATCTATACACATAGGCATAGATTTTTGAGTGCATTTTAGGGCCCAGTTCTGCCATCTGATCTGCCTAGTTTAGACCACTCCATCCCCTTGGAGCATCTTAGATTTCAGTGGGACCGCACAGGCGTAAAAGCCTGCCTACATTAATCCAGTGACAGGTTTGAGACTTTACTTTTCACATTCCATATGGAATGACAAACTATTCTAGAAATACTGACTTTTTTGCGAAGTGGTTGGCTTGAGCTTTAAACCCCAAAATACCGAGTGATTTCATTATGTTATAAATCAGTTATGTTTAAAGTATGGGGTTTAGGTACTATCTGTGAGTTCGCAGAACACCTCCCACATTTGAGCCCCAATTCTGAATGGGGCTGTAGGTGTTACTCATTGTGAACCAACAGTGAAACTAAGGGCGTGTCTGTATGGTAGGGCAATGTCCCCTACGAGGGTGATTTCTAAAGTGCAATAAATGTTACACATTTTTTCGTTGGTGTAGACCTTGGTGGTGTGCACTTAAGGTTTGAAACAGCGCTACGTTGAAGCATACTCCCTATGGATCCCTCTGGGCAGGGATGAAATTTGTTGGAGTTAAGGCAGGGTAATATAAGTGTCACTTTAGCACTGTGTTTCTCCGCTTTCTATCATCTGTGTCTTTTATTGCAGCCATAAAATTTTCTTGTAAGGGGAATTAACTACCACATTTCTTGGTTTCCTAGCACAACTTTTGTATTCTGGAAGGTACCATCGAGTGTTTACAACCCCAGTTGTGTGTTAATGATGCTTTTTTTGTTGTGGGGAGGGGACAGGTTGTTAGTAGTCTAGGAAGAATCACAAATTAAAATAAACTTAACATTTACGATAACTTACAAATGTCCTCACTTCTTGGAATAAATGTAGTTTGATCAAACATCAGTTTGCTTTAGGCTATTTGGTTTCCTCAGGTGTGGTGATCCTTCTTCAGCCACAACACACTATATGACACCAACTCGAGATGGACTGTGCCCCAACTGAAATTGATGGCAAAACTTTAATTTCACAGGGAAGAAGATTGAGCTTGTGAGATTTCATAGTAAAGTTTGAGCACCTGCAACTTCCACTGAAATCCAGAGGTCCCCAGGATCATGACATTGAAATCGAAATATTCAAGCCATCCACAGAATTTCATTTCTAGAAATATTTGTGTTAAAGGCTGTATCTGTTGTATTTATTTGTTTGAAATATATTCTAAGGTAGTAAATCAGAGCCTTGTAGCTGTTCATCAGACAGCCAAGCAAGAGGTTACTAAATGACCTTGAAGAGTTGTTCAAAGCTTGTCAGTCAAGTGTCTTTGTATCTTTTCTTATCCTTTAATCTGATTGTATTTCCATTCTGAAGAAAATAAATAATATTTAGCCCTTCATGCTAAACCTGCTTTGGCAGTTCACAATATTACTTTTGCCACGTAGACAATGGGAGAATATAGATCTGCCTGATCCATCAAGTGAGTACAGCATTTACCCATCAGAAATAGCAGCAATTCTAATCAGAGAAATGAAATTGACATGCATAAAGAAGTACTATCATAACTTGGTTCTTCCATCCTATGTGGCAAGTTTAAAGGGAGGTAGGCAAATTAAATAAAAACCCATCAATTTGCAAGTAACAACTCCTTCCCTCCCTCCTAATTCTATCTAGGTTCACCTTTTCTAGCCAGTGAAGATGGTGTACTCGGTGGAGTGATAGTTCTTCGATCTTGCAGATGTTCTGCAGACCTTGATTCTTTACAAGAAAAGCAGACTCTACTAGGTAAGAAGATCTTCGTGGGGTTTTATTGTGACAAAAAGATGCTAAACTCAAACCTAGCAAGGGGTGAAATATTTACTACCAGCATTTGAAAGCCATAAATGGGGGCATTTGGCATAAAAGATAAGTAACTGTCATTGAAAGAAGAATGCTCCAAGACAGAGACGTGTGCTCATGGATGTTCTAAATATTCTTTGTTTTTAAAAGTATGAGTAAGACCATGCCTCTCACATTGCCATTTATGAACTTCAATGTGATCTGTATTGGTTTGTGGAGCCCAAGCCCTTTTTAGACAGAGTGTAGATAATAATCATATTTTCATTTTAGTTGCTTGGATTCTTTTAAAAAACATTTTTTTAAACACTTTCTCCCAATATAGAGCATCACATTTCTGGTCAAGAAAGATGCATGCACCTACGTCCTGCTGTTAAAATCTTCTCAGTGTCGGTGCATGCCAAGATGTGCTATATACCTCTTCATTCTTGGAGACCAAAATGTGTATGATGGTTTGGAACATGAACTTGAAATCTCGCAACTTGGCAGAGAGTCATTATGCTCCTAGAGTCAGAATTCCTTTCGCTGTCCCCAGGAAAAGCCATCCAGATAAGCCACAGAACTGAGGTTTGCATGTACACAGTAGGGCTTCGCATGTTTACTTCTGAAACGCGTAGTTACTCAGTCTTTGCTGTGAACTTGACCCCTGCTGTACTTCCAGACAGATGTCACACAGACAAGATAAGTTATTCTCTTCTTCCTGCTACTACTGCATTTCTCCCATCAAAAAACTCATTGAACTAGGGGAATTTGCACTGGTCTGGGAACCAGAAGACCATATGTTTGTCTCGCCTCCTCTGCTGATTGGTAATAAAATGTATGCACATTACAAGTTTACTGCTACTCTGGAAGGGAGATCAGCATAAATCCCACCATTTTACGGAATGATTAACTATCATTTATGGCAAACATGGGAATAGGACCCAGAGACCAAATCTTTCACTGCTGTTCCAAGTCCCTTTGTGCTGCCTGAGTGCTGCAAAAAGGGTGGAATCTAGCTGCAGCTACCACGCTGTTAATCCCTTTGTTAGTGATCCTTGTTTCTGCACCCCGGGGTAGAAGCCATAAAAGGGTAAACGGGAGGAAGTGGCACAGCAGATTTCTGCTTATGCTGTTACAATAGACAGCTAGTGTATGGTCCCTTAGCTATCGAAGCTCGTTGTACACAAGGTAGAACTGTCTGGGGGTCAAGATGGAACAGCTCAAGAATAAGAGTCACAACCAGTCGCATTACCTCTTAGAAAGATGCTGCCAAATGTATATCAGGGTCTTTTGTCTGTGAAAAGAGCTATGCCTGCATATGTAAGCACTGTTTCACTATTGTTCCTTTTTAGGGGCTGGCCCAAAGATAACTGTGTTAGCTGGCAATAGAAGTGGGCAGTTAGTCTTTTAATTCAACCAGTAGAGCTTTTCATGGAAATTAGTGACAAAGGGACTGCCCTGATCATATATTATGACCTTCTGCATTAACATGGGCTGTAGATTCTCACCCAATTTCTGAATCAAGCCTGTGAGTTCTGACTGAGCTAATTTCAAAGCTACATCTGTACTGCACACTAGGGGTGCGATTCCAAGGTTGCATTCGCATACTCAACTAGCTCTCATCTGAGCTAGCGTGATTACAGTGTAATAGCATAGCTGCAGTGACATAGGCAGCAGCAGCAGGTGCAGTGGCAGTGATGGCACTGAGTAAGTACCCACGGGGTTCCGGTTGGTTTGTACTTGGTGGCCTGTGTCACCACTGCCATTGACTGTGTGCTACTAAGGCGATGCTACAATTTTAGCATGCTAGCCCAGATGAGAGCTAGCAGTAAGTATGTGTACATGAGTTGGAAATTGTGCTCCATGCAGAAACAGCCAGTCTGAATTTGTCTAGTTTAAACTTCTAACCATTATATCTCTTCCTGCTATTAATATCTTCACTCCTTAGTTACCTAAACTCCTCTTAATCTTCTCTTGGCTAAACAAAATGCACTGAGCTTCAGCCTCGTACTGTAAAATGTGTTTTCAAGACCTGAAATTATTGTAGCTCTTTTCTAAAACTTTTCTGATTTTCCAGCCTCTTTTTTGAAGTGTGTTTGCCAGAAGTGGACACAGTATTCTGGTAATTGTTCTTCCAAAGCTATAAGCAAAAGTAATAATCATCTCTGCACTATTATTACCTGATAGTCACCTGTTTATACGTCTAATGATTACTTTAGTCCAGGAGTGCTCCGGAAAAGCTGAGTTATCATGGGCAGGAGGAAGACTTCAATCTGAGTGATTTATGCTAGAAGTCTCATGCTGACAGTCCTAAACCATCCTTGGAATTTTAGTATTAGAAATAACAATTTTCTAAGAAAGTGTTGCATCCAGCACGGGGGAAGTCTTTATTTAGACCTTGTCTCAGTGACGGAATTGATCACAGAATTAAAAATTAGTGGTAGTTTATATAGATGTGATCATGACTATCACATTTTATATGAATTGTACCCATTACAGGAGACTAATTTCCTATGTCTAGATTGGAGGCTAAATGCTACTAATAATGGTAGGACCCAGATATTCCTGGATTTGATAGCTGATAGATTTCAACGGCAAATAGTCACCAAACCAACAAGAAGCAAAGACCTTTTAGATTTAATATTGCTCAGTAGCAAGGACCTTGTAGAAGAACTGTTTGTAGAGGAAAGCCTTGGTTCGAGGGGTCATGAGCTATTTCAATTTAAGCTAAATGGGCGGATAAATAAAAATGGTTGTGCCACTAGGGTCCTTGATTTCAAAAGGGAAAATGTTAAAAAATGAAGGGAATTGGTGAAGCCAACTGGACAGAACAACTCAAGGTTCTAAATGTGGAGGAGGCTTGGAATTATTTTAGTCAAAGTTGCAGAAGCTACCTGAACCCTGCATCACTAGCAACGGGGAAAAATGTGCAGGAAGGATTTGCAGACCAAGCTGGATCAGTAAGCATCTCAAACAGGGTATTAAGAGAAAGCCAAAAGCCTATAAGGAATGGAAGATAGGAAGGATCAGCATGGTAAGCCGCCTCAGGGAGGTTGGAAAGTGAGGGGGAAAGTGAGAACTCCCTAATGCCAAACAGAGTTAGAAATTGCAAAGGAAACTAAAATCAATAGTAAACGATTCTATAGTCACGTAAATAAAAAGAAAACAAGAAAAGAAGTGGGGCCACTAAACTGAAGATAGGGTGGAGATTAAAAATAATCTAGGCATGACCAACCTCCCACTGGCTGATACGAGAACCTCTTGTTGCAAACGTAATCACTTTGTTTTTTAACTGTCGCTCCCCTCTGATTCTCCTTCCAGTCCTTGTATCCAGCCACCTTTTTCTTTCTATCTGTAACACAGGCCTCCCTACCACTAACATTCTCTTCCTCAAATCTGGAAAAAGTACTGAGGGCAGGTCTGCACTACAAAGTTACAACAGTGCAGCTGTAGCACTTCTGGTAAAGATGCTCAAAGCCGAGCAGAGAGCTTTCCTGTCAGCTTAATAACTCCACTTCTGTGCGGTAGCTGTTCTCCTGCTGAGATAGATAGTGCTGTTTGCACCGCTCTGTAGGACATAGCTCTAACACAGATTTCCTTCAGGTTTTAAGATTCCATCAGTTTGCAGAGAGTCAGTCCTGCTTCACTTAATGTCATAACTCCTTTGTCTTAAAAATATATGTTTATTATGGCAAGAGGGCTCTTTTCACACAGGGATGAATTTCACTCTAACTACAGTTTTTTTTGCTAAAAGAAGGTGCACAGCCCTGTAAATTATAACTGATTGTTCTGTACTGATTAATTCAGTTATTCATCAACAGATTTGTTATCTTTCCATTGAAGGAAAATCCATTTGAGCTACTTTATGCCTTTAGAAATAATCTTTGCTGTACTCCATGTAGCTCCTGTTTTATGGTGGGTGGGTGTTTGTTTAATTGTGTACACATTTAGTCTTCCTTTGACAGAAGATAAATCGTGACACTAATCATAACTGAGACTCATTGGTATTTTTATATACAATCTCCTTGGAGATGGCAACAAATTATTGTTTTACAGATGACATGTCACGTGCTGGATATTCATATAAACTATTGTATATGCTCTTTTTATAAAAAAATAGAGCTGAAATAAACATACAAGAAATGTTGAGCATTTTTGTTTTTCATGAGCTTTGCTGTCCCAGGGAATCTGTTCAGAGCAGGGAACACACATACCTTTGAGATCCTGATTTTAATTCTGATACTTTTAGAAACTAGCAATATCTGCTAGTTTAGAAACTCATCATAAACACCGCATTATTCAGCTGTGAAGGTTCAGTGGTAAAATTAATAACTATAATATAGAACTTAGATGATGGATAATAAAGGCTAAAACATCCTTAAAACTTAGTTAATCATAATTTAGACATTTGTTTATAACAGTTATCAGCATTCATCTTTTTGTATTATAAGTGTATCCTGTTTACTCTTTCTTTCCACTTTGGAAAACAATTAATTGTCCAAAAGGAGTTAATTATCTACCTTATCTGTAACTGAAACTTTCCAGTCTGTAAGTCTTGTTCTCAAATTCAGTTACTCAGTTTCCCTTAAGAAATAATGATTATTTAACTGCAGTCACTTGTGCATTTAGAAAACTCCACAGAAAGCAAGATTTATTTATTTTTTAAACTAAAGGCAGATATCTATGGAAAATAATGATCTGGGAGAACTAGCTCATTGCAATTATGTAGTCTCGTTTTTTTGCTTATATTTGACAGTCTGTTAAACATATTGGCAAATTGACTAATTAATCAGTTATGGGGGACATAGCCAAGTATAGAACTCATCCTTCTCTTATTGTTTGACACACACAGATTTTGGCAATATCTTCTTCAGAATTGCTTTTCCTAGAATTGTGACTTTAAAAAGTATTCTTCAAAGTTAGTGGATGAATGTAAATGTTCCAAAGGCCCAAATATATTTAGTCTGGATATTGAACATTACATTTTGATGAACCCAGAGTTCTAGTTCATTAGACAGGGTGAAGAGTTCTAAGTATCTATTTGATTTTTATATTGTACTGGAGAAATATTTAGTTGTTTTAAAACAATTTTTTATAATAGGTAAATAATCCAAAAGAATCTGCAGTATACTACAAGTATTATACACAGTGGAGTTTTATGAAACAGAGCTCTGGACAGCAGAAACACTTGATATTTTTGTCACAAAGGTTATACATTTGAGTAGAAAAAAAGTCTATCACAGTAAACAGGGATTTTCCAGTACTAAGAATAAGTCATTTTGACAGTAAAAAATGTGTGTTAAGCAAGCAGAAAAAGTAAAGCATAGTAATATGCTTTATGTATTTCTGAATTTTAACTTTAAAGAGACATTTGCAGTTTTAGTAATCATATTGCAAAAACAAAATTACCTACCCAACAAATAACACATTATGTAAATACAACTTAAAAACGCATGTTATATTTCACTGTGTATGGTGTTTATGTCTGTTTATTAGTGCTACATTGCTTATTTATAAATACTATAATGAGTGTTTAACTGCTGCTTTCATTATCGTTATTTTTTTCTTGTAAATAATTCTGTTAACGTTCTCATAAAAGCACCAAACCTAATCTGTAAACTAGCTTTGAGTTGTCCCTTTAATTTCAGGTTTTGGTAAGTGACGTTTTTCCATGCTTAAAACAAATGCATTTATTTGTGACTTGTTCCCTTTTTGCTTATAGTGGAGTTCTTGTGGAGTCATACAACAGAGAGCATGTGTGTAGGATATATGTCAGCACAGGATGGCAAAGCCAAGGTAAGCTGTGTGACCTAAACATTTCTACAGTGGCTTCAATTTAATTTTGAATTCATATCCTGTAAATTATCTCAAACTGTTTAAATTTTCTTTTATAGCAACATAAACTATGTTTAGCATAAAATTTACTTGATTAGCTGCAACCTTGCCACTGATGGAGCACTTTCCACTCCTTAGCCGGGCTAGTGATCCGTATTGTTAACACAAAACATCCTTAAGATCAAACTTCTATAAAAGTCTACAAGGAAAAGTTGTAATCCTGAATTAATGAAAAAGAAAGCTACCCATTCTTTATGAATAAGTGCATATTTTAGCATTCTTCCTGGACCTGAGTGTTCAAATCAGGCATCTCACAGGGCAGTTTGCCACACTTGTTCACTTTGACAGTGTTTTTCATTGCTGACGTGACTGTGTTCATTTAATATTTTAGATTTGTATAAATAGTATTTAGACCAGGGCTGGGCAAAAGATGATCTGCAGATCAGATCCAGCCCACAAAGGTGCTGGATCCAGCCCACAAGAGCCTCAACTGGCTCCCTGCCTGCCCCGCCCCAGCTTGGCACTCAGGAAAGCCAGCTGCAGGGCCACGTGTGTGTTTCTGAATGCTGAGAGCCTGGATAGAGGGGAGACAGGCTTCTTCTGCTGCCCCCACCTCCAGTAGCTCTCATTTGGCTGGTTTTGGCCAATAGCAGCTGCCTGTTTGCAGGACAGGCAGCATTTGAATTGCCCCTCCTCCCTCATCCCCCGAGCTCACAGCATCCAGTTCAGAGCAGTAACCATGGCTCCTGCAGCTCCCCTGAGCACGTACAGGGGCTGGAAGGCAGGAACTCTGGCTAAGAAACCTGCTGGGCTGCTGGCTGGGAGCCAGGTAAGGTCCCCCAGGCAGAGCTGGTCTCTGGCACCCCAGCCTCTCCCTCCTGCAATCCTCTGCCCCATTCTGCCTCCCTACCCCACGTAACCCAAACCTTTTGCATCCCTGTTCTAGCCCCTATACACATTCCCAGACACTGCATCCCCCCCTACATCCCTCCTCATGTCACAACCCCCTCCCAGACCCTGCACCCCTCCTCACTCCAGTCCGTTGCTCCAGGTCACGATCCTCTCCTTCACCCAAACTCAGATCCTTCCCAGATCTCACACCCCAATCCCTTACCTAAAGCTCCCTTCTGCACACAACCTCCATCCCAGACCCCCGCACTCCCTCCATTAATATAATGGAAGAGTGCAGCCTTCGATTACTTACCAATTTCTTGTAGTGTCCCCCCCCCCCCCCCATCAAAATTTATTGCCACCCCTGATTTAGACCCTTCCTGCTTTCCTTCATAGGAGATTTCTAGCAACTCTGACTTTTACAAGGGCATGTCTTTCACATTCTTGTATTTTTAAAGCCTTGCTTATTGAGATTCTACTAAATCTCTCATTTAATTAAACTCTTTATCTGATCTTGATACTGCCAATATAGGTTGAAAACCTGAATCAAAACAAGTTTACCGCTGCATGTTGAAAGGAAAAGTGAAGCAGAATAGCGATTCCTCTGTTTTTAGACAAGTAAATGGATACTGTTTGATTTTTAAGAGCATTCTAAAAAGCATTCTAATGAAAATGAGACTTTATACTGTACTATAGTACGTAGTGTTGGGTATCTAGTCATCAAGTGCATTGAATTTCCTCTTTTCACCATTTCTGGTGATCATTATGTATTGGTTCCTTAGGTGTGCACAGCGCTTCACAGATAAATAGGAAAAACAATACCTTTCTCAAAAGTGTAAGGCAAGGTCTATAGTGGTTTTGTACACATTTAGCTGTTTTGATTGGAGTATGGTATTTTTTTAAGGAAACAGGTAGCTGTGCTGGAACAACTCCTAGTGTGCCTGTGCAAATTTGTAGAGGTATCTTACATCAGAATAGCTTGTTGCCATTCATTTACAGGAATAGCTCTTCCAGTATAACTGTATTAATACTTGGTGAATTGGACCATTTTTACTATACTGGTGTAGTTAGATGTCACAGTTTTTGTGTGATAACAGGCCCTCAGGCAGATAATAGATATAAAAACTGAAATGCCCCAGGATAGTTGGGAATGGGAGGCGAGAGTATAACACAAAAAATCCAAACTTATTCCTAGAAATCTTTATTATAAAGACTTCTGATCAACTTGGCAGTTTCTTGGATTTTTAATTTAACATTTTTTTTATTTCCATCATAATTGGGTATGAGACTGTGAGTACAGAGATAGAAACAAAGGAAAAGAATATGCCCTATAGGAGTCGTGTTCCAAGGATGAGATGAGATGAGCTGTTTACGGGTATGGTGAGATGATGGGGAAAAGACTGGAATTGTGAGTGAGGGTGCATCTACACAGCAGGACTTAACTTGAAATAAGCTATGCAAATTGATCTATGTCCATTGCGTATTTTATTTCAAAATTGGGAGTGTCTACACAGCACTTACTTTGAAATAGAGCACTCTTCCTCCAACTTCCCTTACTCCTCGTACAATGAGAGTTACAGGATTCAGAGTAAGAAGTCCTCCAGCTTGACAGTATTTTGACATTATTTCGAAATAACTGCCTGCTGTGTAGACGCGGGCTAAGTTATTTTGAAATCACGCTAGTTATTTTGAAATAATGTTGCATTGTAGATGTACTCAGAGAGTCAAGTGTGGCATTCTGGACAGAAGTGTGGGCAGAATATAGAGTGTAAAAAGCAACACAGAAGATGAGATACAGGCAGCAACAGAGCTGTGTAGAATCTGAACATGAGGGTGATGCAAATTGATGTGGAAACACCAAACTAGAGAGGGAATTGGTGACAGAGGGTGGATCGGTTTTACAGATCGAGAGATGAGATGATTCGATGAGTCACCTGGATGCTTTGGGAAAAGTGAGAGAGACGACTCCAGGAGCTGTGAGCCTGAATGGTCAGGGGTGTAATTCAGTTGTCAGCAGTGTTAAAGAGGGGGAGGAGAAGGTTCAGAAAGATGTTTGCTTTATGCTGTTTAATTAGTGGAATGTCAAGGAGGACAACTTCTCCCTTCTTTCATCTGAAGAAGTGGGCTGTGCCCCCGAAAGCTCATGATACTATCTACATGTTTTGTTAGTCTCTAAGCTGCTGCAAGACTATTAGTTATTTTTTAAGTCCCTTCTATGCAGTCCTCCATTTCTGTCTGAGGTAGATTTATAAGTAATTGTCACAAATGGGGTATCTGAAAACATGGGAATAGAGGTGCTCATCTAAGGAAAGAGTATGAAGAGAGAAACAAAGACAAGGGTACCAGTAAAGGCTATATCTACAGTCTAACCCAGGGGTGGGATTCCCCTGCCATATATATATATATATACACTCCTGCTAGCTCACACTGACCTAGGGTGAGTATAATTACCAATGTAGTCACAGAAGCATCCCTGTGAAGGTAAGTCTGAGCTGTGCTAATTACAAGCCCACCTGAATCAGCCTTGGATAATCAACTGGAAAGAAATATGGTGTCCCTGAGTTCTTATTTGTTTTAGATATTTATTTTAAAAGGATCTAGTTGCTCAAACTCAAGTTAGTGATGCTAGAACAGATGCCCCAGCATGCAACAGTTGTGAATGCACAAACTTACTTCGTTCGCTATCATTTTGATTCTGAAATATAGTCATTAAAATAAGTGCAGTTAAATTATATTATTAGAAATAAAAGCTCATTTTGCTTTACATAATAAGACTCTTAGAGCTGGTTGTGAGGAAATGTTTTGTTCCTAGCTGGTAGTGGCCTACTGAAGCCTTTAGTGTTTACTATGAAATCGAGTTGGTAATGAGCACTAGCAATACAGTGCCATACCAAGAGATGTTTTCCTACTCGCAGTTGCATCCTTGGACATCTGGTGTACATTGTTTTCATATTGCTGGTAAATTCTCCAGCTGGTAATCTTGATTGGGCTGACAGACACAGCTGCTTCTCTTGGTTCACTTTTAAATTATGTTTTTGACCTTCATTGAAGAAAGTTAATCCCTCTCCCTTTCTTCCTCCTTTGAGCCTGTGGCTGCAAATGCTTTCCAGAGAAAAACCACAAGTGCCTGGGCTGCCGACTTCTATTGATCAAAAAATAATCTTCTGTCATAAAGATTGGAATTTTGTTGTATTGCAAGTAAGGCTAAGTCCTAGAAGGAAAGCCAGGCTTGAAATAAAACACAGAGTATAGCAAATATATTCTCTAAATAAATAAATACATTTCCTGTGGGACAACAGAGTGACATCATCACGTCACTGCGTCACCACACCCCCAACTCCAAGCCCAGAACATTTTGTCCCCCGCCCCGGCCTGTCTCCATGCTACCAGTGCCACTAGCAGGCTTCCCCGCTGACCGGCCTCTCTGATGGGGGGGGGGGGCAGCAGCTCTGTCCCTGCACGCCCTCTGGAGCAGTGTTCGCCTGCCTCTGGGCCCCGCCCCAGCCTTCCTGGCCCACATGCCTGCCATGTAGCTTTGCTCTATGTGGCCTGGGCCCAGCCACATCGCTTGTGGGCCGCGCTGCAGTTTTTTCCCCGAGCAAGCGACTCTGGCGTGTGCTGGTGACCTGGGGCCAGACCCCCCGGCTCAGGCGCACTCTCCCAGGCCTGCCGCGAGCTGGGCAGGTATTGGCCACACTGCACACCTAGCCCTTTGAGGACGGCGTGGTTATGCTGCATCCTGGCCACTTCCCTGGATCTCTGGAGTGGCCGCTCTGGGCTTCCTGGGCTCACCATGGAGCAAAGCTGTCCCAACAGGCCCATTTGGAAAGGCTGGAATGGGGGTAGGCTGTGGCCTCCTGCTACAGTGGCCGGGGCTGTGCTGCATGGCTTGGTGGTGCTCCTGGGGGGAAAGGGCGCATGCAGCTTGACGAATTCATGGTAGGTGGCAGGGTGTATGTAGGAAGGGGGATAGGGTGTATGTGGGATGGGTGATGCGGTAAGGGAGAATGCTGGGGGTGAGGGGGATATAGGAATGGAGGCAGGGGGATAGGTGGTGTGGAGGGGGAGGAGTTAGGAAAGGATGGGGGTGTAGGAATGGAGGAAGGAGGTGGGGGTAGGGATGGAAGAAGGGACGTGGGGGTGGGCCGTGGGCCATGGAGCTCTGGGATAAAAACTAGCGAAAGTAGCCAGTGGGGGGGGGGGGGGTTGGTGAGCATAGTGAGCAGGGGCACAGCCCCCTAGTTTTCTTTAAAAGAGTAAATGTTTGGCAAACTTAGCATTGCCTGGCTGTTGTGAAAGAATAAGTGTATTAGTGACATAAAAGTACAGAATATCCATGTATAAAACTCCAGAAATGAAATAGTCAAGTTGGTAGCAGAAAATTGACTTACTTCCCTGTTTATCAAAGTTTTTTGCAACCTTCAGTAGTCCCGAGCTAAAGTCTGTTCTGAAGTCAAGTGGTTCTCATCAGCCAGCCAAAGGGCATGTCTACACTCGGGAGTTATTTCGAAATAACAAGGCAAACTTCCACACTACCAAGCCCTTTATTTCGAAATAGCGGGCTTTTATTTCAAAATAATTATAATTCCTGCATGTGAAGAGGAATAACGCTTATTTTGAAATAGTTATTTTGGGAGTTATTATTTTGAAATGAAATAATTTGCCAGTGAAGACATAGCCAAAGATTGGCTGTTAACGATGCAGGAATTCACAGGCCTTGCACATCAGTGCAAGTCCATTGATACAAAAAAATTGTAAATTGATGCAGTATTAAGAGGTATACAAGGAACACACTAATATTAAAAGTATAGTTTTATATATATTATTATAGCTTAATAGCTCAGGGATCTCTTCTAGCTTAGTCTGACTTCCTGTACATCATAGACATTAAAATGTCACACCGTTACCCTGAATTGAGCCCCAAAACATGTGCTTTTGGTTAAAGCATACCTTCCAGCAAGGCATCTAATCTTGATTTGAAGAGATGGAGATTCCCCTCTTCTTTTGGTTATTTTTTTCAGCAGTTAATCTCCCTCACTATTAAAAATGTGTGCCTAATTTCTAATTTGGATTTGTCTGGCTTCATATTCCAGACAGTGGTTCTTGTTATGCTTTTCATCACTTGACTGAAGAGCCTTTTAGTGCTCAGTATTTTCTCCCAGTGAAAGTGCTTAGACACTATAATCAAGTTACCTCCCAATATTTTGGTAAACAAAATACTTTGAGATCTCTCACTGTAAGGCATCAAATCACATGCGTAGCCATTTTCTGTCCCCCTCCAAATTTGTCAACATCTTTAAAAAAAAATGTGAACACCAGAATTGTTTACAGTATTTTAGTGTGATGACATGTCTATACTTAAAATGTTACTGCAGCATAACTATAGCACTTGAGTGAAGATACTGCCTAAACTGACGATAAGGCCTCTACCATCGGTATAGGTACTCCATCTCCCTGACAGGTTGGAGCTGGCCACCAAGATAATTCTCCAGTTGACCTACCGCTGTCTACATTGGGGATTAGGTCAGTTTAATTGTGTCACTCGGGTGTGGATGTTTCATACTCTTGAGTAACATTGTTAGACCAACCTAATTTCCTAGTGTAGACCAGGCCTCAGTTTCATCAGTGTTCTGTACAAAGATAAAATCACCTTCCTACTCCTTCCTCTTGTCTGCTTCCCTCTTAATACATCCAAGCATCTCATTAGACATTTTTGCCACAGCATAAGACTAAAAGCTCAAGTTCAGTTGTCTGTCCTCTATGACCCCTAGATTCTTCTTGGAGTAGCTGCTTTCAGGATACAAACTTCCATACTGCAGGTATAGTCTGCATTCTGTCTTACTAGATGTATAAATTTGCCTTTGACTCTATTTAAATTAATTTCCTTTGAATGGGCCCAGCTCATCAACCAGTCTTAAGTCATTCAGTATCACTGCCCTGTCTTTATCATTATTTACAACGCCACCACCCATCTGTTTTTCACAGATGTTATTGACAGTGATTTTATATCTACTTTCTGATTAAAAAATGTTGAATTGTGTCAGACCTGCTACCCATCCCACTGGAACCCAATAAAAAATACCTCCATTAGATGATGATGATTCTCTACCAATAGCTATTACTTGACATCTGTGGGCCAGTTTTTTAATCCAATTACCACATGCTTTCATATTCTGTAGTGCAATTTTTTAATCAGAATGCTGCGTGGTATGAAGTCAAATGCCTAGCAAAAACCTATGTACGTAGTTACCTTTTTGAACCAGACCTATAATTTCATTAAAGAATGACATCAGGTTTGTTTCACAAGACCTATTTTCAGTAAAATCATACAGACTTCCATTCATTATATTCCCATATGTCTAATTCTTTTTTAATAGAAACTCATAACAGCTTTTTCATTATTTTACCCCGGATTGCTGTTGGGCAAACTGACCTATAGTTACCCTGGGTCATTCTACTTGCCCTTTTAGAATACTGGCACAGCATTCCATTTTCTCTTCCCCATGGGTCCATATGATGATGTCATTAATACAGCATAAATAGAGGAAGGGTACTTGGGGACGAGAGCTGAGGCAATGTTCTTGGTCAGCCATAAAAATAGTGGCATATTGTAGGGCCATGCGGGTGCCCGTAGCAGTGCCACTGACCTGAAGGTATCAGTTGTCCCCAAATTGGAAATAGTTGTGTGTGAGAACAAAGTCACACAGCTCAGCTACCAGATGTTCTGTGGCATCATTGGGGATAGTGTTCCTGACAGCTTGTAGTCCATCCTCATGTGGAGTACTGGTAGCATAGAATCTGAGAAGCTTCCAGCTCCTAGTTATCTTTGAGACACCATTGTGAGGGCTTGGCTAACTACTATTTGTGCTGTTTTAAGAGTATCTGTTTGCAATGCTGTAGTTCTCAGAGTGAGGACTAAGGACCACTAGTGGTCCTCAACCGTCTTGCACGTGGGCCGAGGACTAGGAGCTTGGCCTCCCCCTGCAGCAGGGAGCCTGCACTGGTGCTCCTGCCCCACACTGCCTCTGTATGGTTGGAGTGCCAACACTGGCTTCCCCCTGGCTGCGGGAGGAAGGCCTGAACCTTGTGGGCTGGATCCAGCTTGTGGGGGGAGGAAACGACTCTGCACGTTGCCACTCCCCTTCCCTCTAGCTGGGAGAATGGCAGCACAAGAAACCGCTCATCTGGAGGCTTTCCCTGCTGCACCCCTTGGCTGGAATCATGGTCAATAGGAGCAGCAGAGAGTGATGCCTTAGAGCAGCAGGAGGTACAGAGCCAGGTAAGCGCCCTCCATCCCCCTCATGTCTGCACCCCTATTCCCCTTATGCACACCTTCCCACCGAGACACCGTACACACACCCTGCTCCTGCATCTCTCTCCTGCCCAGACCCCTCCCCACCCCTAGCCCCAACCTCCCAGACAGACCCCCGACTGCCAACCCACTCCTGCACCCTCAGCTCACTCCTGCACCCATTTTGTCATGGTGGGTGGTCGGCTGGTAGTCTGCGAAAAGATTTGTGTTGAGCGGGGTGCGCCATGGGCCAAAAAGTTTGAGGACTCTGCTGTAGTTAAGTGGTACAGTACCTTCGTGCAGAAGCTATTTCAACTAATATAGTTTATTCCTATATAACTAGAGGAATATAAGTGTATATGGGGGAAAACGATGCTCACTATCAATATAACTGCATAACAATTAGGGATTGTGCCAGTTTAAATATTTTAGTTTAAAAAGCAAACCAACAAAAACAAATCATAACTGAAATAGTTAATCAGTTTAAAAAAACCAAAACCGAAACTCTATAGACCTGGTCGGAGTTATGTATTGCCATTTCATGTTTTCTGGATGGCTATTTCTCCATTCTGGGCTTTAAAGGAGTTCAACTGCTCTCCTACATTTGATTTATGACTAGGGTTTCAATTAAAACTAGTAATTCATTGCCCTTATAACTACTCTTATTTTCCATTTGAATTCTTTCAGGTTTATTTACCTTGTCTTAAAAATATGTTTTTGAGGAGGGTAGGAAAGGGCTGGTGGGGAGGAAACCACCTATTTGCCTAAGTTGTTTTGTATCTAACTCAACTGCTTTAAACACTGCAATCGTTCCTGTTGTTTCTGCTCTTTAGCTTTAGTGAGGCCCTAAAGGGGTGCTTTAGTCCCATCTTGTTTCAGTTGAAGCAGAATCAAAACAGGCATGTAGAAGAGACTTAATACAACGTTGAGAAATTGAGTGGAAGCCTGCAGGAAGTACTGATGGTGCAATTTAATTGTGGGTTTGAGTTAGGGTGGGGTGGAGGATGGTACGCGTTAATTGTGGTAGCTTGTAGAAAATATTCTATATGGAAACTGGTATTCAGGAAAGGAATGCCTTGGTTCACATTATTAATGTCCACTAGTCCTTGCTGATTCGGGCTCTAATTCCTTCTTCTGTATCACTGCAGTCTCCTTCTCTGCAGATGGAAAGCTGAAATAAATCTATAGTATTTTCTTATTGTAGCCCCTAAGAGCCCTAGCCATGGATCAGCACCCTATTTTACAAAGTGTAGTATAATAGGCCGGTCTGGGCACTGCTGAGGGTGTCAGATCAGGGCGAATTGCTCAAAACCAGGACTACTTACAGCCCAAGACTGGGGTTCTCTATAACAGCGGTTCTCAAACTTTTTGGGCTCCGGAGCCCTTTACATGCGTAAAAATTTATGCGGCGCCCCAGCGGTCCACTGATTGTATGTGTTGTATCTATCAATGTTTCCAGTTTGTCCACCTCACAGAGGCCCTGGAGATGTCTCGCGGAGCCCTGGGGCTCTGCGGAGCGCAGTTTGAGAGAAACTGCTCTATAAGATACCAAACCAGTCACACAGAGCACTTCAGCTGCCGCTCTGGCCAGCAAGAAGCCTCATAAGCACATCCCCTTGTATATAACCCAATGTTCCCTGTGCCACAACCAGACCCACACTTTATATAGGTGAGAGGTTATAAAACACAGTCTCATCAACTCTGAACAGGTTCTCCCAATCCCAAAGGACCAGCCACAGTCCCAGGTCAATTTATACCTTGGATCTTACCCAAAAGACCATGCTGGGCCACTCCTTTAGAATCTAAAATCTAAAGGTTTATTAATCAAAAGAAGGAAAAGGTTCGGAGTGAGATTGTTAAAGAGAATACATTACATACATCAATCACCAAGTTCTTGATTCAGGCTCTGAGCAGAGATGTAACCAGCTTAAAAGTCTCTGGTGTCAGGATGGGTGAGCAAATCCTTCCCGGCCCTCTGTGCATAGCCAAGGGTGCTTCTGGAATCAGGAGCAGGATTGAAGACAAGATGGAGGCACCCTCATGGCACTTTTATATTCCTGGGGCCTCCCAAACTGGAGCTGGTCACATGATCAAGTGACCTGTCTCTGTCTTTCATGCAAGTTGCCATGATGTACTGGTTGGTCTGCAGGTTCCAGACACATTCCTCAGGTTTTATTGGCAACCTTGAGAGCCTTTGTCCTTGCAGCGTCGCTAATTAGCACGGCCATTCATTGGATAATCATTCCTCACAATAGGTGGTCGAGGCCTATTGCTCCCTCCCAGACAGAGAATATTTAAAATACAAGTACAGAGCCCATAGTCCTAACTTTACATGCAAAAATCATACAAGTATATTAGTAGTATACGTAGAATCAGCAAAGCATAAGCTTCATTTGACACCTCACATGGCCCACTTTGTACAGAATTTGGAACAAACACCCACTAGTGTGTGCAACAATGACCTGCCTGTTCACATTAAAATCCAATAACATGACACGAAGCTCTGAACAGACACAGAACAAATGATCCGCTGTTTCCCTAACTAGTTCATGGTGTGTGTTCTGTAAAGAACACAGATATTATAGACAGACAAGGATATATAAGGAAACGATGAGACATTGTTAGTCAGCATGATAAATGGTTGTCTCAGTACACCACAAAGTAGGCATCACAGAAGGAAGAGTTTTAAGGAGGGTTTTGTAGGACAATTAAGTGGTTTTATGGAATTTTATAGAGATTTCCTCTCAAGTGTGAGGGGCAGGTTGGGAGAAAACACAAATTGTGCTTGTGTTAAGATTTAGCAATTGGTTGGTGGAGGCTGACCTCAGGGGCTAGTCAGAGGCAGGAGATGACATGCACAAGTCCATGGGGCCGGATTCAATACATTCAAGGGTATTGAGGGAATTTGCTGATGTGATTGCAGAGTCATTGGCCATTATTCTTGAAAAGTCATGGCAGTTGGGAATGGTCCCACATTATTGGAAAAAGGCAAATATAGTGCCCATCTTTTAAAAAGGGAGCAAGAAGAATTGGGGACTGCAGACCGGTCAGATTCACCTCAGTCCCTGGAAAAATCACAGAGCATATCCTCAAAGAATCCATTTTGAAGCACTTGGAGGAGAGGAAGGTGGTGAGGAACAAAATGAATTCACCAAGGACAAGTCATGTCTGACCAACCTAATTGCCTTCTATGAAGAATTAACTGGTTCTATAGGTATGGGGAAAGCAGTGGACATGAAATATCTTGACTTTAGCAAAACTTTTGATATGGTCCCCTCTGTATTCTTGCCAGCAACTTAAAGAGGTCTTGATTGGAAGAATGGACTACAAGGTGAATAGAAAGCTTGCTTGGGCTCAGTGGGTAATGACCAATGGCTCAATGTTCAGTTGGCAGCTGGTATCAGCTCTGTTCAATATCTTCATCAATGATTTAGATATTGGCATAGAAAGTATGCTTATTAAGTTTGCAGGTGATACCAAGCTGGGAGGGGTTGCAACTGCTCTGGAGGATAGGGTCATAATTCAAAATGATCTGAACAAATTGGAGAAATGGTCTGAGATAAACAGGATGAAGTTTAATAAAGACAAATGCAAAGTGCTCCACTTAGGAAGGAACAATCAGTTTCACACATACAGAATGGGAAGCGACTGTCTAGGAAGGAGTATGGCAGAAAGGGATCTAGGGGTTATAGTGGACCACAAGCTGAATATGAGTCAGCAGTGTGATGCTGTTGCTAAAAAAGCAAACACAATTCTGGGATGCATTAACAGGTGTGTTGTGAGCAAGACACGAGAAGTCATTCTTCCGCTCTACTCTGCGCTGGTTTGGCCTCAGTCGGAGTATTGTGTCCAATTCTGGGCACCACATTTCAAGAAAGATGTGGAGAAATTGGAGAGGGTCCAGAGAAGAGCAACAAGAATGATTAAAGGTCTAGAGAACATGACCTATGAAGGAAAGCTGAAAGAATTGGGTTTGTTTAGTTTAGAAAAGAGAAGATTGAGGGGCGACATCATAGCAGTTTTCAGGTTTAGGTTGGACATTAGGAAAAAGTTCCTAACTGTCAGGGTAGTCAAACACTGGAATAAATTGCCCAGGGAGGTTGTGGAATCTCCATCTCTGGAGATATTTAAGAGTAGGTTCGATAAATGTCTATCAGGGATGGTCTAGACAGTATTTGGTCCTGCCATGAGGGCAGGGGACTGGACTCGATGACCTCTCGAGGTCCCTTCCAGTGTTAGTATTCTATGATTCTATCAAGTGGAGTGCCCCAGGGTCCTCAGGTCACTTTTGTTCAACATCTTTATTAATGATCTGGATGATGGTTTGGATTGCACCCTCAGCAAGTTCTTAGATGATGCTAAGCTGGGGAAGAGGTAGATAAGTTGGAGGATAGGGATAGGGTCCAGAGTGACCTAGAGAAATCGAAGGTTTGGTCCAAAAAAAATCTGATAAAGGCCAACAAGGACAAGTGCAGAGTCCTGTACTTAGGATGGAAGAATCCCATGCGCTGCACCTGGCTGGGAACCAACTGACTAAGCAGCAGTTCTGCAGAAAAGAACCTGGGGGTTATAGTGGATGAAGAGTTGGATATGAATCAACAGTGTGCCCTGGTTGACAAGAAGGCTAATGGCATAATGGGCTGCATAAGTAGGAGTCTTGTGAAGAGATGGAAGGAAGTGGTCGTTCCCCTCTTTTTGGCATTGACAAGACCACGTTTGGAGTACTGCATCCCGTTGTGGGGGCCCCAGTGCAGACAGGATGTGGACAAATTGGAGTGTCCATCAGAGAGCGATGAAAATTCGGGATGTAAGCAACTAGTCAAGTACTAGTAAGTACTATATAAGCATAGACTACTCGACTAATCATCCCCCCCACTGCCTCTGTATCAGAGGCGGCAAGCATTGGGAGGGGGAGCAGGAGCCGGCTCCCTACCCCCCCTCCCCAGCACTGTCTCTGCAGTGTGGGGGGAGGGGCAGGGGAGGCGGAGCCGCAGCAATCCCAAAGCTGTCATGAGCCATCACTGCTCAGTCCTGGCTCGCACTGGCCCTGGGAGTTAACCCAACTGCGGCTCTGCACTTTAAATGTAGTGAGAGTCCAGCGTCTCTCCCTATGTTTAAAATGCACAGCCAAAGCAGCGATAGCGAGTGCTCTCCCCCATCTACTAATTGAGCAGATGATGGGAATTCCATTAACTTGATTAGTTAATTAACTGTTACTTAACATCCCTAATGAAAATGGAGTCTGGGGCACATGACTTATGAGCAGAGACTGAGGGAACTGTGCTTATTTAGTTAGCAAAAGAGAAGAGTGCGGTGATTTAGTAGCAGCCTTTCACTACCTGAAGGAGGGTTCCAAAGAGGATGGAGCTAGGTTGTTCTCAATGGTGGCAGATGATGGAACAAGAAACAATGGTCTCAAGTTGCAGTGCGGGAGGTCTAGGTTGGACATTAGGGAAAGCTATTTCACCAAAAGAGTGATGAAGCAGTGCAATGGGTTGCCTGGGGAAGTGGTGGAATCTCCATCTGTAGAGGGTTTTAAGGCTCAGTTTGACAGTGCCCTGGCTGGGATAAGTTTGTTGGGGTTGGTCCTGCTTTGAGCAGGGGGGTTGGACTAGATGGCCTTCTGAGGTTTCTTCCAACCCTATGATTCTATAACTTGTTGATACTGAATGAAATTAGTGATAGGGTGAGGCCATGAAGGACCTTGAAAGTGAATATGAACTGCTTATAGATGAGATAAAGAAGACGGAGATGGTCGAGAGATGTATGAAGATCTGAACTGGTTTTACTTCATTTACTGATTATCACTTTTTTTCAACTAGTTGAGTTAGATACTGCTCTTACTATGGGAGTGAAATCTGTTTTACCAATTGGAGCAGATAGCTAGAAGACCAATCTCTTTGAGAAGAGATGTCTTGTAAATATAGTCAGTTATTTTCCTCAAATGTTTAAAATAGCCAACAAGTTAGGGATGTCAATGTGTAGTCGACTACACAATTAACAGTTAAGCCTTGGCTTATCGGTTAATCTTGTGACTACACACTCACTCACTCACTCCCCTTGCTACCTCTGTATCAGAGGCAGCAAGTGGGAAGCTGGAGCTGGAGCCGGTGCCCTTGAGGAGCTGGCTTAAAAGTTGATTCCCCCCAGCACTAGCTCTGTGGTGCTGTCTCCCTCATCCCCGCGCTGCTGCCTTTACAGCAGCACGGGGGGGAGGGCAGGGGAGGCTGCCATGAAGCAGCCTCTCCATGGCCAGAGGCTTGAGGGGGTCCAAGCTCCCTGTGGACAGGGGCTGCTGCCACCCTGCACTGCTGCCTCTGTATTGGAGGTAGCAGCATGGGGCAGCAGACAGCCAGTCTGCCCAGGGAGCTGGTTTTTAAACTGCTGCTGCCTCTGTATCAGAGGCAGCAGCATGGGGTGGTATGGGGCTCCCCAGGAGCAGGACTGGGATTGCACTGCCTGCCAGCCCGACCCCTGGGGACTATTGAATAGTCATGTAACCGCTAAGATTTCATGTGGTTACACAACTGTTCAATTACACAATAGCTAATATCCCTACAACAAATAAAGTTACATTTTTGCACATTTAGAATTTTTCACTTTAAATTTAACATTTTCTTTTAAAAAGAAATAATTGATAACAATTTTCTAATTTACTTCTTAACTTTTTGAAAATAAGAAAATTAGCATAGTTGCAAAATGTTGAGAATCCAGAGTGTTGCATTCTCAACATCCTTGATGCACTATAATTTGATTTTATAAACTTAGATTTTTCTACCAGTTTGATAATCTAAAATCACTCTAACTTTTAAATGTTTAATTTTTATTCTTGTATTCCAAAATCAGCTTCCAGTTTAAAACTTGTTCTTTGCACTGAATTTGTGACATGACTTCATAAAAATCTGATCCTGGGCTGGTTTTAATATTAAACTACTGTGTGTCATTCTTTCCATTTTCTAATTCATTGGATTTCTGTTGCTTCCCAGGGGATAGGAAAAAGAGAATGGGTAGGGAGCGATGGAATTTTGTATGCCACTGTATTTACAGTGGACCCTGGCTGCTGTGACTGTCTACTAGAAGTGATGTAGTGTTAGTTTAAAAAAAAAATTCTCTCTCTGAAAACTCTCTTCATTTTCCAGACTGAAAAACCTAGTGGGCAACAGGACAAGCAGAGTAAAAATGTATAATTTGTAGTTTATTACTACCATTAAAATACTAGACATTGTTCCCAGTTTAATCATTATTACCCTTAAAACGTGTGTGACAAGTACAGACTACAGTAATTGATTTTGAGTTTTTACACAGGGAGCTTCTTTACTTCATTGCATGCTTTGTTTAAAAAAAGGTTTCTGAAAGCTCTTTGCCAAGAGAAAGACACTTACTCAGTATTCATTGGGTAAAGAAATATGCATTTTAATTATAATCCTAATTTGAAAATTAGTGGAAAGATTTACTGAGTAATCCTGTGTTTAGTCATTTAGTCATACATTTCAGAGTAGAGAGAAGCTCTTTTACAAGCATGAAATAGGAAAAGTGTATGTCACACTCCTCATTAAATCTGCATTCAAATATGTAGAATTTGACTGAAGAAGTCATTCTATCTTTCTTACTTGAAAGAACTTTGTGTGTGCACGAGAACATCCAGTTTTCTGCTTAGAGCTCAGCACTCCAGTTTAGGTGGACAGAATTATCCTGAGTCAAAATACAAATTAAAATATTTTGTTAATAGAAGATAAATTAATAGATTCCAAAGCCAGAGAGGATCACTGTGATCATCCATTCTGACTGCTTGTATAACATAGAGCATAGACGGCCCCTAAAACAATTTCTTTTGAACTAGCGCATATCTTTAAATGTAAAAATCCATTTTAAAAATAGATTTTAATATTGCCAGTGATGAAGAGTCTGTGAAGACCCTTGATAAAGAGTTCCAGTGGTTAAGTACTCTCACAGTTAAAAGTATATCTGATCTGGGTTATCGAATGTTCTGAATCCCAAATCATCACCAGATGGTAGAATGGAGGATTGTTACTTGTCTTCTTAAACTATCCAAATGTGACTGCAAACTATTTTGGAAGCTCAGTGAACTGAGAAGGATTAAAACACTTGCTTTAGAAACTATCTTGGTGTATGTAAATCCTTCTTAACATTTTGAAATGTAAAAATAATCTAGAATCACTATATTCCATTTATAGATTCTTTTTTATGTTGGAGTTCTCTTGACTTCCTAATTAATTCAAGGTCTCCTTAGAATTCTAACCTCACTTCATTTATGATTTGCCTTCAAAAGATTGATATGACAATTTTTTTCTCTAATCAGTAATGTGGCAGAATGCAAGTGAAATTGAGTACATTTTATTCTTGATTTGCTTGTTTTTAATGATACTGTTCCAGCTCTCAAAAATGTACTGGATAACAGAATGATGTTTCTAAAAACAAAACATTTGAAACAAAACACACATTCCCTGTATGATAAATCAGCTGAAAAATAAATGAGGCACTCATTAGGTATGCATAAGCACTGAATATGCTTTTGTGTGGTAGTTATGCACTATCCTAGTTGACACTATATGTTAGCTTTCATTGTGTGGTGGGTTCTGTTTTTCTCATGCAGCACTGTCTTACTTTTGGCTTACTTGTTTTCATTTCCCATTGTGTTTATGGCCATAATGAAAAGTGATCTAATCATGTACTAAACAGCGAAGTGACATCATTTTGCAGAGCACTTAAACTGGTCTTTTTTCTTTTAAAAACTTTAATAAATGCTTTTTATATTAGCAAGTACAGTCCACCTTTCAAGTCATGTCAGAATACTTTATCTAATGAGGCATCAAATAACAGTGTTCTTGGCACAAAATGTGTAGTTTAATAAAAAAAAAATTAATCCTAAAACCAAGTAATTTGGATTTGAACAGATACATTTGATCCAAAAGAAGAATACCTATAATGTTCTTACAATAATTAGCAATTATACTGAGCCAGAAAGACTACCCATTGTTTTGGGCTTCAAGAGCAGTAGGAAGGCTTGTTAGAGTTCAAAAGCCAATCATAATGGATGCTACCTTATATGGGCAGGGTATAAGTAGTTATTAAAACACCAACAGGAACAAAAAACACCAGTGCAAGCTTCAGTTTTCTACAAAAATAGTTCAAGTGGTGTTTGTCTGCTCCTTCTCTTTGATTATACAGGAGATTTGGTACCTTAAACCCATTGAAGTCAAGGACTGCTGCATTTCTTCCTGGTCCACATAATAGCCATTTTCCTTTGGGAGCCATGCTCTTATAGGGCATCCCCAACCTCAAACCCCACCCACTGGATTTCATTTCAAGGGGAACAGCTAAGTAAATGATTCTCAAGGAGTTAATATCTTATTCTGCATATGTCCAAAAGGGAGAGTTAGATGTGTACTATGTTGATAACCTACCCCTCTTGCCCCAGTCCTTCTGTTTATTGGGTTGCCAGCTGTTGGAAGTGAGTATTACGTTTTTATATACTGGGAATCCTTTTCATATTCAAATAAGTAAAATAGAGGGCCTATGTCTACAAAACACATTTGAGATACAAAGTTACTGATTATCTGTTTAAAATATTCTCGTTTTTTGAAAAAAATCTGTTTAAGTTCTCACTGAGGTTTCATATTCAACAGCTAGTTGCTCCTTTTTAGAAATGAGTATGTTTAGAGTGACTCAACCCAACCTCCCAGGTTTTACCTGGAGTTATTTGTGGGTGTATTGAGGTGTATTCAAAGGGGCTTTGCAACAGCGGATCAGCTGGAGTCCCCAGCTGATCCCAGGCTCCTAATGCACTGCCCCTTGGAAATGTCACCGCAGTGCTTCCAAAGGACAGCACTGCATGGAGCCCGGGTTCAGCTGGGGACTCCAGCTGATCCTGGACTTCATGCAGCGCTGCCCCTTTGAAATGCCGCCGCAGAGTTTCAAAGGGGAGACACTCACGATTAATCGCAATTAAATTTTTTAATCACTTGACAGCCCTAGTTTATAGTGAGCGTGGTTAAGATTCTAAATAACATTCTGCTCAACTGATATGTGTTCTTACTGTTTTATCTTTTAGACTCTGAGGCTTTCAAAGCATACCACTTCACAATGGGTTAAATTGTGCAGTCCTTGAATCTTTTAAAATTAAGGGGACTATGGGCTCAAGTAAGTGCACAACAGTGTAAGACTGGCACAGGCTAGCCTCTCATTAGCACTGGAACAGTAGAAGTCATTCTGTTTTATAACATGACTGTCAGGGCCAGGTTATAGATAGCCAGGCCACCTAGTGGTGAGCCAGAGTCCACAGCTGGCAGTCAGAGGCAGATCAGAATCACAAGTCAGAAGTAAGGAGCTATGCCACGTCAGGACACCAGGAAGTCAAGCTGGGGGAGCAGGAGGCACAAAACACACTGTCCAGAGGGGGGTGGAGGCCAGTGGTTTGGACGATTTCCTGTTCCTGGTGCTGGCTTAAGTAAGACCAACAGGCCAGTAGGCTGCTTTGGGATTCCACCAATGAAACTTGAGAGGTGGAACCTCAAGCTGGGGTGGGGCTCCATGAGTCTTAGTTCATCAGTTGTCAACAGGCTCTCATGTAGAGTGGTGAACTGGAGCTCCTGTGACCCCAGTTTGAGGCCAATGAGTCATGCCAGTCACATCTCCCCTAACAAAACTGTACTTAAAAATAGAGTCCAATCCTGCAAGTCTTATTTTCCTGAAGCTTGTACTAACATCGGGAGTTCAGCCCTGGGAAGACTGGCATAATCAAGCCCATAATCTTAAAAAAATATATATTTTCTTAAAAGAAAATGTATCTCAACATTTTATAATGAGACTACTAGCAAAATAGGTGGAAGTTTTTTGCCCAAATTCCTTCATCCAATGCAAAATATGCCAGTTTGCCAATAAAATTTGATCAGTGGAACCTTTTATATACTTAATTCCAGAAGGTTTATTATTTCATAGTAGTTAAGTGATCAACTTTGATCTGTACATATGGAAAATGAAGACTTTGTGGCTCCTGTAAGTGCAACTTCAGTACATGCTACAGATAATTGTATTGCATGAGCATCACAGACCTGATCTTTGTCCTTGCACAAAAGAAACTTAGAGCTGCCCTTAGAGTACAGCTGAAGAATCTGAGTGGCAGGGAAACTGCTATCTTCCTCCCTAACTTCTAGCATGTGGGATTGAGGAGGCTGTTGCAGGAACACTGTATGCTGTAGGGATGTAATAGAATAGTCGATTAACTGATAAGCAAAAACTTATAGGTTAATGCTATCGACTACACACATTCTCCCCCTCCTGCCCCCCTCTCCCCGAACTTTTTTAAGCAGGCCTGCCTAGGACCTACCCCTGCTGTGGCTCTGCTTTTAAAGTGTATTAGAAGATAGGCAGGCAGGCAGCCTGGCTCAGTTCCCGCTCACACTGGGTCCAGGAGCTCAGACCCCACCCCGGACAGGGGTTGCTGCCATCCCAATTAAGTATAAAAGTATCAGAGGCAGCAGCAGGGGGTGACAAAGAGCCGGTCTGCAAGGGGAGCTGGTTTTTAAACTGGCTTCCCTCACCAACCAGCTCCTGCCTGGCACCCCATGCTGCTGCCTCTGATACAGAAGCAGCAGCACAGAGTGGCAGGGAGCTCCTCGGAAGTGGGGCTAGGTTTCACTGGCTGCCAGCCCTGCCTCTGGGGACTATAGAATAGTCGAGTAACCGATAAGAATTTATGAGGTTACTTGACTATTCAATATTTAACATCCCTAGTGTGCTGATGATTCTCAGGTAATGTGATGTGAGAGCTATACTACATAGTTTTGTCAACTTAGCTGTATCAGTCAAGGGTATGAAAAAATGACTGGCAAAGCCCCTTGTGTAGATACAGCTATGGTCACAGAAGAGTACATTGTTCAGGGAGACAACGTTGCTATGCTGGCAGAACACTTTCTGTCAGCATACAGAGCGTCTACACAGAGGGCGCTGCTGGTGTAGTTATGCTGTAGCTACTCTAACCTAGGAGCTCAGATATCATCCAGTGCATATTAGGCCAAGTCTACACTACAAAATTAAGTCTCCCTAAGTTATGTTGGCACACAGCCATCATAGTAATTATATCACGTGTGCATGTCAGTGCTTTGCTACTCATGTTGGTGGTGCACCTCCTCACCAGGAGTACTTGTATCGATTGTACTGACAGCGTGGAGCATTGTGGGGTGGCTTTTGGGAAAATCAGTAACTGTCAATATAAGCAACATAGTGTCTACATTGACTCTGTGTCCACCTAACTGCTGTATATACTCGATCATAAGCCTAATTTTTTTGGTAAAAATTAGTCAGTAGGTAAACTGCAGTGTCCAATTTTCCTACTCTGCACTGTTTGTTATTTTACATACATCTACCATGTCCTCCTTATACTGAACATTCACTTTCTGAAGCTTTTGCAGTTGTTATAATTTGTATGTATATATGTTTATACTGATTATCTAAACATTCCGTGGGCTTTTTAAGATGCCTTTGTGCCGAGCTATTCCACCTGCTTTCAGTTCTCTCTTGTTTTCTCATAGTTGCTAAAATTCTCACCATTTTTCCACAGACTCACATTTCGAGACTTCCTCCTGGAGCTGTGGCAGGTCAGTCTGTGGCAATCGAAGGAGGAGTCTGTCGGCTGGAGACCCCAGCAAACTGACCAGCTTACTTCTCAGTCAATGCAGAGAATGTGAATGACATTTTGTACAATAAGCTCTTTTGTGTTTTAACAGATGTTGGGAATTTTACTCTCATTTTATACTCTTTATTGCAACCACATGCACCATAACTTGAGATATGTGCTGCTGTTATTTATGCTCATTCTGTGTGAATGGGTGTGTGCATGCTCATTTTTCTCCCAAATAAATCGGAACGCTTCCTGCTTGTTCAAGTGAAGATAACGTATGATTAATGTTGCATTTAAATTTTCATTGTTTACAGTTTAAAAATAATGCCCTTGTTAAGTACGGAAAAAATCTAATTTAAAGATGTGGTAGTAACTGTCATTCATGTTCTACATTAGAAAGTAACAAGCCTCAGAGGTAGTTGTGTAGTAATGCAAAAGTGATTGTGGTTTGTACATTTCTTTTAAGTTTAAATGGATCCAGTGAATTAAAACACTGCTTCTTCATTCCCTGTGTGGGGCATTTTTCTTTGACAAAGAATGGTTTCAGTGAAACAATCTAGAGCAGAGTTATGGCCAGAATTGTTTTTTAAAAAGTCTTATATTATAGTTGTATCTCTCTTCCCAAGCTAATATGTTACATAGCTTCAAGCTGTATGTATTACAAAAAAGCTATATAAAGATAATGTACCGTAATGCAGTCTTTACTTTGTGTATAATGGAATATTACAGTGTAAATAAGAAAACAAAGTTTATGGAAAGATTCAATACTATTCTTTGTTTCTTGTTTAAATATATATTTTAAGAAAAAGGTACAGAAATAAACATATTACTGGATGCTAAGTATGTGTATTATTGTTGAGAGACCTGAGAGTAGCACTCTTATTGAAAAAATTACTTCCTCAAGGTTCACTTACAGCATGTGTGTATATATGTTAATGTGTGTAATATGTATGCATTATGCATAAATTTACTGTAATATTTTACCACATATTATAAAAAGCTATGTATTCACATAATTATGTAAGCCACATCTGCCTTTAAGCATAATTAGTCAGTTATGTTTGGACACCATGTCTGATATTTTAGCAAATCATTGGAATTCTGAAGATGAGTTCTTAAATTTCAAGCATCCATTTAGTATCTTTCTTCCTATTGGCAATCAGCAACATAAGATTTTTGCAATGACCAACTTTTGTTAACGTCCTATAGATAGGCCAAAGAGAAACAACGGTACTTTTTTTCTGTTTGGACTTGGTAACAAAGTATATACTCCATTTTATTTTTTTCCAGAAGTACAGGATAAATATATAGTCCAATATAGTTCACCCAACAGTGTACTCATCTCTCTCTGTTGTATTGTTGTGCCTGCTTATAACAGAAATGCTTGATCCCAATTAAATAGTTTCATTGATTATATCAGTGTTTTATGGAAAAAAATTGTAATAAATATATTTTTAAAAACTGGCCTGAATTAATGTTTAATGTAACGTCACTGCATGTTCAGAGCAGTTTTTTGCATTGTGACAAATCTGCTGGTACATATCTATGACAAATTCTCCAGTGTAAATTAATGCAGCTCCACAGACGTCATTGGATCTATGCTGGTTTACACCAGTAGAGAGTTTGGGCCATAAGTAAGAATAGCAGATGGGTTAATATTTGTGCCTAGCTGTTTAGAACCTGTATTGCACCTCTGTGCTTTTTTATGGTCTCTCAGTAGCAGACCATAGTTAAGGTTATGTGAGAACTTTCTGTTTGACAGAGTCTGTACCTCAAGTGACTCATCATTTTTCAGAACTTTTTTTTTGTTAACATGCCACAGAGAATTTGAACCAGATTTTTGTTGTGAAATTATCTCCATTCTGTATTTTGTGTTTGTATGTTGTTTCTTTAGGGAACTATAGAAAATCTGACCACTGGAAGAGCTTGATTCCCTCTACCCTCACAGGGTACACAATTAGTGCTACCAGATCTTTTGTTGTTTTTTTAAGTTTATCCTGTACAGACTAACTCGGCTACCCCCTGAAGCTTCTGCGTAGTAACAGTGTGACTTGAGAGAGAATCAACCACTCCCTCCTTCTAGTTCATTTGCACAGTTGGGGATTGTCACTAATATCCTGGTTGTCATGGCTATGGCTGCTCTTTTACCTCAGACTAGATAACATTATTTCAAAGAAAGGGCCAGGAGGAGGTGTGATAAAAGCAGACTGGCTTTTGATAAGCTCCTGCTGTGCTCCTTTGGGTTTGCACTGTGGTAAATTACACTGTTTCTTTTCAAAGGGTAACTGTTAGGACACATCTACACAGCAGGGCTAATGCCATAATAAGCTGTACAACTTCAGCTACATCAATTGCGTAGCTTAAGTTGAAATAGCTTAATTCAGCTTTTGGTGCTGTCCACATAGCAGGAAGTCTGAGTTAGGGCACTCTTCCTCCAACTTTCCTTACTCCTCCTAAAATGAGGGTTACAGGAATAAGAGTAAGAAGTCCTCCAGCTTGACATCATTTTGACATTATGTTGAAATAACTGCTTGCTCCGTAGATGTGGACTATGTTACTTTGGAATAACATTAGTAATTCTGAAATAATGCTGCTGTGTAGACATAGCCTCACTGTCCTCAGAATGGATTGCATTAAAGTAAGGTATAGAATTAAGCTTTTTTCATGTATATTGTTTATATGCATCTTACAGATTGGGGAATATAGCTTTCTAAACATTTTACTTAAAAGAAAAAGCAAGAAAAAAGAATATATGATTCCTTATTCATTTTCCTGTTTACTGTTTTAAAAATAATTTAGAAGTTGCCCTGAACCTGAAGTTGCAGTAAAACTAAAATTGCATTTTAAAAAGGCTTTGTTTGAGTACAGTTTAGTTTATTTCCAGTATATTGATCAACTTGGCAATGTTTTGGTGAAATATTGAGCATTACAAATATACCAACAACAGTAAAATATATATTGAAGATGACAAATGCATTTTTGAAATAGCACATCTATACATTTTTCCCTCAAAGCAGGCTATGTCAGAATGAAAGTTGCCCTTGCAATCTTAATTTAGTCCTCTTGTGCATACATTAATTATAGGCAGAAGTGACTACCGGTGACAAGTTTAGTATACGCAACTTGTCTATCATCACATAGGATCTCTATAGCAGAGGCAAGGATAGAATCCAAGATCAAGTGCCTAACTGCAAGACCATACTTTCCCTTTGTGCAGTCCTCATGTTCACTACCAACTTTTCAATTTTTGCAACAAATGAAGCCAAAGTCCTATTGATGACAAATTCCTTCATTACACAACCCTGTCTCATCCCCAAAGCAAATCTGTCCTGGGCACTGAATGGATCAGAAGCCTGTGTGTTTATTTTTAGTTATTTTTAATAATCATGCAATTAAAGGCTGTATCATAATTCATACGTGCCAGGGAGTTGAATTAAGTTGCATAGGCATGCTTGGTTTTAGCTTAAGTCTGCAAGAAATTGACTCAAGCTAAATCAATTCCTTACAAAGTTGACCTAATCTGAAATAAGTATCCACAGCAAGTTTTGTCCCAATTTAACAAAGTCTTGCTAAACTAATTTAAATTAAGCCAGTGCTGCTCTCTTGTAAAAACTCTGAGAGTGAAATAGCTTCATTTCATTCAAAATGCAGTTTCTGTAATCTTTTGCTTCTATCTGCTCATATTTTGAGTTTTGTACATAAAACATTTTATAAATCCCTATTTGTGTGAAATAGACGGAAAAAAATGCGTTGTAGTCTTTAGAATAAGCAAAATCATTAGAATTAATAGTGACCTAAATGTTCGAGTGTTTTCTCTTCCCCAAGGTACAGATGTATTAATCCAAAAACTGGGCTGAAAAAGCAGTGAAAAGGATAAACTCATCAGAGAAGAAAAGTTATTTTGATGTTAAACATGGATTTTTTTCCCCCTGTTTTGAAAGAGGAAGAGTGTTCTTGACTGTAGCAAATATTAGGAATAATTGCATAGCAGGGAAGGCACAAAAGCCTTCCCTATCCTGAAGCCTTACCATTTCAAAGATACAGAGGCGGCATGTCACACGAGTCCCTAGGGAGTTATTTCAAAATAATAAGCGGAATGTCCACGCTACCAAGCCTGTTGTTTCTAAATAACGGTCTGGTTATTTTGAAATCTGTACTCCTGCTTTCCTCAGGGAAAAACACTTATTTTGAAATTATTTCAAAATAGCATTAGTGTGGACGATCTGGTGCAGCTAATTTGAAATAATTGGCTTCCAGAGGCTTCTCACAGCTGCACTTCTGACCACTCCAGCCACACCTTCCATCTCCACTGCTCCCTTTCTCCTGTGGAGCTTAAAACTCCAGTCTGCAGGAGAAGGATTTGTGGAACATGGCCAGCTTTGCCAGCCCCATGCCATACAGCAGGATCCGACGGAGCCATGAGCAATCCCAACACTCCTTCAGAGCCTCTCATGGCTGCTAGTGCTCCTGCTGACCCTTCACCTGCCACTGGCCAGGGATGCAGGAGAGCTCTTGCCTGGACTGGCGCAGAGATCCTGGACCTCATCGAGGTCTGGGGGAAGGAGACCAACCTCCAGATCTCCACATCAGGGAAAGGAATGTGACAGCTATAACTGGATCGCCTCCAGCCTGGCTGACAAAGGCCACAACCGGACCCTTGACCAGGTCTGTGTGAAGGTAAAGGAGCTCCCCACCCTCCCACAGTTGGGGAAACCCCTGGCAGCAAAGCCATCCACAATGGTGTCCATGTTGCCCAGAGTGACAACCCTCCGTAGCAGCACATGGTTGATGGCCTTTGCTACTTGTATGATCATGGCCCCGACTAGATTTCCCCACACTGAACTCATTCCTGATGGAGCAGTAGCTGTCCGGCATGGTGAGCTTCCACAGGGTGACAGCGACGCGCTTCTGCGCGGGAATGGCGGGTCTCAGTCGGGTGTCCTGTTGCCTATGGTCAGGAGCGAGCCACTTGCAGAACTTGAGGAAGGTGGCCTTCCACATGCAGAAGTTCTGGGGCCGCTGCTGGTCGTCCCACCGCTGCAGGAGGATGCAGTCCCGCCAATTCAAATTGGTCTCCCACCATCAGAAGTGGCGTTCCATGGTGTCCAGGGGATTGAGGGGCATGCGGAGCAACAGGAGTGCCAGGACCTGGGTGGTGAGGGCCTGCGGTACGGGCTGGTCCTTGTCCTGCTGGAGCAGCATGTATGCAGTTTGGAAGTACTGCACCATGAGGCCCATGAGCCTGGCACTGCTTTGCAGCAGCTCTGGTTCCATGTTAGTGCTGTGGCGTCGGCAAGGGCAACCAGAGCACCCTGTGTCCATTTTGTGTCCCGGGAGGGGGAGGCCGTGCAGGAGTGGCGTGAGACGTGGCCAAAGAGAGGAGCCCCTGAAAGCACACATTGCAGCTTCCCTGATCAAGCAGCCACAGGAAATGTCTGCCCTCCTTGTGCCCTCCCCTGAGTGTTTTGAGGCTCTAAATCCGAGGCAGGCTCCAATCAGTGCGGGCGCGCTATTTCAAAATAATTCTGAGTAATTTCAATGCTCCCCCGTTGTGGCGACATGCTATTTTGATTTTGTTATTTTGGGAGTTATTTTGATTTTACTTATTTTAAAATAATTTCCTAGTGTAGACATGCCTTAGGAAGCCTAGAAGATAATTTATATAATACTGGGTAAAATAATATTACAATAGCCATTTAAAATTCTCTGTGGGTGTTAGGCATAATGAGGTCATTTTACCTCTGAAGGTTAATGGTCGTAGGCATTGTGGAAGAGAAGAAATTTGAATAATGAGCAGGTAGAGTCCTGATGTACTGAAGTTGGCAGTGACTGGAAGAAGATGGGAGTGAGATATCGAAGCCCAAAGGGTTCCAGGATGGCATGTCTGATGCAGCGTGTATGTCTACATTGTAATTAGAAACTCATGGCTGGGCTTATGCCACCTGACTCTGGTTACGGGGTGTAGACTTTTGTTTTTGGACCTCCATTCACACTATAATTAATCAACCCCTTAGGCCAAGCCACCTGACCTGGGCCAGCTGCAGGTTTTTAATTACCATGTAGACATATGCAGAGAAGAGGACTAACAAGGATAATGTAAATGTTATCCTGTTGTAGGCTGGTGCTTGCCATGGCCATGAAATAGAGGACTAGAAATGTAAGGTTGTCATGGTTAAGTGGGATAATAGGTGGAAAGAATCAAAGTGGAAAGCGAGATGGTATGATTAGATGAGAAAGACCATTTTAGCTGCTGTGTTTGGGGGTAGACTTAGAGATGGAGGCCATGAAACCATGGAGACCAGTAGCAGGATGCTGCAGAAATAAAGGTGGGAGTTGAGTGGGTATGGACAAGTGTTTCACTATCAAGACAAAAAGGAAGGTTCCTGTCCTTAATACTTTATAAAGTCAGTGCCAACAGGATTTAACGGGTATGGCGTGATCACATGGAGCCAGTAAGCAGTGATGCAACATGCCAGCATTTCTCCAGATGCACCATACCTTTATTTTCTCCAGAATCAGGGTTGGCAACAGACTTCACCGGGCCCTGGGCAATGGGAGCAAGGGGACTCGGCTCTGGGCCCCTAGAAAGCACATGGCTTTGAATGGAAGGGATGGGGCTAAAGGCAGCCAGCCATCTACGCTGCTTGAGACTCTGGTGGTGATATAAAGGGCCTGGGGCTCCAGCTAATGCTGCTGCTGTAGTAGCAGCAGTGGCAGCCCAGAGCCTTGGGCCCTTTTAAATCATTGGGCCCTGGGTTGACTGCCCCCTTTGCCTCTCACCTCCACTGGCAGCCCTGACAGAATTTAAGTATTCACTTAAAATATATAAGTACTAGAATGCTTACCCAGCATTGTTCAGATCCTTCAGAGCAGTGGGCTGGGAATGTGGGGGGCTCAGGGCATGAAGCTGGGGATTGGGAGATGCACGAGGCAGGGTTGGGAATGAGAAGGCTCAAGGCAGGGAGCTGGGGCTGTGGTGCAGGAGTCAGGGTTGGAGGGTGAGGAGAAGCTCAGGGCAGGAGGTGGGGGTGCAGGAGTAAGGGAAAGGGGTTGAGAGGTGTGAGGGGTTCAGAGCAGGTGGTAAGGGCACCTACTGGCTGCTCCCTGGAAATGGCGGGGGCTATGTGGTCCATCTACTGGCTGCTCCCTGGGGCTGTCCTGGGACAGTGGGGGCTACATGGCCCAGCCATCGGCTGCTCCCTCAGGGTGGCCAGAGTGGTGGGGGCCATGCTGCTTCTGAGGGTTGGGCTGCTTGCTTCCCCCTGTGGTCATTCAGGGGTATAACTATCCCCTGTGCTTGCTGCCCCCCTGTGGTCATTCACGAGTATAACTTTCTCTATCACACCCCTCCCTTTCTGTTTGATGAGAAACAATCGCATTCCATGCACATCCCATTGTCCCAGCACCCCCACACCTCCCTGACCTTGCTTTAAGTTACGATAAGAGGAAGCTGCATACCAAATGTGATGGTCCTTGGTCTTACCGTTTAGGAGGAGTTCTTAAACAGACTCAAAAATGGATGGACAAATGCATAAACTCTCATATACAGTAAGAAGATTTATGGTTATGAAGAATATCTTCAAACTATGAACTGATACAGCACTGTTTCTTGGTTTTAAAGGTACATATTAAACATGGTACACCTGCCAAGTTAAAGAACAAAACTAAAGAGTGATGTACAGTATTTATGCGGTTCTCTGTATGTCAAAAAAGTGGATGCAAGGCAGCGGTTGAGTTTTGGAAATTTCATCATCTAGCCTGCACTTTACTATCCATCTCCCCCTATTTATTTTTGTGTTTCTATTTGCAAGTTAAAGAGAGAAAGTTGTAATGGCCTTGTATCTGTTTAACCTGGGAGGGGGGAAAAGCCAACTTCAGAAACTACTCGTTGGAGAGACCATGAAGCTGTACAGCTGGCAAGGGTGTAGGGAAGGGTTAATATGCATGCCTTATGGGCTTTTTTTTCTAAAACAACACTCATATGGTATATATCTGAGCACATGTATGGGGATGTATTTGCCCCTCCCCCATGTAGCTGAGCACTTAAGCGTCTGCTTAGTCCCATTAAAAGCAATTACACTATTTGTGCTTAAAGTTACCTAAGTGCTTTGCTGGATCAAGACCTTAGCTTTTAACTGCCATCCAACTGACTTGCGCTTCTTAAATCTACACTAACATGTTTTGCAGATGATTTTGATAAACCCTATCTGACCTTGACAGGCTTGGACCTATTATGAGACTTTTTTGCATCTTTCACCTATTTTTAAAGAAATGAAAAAAGAAAAGAAGAAATTAAATGTTAGGGGGGGATTGATAATGCAACGTTCAGGATTCAAAGTGAATGTTTTACCTTCATTTTTGCATTTCCTACATTTTGAATATTTAACCTTAACTATGCCCTCTTATGCATACACTTTGTTACAGTCTTTAACTGTGTTATATGTGTGAACTGAAAACATGCCATCTGAAGACTGAGGACAGATATATATTTCAGAACTTGTTTCAGAATGGACTTTGGCAGTGTATGCAATTCCTCTACCCCTGCACAGCTGCTTTTGTGGAGTGATCAGACCTAGCTTCAGGTACCTAGCCTCACTACAGGAAACTCTAAAATGACACCATCTTCAGAACCCAGCTGGGCTGTGAATGCAGTACGAAGTGAAGGTGACAATCCTGTGATCACTCCACAACAGCTTTGAGACACACACACCCCTCCACTATCATGACCCTCTCTTGGGTTGGGACCCCCACAGTTATAACACCATGAAATGTCAGAGGTAAACGTGAAAAAGTAAAAATGACTGATACGAAAATCCCATGACCACAAATTGCTGCAAATGGAATTTGGTAGGATCCTATACAATATAAAGAAAAAACAGAATAATTCATGCTGTTCTGATCTAAGGCTGTTAGGAACTGGTAACTTCTGAAAGAAAACCCTTTGTGCAGAGCCCTTGTTGAAGATCATGGATGATCTCTTATAAACTTATTAAGATGGGTGCAGGTTCTTTTATTGTTTTAATGTTTTCTATGTAGTCCTTTCCCTTTAGAAATACATGTGCTTTCTAATAAATAGTTGTGTGAGATTCTTAACTGCTGGCAATTATGTTGATCATGGTCCTTAGAGACAAGCCAAAGTGCAGACAGTGGCTTGTTTAGGCAGTCTGGCTTGGTGGGAATATCAAAATGTAGGCAGGGAACTGCATAGCATGCACAGACCCTGGTCAAGATGAAAAGAGATGCATGTCTCTACCCAGGAGAGGCAGTGGCAGAGGAGCTGGGAGCTTAGAGTGGGTTTCCTTAGTGAACTACAGAAGGAGGATATGGAAGCAGTGGCCTTGGAATGTTACCGATAGCCATGACCGGTGTTCCCTGTAAGCTGCGAGCTTGTGTGACTGCTGAGGAGAAATGCAAATGCCGCCCAGCTTATTAGCAGAGTTAGGTTTTTTGTTTCCACTGTTGATGCACATTTGCACATGCCTTGGTGCACATAAAATTATTCTGCACATGGATGCAAAAGATTAGAGGGAACATTGGTCATGACACAAAATATTCCCACGTTTTCTATTTAGCTGACAAGTGGCTTTTATTAAGAATTTCAGGAAAAATGTTTGTCATCCTAGTCAAACTCTTTTCCTCCTAACCCTGTAAGGACCAAATTTTCGGACACAGAAATTGTGTAGGGCACAATGAGTATTTACTTTTTAAATAGTGTAATTAAATACCTCCCAGACCCTGGCCAAAACAAATAAAAGACCCCCTACTCTGGCCATGTGGGAGTTTGGCACAAAAATGCCATTGGCTGTAAAATCTGCAACAGAAGGGAGGATTAAATATAACATTGCATTGGCCATATTCTGAAGGAGTGTAATGTTAGTGTTTACAATATCCAGAAAACCTAAAGCCAAGCCAAAGGCAGTCCATCATAACCAAAGTGGGAGCTACTGTAAGGAAAAATGACCATGGTGGTTGCTACTTTAGGATGGGGAACAGCTGCATGGCTGCAACCCCAGTGAAGAAAGCCAGTTAAATGAGGACTAGCATTTATTCTGCATTGAAATTACAGTGTATTTTCTTAGGGTGGCAATTGACAGTCATGCTTACAAGGCAATGGAGAAAATGGAATGATCTATAATGTGATCTGCAGCAGCTATGGAGGTCCACAACCAACCTTGGGGTTACTACTAAACTGTTCCTTGTTTTTCATTTTATAGGCATCTTGTTTTAAAATGGCATGTCAATGCACAATATCTATGTACTTTTTAGTCCAAAAAACATTTTCTTTCATGGGTGCTATGAAGTTTGTTTGTGAAGAAACAATTAAATATAGGAAATGCTGAAAGCTTTTATTATTAGAGAAAGGAATGTATGTTGTATGCCTGGGAAATAAAGAATCTTGAGATGGATTGACTGGCCACTATGGAGAGAGCTGCCACTAAAGACTAGTGAGCTAAAACTTCTGAACCAGGTGCCTTAAGCTGGACTCTGACATTCATATATTGAGGTGGCAAAAATGGATTTAGGAACTCAGTCAAATTTTCAAACCTTGGGTGCTTGAAGTGAAGGTCCTGAAAGGTGCAGAAATGAGGAAGGTAAGTATGGTCATTGGTAGGGCATTCTTGAAGGGATCTTCAAATGTTCTGTTTGGCAAAAACGAAAGAACTACATTTGAAACAATTATTATTTTTAAATGTATTGCAATGCTTTAAATGTTTAAGTAATGAGTGAATGAGAAAATCCTAATGATGACTGCAGTAAATGAACTTTTATCAGCCCATGGAAAGAACCAACAATGCATTTTATTCAGGGTTTACTTTTGGAAAAATATCTTGAATATTCAGCGGAATTATTTTGAGTTCCTTTAGCTGCCTCTTGAAATTGCTAACAGGCTGGCTCCACTGAAGTCACAGGCAACTTTGCCACTGACTTCAATGAAGCCAGGATTTCTCTCAGAAGTGACAAATATTCTCAGCCCCTTAAGCTCAATTGTGGAGCTTTTTTGCAACTGTGAATGCTAAATAATATTTTCTTGAGCAATGGGTATTTGGGAATGCCTCAGAAAGAGAATGGTCTATGCAGAAGATCTGGTCAATCCTGTGGAATTATGACTGGATGCTTTCAGTACAACTGTTTGAAGTGGGAAATTGCAAGATATTCTTTGCTGTCAGTGTGCATTAGTAGTGGTTTATTTATGCTCAGAAATGTTTGGCATCTTCAAAGCAAATGACTGAATGAAGCCAAACTTCCATTTCTTTGAACACTGCTATCAAAACCTGAAATGCTAGAAAAACAGTGGTATGTGTGCTCTATCTATATAAGGTTAGAAGAGTCCAGTCTAGTTGGGTGCAAATCTTGAACTCACCAAGGAATGTCTGAGGGGTAGTCATCTCAGTCTGTAACTTGCTTTCGTGGGCAAAGCCCAGTTCTTCAGATGAGGTGATCTTGAGTCTGAAGAAGTGGGTTTTGCCCACAAAAGCTCATGATGATGATATATATATATTTGATCAAGGAATGGTTCTTCAAGCTTGGAGGCTAGCCTTCTCAGGATCAAACAAGGGCAGGGTTTTTGTGAGGATTAATGTCAATGTTTGTGAAGCACTTGAAAATTCTTGGATGCTGTAAGAGTTGAAAATATATCACGCTCTAAACAGGTTACCAAAAAGAGAGGTCAATTTCAGGGAGCATGTCAGCTTCAGACTTATCTGGGCCAAATAACCCTTTTAGAGACTGCAGTAGAAATCTAGATCTGTGCATTTTAAATTGTGGGGCTGGCCTTCTCTCAGGGGAAGTTCAATCAAGTCTAGAAAACCTATTTTATCAAAGATTTTTTCCTTTTTGGACACCGGGTGCTCTGTGATCAATACCTGGATTCTCTGTGTGTGTGTGTGTGTGTGTGTGTGTGTGTGTGTGTGTGTGTGTGTGTGTGTGTGTGTGTGTGTGTGTGTGTGTGTGTGCTCTGTGATCAATACCTGGATTCTCTGTGTGTGTGTGTGTGTGTGTGTGTGTATAATATAAAATTTTTCCTGTGGGAGGACAAAGTGATGTTATCACAGCACTCTGCATCCCACAGCCCCTCCCTTCACCCTCAGCTACCCTGCCTCCTCTTTCCCCATTACTCTGGCAACTGGAGCCATGCGGCCTCCCCTGGACCAGAGCCGGAGGCCTCCCCCTCGTGGGGGGGGCTAAGAACCACATGCCCTCCCCTTTGTGGGTACCAGGAACCACGTGGGGCTGGAGCCGCGAGGCCACCCCCTCGCAGGGAGGGGGCAGTAACCACATGAGGTCAGAGCAGCGAGGCCATCCCCTTGCAGGGAGGGTGGGGAACTTCACGCCCTCCCCTCTCGTGGGGGGCAGAGCCGTGTGCCCTCCCCCTTTCCAGGAGTGGCCGGGGGGGGGCAAGAGGCTGGGAGTGGCTGCGGTTGCGGTGGTGGGGGAGTCTGAGAGGCCAGGGTGGAGACACGGCTGGGGCTGGCTGCGGCCACAGTGGGGCGCTGAGAGGCTGGGACTGGTGCAGCCCTGGCCCTCCCCTCCCACATGGCCAGGGGGCGAGCCAGGCCTGCCTACCCCCAGAGGCAAGTGTAGCGAACTATGGGGCATTGCCCCGTAGTTCCTCTGAATCTGCCAAGCAAGGAGACTCCTTTTAAAAAACAACCAGCCAAAAATTGCCTCTCTCTTCTGTAATGCCAGCTGGTGGCATGCTTCTTGTCTATTTTCTCCTCATTATCTGACTTCTGTTCCAGGTAGCAGGAGGCATCTCTGGGTCTCTCTTCTCTGATCAGGCAGGGACTTTCCCGTTGTTTTATTTTCTTCCTTTCTTTATCAATAGAGAGGGTTGGGGGGGTGTGTGTGTGTGTGTGTGTGTGTGTGTTAAACAATGGGACTCTGTGGGAAACTTGTGTTTGAGGAGAAAACCTGGCAGTGTTGGCATGTCCAGCTGAGATCAAAGGGGTTCCTGTGCATATCCCAAATGTGCAGTAAGGCAAATGCTGCTTACCCTACTGCAAAGTGGCAGGTGAGCCTTACATGCCTCGGGGTAAGAATTCAACAGCAGGAGCTGGCTTGGCAGAATCTGCAGGTCATTTGTCCTTAGGGACATGGTGTTCTTGGTCAAGATGAAGCTTGGAAGGAAGAGCTGATTCCAACAGCAGCCGTGTAGCAGGCAAGCCTTAATAAGCCACTTAATGAGCTGGCACTGGTGTTTTGGAAGCAATGAGTCAGAGGTCTTGGCTGGTCTGTGTTGACTGTGATGAAATAAGGCATCCACAAATTTGTCCAAGAGGCTGGTAAGACAGAGGGGTAGAAAAACCCATGAGGCAGGATCTCCCTCCTAACCCTTAACTGGCTGACTTGTATTTTTATCCCGATTGTTCTCAAAGGGGGCCTTCGCGAGGCCTTCTACTTATATCCTGCACCCCAATCCTCTCAATTGTTCTTTTAGCCCCCCTTTCCTGAGGGCAGCTTAGACTCGCCCAGGCTTTGAAAAGTACAGCAAAACCAAAACCAACCCCCCCCCACCACCACCAAAATAGGAAATGGCTCCAATAGCAGTTGGTAGCAGTTACCATGACATCATGGTTGCCCGAAGGGATCTGTGTACTTCTATGCCTGGCTTTGCCTCCAGTAAGTCAGCACCTCTGTGAGGCCATGCCAGTGTGTCTCCCTGGCATGTACGTGTGCTGGGGCAGTGGAACCTATCACTGCCAGTAGCCTTGTTTTCTGTTGGGCTCTCATGAGGCAGTGTGGTCTAACCCAGCCTACCCACTTGGAATCACACCTGCGGATGGCTTTTCTTACCAAGGCAAAGGAGCAGTGCAGCCCACACTGGTTGTCTGTATGTTCCATCAACCCACACTAGCTAGAATTTACAGGGCGAATGACGGTTCTTTCTGTTTTCCTTCACCTATGCCAGAACAGCCTGCATTTTTGAGCCTGACAGCTGCTTTTTACAGATGTTGCTGACAGCGGCCTGTTGCTCGCGGCATGAGCCTGCTAGCTCCAATGGATGGTCAGAAGAGCTGCGATCCGTGCCTAAATTGTTAGCATTAAGGGTATGTCTAGACTACAGAGCTCCGTCGATGGAGCCACGTAGATGAGTTTGCTAGACATAGGAAAATGAAGCGGTGATTTAAATAATTGCCGCTTCGTTTACATCAAAATGGCCGCCACGCTGTGCCGATCAGCTGTTTGGCGGCACAGCGGGGCAGTCTGGACGCGCCGCGGTCGACAAGGGAAGCCTTTGTCGACCACTCTGGTAAACCTCATTTCACGAGGCATACCGGAGTGGTCGACAAAGGCTTCCCTTGTCGACCGCGGCGCGTCCAGACTGCCCCGCTGTGCCGCCAAACAGCTGATCAGCACAGCGCGGCGGCCATTTTGATGTAAATGAAGCCGCGACTATTTAAATCGCCGCTTCATTTTCCTATGTCTAGTAAACTCATCTACGTGGCTCCGTCGACAGCCATGTAGTCTAGACATACCCTAAGAGTACACCTTTTGTTGTCTAGCTGTAAAACTACTTCAGCAGGCTTTAAAACTCAGAGTATTACTATTTGAACTTAGAATGCTCCTGCCCAGCTCAGCAGAATGCTTACAACCACCAGGCTGGGTGTCCCAGTAGAAGTGGTGTTGCCATTTCTGAGGTGGTTAGTTCTATCTTTCAATAAGATGCCTTTGAATGCTCAGGGTGGGAGGAGAGGGTTTTTACTATTTTTCTCTTGGAATACAGGCTTTCTCCTTTTGGACATTTGGACATAAAGTTTCAGCTGAAGCCTTTGGTTATTTTTCAGTAAAACCCTTCATGCAGGAAAGAGAGGAGTAAAATAAATAAAATAAAACATCCCCACCCACCCCCAAGAATTGGGGATTTAACCCCAATATCCTGAGTCCCATTCCACTGCCTTAACCAAACCAACCTTTCTCCCTAGTTAACTTGCCTAGGCATTGGGAGCATTATGGATCTGGTAGTAGGAAGGCTGCATTGATAGTCACACAGGTGATTGGATGAGGGCTTTATCTCATTGCTGTGGAGACACTTTCTTTCCTTCTTAGCAAGCTCAGTTTTCTTCTCTCCAATCAGGCCCTATGGTTTTGCAGTGATTCATCACAGCCCAGGTAAGGTTCTGCTCCTCTGTTCCACACAAGTCAGTACTATGCCATAATCACAGTTTCGCCCTGTATCTTTTTAGCATTTCTCAATGAAACTGTTGAATTATTCTGTAACTTGTTAACATTGCCATGTAATTGCCATCTTGCTGCAGAATCCCCCGCAGCATAAACTTAGTGCGGCTGTATAATTTAGGCGTCATACATTGCATAGGCTGGAAAATGTAGAAGCAAAGTCACATTGTTTAAAATGCACTTCTGGAAGGCACTTGGATAGAATGTGTGACAGGTTCCCCCAGGGGTACCACCTCAAATCAGGGTACCACTGAGTCCTGTGGCTCATCAGTGTGGGCTTTCCTTCACACTGTACTGTTGTGACAAGCTACAAACCTCTCCAGCCTGCACTTTTAATAGCATTCAGACAGGTAGCACATCCAGATGCAGTTCCATGCTGGCTCTCTGACCAGCCTCTGCATGAGAAGGCTACTCCCAGTTTATGAGGCATGCACTCCCTCTGAAGTATAAATCCCAAATGAAATTGTCTTGTGCTGCACAGGGAGCTGTACAGCATAAGATCATAAAATTCACCCCCTTCCTCAGTGTGGAGAGAAATATGCAAAAGCCTTTTGCCTGAGCTAAGATTCCCAAGCACTTCACGCCAACTCACTGGTTTAGATAAAGGAAAAGCAAGCATATGAACTACAGAACATAGCAAACAGATCAAAGCAGATGACCTATCAAGTAAACAAAAATACAAACTAAGCTTAATATACTAAACAGATAGGGTGAGAATCTGCTATTCATATCCAGAGAGATAATATAAGTAGGATGTGGGTTCTTAAACGGCAAGATGTACTTGGTTTACAGCTTGGAATCCCCAGGGGTTTCATTTACAGGCTGCAACTCCCTTTAGCCTGGGTCCAGTGCTTCTCCAAGTTCAGTTTTTGTTCCTCAAGAGTTTTCAGGAGTTGTCCGGAGGGGAGGTGGGGAAGGAGGAGTAAAGAACCACAAATGATGTTATTTCCTGCATTATATAGCTTTCACATAGGATGGGAACCCTTTTTTCAAAGCTTGGTTTCCAGACTGGTCTATGGAAAAATACCGACATCCCAAGATGGAGTCCAGAGACATCTTATCTCATCTCAACCCTGGCTGGGTTGATTTAGGTGGGATTGGTCCTGCTTTGGGCAGGGGGCTGGACTTGATGACCTCCTGAGGTCTCTTCCAGCTCTATGATCACATGTCCTTTGTAGAATCATAGCAGCCATCGTTCACAGGCTGTTTGGAGCGTTCACAGGAAGTCTCACCAACTGGAAGATAAGCTTTTCCTAAGGCCTATTGCTTTTTTCCTAATGCCCCCTTGTCCTGAATAGACCATTTCCAACCAACTATCTAGACTGAATGTATCTTGCATTACCTCGGTGTAACTACATTTGAAATACAGATACATGATCAATATTCATAACTTCAGATACAAATATGATACATGCATACAAATAGAATAATTATATTCAGGAAATCATAACTTTTCCAATGGCACCTCACGTGCTATCTTGCATAAAATAGATGATAATTATATTGTAATACGATCACTACGAAGAATAAGGGGAGCGGTGTCCGTGCGGTGTTGAAGGCAGGATAAGAACTTGACTAGAAGGGAAGATCAAATCAGTGGAAGCTCTTAGATAAAGAATGATGTTAGGAGTTAGGAACTAGACTCTCCATCCCAAGAGATTGTGGACTTGTTTCTAATGAGTAAACATCAGACTAGGAAAATCAGTATTTTTATTTACCTCCAGGAATATAATAAAACCTTCTGTTTTGCAAGTCTCTCCTCTTCCCCACTCCAAACTAATTACTAATCAGCTTTAAGATATACTATATTTTAATATGTTGAAGACAAGAGTCTGGGGGATTATGTTAGTGAGTCTGACTTTGGTTATAGAAAAGCTGTTGAGCAGTAGTAGGAAAAGCTTGATGGCAAATCATTTACAAGAAAATATCTCGCACAGCATGATTTCCAGCAAAGAGGTTGCATTTAATGACCTGTCTCAAAATCTTGTTTTAAATCAGTGGCCACCAACCAGTAGATCGGGATCTACTGGTAGATCTTGGAGTCTCTGACAGGTGAACTTGACTGGTTTGGCCAAGAGGCTATCAAGCACCAGCACTTTAGCTGCCCCTCCCTCCCACTGCTGCACATCTCCTACCCTTTGCCTTGGAGCTGCCCCTCCCCCTGGGAAGCCGCCTGCTTTCTGGCAAGGAGGGAAAGGATGCTGATATCAAGGTGCCTCCTCCCATTCTGTATCCTTTCTCCACAAAGCAGAGAGGGGCACAACAAGACTTGGAATGGAGTTTGCTGGCTGTTTTTGAGAGTGGTACAGGGCCAGGGCAGGGGTAAGCCTGCCTTAGCCCCACTGCATCACCAACTAGGAGCCATCTGAGGTAAGCAGTGCCCAGCTGGAGCCTACATCCCAAAACCCTACCCCAGTCATGACCCCTTTCCTGGTCCCCAGGTCCCTGCCCTAGCATCCATGCATCCCAACTACCAGCCCCAAGAGCAACTCAGAGCCCCTCTCACACTCCAGATCCCTTAATCCAAGACCAGAGCCTGCACCCCAAATCTCTGCCCCAGCCTGATGAAAGTGAGTGAGGATGGGCAAGAGAGAGAGGTTGGAGGTAACAGGGGCAAGGCCTCGGAGAAGGGGTAAGGGTATTTATATATGAGGTAGATCTTGGATTGCACTTAAATTCAAAAAGTGATCTCATGCTTAAAAAGGTTGGAGACCACTGTTCTAAATCATTATGTCCTCATCAGCTAAATCCATGGCAGTCCAGTTCTCTTGCACCCTCTCCCTTCTCATAGATATTTCTTTAATTTGTCAAGATGTGAGGGGATAGCATTGCATATCTTTGCGGAGCAATAGGGAAAGCCAGAGCAAGGAATGGCTGTCTTGGATATGACCCCGGTTTTCAACCGCACCAACCCTCTTTACAAAGCACGAGGCTTTTTTGGGAGATGGCTGACCTTGGCCTTGAGGTGCCTGAAGGAAAGGGCTGAAGTAACATTTTACAGGAGGCTAGAGGGGTGAGTGAGTTAGGCAGTGATATAAGCCAGCAAAGGTATGATTCAGTCTCCTGCCAAACTGGATTCATGGCTGCACAATAAACTTCTTGCCTGATTGGGATTGTTCCACAGAACTATGCAATAAACCATTTCAGAGTCATGCCAGGCAAAAACCTTCAAATCATCCTCAGGTTACATGTAATTTGCAGCTGTGGCCAAGGGCATGAGTGATAGAAGTGGCATGCGGTGGTCTCGGGAGCTGTTGCTTACACAGTTTCTTAGCAGATGAATGTCTGTATACAGAGGGTGGGGAAACTTCCTCCCCTTGCAATGTAAACATCTCACCTCTGAAAGGCGACAGCCATTGCAAATACCAGGTAACATAGGTCCTGTATTCAGTTCTTATCTATGGATCCACTCTCTGCTAGAAAGAGCCTATGGGCTGCTTTCAACTGTTTATTTTACACAGAAGAGTGGCAGTAATATTTGGGGGGAAATAAACCTCAAGACTAGCTGTGTTTTGAGCCACTGATCATTTTAGAACAGTGAACAGCAGCAAGGGTTTAAACTGAGAAGTAACAATTTCCTTTATTACTCCTTTTAGGTTATGACTTAAAGAATTCCGGCCCATCTCCCTTGTTTTTCCTTGCAGTCTATGTGGGAATCATGGTCAGAAATTCTCTAGGGCACTTGGAGATCATTTATGATGTGTCACAAAAGCATGTTTTCTTTATGCACTCATTCAGTAAGAATGGTCATCCTGTGCCATGTTTAAAAATCTAGTCAAATTGCTCCAATAACCCAACTTTGACCAATAATTAACATAGGTTACCACACTGCAGCCAAAAACATATTTAAAGTCTTCCTCTCTCCCACCGGAGTCCAGCGACAGGGGAGGGAGGGAGAAATGGGCCTTGAGGCATGCCCTGAAAGTAAATAAACTAGGACTGCTGGCAATGGACATGGGAGCATATGAACTGAATGTGTTCTGGTTGACATTCTACAGCAGAATCAGAACCCACAGTAGGGCCCAGAGGCAAACCAGGAGCTTATTCCTGGCTGGATGCTCTGTTTGCCATGTATTAACAAGGCGGATGTTTAGGATTGGTTAGTGAGAACTACATAGGATACTACTACACACAGTTTTCCATGTTTTCTCAGTGTGTGAGAGAGGTTTTTCACGCCAGAAGAAATGCTAGTAGTCCTTTTTTTTTTTTTTTAATGAAAGGAAGCTCACAAGTAGTTGGATGAAGTCTGAGATCAACATGAGTGATTGCTAACCGAACAGGTGTCAGAAGAGCCGATTGTGTTCATTTGACCTGGGAGGACCTTATGGAGAAGATTTGAGGTACAACTGTGTCGTGGTAAAGGGTGAGCATATGAAAGGGCAAAATTATAAAACCAGGCTTGTAAAACTAAATGGACAACCTAACAACCTGGACAACAATCTTCTAGCCCAACTTTACTACAGTTGCACAGCCCCTCCCGGCCTCTCACCAGGGGGCAACCAGGGCTGTAGCCCAGGGCTATGGGTGCATTTGAATAGTCCCACGTGAGGTTACCTGCAGCCAGCCAGCTGAGCTTAGGGAGGGGATACACAGCAGCCAGCCCAGCCAGAGTCATGGAGGGAGAGAACAAAAACATACATCCAAGCTACAGCTTGAGACACTCACTCTTTCTGGTAACTCCTCTGGGAGCAGCAGCAGCAGGGTGAGTGCCCAGGGGGGCTCCCCATGCTCCTGGGATAGAGGGCCCCCTGTGGAAGCCATGTGGGGAGTGTGTGGGTCAGGCAGTGCTGGAAGGGATGGGTGGCTGAGGTTGATGAGGGGGGAGGGGTTGAAGGGGGAGTGTGTGGCTACATCTAGTCTGCAGGCTTCTTGTGCAAGAAGCTTTTTGCAGAAAAGATCTTCCGCAAAAACTTCTTGCACAAGAGACCGTCCACACCACATGGACGCTCTCTCTCATGAACGCTCTGATTGCCATTAACAGAATGGCCACCAGGGCACCTGTGCTTCTTTTGATAGGCTGTTTTTGCACAAACCCCCCCATTTCCCATCTCCACACACCTTTTTGTGCAAGAGCTCTTGTGCAAAAAGGCTTATTCCTTATGGAAAAAGGAATAACTATTGCGCAAAACCCCCTTTCTTCTTCTGATTTACTGTAAATTTACTTGCACAAAACGCGCTTGCAGTGTGGATGCTCCGCTCCTCATTTTTTCAGGAAGACTGGCTCTTGCGCAAGAGGGTGTTTTTGCGCAAAAAAGAGCTGTGTAGACGGCTCCTTTCTGCACAAAAGCCTCCTGCGCAAAAATGGCCCCTAATTAATTATGCAAATGAAGCATGGCAATATGCTAATCCACACTTCATTTGCATAGGTTTTTGTGCAAGAGGGATGTAGTGTGGACATAGCCTTTGTTGACCACTTGTTTTGAAGTTTGATGTAGTTTGGCTCTTTGGTTTAAAAAGGTTGCTGACCTCTGCTTTAAAACAACGAGTATACCTTGGGCACCTTAGAGACTAACACAAATATAGTATCATGAGATTTCATGGGCAAAATCTACTTTATCAGATGATTTGGAGCGGAAATAACAGAAAGAAGTATCTGTCAATTGTAGGACCCGTGTTAATGAAGCCAATTAAGTGGGCTGGATGTGTCCCATTCATAGATTTTGATGTAAAAAATGTTAAAGGCAGAGAAAATTGCATTTGTAATGCATTAGCCACTTAATGTCTTTACTTAAACTCAGGGTAACAGTGTTAAATTTGTAGATGAATTCCAGTTCTGCAGTCTTTCTCTGTAATTGGGTGATGAAATTCCTTTGTAGAAGAATGGCTACTTTTAAATCCATAATTGAGTGACCTGGTAGGTTAAAATGTTCCCCTAGAGGTTTATGTGTGTTACTATTTCTGATGTTGATTTGTGTCCATTTATCTTTTGTCGCAGAAACTATCTGTTTTGGCCAATATACATAGCAGAGGGGCATTGCTTGAACTTGATGGTACATATCACATTAGAGGATGTACAGTTGTATGAGCCTCAGATGTCGTGACTTATATGATTAGGTCCTGTGATGGTGTTTCTTGTATAGATATGTGGACAGAGTTGGCAACAGGGTTTGTGGCAGGGGTAGGTTCCTGGGTGAGTGGATCTGAGGTGTGATGTGTGGCTGCTGGAAAGGACTTGATTCACATTGGGGAGATTGTCTGTAGGTGAGGATTGGCCTGTGTCCCAAGGCCTGTGAGAGTGAGGGATTGTTTCCAAGATAGGTTGTAGATTGTCAATGATGCACTGGAGAGGTTTAAGCTAGGGGGCTATAGGTGATGACCAGTGGTGTTCTGTTATTTTCCTTGTTGGGCCTCTCTTGAAGTAGTGACTTCTGGGTAATTGTCTGGCTCTGTCAACATGTTTCCTCACTTCCCCAGGTGGCTATTTAATTTTTAAGAATGCCTGAGAAAGATCTTGGAGGTGTTTGTCTCTGGGTGCGGGATTGGAGCAAATCTGGTTGTATCCTAGGGCTTGGCTGTAGACAATTGATTGTGTGATGTGCCTTGGATGAGGTATGTAGGTAAGAATAGTGGTCAGCAGGTTTCCGGTATAGGGTGGTGTTTGTGACCATCATTTATTTATACTGCAGTGTCAAGAAAGTAGATCTCTTGTGTGGACTGATCCAAGCTGAGATTGATGGTAGTGTGGAAATTGTTGACATCCCTTGTGGAGTTCTTCCAGGGTCTCCTTCTTGTGGGTTAATATGATGAAGAGGTCATCAATGTAGCATAAGTACAGTAAGGATGCGAGGGGATGAGAGCTGAGGAAATGTTGTTTGAGGTCAACCATAAAAATGTTGCCATACTGTGGGATGCCCATAACAGTGCCGCTGACTTGAAGATACAAATTGTCCTCAAACTAGAAATAGTTGTGGGTGAGGACAAAGTCATGTAGCTCAGCCACCAGGTGTGCTGTGGCGTCATTAGGGATAGTGTTTCTGATAGGCAGTAAACCATCTTTGTGTGGAATGTTGGTGTAAAGATTTTCGACATCCATGGTGGCCAGGATAGTATTTTCAGGAAGATTACTGATGTTCTGTAGTTTCCTCAGGAAGTTAGTGGTGTCTCGAAGATAGCTAGGCGTGCTGGTAGCACAGGGTCTGAGGAGAGAGAGAACATAGCCGACTAATCCTGTTGAAAGATGCCAATGCCTTATGACGGCATTAGGCATTTCTGTTATGCTGTTTCATGGATATACAAAGGATGTACACAACACTGTATGTCCCTGAATGCAGCAGGAATCAAACACGAGACTGTTTTTTCCCCCCTCACTGTTACAAACTCGTTTCAGGCACCTCTCCACCTCAAAACTCTCTCTGGGCTTTTCTCAGCACCATGCTTTTGGAGCTTGTTCTGTCTGTGGCTGATGTTCTCCTGCAATCTTCTCAGCTTGCCTCACACACATCCCCCTACTCAACACAATATCGAGTGAAGCCCCTCTGCTTACATCGTTTAAATTCCCAAGTAGCCTCACTTATGCCTTTGTTTGGATTTGGGGTGGAGGCCCCTGTTGCTTGGGCTCTTGGTTCCATAAAGACTCTTCCTCTTAATTGAAGGAGGGCAGTTCTACCCCAGTTTCAGTGAGGCTTAATCTAGCCCAAGCAGTGCGCTTGCACACTCAGACCTGGACACACACACCTACCTCGTGTGCACCCATGATCACATATCTCCGGGCTCCTTCTGTTACATGTTACACCTACTTCTCACACACACAAGATGACCCACTATTCACTGCCACTGAACTCTCTGCCAACTGAGTCACACATACTTACACCCAATAGCCACGTACCGTGTCACCTCTTTGGCTTCCCCAACAACGTTTGAATGAAAGCATTCATTTCTCCCATCCCAAAATGAGTCTGCTCTTCTCAGTGGTCATCCCCCCCCCCCAGTCTATTATCTTTCCACAGCAGCGCTCACAAGACTCTGCAGCAGCTTGGGTCTCCTTCCCCTGGTGAGGATAGAAAGGATGCTGTGCGGAGCTCCAGTAACACCATAGCACTGGGGAACAGAAAAAGCAAAGTCAGCATCCCTCTTGGCTTGCATATCATTGTAATCGATTGTGCCTGCTAGTTGGTGCCCAGATAGTCACATTGTCTCACTCATCAGCAGTGCGGTGCCCATCCAGTGGCTGGCCTCCCATCATGTACAACTTGCACCAGACTGTTGTTATCTGCAGGGTTGTTTGATTGTTGGTCAATGGGTGTTTGGTGGTCAAACCAGAAGCTGATTTCTTGCACATCTTACAAAGTTCTTACTCAAAAGGGCCTGTGGATGAGACTAGCAATGGCCCCGGGGAGCTGAGGTGGCAATTGCCCAGAGGTTTGGTAGAATGGCAGAAGAGAAAATAGAACAAATTGTCTTTTGACTGCCAGAGCATTGACCAAGACCACACTGGAGTCCAACAGACACCCCACTCGCTCTGCTTGTTTATTCAATACTTTAATACCCTTATTTACTTACTGACAGAGGAGACTATGGATCATTTGGCAACCTCTAATGACAGCCTAAAGCTAACCGCCCCGTACTAATTGAGTGGTGTTAAAAATATAAGCATTTCCAAATGGCCAGTGGCTGTCGGTAGTTCACACAGAATGCGGCTTTTTCCTAATCCGTGGCGTATTTTCTTTGTCTTGCACCTTCATTTGAGAATAGCTATTTTCATACGAAATGAGCATGAAGCAGAATAAAAGAATCTTGTTTAACCCTCTTTAAGCAAATTTTCTGTGGAGCATCATGCTGGGAAGGAAAACAGGCAGCTTCTCACAGCCAATTATATGATCTGAAAGTGAAGGTCAAGTACCCTTGATTGCAAGATGGAAGGAAGCCTTTTAATTAGGATTGACCAGTAATAACAGCTCTATCGCATTGCGGCCAGGCATAATGCACACCACCACCCACACAGCAGTGTAAGGAGCTAAAATTAACCATCATCCCTTTGGAGGGGTTGGTTAAACCTTTCTTATATCCTGCTATCAGGCTGTGTATCAGCAACTGTCATTATTCCTCCTTAACTTGTGTCTTCATGCAACACAAAACACCCCTCAAAAAATCAGCAAGGTTCTGTAAAGATTTATTCTATCTTTGCGTCCTCTCTCCTCACATAAGTGAAGCCCTGCATGGACACAAAATTTGTATCTGCCTCTACATCTGCCAAAATGATCTGCGGATATAAAGCGGCTTTCTTCAAATTTGCAGGGCTAGATACAAAATCTGTATCCACATTTGTATCCGCAAAAATAAGCGGTGAGAATATTCACATTCATATCCGCAGGTGCAGATACCTTTGGCTACAAAGTAGGCATCTGCGGATTTGCAGGGGCTCTACACACAAGTTTGCAGCTAATCACGTGCAGCAAGGAAGAGTTCTATGTTTAATTGTATCTATTCAGAGTTCAACCTTAATGCTACCTTAAACTTTCTGATCTTTTCTGTAAACACAATTGAATAGGCAACAATAAGCATCAGGTGATTAAAGCAGCATCATGTCTCTTTCTCCCAGCTGGTCATTGCTCATCAGTCCAAAATCACTTCACCCAACAGGTGGGTGATTTTTTTTATGAGCAGTTTATTTGCTGAAAAATCCAGTTTTGGAGCAATGACAGTTATGTGCACATTCAGAGCAAATTTGGAAAATAATTAAGGCCAAAAGAAAGTAAAATCAAAACGAGTGATTCATTTAAGAAGCAAAACAAACCACTGGAGAATGAAATGAAAAACTCAATTTTTCAGGATGACCTGAAACAAATGATGGGTTGATTTTCAAGATTTGGCTACTGAACTGAAAATATAATTATTTGCTCAACTCCACATAAACTCGATCACCACCACAATTTCATCTGGGCAAAAATCCAGCCTCTGACTGTGTCAGCTGTACACCACGGCCTGCTTTGATGGGCTTTGCCACAGCCTGCCTAGATCCTCAGGGCCTATATCAGATCTGAGGATGGAGAGCATTCCAAGAGAAAGGGAGAATTCTATGCTGATGGTGCCCTTTTATACCAAAGACAATCCAACTGCAGTGGTAGAGCATGGGCCTGGGCATAGTGCTTACAGAGGGAGGGGGTGCGGGGAGGTCCACCCAGAGGAACAGGGTGCAACCCAGTTAGCAATTAACATTCTGGCAGGGGGCTGGAGGAGCGGTGCACATCCTGAGGGCTGCCATGAGTCACCTATTGGCCTGGGGGGTGAGGGTAGGGGGAATTTACCGTGAAAGGGCCCCCTCATACAAGGTGCTAAATGCCTGCAACCTCCATAGATTTGTGGAATTTGGTCAGATGTCAGTTCCTTCTCCCCTTTGGTCATTCAGCACAGTCTCAACTGCAGAGAACTCGCGGTCTGCTAAGTCTTTCTTCTGCTGGGGGAGCCCACTTGGCTACCCAGGAGATCAGTTGCCGGGTGTTCCATTGTAACAGGAAATTACAACAAATAAGAGCGGCAATGGAGAAAGAGGAAACATAGGAAATCCTTAAAGAAGTGACAATTAAAGGGTGGCCCGAAGAAAGAAGCTGTTGCTGTCCAAGTGTAAGATTATTGGAACTGCTGTCATGGATTTACTGTGACAGATGGGTTTGATTCCAATGAGCTTCTGAAAAGAAATGCTACAGAAGAGTCACTTAGAAATTGAGAAGTGCAAAAGAGCATGAGAGGTGCTGTATGGATGGCGGATCAATTACAATATCACTAATGTGGCAGGAAGCTGCTTTTCCTGCTTGAAATATAAGCCATGCCAATAGGTAGAATCACTGAGACCTCATCTGGCTACCCAAAGGCCTTATAAAAAGGTTGGCACTGACTTATTTACCTGGCAACCAAAGGGTTATTGAGTAGTCACCAATGTTCTGTCTAATTTTTCTATTCAAGTGCAGGTTAAATTTTGTTATATGCACCAGGTGTGTGCAGATGTGCACCATCAATAGAAACATATGCTGCCGACTGTGGGTGCTCTGCTAATCAGCTGAGTGGCATTTGAATCTCTCTTGGGTGGCTGCCCAAGCACTCATTTTACAGGGAACATTGATGGTCACAGATTATTCTCTATATCTATAAATTTACACATTGCACAATGTGGACAGTAAATCGGTGATAGCCAGCATGAAGGATCTTCTCCAGACATGATATTCCAGATGAAATATTTAATGATAACAGATCATAACTTTCCGATGCAGATTTTAGGCCATTTGCCAGGGATTGGGAATTTTAATCACAAAATATTAAATCCAAATTACACCCAATCAGATGGGCTTGTAGAAAGGTCTATACAGACAGTAAAGAAATAATGAAATAATATGAAATAATACTTGGGATAGTGGAGATAACTTATATAAAATGTTACTTGTTTACCAAAGTACACCCTGGAGAATGGCTTTTCTCCATCTCGGCTGTTAATGGGAAGAAGGATCAGAACTACTTGCTGAAATTTCATAACAAATAAACCATATAGAAGATGAAAGAAAATCAGAAGTGGAAGCAGGCTTGTCATCTCCCATATCTTGCTCTGGTGACAGAGTTTGCCTGAGGAATTGCACCTCTAATACCAAAGAGATACTACTAAAAACAGTTTACAACCAAGGTTTTTTGTAATCCAGACAGACCAGGACACCTTTTGATTTAACTGAAAGGATTTACAAGTAATCCCAGAAAGTTCCAACATATTGACATTAGATGTGGACTCTGGCATTTCTTATCTGACTGATCCTTTATCATCAACATGCAAAGGAAAAACTATGAAGGAACAAGAGAACCACTCAGACTCTAATAAAAGGCTGATGCCGAGAAGCTGAGTGAGAGAATAAAGACGGACTGGAGAAGGGGTATGGGAGGGAAGCATGTTGTAAAGATTCACCCAAGAGTGATGTTCTGGTAACCTCACCTAGGTGGTTGACTCATTGGGTTTGTGGAAATGTTTGATATGGATTAATGTAATGCTGCCTGGCCTGGCTTGCAGCTCCTCATGGGGGAGCGGTGGGGCTGAGCTGCCTCCCCCTGTCCCCAGCAGTAGGCAGGTGATTCCTTGCAGGGGGGACAGGCAGGGCGGGGCTGTGTCACCCAATCCCCCTGGGCAGCCAGCGGCTCCTTGGAAGGGGACAGAGTTGCTGGCTGATGGGGCTGCTGGCCAGCGGGGTTTCCCCCCATCCGGTGCTGCAGCTGAGGGCTGGGGAGTGGTTTGAGGGCAGGGGGGCCATTTAGCTGGGTTGGTAGCTGGCAATATGGAGAGCCCTGGTCCCAGCTAGCCGCTCTCTTCCTGGTGCAGTGGCCCCCCTGTGGCCACTCTGTATTATAACTGACCTCAGTAGTCATTGCAGAATATAACTGTCTCTCCTATCAGCCCCCTCCATTTCTATGTGATGGAAAACAATCAAATTCCAGGCACATCCCATTTTCCTGGCACATTACCAAACCAAGACCTGTCTTTAAGTTATGATAGCAGAAAGATGCATGCCAAATTTGATGGTCCTAGCTCTTACAGTTTAGGAGGAGTTCTTGAACAAACGGACTCACGGATGGATGGACAGACTCATGAACAGTCAGACGCACAAACTCTCTAAAATATATACATAGGTGAGTTCATCTGTGTTTCTTTAAGAAGGACCATATAGAGATATGTTTGTAGAAGATTATAATTTAGAGATTCTCCCTCATAAAAGGGACTGTTTTATGAACATAGGGATATGGAGATGTGCCTTGAAGGCCAGGGTTGGGAACACTGCATGGCTGTGTGCAGCAGTGCACCAAAGCTGCTCTCCAGTCTGTTTTATTCACGTTTTATTCCTTTCTCATCCACTGGTTTGTTATGTAATGAACCCCAAGAGTGTTACACTCATCCTACCCCTCAGCAACACAGCTATGCCTGCAGAAATCTATAGTGTAGACTAGGTCCATAGTTATGGTTGTTAATGCCCAAACTGTGCTTCTGCAAGGTAAGCAGGCATGTGTGCTTGTGCGCACGTAAATTAGACAGTGATCCAAAGTTATTTTTCTACAGACTGTTTTCTGGAAAGGATTTCATAGAGGAAAGTTCTATTTTTCACAGTTGGCCCTTGGACATGGTTTTTCAGTTACGTGGTATAGTTTTGTAACTGTTCCCGATTCAGCACCAAAAAATTCAGGCACAAAAAAACATTGTGTGCATTTTTTCCAGGGATTGGGACCCATTTAATATTTTGGAAAAAAAAAAAAAAAAAAAAAAAGAAAGAAAAGAAAAGAAAAGAAAAGCTCATTTAGTACCAGCATAGTTATTTATACCTCTTGTACAAACTCAAACATAACCAACCCCCCCGCCCCCTCAAAAAAGGCAACATAATTCATGAAGCAAAGGACAGCCTTTGCCAAGAGTAATATTTGTTTATGGAAACATGGTCTATGGGTCTATGCTGTATGAAGCAGTAGCCTTCTAGCTGCCTCCAAGGTTTCTTTTGGCCAATGTTTATCCAAACACTCTTGCTCTTCATTCATTTTAATGGCTGAGAGGGAGCTGAGTGTTTCGACATGAAGAGACTGGCACAGTCCAGCTTTACTTCTTGAACCATGCTGAATGCCCTCTTCTGCATTGCTGGGGAAAACGGTAAAGTGAACACAGTACTTGGGAGTTTTAGGAATAGTGGACCTGATGTGCGCAGTCTGGCCAAACAAATGCCCCAGTGTTCTGCCATTCCTGGATCATTTCCCAAAGGTTTTACTTCCAGATTTTACACTGAAGGCTCTATTTTGCCTTTGGTTATGCCCTATGTGTCTTTAAAGACACAAACTTCTTATAAGAAATTGATGGGCATTTTGAGAAAATTGCCAGACATGGAAGTGGTGTTTGTGCATGGCCAAAAGGGGATAGGAAAAGCTTCTGAAAGGGTGGAAATGACTCCAACAAGTAAGTTTCCGTGTATTCTCTCCTCTGAAAATTTGTGGTTGTCAGGCAAGGTGAGAGGAATTTGTAATTTCCTAATTGGATAAGTTCTGGGCACTTCTTCAGTGAAACTGGCACTTTGGTATTTTAATTTTGTTGCTTCTTTCCCTTGAATGGAAGTGAGGAAATATTCCCAGCAGTTCGTCTTTCTGAGTTTTTTTTCAATGAGGTCCAAAACTGGTGTAACAGAGACGGCGTTGTCTGGTGAGCAATGGGTCAGCAAGGCAGGATTCCAGCATTCTTCTCTGCCACTCTTGCTGTGCATCCTTAGCAAGTCCCTTTGATGGCTCTGTGCCAAGGGTGGGTAAATTCCAGCCCATGGGCCCGATCCAGTCTACAGGGTTAGTCCCTGGCAGGCCCCCACATCTATATTTACCTGCACTGCTGCAGGTACCGGACGATCGCAACTTTCATTGGCTGCAGATCACCATTTGCAGCCAATGGGAGTGGCGGGAAGCGGTGTCCCAGTCTGTGCTGCTTCCTGCCGCTCCCATTGGCTGTGAACAGTGATCCACAGCCAACAAGAGCTGTGATTGCCCAATACCTGTGGAGGTGCAGGTAAATATAGCAGAAACAGCCCGCGAAAGTCTAACCCTGGTGGGCTGCTGGGTTTCTTCATTGCCCACCCCTGCATGCTTTAGTTTATGCACAGGATATTTGTGTACCAAAGACATTTATAATTCTGAAGCTTAAGTTAGGACCTGATCCACATGAGAAACGTTGAACATGTTCCTAAATGTTTGTCGGTTTGTGGCCTTCTAATATAAACCCCTCAGAACAATAACTCTCCCACACTCTGACCACATCTATCACAATGGGGGCCTGATCTCAGCTGATGCTACTGCGACCACATCTATCACAATGGGGGCCTGATCTCAGCTGATGCTACTGCAGTACAAATAAATGTCAGGGTTTGTTAGAGTCTTAGATGAAAGGTAGCATAAAAATCTGAAGTATTAGGAGAGGGGGAAGAAATACATTGTTGCATGTGATTCAAAGGGGTTTAATCATAATAGAAATCTTAGAAGAAATGAAGCGTACAACATGTTTCCTTAGCTTTCAGACTGCCAGTTGTGCAGCAGGTTATCTGAGACCTCACTGATCCTGGCAGTTAGTACGGCGGACATATTTTTGCACGGGTGAAATATTCTTAAAAAATGTCTCCAATGCTGTTGGCCCACATGAATTTTATTTCCCAATTCGTTTTCCTAGTTCAACGCATTTTTCTTTAAGAAACGTAATTATTGTTGTCGTTGAAAGGAAAACCGCTCTGGGTCTCTTTGTTAAAATGTTTGAAGGCAGGCACATGAAGCACAAAATCTTTTTGTTGTGGATGAGGATTTCCTCTTCAGCGCCTCGCTTCTGTGGTGTACTGTTCTTCTCTAATGTAGACTAAATGCTGGGGGGAGGGGTCAATTTTAGTGGTGCTTATTTTGAAATGGCAAATTCCTGATCAGATTTTCAGCCGACGTGAATCAAAATAGATCCATTGATTTCAATGGAGCAACACTGATTCATACGCCACTGGAGGGTCTGGCGTTAGTGTGTTCCATCTCCCAGCAGGCATTGGCATGACCAGGGGAATGTGAAATCACCACTGTGTTTGACTTCATTAGCATGTGCGGTGTATGATAGCGCAGTCGATCTATGGCTGTTACCCAGGAAACAAAGTAATTCCTGTGTACCTGTAGTATGCTGCTGGGGACCACAGAGCTGCGAGTCACAGTGTTCCCTTTCTGCCTCAGAGAAAGGGAGCTTTGCTGAAGATTAGACTGTGTGTCAGCTCCCTGCCACGCCAGTCTGTCTCCCTCACCAGCAAACTCTCCAAGACTCTCACAGCCCAAACCTTAGTCACTAACAGTCTGTGAACTCCAGCCTTCAAGTGCCACAGATAGATTTTCAGCACTGTACAGCCTTTATCACTGTACAGTCACAGGAAGTATTAAGCTCACTGCTTTTTAAAAGACTCAATAAGTCACAGCTTATTAACTGAATTGGGATAAACACACCCTTCCCCTCAAAACCAGCACTGAGTTAATTTATAGTAAAACAAGTTTATCAAGACTTGTGTGTAGGCTGCCTAGGGTCACAGTGTAAACTTTAGTTGTGCTGGAGTTAGGTGAGCTGACAGACTCACTGAGCCTCTGGGCAAAATGGGGGCGGGGCAGCGCCATGCTCCAGGAAAGGGCAGGACTTCAGGCAGAAGGGGCAGGGCCAGAGCAGCTGCCCCCTCATCACCGCCTGGACTATGCCCCCACAACACCCAACACCTTCTGGAGTGTGTCACCCAGGACTCTGCAGTACACTGTGTTGTGCTCTGGTAGCAACTTAAAGGCCCCGGGATCCAGCCACCACTAGCAGCAGCAATAGCCAGGAGCCCCAGGCTCCTTTAAATCACTGGCGGAAATGCACTCATTGCCTTTCCCTGTTGGCAGGCCTGGCTGGAGTTCACTTTATTGCTCTTCTCCAATGCCTAAATATACCCACCTCCTTTAGAAAAGCAACTGGAGACCCAGAGTTCAGGCTTTTCAGGCTTTTCAGCAGGGATCCTACAGGGTCAACATCCCCACCTAGAAGTCCCCAAGGGAACAACAGGAATTAATGAAGTGCTAACTTTATAAATTCTTATGGTAAAGAAACATAATAACAACAACAATAACTTAGTGTTTACAATAAATCATGACTATTTTGTAATTCACATATATTATTTTCACATTATACATCAATATAAAAAAGAAAAATTAAACTGGTCAGTCCCCACAGAAACGCAGTGAGAAGAAACTGAGGCTACGTCTAGATTTAAATATCCTGGGCTTCATTTGCATACTCACGTTCCGATGCTGTGCTGATCAGGCTCAGTGTTGAAAGTGAAAGTAAAGTGTAGCCGCAGGTCTGCCAACAGCGGGGATCTGAGCCTGATTGGCACAGCGTCGGAACGTGAGTATGCAAATGAAGCCCAGGATATTTAAATCCCGGGCTCATTTGCACTTCCGAAGTGCTTGATTTGCATCCCTCTCTCAGCAGAGGGATGCAGTCTAGACACAGCCTGAGAGTCCTCAACAGCTTAGGTTGAATTCACTTACAACTCAGAGTCTTTGACTCAGCAAATTACATAAATTTGGTGAACAATGGCAGCGTCTTCCTTCCTCCTGCTCATAGGAATCTTTAGCTCATAGGAATCCAGGCAGACTCTTTCTCTGCTGAAATCATTTTTAGCCAAGTCAGCTAATGGATTTAACCAACCACTCAGTTAAGTGTATAGATTGAAGAAACCCTCAAGCCTGTTATAGGAAAAATACAAAACTGCGAATAGCAAAATAAATACTTTCCCCATTTTCCATGTAAAGAAAAAAATGCTGAATCGTACTAGTTGAGACAATTAAATTAAAATAGTTTGGCTAAAATCAAACAACATTCAAAGAATTCAATTAAAATAAAATAAAATAAATTTTCCCTCCCTCTTTTCCCTTTCTATAATTAACACCATTAGAGAGTTGACTGTTAGAGGGTTAACAACACAATTAACCTGCTGCAAAATGCCTCAGACCTAGGGAAAACAGCCTGCTTTCTGCTCCTGAGCTCAGTTTCTCCTAGACCTGGTAGGTCTTGCCCACATGCTCAGGGTGTAGCTGATTACGGTACAGGTTGAACCGCTCTAATCCAGCACTCTTTGTCTGACAACATCTGTGGTACGGTGTGATTTTAGTTAGTCACATGTCCACTTATTATGTGTGTGGCCAAGTTTACCGCAGCCCCATAAAGTTTGTTTACAGCTACCAGTCCTGGCTCTCAGTGTTCTGTGCTGTTCTTTAGCTCCAGTTTATACCTAAATATCTTTTGAGAGTTCAGGAAGCAGTGGAAGTGTTGATAATGCTGCTAGAAAATACAGACCTCCCATAGTTCGGTAAATTCTTTGGTTCAGCACCAGGCAGGTCCCGAAGGTACCGGACTAGAGAGGTTCAACCTGTATTTGGAGTCAGGATGGAATATTCCCCTGAATCATATTGGCAGAGACCATGGGGGGCCCCAGCATGGGGGCATGGGTCTCTTGCAGGTTACTACCAGTGTAAATGGTGGGTTTTCTATTACAGAAAGACTTCAGATCATGATTTGAGGACTTCAGTAAGTCAGCCAGAGGTTAGGGGTCTGTTATAAGAGTGGGTAAGGTTCTGTGGCTTGTACTGTGCAGGGGCTCAGGCTAGGGGCACGTCTAGACTAAGTTTTAATTTTGAAAGAGGATATGCAAATTCCATGGGAATTTGCAGATCTTCTTCCGATCGCATTTTCAAAAGAGGATCTTTTGAAAGTGAAAGTAGTCTGGATGTGTGTTTTTTTTAACCCTTTTTTTTTTTAAAAAAAAAACCCACCCTTTTTCTAAAAAGGAGGATTTCATGGTTTTTTGAAAAACCATGCAATGCTAAAGCAAAACCACTCAAATGACAGATTGTCATCTATGCTCAGATACTTCAGGGTATTAAAAGCCCCACAATCTTATCAAATTAGGGTGATTGCTACTGTGTCTATTAAACTACTACAAATATACAAGCGGGTTAGATTTAGTTAATTTAGCATCTTTACAGCAGCAGCACTTAAATTACCAAAGTTGTGGTGTCTCAGGAGTTACTCCAGACTTACACAAGCGTGAGAACAGAATTTGACTAATTGTATGGGTTGTGGAGAGCATCAAAAAACTTTCTTTTTGGAAAAGGCAGAGCTATATTCTGAAGCTTTTTAAGTTGCTATGAGAAGCTCGAGAGAAAAATATATATAATGCAGTCAATAGTATACATAGGAACTAGGACCGGTCTGGAAAAGAGTAGGTGAGTAGAATTCTGAAAGTTAATGAGTACACTGGAGCTGATGTGCTCAGAGGACTTAGACTGGCTGGCGGAGTGCTGTGTACAATTCATGTTTTCTATTATATGACTTGTTAGGGCTAATGCCTTACACAATGAAATGGCATCCAAGTTTTATATCAACAGGATCTATTAGATCATGCCCACCAGTTTGCTAGTTTCTCATCAGGGGTTTTTCAGTGCATCACAATAATTTCATTCCTTTGAGTCTCAGATCTTTTGTGTAATGAGATACTTGCACTTTCAACTGGAAGAAAACTCCCTGGAAATAATTGGAAGTCTGGATTTGCAGAGGCACCGTGCTCAGACTGGTTGAGGAGGGAAATGGAGGAGTATTCTTGGCTCTAAGGCTCAATTTGGGCTCAGCTGTGATGGCTTAGTCGCTTCTCTGGGGGCTTCAGTCTCGTGTTACAGAAACTAACGTATTCTTGAAAGAAAAAACCGAGGAATTAGCCCTTATGGAGGTAAACAAAACCTTCAGGACATAAACAGGGAGATGTCTGTCTCCATGAGTCTGGAGAGAGAATAAAATGCTGGCCTTAGAGGTGTGAAATGTTCTCATTCACTCAGTAGGCATGTTGATTCTGAAGCCTAATGATAACATTTTTGAAAATTAGCTGTTTCACTGTAAGTAGGTGAGGGGAATCTGGCAGCCATATTTTAAAGATTTGCACATTTGGCTGCATCCCCTGATCATGTCACAAATGGACAGATCTTGGGTTGTGGATGGAATTTAGGAAAGAGCTAGTACAAATATTTTTCCAGTCAGACACCTGATTTGCTCTGACAGAATATGGTTCCTGAACACTTCAGGGAAGGAAACACTTCCATCTCCATTTGATCAAAGGGGAGAGTGCATGATCTGGGGGAGGATAGATTTAAGTTTTGCCTACAAAACCAGGCATGTCATAGAAATCTGAAACACTGGGTCTCAGAGGTGAGACTAAGAATTAAGCCAGGTGTTCAGTATATGCAGAGCTTTAAGAAGTACTGTAAGTGAAAACCATTATTGTGCTAGTGGCTAAGGAACTCTTTGGTTACAGCAATGTTACAGCCAGGGCAAAGTAATGGCAGGAGACATGAACTCAATTTTAAGACAGCAACAGGCTGCTTTTGTTTTTCTTCCAGGCTCAGTGGGTTGTCATCAGTCTTCTCTCAGCTGTCAGGCTCAATGCAAATGCTGCAGCCACTGCATACTTCCCTAACAGCAGCACCAGCTGTTTTCTTAGGATCCACTCTTGGGCCTGTGTACTGTAGTTTTCCAAAGAGGAGGGTGCTAGCTCTATCCAGCTGCCGAGCAACAGTGCGTCTCCCCCTCTCCTCTTTCATCAGGGCTGTCTGTATTCCAGCCTTTGTTCTCGGTGGCTGCAGACCTTAGTGTGGCAAACTCCCCGTGCCGTAAACCAATCCTAGGGACCTTGCTATCATCGATGGGGAGAGACAGTTCAAAGATGCTGCCAAATCTGCAGCTCCAGGGCAGCCCAGCCCCATTTGGAGGCAGTAGAAATGCTAGTGTGATATTTACTTCCCAGTTCCCAGACTCCTGTGCTGCATAGCACTGGGGACAAGCCACCAACTGATCGCTCTGTAACAGCCCTTGCCTATGGCACTGTCTAGATTTCCTCCTCCTCCTGTTTGATGGGAAACATGCATGTGTGACACCCCCTCATTGCACCCATTCTGGACACATTCTCTGATGTGCTCCTTCATATCACCTGGGGCATGGGAACCAGCTATTGTGATGGCATAGGAGGTCTAGGGGGAGATCACAGACAGAATCTGGGATATCATTGCTGGGGAAGAGGAGGCAAGTTGGATGACTTGGCAGGGGTCTCCATATTGGCTTAGCTGGACTAGCTTGTGGGTCGGTGAACATGGCAGTGATGTTTTTGTATCTGACAGTTTTTTAAAGACAACCGAGGGGGTGAGACAAAACGGCACATACACTTAAATGCTTCTAACGCAATCTTGATCTAAATGGGGCTGGAGAGCAGAGTTTGCACCAGGGCTGGCCCTACCATGAGGCGAATTGAGGCAGCCGCCTCAGGTGCCAGACTGGGGGGGGGGGGTGCCACTAGGACCCAGAGTGTAGAAAATTGTCTGCTGCTGGTGCATATGTAGGTAGCAGAGCAGTACCATGAGAGGAGTAGAACAGGCAGAATTGAGACCTTTCAAAGTTTTGGCCCAAGCGAGGGGGCATGGGGGCATCATTTGAGCTCCCCGCCTCAGGTGCCAAAATGTTGTGGGTCGGCCCTGGTTTGCGCCTTAGCTGAGGGGAAGCGGAAATGGATACTGTTTGGATAAAGGCAACTTTCTGCAAGACTGCTTTACTGTGACAGTAACAAAAGGGACAGGTCTAAAGCTAAAATATTCCTCAATATTGCGGATGCTGTTTTCTGCCCAGAAGTGCAGGCTTAGTTATTTGCACCCAAATTTATACCCATTTAGAAAACTAACAGCCCTGTATATATCAGGGTTCAAAAAAAGAACCTACAACTCCCAATAGCAACAATACTAATTAGTAGTGCATTTCAAATAGCTAATAATAACAATAATACTAAGATAAACAAATAATCCCTGTTCCAGTGCATAATCCTTTAGATAGGTACATGGACACTTCAATTCATCTTCCACAAAATGTAATTCCACCATCATTGTTGCATTTTCAGGAACAGCATTGAGTGCAACCCTGCCCTTCTAAAATGTGGTAACATGGACAGTCTGTCCACAAGGTCTATCTGTCACAGTGAATATGCGTCCAGCTGTCCTTCCAGGAATTGGTGCTGAACCTGACTGGGTATTCTCAGATTGTAATTCCAGTGTTGCTGTACTAACATCTCTAGAGTTTCTCAGCTCATCCACATGTTGGCATACAATCCTGCCATTCGCCAGTATTACTATATAGTACACTGATCCTGTCATATCTTGAATCTTAGCTGGCACCCAGTTTGGACAAGGGTCAAAGTCTTTGGTATAAACAGCTTTCCCAGCAGTCAAACTTTGTTCTTTAGCATGTTTCTTATGCTGCTTTTGCTTCTGTTGGTTTCGGTGTATTGACATATGAATGCACAAAAAGCCTAACCTTGAGGTTAGTTTCCTTACCTCTAGCTAAGCATATAGACCTGTGGCTGATGGTGGTATTATCCACCATTGAAACAGGAATTTGCATGTCTTTAGTACCTCCAGGTATTCTTTTAATACCATCTTTAAATGATTGAATTGATGAATCACCATGCATCATCCATTGAATGACAGATGGTAAGATGCTGATGTAATGTTGCTATTTAGTTTAATACATTTTAGGGATTCCATGCTAGATAAGCACTTCCATTCTCCAATATAAGTATTTCAGGTAAGCTATGACTGCTAAAACTGGTCCTTGATTTGTCTCTGGTGGTTTTGCTAGTGGATATGCTCGTGGGATAGTTATCTACATTTGTCATGTGCATCTGTAAGCTGTTCACTGTCCCATCTAGTGGCACTTAGACCACTTACAGACAGAAAGAATGAGTTTGCTCTGCAGGGGGTAAAGGCTCATGTAGCAACCTCCAGAGGTCCCGGGTTTGAGTCCACCTGTTGACACTACACATCAGCTATACTAAAACTTTTTTTTTCCAGGAATGGTTTGGCTTAATCATGATGTTCTCTCTTCCAAGACTTCCCTGGTCACTCCCAGAGATGGAGGGGAACCACAGTAGGAGCTCTGTGACTTTCTTGACTGAGGCTATGTCTAAACTACATTCCTTTCTCGAAAAAGGGACGTAAATTAGACACTTCGAAATTGCAAATGAAGCCAGGATTTAAATTTCCCGTGCTTCATTTGCATAATGGAGGTCGCAGGTTTTTTCCGGAACCCCGCCCCCCCTCCCCCGGCTGTTTAGACGGGGATCATTCAAAAATAAAAAACCCTTTTTTGAAAAATCCTGTACTCCTGAAAAAATGAGGAGTACAAGATCTTTCGAAAAAGGGTTTTATTTTCGAACGATCCCCATCTAAACAGCCGTTTTTCTTTTGAAAAGCTCCTTTTCGAAACACCCCCCCCATGGCCGCCATTATGCAAATGAAGCATGGGAAATTTAAATCCCGGCTTCATTTGCAATTTCAAAGTGTCTAATTTACATCCCTTTTTCGAGAAAAGGATGCAGTTTAGACGCAGCCAGATAGAACAGGATTGTACTTCATGCTCAACATCAGCATCCATCTTTGGCCACCACATGTAATTCCAGCCTCATCCTTTCATGCAAGTATTACATCCTTGTGTCTGATGGAGATCATCCAGTATTACTTCAAGTCCTGGCTTTGGAATGATGACTCCTGTTTCCCATAATACACACCCATCTTACACACTAGGTTCACTGTATCCCTTGTGATAAAGTGTGAGCCCTTAATCAGCTTTGGTCTGGGGGCGATCTCCTTAGCGTAAACAATTTAACCTTTGTGAATACTGGAGCTTTACCAGTCCATGAGTTCACCTGAACTGCTGTGATTGAAAACGTAGCAAGACAGTCCATTAGTAACTCTCTCTCTTCACATGTGTCTAGTAAAGGCAAATGGCTTAAGGCATCTGCATTTCCTAGCTTTCTACCAGCTTTGGCCTGGCGTACGTACAATGGTATATTCTATTGTCATAACCCAACTTGGGATTCTGGCTGCTCCCATTTGTGACACAGTCAGATCAAGGGTTTGTGATTGCTGCAAATTGTAAAGATATTTGTGAAACTTCACCTCAGATCGAGAAGAATTAGCTTGTATCTTTAACTGTGAATAACTATGCTCAGCAGAAGGTAGAGTCCAGGACACAAATGTAGTCGGTTTCTTTGACCCATCCTCCAGTCATTGTGCTAAAGCAGAACTAGTTTCATAAAACGGGTGAGGAACCTCAAGTCCGGGGGGCCAGATGAGGCCCTCAGTTTGCCTGGATCTGGCCCCTGGTGCTCAGCCCACCCCACCTCCCAGCACTAGGGAGGCTACCCTGGTGTGGGAGGAGAATGTGAGGAGTGCCTTTCTCCTTCTCAGTCAGAGATCATGTCAGTGAGGGGTCAGTTGTTTTTCTTTTTTTTTTTGCTTGTCACTTGTGTTGCCCCCGACTGATTTTGTGTAGGTCAGTGGCCCCGACCTAAAAAAGGTTCCCTACCCCTGCCATAAAGCGATGTATCACAAGGCAGGATGGGATCTTTCTTCACTTGATCATGGACCAGGGCTTCTGAGGACTGCAGCAAGAGTTTATAGAATCCTGAAACATTTGTTCCTGCTCTGATTTCCAATGCCATTCAACTCCCTTTTAAAATAGCATTTACAGAGGCCCTGGAAGTGTTGATGACTTTGGCAAAAACTGACTGTAATAATTCACCAAGTGTAAGTAAGTATTCATCTCTGAACAGATGCAGAGCATCCCAGATTGCTTTGACTCTCTCTCTCTCTGGCTGTGGTTCCCAAGCTTTCACTTTACATCCCAAATATATCACTTCATGTGCCAGGAAGGAACAGATTTAGGCACAGACCTGCTTCTGTTAGCCTGAGTAGCACCTCTGCTAAATGTTGTAAATGTTCTGCGTTTGTGATTAGTATGCCACATGTGAAATGCCCTGAATCAATCCCTCCATGCTTTTTTTTCTTTTCTAAATAGCAGGAGACGAGAATACACCAAAGGGTAACTGGTTGTATTTAAACAGTGAGTATTTACAATGATGTGCAACTTGGAATCTTCCTCCAGGCTGAGCTGTGGGTAGGCCCGGCTCATGTCTCATTGCCAGCCGGCTAAAATTGCAAACAGATCTTGGTGTCTGGAACTGGGTACTGTTCTAATTGTGAGATGATGACATTGCTGTCTCTTAGCCTTCCAGAGTAACTTTTCAGGGGGGGAGGGAACCTGAGTGAACATATTGCTTGTGAAGGGCATTGACCTGACAGTCACAGAGTTGTTCGAAAGACCAGGGTGATAGCCAGGCCAGGCCAAAGAATTCGCAGGGCCCAAGGCAGCGAGTGAGTGGCCGGCTGGATGGAGCTGGGCACCGCGGGGCCCTGAACCGTACGGCTGCACAGTCATGGCAACGAGTGAGTGTGTCATGACTGTGGGCGGGGCCGGAAGCTGGGCAGCGTGGGGCCCAAGGCAACCGCCTCGCTTGCCGTGCCCAAAGGCTGGGCCTGGTGATAGCACTATTTTGGTTAGGGGTGTAATATTTTAAACAAATGGTTGTACTAGTACAAGCTCTAGTGTTGGTGCAGTTACACTGGTATAAAAATATAGCTGGATACCTTATTTTCCATCTCCCTATGGGAATAGCTGTGGCAGCATAAAGCGGTTTATACCAGTGTAACTGCATTCACACTAGGAGGTTCTACCCTCTCAGCTATACCACAGTAGTTAGGTTGCTAGCTAGCAGTCTCTTAAAGCCCTCTAATTATACAGCTGCTGAAGTTCTCTGTGTGTACTATGAACAACAGTAGTGCAAGTTTCCCTGCAGTGACAGATCAATAAGCCTCAGCCAGATATGGGTGGGACCACTAGAGGGCACTACCATCTCCTTGCTCATTAAGGGTAGGTCTAGACTACATGGCTCTGGCGACAGAGGCATGTAGATTAGGCTACCCGGCATAGGAAAATGAAGTGGCGATTTAAATAATCGCCACTTCATTTAAATTTAAATGGCTGCCGCGCTGAGCCGATCAGCTGTGTGTCGGCTCAGCGCGGTAGTCTGGATGCTCCGCGGTCGACATCAAAGGCATTTGTCAACCTCCCAGGTATGCCTCCTGGGATGAGGTTTACCTGGGAGGTCGACAAATGCCTTTGATGTCGACCGCGGAGCGTCCAGACTACCACGCTGAGCCGACAAACAGCTAATCGGCTCAGCACAGCAACCATTTAAATTTAAATGAAGCGGAGATTATTTAAATCGACGCTTCATTTTCCTATGCCGGGTAGCCTAATCTACATGCCTCTGTCGCCAGAGGCATGTAGTCTAGACGTACCCTTAATCTTTGAGTCCTTGGGTGAATCTGCCCTACATGGGACTGATTACAATTGTGCTTTTTGTGATGGGGATGAACAACTCCACTGGCACCATGGATGAGTCATCATTTATTGACATTTCACCACTGGGTCTTGGGCAGGATTTGGAATGGTGATCTAAAGGTGATTTTGGACTCATACAACAGCACCTCTGTGCAAAATGTATCTTTACAGGAATATCAAAGCATGATACCTCTTTTTTCCTCCTTATAAGACTAATGGGTAATTTAGCAATTTCTTATTTACTTGTTTTATTTTAAACTTTCTTTTTATATTGTAACAAGGAACAACATAGACTCTCAAACAGACACAAATCAAGCATGGATAAAATAAATACTAATACCAGTGCTGTACCAAGGGAATAGTATGTATTTGCAGCTATATGGACGGAAGGAGAGTCTTGGGCTGAGAGCACAAGATTTGGGAGTCAGGAAATTAGAGTTATATTTTATCTCTTCTCTGTTAGAGGCTCCTGTGTAACCATAGACAAATGTAACAACCTCAAATTCCTCATTCATAAACAGCTACTTTAAAGGGACAGTGGAATAGACAAAGATAAACTATCTCTGTAAAAGAGAGAAACCAGATTATGAGACTAGAAAATGAGTCTAAGACACAATGCAACTACCGTGGAAAGGAAAGGTTCTAGTTCACTTTTAGAACCTTTATTTCAGTCTCATAACTGTTTCCCCGTGCAACAGTTGTCACAATAATTACTGATAGTTTTGTTCCCTTGTTTCCCTGAAGTTTACTTGAAATCCCTGGAAGCAATTTACCAGCTACTCTTGTTCCCATGCCAAAAGGAGAGGAGAATGGAAAAAGTTTGCTTGTTGTTCTGTAGTAAGAGTATAATTTCCCAAAACAACATATTGGATCCAGTCCTACTCTGGCTAAAGACAAGAGGTTTTTCCATGGTGTTCAGTGAATGCGGGATTGGGCCCTTTGTTTGTATACAAATTGTTCTTTCAGCTCATAGAAGAGGAGAAATCCCGGAGCTAATGTCATTTACAGGTTGCTGTGTTTGAGTTGCCATGTCAGTCTCACATCCTAGTTCTACTAATGGGAAATATTAGTAAAGCAAATCATTCCACAGAAAAAAAGAATGAAGAGCTCTCACATGATACACTGGGGTAGTCTGGGACCTCCTTTCCTCCAGTGTACCAGTCTCACAAATCTGAGTTGCTTCTGTGATCACCCATTCTTTCTTCATTGTGTACTGTTCCAAAAGAAAAGTGTTCATGAATCTCAGATCGATAGAGGTTTGTATCTTTCAAAACTTCCCCTCTCCACTGAATAACAGAGAGCCCTGGGAGCCAGGCTGGATTTATTCCAACACCATTGTGGATTTTTCCGATCATTTTCTTCCTTTGTGATGCATTGCTAATACCTGTGCCCCTGTCTACATTGAAGTCCCTCTTAAAGACCCACATCTACTATGCTGCCAAGAGTAAATCTCAGTTGATCTGTATGTAAATCGCCTGTTGTTCTTCCCCTTTCCTGACACTGTCATCAGGCTGTGAGCTCCTTGGGCAGGAATTGTCCTGAAGTGTTTGGAAAATACCTAGCCTGTTGTAATAACGGTGGGAACTTTCAAAGAAGGTAGTCCACTAGAGGTGGCGGGGTAGCAGGAGGATTGAACAACGGTGTTATTTTAACAGAGGCTATATTTTCATTCTTCAATTTCTCCCACAGTTTGTGTCGGAAGTCTCCATCCCTGAACTTTAAGGCCAGAAGGGAGCACTATGATCATCATGTCTGACCTCTTGCATAACACGTGTCAAAGAACGTCACCCATTAATTTTGGTGTCCCGGCTGTAACTTCGGTGTGAGCTATAACCTTCATAAAAAAGAGGAGAGATCTGGTTTTGACTTAGAGCTTGTCTTCGCTACACAGTTGATCCATGCTGCAGCGATCAATCCACCAGTGATTGATTTATCATGTCTGCTTAGACATGATAAATCGACCTCTAAGTGCTTGCCTATCAATTCCAGTTCTCCACCAGGATTAAAAGAGTAGCTGGAGTCAACAGGAGATCATCCCCTACTGATCTTACTGCACAGAAGACACCACAGTAAGTACATTGACTTCAGCTGAAGTTATGTAGGTTAGATCCATAGGGGCAGGTAGGGGTGTGTGTGTGTGTGTGTGTGTGTGTGTGTGTGTGTGTGTGTGCGCACTGTAGGCTAGGCCTTTGTCTACAAGAAATGGAGATTAGTTATTCCAATAAACACTTTTATTTCCAGATGAATTTGTCTAGCTTCTGCACCCATCCATTGGATCTGGTGCTAAAGCAGTTAACACACTATGCTTCCTGTCTCTCTGCCCCCAATTTACTGTTTCCCAGGGCCAGATGTGGCAAGCATGATGCCACTGGTGCTACAGGATGCTCCTTTTAGTTAAGCTGAAGAAAGGGAATTTCCCAAGTGCCCATGTAGTTACAGCCGTATATTGCTAGTCAGTTCATCCAACTCACTTATAACATGAGCAAGCTGTGCTCACTCAGAAGCTTTCTTCACAACACATGTGCCAAAAGGAGTGTGTGTACCCATAGCCACCATGCTGCCGATCTGTGCATTCCTAAGGCCAGGTCTACTCCATGCCAGAAATTGTGGAGCTGGAGTCAATGTACCTTAAACTGAATTTCTGGGATGGCCCCACTGAGGGATGTCGACAGGAGAAACTCCCCCATCAACTTTCCTTACTCCTCGCAACCCTGTGGAGTACCAGAGTTGATGGGGGCACCATCAGCATTCAATTCAGTGGGGCCTTACTAGACCTGCTAAATCAATCCCCGGTAGATTGATCACTGGCGTGCTGATCTCCACATAAGTATAACCTCATAGAGGCTTGGTGGGTATATAGCGCTCACAGAGCACATGCACAATGTGGGGCAGCTCTCTTCATGATGTCCTGCCTCATCGTGAGGTGCTGGGAGGAAGGAAGGCTGACTGGCCAAATGAATTACACAGGCACAGTTAAGCGGGACCAATGCACAAGTTAAAATAAGTGTTACGGGTTATAGGAAATAATCACACAGCCCTGCAGGCAAGAGCAAAGCATGGCTGCGTTATTAGCCAAATGTTAACCAGTGTCACTACCAAAACACAGTTAAGAGCTATGATGTAGACAGGAATTAAAACACCATTTGGGCTTCTTTATGGATCAAAACGTTTAGATGCCTTTTGCTCTCCATGTGCCTCTTGGCTGCCCCTCTCCATAGGCTCTTCTCTCATTGCATAACTAACCAGCTGTAAAAGAAGCTCATCATCAGATCATGTTAGAACCAAGGTTTCTTGCTTAGGAGACCAAGTGTTGAGAGGAGATCCATAGCAAAACCTTGTGAAGGAGACTTCCTTAGCTTAGTGGTAATACATAAAGCAACTCCTTCCATAGGTTCACCTTCCTTTAGTACCTACTGACTGTCTTCCCTAGCTTCTCTGTCCAGGACTGAGCCTTTACATTTGGGCAAGCCCTAAGATGGCCGTTTTTGACATGAGCTGCAGCTCCACATCTTTTTATTTGGTGAGTTGTCTTAACTCCTGTTACGTTTTCTCCTTTCCCCTTCCTAAACTGATTTTCACATTAGGTTTTTCACCATGTTTATCGTATGGAGGATTCCCTAGCAGAGCTATGAGAGCATGCGTTGATACCACAAGTAAGAGAGTCATAGCTATGCTTCACAATTGGCTTTAAAAAGGGTTATTTTTATAGTGTGGATGGCAGGGCCTTACTGTGTCTTGGAGCCACTCTGTCTAGCTTAGACTCGCATGAAGGAGAGGAAAGGCAGAAAACTGAAGCTATGATTGTGGTGTTTATTAGCCCTTTGGAAGCTAGCACTGGATTACATTTTAAGAACATTTCCCAAAGAGAAAAGCGTGGTATGTGTGTTTAGGGAATAAAAGGCCAACAAACATGCAGTGGAAACATTCGTTGCTGGCTTATGATGTTATCCGAACATGTGGAATATGCCCTGTCATTCCCCTCGCATGTCTCAGTGCAGCATATCAGTCTGCACATGGATGGAAGCTGCATCCTGTTGGGGGAAAAGACCTTGTGCTAGGCCTCTAGTGAGAGGTGCCATCACGGGGTAGCAGGAGTCATGACACCCTTTAGTTAATTCAGAGCCAAATTCTGCCTTCTCTCCCCTCCCCCTTGACTTAAAGGCTTTGGTGTGGGCACGGAATTTGGATTCCCATTGAATCCGTTATGAAGGTAGCTGCCAGGAACCATGGAGAGGGGGAGTCCTGTCCCTCAATGACAGCAGCTGGGCTGCTGCCAAGAAGCAGCCTGAGGGAACACCATCTCACACAGCACAGGGGTGCAGCACAGAGGGAACACCCCTCTCTGAAACAAGTCCTAACATACCCATGTGTCATTTGTAGCTGTGGGCCTGTATTTGGCAGTTACCAGCTTTGGCTCTGTTTCACCAGGCAGAACACAGGCCACAGTGTTTGAGTTGTGTAGTTTGTAGCAGAGGCTGAGTTTCACACCATGCGTTTACATAGGCTCTGAAATATCCATTGAAACGGGCCATGCAAAATCCTTCCAACTCTGCCTGCCTGTCCTAGGCAAGAGGAGTCGACTCACCGTTTACCTGAGTGCCTCCTCAGAGTAGGGTTGCTAGATGGTTTCAACAAAAATTCCGAACCCCCCCCCCCAAAAAACACCGGGGAAAAAATTCTGTTGGCGGGGGGGGAGAGAAAGGGAGGAGACCAAAGTTGTTGAGCACAAAAAAAAAAGGACCCCAAGAGTTAAAAAAAAACAAAACAAAACAGCAGTAAAACAGCATGGCTCCTTTAATTGCATGCAGAGTCAGAATAGGGATAGGATGAGGAGAGATTGAGCACTAAGACCCAGGGAAGGCATTGCTTCCCCTTGCTCAGCTCTTTAGGCTTTTTGCTGGTGGCCATCTTGTTTTCTTGGTTGAGCCAGAAGGGAGTTTCCCTGCGGAACCAGGTAAGCAGGGGGTCTGGGGGCAGGGGTCCAGGGCCCGGGTGGGGAGTCTGGGGGCTGGGCCCAGTTGCTGAGTGTGTCGTAGGGTTGCCAGGTGTCCAGTATTTTCGCCTCCTGGCAGGGAAAAACCCAGAAAATACCGGACATTTCAGGTGTCCGGTATTTTCTGAATGTTTTTTTTACCAGACAGCAGGCAAAAATGCCGGACTGTCCGGGTCAATACCGGACACCTGGCAACCCTACCTCAGAGAGCGAGAGAGGGGCATGCCTCCAGTGCAAACAGGACACACTTCTCTCTCCTCAGATGGGGGCAGTTGGCGACAGCGGAGGATGCACCACACCTCTGAAATGAGGTAATGGGCACCCACTGGGTCCAGCATGTCTATAACCTGGTTTTCTAATGCAGCTTTGCCAACATCGGCCAGCGGTTTGGGTTGTGAGTTTCAGAGGGCTAGAACACTGTGCTTCCTTGGACCGAGTTACTTTGCCAGATGACCCCCGCCCCCTGCAAAGAGCACATCATATCATTGCAGTCCAGGTCTGGATAGCTGGTTCAGGAGAGGACCTTATTCCAGGCCAAGATGTGACTATTTGTGTGACTATTATGCAGTCTCTGGAGCCTGGGATTGTGGGTTTGAGTCCCACCTGTGCCCACTCTGGGAACAGGGCAAGCTGCCTGCCCCTGCAGCAGCTGCCAAGATGTGACTGATTCTGTGGCTGTGCAGTGGCCCTTTTACTGTCCCGCAGCCGCTATCTGGATCCCTTGTAGCAGTACAGGAAGGAGAGCACCCACTGTGGGTGAGGAGTGCAAGGGCGCTTGCTTTTCTTCCTGTTCCCCTGATGGTAAGGGAGCACGGGGAAAGTACGTGGGTCCCATGAATTACTCCTCAGCCCCCTCCCTTCTCCAGCCAGGAGCGAGAGGCATGCATGGAATGCAAGTACTTTCCTCTCGCTCCCTTATCGTCAGGGGAACGGGAAGAAACGCCAGCCACATCCCAGTATGCCTGGATCCTGCCCCCCCTACCGTCCCGGAACGGCGCCCTTGGGGGGGGGGAGTGGGTAGAACCTCCACCTTCCAATGAGCCAGCAACTGTAGCTACACTGGCATGCTGGGGAGATGCACAGCGCTAAGGCCTAGGTAGGCCTGCCGACAAGAGGGGAGAGGAAGGAGACATTTGCTCCGGGACCCAGCGATTCAAAGGGGTCTGGGGCTCTTGGCCTCTGCGAGTGCGGCTGCAGAGCCTTGAGCTCTTTAAATAGCTGCCAAAGCACCGTGCAACACACTCTGGGCTGCTCAGCTGCAGAAGGCTATTCTCCCCAGCCCTGCCCCTTCCTCTGAGGCTCTGCCCCTTCCTCCCGAGGCCCTGCCCGTTCATGAGCTGAAGCTGTCCTCCCGGCATCTTGCCCAGGGATCCACAGAAGCTGTCAGCTCCCCTGGGCTCAGGAGAGGGGATTTCCTCCTCCCTCCTCAAAGCAGGGGAAAATGGATAGTCACAATCTGCCTTCCTGTTTGTTCCAGGGCCAGCACAACGTGCTCTGCCGTTGGCACAGCAGCAAGACCCAAGCAATCACAAAACCTTCCCGAAGCAGACAGTGAAGTCAGCAGGGCTCCTCATGGAGCAACGTGTCAGCCAATGTGAGTAAAGGTATCAAAATTAATCCTGTAATAAATAGCGACTCTGGTGCTTTAACACATGAAGCATTATTTGCTCTGTTTGAAAAAGGAAATACTATCAAATCACTCCTTAAAAAAAAACCAACCCCAGACCCACCCACCCTTGATCCTGTTAGGCTTGGCTGACTGGGTCTATTTAACAGTGCTATCCCTTGCAAAATATGAAATGTGGAGTCCCATATTAATTGTGTGCTTAAGGAATGAAAAGCTCCTCTGTGTGTGAAAGGTTTTTTTATTTTATTTTTTTAAGGTAGCGCACAAATACAGGAAAAATTTATAACTCCCTGAACAGATAGAAAATTAGCAAGGCCATAAAATGCTTGTGTGGCTTTACCAGCATGGCTGCAGGGAAAACGAATAAATCTGCTACTCAGAACATTGTTGTCTTTAGTGTGAGTGTCAAGGCATGGATGAGGCGGGCTCAAGTTGCCACATCCCCTTGCAGAGAGCTAAGATCGGGCCTGCCAACGGGTGGGGACAAAGGGGGCTGTGGCCCTGGGGCCTCGCAACTCAAAGGAGCCCAGGGCTCCTGGCTGCCACTGCTGCTACTGCAGCGCATCTGGAACCCCAGGACCTTTAAATTGCTGCTGGAGTCCTGCCCAGCGCGCGCACGCTGCATGGCTCTGAGGGCACCATGCTCTGGGTGGCACAGAGGGCTGCCTTCCCAGCCCCGCCCCTTCCATCCGAGGCCCCACCCCTTCTGGTTGTGCGGAACCAGTCATCCCCCACCTTGCCCAGGGGCCTGTGGAGGCTGTCAGCTCCCCTGACAAAGACGGCCAGTTTGTCAGACATGGGTTTAAATGACATCCTGGCACGCAGTCCAATAAAGAGCTGCTATTCTGTAGTTTTGCTTCTGTGGGTGCTGTGTTCTGCAAGCCATTGTAATAGCTGAGGCTGGTCTAAAATAACAGCTAGAGGATTTCCTGGTTTTATTTCCAAACATACACAAATATAGCCATGTATACACGAAACCAGTAATTACTTAGCCCCTTAATTTGTCTGAGGCAGTGCAGGGAAAACAGAAGCTGCCCACACACTTTTCTGTTGGAAATTGCAGAGGGGTGAAAAGCTCGCATGCTGCATAAGATTTCACACGCATGTCACGAAGCCAGGCACCAATGCACACACTCGCTGGAAATGGCTTTCTCCCCATCCCATTTTCTCCTCCTCTCGCCTTTCCCACCTCTCTTATTTTGGTGGGTTCTAAGCGTGTGTAAACACACACAAGAGGGAGCGATAAGATCGTGTTCAGCCAACACCCCTCACAATGACTTTCCAACTGATTTTGAGAAAAGATGCTGTTCGGTGGCTGTTGAATGCTCCTGGGGTAATTGTGCTGACCAAACTTAGATGCTTGCCGTGTACCTACAAGTCACAAAATTAGGGTCCCGGTAGCAGAAGCTGTTGCACTTGTAGGAGTGGCGTCTGATAAGCAGTCCAGCCAGCCTTTCCAGACTTTGTTCTGAAGAAGGGCCTGGCTGTCGAGGCTATGGCAGCCCCTGCCAGCAGGTGGACATGCAAGAGCCATCACAGTATCAGTGCAATTGAACACTGACATTGGGTGATGGGTTGCTGATTTCAGGGAAGCAGGAAACAACTTTTAAAGGGCTATGAAGCTGAAGGTGTCAGTCAACTCTGCTTTGGCTCTTGGCCAGAGACAAGTCTTTAGACTTGATTTCTTTTCCTCCTCACGACTCTGTGAAGGGAAGGGGCGTATGCCAGCTCTTAAAGAGAGGGGCAACTGTATCTGCTGACTTAGGCTATGTCTAGACTGCGTGGCTTTTCCGGGATACCAGAGGTAGCCCGGAAAAGCAATGCTGCGTCCAAGCAACGCATCTGATTTTTCTGAAAATTTTTTTGAAAAAGCAGACACGTTCTTTCACCATCCCATAAACTCATTCTATGAGGCATAAGGGATGTGTCGAAAGAGCACTTTTTTCCAAAATTTGGCACCCGTGTAGATACGCCAAATTTCGGAAAAGGCTCTTTCGGAAGTAAATAGGAAAGATACACAATTTGCACAGTGCAAATTGTGTTTCTTTTTCTGATTTAACTCTGCAGTCTAGACATAGCCTTAGTTCAGGAACCTCCTCACCAGCATTCTAGTATACTATAGTCCCCCCCCCTCCTCCCCCTACCATTCAGATCATTTACAAACAATGTAAATGGTAAATTAGGCTGTGGCCCAGTGACCTTTCCCTTATGGCTGCTTGCATTGCAGAAGGGTTTCCTGTCAGTCCTAGGGTTGCCATAACCTCTGCATAATCCCACAGAGGAAGTGAGCTCATTAGCACAAGCATCTCCCCAAAGCAGGTGTGCAATGCTTGAGTTTGGACTTGCTTCCTTGAACTTAACGCACGAGTCCAACACGTTGGCTGAGCTGATGTACAGTCGGCATGTGAGGCCTTCTCGGGTTTGAATGCACCAGAAGGCTGCATGAAAACTCAACTAGACAGAACTTGCAGTGGATATTAACTGTTTTCAGCAGGGGGAGAGGGAATCCAGTGGTAACTTTTCATTTATTAAAATGTTCTGGGTGCAAGAAATTTCCTTTGTTCAGTAATTACTGTATGTCCCTTCTCTCAGGCTACAGGTCCTGAGATAAAAGATCTGAAACTTTGTCTGGAATCAGATAACAGCTTATCAAGGGTTATACTGGAGTCGCTATCACTGGAAACTTTTAAAATCAAAATAGGATGTTTTTTTCTTAAAGCTGTGCTTTAGTTCAAGCAGGAATTAATTCAGGGAAGTCCTTCAGCCTGTGCCATACAGATGATCACAGTGGTTCCTTCTGACTATATCATCTATGAATTGGTCCAGGCAGGATCGCTAATATCTTGGTATAGTGTGCTGACATGATCTTGGGTGAAAAGTGCCAGAGTTCCATTTTTCACAAGCGATTTAGTAGACTAGTAACTCTCACTAATCTTATTGGAACTGGTCCAAGGAAAACCAGTTTCTCCGAGCTAAATAGCCTTTAATAATAAATTAGCAATGATAGCTGGGGTGCTTGTATAGTGCTTTCATCAGTAGCGCTCAAACCACTTTACAAAGGAGGTCTGTACCAAGGACTGCATTCTACTGATGATGCAAATTGCAGAATGAAAAATTAACAGCTATTAAAAACTTTTGGGATTCACTTGTCAAACCTTATTGCCTGCAACCTGAATGCATTACCATCACGACAGGTTTTGTTATCATACTCTCACCATTAAACAGTAACATCGAGCTGGCTCCATTAAAAGAAAAGATTAAATTTTAATGGGTATTTATTTAGATGAGCAGAGAGAGTCTAGGGGAAACCAGAGTGAGCACAGGGGGCCTCACATAACTTACTGTAGCCCCAATTTTAAAATGTCTTGTGGAAGTTATATTGGATTTTGAGAACTCTTCAGAGAATCTCTTAGCCTGTGTCAAAGATCTTTTCTAAATATTGGCTGGTTAGGCAGTATGCGTGTATGGGAGTGGTACTTAGGTATGCTTCAGTTCCCCCTACTTTTCCCTTTGTTTTATATACCTGGTATGTTTTATTGTACGATATTGTCATAACTGTTTGTACTGTGTCTAGCAAATTAAGGTCCGGATCCCTCCATTTCTCTAGTTGTTTAATTTGAGATGGAGCCAAATCCATGCTTGGCTGAACTCCAGTGTGTTAGGAGAATTATGCCAGGGAGGCATTTGGAGCATGATCTTTAACTGTTGCTGAATGCAAGGAGACACAAACCGAATGGGTCGGAATTTCATATGCAGTAGCACTAATTCAGCTTGTACTTTAAAAAGAAAAGGCAGTTATTACAGACCACAGTCACTGAGAATTCTTTCCTCTTGATCACTGCTCCAGGACCAGTACAAGGAAAAAGTCTACTGATCCTGAAAACATTTGTAAAGGGCTGCCAAAGCATTTCTAATGTTGGCACGTCATAAGCCATGGGACTTGACAGCTTGTGTGTCACTTTGTTTATTAAAATAATTTACTTCCCCATATGCCATAGTTGTTGTGTAGTGGAATGTGACTGGCCTATGATTGAAAACTTCTCAATAGTGCCACAAATCTTAAAATATGTAATTAATTACAACTCCTCTACACATCTCTCTCTCCCAGAGAAACCAGAGATGGTAGTTCCATCCCATGCCATTAGAAAATGCTCATCACTTTCTCCATTTTCAAGGCAGCAAACCGGGCAAAACACTGGCCTCTGTAATGGGTGAGCTGTGAGGTGTCTAAATGTTTAGCCCATCTCCCATCAATTTCACTGGCTCAGCTGGCTGGACATTCCTTTCCATGACTGGATTTGCAAAGTTTACAAAAACTGTTTGTATAAAAATCAAGGGGTCAGATCCTGAAATGAGGGGCAGTCCCTTTGTTTAGGGACATATGATCACCTGCCCTGAACAACTCTTGGTCTTATCCCAATACTCATTCAATAAACTGAATCCCCAGGAGACAAGATTTCACATTTGGTATGTATGAATGACTGAGTAAATGGGACGCAAGTAAGCTAAATTTAGCTAACAGTGTCGTTCTCAACAAACTAATTTAATACAGGTTGGACCTCCCTGGTCCAGCACCCTCGAGACTTGACCTGATGAGGGATTTTGCTGGACATGGGGAGGTCATATCTGGCCCCCCTGCTACTGCCTTCCCCCCACATCCCTGGACTGGCCACCAGCCTCCCCACTGGCTCCCCTTGCTGCCCCAGCCCCGCTGCCATGCACCAGGCTCCCAGTTCCACAGCCCTGCTGCTGGGCGCCAGACTACAGCCCCACCAGGCAGCCCAGCCGCCCCCTCACCTTCCCTGCTAAGCCAGGCAACCCAGCCTCCAGTGTGCTGGGCTCCTAGCCTTGCGAAGCAACCCTGCTGAGGTGTGCTGGGCTCGCAGTCATACCTGGCAGCCCAGTAGATACAGGCCAGGCTATAGCCCTGCCGGGCAACCTCACTGGGGTGAGCGGGGCTCTTGGCCCTGCCGGGCAGCTCGACTGCCACGCATCAGGCTACAGCCCCACAGGCAGCCCAGCTGGGTCACACCTAGTAGCCCTGCTGCAGGGAGCCCAGCCAGCAGCCCTTCACTGGGACTTTCTGGTCCTGGAAGACCGGTGGTCCTGCGGGACCACAGATGTTGCCAGCCAGCCAAGAGCGTTCTGGTTTACACAGGTTCAACCTGTAGTTTATTGCTCCTTTTCACACACTGTAATTTTCCTTTTCTGGAAAGAGAATGCCAAGTACTAACTGTTTAACTGTGATTTTATTGATAGATTCACTTTTCATGGTGATCTGCACGTTAAACATTCACCTAGAAATGTCTCTCTTCTGGCCATCTCATTCCATCTACAGATGATAAAAAAGCCCACTGCATGAGTTAGAACTACAATTTAATAAATACTTTACAAAAATAATGCAAGTTTTTTTAAATCATTGATAACAGCTCCTTATCCCCTGCTCTCCTCTCCCCCCCCCCCCCCCGACCAAAAAAGCCCTCTTTAAAGAATAGCTTTTTCTGTATAATACTGTGCAGTCAGGACATGCTGGAAGGAGAAAGAATTAAAAAGGTGGCTTCTTATATCCCAGTGAATATGTTCAAAACACTATATTCTGTTTTAAAATTTTTTTAAATGTACTTCTTTCTTCTAGTACATGTAGCAATTAGGAGAACTGGAATTTCTTAGGCTTTGGTCAACATCCTATTCCTTTTAACTACATTCTTCAGCTTCAGCAAATTTTGGCCTTTTAGGTCTGGATTCTGCAAAGACTTACTACCCAGATGTTTTATTTGTACACACTGTGTGGCAGATTCTCTAGTGGTATGACTTGTCGGGACTCCATTCTCTTCCACAGAGCTGTGACAATTCATGCTAGCTGATCACTGAAGTCACTGACTTCTTCTCACAGTATGGGAAGTTAAGCACATTCATAAGTTGTTGCAGGATCAAGGCCTTTTGGTGGAGTCTTTTGATGGAGCCCAAAGGAACATGGAAACCCTAAAATACATGCACAGGCTAACACTAGGGATGTTAAGAAGCAGGTATTTCACTTTTATCGACTACACGATTAGTCGATACGGGAAGGCGCTCAGTCTCGGCTTGCGCTGGGTCTGAGAATGACCCCCACTGTGGCTCTTCAGTTTAAATGTAGTAAGAGCCGGGAGGGCCGGCAGCCCAACTTATACTACCTTTAAACTGCAGGGCCTGACTGATAGAGGCAGCAGTGCTTGGGGGGTGGGAGGGTGGGCGGGGAGGGAGACGGGACAGACAGCACAGAGGAGACTGTGCTGCGGAGAACTGGCTTTTAAGCCGGCTCCCGCTTCCCCCAACAGACGCAAGCAAGGGCAGGGGGGAATGTGACTAACTGATAAGCCTAGGCTTATCGATTAGTCGACTACTCACTTACATCCCTAGCTAATACCTGAGTGACTGGAAGGGTAATGGGTGCTTCAGCTGAGAATGATTAATGTTGGCATTGGTGTATTGATCTCCAGCATGTCTACCTGCTTTCCCCTCCAATAGTTAATTTCTTTCCCTCCCAACAAACCTTCCCCTCTGTTTTTAGAGATATGATTAAATACTTTCAATAATATAGCTCCAGAGAAAGTGTTATTTTAACAGCTATGTTTACATTAAATAAGTTACATATAAAAACTTTAGGCTCTTCGGCCCCAGATACAAAGAAACAAACTGTCCATGTGGCAGAGCAGGTAAACATGAGCTTAGAGATAAGCATAGACTTAAGTCCCATTGACTATAATAGATGTGGCTACATGGCTTGCTGATTCAGGGCCTCTGAGCTGGATTCCAAAT